>CAKJTW010000030.1:5000000-6250000 GCA_917880005.1 Nanger dama
TTTAATACAGAGAAATGTGTATGGGAAAGGCATCAGGGTGAAGAAGTAGAAGTGTGTGTGTGTGCATGTGTTTTAAATTTTTATTATTGATTTACTTATTTTTTGCCGCTCTGCATGGCTTGAGAGATCTTTGTTCCCTGAGCAGGGCTTGAACCCAGGCCCTCAGCAATGAAAGTGTAGAGTCCTAACCATTGGACCATCAAGGAAGGCCCTAGCAGTGTGTTTTAATACCTCTCTCCTACCAGGGGAGCGTGATAGCCATCCTTAGTTCTCTTCGTGCATTTGTTTGCACTTACTCGCTTCAGTTGTGTAGGACTCTTTGCAACCCTATAGACTGTAGCCCTCCAGGCTCCTCTGTCCATGGGATTCTTCAGGCAAGAATACTGGAGTAGGTTGCCGTGCCCTCCTCCAGGGGATCTTTCTGACCCAGGGATCGAACCCGGGGCTTCCTGTATCTTCTGCATCACAGGCGGATTCTTTACCACTGAGCCACCAGGGAAACCCCAGTTCTCTTCACTCTCCTTTGTTAAATCAGGCTTCCAAGGAAATGCTTTGAATTTGAAAGAATCCCTTGAATTATGGAATTAAAGGCCTTTTTGTGTTTAACACGATTTCACAAACCACAGATTAGGGATCTTCTGGGCAAGAGGATTTTCTTGGTCCCATGAAATCACCCAGTCAACTTGCTAAGAGCATCTCAGTTATGACATAGAACTTTTGAGCTAATCTTCAATAGAAAAGTCAGGTAATGGCTGGAATCTTGCACCCCCTCTTGCCTTTCCAACAATCTATGTTACACAGTGAGCCAGAGGAACCTTTTAAAAATATAAGTCATCTCTAATTCTCTCCCCTATTTAAAACTGTTCAGGGCTTTCTTTTATTTTCAGGGAACAGAGAGTGGTAGCACAGCTTACAAAGCTCTGTAATAATGTGGCTTCTGTGTACTTCTCTTTAATCTTTACAATCCAGAAACATTGGCCTTGGTTTAGTGTTTGGTAAACTCTAGGATGGTAGAGACTATGTTTTATTTACTGCTGTATTTCTCGTGCATAGCACTGTGCCATGATTAACAAATATTTCTTAAATGAATGAATGAAAGAAGAAATAAGTGCAATATTGATGCCATTCTAGCTAGTCTTGGTAAAACTACCCCATTTCTCCTGCTATTGTCCCTTATTACACAGAAATATTTTGAGTACTTCCTCTATGCCAGGCACTGTGCTAAATGCTGCTGAATGTCAATTACAATATATAATAAGCAAGCTGTTGAGAATTAAGGATGGCCTCAGAGTAGGTTACAGATCTAGATTTGCAGATCTAGATGTACAGAATGGTAAGAGTATAACTGTAAAACTCTACCTTCCTGTTGCTTTTAGACTAGACACAAGCTTTAATTTCCAGGAAGGCAGAGATGCTTTTTAAACAAAAGTGAAATACTTCTCTTTCTAAGGGGAAAAAACTAACATCTGCCATATTCATGCTTGAAGAGTAGCAAATGAAGAGATACAGATGTCTTTGCTACCTTGAGGTTCTTAAGCAAAGAGACCTGAAATTACATGGACTCATTTCTTGCCCCACTAACCCTTTTATCTTGAGCATAAGAGAAATGAAGTCACGGACTGTTCTGAAAGCCTGTTCTAGGTCTGAAGGCATTAGATGTTGTACTGTTATTTTATATATGAAGTGCTCAAATGTTCAAAGCTTCCTTGAAAGTTAGTGACAGAATTACCATATCTTCTAGAGGGGGCTGGTGTAGTAGAGAAGAGGGGTATCTGGAAGAAGTGAAGTTAGAACTGACCTACTCAGCAAAGAGATTATCATTGATCTCTTATCATTTAACGTTTCTTTTGGTTTAGTAGGAGATTTGTATCTCTTGCATGATTTTCATCCAAATTGGCTTTTGGGGAAATTTTTTTTTTTTTGTATTAACATCATGTGCATGCAAGAGATAAATATTTGAAGGAAATATATTCATATATATACATGTACACATATACGTATGTAAGTATATATAAATAACTATTTTATTTGCTTCTCTATTTTTTTTCTAAAAGAACACTAATTTGAGTGTGACTACCCAGAATATTATTTTCTAATAATAATGGTAATAAATTGTCACTGGATTGGTCATTCATGTAGAGTACCATGTTATGCCAGACTGGTAACTTTATAACACCAGTCTAAAAGTAGAGTTTCAAAATCTTAGGGAAGAAAAATACGGCTTAGGGTATGAGTGTCCCCCCTCACCACTACTTAGGAAAGGATAGTTTGCACAGAAATAGCTTTATGATGTGTGCGTACCGTTAGCTGCTCAGTTGTATCTGACTCTTTGGAACTCCATGGACTGTAGCCCACCAAGCCCTCTGTCCATGGAGTTTCCTAGGCAAGAATACTGGAGTGGGTTGCCATTTCCTTCTCCAGGGGATCTTCCTGACCCAGGGATCATCCCACACCTCTTACATCTCCTGCATTAGCCGGTGGGTTCTTCACCGTCTGAGCCATCAGGGATCACCTCTTTTGTGTAATTCTTGAACTGCATGCAATCGTCTCTTATCAAAAGACGGCTTCCTTCCAGCGAGTTTTACAAAAAGAAGCCCAAGTTCCTCATCTTTATTAAGGGCTGTAATCGTCTGCACATTTTAGCCAATCTCAGATAATTTCACATTATAGTCACAGTCTTTGAGTCCGTTCTCTCAGTGAAATATCTTCTGTTAAATATTATCCTATCTCCACTTGACACATCAACAAACATTATCAGAGTCATAGAAATCATAAACACGAGAGGCTTTTTAGTTCCCCTCCTCCTTTATCTTCTTTCTTTTTTGTCAGTGAAGAGCCTATCATCTGGTTATTACATCTATGATTAAATGCAAGCTTCAAGATAATATTCTCTTTAAATCATGTACAATTATTTCCCAGTGTTCCCTCAGGATAACAGGATAGAAAGTTGTCCATGTTAAAAGAATTTCCAACCAAAAGCTTTTTTTTTTTGTTATGGAAAATTCTGCCATAAGATACCATCACTCTTGGAAATTCTTAATACAGATGAAGAGGTTAGTCTCCAAGAAGTGTGTCAGCAAAAAAAAAAAAAAAAAAAAAAAATTTAAGCCAGAATTTCCCAAACTAAGTTGACTTGAATCACTTTCAGTAATAGCAACTAGTATCCCACTATGGGAAGTTGCTCAAAATCTTACATGCAAGGCTTCAGTATTATGTGAACCAAGAATTTCCAGACATCCAAGCTGGGTTTATAAAAGGCAGAGGAACCAGAGATCAAATTGCTAACATTCGCTGGATCATAGAGAAAGCAAGAGAATTCCAGAAAAACACTCATCTCTGTTTCATCGACTACACTAACACCTTTGTGTGGATCATAACAAACTGTGGAAAACTCTTTAAAGAGATGGCACTACCAGATCATCTTAGCTGTCTCCTGAGAAATCTGTATGTGGGTCAAGAAGCGACAGTTAAGACTCTATATGGAACAACAGACTGGTTCAGGATTGAGAAAGGAGAACCACAAGGCTGTTGTCACCTTGCTCACTTAACCTATATGCTGAGCACAGTATGAGGAATGCTGGGCTGGATGAGTTACAAGCTGGAATCAGGATTGGCAGTAGAAACATCAACAACCTCAGATGACAGAAACCAAAGAGGAATTTTGATGAGAAACCAAAGAGGAATTTTGATGAGGGTGAAGGTAGAGAGTGAAAAAGCTGGCTTAAAACTAAATATTAAAAAAACTAAGATCTTGGCATCAGGCCCATCACTTCAGTGCAAATAGAGGGGGAAATGTGGAAGCAGTGACAGATTTCCTTTACTGCAGCCATGAAGTCAGAAGACAATTGCTACTTGGCAGGAAAGCTGTGACAAACCTACACATTGTCTTGAAAAGCAAAGATATCACTTTGCTGACAATGATATCACTTTGCCGACAAATATCCATATAGTCCAGGCTATGGTCTCTCCAGTGCTCATGTACAGTTGTGAGATCTGGACTGTAAAGAAGGTAGAATGCTGAAGAATGGATGCTTTTGAACTGTGGAGCTGGAGAAGACTCTTGAGAGTCCCTTGGACTGCAAGGAGATCAAACCAGTTGATCTTAAAGGAAATCAATTCTGAATTCTCATTGAAAGGACTGATGCTGAAGCTGAAGCTCCAGTATTTTGGTCATCTGATACAAATAGCCAACTCATTGGAAAAGACAGTAATGCTAGGAAAGATTGAGGGAGAAGGAGAAGAGAGCATCAGAGGATGAGATGGCTGGGCGGCATCACCAATGCAATGGACATGAACTTGGGCATTTGGGAGATGGTGAGGGACACTGGTGTACTGCAGTTCATGGGGTCATGGAGAGTCAAACGTGACTGGGTGAGTGAACAGCAACATGGAAGTTGCCTTTAGTCCAAGCTGTTGAATACGGGTTCTTCAAATGCTCATAAATCAACCTGGCATTTAATTCTGGGAATGGAGGTGTATGTCAGCTCATGATATATATGACTCTATGAAAGACTTCCATCGTGGTTTGTTTGGTTGATCTGATAGCTTATGTCGATATTCTATTCTTTCTGCAGTGCTTCAGGTACAGCTTTCTATTCCACTGAGAAGGACAAATTTCTTAGACAGAAGAAAACATTTCTTTGGAAAAAAGCATAAAGTAGTTCTCTTTTCCTATTAAAACCCGAATCTGTTATTGGGCTCATTTTGGGAGAAATGGCTTGGTAAGAATGAGAAGCTGTGATATCCTTGCCCAATAAAACTCAAAGAATAGTATAATAGTGTTACAGTATATTATTCAGTTCAGTTCAGTCACTCAGTCGTGTCTGACTCTTTGAGACCCCATGAATTGCAGCACGCCAGGCCTCCCTGTCCATCACCAACTCACGGAGTTCACTCAGATTCATGTCCATTGAGTCAATGATGCCATCCAGCCATCTCATCCTCTGTCATCCCCTTCTCCTCCTGCCCCCAATCCCTCCCAGAATCAAAGTCTTTTCCAATGAGTCAACTCTGTACTATACTACACTATGAATAATGTATAGCATATATAATGTGTATATATATACATATATGGTGTGTGTATATCTATATCTATCTATATCTGTCTATCTATCTATCTCTCTATGTATAATGTAATTGGCTTCCCCTGGTGGCTTAATGATGAAGAACCTGCCTGCAATGCAGGAGCCACAAGATATTCAGAGTTTGATCTCTAGGTCAGGAAGATCCCCTGGAGAAGGGCATGGCAATCTACTCCAGTATTCTTACCTGGAGAATCCCATGGAGAGAAGAGCCTGGCAGGCTACAGTCCATGGGGTCACAAAGAATCAGACATGACTAAAGTGACTTAGCAACCACACACGCATATATAGTGTAATAGTATCATATTGTAGAGTGTAATGGTATAGTTATAATAATAGTACAATTCTCAAAGAATAGTATAAGCACAGGGCATGATGATCCAGTGAAGATCTGCTGGTCATAGTGGAGTTGGGAATCCATTAGCATGTGAACACTAGAGAAATTCTTTTAAGACTGACTGCAGTGGGTATATTCCTACAAATTTGTAGCTTGGTTTCACAACAAGGTGAATTTACAAATTCATCTTTTCAAATTCAAGGTGTATTTACAAAACACTTGGTAAATTCATATTGGCTTAAATTCAAGTTGCCTTAAAGCTCAACATTCAGAAAACTAAGATCATGGCATCTGGTCACATCACTTCATGGTAAATAGATGGGGAAATCGTGCAAACAGTGAAAGACTTTCTTTTTCTGGGCTCCAAAATCACTGTGGATGGTGACTGCAGCCATGAAATTAAAAGACGTTTGCTCCTTGGAAGGAAAGTTATGACCAACCTAGATAGCATATTAAAAGCAGAGACATTACTTTGCTAACAAAGGTCTGTCTAGTCAAGGGTATGGCTTTTCCTGTAGTCATGTATGGATGTGAGAGTTGGACTGTGAAGAAAGCTGAGCACTGAAGAACTGATGCTTTTGAACTGTTGGAGAAGACTCTTGAGAGTCCCTTGGACTGCAAGGAGATACAACCAGTCCATCCTAAAGGTCAGTCCTAGGTGTTCATTGGAGGGAGTGATGCTGAAGCTGAAACTCCAATACTTTGGTCAGCTGATGCAGAGAGACCCTGATGCTGGGAAAGACTGAGGGCAGGAGGAGAAGGGGACAACAGAGGATGAGATGGTTGGATGGCATCACCAACTCAATAGACATGGGTTTGGGTGGACTCTGGGAGTTGGTGATGGATAGGGAGGGCTGGAGTGCTGTGGTTCATGGGGTCACAAAGAGTCGGACACGACTGAGTGACTGAACTGACTGACTGACTGATAAATTTATATAATGCACTATTCTTTTCTAGAAGTTTCCATCTTTGTCTTTCATGTGTACCCCTGTCCATTTTCACAATATATCCCTTTTAACCTCATTTTTGTTCCTAGCACTCTTCATCAGACCTGATGAGTCGTTTCTGTAGTTTATGAAGGATGCCGAGTCACAGCTTTTTATCAGTCTCCACTTTACTAGGTGCTCTTTAGGTGTTAGTAAAATGGAAAATACTTTTTCTTGCACAACCGGTACAGATGTATCTGGTGCCATGTCCTTCCTGCTCTTGGGTGCTGCTCGACTTTTTCACAGAGGAAGAAGTGGTTGGCCCCCACCTTGTGCTCCTCAAAATGATTTTTGGAAGCTGCTTGACTCCTGAGCTGGTAAAGCCGCTGTGAAGTTTAAACAGACTGATTTGAAGCCCACGGAGGAAGTGATCTGCCCTGTCAAGGGAGAGGGAAAATGGCTCTCCTGCAGGAAGGAGTTGGACAGCGTAGGGAAGATAAAGAGCTCTGAATAAGAGGGTGAATAAAACCCTCGACAGTTTGAAATTCCTTTGGAGGAACCTGGGAGTTAAGCATTTTCTTTTCTTCTCCCTTTATCTCTTGTCTGTCTCATATTTCAGTTTTATTGACCCTCTTTCACAGCCCATGGTACTGAATTATGATGAGACCCAGACTTAGTTTAACCTTAGCTATTTCCTGACCCACACTTTCTTTTGAGGTAGATAATGACACAGTTTACTTCTTTCTCTGAAGTCATGACTATTATTAAATCTTTTACAATAGTCTTATCTAATTTCTTATTATACTTCCCCCATCACCAATGCATTGGACAATGTGTCTGGCAGGAAAACCACAGGCATATCTCTGGCTAAAATAACATCAAAGGCTAGAGCTAGGACCCAGTCTGTGCACTTATTTAATCAGAGAAATATTCCTGGGATGATTCAGAATCCTTCTCTGTAGAGACTAGTCTTAGCTGGACATGGGTTCCAAATCTCACTCTAAATTTACTAGTTAATTTGTCTAAACACAATTAGTTAATCTTACTTTCATTTGCTCATCTTCCATTTGAGGGACTAATAATAGTTATCTCATCACATTGCTCTGAGTATAATATAATATAAAATGTTTAACACAGAACCTGGTATAGATTCTCAATTGATGCTGGTTTCTTTCTCTTCTTTGAATAGCAGTGGATGGTGTCTCAGTGCTTCTGAAGGATACTGATAATTTTAGGTTACAAATTTAGGAGTCTAGGTTCTTTTCTTGTATTTTAAAAATGAACTTATTTCAAGTTACAGCAGATGTGGGTTTCCCTGGTGGCTCAGTGGTAAAGAATCCTCTTGCCAATACAGGAGATGTGGATTCAATCCTTGGGTTGAGAAGGATCCCCTGGAGAAGAAAATGGTTATCCACTTCAGTACTCTTGCCTGAGAAATCCCAAGGACAGGGGCGCCTAGTGGGCTACAGTCCATGGAGTCACAAAAGAGTTGGACATGACTTAGTGACTAAACAACAACGGCAACACAGCAGATATAAGATTTGATATATGGGTTTTCTAAAGACATCGTATAGTAAGTGAGGGAAATTTTTTATTTGGGGAAAAAGCTCTGTATCATCTGGGTTGAGAGGCAAGGTGAGACATAGCAGGTCATCCAAACAGTGGCAGCAGATACAAGCTGAATGATTTCTGCATATGCTCAACAGTGTAAGTACATCTGAGATTGTAATGAGTAGTCCTTGGTGTGGTATTTGTGGTGTTTCTAAGAAGCTCTTCCAGTGACTGAGAAAGCTGAGATGGAGCCTGCACTTTGAACTAGGCCTAAATCAATTTCTGTCTCCACCAAACAGGCTAACTTCTGGATGAGCTCAAGTGGTCCGGAGTATGAGTGCTGGGTTGGGGGTGGGGAAAACAAGTCAAAAGCTGAGTTTCACAGACTTGGACAAAGGTGTGTGCATGTGGAAGTGCTGGGAAGGATGTGAGGAAATGCTTATGCTTATGCTTTAAGCATTAGCGAAATATTCAGCCTTCACTGTAAATACAGTGCCCTGGTTAAGGGCTCAAGCATTGGAGATGGATATGTTGCTGTTGTTCAGTTGCTGAGTCATGTCCGATTCTTTGCAACCCCATGAACTGCAGCACACCAGGCTTCCTGTCCCTCACCATCTCCTGGAGTTTGCCAAAGTTCATGTCCATTGAGTCGGTGATCCATCTAACCATCTCGTCCTCAGTCGCCTTCTTTTCCTTTTGCCTTCAATCTTTCCCAGGATGAGAGAGAGTCTTCTCCAATGAGTCGGCTCTTCACATCAGGTGGCCAAAGTATTGCAGCTTCCGCTTCAACATCAGTCCTTCCAGTAACTATTCAGGGTTGATTTCCTTTAGGATTGACTGGCTTTGTCTCCTTGCTGTCCAAGGGACTCTTAAGACTCTTCTCCAGCACCACTATTTGAAAACATCAATTCTCCATCAGTCAGCCTTCTTTATGGTCCAACTCTCACATCGATACATGACTACTGGAGAAACCATAGCTTTGGCTAGATGGATCAACACCACAATCACAGAAAGCTAACCAAAATGGTCATGTGGGTCACTTCCTTGTGTCACCCAATGAAGCTGTGAGCAGTGTGGTCCAGAGCTACCCAAGACGGATGAGTCATGGTGGAGAGGTCTGACGCAATGTGGTCCACTGGAGAAGGGAGCAGCAAATGGCTCCAGTATGCTTGCCTCGAGAACCCCATGAGCAGTATGAAAAGGAGATAGAAATATTTGTGTTCAGACCTCAGCACGACCATTTGTTTTGTCAAATGCACCTAATAGGAAACCCACCTTAGACTGAAGTTTTAGATAAGAGACTATTTGTGGTCTCACACATCAGGAAATGCAGAGGCAAGGTAGCTGCAAGCCTAGTGTGTCAGGACTCTGGCTCTACCCCTGTGATTCTCTTGGTTCTATCCCTCACAAGGAGTTGGCTTAATTTGCAAGAGAGTAGAAGGATGGCAGCGGTGAATCTGGGTACCACATCTAGACAGCAGAATCTCAAGAATAAGCCAGACTAGTTTATTTCTCTGTCTATTCTGTAGGAGTGATAAGACCGTTCCTAAAAGCCTCACAGCAAACCTTTCCTCACTTTTCATTGGACAGAATAAGCTAATATGCCCATTTCTAAACCAGTCATGACAGGTGAACAAGATTATTGTGATACACTTAGCCCAAAGAATTTTTAGTCTGGGAACTTGAGATGAGGCTCACACTGAATAATCTGGGGGAGGAGTGGTACCTGAACAAGACTGATGCCCTCTTAGAAGAGAGAGACAACTAGTAGTATACACCGCAATTTGTTGCCTCCTTGGAGCTCCAAATTTTCCATCAGTATCATATAAATATGTCACATGTCCAAAAATATTAAATAAAATAATGGATATAAGGCATTCAGCACAATACCAGCCAGAGAGCAAACACTTAGGAAAGTGACAGGTAAACTTGGAAGTTGAGATACTATATTCATTCACTGGCCGCAAGACTGAGTCAAAGCTTGTACTGCTTTGTATGACTCTACATTCCTGAAGAACGTTCTCAATTTGTCCTGACTGCTTAGACACCAGAATAATCCTGAGATTCTAAATAAGGTTTTTTTTTTTTTTTAATGACGCCTTTTGAGAGTACGGTATTTGCACAATGCCAGGCCGTCTTGCCACTGAAGCTGGTCTTTGGTTCATCTCTTACCTAAGCAGACTGAGTAGGGAAATGGTTAAACATCATCAGTGTGCCATTATGCTCGTGTGGGCCTGTGTGTGTGCGAGAACATGTATTGTATGTGAATATGTTCAGCTTCTATTCTGCTTTCCAGTCACTTGGTTGGGCACTTCAATTATTTTTCAAGTGCTGGTTAGGTGTGAGGAACCCGGCAAGAAAGCGAGATTGAACAGGGTATGTGAGCAGGGTGGCCACACTGCAGCTCCATGCAGTGCCATTCACGTAAGTTAACATGTGAATAGCATCCCCAGGGTGCACAGCTGTGCAGCTCTGTGTGACGGCCCTCCACGCCAGGGACTTTTAGAGTGGCATACAAACTTTGCACGACAGCTTGGAAGAGCAGGGAACATGGTTTATATGCATTTGATTAGTTCTTTTGCAGTTAATGACTCCTTCGTGAAATGTGTGGAATGGGGATTCATTCCTGCTTAATGAAAGGCAGAATGATTCACTCTGTACCCTTTTATCCAGAGCAATTTTATCAGCACGTAATGAGGACGGTGCTCTGATATTAACTGTCTCTTAAAGGGCTTGGCTATTCTGACAATTAAAAGCCAACTCTTTCCTTCCTGGGTTTTATCTTATTCCTTATAGTAAAGTTAATGCAGCATGCTTTCTTTGTATTTGTTGGATAGTTTGATAGAATGGCTTAACTTACAGAAGGCAAGTGTTTCTCCTGAACTTAAGTAAGAGACAGTACATTTCAATGTTTCCTGAATAAGAATCAATCAACCATGCCCCTTTCTGGATGATCTTCAATTATGGAGTAAGATTACTGGCATGTAATAAATTGTAATTAAAAGTTACATTCTCCTGTAATTTTTTAAGAACAAATATTTATTTATCTATTTATATTTGGCTGTGCTGGGTCTTCATTGCTACAAGGACTTTTCTCTCGTTGCGAAGAGCGGGAGCTACTTTCGAGCTGTGGCTTCTCATTGAAGTGGCTTCTCTCGTGGTCGAGCAGGCTCGAGGGTGAGGGGGCGTCAGTAGTTGCAGCTTGTGGCTCAAGAGTTGTGGCTCCTAGGTTCTAGAGCACACACTCCACTATTACGATGCATGGGCTCAGGTGCTCCCTGGCCTGTGGGATTTTCCTGGATCAGGGACTGAACTCCTGTCTCATGGACTGGCAGGTGGGTTCTTTACCCTGAGCCACTGCAGAAGCCCTGACCTGTACTTTTTAAAAATCTTCTTACTTTAAAATTAAAGCAGAAATACTTTGGAACTTAAAGAACTAATATTGAGACTCACGTGCCAGACATTTGAGCAGCCCATTTGAAATAGAATTTAGATCTTATTCTCTTCATTTTGCTGTTGAAGAAACTGACTTACGGAATTTGTGACTTGCTTAAAGGTCACAAAGCTATAAAGTGCAAAGTTGGGATAAAGTGCAGAGTTAAAGCTCGTGCTTTCCACACGGTCTCCAACTCCTGTGCAGTCCCTGTGTGCTAAAATAATCACATTTTAACCAGTATCCACGGTGTATTAAAAAGTCCTTAGCACACTGACAGGGAAGTGGTATATATCTGAATAATTTTTTTTTTTTGCTTCTGAGTTATATGGGAATTAGCATTTTAATATTTTGCATATAAAAATCATTTTATGTGTTTTATAGACTGAAAAATTTTATAGAACTATCCATTATCCTTATGACAGAATTCAGGTTGACTTTCTTAGAATTTCAATGTAGGCCTTTAGAAAAACTTTGTGCAGCATTTTGAATATTTTTCATACTAACAGAAAGAAGTAAAACATACATTATAAGTTGTTTAAAGATTCCAGCAGCTATTATGCATCATAATGTGTACTGAAGTTAATTCTAAAGCATATCTAGGGCTCATTTTATTTTATGCTATGGCACTTTGTTTATAGTATAGTATATTTATGGGTTGGAATACCTTTAAATATTCTGGTCTTATGTAGTTGTTTTTTTCCTTCCTGATAAAATTTTAAAATGGCATTTAATGTTTTAAGAAACACTGTATTTGAGGTGTAAGCTGTTTTATTATTTTGTTACAAGTTGGCTTTTCCCATAATTCTTAGTTTTTAGCTTGTGGAGTGTTGGTTTGCAAAGTCTCCCCTATACACAGGGGGAAAGGAGAGACTGAAGGAAGGGGCAGACCACTCCAGATTGACAGGTGGCAGTTTAAAAAAAAAAAAATTAAATTATCTTTTTCGATTTTGGCCATGCCACGTGGCACGTGGGATCTTAGTTCCCCAATCAGGAACTGAACCATTGCTCCCTGCATTGAAAGTACAGAGTCTTAAGCACTGGGCTACCAGGGAAGTCTGGTGGCAGTTTTAATGAGAAAGGGAAATTACTTACGAGGTTGTCTTGGGTGTCTGCAAGACAAGTAGATCTCTGCATCCGCCTACCAACATCTTAAAAGTTTATAGGGGCCTTATCTGAGTTCAGTCACGTATTTGGTTCAGATGGTCTCAAAAACACCTTATTCTCTCAAGGCTGCGTCCTTGAAATGACTCTGGCTCTGGGAGTCGTGGGCAGACCATTCCTCCCAAGGACAGGTGTATGGGTGAGGAGGAACTTCCAATGACCCAGATCCAGCTCTCCAGTCAACCAGCAGTCACATCTCAAAACCCTCCCCCAACACAGGGATTTATAGTAAGAATTAGCTAAGCACTACATCAAACTTAAAAACTTTAAGTGTGTGTCTTTGTGCTAAGTTTCTTCAGTCTTGTCCATCGAGTCAGTGATGCCATCCAACCATCTCATCCTCTATCGTCCCCTTCTCCTCCCACCTTCAATCTTGCCCAGCATCAGGGTCTTTTCCAGTGAGTCAGTTCTTCGCATCAGGTAGCCAAAATATTGGAGTTTCAGCTTCAACATCAGTCATTCCAATGAATATTCAGGACTGATATCCTTTAGGATAAACTGGTTGGATCTCCTTGTAGTCCAAAGGACTCTCAGGGGTCTCCTCCAACACCACAGTTCAAAAGCATCAATTCTTTGGCACTGAGCTTTCTTTATGGTTCAACTCTCACATCTATACATGACTACTGGAAAAACCATATCTTTGACTAGACGGTCCTTTGTTGGCAAAGTAATGTCTCTGCTTTTAATATGCTGTCTAGGCTGGTCATAGCTTTTCTTCCAAAGAGCAAGCCTCTTTTAATTTCATGGCTGCAGTCACCATCTGCAGTGATTATGGAGCTGAAGAAAATAAAGTCTCTTACTGTTTCCACTGTTTCTCCTTCTATTTCCCATGAAGTGATGGGACCAGATGCCATGATCTTAGTTTCCTGAATGTTGAACTTTAAGCCAACTTTTCTTTCTCTTATTTCACTTTCATCAAGAGGCTCTCTAGTTCTTCTTCACTTTCTGCCATAAGGGTGGTGTCATCTGTATATCAGAGGTTATTGATATTTCTCCTGGCAATCTTGATTCCAGCTTGTGCTTCATCCAGCCTGTCATTTTGCATGATGTACTCTGCATATAAGTTAAATAAGCAGGGTGACAATATACAGCCTTGATGGGCTCCTTTCCCGATTTTGAACCAGTCCATTGTTCCATGTTCGGTTATAACTGTTGCTTCTTGACCTGCATACATATTTCTCAGGAGGCAGGTAAGGTGGTCTAGTATTCCCATCTCTTAAAGAATTTTCCACAGTTTGTTGTGATACACACAGTCAAAGGCTTTGATGTAATCAATAAAGCAGAAGTAGATGTTTTTCTGGAAATCTCTTGCTTTTTTTGATGATCCAGTGGATGTTGGCAATTTTATCTCAATTCCTCTGCCTTTTCTAAAACCAGCTTGAACATCTGGAAGTTCTCAGTTCACGGGTGGCTCAGGGGTAAAGAATTCAGTTGGGAAGATCTAGAGAGGACAATGGAAACCTACTCCAGTAGTCTTGCCTGGGAAATCCCATGGACAGAGGGGTCCATGGGGTCACAAAAGAGTTGGAAATGACTTAGTGACTAAACAACAGCAACAAAGCTCAGTGTTAATCATTTATAATGCAATCTTCTCTGTGTCCTCCTGTGAGAACTAGAATGTCTTAAAGATCAATTTTTAGTGGCATATAGTTGCGAAGAGTCGGGCACGACTGAGCAACTGAACTGAACTGATAGCTGCTTTACAATGTTCTGTTCGTTTCTGCTGCACAGAAAAATGAGTCAGCTCTGCTTAAACGCTCATCCCCTCCCTTGAGCTTCCTTTCCATTTGGGCTGCCGCAGTGCATTAAGGAGAGTGGCCTGTGCTATCCAGTATGCTCTCATCGGTTATCTATTTTATACGTAGTATTAATAGTGAAGTGAAGTGAAAGTCTCTCAGTCATGTCTGTTTGTGACCCCATGGACTGAGTCCACGGAATTCTCCAGGCCAGAACACTGGGGTGGGTAGCCTTTCCCTTCTCCAGAGGGTCTTCCCAACCCAAGGATCGAACCCACGTCTCCCGCATTGCAGGCGGATTCTTTACCAGATCCCAGTCTCCCAGGGAATTGGGACCTTTGAGAGCTGGCACAAATGCTGATACTCTGGCTACTGTTATCATCATGAGCCTTAAGTCTTTTATTTCTGGCCTAGGCTTCTATGTGGTCTGCTGCTGCTGCTGCTGCTAAGTCGCTTCAGTCGTGTCTGACTCTGTGTGACCCCATAGACGGCAGCCCACCAGGCTCCCCCGTCCCTGGGATTCTCCAGGCAAGAACACTGGAGTGGGTTGCCATTTCCTTCTCCAGTGCAGGAAAGTGAAAAGTGAAAGGCTAGCATACGTGAAACTGAGGCAGGCTACATTGTTAGCTTATGAATAGAACGCAATGTCAGATCCTTCATAGCTTTTGATAATTTTCAGAGTAAAGTATCTTGGGCCTACCACCTGGGTTAGCAATTTTAATACAGGCTAATCCACTCTTATTATTATTATTTTTTATTTTGAGGAGGATTTAGGTTTCAGGATATTTCAGTCAAATATAGTAAAAGCCTTTGAAAGTGTTAAATGCCATCTTATTTCCACCAGATTTGAAAAATAAAATAGGTGAAACATTACAAGTAAAGTTGAATTTCTACTTTGTCCTTTCTCAGAACACTTTTTTCTCTTCCCTCCTGGAGGCAATTACCAGTCCTGATTTTGGTATGTGCCTTACAGTCCATGATTTAATACTTTTACTATATTTGCAAACGTATGTAGTTCTAGTTTGCATTTTTTAAAAAACCACATCATTTGTTTCATAGTGTATAATTTTCAAACTATCTTTTCTCATTCAACATTTTTTTCAGATCTATTCTTATTGATGAATAATGATACTGTTTATTAACTTTCTTGTGCTTTATTGTATGAGTATAACATATGCTATTCATTTAAACACCACTGATTAGGCATTTGGATTGTTTTCAGTGTTTCCTTAAACTTTTCATTTTATAGTATGTCAGAGTAGAGTTGATTAACAATGTTGTAGTAGTATCAGGTAGCAAAGTGATTTATTTATGCATATGTGCTAAGTTGCTTCAGTCGTGTCTGCCTCTTTGGGACCCTGTGGATTGTAGGCTCCTCTGTCCATGGGATTCTCCAGGCAAGAGCACTGAAATGGGTTGCCACTTCCTCCTCCAGGGGATCTTCCTGACCCGGGGATCGAACCCACACCTCGGGCCTCCTGCACTGGCAGGTGGGTTCTTTACTGCCAGTGCCACCTGGGAAGCCCCACTTAAACACATACATGTATCTATTCACTTTCAGATTCATTTCCCATGTAGATTGTTACATAATATTGAGCAAAGGTCCCTGTGCTGTGCAGTAGGTCCTTGTTGGTTATCGTTTTTAAATATAGCTGTGCATACATGTCAATCCCACGTTCTCTAACTATCCCTCCCCCCATCTTTCCCGCACTCCATTTCTAGTATTTTGATATTGCAAACGATGCTGGAATGAACATCTTTATGTCCTGGTGCAGGGAGGGCATGTTTCTCTAGGAAGACTAATAGAATGTGGCAGAACTGACATGGTGCCAGACATAGCAAGCTCTACTTTTGCTCTTTGGAGGAAGCCAAACACTGTGGAAGAGACCCAACTACTCTGAGACTGCCATGCTGTGAGGAAGTCCAATCCAGCCACGTGGAGAGGCCATGAGGAGAGAGAAAGGACTTCTCCCTCCCTGCTGTTGCAGCCGTCCTAGCTGAAGCACCAGACATATGTGTGAAGAAGTCACCTTGGGCATTCCAGCCATGGCAAATGTCACATGGAGCAGAGACAAGCTGTTCCTTCTGGGGCCCTGCCAAAACTGCAGACTCAAAAGCAGAAAAATGATGATTGTGGTTTTGAGCCACCAAGTTTAGATAATGAAAATACCCATTTTTCTTGTGCTAATCTTCTCTTGTGTCAGTTAGAAAGTATTCTTTATATATTATGGATACAAATTCCTAGAGTTTTGATGAGGAATCTTGAATCATCAAGGTGTAAACTCAAGTGCTTTCATTTTTTTCCATTAATTGCTACCAGTTGTACTATGTTGAAGCCCCCTTTCCCACTAGGACAATATCTCAGCATCTTCATTACTTTTGAACCATATTCTCTTATTAGAACAAGCTCATAGTATTTTTATTAAGTTTTATTCCTATGTGTTTTAAAATCTAAGTCTCTTATTTGATTAAGTCAGAAAGAGAAAAAGACAAAAACATATTAAAACATATACGTGGAGTCTGAAAAATTGGTGTAGGTGATCTTATTTACAAAGGAAAAACAGAGACACAGATGTAGAGGAAAAAACCATGGATACCAAGGAGGAAAGGGGGGGATGGGATGAATTGGGAGACTGGGACTGACATATATACACTATTGATACTATGTATAAAATAGATAACTAACGAGGACCTACTGTATAACACAGGGAACTCTACTCAGCGCTTTGTGGTGACCTAATGGGAAGGAAGGACTTCCCGGTGGCTCAGACGGTAAAGAATCCACCTGCAATGCAGGAGACCTGGGTTCAATCCCGGGGTTGGGAAGAGTCCCTAGAGGAGGGCATGGCAATCCACTGCAATATTCTTGCCTGGAGAATCCCCATGAACAGAGGAGCCTGGTGGGCTGCAGTCCATGGGGTCCCAAAGAGCTGGACATGACTGAGCGACTAAGCATACACAGGGCACAAACGGGAAGGGAATCCAGAAAGGAAGGGATATGTACATATGGCTGGTTCACTTTGCTGTACATTAGGAACTAACGCAACGTTGTAAAACACCTATACTCCAATTAAAAAACAAATTCCCTAGATTTCTCTCCTAAACAGATGGGGCTTGCCGGACTAGGAGTTTGGACTGGTACATGTGGGTGCATGTGGAACACATCTAATCTCAACACACGTGGGGCTCTGGGCAGGTGGAAGTGATGTGAGAAAGAATCTGCCCAGCTTCACTGCTCCTAAAGTGCTGAATCTTAGTTCCTTTCTAAATGGTGTTTGAACTTGATGTCTGTGGGCTCCATTCGTTGTTGTGAAGTCGCTCAGTCGTGTCCGACTCATTGCGACCCCATGGACTGTAGCCTACCAGGCTCCTCTGTCCACGGGATTTTCCAGGCAATAGTCCTGGAGTGGATTGCCATTTCCTTCTCCAGGGGATCTTCCCAACCCAGGGATTGAACCCAGGTCTCCCGCACTGTAGGCAGACGCTTTACTGTCTGAGCCACCAGGAAAGGGTGAGATAATGGTTCCAACAGATTCAGCTGGTGATAATCTCCTCTCAAGCAGCCTCTGAAGGCACTGTGGGTTCCTTTCATGATTGGCTATATCTTCCATTGATCCTCAATTGACAGCTTTACAGAATATTTCTTGGAATAGAGTGCCCCTTTAGTTCATGATGTAACTACCACTGGCAAGACTAGCTAACTACCACTAGCGCCATATCTGAGGAAGCTGAAATACAGGTTTGGGATCCAGGAATCCTGGCCTTCCTTCTCCTTGCCCTGCGATCTGCCACCATGCCATCCCTCCCAGTCCTCTCTTCTACCACCTCAGTGCAAGGGAGACCATCACGTTCAGTGGCTAATCAGCATCCTGCCAGAAGCAACCCATCAGTATGACCTTCTTACAGCCATCATCAGACTACCAGTCATAGTCTTGAGTGTTCCTTTGGTTTGGGGGAGAGGAAACCTCTCTTTTCCTTCCCTCAGAGAGAGGGGGAAAAAGGGAAATAGCTACTATTTTACAAACAGATGGCAATTTATATGTAACTACCTTCCGGCTACATATAAATCAGAGGTTTAGGGGTTATGGCAGGGTCAGTTCTATTGAAACTGCGTCTCTCTGTAAGCTCTGATGGGAGTAACAGCTGGAGTTTTGTGATCTTTAAAGTGTGGTTCTTGGATCTGTTTTTCTCAGCCTAGTCTTGATTTTCTTAATATCATCCTTTCATATAATTAATTGTTTGTTTGTTATATACCACTGTAAAGGTCTATACTCAAGCTGTGAGTTGACTTTTAATTTCATTTATTGTGGTGCTGATCTTGCAGAAGTTTTAATTTTGATGTGGTCAAGTTTCTATGTTATCTAAGAAACACTTCCATGAAGTCACAGAGGCGTTCCTCTATGAATTTTCCTTGATAGCTGTAAAAATTTGCTCTTTACATTTAGGTCTCCCATCTATCTGGAACTGATAAAAATTTCATACATGATGTGATAAGGGGATGTAATTTTATATAGAAAGCCAACAGTTCTAACACAATTTATTGGATGTCTATTCTTTTCCTAGGAATCAGAAATACTAGTTTTGTCGTATATGACATTTTCATATGTATATATATATCTGCTTCTAGCATTTTAATTTTGTTTTTAGAAAATTGGTCCTATTTGAAGCAAAACAGTACTGTCTTCCTTACTATGGCTTTATACTGGATTGGCCAAAAAGCCCCAAAAACTTTTGGCCAACCCAATATATCTTAAGCTCTGGTAAAGTAAGCCTCTCATTCTTTCTCTCAGAATAATTATAATTATTCTTGACCCTTTATTCTTGCGTATGAATTTTAGAATTGACATATAAATTCTGTAAAAACAGTGCTAGGATTTTTATTAGAAAAGCATTTGAATTTATAGATTAATTGAGGGTGTGCACTAACACTTTAACGTAAAAGACACAGTAGCTGCCTAGCAGTCTAAAGGCATAAATATTTCCATTTAGTGTATAACTAATATATCTTTCTAACTTGGCAGTGCCTAATGGTCAATACATAACATAAAGCTTCCTTTAATAAATATTTGTGGAATTAATGAAAGAGCAATCTATAGACATTTGTGCTAAACATTTTGTGACTTTGAATGTGTTTTGAGAACTCGACTCCATCAACTAAATTTTCCAAATTATGAAAATGTGCTTCATGATTTAGTATGAGACTGTAGTCTCTCATCAAGAATACTTGCTTTATAATCATTAAAGATGTACTAAGTCAACATTTTGCATTTTGTGTGGTTGGAAAAAGCAAGAGAGTCCCAGAAAAACATCTATTTCTGCTTTATTGACTATGCCAAAGCCTTTGACTGTGTGGATCACAATAAACTGTGGAAAATTCTGAAAGAGATGGTCATACCAGAACACCTGACCTGCCTCTTGAGAAATCTATATGCAGGTCAGGAAGCAACAGTTAGAACTGGACATGGAACAACATACTGGTTCCAAATAGGAAAACGAGTACGTCAAGGCTGTATACTGTCACCCTGTTTATTTAACTTCTATGCAGAGTACATCATGAGAAACACTGGGCTGGAAGAAGCACAAGCTGGAATCAAGATTGCTGGGAGAAATATCAATCACCTCAGATATGCAGATGATACCACCCTTATGGCAGAAAGTGAAGAAGAACTAAAGAGCCTCTCGATGACAGTGAAAGAGGAGAGTAAAAAAAAAAGTTGGCTTAAAGCTCAAATTTCAGAAAACGAAGATCATGGCATCTGGTCCCATCACTTCATGGGAAATAGATGGGGAAACAGTGGAAATAGTGGCTGACTTTATTTTTTGGACTTCAAAATCACTGCAGATGGTGACTGCAGCCATGAAATTAAAAGATGCTTACTCCTTGGAAGGAAAGTTTTGACCAACCTAGACAGCATATTAAAAAACAGACACATTACTTTGCCAACAAAGGTCCATCTCGTCAAGGCTATGGTTTTTCCAGTGGTCATATATGGATGTGAGAGTTGGAGAGTTGGAAAGCTGAGTGCCGAAGAATTAATGCTTTTGAACTGTGGCATTGGAGAAGACTCTTGAGAGTCCCTTGGACTGCAAGGAGATCCAACCAGTCCATCCTAAAGGAGATCAGTCCTGAGTGTTCATTGGAAAGACTGATGTTGAAGCTAAAACTCCAATACTTTGGCCACCTGATGTGAAGAGCTGACTCATTTGAAAAGATCCTGATGTTGGGAAAGATTGAAGGCAGGAGAAGAAGGGGATGACAGAAAATAAGATTGTTAGATGGCATCACCGACTCAATGGACATGAGTCTGGGTAAACTCCGGGAGTTGGTGATGGACAGGGAGGCCTGGCAAGCTGCAGTTCATGGGGTCGCGAGGAGTCAGACACGACTGAGCGACTGAACTGAACTGAACTGAACTGATATTAATAATTATTATATCATTCCTGCTTATTTGCTGAGGATGGTAGAGTGAGGGACCCTTCAGCTTTTATTTTTTAAACTTCTTACTGAAGAATGATTGACATAAAACTATGTACATATTTAACACATGCATACATCTTGATGAGTTTGGAAATATACAAAAGAAGGCAAAATGGTAGTTGCATGGCTATTTTGAATGGTAGACTTTGATGAGCTAAGATCTGGGATTTTTGTTCTCTCTTTATTGTAATGACATTTAGTATTTACTCCAAACTCTAGTTATTTGGTTGCCATAAATAAGGTATTCTTTATTTATTTTTTTGACAGGTAGTTGATATGGTTTCAGTTAAATCTAATGGGACAATGTGATGGAGAGATAAAACTAAGCACTTCTTCATGACATTTGGTGACCTGACCAAGGAAATTAGTCTTTAAAAAATTCCTTAAGGGATTTTCATTTAATTCAGTGATCAAATTAGCGATCAAAGAAGGCATACTTCACCTCAATAGCTTCCATATTTCGTTACCTGCTTTCATTTGAATCTAGAAGTGATTGAACACAGGAGGTCATTAGATGCATGCCTACACATTCTGGTTTTGTGAATTCATGTTCAAGTCTAATGGTTGAAAATAAGTTTACCGTAAGCTTTGGATATGAGACTGTATTATGTATTTGTCTTTCCTTTATGGGTGTCTGTCACCTGGCCCATTTCTTCTTCTGTTTGGGCAATCTCACTTGTTCCCATTCTGAATCTTTAAACTATTTAATAGTCTTGGATTGTGTGGGCTTCTTCCTACCTTTCCAGTAAATTCATTTCCTGCTTAAGTTTCTGCAAATGACTGTTGCTTACAACCAAAGCGTGCTAAGAACAAGGAGGAATTAGTCAGTTGAAGAGGAGGCAGACAGTTCCAAGGCAGAGGGCAGAGTGTGCACCTGAGTTAATAAGCTACTGGCATTTTTGAGGCGTTGTGTGAAAGCCATGTGGCTGGAGCCACTGAGATGGAGAGTGATATGCAATGAAGTTCAGAAGTTTGATCGGGGCCAGATACACAAACACAAGCTGTGTGAAGAATTGGGGCTTTATCTCAGAGTAATATTTTGCTGTTGTCTTACTTCATTTTCACTTTTGTAAAGCAAGATGTTTACAACTAATGTGCTTTGGCAGCTGGACTCAGGGGCGTCAAAGCAGACATTTGTTCTTTCTTATCACTTTCTGTTACACTTGCTCCATTAAGTCATTTCTTCCTAGATTATGGATGACAGCTAGGTAGCATTACTTTTCTGATTCTTCTTAGATATGAACAAATGTCTCTCTGTTTTAGTTCATGAAATACATGGTTCAGTCTCATATCAGAGCTTCACATTTTCATCCAATTACAAAATTCTCTCTCGCCCTTAGCCAGAGCCTAAGGTGGATGGGCTTCAAACTCGCTTTCTGGGAGGGGTATGATCACCTGCTTCTCCACACGACTTCTCTCCTCCCTCTCTCCCACTGAACGGGCCACCTCAGACTCTTCCAGGGTGGCAGGTAGGAGGGCACGAGGCTCTCCCTTTCCTGGGAGGCTCCTTTAACACACCTGTGATTTCCTTACTGCCCCAGTGCTTCTCTTCCAGGAGATCCTGATCTCCCGCATTCCTCTGCTTTCAGTCCCTAATCTCTGCCAGTTCTCATATAGCTTCTTTCTGCTGGGCTTACCATCCTCACCCCCAAGTGGTCCTTCTCCAGGAGACTCTAGGGGTGGCTGAGACAGCAGGGAACCCTCAGGAGCAGGCAGGCTCATTGTGTCACTCGGCTCCAGCAAGAGTGTAATCGTTTTTCAGACAAACTCAACTCCTTTTTCCTCTGCCGTTAGGGTGACCAAACTCTTGCGCTTAGACTTTTTCAGGCATGCTTCAAATAACTGCTCTTGTGTTTTCCCACATTCCATTGGCCGTTGCCAAGCTCTCCAAATGCTTCTTTTTCAACAATTAATTAGTTAGACTGTGTGGGGTCTTTTGTTGTGGTGCATGGACTCTCTAGTTGTGGCTCACTGACTCCAGAGTGTGTGGGCTTCAGTAGTTACGGCCGGCAGACTGCATTGCTCTGTGGCCTGCGGGATGCTAGTTGCCTGATCAGGGATCAAACACATGTCCCCTGCATTGCAAGGCAGATCCTAAACCACCAGGGAAGTCCCCACAGGCTTTCTCTGAAGCTCCCCCACACCAAAGGTTTCCTAATCACTCCTCAGTTGGCTGACCAACCTACTGGGCTTATGGCAAGCCTTGGTTTGGACTTTCATCTTTGCAAACCTAGCACCTTGTACTACAGTGTGAGTGTAACTGACATCTGTTACTCGTATTCTGGGGGCTTCAGTCCACACACACGGTAGAAAAAGTGCCATTTTGATATTCTCTTGCAAAGTGACATATATGGTTAGATGGTTATTATTCACACAATTTTATGAATATAGTCTCCAGTCACATCGCTTCCCCATCCCTCATGTAAAACAAACAAAACACTGATCATTCTTATATTTAAAAATCAGAATGTTTTCTAAATTGGAGAAGATTTGAGTTCCTTTACCCTAGACAGTATTCAGTTAGTCAGACAACTCCTTCCTCAGTATTTTATGGCAAATGTGGAGCCCTTTATCTTCTTTTTGTTTGGAAAAAACACAACTAGCTGTCAAACGCTTGAATGTGGACCAAACATTTAAATAGTCAGTGAAAATTTGAATGTGATGTATAAAGCACTCAGCAAAGTGGAAAGCCCTCTGACCACTTTCAAAATAATCCAAGCAAACAGCAATTAGGGATATATTCTACTTCTTTCCATTTGTTCACAGCTCACCAGGACATAACCTGAGCTCCCATGCATATTGGGAGGGAAATGGATGGCACTTAGATTGTTCCTTACTTTGATATGTGACTGTCAGGGTTGCAAATAATGTGCCTGCAAAAGAAAATTGCCTCTCGGTGCACCTGAAGGCGGAATTTTAAAAAACATTTTTTCTTCCTTCTTTTCTCTTTCCATTTACTCAGCATTACGTGACCCTGCTGTTAAGCACCTGAGGAGAAAAAGGAATTGTTTATGGTGGTTCCAGTGGGATGAGCCTGGCCAGGAGAAAGAAGGCAACATAGCAAGGAATAATTTCCAATGTTCATTTAGTTTATATTTATTAAGCACCTGCTGGGCACCAAGAACATGAAACATGGTGACTGCCTGCTAGAAACTTTTAATCTGGTTGTGAGGATAGGATACATGCCCCATAAGTTAAATTCAATTTGTAGTACTGAAGGCAAAGTCATCTCATACTGGGAGCCTGCAAAAGGCAAAGCTAACACCAGGAAAGTGGTAGAAGCTACAGAGAGAAGGGTCTGAGTTAAATGTAAATTTCTGACACAACTGATCAAAGATGGGTTGGACCATCTAATATAGAGATGAGTTTCATGTCATGCAAGGTATTTAAGCTAGTCTGAATAAGCACTTAGCCAGAGTATTTGCAGAGGGTATTACTGTATCTGATGAGTGGTTCTCTGAGATTGTCTTTAAAATACTCACATGACTTTATGATGCCTTGATTCTGTGAGTCCTTAGGAGAGGGAGCATGCATAGGCTCATAAAGTGTCCAGGAAAGCGTTTGCTGAGGTTGAGATGTGAAAGAAGGTGCAGAGATGGAACAGAAGAAGGGAGGGAGGTGGGAGCTCCTGGCAGCGGGAATACTGTGAGATTAATGAAAAGTCTTGAGCTTTTTCTTGACCATATATTGTAGGAGAAAACTGTATTCTCTCTCACCACGTTTAGAGGGAGATTACAATTTAAGGACCAATATCTTAATGAATGGGCTTCCCAAGTGGCTCAGTGGTAAAGAATCCATCTGTCAATCCAGGAGATACAGGTTCAATCCCTGGGTCAGGAAGATCCTTTGGAGAACAAAATGCAACCCACTCCTGTATCCTTGCCTGGAGAATTCCATGGACAGAGGAGCCTGGTGGACTGCAGTCCAGTTCAGTTCAGTTCATTTCAGTTCAGTAGCTCAGTCGTGTCCAACTCTTTGTGACCCCATGAATTGCAGCACTCCAGGCCTCCCTGTCCATCACCAACTCTTGGAGTTCACTCAAACTTATCGAGTTGGTGATGCCATCCAGCTATCTCATCCTCTGTCATCCCCTTCTCCTCCTGCCCCCAATCCCTCCCCATCAGAGTCTTTTCCAGTGAGTCAGCTCTTCACATGAGGTGGCCAAAGTACTGGAGTTTAGCATCATTCCTTCCAAAGAAATCCCAGGGCTGATCTCCAGGGGGTCACAAAGAGTTGGACACAGCTTAGTGACTAAACAACAGCAACAACAACAATCTTAATGAATGTTTCGTCAGGGGCTGAAAGTTTGGCACAGTTGACCCATGAAGTCAAGCCTGAGGGATAGGCTAGGGAGTCTGTCTAGTTCACATAACCAGAATTTTTCTGAGTTCCTACTGTGCTGCAGGTATCAGGCGCTGGGACTGCAAAGATGAAAGGAGATGCAATTTCTTCTCTTGAATAGTTTATTTTTGAGCAGAGGCTTAAAAAAACTCATTCTAAAATGTCTTCTGATAAATAGTTACATTCAGTTTCCCCAGTTTCATCATAACTCTAATAATAGAGATATTTATTGAGTACCTTCTAAGTGATAGCTATGTTAGTCTTTTTACAGTTCTCATGACAGCCCTTTAATGGAGGCATTTTATTATCTCTGTTTCCTAAGGAGGAAAGTGAAGCTCGGAGGCCAAGTATATTGCCCAGCTATTAGTAAGTGGCCAGTTGAAAATACAAATGGTTGCTAAATTAATTGAGTGGGTAACATGTTCTAGGCATTGCTCTAGACCCTGGACACACAGCATCGTATGAAATCCTCTCAACACTTGAGAGGAGAAATACCACTGTTATCCTCTTTTTATGGTCAGGAAAACAGGCCCAGTAAAATTAAATCAGCCTGAGTCTCACAGCTGGTGTTATGGACTGAATGCTTGTGTCCTTCCCAAATTCATGTGCTGAAATTCTATCCCCCAGTGTGCTGGTATTAAAAGGTGGGGGCCTTTGGGAGATGATTAGAGCTTCCCTAGTGGCTTAGATTGGAAAAGGTGATGGCACCCCACTCCAGTACTCTTGCCTGAAAAATCACATGGATGGAGGAGCCTGGTGGGCTGCAGTCCATGGGGTTGCAAAGAGTCGGACATGACTGAGCGACTTCACGTTCACGTTTTCCTTTCATGCATTGGAGAAGGAAATGGCAACCCACTCCACTGTTCTTGCCTGGAGAATCCCAGGGATGGGGGAGCCTGGTGGGCTGCCGTCTATGGGGTTACACAAAGTCGGACAGGACTGAAGCGACTTAGCAGCAGCAGCAGCGGTGGCTTAGATGGTAAAGAATCTGCCTCCAGTGCAGGAGATGCAGGTTTGATCCCTGGGTCAGGAAGATCCCTTCGAGAAAGGAATGGCTACCCAGTCCAGTATTCTTGCCTGGAGAATCCCCATGGACAGAGGAGCCTCATAGGCTACAGTGCACGGGGTCGCAAAGAGTTGGACATGACTGAGTGCCTAACACCTGCACGAAGTCAAAAGGGTGGAGCCCTGTGACTCCTTTATAAGACAGCCTCCAGTCTGTTCTCTTGTCCTGCTTTGCTAGGTGGAGATGCAGCGTGAGGTCAGCCCTCTATGAACCAGGATGTGGACTCCCAGCCTCCAGAACTGTGGGAAGCACATGTCAGCTGTTCATAGACCCCTGTCTGTGGTATTCTGCTGTAGCAGTCTGAGTTGCCCTAGGCATTTGGTGCAGAGCAAGGACTCATGCCCAGCCTATGCGTGCTTAGTTGCTCAGTCATGTCTGCCTCTTTGTGACTACGTGAACTGTAGCCCACCTGGTTCCTCTGTCCATGGAATTTTCCAGGCAAGCACATTGGAGCAGGTTGCCATTTCCTACTCCATCGGATCTTCCCAACCCAGGGACTGAACCCATGTCTCTTGCATCTCCTTCAATGGCAAGTAGATTCTTTACCACTGTGCCACCTAGGAAGCCCAAATGCTTGGCCCTAAAGCTGATAGTCTGCAAAAATGTTACCTTTCTTCTCCCCACTGTGCTCTACGTGGACAGCTTCACTCCAGCTCTGCATTTCTCCTCGTTTTACCAAAAAACAGAATGAATGACAAAACCGCTTTGCATATTTTCTTGAAAGGCCAGGAGTGAACTTGGCTGGAGGAGGCGTTCCCATTAGAATTCTGAGGCTAAGTGTACAGCAGTGGCACCAGGGAGGAAAAAGGCCATGCTCATTAAGCAATTACTGAAACTCATGATTAAAACATGAAGCTGCCTTTCTAAGAGAATCCCTGGAATAAGTGGTACTCTTCATTTTTGCCTTGGAGCTTGCTTGTTCAGTGTCTAAGATATTCACCTTCTTTTATTGGAGAACTGATGCGGAACAAGGACTGCTTCATCCATTATCTCTTTGGATCCTTATAACAACCCTTTGGAGATATATGGGGGAATTAGTATTGGGATTTTATTGACTAGTTTATCAGATTCGTCTGCTTTCTGGATCATCTGCAGAGTATATGAGATAGTCAGGGATCCTAGTTTCAGGTTTATTGCTTGGATTGGAGCTCATATCTCGTGTCTGTGGCCAAATGCCCTTCCTCATTCTCTACTCGCCCAACCCTTGCTGCAGCTGGATCTTGGGATCCACATTTGGGAAGGGTTGGGCTATTAACCAGGCTTCCCTGGTGGCTCAGTTGGTAAAGAATCTGCCTGCAGTGCAGGAGACCCAGGTTTGTTCCCTGGCTCAGGAAGATCCCTTGGAGAAGGGAATGGCTACCCACTCCAGTATTCCTGCTTGGAGAATTCCATGGACAGAGGAGCCTGGAGGATTACGGTTCATGAGGTTGCAAAGAGTTGGACACGACTGAGTGACTAACACTTTCCCTTTCACTGGGTTTGTAACCAGGGGCCTCATGCCAGGTGAGTGCAGGGAGCCTGGGAGGGCAAGCTCTTCCACTCACAGACCTGTAGCAGAGTTCACCTTTCCCCAGTGGAAGTATATGGATGTTGGGATGTCTGCCTCTTACCATCTCCCCTGTTAGATGAGTCATTCAATCTCCTCCGAGGAGAAACCAGTGGAAGTGTAGGGAGCAATGCTTTCTGCCAAATATACCCAAGAGGTATTTTATTGGTTGGCAAAATCATAGGGAGATGGAGCAGAAGGTTTTCACGACACCCCATGATCTTGCTCTTTTAATCTATTGACTTCTGATCTGACGGGTAGAGAATTTGAAGCTCAGAGAAGCTAACATTTTGAAAGTCACACTTTAATGGCAAACCTGGGGTCTTGTTTTGTAATGTGCTAGTGGATGGGAGCTTAGAGCTCAGGAGGTCAGACCCTTTATGTTATAAATGTTCTAAGAGCCCCACAGAAGACATGTGACTTGCCCAAGATCAAACTGGCAAAACTAGACATAGGTCTTCTGACTCCTCCTGGCTCTTTCTAGCATCTCACAGAAGTTTTCTTCCTAACTTGGTGACATTTGTTATTTTGTGAACATGGTCTCATACCTGGAACTATTCCCAGACTAGTTAACTGGAGTTTCAGGGGGAAGGGGCCCCATCACTGATGTATTTTTAAAGCTGATCACTGACTCAGTGGACCTGAGTTTGAGTAAGCTCTGGGAGTTGGTGATGGACAAGGAGGCCTGGCGTGCTGCAGTCTATGGGGTCACAAAGAGTCAGACATGACTGAACAACTGAACTGAACCGAAGGTATCCTGATCTATACAAAGGTTGAGAGCCACAGCCCTGGTGATGTCTCACTTTTGTTTCATAGCAGCAACACTTTCTTGGACTATAGAGATGAGGGGAGATTGTATTTCCAGGCAGACCATGTTTATTAACATTGGAAACAGAAATCTAAGTCTCAGCAGTTCCCTACTTGAGCCCTTTACCATACTCATGGCAGTTCTTTACCTGTGCATAAGTTTTGCCCTGTCTTGATGCCACTTGATTTTTACAACAGCTCCATGAGGTCAATGATTACTAACCTTATTCACAGAATGAGAAAACTGGGTTCTTACCTAACCCTGCATGGAAGAAGCAGGTAGCTTTCTGTGCTGTTGTTTGTTTAGAAGAGAGCTTCACAGCAAAGTGTGTTAGAAGCCGATGTGTATGAAATTACCGACTCTGACAATGGCATCTTCCCATTTGAGAATTCATGGGGAAATCCATTTTGATCAAATAAGCTGTTGCTAACTGGTTGCTAACTCCCAACCAGTTCTGTGGTCAACAGTTGCACACCTTGTGCCCTGGAATCCAACCCCACGAAGTGCCAGTTTAGGTGAATGGCACCTCTGGCTCTTGGGCAGATACCCTGCCTGGGTATGTGGTGAACCTGTATATCTTCAAAGAGGTGCTATCTCAGTCAGAAGGCCATCTTTCTAATAAGATGTAAAAGATGCTAGAACATCCCCCAAATATTGCCCTTTCATGACGGGTCAAATGCTGAAATAGCATAAAATAAAACCAACCAGTGTGACCTATTTCTTTAAGGTAACACTATCTTCTCTAGGCTCTCTTTATAATGCACATACGCTTAGGAACAGGAAACTATTGTAAGCTCTTAAACTGTTTTGCTCTAATGTGTTAAGGACTGATTATTCATACAGAACAGGGGTTTACAGTTTTTGGTCTTCATCTTGCCTTCTGTGATGTAGGTATTATTATTCCCAATTTATGCATGAACAAACTGAGGCTCAGAACAGATAGCTGTCTCTCATGGATAAAGAAGACAACCTTGTTGTTACCAAAGGAGAGAGGGGATGAGCAAGGAAAGAATCAGGGGTGTAAGATGAATGGATACAAGCTATTATGTGTCAGTTCAGATCAGTTTAGTCACTCAGTTGTGTCCAGCTCTTTGTGATCCCATGGACTGTAGCACGCCAGGCCTCCCTGTCCATGACCAACTCCTGGAGCTTACTAAAACTCATGTCCATTGAGTCGGTGATGCCATCCAACCATCTCATCCTCTGTCATCCCCTTCTCCTCCCGTCTTCAATCTTTCCCAGCATTAGGGCCTTTTCCAATGAGTCAGTTCTTTGCATCAGGTGGCCAAAGTATTGGAGTTTCAACTTCAGTAAATTATGTTTAAAATACATAGTACTATATAGTACTATGTATAAAATAAACAAAAAGGATATACTGAGTAGCACAGAGAATTCTAGCTGTTATGTTGTGATAACCTATAATGAAGTATGATCTGCAAAAATACTGAGTCGCTATGCAATATACCTGAAACTAACATAACATTGTAAATCAACTATACTTCGGTTAAACAAAGATCACTGTCTTGACCCACATTAGCCAGCAATTAAGAGCTTGAACTCATTTTTTTTTTGGTCTGCACATTTAAGACTTTTCCTCTATCCCCTACTGATGAGGATAAGCTTTTATTTTTATTCTCCTTGATTACATGCTTTTGAGAAATGTGTACATCAAAGCAAACATTTGTTAAAGTGGTCTCAGAGGCTGCAGCGCTGTCAGTATTCAGCAGCATCCTTTCAGGTAATTTTTCCAGTTCAGATGCACCTTCACTTGAATCATTTATATTCTAAGTAAGAAACTTTACATGATGGACAAGTTTCTTTCTTTAATTAGTATGAATCTGATAGCTTCCCAGGTGACTCAGTGGTAAAAACTCTACCTGCCAATGCAGGAGACATGGATTTGATCCCTGGGGTGGGAAGATCCTCTGGAGGAGGAAACGGCAGGCAACCCACTCCAGTATTCTTGCCTGGGGAATCCTGTGGAGCCTGGCCGGCTACAGTCCATGGGGTCACAAAGAATCAGATACAACTGAGTACGCACGTGTGATGAATGCTGATATAATAGTGTAAGTTAAAATATGTCGGTTTTCCTTGGAAAGCTTGTATATTGAAACATGACTGAACTAATTATACCACTGCCTTCTCTTTGAAAATGATAATCTTTACTCAAAGAAAATAAATATTTTTGTTCATAGAATATAGGTTGTAGAGTAGAGGAAAGAGATGGGCTTTGTTGTCAGATAGGCCTGAGTCCAAATACAGACTTTTCCTTACTGATGTCTTTGTTGTTTGACATAAATTGTTTGATATCTCTTACCCTCAGTTTCCTCATCTGTAAATGGGGTAATGAGTTTCACTTTGCATGATAGTAAATCTAAAGCATACAGCACATAGAAATCCCTCAAAAATGTTAATTGATTTGCATCTCTATTGCACTAAAGGTCTATTATCCATTAAGTAATATAATTACCTACTTTTTATGATTACATGTCCATGCATTCTTAGTTGCTCAGTTGTGTCCAACTCTTTTGTGACCCCATGGACTGTACCCCTGGGTTCCTTTGTCCGTGGGATTTTTTTTTCTAGGCAGGAATACTGGGTTGCCATTTCCTTCTCCAGAATGACTGTATGAGATGGGAGCGGGGTGGAGTTGGAGGGTTGGGGGAGGGAAGGACATTCACCCAGCTTGCAGAAAACAAAAGCCTAGGTGGATGAGCTTTGTTCACTCATTTATTCATTTACTAATTCAGTCACACGGAGTAAGCTTTCTAAAGCACCCTATTTATTACTGGTTCCTCTACCAAGGACTAGTCAAAGGCTCCTCAGTACGCTCACCTGAGAAAGGACAACGTAACAGTATCTAACAGCGCTTTTGGGCACAGTAAATGAGAATCTTAATGCACATGAAGCACTCAGTGTCTGGTGTGAAGTAATAGCTCAGATAACTGTTATTTTTATTAAAAAATTAAAACAGTTATAAGCATTTAAAAACAATTTTTTATTGTTACTGCAACAAAAGTGTTTTCATACACATTAGCCTCATTTATGGTATACAATAACCCTACATTATTTTTTATTCTTCCTGTTTTACAAAGGAGGCCCCTTGGCTAAAAGAATCAAGCTGATTTGAGCAGGTCATCATACTGCAAGTACATGCTCTTCCATGCTACCATGGCTTCCGTTTTGATTCACGCACCTCTCAGGGATCTATCCCTGGGTACCTGACATTTCCATCTCTTGGGTAAAAGCTTTCTTTTCGAAAGACCCCTGCAGAAATGTCTATCAAGGAAGAATAAGTTCCCTTCTATACCTTATCACCTATGAACACATCACAGCTTATTGTTCGATGGGTTATGTTGGGTTGTCAGATGCCCCAGCACCTCCTTCAGAGAACAAAAGACAGCTAGGTGGTCCTCGTTGCAGCTGGGGAGCTATAAGAAAGTCCAGGCACTCTGGGATCCCACTCAGCAATGGCAGGCTTAGGTGTAATCTTCAGTGGATGAGGAGGAGGCAGCCTTTCCACTCCTACCTGTAAAATCTAGAGAATAATGTCTGCTCTACAGAGCTGTTATAAAGATAAATGAGCTAACAGTAATAGGTCACATTTATTAAATACACAAATGCCATCTGGATGTATTATCTCATTCCTTCCAACAACAGCTTGAGTGAGTCTAGTGTTATTCCCATTTCTCAGAAGAGAAAACTGAGGCACGAGAGGTTATTTACCTGCCGACTAGGAGGTAGCAGCATCAGAATATGAGCCCAGCCTCTGTGCTCTGAGAAAGCGTATGGAAAAACCCCTGACCAGAGTGGGATTAACTAGAAACTTGCCCTTTAAAGGCCCTGAGTCTACTCATATTTCATTTTCACTCTAGTCATAATGTTGTAACCTTTTTTTAAAAAAGGGCATCTGGCATAGAGAACAAGTTTTGGACACAGAAGAGGAGATGATGGGCTGAATTGAGAGTGTCGCACTGAAACATATATATTACCATATGTAAAACAGCTAGTTAATGAGAAGTTGTCTTATAACACAGGGAGCTCAACCCGGTACTCTGTGACAACCTAGACGGGTGGGATGAGGCAGGGTTGGGAGGGAGGCTCAAGAGGGAGGGAACAAATGTATATTTATGACTGATTCACATTTTGTATTGCAGAAACTAACACAACATTGTAAACCAATTATCTTCTGATTTAAAAAAAAAAAATTTACAAAAAGGGACATCTGAAATCAGATGAGCCCAAACCTGCATCTGCCTTGAGCCTACCAATTTGTTGTTAATTGTGTTTTAGTCACTAAGTCCTGTCCGACTCTTTGTGAGCCCATGGACTATAGCCCATCGGACTCCTCTGTCTAAGGATTTCCCAGGCAAGAATAATGGGGTGGGTTGTCATTTCCTTCTCCAGGGGATCTTCCTCACCCAGGAATCAAACCTGTGTCTCCTGTGTTGGCAGGTGGATTCTTCATCGCTGAGCCACCAGGTAATCCCGAGCCTAGCAGTGGTGGTACTTGAAACAAGTGAGCTGCCCTGTCTCCTAGTGGGTGGGGTCTCACAGCAGGAGAAAGAAGATGAGGAGACCTGGACCCCTGGGAAGGGGTGGTCAGGAGTGAGGAGATGTTAACCCCTTTCTTGGCCAACCATCTTCCTAGCACAGGTTGCGGCTCCCATCACGGGGCTCTGCTAAAGTGTGAATCGAAGTTCCTTTTCCCAGCAGTGCCTTGGGGGCTGCCTGAGGCTTTGCTGAGGTTTGTGGATTTTCTGGAGCTTAATTTATAGCCAGCCAGTGAGTGGAGCTAAAGCTTCGTGAGAAGCTGTTAGTCCCCAGAATTGTGGGGAAATTCCTGCCTGACTGTTTCCTCTGTGTGTGTCCAGCTCCTTCCTCATCTCCCGTAAAGCAGTCCCGCTGAGCAGCTTATCTCAGCCCAGTGGAGCGAGGGTCACACTTCCAGATAGCCTCTTTGTGTCCACTCCTCCCCAACCCGGGCCTCTTTTCTCAGCCCCGGCCCCTGGTATTCTCAGGGCTAAATCCACGCAGTATCTGCCGCGTTTTATTAAACTCCTTAGCCTGGAGAGAAATGGAGCTGAAAAGATCCTTTCTCTTATTCTTGGAGCAAGGAATGAGCACACACAGGCATTTTAGCTCCTTAAGCTGAGCAGATTTGTCTAAACTGGTGGTTGTAGACTCAAATGCCTGCAGGGGCCAAGCAGGAACCATCACTGAGAGAGGTGAGCTGAGTGAAGACAATAGGGGATGGGTGGGGACTGTGGCAGGCTGGAAAGTGCTTGAGCTTTTTCAGTAGTTACCCAGCTCCAGTCATTGTAGCCTGGTGGCTCAGGCAGTCAAGAATCTGCCTGCAGCACGGGAGACTTGGGTTAGATCCTGGATTGGGAAGATCCTCTGGAGTAGGAAATGGCAACCCACTCCAGTAATCTTGCCTGGGAAATTCCATGGAGAGAGGAGCCTGGAAGTTACAGTCCATGGGGTTGTAAAGAGTCATACATGACTGAGCAACACACACGCACACATAAGTCATTGTAACCTGGTGGGAATGCAGATGAAGCTTGCCTGATTCTCTAACAGTCTAGGAAAAAGTGTGTGTGCACACTTGCTCAGCGTGTCTGACTCTTTGTGACCCTATGGATGGTAGCCCACCAGGTTCCCCTGTCTGTGGAATTTTCCTGGCAAGACTACTGAAGTGGATTGCCATTTCCTACTCCAGGGGATCTTCCTGACCCAGGGATAGAACCTGTGCCTCTTGTGTTTCCTGCATTGGCGGGCGTTTACTGGGCCCCCAGGGGTATCTGACAGGATATTTTAGACTCAAACCCTGCCCTAGGGGTGCAGCAGTGAGTGCGGCACTGCTTTCAAGGAGCTCGCAGTCTCAGAGGAGAAGGAAGCAACACTGGTTCTCTTCATAATTCAGCCTGGCCGGGCTTTAATAATGGCCTATGAGACACACAGGAACATGGACTACAGAATTCTAAGCTCTGCCTGAGGGAACGAGGAACCTCCTCAGCAGATGCGGGGGGGTTGTGAAAGAAAAAGCGAGGCAGGATGGGGCAATGGATTTGAAGCCTGGCTCAGCAGGTCAAGTAGGCGTGGGGCGCTGGGAGGGCCTTCCAGATAAGGGGGGAACGAGGGGAGCTTGCGCTGAGTGGTATGGTTGTGCCTGCTGTGTTGGGAAATGTAAGTGTTCAGTGTAGGGAGCTGGTCGGGAGTGGCTGAAGAAGATGCTGGAAGGGTGGTCTGGGGCCACGTTGGGAATGGCCCTGTGAGCCATCTTAAGGATTCTACCTGGTAAACTCTGGGGAGCTAGTGAAGCTGTATAAGGAAGGAGTTCCATGCGTGTCACGTCTGTTTTAGAAAGATCATTCTGGTTCCAGTGAGAGGCATGATGTGGAAAGGCTAGAGGGGTTTGGTGAGGTCATGGGATGGCGTGCAAATTGGAGAAGGAGAAAGGTCAGCACGTCCGAAGAGTGGTTCTCAGCCCAGGCTAGGTAAATCAGAGGTTCTGGGTTTGCGATCCCACCCATGCGATTCAAAGTTCTCTGAGTGATTGGGTATCACTGAATTAAGAGACTGTGTCTGGTGGCAGAAGCATCTCAGGGAGAGAGAGAACTGAAATTTCTGGGGAATCCTTAGGTCTTAGGCAGAACCATTATTTAGTCCAAAAGCTCAGTTTCACAAACGAGCAACTGAGGCCCTTGAGGGGCATTTGCTGTGACATTAGATAAGGGAACTTTAAATAAATGATAAATACTTTGTGTTGGGAGGAGCCTGAGATTTAAAGTTATGTGGCTGTGTTTTAAATTCTGCGTGGGTTACTCATGATATGCTGCACAACTCATTTGACCTCTCAGTCTTATTTTATCATCTTTAATATAGAATTATTAATACTTGCCTTTGAAAGTCATGGTGAGGATTAATCTTTGTAAAACACGTAGCCCGGTGCTTGGTCCACAGGGGTAAAGGATGAATAAATGTTACTACTGTTCTGATGATTACAGCTGTAAGAAACCAACTTTCTGTGTCAGCTGTGGTTTCTGGCCTGTTCTGCTAAAAAAGACAAGTGATAGGATGGTCAGCTGCAAGAAGCGGGGCTTGTCTGAAAGAATTCTTATGGGAGGTTTTTATGCGTAGAGATTAAGTGAAAAAAGCAGATTGGATTTAAAGTCCCTTTCATAACTGATCTCCTACATTTATTTAGTTTTCTAAAGCATGTGTTATTAGCTATTATTCTATGCTGTCTCCTCACCCACAAGTTTCTTTCTTCAAAAAATAATTTTAATTTTGAAATAGTTTGACTCAGCAGAAGTTTCAAAAATGGTATAGTTTCTGTGTACTTTTCACCCAGTTTCACCCTATGACAGTATCTTATATAATCATGGTTCTATTAATTATTAACTTTTTTACAGAACTGTACTTATGCTATATTGTTTCTTACTCCTCTCTCAACATAATCGTCTAGACACTTGATAATAAATTCATGATAAACATGTATTTCAATGTCTTGATAGTTCACCCTCTAATTTAAGCAATTGTTTTATTGTTGGGCTGGTGATGATATTCCAAGCATCCAAGGAAGGATGATATTCCAACCTTCCTTATAATAGGTTGTTGCCACTGTTTTGCTATAGTATTGCTGGTGACCATCTTTGTCGTTGTTCAGTTGCTAATTCTTTGCAACCCTTTGGACTGCAGCACGCCAGGCTTCCCTGTCCTTTCCTGTCTCCTGGAGTTTGCTCAAATTTATGTCCATTGAATCAGTGATGTCATCCAACCATCTCATCCTCTGTCTCCCCTTTCTCTTCCTGCCCTCAATCTTTCCCAGCATCAGGGCTTTTTCCAATGAGTTGGCTCTTCACATCAGGTGGTCAAAGTATTGGAGCTTCAGCTTCAGCATCAGCCCTTCCAATATTCAGGGCTGATTTCCTTGAGGATTGACTGGTTTGATCTCCTTGCTGTCCAAGGGACTCTCAAGAGTCTTCTCCAGAAGCACAGTATGAAAGTGTCAATTCTTCAGAGCATTTTTGTGTATAAGGCTATTTCCAGATTCAGGACTATTTTATTAGGATGGATTCCTAAACGTAGAATTGCCAGGTCAGAGGACCTGAATGGGTGAAATCTTTGGGGTATATATTTATTGGTGGTTACAGAAGAAGAGTTGTCTGAAATAAACCAGAGGGGGCTGGTGCTTCAGGAGCTGAAGGAGGAACTCCAGGAATGACCTTGAACTGAAAAGGCTCTACATACTGAGTCAGTGAAGAGACTGCAGCTGAAGTTTAGCAGAAGCTGCAGCAACAGAACCCCTACTGAGCCTCAATTGCGCAGCAACCCCTTGACTCCTGGTGCGAAGTCCGGAGCCCTGAGGCTTTGTTCTTCTTGACGTGGCTGCCTGCTCAGTGCCTCTGCTGAGACTCACCTCTAATCTCCCATGCCCAAGCTCTGGGCTCTTTCTTCCTTACCCGTTTCAGGCCATTTCACTGAAATCTGAGTAAATGATTGATCGCTTTAAAGCAAGGAACAAATGGACTTGCTGGGCAATCAGACCTCCTTTCAGCCAGCATGGATTCGTGCACCCCCGCTGGTGGGTGCAACGTCATTGGTGTATAAAGGTTGGAATTTTCTGTGCTGTGACAGGAAGAGTGATCCTAGTGTTTTGTCTGGGCTGCAGTTAAAGGCTGAACAGGAGCACTCTCAGGGTAGGGACTGGATGTTTCACCTCTTATCAAAGGCTAAGAATTCCTGTGCAAGAGGAGTCAGGGCTGCACGGAGTGAGTGCTGAGATAGAGGAGATCATGGAATGAATTGATGGCTAGTTTCCCCAGCACCCTGCTTAGCAAAATCTGTGTTTCCTCTCTCCTTGAGCACACTGTAGACTATGTTTCCCAGCATCCCTTGCAGGTAGATGCAGCCATGTGACTAGTTCTGACCAATGGAAGACGAGCACAAACAATGTGCATATTTCCAAGTGCTCTTCTCCTAAGTAGCTCGTGGTTGTGGAGATTTTCTTTGAGGTGATGGAAACTACATGCAAAAGATGGAAGTCTGTTAGTGTAGTTCCTGAGGACTGTCTGGAGCAGAACTTTAACCTCTCAGCCCCACCCTACAGTCCATTTATCTCCCTATTCTGTTATGTAAACAGCAGGTACATTTCTTTTATGTTTAACTATCATATATTCTGGGTCTATTTTTACGTTTTTGGTTACCCATATAATATGGAATGCCAGTGCTATTATCTTAAAATTTCAAGAAGACCCAGCGGGGCTGTTCCAAACACAGGTTGGAAATGGTTCAAAGTGATTTTCAGATGGAAACAAGGCCTGTGTACTTGCCAAGGGATGGATATCCTCCACTTTCATTGCCAACAAAATTACTTAATAGTTTTTGAAATGCATCTTGCTTTTTCTCACCTTCCTGTCTTTGCCCATGCTAATCCCAGTGCTTTAAACAGGCATCCTCTACCCTGCCAACTCTTAGTTCTCCTATGGACTTAAATAATTTTGTTGGCCATGAAAGTGGAGGAAATATAGGCAGCACTTTGTAATTACTGAATTTTCATGTCCATCTTACTAGTTTTTGAGTTCAGGGATCGTGCTTTGTGTATCTTTATAACCCGGTGTCTGGAACCCCAGGGGCTTCAGTAAGTTTTTGTTGAATGAATGAGAGTTGGCTGAGACTGAGTCAGTGACATCTGCTGGCCTCATCTCTTAGAGCTACTGCTCTGATGTTCAGCCCTGTAGGTTTTCAAGACAGGATGGGCATAGTTTCCTCCAGCTATGAAACAGCTGGAAGCTTCTTTGCAAATGACAAAGAGAAGCACTGAATATTTAATGCTTGAAAGTTAAATATTATTATAAAAGTAATTTAATATAAATGGCTTTCAGCAAAACTTTATCCATATTTCATGACTGCAATGGATGTCTGGGTTCTAATGTTTGTGAGCAATTAATTTTAATGGTTACCTGCCCTCAATTTCTCTATTTTTTTTTCCTCTGTAGACCCCTAAGGTCCATCAGGAAAGTGAAGAGTTAGACATCATCTGTCACTGTGGATGGAAAGAGACACAGAACCCTGAGATCAGGTCTCCGAATGACAAGTTAATAGGCATTAGGGAGTTGCTAAGTGGTCATAAGCAGTGATGCTGTAAGACTCTGAAATATGATACAGACATCCACAGTGACAGCTGATGTCTAACTCTTGGTGACATGATGCATTTTTTCCCCCATTGAATAGTTCCCAGAGTTAGATATTCCCTCCTCTGTGATTCCATGGTAACTTCATGATATTCCTTTATTGCAATAATGTTGTTCAGCTGCTAAGTCACGTCTAACTCTTTGCAGCCCCATGGACTCCATGCCAATCTTCCCTGTCCTTCACTGTCTCTGGGAGTTTGCTCAAAACTCATGTCCATTGAGTTGGTGATGCCATCCAACCATTTCACCCTCTGTCTCCCCCATTCTCCTTCTGTCCTCAGTCTTTCCCAACTTCAGGGTCTTTCCCAGTGAGTGGAGAAGTCCATGATGGGGTTTTCGTATCAGGTGGTCTAAATATTGGAGCTTCAGCTTCAGCATCAGTCTTCCCTTTTGGCTCAGCTGGTAAGGAATCTGTCTGCAGTGCTGGAGATCTGGGTTCGATTCCTGGGTTGGGAAGATCCCCTGAAGAAGGGAAAGACTACCTACTCCAGTATTCTGGCCTGGAGAATTCCATGGACTGTATAGTCCATGGGGTCACAAAGAGTCAGACACGATGGAAACAGTGAGAGGCTTTATATTTTTGGGCTCCAGAATCACTGCAGATGGTGACTGCAGCCATGAAATTCAAAGACACTTGCTCCTTAGAAGAAAAGCTATGTTTGCATTCCCACCAGCAGTGTAAGAGGGTTCCCTTTTCTCCACATCCTCTCCAGCATTTATTGCTTGTAGACTTTTGGATCGCAGCCATTCTGACTGGAGTGAAATGGTACCTCACTGTGGTCTTGATTTGCATTTCTCTGATAATGAGTGATGTTGAACATCTTTTCATGTGTTTGTTAGCCATCCGTATGTCTTCTTTGGTGAAATGCCTATTTAGTTCTTTGGCCCATTTTTTTATTGGATCGTTTATTTTTCTGGAGTTGAGCTGTATAAGTTGCTTATATATCCTTGAGATTAGTTGTTTGTCAGTTGTTTCATTTGCTATTGTTTTCTCCCATTCAGAATGCTGTCTTTTCACCTTGCTTATAGTTTCCTTTGTTGTGCAGAAGCTTTTAATTTTAATTAGATCCCATTTGTTTATTTTTGCTTTTATTTCCAGTATACTGGGAGTTGGATCATAGAGGATCCTGCTGTGATTTATGTCGGAGAGTGTTTTGCCTATGTTCTCCTCTAGGAGTTTTATAGTTTCTGGTCTTACATTTAGATCTTTAATCCATTTTGAGTTTATTTTTGTGTATGGTGTTAGGCAGAGGTCTAGTTTCATTCTTTTACAAGTGGTTGACCAGTTTTCCCAGCACCCTCTGTTAAAGAGACTGTCTTTACTCCATTGTATATTCTTGCCTCCTTTGTCGAAGATAAGGTGTCCATAGGTGTGTGGGTTTATCTCAGGGGTTTCTATTTTGTTCCATTGATCTATATTTCTGTCTTTGTGCCAGTACCATACTGTCTTAATGACTGTGGCTTTGTAGTAGAGCCTGAAGTCAGGCAAGTTGATTCCTCCAGTTCCATTCTTCTTTCTCAAGATTGCTTTGGCTATTCGAGGTTTTTTGTATTTCCATACAAATCTTGAGATTATTTGATCTAGTTCTGTGAAAAATACTGCTGGTAGCTTGATGGGAATTGCATTGAATCTGTAGATTGCTTTGGGTAGTATACTCATTTTCACTATATTGACTCTTCCGACCCATGAGCATGGTATATTTCTCCATCTATTAGTGTCCTCTTTGATTTCTTTCATCAGTGTTTTATAGTTTTCGATATATAGGTCTTTAGTTTCTTTAGGTAGGAATATTCCTAAGTATTTTATTCTTTTCGTTGCAATGGTGAATGGAATTGTTTCCTTAACTTCTTTTTCTACTTTCTCATTATTAGTGTATAGGAATGCAAGAGATTTCTGAGTGTTGATTTTATATCCTGCAACTTTACTATATTCATTGATTAGCTCTAGTAGTTTTCTGGTCGAGCCTTTAGGATTTTCTATGTAGAGGATCATGTCATCTGCAAACAGTGAGAGTTTTACTTCTTATTTTCCAATTTGGATTCCTTGTATTTCTTTTTCTGCTCTGATTGCTGTGGCCAAAACTTCCAGTACGATGTTGAAGAGTAGTGGTGAAAGTGGACACCCTTGTCTTGTTCCTGACTTTAGGGGAAATGGTTTCAATTTTTCACCATTGAGGATAATGTGAGCTGTGGGTTTGTCATATATAGCTTTTATTATGTTGAGGTACGTTCCTTCTATTCCTGCTTTCTGGAGAGTTTTTATCATAAATGGATGTTGAATTTTGTCAAAGGCTTTTTCTGCATCTATTGAGATAATCATATGGTTTTTATTTCTCAGTTTGTTAATGTGATGAATTACATTGATTGACTTGTGGACATTGAAGAATCCTTGCATCCCTGGGATAAAGCCCACTTGGTCATGGTGTATGATCTTTTTAATGTGTTGCTGGATTCTGATTGCTAGGATTTTGTTGAGGAGTTTTGCATCTATGTTCATCAGTGATATTGGCCTGTAGTTTTCTTTTTATGTGGTGTCTTTGTCAGGTTTTGGGAATGCAAACTAGTACAGCCATTATGGAAAACAGTGTGTAGATTCCTTAAAAAATTGCAAATAGAACTGCCTTATGACCCAGCAATCCCACTGCTGGGCATACACACTGAGGAAACCAGAATTGAAAGAGACACATGTACCCCAATGTTCATTGCAGCACTGTTTATAATAGCCAGGACATGGAAGCAACCTAGATGTCCATCAGCAGATGAATGGATAAGAAAGCTGTGGTACATATACACTATGGAGTACTACTCAGCCCTTAAAAAGAATAAATTCGACTCAGTTCTAATGAGATGGATGAAATTGGAACCGGTTATACAGAGTGAAGTAAGCCAGAAAGAAAAACACCAATACAGTATACTGACACATATATATGGAATTTAGAAGATAGTAATGACGACCCTATATGTGAGACAACAAAAGAGACACAGAGGTATAGAACGGACTTTTGGACTCTGAGGGAGAGGGAAAAGGTGGGATGGTTTGGGAGAATGGCACTGAAACATGTGTACTTTCTTGTAAGAAATGAAGCACCAATCTATGTTCAATGCAGGATGCAGGATGCATGGGGCTGGAGCACAGGATGATTCAGGTAGAGGATGTGGGGTGGGAGGTGGGAGGGGGCTTCGGCATTGGGAGATTGTGTTCACCTGTGGCTGTTTCATGTCAATGTATGGCAAAACAAATACAGTATTGTAATTAAAAAAATAAATAAATTAAAAAAAAAAAGAAGAAAAGCTATGACCAACCTAGACAGCATATTAAAAAGCAGAGACATTACTTTGCCAACAAAGGTCCATCTAGTCAAGGCTATGGTTTTTCCAGTAGTCATGTATGGGTGTGAGGGTTGGACTATAAAGAAAGCTGAGCACTGAAGAATTGCTGCTTTTCAACTGTGGCATTGGATAAGACTCCTGAGAGTCCCTTGGACTGCAAGGAGAACCAACCAGTCAATTCTAACGAAATCAGTACTGAGTATACATTGGAAGGACTGATGCTAAAGCTGAAGCTCCAATACTTTGGCCACCTGATGTGAAGAACTGACTCATTTGAAAAGACCCTGATGCTGGGAAAGACTGAGGGCAGGAAGAGAAGGGGACGACAGAGGATGAGATGGTTGGATGTTGATTCATTGGATATGAGTTTGAGTAAGCTCCAGGAGTTTGGTGGTGGATAGGGAAGCCTGGGGTGCTGTAGTCCATGGGGTCATGAAGAGTTGGACACGACTGAGCAACTGAACTGAACTGAGCTTCAGCATCAGTCCTTCAGGGTTGATTTCCTTTAGGATTGATTGGTTTGGTCTCTTTGCTGTCCATAATTATTGCAATAATAGTTATGATGATAACTCATTCACTGAGTACCTACTGTGTGTTAGCAACCCACTGAGACTAGTATATTCTACTACAGTAACCATGGAAAATTGCATTTTAGTCTCCATTGTTCAGACAAAGAAATTGGGACTCAGTGAACGAAGCTGCTCAAGTTCATGTGGTATTTTGTTGCTTTTTGTCTCTTTAGATTATGAATTTAATATCAATAAGGATATCATTATATTCTCCCCTGTAACCCCAGTAACACAGTGAAGGGGATAAGGGTGCTGAGAGCATGCTCAACAAATATTTGTTGAATGAATAAATGAACAAAGATAAGAATTAATACAAATAAATTATTATTATATTAAGCACTTGTTATTTCACAAAGATCCTTTAAAGCAAAATGACTTCTGTAATTGAAGGAATGGTTGATTTTGTTTAATGCAAAGATCTTCCAACTACAAATAGTCTCTTGGTAATTTGCAGGGATTTTGGAATGCAAAAGTGAGCCTTATATCTTCCTGTCCTCTAGCCTTCATGCTCATAGGAATAAAGGGTAGGAGTAGAGACAAAGGATTCTGATTAGATTTCTTGGTTTTTGATTTTCTACACTGACCTTGGCTCATCCTCCCTTTCACTCTGACTACGGTCACCTTTTGACAGTACGGATGCCCCAGTTTTGGCTGTGATGGGAGGAGGGCTATAGAATTGCATTACATGTTGTGGGAATACACTTATCTTTGGTATTATACAACTGCAGCTTCTTTGCCTGGAAAAAATATATCATAGATTGATGAATAACATATGCAAAGTTATGCAAATATAGCCAGTCCTCTTAACTGAGTTACTGGGGTCACACAGAGAGCTTGATCTTTGCAGTTTTCCTCTGAGAACCCCCAGTCACCTGATGGGAGAGGTCAGTAGGTCAATGTGGCTCCTGCTAGGGAGGCGGTATTGGCTGCATTGCGGAGCACAGCCAGCATTCCCAAATTATGTGACATTTCCCTCTGGGAGGCCACATTGTTCAGTTCAGTGGACATTGCTTGCTTTGGTCTAAATTCTGACTTAGGTGCTGAGGGTCTCTGGCTAAGATTGGAAGAGTCCCGTGGTGAAATGGTGGTGGCAGATAAAGACCAAGGCAAGTAGCAGGGAGATGCAACACTTTTGAGAACTGATAACTTTGTGGAAAAAGCATAGGGGGGGGAGAGCTGGGTGGACAAAAGACTCTGTACAGAGAGGGGCCTGGGATTCAGAGAAGTTAAATGACTCATCCCAAGTCATGCAGCTTGTATAGACAGGACTGGGTTTGAAATCTTGGTTTTTCTAAGGGGGAGTGTTACAATTACTTAGTGATAAAGAACATGGGCTGTGGAATCATAAGACCTGGGTACAGACCATGACCTGTCTCCCATTAGCCTTGCAACTTTGGGCAACTTACCGAATTTTTTTTTGAGTCTGAGTTTTCTCAGCCTCTCTGGATGCTGCTATATTAGAGGGTAGTTATACGTGGAAAATGAAGAAACATTGGCAAGGTACTGATCACTGTGCTGGGCGTTTGGTGAGCATTAATTAAACAATAGCAATTACAGTCTGCTGGAAGGTATGTATTCCTTTGTCAAAGCCCAGCATAGGAGTGAGGATGGTAAACAGAAGATCCCAGAGGATTGTAAACAAAGTAGGCTGTGGTAGGTGAGACAGCTGTGATTCTCAGCCCTGGCTGCCATTAGCATCCTTTGGGGAGATGTAAAAGCATAAATATCTCTGAACTCTAGATGCAGACATTCAAAAAGCTACCAATGATTCTAACTGTGCCACTCAGCTGAGAATCACTGGACTGGGCAATCCTAGAAGACAGATGGTTTTGATGTTGAAACACTGTCCATCCCCATCTCTGTCTCAGTGTGACTTGGTTCCCAGATAGTGGGTCACCAGTGACTGTCTTGCAACGGCTACTGTTGGGGAATAGTGATCACGAGAGTGAGAGTGCTGACGGGGGAGTCAGAGTGCCAACCGACTCAGCAGCCATGGACTATGCTTCAAAGCAACATGATCTGTGTGGCATTGCTGGGGTCAGGCCCCAGGTCACTGTGTGATGGTAAGAGCATATTAAATTCAATAACAGGTTGGGAGAGGCCAGTAAAGCAGATATATCTATAGGACACAGAGTACCTGGGTATAAACTCTGGCTTCGTAGGTCTCTTCTCAGCTGCCCCATTGGAGTAAATTTCTCTAGAATAATTATTGGCAGTCATCATATCCTGGCATGCTTCTGTGTCCTGACCAGTACGATGCATTTTGTTGCTATAATGAAGAACACAGATTTGCAAGTGTTTATTTTAAAATATTATAATACTATATATTAGAATGAGCTGAGGATCTCTCTACTTTCCTGCCTTTGTAACCAGCCAAGGACAAAGCATGAGCCAGCATCTCACCGCACTGGCCCCCTTGCTGCTCTGTCCTGTTGAGTCTTGCCCTTCCTTTCCTTCTCCACGCAGCAGCCAGACTAATTTTCTTTACATGCAAATCAGATTGTGTCATTCTCCTGCTTAACTGTGCTCCTCCCACTGCAAAATAAAATGCAAAGCCCTTCCCCAAGCCTCAAAACCCTGCCCTAAGTGAACATGCTTCTCTCTGACTTCTTTTTCTCTCTCCCTGAACTACTTACTACCCTGGAGTTTTAGAGAGTATGGAGCTCTTTCCTACCTGAGGGCTTTGTGCTTTCCATTCCCTCTGCCTAGAATTCCTTTATCCCAGCCCTTTACATAATGGAATCATAGAAAAGGCCTTCCTCGACAGCCTGAGCTGAAAGTACCCCCACACTTGCTATCCAGGTCACTTTCTATCACCTCTCCTATTGGTCTCCCCCATAGCAATGATCACCACTGCTAACAACTAAATCTTACTTTTTCTTTGGATATCAACACACAGTTGCTATTCTCACTAGTATAATGGAGCTGCCACGAGGCTGGCGCCCTGTCCAACTTATTTACCATTTTCTTTCCAGCATCTAGCATAGTACTTGACACGTGGTAAACATGCAATAAATATTTGTTGAGAGAAAGACTGAACAGTTCGATAATTCTATCACTCTCACTCACACATTCTGAAAACCGTCCTAGAGAGGGGGAAAGAAGGAGGAGGGGGATGATAACTGATTTATTGCAAGTTGTACATAAACTGAGTAAGCCTATGGGAACCTTCCTTTTTCAGTCAACAAATGCATAGAAAATATTTGCTCTATCATGGTCTTCTTTCTAGGTGCTGAAAATCCAGGTGAAACGAAGGCATCAGGTTCCCTGCTCTTATGAAGCTTTTAGCAAATGTTAGCAAACAAATAAACACGATTATTCCAGCAAGTAATATCTTCTAAGAAGTCGTTTGTAACAGGATGATGTGGTCAAGAATTAGTGAGGGGTGCTACTGTAGAGAATGCTGTCAGGGATGGCTTTGAGAGGAGGGGACATTTACAGAGGACCACAGGGAATGTGGCCTCCTAAATGGATATCAAATATCCTGTGTGTACGAAAAAAACTTTCAAAGTCACTGCTCTAGAAGATACTACTTAAGTTTTAATTAGAATCCACTTAAATCAGATGCTAGTTTGCTCCCTAATAGTGATTAGCACTGTCTTGGGTAATTAACAGCTCTTAGATTTGGAGGGGAAAATAATTATATGCCTGACCTTGATGTTGTGAGTGCTGAGGCAAAAGGTATGAAAGGGGCCAGGATGGAGACAGATGTAGTCCAAGCTTGATGGCTGTGAAAGAATTCACTGGGCACGTGGGGAATGGACACGCTGAAGGGAGGTGAGAATCCAGGGTGTTGGCTTTTTCTTTTTTTTACGCTAGAAGTCCTGGTCCAGACAGCTACTGGCACGGTACTGCGGGTTTGACCTGGACCGAGAAATCTTCATGGCACTCATTGGTTTTGTTTGGTAGTCCCGTTGCGCTTACTCTTCTCTAGAAACCAACTGTAGCTAAGCTCTTCTGCCCAGGGAGGCTTGACCACAGCCCCAAGTTAAGAGGCCTCCTTCTAATAGAAGCAACAACTTTTCATATCCCTCATTTCCTCCAACTCATCATCACAGTCCTCCCAAGGCAAAGACAGACTCGGGAAAGTTGTGGATGAAAGAAACCAACTTTTTAAATGAAAAGTCAGGCCAAGTCATGTGTATTAATTTTTTTCGTGACTCCACGTTTACCTTGCCATTCCCTGCTTCCCTTCAAACTTCCGTTCAAGTCAGTCTTGGATTAGAGCTCCAGTTCAACTTTCGCTTCTCTTTTAGCAGATTTTTAATTATCCCAAAGCCACACTGAGAGGAGGCTGGTTCAGAGGCTCCAGGCGGCTTTGGTCACATCTGCAGATCATGTAGGGACAATCTCTATGGCAACTGACCCATGTTGGGTAGGAGCAAATAAAGCTCAGAACCAAAGGTTAATTGCTGTTTCATTTCTGCTTTTTTTTCCTCTTTGCAATTCCAGCATTGTGGATGGAGATTCTAATTAGAATCAAATTATCAGCAGATTGAACATCTTTTTTGTTATTTCAGTGGCTGAAAAATTACTCTGGCTGGCTTAAAATGGGAAAGGGATAGATGCTTTCTTTTGGCCTTGAGGGCTCCTTTTCCCACCTCCCAAGGGGCAGACAGCTCAGCTGATCCAGCCACATGGCCTGGATCTTTGCAGGCCAAAAAAAATCTATATTTTTAAAAAATGAGGGCCATTTTATTTATCTATTTTAAATGAGGGCCATTTTATTTATCATGCAATATTGCTTCCATTTTGTGTATTGCTTTTTTGACTGCAAGGCACGTGAGATCTTAGCTTCCTGACCAAGGATGGAACTCTCACCTTCTGCACTCGAAGGCAATGTCTTAACCACTGGACCACCAGGGAAGGCCTCATTCTTACTCTTACAAATATTACTGACAATGGCAACCATTTGGGGAACTTACTTGCACCAAACACTCTGCTAAACACATATGGATGTGATCTCATTTCAACTGTAAAGCAGTGCCCGGAGGCTGAGCTTCTGAGTCCCATTTACAGATGAGGAAACAGCTTCAAGGATATTAAATAACTTGTGAGTTGCAAAGCTTTTTCGAACCTAACTTATCTAATAGTAAAGCTCTTAAACATTAGCCAGATACCACCATATGCTCTGTGAGGCTCCAACTTGGTTAGAGAATCTGGGAGATTCAGAGAGAAGGTAACTTGGTTCTCCCTGGTTAGCCTCTAGGTCTCAGACATGCTCATGGATTTAGTTGAACTGCTCTTCCTGTTAGATTTCTGAAACAGTAATTACAGAGTAAAAGTACCATGGTACACATTAAATCTTATGTACATTTTTAGAGAGTTTAAAGAAAAAAATCAGTGTAAAGTTTTTACTTATCCTCTCTCAATACAGTCTTACTGTGTTCACTTCTTTCCCTTTGCTCATGTCTTGTCTCTGCTGGGATTCTCCCTCTCTTTTCTTTTAGGCTTCTCATCCTTTAAAACCCAGTTAAAAACACGATATCCTTTATGAAAGATATCTTTTTATTTTTGGTAACTATGGTTCCCATTTTTTTTTTGTCATGAATTCCTGTAACCATTCATTTTCTGAATTGTGCAGGAATGGTTAACAATTTAGATTCCCACTTTAGTTTTCCTGGATTTGAATCACAGCTCTGCTGTTGAGTATGTCAGTGTTCCTGAGCGAGTTACTTCTCTGTGCTCAATTTCCTCTTCCATAACTGGGGACCATCATAGAAACTGCACGTTAGAGTGTTCTGGTGAGGACTAAATGAGTTTCTACAAGTAAAATGCCTAGAAGAATGCAGTGTTCATAGTGAGAACTACATAAGTACTTGTTATGTCCTGTCTTGCTCATTAGTTCAACTCAAACCCCTGTAAGCATGGCAAAGGAATTTATGGCCCATTAACTGGAGGTTCCGTGGTTGACCTAACACTGGCATCAACTTGATCCTGGGACTCGGTGATAGCCCTTAGCGATGTTTGTTTCTCTGTGCTACTTTGATTTCCGGGCAGATGCTCTATTCATGGTGCTGCCTCCGGTATTAGGGCTATGTCCTTCCACTCAGCAGTTAGGTAGCACCTCTTTTCTGTTAGCTCCAGTAAAATTCTGGGCTTGCTTTAATCAGCCCAACTCAGATTGCATGTCTACTCGAGAACAAGGGGGATCCTCACTGGCCAGGCCCTGGAGACGGAGTGTAGAGTTAGCCGAAGTCAAGCCATGGGCCCAAGGGGTTCTCCAGAGAGAAATGAGGGCATATGTCTATTTCAATGTCTATCATCCCATTTTGATGGTAAGCTCTTTTGGGGAGGATGATATTGGATCCCTCATTTATGCTTAACAGTGGGCAGAAGCTTGGGAATAACTTCAAAATGGACTTAGATGTGATGTCAGCCCTTAAGACTAGAAAGTGACCTGTGTGAGGAACCTAGACCTGTTCAAAGCTGTCTTGCAAAGTGAGCGTTTGGGGAGGGAGGGAGAAGGATGAGATGAATGGGCCTGGGAGAAGCCTTCATATGCATTGGCGATGTTTTATTTTTCAACAGGAGGACGTGAAGCAAATATAGAAAGCTGTTCAGATTGGTTGAAGCAGAGAGATGCGAACTTGAGTGTTATAATAGTCTTTGCCTTTTTCTGCATGTCTGATGTATTTCATTTGAAAACAACAAAACAACAGAACAAAGCAAAAAGCAACAGCTACTTAGCCAGGCAGTGTTGTTTGCTTTTGTTTTTCTTTTCCCCCTCTGAGTCTCCTGGATACCAAAGGAGGGCTCAGCAATCACAGAATTTCTGGTGGTTTTCTGACTAGTGTCATTCATGAAAATCAACCCTTCCTTCCTGCTCTCTCATAGGATAAAAAACAAAGTTTAGAGCCATCTCAAAGGAAAGTTCAATGGCCTCTGGATAGGATTTGGAGCAAGAGCTTTACCTGAAACCTGTCATGAGAAATAACAATGTCAGGCATTACAATGATCATAGTAATAATAGCCATCCCTTAATTGAGAACTACTTCTCAGGTACTGTGCCAAGCACTTAGTATACAACATCTTATTTAATTCTCCCAATAGCCCTCTGAGATGAGTAATACTCTTCTGCCTACACTGTAGATGAGGAAAAAGAGGCTCACACTGGTTGAATCACTCATAAAAGGACACATAACTAAAATTTGTAGGACTTTTTTAAAAAATTCTTTTTAATTTGGCTTTACCAAGTCTTGGTTGTGACATATGGGATCTTAGTTCCTTGATCAGGGATCAAACTCAGGCACCCTGCATTGGGGGCATGGAGTCTTAGCTGCTGGGCTAAGGAAGTCCCTAGTAGGACTTGGTTTTTAACCTTAATCTGCCTGATTCCAAGGTTTGTCTCACCCCCTCTCTTTACTCAGGAGTAGGTCCCTCCCCAAGGAGTATTGTAACTGAAAGTGGAGTCTGACTGCTCACCACTCAAAAGCCAATAAATAGAGAGGCAAGATTTGTAGAAAGGAAACTTTGATTCAACTTGGGTGCTGGCCACCGGGGGTTGTGGGGGCAGACACCTGTCCAAAGGCTGGTGTCTGCCACTGACAATCAGGGGGTTGGAGCTTTAACAGGCAGAGAGAGGGGGCTACATATAGAAACTGCAGTCAGCTCTGACATTCATCTTGAAATTGGTCACCGATGGTCTGAACAGTGTCATCTTGATTGTCTTAAGTATAGTTAGCTTTTAGTTCCAGGGTCAGTTTTTGATTTCATTTAATTAGTTAAATTAAATGTTTTTTAGAAAGCCTTGGAAAATATTTCTTAAAAAATTTAATGGTTTGATCAACAGATTATGTTTAAACCAGACTGGAGACTTAGTTGATCTGACATGATAAACGGGGTGAGGGAAGGCATCAATAAGATCAGAACATACAGAGACACACGGAAATAGCAGTGGTCTTTTGCTAACACGATTGTAATAAATGCAAGATACGATGCATGTAGACACCATTTAAAACAAAATGCAAAACAAAACCACTCATTAGTGCTCCCATTTCTTGGGCTCAGTTCCTGGAATGGTGGCAGCTTGCGTGCCGTGGCTGCAGCCCGGTCATCATGCCACTTACTTCTTCCACTTGACTGTTTTCCTTTGTTTCTACATTTTCTCACTTCCATGATTAAACCTACTCTTTGGCGAAAGTTTTTCCGCAGACAAAAGCAGGTTGAGGATGCTGGGGGAGGTGGGGCAAGGATCGTAAGATTTTGCTCCATTTCAGTGTTGTTAAGAACACGGGCCCTGAAGTCTGAATGCTTGGCTGGGTTGTGCTAGTCACTAGCCAGGTGACTCTGAGAAGTCCCTCAACCCTTTGAACCTCAGTTGTCTATGAATGGAAATGGAGGGAAAGAAGCACTCACTTCCCAGATTTCCCTGAGGATTAAATGAAACTGTGTATGTAAAAATGCTTAGCATGTGGCAAATGACAGGTGCTCCGTTACTGTGGGTAATTTTTTTTCCCATTAAAAGGTGAGACTTCATAAGTCTGTTCCATTTTAGTCTTTTTCTTATGACAGTATCTCTCAACACGTTAACAAATTATCACATAATTCAATGAGTTTAGATAGTTCTACAAGGGTTTTTTTTTTTTTTTTTTTTAGGGCTTGCCTTGTGGCTCAGGTGGCAAAGAATCCACCTGCAGTGCAGGAGACCTGGGTTCTATACCTGGGTTGGGAAGATGCCCTGGAGAGGAGAAAGGCTACCCACTCCAGTATTCTGGTCTGGAGAATTCCATGGACTATATAGTCCATGAGGTTGCAAAGAGTAGGACACGCTGAGCGACTTTCACTTTCACAAGTTTATTATTATTATTTTTTTAATGAAAATGAGTAACCCCTTTCCTTATCCTTCTCCACCCTAGATATCTGCTTCCAAGAGTCAAGCACTTTCGGTTCTATTGGCTAGTTATTGTCTGGGACTTTACTTCCTTATTTTTTTGTTATACTTTTTATTTTGAGGTAAATGTAGATTCACATGCAGTTATAATAAATAGCTTACAGAGGTCCTATGTACCCCTTACCTGTTTTTCCCAAACAATAATACAACATCAGGGCTAGAATACTGTTACAGATGCAGTCAAGATACAGAACATTCCCATCACAGAAAGACCTCTCCTGTTGCCCTTTTATAGCCACACCTTCTTTGCACCTGTCTCCACCCTCTCCTTAACCTCTGGCTACCACTAATCTGTTGTCCATTTCTCTGATTTTGTGACTTCAAGCAGTTTGTAGAAATAGAATTACATGCTACGTATCTTTTTGAGATTGACTGCTTTCAATCAGTGTAATTCCCTGAGGATTTTTGTGTGTATCAATAGTTTCCTTTTTATGAGTTCTATGTGCCACCCATTCTCAGCACATTTGTATTAATGCTCAACTGTGTACTCACATGCGGCTCTTGCATTTATTTTTAGGGCTGATACTCTTTTTATGCTCTCCCTTCTCTCTGTCAGTGCGTTATTCATCTTCAAAGTGATGCCTCCCAGCAGACTTCCATGTTTCCCTCCTGCTTTTTCATCCTTTTATTTGTCATTCTGACAACAATTCAAATTACCCTCTAAGAAAACAAAGAAAGGAATCTACAAATGTCCCTGGTCTATAATTTCCCTATGGGAGTGTTTTCATCGTCAGGTGCAGAAGTTCTTTTGTACATTTGCACAGAGCATTTGAAGAATCATAAGTGACTCAAGTTAGTGACAAACAAAGGAAAGACTTGATGGGGTTAAAGTGCTGACTCCGATATCAGATGCTACCTCTGGGTGGGCAGAGCAACATCCTCACCTGCATCGTCCAGGGAACCCTCCAGCCACTCTCCCAGGATGACATTATAGGTAACCTCAGGAAAGGACTTCCTTATATAATTGCTCCTCCCTTTCGATTTTTGTTGTAAAGCATCTAATAAAGTACGTGAAGTGACTGCCTGTGTGCATGCATGTGTGTGTTTAGAGTAGAGGTAAGGAGGGAAATGGGTTTGTGTGCGCAAAATACAGATTTTCTAAATTAGTTTCCCTCCTTCTCTATTTAGGTTCTTATTTCCTGTTTCTTCTGTGGTGGCTTAGATGGTAAAGAATCTGTAATGCAGAAAACCCAGGTTTGATCCCTGGGTTGGGAAGATCCTCTGAAGAAGGGAATGGCAACCCACTCCACTATTTTTGCTTGGAGAATCCCATGGACAGAGGAGCCTGGTGGGGTCCATAGGGTCGCAAAGACTCAGACACGATGGAGCAACTAACACTTTCACACTTTCCTATTTCTTTGTAACCCCCCTCCTACTTAGCCTTACACAGTTATTTTCAAGGCCGTTAGCACGAGGTTTCAAAAAGCCTTGTTTCCCCTGGAAAATTCCATGGACAGAGGAGCCTGGTGGGCTATAGTCTATGGGGTCACAAAGAGTTGGACACAGCTGAGTGATCAAGACCGCAGCACATATGGATTTTATGTGCTCAGTCATGTCCATCTCTTTGTGACCCCATAGTCTGGAGCCCGCCAGGCTCCTCTGTCCATGGAATTTTTCAGGCAAGGATACTGGAATGGGTTGCCATTTCCTACTCCAGGGGATCTTCCCGACCCAAGGATCGAACCTGAAGTCTCTTGCATCCCCTGCACTGGCAGGTGGATTCTTTACTACTGCGCCACCTGGGAAGCCCTGTATGGGTTTTAGGGCCCTTATTAACAGGCTTTGATAGCTTTCACATCAATTACCCCCAAAAGATTTGCCATATATTTTCCCTTCATAAAGCAGAATCTCTTCATATAATTGGTTGCAATTAAAAATTCTTTTGGCTTTCCTGCAGAGCTCCAGGGATATTGCTTTTTCTTAGAGATCTCAGTGGAGTGAATTAATCTACATTCAAGCAAAATTAGAGATTCAATTACATGATAACCTTTGAAAGGATAATTATGTTCTTAAGGTCTTCATCTTTTGTTGTCAGAGCTGATTTCTGAACATTCCTTTCCAGTTTGGCCTCTAACTGTATGTCCGAGGTCAGTGGTGATTCCCCTTTTGTGATACATGTGTGTGATGTGTGCTAAATTGCTTCAGTCATGTCTGACTCTTTGTGACCCTATGGACTGTAGCCCACCAGACCCCCTCTGTCTATGGGATTCTCCAGGGCAGAATACTGGAGTGGGTTGCTATTTCCTCCTTCAGGGGATTTTTCTGACCCAGGGATCAAATCGCACCTCTTATGTCCCCTGCGTTGGCCAGTGGGTTCTTTACCACTAGTACCACCTGGAAGCCATCAAGAGCAAGTACAAGGAATGGCACTGAGAAGAACTGTTTTTGCTGAAATGTCAAACCAAGAGGAAGGCCAATAGGTCAACTATAACTTCTTGAAAATCAAATCACAGAGTAAACGGAATAACATTTCTGCAAAAGCTATCACACTCGGGGTAGTGTTTTAAGTATATTATTTAATTTGTTCTTCACAATTAATATCATTTTATAAATAATGAATTGAGACTCTGATATATTGATTCTGTAGCATGCACAAGATTGCCCTTGTAAGGGGCAGGTCAGAACACAAATCCCTGACCCCAAAGTTGATCTTTCAGTCAGACTTGTTGCTTTGGGGTGGAAGAAATAGGTTCACTGGGATGTGGGATTGAATGAAGATGCTGATTCTAGAGGGGCTTCTGGAAAGATAGCAGTCATGTCTGACTCTTTGCAACCTCATGGACTGCAGCCCATCAGGCTCCTCCGTCCATGGGATTCTCCAGGCAAGAGTCCTGGAGTGGGTTGCCATTTCCTTTTCAGGGGATCTTCCCGACCCAGGGATTGAACCAAGGTCTCTCACATTGCAGGCAGACGCTTTAACCTCTGAGCCACCAGGGAAGCCCCGGAAAGATAGCAACATGGACCTAAGTCTCTTTTCCACTCAGTTTCAGTCTACTCCATTATATTTCCCTCCTTTGAGTCAACTGGGGCCTGCAGGTTGCTGAGCAGAAGCGAGGCCATGGACTCCGTGGCAGTCCCAACAGAAAGAACTGGTACAAGGTTTTCTGCTCTGCAGTTTGGGCAAATGTCTAGCTTCCGGTGACAGAGAGCCCTGAGGCAGGGATTATAAGATGGTGATGCTAGGAAGAGTTTGGCCCAAAGAGATTTGTGGATTTGGGGAAGAAGTTTAATGCCTCCCCGCACCACCACCCCCACCCACCCTCTGAGATGCTGAGAAGCAGCCCAAAGTACAGGCTAAGTCATCCCTGCCTTTGAGGAACAGGAAGGACCATTTTGCCTCTGTCTACCTGTGGACTGCTCCCTGCTGGGATATTCCATCAACAACACCTGAGTCTCAGCCACCAAGAAAAACCACAATATGTCCAGGTCAGAGATAGCCAGATCCAGCAGAACATGCAGAATTCAGTCATAAGACAGCTGCTGAAGGAAACGTGACAAGATGGAAAGAAAAGTAAGTACATTTAAAAACATTTAAGTACAGTTTGAAAGGATGTCTTAGAGCTAAAAAATCATTTCCTACAGCTACTGATGAGTTCAGGCAAAATGACCACTTTTAAGATGAAATAGCTGGCCTGGAAGAGAAAGTCCTTTGACATGAAAAGGTCAAATTCAAATGTAAATTAGGAAAATGCTAACAATTGGATATAACTTTCCAGTGTGAAAGACATAACATCTATTGTTGGCTGCAGTGCAAGAAATGGGCACTCCTATACATGGCTCTGAAAACGTACCTGAAAAGGTACCTTTTTGAAGAGCCATGACACCATCTATTAAATTAAAAATGCATAAAGCCTTTGAGTCCAGTATTCTATACTTGGAAATCTATCTTATACAAATAAAATCACCACTTCACAAGTACATATGTATAAAATTATTTATCGTAAGAACACTTGAGGTGGTGAAGAATTGGGAACCTAGTAAATTCCCATGAGTCAGGCACTCCCCAATGTAAATTATTGTAGGTTCACATTATGGGGCTATTATGTAGCTTTTGAGAAGCCTAGATGAGAGCTGTACTATATCTCTCATTGTGGAAGAACTGACATGAAGTATGAGTAAAACAAGATATGTGTGTGAAAGTATGTGCATTTAATTATCTCACCATGGAGAAAAATACACTAGGTGATTGACATATATTACCTGAGTGGGTGTAGGAAAGAAGAGGGAGGTAGGAATCAAGAAAAGGAAAAGGAACAGCAGAAGTAAAATATGGAGCTAAAAAATATCCAGGGCATCCATGAATTTATCATGTTTGTGCATTTTTGAATATATATGTGTATATGTTGAAAGAAATGAAAAGTCTCAGATGCTGAATTTGGACAGCGAATGCCCTCCTTCTTCTTTGTGGCACCATGCCGGTCTACTAGCTGCGTGCTCCTTGGCGGCCAGCTGACCGGCTCAGTGGAAGAATCCACTGAAAAGTCCAGATGGCTGTATCAGAGAGGGCACGAGCCCAGCTCCTGTCCAGTCTAGGGACAGCGACTGAAGGCCCTCAACTCTAGGCCCCCGAGAGCTTTTAGAATATCGCTCACAATTTAATTCTGCTCTTTTGCTTATATTTTTGGACTTTCCTTGTCTTCAAATGATTTTTTTTTCTGATTGGGTGCTTTTCTCCAGATCTGTGAGACAACTAGAAAGAAGTTGTAGACCTGGGTTTGAGTCCTGGCTAAGCCGCTTGCTTTTCAGTGTGAAACTTCGATACAGCCAGTGGCTCACAAACGTGAGCATGCATTGGAATTACTTGGAGGTCTTGCTGAACACAGATTTCTGGGTCTTACCCCCAGAGTTTCTGATTCTGGGGGTCTAGAATGAGGCCTGATAACTTGTATTCCTAACAGTTTTGGGGTGATGCTGCTGGTGGTGGTCCTGGAACCATACTATGAAAAGCATTTAACTAAGCTATTTAATCTCTTATAAGCCCTCCTTGCCCCATAAGTAAAGTGAAAATAATAATAGACTTAGGGTCTGCCAGGATTTGAAGGACTTTGTGAATTCAACCCTCTCCCTTTTGCAGATGAAACTGAAGCTCAGACAAGTGAGGAGATCAATGCTTGTTGGCAGAACCAGGGTGAAAACCCAGGTCCTTTGAGTTCAGGTCCAGTGTCTGTAGCATCCGGCAATTCAGTGCTGTCTGTGTCATAGCCTTGTTGAGGCAGCAAATGAGATAATGCTGATGAAAGGGTCCTTACTGAATTCTTACAAAAGCAAAGTGTTTTTATTATCATTTATTGAGTTCCAACAGTTGAGCGGCAATGGGGGAGAGGGGTGTCTTTGAAGGGGTCTAATAAGCAGCATCCTGTTTTCATGGCTACATTCTAAACTAATTGATAAATAACATAAAACAGTTGGAGGATGAAAATATTATTTCACTGTTGACAAAGATCCTTTGAAAGATGAAGCTTTTATTTATTGGTGAGGGATTTCCAAATGTTAAACCCATGAAATGGGAAATAAAGGTTTTTTTCCCTGTTACTTTTAATGTCAGGCACCATGTTTATGTACCGAATCTCATTTAACTATTTCCGCTGGGCAATGAATATTACCACCATTTTATAGCTGAGGCAACTGAGTCTCAGAAGGACTAAGTGATTTGTTCACAGTGGAGTTTGGATTGGAACTGGAAGATAATACCCTCAACAACTGTCTATACTTAAATCAGGCCAGTGTTTCCTTTTGTGAGCACTAGGTTTGCTTGGGATGCAGAACCTCTGTGAGTCATAGGCAATCAAGTGTTTATTCCTGTTTAGGCTTTGCATGCTTGTGGAGGTGGAGAAGGGCATGGGAGGCTGTTGGCACCGCTGCTGGTGGTGAGCCTGAAGCCACTGTGAGTGGGCAGAGTGGGCAGTCGGAGAGAAGAACCAGCTGTAAAGTGGGGAGAGAGAGGACAACCCTGGCTTGAGACTCAAAGAAACTGAAGAGCGAGCCCAGACTAGAACACTCAACAGGAGTGCCGACAGATCAGTCTCCACGTGGGTGGGCTGGATGCCTGGCACCCAGCTGCTTCAGGGCAATGCTGCTGCTTCACTTCCGTTTTTATGACTGCACTGAGGGGCTTGTGGGATCTTAATTCCCAAACCAGGAATCGAACCCATAGCCCCCAGCAGTGGACTCCTAACCACTGGACCACCAGCTCATTCTAACCTCACTTCTGCTTCCCAAATCTCACACACCCTAACCCAGGATCAGGCAGGGAAGGGAATTCTGAGAAATGTAGCTTGGCTGAACCGACTGTCCAAAACCACCACTGTGAAAATTGTTTTGCATATGTTGTGAGTTTATTTTCAAAGCATCCTTCTAAGGCAGGACCTCCAGTTTGCAGGTGGGGAAACCAAATTTTCGGAAGTGACAATTTTTCTTCTAGAAGGTTATCCACCTTAATCAATTTATTTTTGGCTCGGCTGGGTCTTTGCTGCTGTGTATGAGCTTCCTCTAGTTGCAGAGCGCTGAGGCGACTGTCTTGTGGTGCCTGGGCCTTCTCATCGCGGTGGCCTCTCTTGTTGCAGTGGAGCCTGGGCTCTGGTGGCTCAGCAGTCTTGGCACACGGGCTTAGCTGCCCCACAGCAGGTGGAATCTTCCTAGACCAGGGATCAAACCCACGTCCTCTGTGTTGGTAGGTGGATTCTTAACCAATGGACCACCAGGGAAGTCCAAGATTTTTTTTTTTTTTAATATGGGCCATTTTAAAAGTCTTTATTGTACTTGCTACAATATTGTTTCTGTTTCATGTTTTGGTTTTTTGGCCCCAAGGCATGTGGAATCTTAGCTCCCGACAAGGCACTGAAACCACACCCCTGCACTGGAAGAAGCCTTAACCACTGGACTGCCAATCCCAAGAAGTTACATAATTTTTTAAAGGTACAAACTACCTTAAGGTACAACTCCAATAAGAGTTTCGAACACAGATCTGGGTGACTTTAAGCCTGCGCTCTCACTTGCTTTTTTGTTGTTCTGCGACTCCATGGACTGCAGCACGCCAGGTTTCCCTGTCCATTACCAACCCCTGGAGCTTGCTCAAACTCATGTCCATCGAGTCGGTGATGCCAACTCATCCTCCAACCATCTCATCCTCTGTTGTCCAATTCTTCTCCTGCCTTCAATCTTTCCCAGCATCAGGATCTTTTCCAATGAGTTGCCTCTTCACATCAAGTGGCCAAAGTATTGGAGCTTCAGCTTTAGCATCAGTGCTTCCAGTGAATACTCAGGGTTGATTTCCCTTAGGATTAACTGGTTTGATCTTGCTGTCCCAGGGACTCTCTTGCTCGCTGGTGACACTATCTGCTGATTTTCCTCTAAGCATCTGTCTGCGCTACTCTTATGGCACCTGATGTCACTGATGGTCATAAAATAAGAGACTTCACACAGGACTGCCCCAGGCATATTTGGACCCCCAAATCCTTTTCTTACCTTTTCTTAATCCCTAAACCAGGGCTTCCTTGCCTGCTATTAGAGTATAGGTCTAATACTCTAACATTAGCTGCTATCCAGATACATAGCTCTGCCTGGGATGGGTCAGGACCAGCAGAAGCCCCAGGAGGGTCACCTCCAGCTCTTAGCAGCCTCATCCGTTTACCCAGCCTGTGTCAGGACTCATGACTCGAAGGCTATGATCTCCCAGGACATGGCTTGCGTCACAGGAAAGGAATTTGTTGGCTTCTGGGGAATGAACCTTAGAGAGATGATCGGGAGGCCTTTTGTGCAACCTGTTAGATTAGAGATTCTGGCGAGGGTCTGTGGAGGAGAAAGCCTTCATGTGACACTATCAGGCTCCCGGCTGGCAGCCAGATGTCTTGGTTTTGATTTTTGTTTTAGAAATATTTTGTCCTGCCTGTCACTTCTCCAAACGGAGGCCAACTCATCACTGTGGCAGCTGAAGCATGAGAGCCCCAGTGAATGTGTCAGAACTGAGGAGAAAGTTTCCCTCGAAAACAGGCATAAAAGGAAGCAAAGAAACAGGTTCTCTCTTATCATAGAGTCTGGACAATACTAAGAGGGAAAAAAATCACAGAGTGTCAAATAGAAAATGTCCTGCTCTCTCTGGAGCTTCAGCTGAGCCCCTGAAGCTGAGGACATTGATTGATAAAGGCTAGTACCTTCTACTGGGTTTCCCAGGCAGCGCAGTGGTAAAGAATCTGCCTGCCGATGCAGCAGATCTGGGTTTGAACCCTGAGTTGGGAAGATCCCCTGGAGTAGGAAATGTCAACTCACTCCAGGACTTTTGCTTGAAGAATCCCATGGACAGAGAAGCCTGGTGGGCTATAATTCACAGGGTCACAAAGAGCTGGAATAGACTGAGTGACTGAACACACACACGCACCTTCTGTTAAGAAAATTGTCAATCAGTCCATGTAAGACTTGCTAAGAGGTGCCCATCAACTCTGGTCATACTTAGCAAGTGCATTAAAGAAGAACCTGCTGCTGCTGCTGCTAAGTCGCTTCAGTTGTGTCCAACTCTGTGCGACCTCATAGACGGCAGCCCACCAGGCTCCCCATCCCTGGGATTCTCCAGACAAGAACACTGGAGTAGGTTGCCATTTCCTTCTCCATAAGAAGAGCCTAGGAAGACATTAAGACAGATAAAACAGAAATTCTCTCTTAGGTTGGATTCTTTCAGAAGCCAACCTTGAGCCCAAGACTCATGTACAAGTAGTTTATTAAGAAAGTGCTTCCTGGGGGAGGCAGCAATGAAAAGGGAGGATGAACAGTGAGGATGAAGACCCAGGAGGGTGCTATTTCAGCTGAGGTCCCCGGATCACGCTGATCCCTGGGGAACTTGGGAGTGGAAGTTACTCCTCAGGGTTTGCTCTGTCAGGAGGCAGGGGAGCTGGCTTTCTGTTCTCCCACAGAGGGTCTGCTCTTAGCTCTCGGCGCTCAAGGCCACCCTCTGAATGTCCCAGGTGCCCTGTTAGCAGCAAAGCATTGCTGAAGTTGGAGGATGAGCTGATAAAAGAGATCCCGAGGGACTTAGTGCAGTGGCAAAAGCAGTGTCTCTTCAGAAGGGAACTTGTGGGATCAAAGGAGCTTCCTCTCCCCATCACAGCACTTCAGGCTAGAAGAGGGGCCCTGGAGAGCCAGTCATGGAGACTGGGGCTTCTTGTATGTAGAGAGCCTGGCTTATCTCACATCTCTGCTCTAGCCTCGTGGGATTCTTGCTGAACTGAAAGAGCTCCTGGGCTCTCCTGCTGCTGCTGCTGGGCCAGAGTGGAGTGTGGTGTACATGCTGGAGACGATCTGTGCCTCCTAGATTTTGGCAGGGATCAAGAAGCCAGAAAGCAGCCATAGTTCTCAAGGCCATGGCGAGGAGCCAGAGCACAAAAGAGCGTACACACACAGTGGCAGCTGAATGACGTGGTGGGCAGGGGGTGTAGACTCTGGAACTGAACTGCCCAAGTTTGAATCTTGTCTCTGCCATTTACCAGCAATGTAATCTTGAACAAATTTCTTGACATTTTGCGTCTCAAAAAGTCTACAGACATTTCCCCATTAGTCAAGTAGGGTAATACTATTACCTTCCTCCAGGGGTTGTGATAGTTAACAGATCTGGTGGATATATATACACATACTTACATATATATGCACACATACATACTTATACATACACCCAGACGCACACATCTATCTAGCTATTGAATATATATAAAGTATATCTAAAATACACATCACATATAATAATAGTATATACTATATATATTATTATTAATATACTAACATATGAATACTATGCATATTGTATGTTCAGTTCAGTTCAGTTGCTTAGTCGTGTCTGACTCTTTGCGACCCCATGAATTGCAGCACGCCAGGCCTCCCTGTCCATCACCAACTCCCGGAGTTCACTCAAACTCACGTCCATTGAGTCAGTGATGCCATCCAGCGGTCTCATCCTTTGTTGTCCCTTTCTCCTCCTGCCCCAAACCCTCCCAGCATCAGGGTCTTTTCCAGTGAGTCAACTCTTCACATGAGATAGCCAAAGTACTGGAGTTTCAGCTTTAGCATCAGTCCTTCCAAAGAATACCCAGGGTTGATCTCCTTTAGAATGGACTGGTTGGATCTCCTTGTAGTCCAAGGGACTCTCAAGAGTCTTCTCCAACACCACAGTTCAAAACCATCAATTCTTTGGTGCTCAGCTTTCTTCACAGTCCAACTCTCACATCAATACATGACTACTAGAAAAACCATACCTTGACTAGACGGACATTTGTTGGAGAAGTAATGTCTCTGCTTTTGAATATGCTATCTAGGTTGGTCATAACTTTCCTTCCAAGGAGTAAGTGTCTTTTAATTTCATGGCTGAAGTCACCATCTGCAGTGATTTTGGAGCCTCCCAAAATAAAGTCTGACACTGTTTCTCCTTCTATTTCCCATGAAGTGCTGGGACCAGATGCCATGATCTTCATTTTCTGAATGTTGAGCTTTAAGCCAACTTTTTCACTCTCCTCTTTCACTTTCATCAAGAGGCTTTTTAGTTCCTCCTCACTTTCTGCCATAAGAGTGGTGTCATCTGCATATCTGAGGTTATTGATATTTCTCCTGGCAGTCTTGATTCCAGCTTGTGTTTCTTCCAGCCCAGCGTTTCTCATAATGTACTCTGCATAGAAGTTAAATAAACAGGTTGACAATATACAGCCTTGATGTACTCTTTTTCCTATTTGGAACCAGTCTGTTGTTCCATGTGCAGTTCTAACTGTTGCTTCCTGACCTGCACACAGATTTCTCAAGAGGCAGGTCAGGTGGTCTGGTATTCCCATCTCTTTCAGAATTTTCCACAGTTTATTGTGATCCACACAGGCAAAGGCTTTGGCATAGTCAATAAAGCAGAAATAGATGTTCTCCTGGAACTCTCTCGCTTTTTCCATGATCCAGTGGATGTTGGCAATTTGATCTCTGGTTCCTCTGCCTTTTCTAAAACCAGCTTGAACATCAGGAAGTTCACAGTTCATGTATTGCTGAAGCCTGGCTTGGAGAATTTTGAACATTATTTTACTAACATGTGAGATGAGTGCAATTGTGCGATAGTTTGAGCATTCTTTGGCATTGCCTTTTTTGGGATTGGAATGAAAACTGACCTTTTCCAGTCCAGTGGCCACTTCTGAATTTTCCAAATTTGCTGGCATATTAAGTGCAGCACTTTCACAGCATCATCTTTCAGGATTTGAAATAGCTCAACTGGAATTACATATAATGTATTACATATATAATATTAAAGCGCGGGCGGCTGCGACCCGTCGTGCTAAGCGCGGCCGAGAGGAGTTGCCCCACATCCGAGGTCAGGGGCAGCGGCAGAGAGTGCCAGGCTGCAATGGCGCAGGACGGCTGAGAGGAGCTCCCCAAGTCCGAGGTCAGGGGCAACAGCCGAGCAGAGCTACCCCGGATCCTAGAACAGGGGATGCGGCCGAGAGGAGCTACCCCACATCCGAGGTCACTGGCAGCCAAGAGGAAACACCCCATGTCCGAGGTCAGGGGTGGCAGCTGAAAGGAGCTACCCCATGTCCAAGGTCAGGGACGGCCAGGAGAAGCCACCTCTCGCCTGAGGCCAGGAGCAGCGGCCGGGAGGAGCAACCAGAGGAGCGTGGCTGTGCTGGCGTAAGAGGGCCTAGAGGATCTATCCCACGTTGAAGATCAGGAAGGGCAGCGGTAAGGAGATACCCCTCGTCCAAGGTAAGGAGCAGTGGCTGTGCTTTGCTGGAGTAGCCATGAAGAGATACCCCACGCCCAAGGTAAGAGAAACCCAAGTAAGATGGTAGGTGTTGCAAGAGGGCATCAGAGGGCAGACACACTGAAACTATACTCACAGAAAACTAGTTAATCTAATCACACTCCTGAGCGCTGAAGAATTGATGGTTTTGAACTGTGGTGTTGGAGAAGACTCTTGAGAGTCCCTTGGACTGCAAGGAGATCCAACTAGTCCATTCTAAAGGAGATCAGTCCTGGGATTTCTTTGGAAGGAATGATGCTAAAGCTGAAACTCCAGTACTTTGGCCACCTCATGTGAAGAGTTGACTCATTGGAAAAGACTCTGATGCTGGGAGGGATTGGGGGCAGGAGGAGGAGGGGACGACCGAGGATGAGATGGCTGGATGGCATCACTGACTCAATGGACATGAATCTGAGTGAACTCTGGGAGTTGGTGATGGACAGGGAGGCCTGGTGCGCTGCGATTAATGGGGTTGCAAAGAGTCTGACACGACTGAGCGACTGAACTGAATTGATACATATAGTATAATCTACTGTACATATATCATATATCTTAGATATTATAAAGTGATTGCTCATTCTGTATCAGATCTAAGATTCAAAACAAGCGTCCGACTCCAGAACCTATAGAATCAACTATTACTCCATTTTATACTCTAAAGCGGAGAAGGCAATGGCATCCCACTCCAGTACTCTTGCCTGGAAAATCCCATCAGTGGAGGAGCCTGGTAGGGTGCAGCCCATGGGGTCGCTAAGAGTCAGACATGACTGACGTGACTTAGCAGCAGCAGTAGCATACTCCAAAGGGTAAACCTCTAGAGGGTTTTGAGATCAACCAGCTTGGATCTAAATCCCAGCTCTGCTATTACTATTAACTGTCTGACCAGATTAAAACAGTGTCTCCTCCACTGAACTGTTAGGATTAGATGAGATAGCACATGTAAAGTACGTAGCAGGGCTCTTCGTGCAGAGCAAGTGCTCAGTACATTATTAATGTGTTATTTCCCCAGGCCCGTTTCTACCTCTGCTTCCTGCTTGCCTATTCACCACTCACTTTTGGCTTTCTGACCACTTTGAAGAGCTCCGGGCTTGGGTTGGAGAGAAGGGGGAAAAAGAGGCAGTAAAGCCAGATTAAGGAGGGCATCTCTCTGTGAGGTCTAGGATTAAAAGAAGAGAGAGACAAAAAGGAATTGGCAGTGATGGAAATGTCACTGACTATGCATTAGGGCCTCGGGACTTTAAATATTAGTCATTTGACTTTCCTTTTGTGTTTTATTTTCTACACAGCGTCATCAAGTCCCGAGTTAGGTTTTAAAATTGAATGAATCATCCTGCTATCCTTGAGAACTGCTTCAGGGACAGGAAGTATTAGTCTCATTTTACCAGTGAGAAGCTGATAAACAGAAAGTGATTGGTTCAAGGTCACAAGGCCACAGATATCTGTGGTCATGAGCTGGTCTTCAGATATTACTATGTTCCCAGGTTATAGGACATTAGTTATGTCAGGAGAAGAACAACAAATTAGCTTTATAAATAGGGAAGAGATGGGGAAAGAAATTATGCTGGTTGATCACCTACCATGTGCTAGGTATTGTGGGAAGCATTTTATATTGGTATTTTGTCAAATTCTCACAACTATCATATGAACCAACTTGTGAATCATATTGGTGCTATAGTTCCAATTTATGGATGAGCAAACTGAGACCTGTTTAAAGTTTGAACTAGTGGTTTCAGATTCCAGAATTTGTGTTTTTCACTATGCAAAGCTCCTTCTGGATATTTGGTTCTTGTTTCTGTTTCGTAAGGATTCTGAAGGCCAGTGGGGCTTCCTACTGGACACTTCTGTCTCTCTAAAGCCAATGCTCCATCCACTCCCCGGATTCTATTCTGTAGGAACAGGATGCCCCCATTCCTATTTGATTGCTGCTGCTTTCTGTCCTCCCCTCCTTCTCTCCTTAAAACCTGAGAATTGGAGTCTTGGTGATGTGTTTTGGGGAGCCCTGTGCAACCTTGGATTGCAGTTACACAATACAGTTCTTGCCTGTAGAGAGTTATTCACTCCTTGCTCAGACCAATATATTGTTACATTCATTTCTTTATCTCTGGAAACTGTCAATATGTCTGTTCTAGCATATGTGTGTTAGTCACTCAGTCATGTCTGACTCTTTGCGACCCCATGGACTGCAATCCACCGGGTTCCTCTGTCCATGAGATTTTCCAGGCAAGGATACTGGAGTGGGTTGCCATTTCCTTCTCCAGGGGATTTTCCCAACCCAGGGATCGAACCCGAGTCTCCTGCACTGCAGGCGAATTCTTTACTGACGGAGCTAAACCAGTGATGATAATAGTAATGATAAGGATAATAACGCCATGGAGCGAGCACAGTGCTGCCCACATTTCTCACTGACTCTTCAGAAGAGTCGAGGATATTGCTATATTTATCTTCCTAATTTTACAGATGAAGAAATGGAGAGTGAAAGAAATTAAATTAGTTGCCTATAGCCACATATCCAGTAAAAGGAAAAGCTAGGCTTTGAGCCCAGGAGTTTTTTGATTCAAAAGCCTCTGCTTTTAATAATTTACCTCCTTACATCAGTTAGCATTTTCTGGGTAACAAACCATTCCAAAATTTAGAGGTTTAGTACAATAACCATTTTACTTAGCTTATGGTTTTGTGTGTCAGCTGGGAGTTTTCCTGGTCTTAGCCGTATCAGCACACATGCGCCCTCCTCTGCACCTGTGGTCAGCTGGTGGGTGGCTGGGAACTGCAGGATCGAGGATGGTCTCAGTTACATGTCTGAAGGTTGACTGGCCATTTTTTTCCGAGACTCCCTAGTTGTCTCCCTGGCTTCTCACCATTCAGCAGCTGTTCTGGGCTTATTCCCATGGTGGTCTCAGGGTTCTGAGCACAGAAAGAGAGTGAGCCCCCATGCACCATCACTGCTCAAGTCTCTGCTTACCCTCTTCTTCCCTCCCCATTAGCCAGTGTCCTCTTGACCAAAGCAAGTCACAGGGGTAACCCAGATTCTGGGATGAAAGTTGGACTCCACCACTTGGTGGTAGGGGAAGTATTTGTACCCAGTTTTGCAGTTCATCACACTTATTTTGGAGAAGGAAATGGCAACCCACTCCAGTATATTCTTGTCTAGAGAATCCCGTGGACAGAGGAGCCTGGTGGGTTACAGTCCGCAGGGTCGCACAGAGTCAGACACAGCTGAAGCGACTTAGCGTGCATGTGTGCATTGGAGAAGGAAATGGCAACCCACTCCAGTATTCTTGCCTGGAGAATCCCAGGGACAGAGGAGCCTGGTGGGCTGCCGTCTATGGAGGTGCACAGAGTCGGACACGATTGAAACGACTTAGCAGCAGCAGCAGCAGCAGCACACTTATTTGCTGCTAGGTCATTCTGTCTGGTGAGGTAGAGAGATAGGTAAACAGATAAGTGAAGGGATATTTTGAGAACTGGTTATAAACATGAAGGCTGCTTCCTGGAGGAGGGTGAGGCAACCCAATCCAGTATTCTTGCCTGCAGAATCCCCATGGACAGAGGAGTCCAAGGGCTACAGTCCACGGGGTCACAAAGAGCAGAACACAACTGAGCAACTAAGCACATGAAGACTACCTATTTCATTGGTGTCTAAAATGCTCAGGGTAGCGTGGAGCTTGGGAGTTCACTCAAACACAAGGAATTACCTTGAGAAAATAGCCAGCACAAGTCCTGGACTGCCTGGATATTGGGCAGATTCAGTGGGGAGAAGCTGTCATGGCGTGGTGATCTAGCCTGGAAATTCTCCGTCTTTTTCTGAGTAGCACTTTGCATCGTTCCTGCATCTTTGCCCCACACCCTCCCCTTGAGGAACCTGGCACAGCTGGAAGCTCAGCTAGACATCTGCTTGAGGAAACTCAAAATTAACTTTATGGCCAGAAAGTGCCAAGCATGGCTCAAGGCAGTTTCTATCTACTTTGGTTGTTTAACAGCCCCAGATCAAGCTCAGCTGTCTTTTGCCATGTTTGGAAAAATGCTTCTTTCTTTCTTTAGAAGAATTATTTATTTTCAGCTGTGCTGGGCCTTCGTTGCTGGGTACGCGCTTTCTCTAGCTGAAGTGCTTGGGCTTCTCATTGCAGGGGCTTCTCTTGGTGCAGCGCCTGGCCTTTAGGGCATGCGGGCCTCAGAAGCTGCTGGACACAAGCTTAGTTGCTCCGGGCGCGTGGGATCTTGTTCTCAGTCAAGGGATTGAACCTATGTATTGGCCCCTGCATTGACAGGCAGATTCTTAACCACTGGTCTACCAGGGAAGTCCCTGGAAAAATGTTTCTTCCGTGGTCATGTTCTTCAAGAGTCAATTTATTCCAGTTGGTAATGGCATGTCATAGGGGTTTCTGTGAGTGAACGAGAGTAGGTGGGACCCATAAGGGAACTCGGGCTTTATGGAGCCCTGACTCTCCACCAGTTGGCTCCAGGCCCAGTTGTCACTTCCCTCCCACAGCCAATGGAGGCAGAACGGTGTGGTTAAGAATATGGACTCTGAGCGAGACTGAGTCATATCCTGGCTCAACTACTTAATCTGGGGAAAATGATTAAGCTTTCATGTTTAAGTTTCAAACTGGTAAAATGAAGATAATAAAAGCAACAATTCACAAGGTTATTGTGAAGATTAAATGAGCTAATGGCATAAAGAACTTAGACCCATACCAGGCACAGAATAAGACTAAATAAGTGTAGTGGTCATTGTTAATGACAACAAAACTTACTAGTATTAGAAATGTTATTCAGCAATGCTTCTGAAACCTTAGCAGCGTATCAGCATATCTGAGAGCTAATTAAAAACACAGATCCTGTACCATAATCTCAAAGATTCTGCTTGTGGGACACTCAGGAATCCACGTGTTTTACTAGGAGTCAGATGCTTTAAGGTAGCCAATCCCAAGAACAGCATGTGAGAGTCACTGCTTACCCTATAAACCCTGACACATTTCTTTCAACACTCAACACGGAGATATACTGAGTTCACTTAAAGAGACTATTTGGAAAAAACATATATGTAAAAACATCTTTTCCTGTCCCTACAGAGTCTACAGACAAAATACACTCATCTCTTCTCCAGAAAAAAATCCAAGACATAGTCCTTGCTCTCTGTCCTTCCAAAAAGAATTCCCTAATGAGGAACTGTTAGGAACCTAATGATGTTCCTAATTACTGATACTATTAGTTTGCATTACTGAGTACTTACCAAGTGTCAAGAATTATGCTGAGAAATTTACTTGGATTAGTGGTTTTAATCCTTTCAATAATCTGATGAAATAGGCACTATATTATAGGGAAACTGCAGCTTAGTGAGATGAGTATCTTTGCCAAGGTCACCCAGTGAATTGATAGCTAATCCACCTACTTAATTGTTATTCCATGACTCAAACCCAGGCTGTCATCCTCCAAGGCCTGTCTCAACTACCAATCTAAACTGCATTTTAGGTAAAATTTGCTATTTGTTTCTTATCTTTTCTTTTTTAATTTCCTTATTAACAGAACTCCAAGTTTTAGCCAGGTACTTGGCCACCCAAAACAAAGATAACACTTCCCAGCCTTCTCTGCAGCTAAGTGTTCATGTGGCTAAATTCTGGCTGATGGAATATGAGTGGAGGTGAAGATGAAGGTGAAGTTGCTCAGTCATGTCTGACTCTGTGACCCCGTGGACTATGACCTACTAGGCTTCTCCATCCATGGGATTCTCCAGGCAAGAATACTGGAGTGGATTGCCATTTCCTTCTCCAGGGGATCTTCCCAACCCAGGGATTGAACCCGGGTCTCCCGCATTGGAGCCAGACACTTTAACCTCTGAGCCAGAAGTGATATACATAAATTCAGGGTCATGCCTTTGAAAGAAAGGAGTGTGCCCTCCTTCTCTTTGAACTCTTCTGCTGGAGTGAGGCCATTATGGCGTGCCATCTTGGAACTTAAAGATGACAGTAATATTGTAGGGAATGTGGAGCAAAAACCTAGAAAGCATTTGGGTCACTGAGCTACAATGAACTGCTTATATAAATTCACATCATTAAATGAGAGATAAATAAATGTGGGGTATCAACAGCAACTGAACCCACATTTTAATACAACCCTCTATCAAGTCATTGCTTTAAAAGGCTGCAGTTATGGGTGACCTGCACCTGTTCTGGATCTCAGGCAGAGATTCATAAAGGGGTTTTTTCTCTCGGTGAACTGATCTGCTGGGTTCTGGAATCTCACCTCCAGGATGCCCATGATGCTAGGTGCATTTGTGTGTGCAATTGTCTCCACGAGCTCTTTCAAGATGTCAATAAAGTACCAGTATTATAAGAAGTTGCAATTCCATAGTTTGAGTCTACTAACTGGGTTGCTGGACCCTCAGACTCCTCAGATCTCCTCTTTGGCCTGGCCAGGGTTGAAAAGGGAAGTTTCAGTGGTGGCACACAAACTGTAATCTTGGCACTCAGGTGCTGGTTATCAACTTCACACCTACAGAGTTCTGTTTCTATAGATAACAGATTTTGAGATGTTATAAGAAATACATCTGAAATCGACAAGAGGTCCTTTCAACACTGTGTATGGTCAACTGATTATCTTTAAAGCTAAAACCAAGTTTGGGACTTATTAGTGCTGGCTTTAGTTCTTGAGATGTAAGATATTGAGAACTCAACTCATGATGAGTATTTGAATAAGACACTCATTTAATTACAAATGTAATTGACTTACATTTATTCAGAACAAAAATTAGTAATAATGATAATGGCTAATTGAGTGCCCAGTATGTGTCAGTCACAATGCCGTATGTTCATATACCTATCATTTAATTCTCACCATGTTCAGTCATTGAGTCGTGTCCTACTCTTTACAGCCCCATGGACTGTAGCCTGCCAGGCTCTCTGTCCATGAAATTCCCCAGCCAAGAATACTGGAGTGGGTTGTTGCCACTTCCAACTCCAAGGCATCTTCCTGACGCAGGGATCAGACCTACATTTCTTGTGTCTCGTGTGTTGGTAAGCAGATTCTTACCGCTAGTGCCACCTGAAGGGAAGTGAAGTGAAGTCGCTCAGTTGTGTCTACTCTTTGTGACCGCATGGACTGTAGCCTACCAGGCTCCTCTGTCCGTGGGATTTTCCAGGCGAGAACACTGGAGCGGGTTGCCAGTGCCACCTGGAAAGCCCCTTAATTCTCACTATAGCCCTACAAAAGAGGTAAGACTATTATCCCAACGGCCACAAGCTTGTTAGCTGTCCTGTCGCTGGGTGTCTATCTAACTCACTGAAGGCAGAGGGCCCAGCTATGACAATAGCTACTGTTTTTTAAAGTGCTTCTCATGCATGTATGCACCAAGTCCTTTCTTTCCTTTTATTACTATTTTAAAATTAATTTATTTTCTTTTTGTATTATTTTATTTTATTTAATATTTGTGACAGTCCTATGAAATGAATCTTAGTACTATAGAGATAAGGAAAATTAGGGCCCAGAAAACTCAAATAACTTGGCCATAGTCACATGGCTTAAAAGTGTCCCAGCTAGTATTCAAGTTTGTCTGACTTCATGTCCTGGACTCATTAAACTAGCCAAATACCTTGAAATTATACCATGAAAATGACTCTGATTACCAGTATGCAGGTCCTAATGACATGAGATATTATGGTAATTTTGTTTTTAGAATTTTGTGATCCAGTCTTATTTTGTATAAAATGAAATTCTGTGGCGCTAAAGGGACTTTCTATATATCCATTATATCTTTTGATTTCTACTATATAAAAGGTCATACTTAGTGAAACATGGAAAAATATTAGATATGATCTCATTTGCTTAATAAATCAATTTAGTACTCAATGCAAATCATCCACAGAATCCAGGAAGAAAGAGGCAAGAATCCTCAAAAGGGATAAATTAGGAGAGATGTGGAATTCTACAAAAGTGATAAACACGTTAGAAAAATGGCTTAAAAACTTAGACAGATGTGCCCTTAGACTAATTGAACAAAAATCCTTGAAAAGCTCACTGGTAGGCATAACTGAACTGAGGCATAACTGGAAAAGATAGCTGAACGAATGAGAAGAATAGACAAAAGGGACGCTACAGAACATTTTGTATATAAAATGCATTGTATCCATTAAACACTTACGAGCCATATGCTCTAAATGTGAAAATGCTCTCAGACAAATTGAGGAAAGTTCCTTGAACAAAGCAGAACACAAAAAAGAAACTGAAAAGAATGAATATTCTCAAAATGGGCTGACACTGTCATATCAAGTTTTGAAATGTTAGTTTGTTATTTAGAATTTTAGGCCAATGTGTTAGTATGCGAACTGGCTTCAGGTAAATTGCTCAGCTCCTCTTCTGCTTCTCAGTCTCTCAAATGTGTCCCCTCCTCTCTACATTGCCACTATCTCTGTTAAAAATGGTTTCTTCTTAGAGCAGTCATCTACATGTAACTTCCTTACCTCTGACCTGTCTTTCTCATTGCACAAAACTGAGTTGTTTTTAATGAGAGGTTGATAGGATGCTGAAGAAAGTGAAAATGTTAGTTGCTCAGTTGCGTCCGATTCTGCAACCCCATGGACTATAGCTCGCCAGGCTCTGCTGTCCATGGGATTCTCCAGGCAAGAATACTGGAGTGTATAGCCATTCCCTTCTCCAGGGGATCTTCCCGACCCAGAGATCGAACCTGGGTCTCTCATTTTGCAGGCAGATTCTTTACCTTCTGAGCCACCAGAAAAACCCTTCTTTTCTTAAACTCTTGTTATGGTTTCCCATCACCTTCATGATAAAAATCAGCCTCTTTAGCACAGAGAAAAAGCTTTTTGTGATTCGGCTCTTGCCTATTTTCTATTCTCCTGGCTTGCTTCTTCCTCACATGTAACTTCAGTCCAACCATAGTGAACTGGTATGAAACTTCTATATCCACTATAAGGACATGCTGCATATTCTGAGGGGGAACTGAAAATATGCCAGATCCTAGACAAATTACCACAAATATGTACCATAAATGCAACACTGGGCTCCATGGGTTAAGGAAAAAAAGTAGGTGGAAACCTGAACAGTGAAGGACTATCTGACATAATTATTAGTGATACCTCTGTTTCATTCTCAAATATGATCTATTTGAACAATCAATTATATGGTAATTTTATTAGTAAGCTATTGTATAACAAGTATTTTCATAATCAAGGAACAAAGACACCATATTCCCAGTTTGGGATCAACAGATTCTTACTCCCTATCTCTTTATCTTCTCTATCCAGCCAATTCCACATTTATAGATTCATTATTGATATTTCCATTAGTCCACTTCTGGTACCATACTCAGTATCAGTTAGGAAACAATGTCTAAACTCACACTGTCTTAGATAATGATTTCCTGATTCACACAGTGGCATCATGCAGACTCAACTGTGGCTGATCTAGCAACTTAGTGCTGTTATTGAGGACCCAGTATCATTTTCTCCTTTTTCCCTCCTTTATTCTGCCCTTTACTAAGTCAACTTCATCCCACATTGGGCCTGAAACCTGATGGTAAAAGGCTGTGGCAGTTCCAGGCTTTGCATCTGCACACCAGGTCCCATTAGCATTCAAAGCAAGAATCTTGAAACTTAACCTTCATAGATGTATTTGGATTACATGCCTTCCCTCATCCAAGCATTCTTGCTGGAATGATGGAACATGCTGATTGACTTGAGTAGATGAGATTTAATCCCTGGAGCTCTGGGATGGAGTCAACCTTGCCTCAAGTATTAAAACATGGGCTGCTTGGAGATATAATCTGTAAGAGAGAAAGAGGACTGGATATTGGATCAATAATCAAGGTTTTAGTCCATGGTAGAAGCCTTAGTATGCCTACCAAGCCAACCTCGCCAAGTTATCCAGCCTCAAACAACACTCACTGTGGAGGTTACACGACAGGATGTTTGATTTGCAGCTGTTTTAGGCCATGAGAAGAGTCTGGGTGCCAATGAAGAAAGTGGATGTAGAGAGCATTTATTCTGTTCCTGAAGCCAACAGAGCTGAGCCTTGAATCAGGGTATGGACCTCTTAACTGGCTTTGAATCTGGGCCAAGATAATTAGTTTTTGACCCTCATTTTTCCTTATCTGTAACTTGGGTATAATTCTTCTTTCTCGTTCAGTTTTGTGAGAAATAATGATTATGCATATAAAGTGCTTAGCATCATGTGTGGTACAGAGTAGGTAAGCTCCCTTTTAGTTTATAATCACTAAATTGACTCTGAAATCATAGCGTAATGACTTTTTCTTGGGTCATTTAGTCCACTGTGGCTGCTTTTTTGTCCCTCCTTATATAGTAGGTGGAGACATACTGTGAGATAACTTGGTCTCAATCTCCGTTTCTCTTCTTTGAGTAATGGGGAAACCCAATTTCTTAAAGTACCTAATAAATATAAATGTATTTTAATATTAATAATAAACACTGAGCAGACCCCAGATCTGGATGTCCTAGAGTAATTTTCCTCTCACCCCGAGAAGCTTCAACCCTTGTATTTGACTCAAATGTTGATCCTTTTTTGATGCCTTAGGAAACTAGCTCTTTCTTCATTTCTCACCAGGACCAAAAGCCATGTTGCTCCAGGGGAGCCCATTAGCTCAGTTGAATCAAGTTTCCAGATTCTAAGCCAAGAATCTCAAGGTCAGAAGGGCAGGGAACGTCAGCAAGGTGCCTGTCTTATTCTTGATTCCTGCTTTCATCACCAGATTCTGACAGTGTTTCGTATACTGCTACCCCCTTCCCCCAGCGAATCATTGGCTGACTGGTCGCCTCAGGCTTGCAGGAAACAGCAGCACAAACAGTGTTTTAGGCGAACCCCCCAAGCAGTCAAGACCTGAGTCATTCACCGGCTTGTAGTTGCTGTCTTAGCCCTGGTGGGCCCACCAAGGGTTACGGGTGACTAAGCCCCGGGGAAATCCTCTCCCCAGAAAAATTAGCCTTCCTTCAGCTCCACTGAATTAGCGCTCCTACTTTGTACCCTTGGGTTACAGGAGCTTAAAAGTTATAAAATGGCAAAATATTGCTGAAGGATATTATTTTGAAGCCCTTGCCTCTGTATGAATGGGATTAAAGTTATCAGGGAAGTTTAGCCTATGGCTTCATGTTTGGTGAATTTTAGTGTTTTTTAATTTTCAGAGATAAAAATTTAGACATATTTCTTTCTCATCATAGAGATTATAAAGATAAATGTTTGCATATTAAACAATATAGAAAATCATAGTGAAGAGAGCAACTCTAATCCTAAATTTCAAGCCCAGAGATAATTATTGGTAACATTTGGCTGTATGTGGTCCAGACCTCTTAATCCTTTTTTCTCTTTCATTTTACATAAGTGGAATCATATTATAAGAGCAATTTAACAGTCACTGAGTTCTCTTTTATGCCCATAAATTAGATCAATATCATCATTTTTATGAATAAATAGCATCATGTTCATTTGTATACCAGATTGTATTTATCCAATCCCCTGTTGATGAGTATACAGCGTGTTCCCAAATTGTTCCTACTAGCAATAACACTGCAGTAGACCATCTTAAATACTTTTGCATTCATATCAGCTCATCTCCTTAGGATACATTTCTGAAAAAGTGGAATTGCTAAGAGCATCTGAAGCATTTGATTCATGAAGCTAAACTGCTTCTCAAACACAATTTGCATGTTGACTAACCATACCTAAAAGCTGGCCAAAACGTCTGTTATACACAACCCATTGGGAAGACAGACTTCCAGGTCCTAAAAGTAAGCAGAACAGCTTGGGCTTCCAGCAGCCCACTCCAAAATCAATCTTCGAGAATCTATAGATGTAAGGATCTAGGATAGTGGAATCTAGGTACAAGCAAAATAAAGTGTGAGAAGCCTTGGGGGACTGAGGACTCTCTTGAGTGATGAGCATAAGAAGTAGCTGACTGCGGACAGAGATGGAGGGAAGCCAGACTGTGTCTGGAGACTGGAGAAAATCCTTGGGGATTGTTACTGGCCAAAATCTTAACTTTCTCTGCCCAAAGGTAAATAAAAAATATGGAGACAGAGTTTGGAGGAGATAGAAAGTGGCTCTTATTCTCAACTAGGAGGGGGAAGACAGCTGGCTTATGCCTCAAGAACTGTGCCCACCCCCACCGCCCCTTGCACCCCACCATGAGTCTAGGAGCTTATACAAGATGAGGACTTGCAGTCAGGAGTTGGTGATGAGGAACAGAGGTAATAGGATCTTGATTTCTTTCTCTTGCATTGTTTCAAAGACAGTCAGAGCCTGGATCAGTAACCAGGCAATTGAATCTGGCAGTTTGGTGGCTCTGTGGCCTTCTTTCTAATATGTAACTACAAGGGGAAGGATGTTCTAAGGGTGAACACCAGATATAGGATGTATTTAGCATAGAGTTGAAGGAAAATAGATGCCCCTGCACAGTTAGGGGGCAGAAAAGCAAACTTAGTTACAGACATACAGGGTTAGGAGTTGCCCCTGCTGCTGCTGCTGCGTCGCTTCAGTCGTGTCCTACTCTGTGTGACCCCATAGACGGCAGCCCACCAGGCTCCCCTGTCCCTGGGATTTTCCAGGCAAGAACACTGGAGTGGGTTGCCATTTCCTTCTCCAATGCATGAAAGTGAAAAGTGAAAGTGAAGTCGCTCAGTCATGTCTGACTCTTAGTGACCCCATGGACTGCAGCCTACCAGGCTCCTCCGTCCATGGGATTTTCCAGGCAAGAGTACTGGAGTGGGGTGCCATCGCCTTCTCCCAGGGTTAGGAGCAGTTAAAGTTAAAAAACTAGGGATGTTCAGGCCTGCTCACTGTTCTCTTTACCTTCTTTGTTCTTAAGAAAGGGAAAGAAAAAAGTTCCTCTTTTTTTTCCTTTTCACTGCAACATTGAAAAGGGAACATCCCTCTCCCTACCTCTACCTTAAGACAAATTGATGTCCAATTCTTCCAGTGCCGGGCTAAGGTTTGCCATTGTCAGGCAGGGACATTGGGACACGGAGATTCTGATCTTTAGGCCCTGCCAAGCTTCCCCACGTTTTACTACACTTAGCTATATTCTTTGTAGTTACCTCTAGTGATGGTTCTTTCCTGGACAAGACCTCTGTCTAAATTCTTCTGCACAATTATGGTAAAAATCTCTCCCGGAGTCTTGTGGGCTTTCACTGACTTCTGCTCTAAGTGATCCAAAAGTGGCATCTGGTAGGGTGGGGTAGGTGGAGTTTTTGCAGGAAGGGGGACCCCTTCCAGGGCCTGAAACTGGGCTCTTGTCTGAAACTCAGAACTGAATTGTCTGAGGAGACACATGTGCTGACAAAGCAAGAGATTTTATTGGGAAAGGGTACCTGGGTGGAGAGCACTAAGGTAAGGGAACCTAGGAGAACAGCTCTGCCACATGGCTTGCAGTCTTGGGTTTTATGTTGATGGGGTTAGTTTCTGGGTTGTCTTTAGCCAATTATTCTGACTCAGAGTCCTTCCTGGTGCTGCATGCCTTGTTCAGCCAAGATGGATGCCAGAGAGAAGGATTCTGGGAGGTGGTCGGACATGTGGTGCCTTTTGACCTTTCCTAAACTCTTCTGGTTGGTGGTGGCTTATTAGTTCTGTGTTCCTTAGCAGGACCTCCTGTCGTAAAACAACTCATGCAAGTGGTTACTATGGTGCCTGGCCAGGGTGGGCGGTTTCAATCAGTGTGCTTCCCCTAATAGAGTTATTTCAAAAGTCTTTATTGCTAAATAGGGATTTAAAGGTGAAATTCTGGCCAGAGTTCTCTGGTGAGGTGGTAGCAATCAAGAATGGTGGTTCTTCTTGTGTACACACTGCTATACTTGAAATGGATACCCGATAAGAATCTATTGTATGGCACAGGGAACTCTGCTCAGTATTATGTGGCATCCCAGATGGGAGGGGAGTTTAGGGGAGAATGGATACATGTATATATGTATGGCTGAGTAGCTGTGCTGTGCACCTAAGATTATCACAAAATTGTTAATTGGCTATGCTGCTGCTGCTAAGTCACCTCAGTCGTGTCCGACTCTGTGCGACCCCATAGATGGCAGCCCACCAGGCTCCCCCGTCTCTGGGATTCTCCAGGCAAGAACACTGGAGTGGGTTGCCATTTCCTTCTCTAATGCATGAAAGTGAAAAGTGAAAGTGAAGACGCTCAGTCGTGTCTGACTCCTCGCGACCCCATGGACTGCAGCCTTCCAGGCTCCTCCGTCCATGGGATTTTCCAGGCAAGAATACTGGAGTGGGGTGCCATTGCCTTCTCTGTAATTGGCTATATTCCAATATAAAATAAAAAGTGAGTGTGTGCATAATCACTCAGTCATGTCTGATTCTTTGTGACCCCTTGGGCTGTTGCCTACTAGGTTCCTCTGTCCATGGGATTCTCCAGGCAAGAATATTGAGGTGGGTAGCCTATCCTTTCTCCAGCAGATCTTCCCAACCCAGGGATTGAACACAGGTCTCTGTGCATTGCGGGCGGATTCTTTACCCTTGGGGCTTCCCTGATAGTTCAGCTGGTAAAGAATCCACCTGCAATGCAGGATACCCTGATTTCATTCCTGGGTCAGGAAGATCTGTTGGAGAAGGGATAGGCTACCCACTCCTGTATTCTTGGGCTTCCCTGGTGGTTCAGCTGGTAAAGAATCCTCCTGCAATAAGGGAAACCTGGGTTCGATCCCCTGGGTTGGGAAGATCCCCTGGAGAAGGGAAAGGCTATCCACTGCAGTATTCTGGTCTGGAGAATTCCATGGACTATATGGTGGCAAAGTCAGACACAACTGAGCGACTTTCACTTTTCACTTAGAAAAAAAAAGAATGGTGACTCTAGGGCTGGGGTTCTCTACCCTGTGACTCATCATCTTGTCATCTTTAATCTTTGTTGTGACAAAGACATGGCCTCACCTCTGGACCTTTCTCAATATGTGTGGCTAGAAGGACTCGCTAATACCCCCAGGAGAACATGAATTCACCAGCCAAAATAACCAGACACCAGAGTAGAAAAATTTCCCCACAAAAGAGATGACACAAATCTGGTTAACAGTTACCACCTGAAGCAAAATTATTTGAACAGATAAAAAGAAAAAATTAACAGAAGTATGACAAATATGCTTAAGGAAATAAAGGAAGATATTAGTAATCTTCCAAAATGGAATCAAGTGAAAATAACGGGTTTGAAAAAAAATAACAGTTGAAAAAAGAAGCAGCTCTTACTTTCTTTTACAGCAGAATCTGGGTATGGATATGTTCTAAAGAGACTGAATGGGAAGAAGAGAACCAGAGAAGAGGAGAACCAAAGCAGGCACCATGGAACCGCTCATTCTTTGTTGCCTCTTTGCCAGTTAGCTTACATGCACCACCCAGAGGTGTTCTTAAGTGAGTCGACTACCACCTTGGCTAAGCTGAGACAAGTTAGTCTGCCTTACTCTCTCCCCTCTATTGAATTTTTCCTCAATATCATATCATTTCACCTTAACTGGATACATTTTGCACTTGTTTTTATTGCAGTTAACTCACTGGTAAAAATAGGGCTTCCCTTCCCTGGTGGCTCAGCAGTAAAGAATTGCCCTGCAATGCCAGAGATGCAGTTTCAATCCCTGGGTCAGGAAGATCCCCTGGAGAAGGAAATGGCAACCCACTTCAGGCTACAGTCCATGGCAGGCTACAGTCCATGGAGTTGCAGAAGAGTCAGACAAACTTAGCAACTGCTGCTGCTGCTAAGAAACGTCAGTCGTGTCTGACTCTGTGCGACCCCATAGACGGCAGCCCACCAGGCTCCCCCAGCCCTAGAATTCTCCAGGCAAGAACACTGGAGTGGGCTGCCATTTCCTTCTCCGATGCATGAAAGTGAAAAGTGAAAGTGAAGTCACTCAGTCGTGTCCAACTCTTCGAGACCCCATGGACTGCAGCCCACCAGGCTCCTCCGTCCATGGGATTTTCCAGGCAAGAGTACTGGAGTTGCAGAAGAGTCAGACAAACTTAGCAACTGCTGCTGCTGCTGCTAAGAAACGTCAGTCGTGTCTGACTCTGTGCGACCCCATAGACGGCAGCCCACCAGGCTCCCCCAGCCCTAGAATTCTCCAGGCAAGAACACTGGAGTGGGCTGCCATTTCCTTCTCCGATGCATGAAAGTGAAAAGTGAAAGTGAAGTCACTCAGTCGTGTCCAACTCTTTGAGACCCCATGGACTGCAGCCCACCAGGCTCCTCCGTCCATGGGATTTTCCAGGCAAGAGTACTGGAGTGGGGTGCCATCGCCTTCTCCAACTTAGCAACTAAACAACAACAAAGCAGGATAATACCTACCTTGTCTATTACAGGCACTGTTTATTCCATCTAGCCACCCAACATTCATTTGATGAGTGCTGGAGCTGGTACAGAATTTCGAAAAATGAAATACAACCTCTGTTCTTAAGGAATTATTAATATAATCTAGTAATGGAGACAAACACACACACATGAATATATCACGATGATGTTGTAATGAAGGTCATACAGCTGACTACTGTCAAGATTAGGACTCAAATATGGGATATTTTGACCATTAGACTCTGTTCTTACCCTAGTCATCAGTGCATTGTATGTGTGTTTAATAAAAGATGCATACATTTATGTATTTCCAGTAGTGTGTAATTTAGGAGCAGAAGCTTAAACATGTTTATTGCTTATCTTACCAACTGCAGCTCTCCATGAAGACTCATAAGGCTTTGTGTAAGCAGTCTTTCAAAGTTATGTGCACACACAGAAAGAATTATTCCTCTGCAGGAGTTTCAGAACCACTGGAGCAACATTTGAATTCCTGGAACAGACTCGGTGCTCTAAAAAACCCACGTACAGTAACAATAAATTGAGTCCAAAGTCACACAAAATTTAGCTGCAAAATTGTAATAAAGTCTCACACTCACAGGGTATTCACGGTAGTTGGATTCCTACAGATTGATGATTGCTATGTTTTGCAATCTGGGAGGGCTCACTTCTGATTAAGAGAGATACTTTCCTATGTTGAGATTGGGAAAAAAACTAGAAATTATTGATCCTTGCTGTTTCCTCATTGGTTCATTTTGTTTGAGTTCCCTAAAGTGATTAACTTCACAGGATTTTGCTGGTCCTTTCTTCCAAACTTTCTGAGCATATATAAGAGTATCGCAAACCCAAGATAATCTTACATCAATGTCACATTGTTTAACATACAGCAGTGTCAAACATACATGTCATAACACATCAGGTTCTTTTTTCAGGCCTTTCACATATACTCTTCTCTGGATGGAGTTGTCTTTTTCCCCAGAGATAGCTGTGCATCTCATGCTTCAGGTCTCAGTTTTGATGCTACCTCCCATCCCAATGTTGCTTTCAATTTTGATCTTCATTCATTCATTCATTCATCCTTTTTATTGAACACATGCATAGATACCTCAACTGTTCTATGACATTCACTGTTAACTTGTAAGTGTTAAAGGATACAATGAGGGCCAAAAGCAGAAAAGATTCTTGCCCTCTTGGGGCTTACAGTGAGGAGACGAAGAAGACTAAGGAGTATCCATGCAAGGAAACATAAAGTTGCAGCTGTGAAGGCAGCATGAAGAGGAAGCGTCCCACACTATGAGAAAGAGTCGGCGTCTAACCCTCAGGCTGGAGGGACAGGACTTCCCCAAGGAGGCGAGGACAGCACCTTGTTTTTCCACTTCGTGGATGTTATGGATTTAATTGTGTCCCCCCTGCTCCACAATTTGTGTGTTGACGTCCCAATCCCTACTTCCTCAGAATGTGACTGTATTTGGAGAGAGGGCCAAAGGTAATAAAGGTAATGAAAAAGGCAGTTAAGGTAAAATGAAGTCGTATGCGTGGGCTCTAATCCTATACAGCTGCTGTCCTAGTATGAGGTGATCAAAGCACAGACAACACACAGGCAGCTGTGGACAGAGAGGAAAGGGACACAGCACAGGACACAGAGGGATGGGACCCTGCAAACCGAGCTCAGAGGCCCCAGAAACCAACCTGCTGACATCTTGATCTGGGACTTTTATCTTCCAGAATTGTGAGTCCCTTGGACTGCAAGGAGATCCAACCAGTCCATCCTAAAGGAAATCAGTCCTGAGTAATCATTGGAAGGACTGATGCTGAAGCTGAAGCTCCAATACCTTGGCCACCTGATGCAAAGAACTGACTCCTTGGAAAAGACCCTGATGCTGGGAAAGACTGAAGACGGGAGGAGAAGAGGACGACAAAGGATGAGATGACTGGATGGCATCATCAACTCAACGGACATGAGTTTGGGTGAACTCTGGGAGTTGGTGATGGACAGGTAGGCCTGTGAGCTGCAGTCCATGGGGTCGCAAAGAGTCGGATATGACTGAGCGACTGACCTGAACTAAACTGATCTATATGGTTTGTGATATTTTGTTAAGGCAGCCCTAGAAAACAAACACAGTGGTACTTAGAATTTTAAATTTTTATTTGATTTTTCTTTTACTCATTTTGTTGGCTTCCACCATTGACTTGGGAGGGTGGAATCTGTCTTCTTCACTATTGTATTTCAGCATCTAGCACAGAGCCGAACATAATGTTTCCTCAATAAATATTTGTTGCATGTTGACAAAAAGCACGGGCGTGAGCATCTCACTTTGTCACCGAGCATTCCTGGTTGACTTGGGGCTCTGCACGCTCACTCTCTTCCTCTGCTCACATGAATACCCTGTTCTATCTGTGAGACCTTGGGTTACATGCTTCACCTGGGTCTGCTCGTGGCATTTCTTGAAACTCGGAGAAAAGTACTCACTCCATACTTTTTCTCGGAGAAGAAACATCTGGATGAGTCTCCATTAGGGTGGCTTATTAATTCCTTTTCCAGTTTTTGCCCACAGCACATTCTGAATTTTCTGATTCAACAAATTTTCTGATTCATCTACCTTTCCGATAGATCCCTGGGGAAGTGCTGTTTTCTTGCTTCTGCCAGCTCCATCTCCAGTTATTGCTGGGCTCTGCTTTGCTGGTTCCACTCCCCAGGAGTCCACGGGCCTCATCTGTATCTCCAGCTGTCACATTACGCTAGCCTGCAAGCAGGGCAGGGGTTGGGGGATGGGGCACGGCTCATCTTTGTTTGAAGCTGCTTACAGTTTTCACAGAGAAGGAGACATTTCTTTTCCCTGGAGAATACCAATTTTCCCCCTTTCTCCTTTTGAATATCTTGGACTGGTAAAAGTTTGGGGTCCTGAAGTCTGTGGCTTACTAGGGATGTGAATTTGAGAAATCTATGTAAATCTCTTTAAGCTTAAGTTTCCTTCTCTTCAAAAGGAAGTATTAATAGTAATTTCATGAATTAAGAGAGAGGTTGAACCTAGAAAGCTCAATACATTTAGCAAATAATGATAGGATGATAATGAAAAAAATAGCTATTTTGGCTTCTTGTTAAACTTTTTTTTTCAATCATGGAAAATTTCAAACAACCCTATACACATAGAGAATATGATGAAACTGTACATAACCATCACAAGGGCAGTCTCCCTCTCCATATACTCTCAGAGGATGATGTGTTTACTGGAGACAGAGATTGTTTTCCGGCTCCTTTAGAAACCTTTATCCACAGTTAATCTGAAAGAAACTTTTGCTATGGTCCTCCAACAACATCTGGATTTGAGATTTCTGTGCCTTCCTTGTTTTACTCTTGTACTACTGGCATTGTGATAAAACCTTACTCATTGAGATAAATTAGAGGAAAGAGGTTGAAATCTAATTTAGTTAAGAACTTCTCAACCATTTCAAGACAATTATAGTTTTATGATTTTAAAAATCTTATAGTAACTCAAGTTTAACTACTGGAAAGCCAAGGTCTTAGGGGATGTATCTTGATGGCTATTAGAGAGAAGTTTAAAGGAATATTTTAATTGTTTGTAAACATGTGCTTATAAAAAGCTCCTTTTTCTTAAATGGGGAGGTTAGATATGCTCCTTGGAACTTATATTTTAAGGAAATGTTGCTATCTGAAAATTTCAGAATGGAGCCAATGGTGGGTCAAGATAAAATTGCCTTTCATTCACTGCACAGTTATGCAAGTAGTTATAAACATTTCTATTATCTATTGAGTACCCTCTGTCAGGTCTTAATCTTATTTCATTTAAAGTTTTACTTCCATTTCCTCTTGGCATTATCCTTATTTTAAACTCATAGAGGAGCTTCCCTGGTGGTCTAGTGGTTAAGAATCCTACCAATGCAGGGGACGTGGGTTTGATCCCTGGTCTGGGAAGATGCCACACGCTGCAGAGCAGCTAAAGTCTGTGCACCACAGTTACCGAGCCAGAGCTGCGACTGCTGAAGGTCCCATGTCTACAGCCATCACTCTGCAACAAGAGAACCCACTGTGATGAGAAGCCTGTGCACCACCACGAAGAGTAGACCCTGCTGTCCATAGCTAGAGAAAGCTGACACATAGCAGCAAGACCCAGTGCAGCCTATATATATATATATATATATATACACACACACACACACTAAAAAATAATTAAAATATTTGCCTAAGTTCATAAATCTACAGAAGAATGATCTGCAGAAGAACCAGTTCTAACTAACTTCAAAGCCCATGTCTGCTCTGCTATGCCTTGCTTCAAGCTAATAGCAGATGCAGACTCACATGTGACTGACCATCAAATGCCTGAGAACTCCAAGAGAGGTAAGTGTGAAGGGTTTAGGGGCTTTAGGGATGGACAGAGCAGGGTACCACTAACTGACCTTAAGGTTTCCTTCAAGGTTGATAGGCCTTGAAGGATGATTAGGGAAAAAAATGAAAACAATCTGTGTTCAGTGAAAAGGGGTTGTGTTTTTGTGGGGCAAGAGGTGCTTTTGATAAAAGTGAATAGAGTGGATAGGATAGAAGTCTGCTCCTGGGAGCTAACAGTCTGGGTTCAGATCCTAGCTCTCTGTCTCAGACAAGCCTGTCAAGTGCTTTAACTGCTACAAGCTTGTTTCCTCGGAGGTAAAATGAAAGTAATGATAGTTCATAGCTCATAAGGAATAAGTTAAAAGAGATGACACATGTAAAGCATTTAGCACATTGCCTGGTACCTTTTAGTTACTTTCATTATAGGAAAAAAAAAAACAACCCTTAAAAATGGTTGGGCAGTTGGTTTCCTTAAGTGAAAGAGAGTCATTTCCTAGACAGGTTGATAAGAAGTCTAGGGGTCCCCAAGGAGAGAGGAGTCTGGAATTCTCAAGGAGGAAGAAAGTGAAGAAGGAAGTAAAATGTTTCCCAGGGAGTTGAATACTAGGTCAGCTTTACTGGGACGGAAAGCCCCCAAATTTTAAAGGGAACAATGGATACCAGGTGTGTCACTGCAATGTTTGTCCTGCAACCTAAGAAACAGGATCTAGCTCTAGGAAACAGGGACTCGACACTAACTGCAAATTGTCACCAATAGTTACATAAACCTTACCTGCCGGCCCACCAATCATGCTCTGCCGAGTAGCCTGGTCCCCCTCCTCCCCTGCACAATAGGATAAAAGGCTCCCAAAGCGGGTGTTCAGGGCTCCCCACCTTCGATTGGCTTGGTGGGGGCCCGGATCCGAAATTGCCAATAAACTGTTTTTCTCTAAACTCCGACTGGTGGTCTCTATTGGCAGCTAGTCTCCCACATTAAGGATTGGTCACGATCGTAAATCTATGTCATCCCAGCTTTTAAAAAATTATTTGGTCTTCCTATACAAACCTTTGCTGGGGGACAGTGAAAATTCCAGTGGACATGTGTCCCCTCTTTATTTTAGAAATCCTCTGGACCTTCTTTTTTTTTTTCTGCCAGCTCAAAGGAGATAACTTCTTATTCTTGACTCCACTAGTCCCTCAGCACTCCGTCCCCAAGCCATTCTTGGCATGTTTCAGTGGCCCAGCCTTGGTTTCCCGCAGGTATGATCGTTGGTATTCCTCCTCTGTGGCTGTGGAGTCCTGCTTTCAACACAGCCTCTCTATTAAGAGTGGGAATAGACAACTTCAAGGCTATGCTGCGAGGAAGTACCAGCCTCAGGGTTCCTCTGAGGACTTGCTCCATATGTTATTCCCTTTCTTGTCTATTTTTTTTTCCGTTTTAAAACTCTCTCTCTATGTCCTTCTCCATAGCTCATAAATATGACCTGGTTAAGTTGAAAAAAATTGTCCCTTGACCCTGTGTGCACTTCTAGGCACCTCTAATAATCTATTTTCTTTACAAGACGATATCTATGCGGCATAGTCTATAGATGCTGGCTCCACCTACCATCTTCTTTAAAAAAAAAAAAATTGAATAGTTGATTGACAATGTCATGTTAATTTCTGCTGTAGAGCAAACTGATTCAGTTATATATATATATATATATATACACACACACACACACACACACACACACACACGCATACATATATATGTATATATATTCTTCTTCATTATGGTTTATCACAGGATATTGAACTATATGAATATAGTTCCCTGTGTTCCACAGTAGTATCTTGCTGTTTATCCATCCTAAATGTAATAGTTTGCATCTGTTAATCCTGAACTTCCAATCCTTCCCTTCCTTAAGCCCCTCCTCCTTGGCAACCATAAGCCTGTTCTCTATGTCTGTGAGTCTGCTTCTGTCTTGTAGATGTTTTCATTTGTATTGAGTTTTAGATCCCACCATCCACTTCTTAATCCTCTTAATGAATTTCATCCCTTTCTGCCAGCTGGAATATCCCATCACCACCTCATCTCTTCTCCACCTCAACTCCTGTGTATCTTATATTCATCTTTCATGATCTTATCAAGCACCACCTTCCCTATGAATTATTTCCTAAACCTATTGTCTTAGTTGATTCAGGCTGCTCTAACAAAACACCACAGATTGGGTGGCTTAGAAAGAGTGCACACTCATTTCTCAGCATTCTGGAGGCTGAGAATTCCAAGATCAAGACACTGGTGGATTCAGTGGCTGATGAGGACTAGTTTCCTGATTCCTTCTGTCCTCAGATGATCTTCCTGGTGGCTCAGATGGTAAAGCGTCTGCCTACAATGTGGGAGACCCGGGTTCAATCCCTGGGTTGGGAAGATCTCCTGGAGAAAGAGATGGCAACCCACTCCAGTATTCTTGCCTGGAAAACCCCATGGACGGAAGAGCCTGTTGGCTACAGTCCATGGGGTCACAAAGAGTTGACACAACTGAGCAACTTCACTTTCTGTCCACAGATAGCGGAAAGGGTGTGGCAGCTTTCTGGAGCCTCTGTTATAAGGGCACTATGCCCGTGCTCAGTAGTGTCTGACCATACCCTGCCAGGCTCCTCTGTTCATGGAATTTTCCAGACAAAAATACTGGAGTGGGTTGCCTTTCTCTACTCCAGGGGATTGTCCTAACCCAGGGATCAAGCCTGCAATTCTTGTGTCTCCTTTTTTGGCAGGCAAATTCTTTACCACTAGAGCCAGCTGGGAAGCCCTAATCCTTTTCATGAGGGGTCCCCATTAGTGGCCTAATCACCTCCCAAGATCTCATTCAAATACTATCACATTGGGGATTAGGTTTCAACATAAGGATTTTGAGGGAATGCAAACATTCTGTATATAGCACCTATATTGAACGCCGGGAGTTGGTGATGGATAGGGAGGCCTGTCATGCTGCAGTTTATGGGGTCGCAAAGAGTCGGACATGACTGAGTGACTGAACTGAACAGAACTGAGGCTGAATTGTGAGACTGTTCCTACCTGGAACTTAAATCAGTAATAGCCCACTTATTTCCATTTGAATACTAACTTCAATCAGTTGCTTGTGGTTCAGTGCTAGAGTAATAAGTTGAGAAGGATTCTGAGATCAAATCTGGGATTTGGGGGAGGCATACTGTGAGCAATCCATAAAGTTTTCCCTAATGAGAAGGAAGAAGATTCTTTGTGAGCCACATATAAACTATTATGTTTTCCATAAACAGACCTCTGTCCTAGCAACTATGTAAGAGTGAAAGTGAAATTTGTTCAGTCCTGTCCACTCTTTGCGACCCCATGGATTATACAGTCCATGGAATTCTCCAGGCAAGAACACTGGAGTGCACAGCCTTTCCCTTCTCCAAGGGATCTTCCCAGCCCAGGAATTGAACCAGGGTCTCCTCCATTGCAGGTGGATTCTTTACCAGCTGAGCTACCAGGGAAGCCCTGTGTAACAGTTGCATTCATTTACTTTGCATATTTACCTTGCTATATATGTGAGTCCCCCGAGTAAGGCTCTGGTTTGTCTTTTCACCTCAGCAACAAGCACAACCTTTCAGCATATATTAATAGTAACCCTTAGATTTTGCTGAATAAATGAAAAGAGAGCTTTTGCTTTCCTGCTTCTAATTTTCTTGAGGCAGGTCAGGAAGGAACAGTTAGAACTGGACATGGAACAACAGGCTGGTTCCAAATAGGAAAAGGAGTACGTCAAGGCTGTGGATTGTCACTCTGCTTATTTAACTTATATGCAGAGTACATGATGAGAAACACTGGCCTGGAAGAAGCACAAGCTGGAATCAAGATTGTTGGGAGAAATATCAATAACCTCAGATATGCAGATGACATCACCCTTATGGCAGAAAGTGAAGACGAACTAAAAACCCTCTTGATGAAAGTGAAAGAGGAGAGTGAAAAAGTTGGCTTAAAGCTCAACATTCAGAAAATGAAGATCATGGTATCTGGTCCCATCACTTCATGGGAAATAGATGGGGAAACAGTGTCAGACTTTATTTTTTTGGGCTCCCAAATCACTGCAGATGGTGACTGCAGCCATGAAATTCAAAGATGCTTACTCCTTGGAAGGAAAATTATGACCAACCTAGATAGCATATTAAAAAGCAGAGACATTACTTTGCCAACAAAGGTCCGTCTAGTCAAGGCTATGGTTTTTCCAGTAGTCATGTATGGATGTGAGAGTTGGAGTGTGAAGAAAGCTGAGCGCCCAAGAATTGATGGTTTTGAACTGTGGTGTTGGAGACGACTCTTGAGAGTCCCTTGGACTGCAAGGGAGATCCAACCAGTCCATTCTAAAGGAGATCAGTCCTGGGATTTCTTTGGAAGGAATGATGCTAAAGCTGAAACTCTAGTACTCTGGCCACCTCATTCGAAGAGTTGACTCATTGGAAAAGACTCTGATGCTGGGAGGGATTGGGGGCAGGAGGAGGGGACAACCGAGGATGAGATGGCTGGATGGCATCACTGACTTGATGGACATGAGTCTGAGTGAACTCCGGGACATGGTGATGGACAGGGAGGCCTGGCATGCTGCAGTTCATGGGGTCACAAAGAGTCAGACACGACTGAGCGACTGAACTGAACTGAACTGATGTCACTGTTTCTCTGCATTTAGTTTGCACAGTCTCACACATCCATTTCACCTAGAGAAGTGGTTTTTCAACTACTTTAGTGCAGAAAACTTCACCCAAAGGAAATCTCATCCTAAAGCAGGATGCCTAAAGCACAGAGTTCTTGTTTGGGAGAAGGAGGTGGGGGATGGCTCTCAGTCTTGACCTTCTCCATTCCCCCACCCCTGCTTCTTCTTGAACTGCCCGAATTCAGAGCAGTGGTTCCTAAAGTGCGGTCTGTAAACTAGCAGTATCCACAGAACTTGGGAATCTACTAAAAATGCAGACTCTTCCCTGTGCTGTGCTTAGTCACTCAGTTGTGTCCGACTCTTTGCAACCCCATGGGCTGTAGCCCTCCAAGCTCCTCTGCCCATGGAATTTTCCAGGCAGGAATACTGGAGTGGGTAGTCATGCCTGCTTCTAGGGTATATTCCCAACCCAGGGATCAAACTGGTGTCTCCTAAGTCTCCTGCATTGGCAGGCAGATTCATTACCACTGAGCCACCTGGGAAGCCCCAAGTAACTAAACTTGCCATCACTTTGCCTGCTAAGTTGCTTCCAGTCCTATCCAACTCTTTGCAGTCCTAAGGACTGTAACCTGCCAGGATCCTCTGTCCATGGGATTCTCCAGGCAGGAATACTGGAGTGTGTTGCCATGCCTGGCTCGGGGAATCTCCCCAACACAGGGATCGAACCCACATCTCCTGCTTTGCAGGCGGATTCTTTACCACCAGTGCCACCTGGGGAACCACCTGGGAAGGCTGCCGTTTAAACATTGGCTAAACTGAGCGCAGGTGCCTTGCTGAGCCCGGGCAGACTTGGGGCGGTGCCTTTAACACCCCTACCCATCCCTGCAAGCGAAAAACGGAAACGGAAGCTGAGCATGCTCTTTGAGCCCCGAGGCCTGGTGGGGCAGCTGCCACAGAAGGAAGCGTTAGTGTGGGGAAAATGAAATGACTGTTAAGGTAAATAATTATTTTCCTTATAGCGTGTCAACACAGCACCCCCCCTCCCCCTCGCTTCCAGGACTATAAACACTGCCGCTCTGAGGCCTCCTTAGATGTCAATATAGTGTCGAAAGTGACAAGTGTTTTCAGTTCGAGTTCCTCACTCATCTCACCGCAGGTCAGAAATTTCAGGAGGCAGGGCTGAAAGTGACAAAGTAAACGCATTCCTGCCTGGGAAGAATGATGGGTTAGTGTCTACATTCATTTAGACCAACAGTGGCGTCTTCCCTCCAGTGGATCTCTCTTGGAACTAGAGCGCTGCTGAAGCGCGCTGAAGTAGAGGAGCCGCGGAGCAAGGAAAGAAATTCAGTTGCTACAAGACCGTGAAGGCACCGAGGAATAAAAGGGCACCCGCGACAGCAGTCTGAGCCCAGCAAGCTGAGTTTTGCGGTTGAAGCTGTGCGTGGCAAATTCCAAGCCAGGGTGGATCACTTTAATGTGATTTTTGCTTGGGAACCCTGGCTCTGGGTAGAGCGCTATGGACTAACTTCTGACCACGTGGAGCTCCCTGAAGCTTTTACGGTGACCTGTTACCAGATGTATCATCAGCTTAGGAGTGGGCTGAGTCCAGAAAATTTGTACTTCAACATTAACCCCAAAGCCAGCCATAAGGATATGGGGATCTGGCCGGAAGACAGTTTCACCCTGCTTTGACCTGAGATAATGGAGCGTCTATCTGTACTGCTGAGTGGGGAGCAGGAATACCAGGATCGGGGAGGGGTGATCCTGCAGTATTTCAGCAAGTACAGCACCATCCATTCAGGTGGCTGTTCTTCAGTCTATAATGTTCAGAATCCAGCCCCAAGAGACAAGATGGAATGTTTGTTTCTGGGAGAAACTCTTATGTACATATATCTTCTCTTTCCTGATGACACAGACTTCCTCAGTCTTGACAAATATGTGTTTAATATAGAGAGTCATCCCTGCCTATCTGGACTTTGGCTTAAAAGGTTTGGAACAACTCCCAGTCATGAGACTTGTCTAGATTGAACTTTATGTATGGTAGAATTTAAAAAAAAATCATAAATGGGCAAGCCAATTGCTTATGCATAAATTTAGTCATCATTTGACCTTTACCCATGCGGATGTGCAGCCTAGCTGACTACTGTGAGCCAAACAAGTTCCAAACCTGGACTGAAGATGTCAAGTCCGATGGAACAGCTGGAGTCCAGGAAGGCAAGGTACCTATGGGTTTTTCAGGGCAGATGTTGGTGGTTTTGAATCTGTCCTCATGCATTTCTTTAGGTGGTAATTCAGGTTGATTTCAGGGTTCATTTCTGTTTGTGTTTTCTAAATCAGGACCAATGTAAGAAGGAGGAATAAAATCAGCAAATTTTTGATTTATAGGAAACAAAAATCTACCAGCAACACAAAAATCCTGCCAAACAGTCTGATTTGTGTTTTCAATTAGCTCCTTTGGGGGAAGCTGTACTGCTGTTAGGAGAAGAGAAAGCTTGTAGCTGGTGACATAGTTGATGGGCCCTGGCAACGGAGGCTAATGAGGAAGGCAGAGACAGACTAAATATGCCCTGGGGAAGGACATGCTCCTGTTGAGCTTGGTCAGCTTGTGATTTAAAAAGATATTAAGGAAAAAATAATTGGTTGCAATTCCAGTGACACTTTCCTGTGTCATTCTCACTATTAATTGAGTTACCATACTGTGCCCAATAAAATCTTAACAGAGCGAAGCATGGCAAATTTGTAGACCCAGCAGGTTGCTTATTGGGGCCGCACAGTCTGGCTTCTGCTATGAGCATGGAGTGATGGGCTATCAACTTTACATTTACCCTCCAGCTGGGCTCTCTCGGCTGATGGGAAGGGCCAAGCCAGGTGACTGTACGCAATAAGTAAAAGGAACAACCTAGGAACCCATGCAGATCCATTGTGGGAGGTTCAGTAATGATTATTTGGTTCAGCAGGTACTGGCTCAGAAAAGAGGTTTTTGCAGGACAATGAGTGAGAGCTCGGATTCTGGAGTTGGTGAGACCTGATGTGACAGTTTGAATTATTCTGAAACTATTCCTCTCTTGGTGGATAGCACTGTAGAGTTCTATACGTCCCTTCTACACTGGTGTTGAACTTAGCTGTGTGTGACCTGCTTTGGGATGTTAGCAGGGGCGATGGGAACAGAGGCTTGAAATGTGCTTGTGTGCTTGGGCCTGCCCCCTTGTGCTTTGGTTACTCATTACAGGAAGGACATGGTTCTGGTAGCCACTCTTCTTTCAGCCTGGGATTCCGAGTAAGATGATGCAGCTGATCCACGGTCTGCAGCTGAGGGTAGCGTATCAGCTGAATCAAAGTCGACCAACCCAGACATCCCTGAGCTTTGGCATAAACGCTGATGTTATAAGTTGCTGAGCATGGAAGCAGTTTGTTATGTCGCTGGTGTGAACACTTGAATACAAATACCCCACCTGCTGCCTTCTTTTTAGTACAGTTCTGGCAACATACCACCCTATTTAATCGTGTTATTTAAGCCTCAATTGTGTTATCCAAGGCTTAATTGTGTTACCGGCAGCTGGGGGCTTCCCAGGTGCTAGTGTTAAAGAACCCGCCTGTCAATGCAGGAGATATAAGAGACTCGGGTTCGATCCCAAAGTAGGGAGGATCCCCTGGAGTAGGGCATGGTAACTTTAGTATTCTTGCCTGGGATAATCCCATGGACAGAGGAGCCTGGTGGGCTGTGGTCCAGAGGGTCACAAAGAGTCAAACACAAGTGATCTAGCCCCTGTGCACACATGCAGTATGGGCATAAATATGTTTCATTACATCTTGTATTTAATGAACATTATAGTTTGGAGCTATAAATATAATAATCATGGCTACAATTTATGGAGGACTTGTTACTCCCTGCCTGAATCTAATGCAGTTTGCCTCTTTGATATTTCAATTGATATTCCTTATAACTACAAGAGACAATTATCAATATAACATTGTTGATGTAATAATATTACTATAGTATTTGTAATATATGAATATTATTAATATATTCCGATTTCACAAATGAATGCTCAGAGGTTAAGTAACTTACACAAAGTTGCACAAAGATAGTGAATGGCAGAGCTGGGCTCTTTTCCTGGTCTGCTTTACTGCGGCTGATATTCTTTGCACTATGCTAGACTTTTTCATCCACGTTTATGATTACAACTAATGTCAGTATAATGCACCATGATTAATGAGGCACTTTCACCTTATTACATATAATCCTTCAAAAACAAAGTTGGACATACAGTACTGTGGCCCCCCAGAGACTTTTTTTCTGGCTTCTAGCAAATCAGCTTGGAATCAACACATGCTGATCCCTCTCGTTTGGAGTAATCACTTTAATATCACATAGGGAGCATCCTTTTAGAAGGGTTCAGTTCAGTCGCTCAGCTGTGTCCAACTCTTTGAGACCCCATGGACTGCAAGCATGCCAGGCTTCCCTGTCCATCACCAATTCCCGGAGCTTGGTCATATTCCTGTGCATAGAGTCTGTGATTCCATCCAACCATCTCTTCCTCTGTCGTCCCCTTCTCCTGCCTTGAATCTTTCCCAGCATCAGGGTCTTTTCAAAGCAGTCAGTTCTTTGCATCAGGTGGCCAAAGTATTGGAGTTTCAGCTTCAGCATCAGTCCTTCCAATGAATATTTGGGACTGATTTCCTTTAGGATGGACTGGTTGAGTCTCTTTGCATTCCAAGGGACTCTTAAGAGTCTTCTCCAACACCACAGTTCAAAATAATCAATTCTTTGACACTCAGCTTTCTTTATACTCTGACTCTCACATCCATATGTAATGTGTTTAAAGCCATAGAGGCTTATTCTATTTAGGGTGGTGAGGTTTGTGTTTCTCAAATCCCTGAGTGCATGCTAAGTTGGTTCAGTTGCGTCCAACTCTTTACAAACCTAGGGACTATAGCCCACCAGACTCTTCTGTCCTTGGGATTCTCCAAGCAAGAATACTGGAGTGGGTTGCCATGCCCTCCTCCTGGGGATCTTCCTGACCCAGGGGATCAAATCCACATCTCTTATGTCTCCTGCATTGGAAGGCATGTTCTTTACCATTAGCACCACCGGGAAGCCCCTCTTAAAAGGGTAGAAAAGCTAGTTAATTATATATATATGCTGAAATGTTTAGAGATGAGAAAGTTAATTTGAAAATGCATCAAAGTTTGTTGATGGATATATATAGGAAGAATAAATGGATGGATATATTCTTAACTAAATATACTCAAATGTTAATTGATGTTTAACTATTAGTAAACCTAGGAGGTTGTAAATTTAAGAATATTTAAAACTTGCAAACATATAAACAAATGTTTTTCAAAAGAGTTTTGTCAAGCTACATTTCGACCAGTAATACATGGGACTATTTAATTGTATGCTTGTGAATATTAACTGTTCTACTTTTCGTTAGTGTAATATGAGAAAAATTCAATGTTTTATACTTTGAATTTGTTTGGTTTTTAATTATTTGGAACATTTTCCCATGTTTTTCATTTATATTTCCTCTGTTAATTGTCTGATTCAGGTATGCCTGTTCTCCCATTCAAATTATAGTATTTTTCTCATCAAAAACAAATTAAAAAAGGGTAGACGAGCAGTTCACATTTTGGAGGCAGTGACTGTAATCAGACCTTTTTAGTTTTGAGAGCATCAGAAGAAAAGCATCCTGTTTCGTGGGTCAGGAAAGAAAGTGAACAGGTGGTTCTGGGTTGGAGAAACAGATAAACAAACAAGAGTGATCCAGTGCTCTTGGGGCTGGATAGTTCCTTGGAAAGTGGCTAAATTGGGGAACTACAAGTGTTAGTCATTAGATCTGTACCTGGCAGAATTCCAACTTTGCAGCTTTGTTGGTTGAGCCTAACTTTAAAGGGATTGAGACTTACTTCCTTCAAAGAGTGACTGCAGGCTGTGCTGAAATCTGCAGCAGTGTTTCCCTGCTGATATCACAGCTGTGGATCCACGGCAATTTTGGTAAAGCACCAGCTTCAGCAAAGAAATGAAGGCAGGCCTTTTGGCTGATCAGACTCTCTTTTCCATTCCCTTGGGTAAGAAAAACCTTTTATAGGCCTCTAAACCCCTTGAGTCCCTTGGACTGTAAGGAGATCCAACCAGTTCATCCTAAAGGAGACCAATCCTGGGTGTTCATTGGAAGGACTGATGCTGAGGCTGAAACTCCAATACTTTGGCCACCTCATGCGAAGAGTTGACTCATTGGAAAAGACCCTGATGCTGGGAGGGATTGGGGGCAGGAGGAGAAGGGGATGATAGAGGATGAGATGGCTGGATGGCATCAGCGACTCAATGAACATGAGTTTGGGTGAACTCCGGGAGTTGGTGATGGACAGGGAGGCCTGGTGTGCTGCGATTCCTGGGGTCGCAAAGAGTTGGACATGACTGAACGCCTGAACTGAAGTGAAACCCCTCGAGTTTCTTGGATAATTCATAGGAATGAGGAGATTCAAGAGGGAGGAGATATTGGCTTTATTGCTAATAAAGCTGATAGAAGTGATGTGACTGTATTTGTATCTCCAGTTTGTGTAGCTGTATAGTCTGGAAAAACCAAAGCTTGGAGCTATGCCCACAGAGTTACAGTTAAGAAGTGATCGCACCAGGACTCAGATTCTAGGCTTTCGATTGTACCTCCTGCCCCTCTCGCCTCGTTCCCTCAGTCTGCCCAGGTGAAAGAGCTCAGTGTTGTGAGCTGTTGCCATGCCTATGTAAGATGCACATAAGGTGATATACAGGTGTGACAAGATTTATGCATTGAGGAAACATGAGAAGTTGATCAAAACAACTTCAAACTGAACATTGGATACCTCTGTTTATAATAAGTTTTGTTTTTTTTACCTTGTAGAGTTTTCCCACCGGTCGTTTTACCTCTCTTGGTCCTCATATGCACATCATTTCCATAGCTCTCCCTACTTTATCTGTCCCTTCTTTTATCTCTCCATTTCTCTCCATTTCATAAGAACCAAATTATTCTTGTTTCATGAGTTTCTTCTTTGTTCCCTTGGCTCTTACTTATACCCATGACCCCAAGGCTTCACCTTCTGTCTCAAAGACTTATTAGGGTATTTACCAATAAAGTCATTTCTCTTTCTAAGAGAAATACTGTTACCAGCTTCTAAAACAGTTTATTCATGCATCAAGTAATGCATACATTTTCCTTACTGGGGAATTACTATGGGACTATAACTATAGGGACTGTTCTTGTTGGCTCAGGTGGTAAAGAATCTACCTGCAGTGTGGGAGACCTGGGTTTGATCCCTGGGCTGGGAAGAACCCCTGGAGAAGGGAATGGCAACCCACTGAAGTATTCTTGCCTAGAGAATTCCATAGACAGAGGAGCCTGGCTCGAAAAGAGTGATTAACACTTTCACTTTTTCAGGGACTGTTCTAGGTGGTAGGAATATACCAGTGAATGAAACAAAGTTGTGCTTTTATGGAGAGAAGTAAACAAGAGCACTCTGTTATGTAATATAGTGAAAGTATAAGGAATAAATACAGCAAAGGGAAAAATAAAGCATGGGAAGGGAGTAAGGAGTCTTGAAGGAGAGTAATTATTTCATACAAAATGTTATATGTAATCTGACATATCAGAAGGAAGTGAGGAAGTGAACCATACTGCTAATTTAGAGGAGAGTGTTCCTGGAGGGGGAAACATCAAGTGCAGAGGCCTGGAGGCAGAAGTCTGCTTAGCTGTTTCAAGGAAGGGCAGAGACTGCTATGGCTTTATTAAAGCAAATGTATAGGAGTAGGGTGGAGTGTGACAGCTGTAATTCGTATCAAGAAGAGCCTTAAGGGTCACTGAAAGGATTTATGGACTTGTTTGTATCTCTCATTGTGTAGAGATGTTTGTATCTCTTATGCACATTTGGGGAAACCAAAACTGCATGAAAGAGGAAGCTGTTGGAAGGGTTGAAACAGAGGAGTGAACTGGTCTGATTTATGTTTTTAAAGGATCTCTCTGGTCGTCTTGGAACCAAGGACAGAACTAGGGAGGTAAGTTGGGAGACAGGATAATCCATGTGAGAGTTGAAGGTGGCTTGGTCCAGAGATATTTGGTGGTGAAAGGGGTAGGAAGTGGTTGGAAGTCTCTATAAGTCTGAATGTAATATTGGTGGAATTTGAGGTTGGTTACTTCTGATAACTTCAGAGAGAGGTGGTATAAAGATGTCCTAAGCTTTTGGATGAGCACCTTGAGGGATGATGTAACCATTCATTAAATAAGGAAAACTATGGAAGGAATATGCTTGGTGGAAGATGATCATCACCTTAGTCTGGGGCATGTTTAGTCTAGAGACATAAGCATGTAGATACCAATCAGGGAATGGAATATTCGAGGCTCAAGTTCAGTGGGGGTGGTCTGAGCTAGAGACAGAAATTGTGAAAGCATCTGAAACACATAGCTTTGAAAGCCATGAAATTAGGGTGACATCACTCAAGGAATAGACGTCAAGAGAAGATATGTGAGACTTGGAACAGGATGGAGGTGAGAAGACAGCAGAAGAGTGGCCTCTTGTTTCCACTAAATACTTTAAAAAATAGTCATTCATGAATATGCAAAGGAATATATTACTCAGTCTATAAAGGATTCTTGGTGTGTATATGAACTTTATAAAATCTGCAGGCACAGAGTAGACACTTAATAACTACTAGTTGAATGAAGAGCAAATAAAAGAATGACTGAATTACTTCATTTTTCCCACCTTGTCAGAGACCCACAGTGCTCTTTTTAGCATATGATTTTGGGGTGTTTGTTGTTCCTTTGCACGTGCATGGAGTGGACCCTGAAGTACTGGAGGAGAATATTGACCCTGAATGGTGCACTTCCTTATCCCTGCCCTCTGCAGACATGGGTGCTCTGTTCAGGCAGAGCTTTCTGTGTGTCAAGAGCTTGTTTAGAACTAGTAATATCACCACTGTGGGCAAATGCCAAGACAAATCACTCAGGCCATAAGTAGAGAAGGAATTCTTTTTGCGGGGGGTGGTGGTATTCAGGGAATTAAACTCTTTTGCTGAGAACCCTACAGCCTGCCCAAGGCAGGGCAGATAGGTAAGAGATCAGATTCACTCCTGACCTTCCAAAGAAATGGCTCTCAATCTCTCAGTCCAGCAGGAGAGGCAGCAACTCTGAATGCTTCCCCAGTGCTTTCCACTGGGAATGCCCAGGTGGCCATGCTGATTGCTTACCTTTCTTCTGATTAATATCTTCTTGGCATTGAAATTCCTCTGGATTCCAGCTGCCTCCCCTTACAGATTTCAATTTTGAAGCAAAAGGGAAATATGATAGGATTCTTATTATATAGGGTTTTAAATATCACTGATATTTTCCTCCTGCCCTCTGCTTGGCCTTGCTTGGATTTCATTTGAAAAATGAGATTTTCTGTTCTCTGTGGGTCCTGGAAGCCCAAAAGCCAGGGAGCTCCTGCCTCCAGGCCCTGATCAGTCAGTAGAGGGGAGCTCTTCTCTTTTTCAGTCCACATTACTAAGCAGCGTGTCTGTTCTTCTGAAGTCTGGAGAGGAATCTTTTTTTTTTTTTTTTCATTTCCTTCACTTCCTTTCTTGGCTCTCTCCTTGGGAGGAGAAATGGCTAATAAGATTGTTCCCAGTGGGCAGGGTGGTCTCCAGGTGTTTGCCAGAACCAGGCACTTCCCTTTTGCTCTTTCTTGAGAGCGCGTGCTCAAGGGGTGGGCTGGTTTCTCTTCTGTTCTCCACTTGGCAATTAGCCAGAAGGAGCCTGCTTCTACCTAGGCCTGTACTTTCTCTGTTTTAGGCTCTCTGCTTCTGTAATTGGGTGGTTAAGTATAGAGGTGGACATGGGGAAGCCCAGCTGTGATTTGCAGCCTAGGTGTACCACTGATAAGGAGGACGCTCTAACTTAATGCTGGTTTTGTCCTTTGTGCTGGTCTCAGCTGGTTAGAACTTGGGAAATGGAATGATTTGGTTCTCTGGTGTCTCAGATAATGGACAGCCGGCTTCAAGGCCTCACCCCTCAGCCACTGTGAATACAGCTAGGAGTGGGAAACTCTTGTGGTAGGTGGGGAAATCTACAGTATATAGCTAATGACTCATGATGTATGTGTAATAGCTTTAAAAGTTATTTACTCTCTGGAAATTTGAAAAAGGACCGGGGAGACTTGCCAGTAGCATTTGTACTTAAAGGTCACACAACGTTTGTGTTGAGACAGTCATTATGGGAAAATATACATAGCAACTGTTGAGAGAATGGTGCTCAGCGAAGTGTGATCAAGAAAGAAGTGAGAAGCCTTCAGGAGAAAACGAGGGAAACAGGAAGGTGAAGGAATGATGGAGACCACGGATAGCTCCTTGGAGCTTCTTCAATTTCTGCTATTTTTGAACTATGGTTGCTCAGCTTTCCCTGGATTTCCATGAGATATCAAAGGATATTTACCACCAACTACCCTTTTACTTGAGCTGGTCCAAGAGGATATTTTTTTCTTTTTCTTTATAACTGGAAGTGTTCTCTGAAGAGGTCTTACAAGTAAATGGATGTTACTTTGTATTATAGATTGTTGTTCAGTGGCTAAGTCCTTTCCGACTCTCTGACTATATAGACTACAGCAGCCCACCAGGCTTCTCTGTCCTTCAGTATTTCCCAGAGTTTGCTCAAACTCATAGGTATGATAGGTAGGACACTTGGATTTGCTCCCAAGCAGAAATATCAGGGAGGAGTCATGTAAGCTCTGTGAAACAGGAAATAAACAGCTGCTCAGTTATAAAGGCTGCTCACATTTCTGGAGCCCCGCTAGACTGTGACTGGAGATGGGGTTGGAGACCAGGATCTACCAGTTGGTCAATGTAGGATGTGTACCTTGGCAACCCCAAAGTATTCTTTACTGTTTCTCAAAACAGTCCTGCTGAATTGGGAGTTGGATGGTGGAAGTGCTGACTGTAGCCAGCATCAAAATTATTAAAAATCTGTTGGATTGGAAGTCACAGAAATGTAGCACAAATCTGGAATTAGTGGTGAAGTGACATGTAATTTGTGTCAGAGACTGACTGTTGTTAAAACCATTTTCCGTTTTCTCCAAAGCACAGTGGGATCACATCCCCAGCCTTCCTTGCAGGTAAGTGGGGCCCTGGGACTGAGTTCTGCCCAATGGACTGTTTGCAGATTCTAGGCAGTTCTAGGCGTGGCCCACCTCCTGTGAGTTATTCTCCATTCTTTGTCCCAAGTTTATAGCTGAACTGAGAGGACTCCAAGGACTTAGAGGACTGTGGAGTCCCAGGATGGAAGGAGCTTCAGTCACTGAGTGAGCCATCTCCTAGTCTAGACTGTGATAGGAAAACTTGCCTGTTACTATGTTAAGTCACTTACATTTGGAGTTGTTATAGCATTTAACCCCTTTTGACTGATATTTAAATGTTACAGGGGTGCTCATTGAAAACAAAACATTTCCTGACTCATCTCCATAATAGACACATATGGGAATGTAATCTGCACAAAATGAGTGACGCAGACAAGATTACGGGCTTCCCTGATAGTTCAGACAATCAAGCGTCTACAATGTGGGAGACCCAGGTTTGATCCCTGGGTCAGGAAGATCCTCTGGAGAAGGAAATGGCAACCCACTCCAGTACTCTTGCCTGGAAAATCCCTTGGATGGAGGAACATGGTAGGCTACAGTCCACGGGGTCACAAAGAGTCGGATATGACTGAGCAACTTCACTTTCACTTTCACTGGTGGTTCAGTCCGTAAAGAATCCACCTGCAATCCACAAGACCCAGTTCGATCCCTGGGTCAGGAAGATCCTCTGGAGAAGAAAATGGCAACCCATTCCAGCACTCTTGCCCAGAAAACCCCATGGAGGGAGGAGCCTGGTGGGCTACAGTCAATGGGGTCGCAATAGTGGGACATGACTTAGCGATTAAACCACCACAACCAGACAAGAGTATATTTAATGGGCCTTTTTAGTTCCTACAGTGATTCCCTTTCACCTCTGATGGGAAAGGTTTCTGAGAGCAGTTGATGGGGGAAGGTTGCTGAAAGCAGTTTCTTTGGGCACATGGAAATGCTTTGTGGTTGCAGCAAAGGGTAAGGGAATACCTATGAGTGTGTGTGTGGTAAGCCCTGAAATAAGCCTTTCCAACCATTATATGACCTTCAACTTACCAACCTTTCCCCGCCTATCCTTCTGTCTCCCCTCTCGCCTTTCCCTTTTACTCCTTCCTTCCTTTCCTGAACATTTATTGATGCATGATCTATGCTAGGTAATAGAATCTACTGGTTTAGAGTCTAGATATTTCAAGCCCCAGGAGCCCTTGCTGTTGCCAGTAATTATAGTTCACTGAAGTCATGAGATGAATAAGGTCCTTTTCTGGCAAAATCTTAGGAGATCTTATTGGTACCATTTTCTCATCCAAGCTTGACTCCGAGAATAAGGCTTTCACAAGATTACATAAACTTTAAAATTACAATAACTTATCATACTCCCATCACAAAACCATCCACATGCACATCCATATGTCAAGATGTGGGTGTAGGTGTAGGAAACATTATTTCTATCTTGTGAGAACAGCATCATCTCTGTTTTTGATACCAGGTAGGCTAGGATCAAACTCCCACAGTCTTTTCACTCCCTCCATCCCCTTCACTATGTCATAGTGAGTCTCAACTATTTATATTTTGAAGAGATGCATTAATTTTTATAAGGAGTACTAAGGACAGAGGTTCGTGACATTGTACAGGAGACAGGGATCAAGACCATCCCCATGGAAAAGAAATGCAAAAAGCAAAATGGCTGTCTGGGGAGGCCTTACAAATAGCTGTGAAAAGAAGAGAGGTGAAAAGCAAAGGAGAAAAGGAAAGATATAAGCATCTGAATGCAGAGTTCCAGAGAATAGCAAGAAGAGATAAGAAAGCCTTCTTCAGTGATCAATGCAAAGAAATAGAGGAAAAGAACAGAATGCGAAAGATTAGAGATCTCTTCAAGAAAATTAGAGATACCAAGGGAACATTTCATGCAAAGATGGGCTCGATAAAGGACAGAAATGGTCTGGACCTAACAGAAGCAGAAGATATTAAGAAGAGGTGGCAAGAATACACGGAAGAACTGTACAAAAAGATCTTCACAACCCAGATAATCATGATGATGTGATCACTAATCTAGAGCCAGACATCTTGGAATGTGAAGTCAAGTGGGCCTTAGAAAGCATCACTATGAACAAAGCTAGTGGAGGTGATGGAATTCCAGTTGAGCTGTTTCAAATCCTGAAAGATGATGCTGTGAAAGTGCTGCACTCAATATGCCAGCAAATTTGGAAAACTCAGCAGTGGCCACAGGACTGGAAAAGGTCAGTTTTCATTCCAATCCCAAAGAAAGGCAATGCCAAAGAATGCTCAACTACCACACAATTGCACTCATCTCACATGCTAGTAAAGTAATGCTCAAAATTCTCCAAGCCAGGCTTCAGCAATACGTGAACCGTGAACTCCCTGATGTTTTAGAAAAGGCAGAGGAACCAGAGATCAAATTGCCAACATCCACTGGATCATGGAAAAAGCAAGAGAGTTCCAGAAAAACATCTACTTCTGCTTTTTTTGACTATGCCAAAGCCTTTGACTGTGTAGATCACAATAAACTGTGGAAAATTCTGAAAGAGATGGGAATACCAGACCACCTGACCTACCTCTTGAGAAATCTGTATGCAGGTCAGGAAGCAACAGTTAGAACTGGACATGGAACAACAGACTGGTTCCAAATAGGAAAAGGAGTACGTCAAGGCTGTATACTGTCACCCTGCTTATTTAACTTCTATGCAGAGTACATCATGAGAAATGCTGGACTAGAAGAAACACAAGCTGGAATCAAGATTGCCAGGAGAAATATCAATAACCTCAGATATGCAGATGATACCACCCTTAGGCAGAAAGTGAAGAAGAACTAAAGAGCCTCTTGATGAAAGTGAAAGAGGAAAGTGGAAAAGTTGGTTTAAAGCTCAACATTCTGAAAACAAAGATCATGGCATCCGGTCCCATCACTTCATGGGAAATAGATGGAGAAACAGTGGAAACAGTGTCAGACAGTATTTTTTGGGGCTCCAAAATCACTGCAGATGGTGACTACAGCCATGAAATTAAAAGACGCTTACTCCTTGGAAGAAAAGTTAGGACCAACCTAGACAGTATATTCAAAAGCAGAGACATTACTTTGCCGACGAAGGTCTGTCTAGTCAAGGCTATAGTTTTTCCTGTGGTCATGTGTGGATGTGAGAGTTGGACTGTGAAGAAGGCTGAGCACCGAAGAATTGATGCTTTTGAACTGTGGTGTTGGAGAAGACTCTTGAGAGTCCCTTGGAGTGCAAGGAGATCCAACCAGTCCATTCTGAAGGAGATCAACCCTGGGATTTCTTTGGAAGGAATGATGCTAAAGCTGAAACTTCAGTACTTTGGCCACCTCATGTGAAGAATTGACTCACTGGAAAAGACTGTGATGCTGGGAGGGATTGAGGGCAGGAGGAGAAGGGGATGACAGAGGATGAGATGGCTGGATGGCATCACTGACTTGATGAACGTGAGTCTGAGTGAACTCCGAGAGATGGTGATGAACAGGGAGGCCTGGCGTGCAGCAGTTCATGGGGTCGCAAAGAGTTGGACACGACTGAGCGACTGAACTGAACTGAAGTACTGTATACATATGCTGTATTGATATTTAAAAGTAAAGATTTGGAGCAAAGTAGTGACATGGCCTGATGCTTTCATTTTACCTATGAGGGAGGTAACTCTCAGATCAAATGAAGAGAGGTATTCTAGGGTACTCAGCGAACAGGCTGTTGTTCTGGGTCTGGAACTGTGATCCTTCAGACGTACAATATACCTTATTTGTAGAACAAAGACATCAGATCTTGTTTCTTTTCCAATATACGTAAAGTCCATACACATGTACTTGACTGTGTGGAACTGGGTTCCCCTCTGCTGATTAGGAACATCCATTCTGGGCTTCCCTGGTAGCTCAATTGGTAAAGAATCCGCCTGCAATGCGGGAGACCTCGGTTCGATTCCTAGGTCAGGAAGATCCCCTGGAGAAGTGGTAGGCTACCCGCTCCAGTATTCTTGGGCTTCCCTTGTGACTTAGCTGGTAAAGAATCTGCCTGCAATATGGGAAACTTGGGTTCTATCCCTGGGTTGGGAATATCCCCCGAAGGAGGGAAAGGCTACCTACACCAGTATTCTAGCCTAGAAAATTCTGTGGACTGTATAGTCCATGGGGTCACAAATAGTTGGACACGACTGAGTTACTTTCACTTTCTTTCATTCTGAACCCATGCTTGGTCAAGAAATAAGCTTTTCGTGTTTCTGAGATTTCAGGGTTGTTATGATACCCTGGCACAAGGGTGTTATCTTTATTTATTTATTTTTTCAGAATTTATTTATTTATTTTTTAATACTTTATTCTACATTACAATACTGTATTTGTTTTGCCATACATTGACATGAATCAGCCACAGGTGAACACGATCTTAATAAAGGTGGGCAGGCTGAACATTTTCTAACTGGCCATTGTGATTAATTTAAGGAGTGATCATGTGTTTTAAGCAGACCAATCTAAGCATTCTGGGAAACGTGATGTGCGATACAGAGGTATGTTATTTTAATTTGGAGGATCATAAGTTATAAAGGTAATATATTAATAATATTAACATAAACTGGAATTGCTGTGGCTATTCTTATTCCTCATGAAAATAATAAATCCAACCCGGAGAAAAGCAGATGTGAGTGATGGTAAAAGTGGACAGTTACACCGTTTGAACACCTGGGATTGTGTTTGTCTGAATTCCTAGGCTTTGCAGCTACCTGAGTTAATTAGTTTCTTTCTGTTTAAGCTGGCTTGAGTTGAGTTTCTGTCACTTAATAGCTGCAGGAGCCCTGCCTAATATTACCAGAAGCTAAATGAGAGTTGTATGTAACTTCAGTGCTTTATGAAGTTTTAGAATTCTTTGGCTTTGTACCCTCAAATATTTTTATTTAATTAGCTGTGATATGAAAGAGTGAATACTCTTGGGGAGCCTGATTTGGGAACCTCTGGATGGATTTCATGTATCCCTTTCAGTTTCTAAATCCTTGAAGGGCTTCAATAGTAACTCGATGTTGTGTCTTGATAGGTTGAGAGAATACAGTATTTCTGGATTTCCTTAAAATGATTTGAGCCATGTTACCACCCTTGCAATTTTCCTCTGAGCTCGCTCTTCTCTTTTTGTCAACCCCTTGAAACAGTAATAAATTAAACTAAGCGTCAATAAGCACATTTCCCTTCAGCTCTGTTTGCCAGAAGCCGTTTCTCTTGGGTCTGTTGACAGGTAGCAGACATGATTCCAGAGTGGAATACACTGTAGAGTTATTGATTTTTCTGTGATAATAGTAATAGAAACTTATTAAACTATCACCCTCGACTGGGACCTATGCCTTACTCACAAGAGATTGCTTTCCCTTAAGAAGCACTCCAAGGCTTCTTCTGAATGTCCGTGCTAATTAAAGTCTGAATCCCTTAGCGTGTCTGAAGTTTAAAAGCCTCCACCAGCCAACCTGCGCCTTACCTTCCGACTGTATTTCCGTCTCTGTCCTTCAGTCGGGATGCGTTGCTTGTGTTTGCAGAATGCACCGCTCACATTCCCTTTATTGTGCCCTGTGTGTGTGAGTCGCTCGGTAGGGCCTGACTCTGCGACCCCGTGGGCTGCAACCTGCCAGGCTCTTCTGTCCGGGGGAATTTAGCAGGCAAGAATACTGGGGTGGGTTGCCGTTCTCTTCTCTAGGGGATCTTCCCCACCCAGGGATCGAACCCATGTCTCCTGTGTCTCCTGCATTGGTGGGCAGACTCTTTACCGTCTGAGCCACCAGGGAATACGGATATTCCCTTTACTTTGCTTCTGTTCATGATCTGTTTTTGCCTGCAGGGCCCCTTTCCTGGTCTTTCTCCTTAGGTCCATCATCACTCACGTCTCCAGGCCAAGCTGGAGTGTCACATTCTCCACGAGGCCTTTCTTGATGACCTCAATGAAATGAACCTGTCCCGGCTTGGAGATTGGCAGCGTTTGCTGTGTGCTCCTCTTTCGTGGGTCGCCGCATCCACCCCACACTCATGCAGTCCTAACCTCCACAGCCCCCACAGCCGACGTCCCAGTCTAGCCGTCCCCAGTACAGTGACAGCTATCACCGCTCCGCCTTCCAGGAACAAAGCTGAGCAGTGCCAGGGCCAGAGCCCAGCTCTAAGCTGTCTGGGCCCAAGACTGGAGGCTTTAACCACTGTGCTTTACTGCTTTGCCCATGATGCATAAATTGATAGTGATGAATAGGTCTTATTTTCAAGACTGCACTATAAACTCCCCCAAAATAGGGCCTTCATTTAATCTTGTGAATGCTTAGTGAATGACCGGGCAAGTGGTAGATGCTTAATAAATACTTGGATGGATGAATGGTGAAATGCAGATGGCACATTTCAGTAATGATATTTTTTCCAGGGACTGAAACATTTTTTTGTGATGTGGATATGATAATTAAATCATCTTTAATGGTGGGTTTGAGAACAAAACTCAGAAGCACAGTGGGTGTAAGAGGAAAGATAGTGTGAGAATAGTACTTGAAACCTAATCTATAGCCTGGATGTGTAGTTAGCTAAATTATTAATATTATGTGTTAATTTGAATCAATACATTAGAAAAGTACACAGTGATATCAAATGGTGTCATATCTATTATATATATCTTGATATCCTGGTTCAAGATAAATGTCCCTTTCATTCCCCCCGCCCCAAAGATGAGTAATTCTCAAACTAATTTTCTGACATAACGTTTATGTTGGAATATTCTCATGTGAATAATTTCTAGTGGGCCAGTCATAATCCCACCCTTGTCTTACTCAGCAAGATGTCTTAGAAAGTTAACAATAAGAGTTATACTATTTTAGCTGTTATGATGATGTTCACATTCATGAAAAAAAGCAGCGATGATTTTGGTATTCTAACTATTATTGACTGCAAGGAGATCCAACCAATCCATCTCTGAAGGAGATCAGCCCTGGGATTTCTTTGGAAGGAATGATGCTAAAGCTGAAACTCCAGTACTTTGGCCACCTCATGCGAAGAGTTGACTCACTGGAAAAGACTCTGATGCTGGGAAGGATTGGGGGCAGGAGGAGAAGGGAACGACAGAGGATGAGATGGCTGGATGGCATCACTGACTCGATGGATGTGAGTCTGAGTGAACTCCGGGAAATGGTGATGGACAGGGAGGCCTGGTGTGCTGCGATTCATGGGGTCGCAAAGAGTCGGACATGACTGAGCGACTGAACTGAAGTGAACTATTATTGATAACTAATGGATTGTGGCTGTGTCCTCACAGGAATGGGGACATACTGCATCCGGGACTTCTGCTACCAGCATTTTAAAGCCCACACAATGTCTAGTGGGGGTCATGGTTGTGGCAGGAAGTTTGCTGCATTTCCATTGATTGCAACTAAGTCTTAGAGCAAGATTTTGGACAATCTTTTCATCTTCACAGGTAGGAAACCTTTGAAGGGAGGGCACTGTGCAAGCTAAAGAGCTGAGGGCAAATGAAATGTTATATTGAATCAAATCAGGACAGCATCTGGGCCAGAACATTGCCCTAAGGTGGAAATCAAATCACCACCAGCCAGTTTAGAATGGTTGCTCCACTTTATGGGTGACATGAAATCGATGGTAAATATTTTAAGGGCAAGGGCTGGGTTTTATAATTTTGGAGTTTCACATTACTACCTAGCACAGCTGTATACAGTGGGAGCTCACACTTAATGAAAATCCTGTGGTGAGATAAGCCTCTATTGGGTGAGATAAGTGTCTGTTAGGCCAGGGTGGTGCTGGTGGTTTAGTCGCTAAGTTGTGTCCGATTCTTGTGACCCCATGGACATGGGATTCTCCAGGCAAGATTACTGGACTGGGCTGCCATTTCCTTCTCCACTATTGGGCTATGGTTTCATGTAATTCTCTTAACAACCCAAAGAGGCAAGTGCTTATCCACACTTTGAAGATGAGGTTGAGGGTCCATAGCAATTCCCCCAATTCCCACATCTAGTAAGTACATTGGATGAGGATGAGGGCTGTGTGGGAAGGATATAGAGGAAGAAATCCAGCCTCTCTGGAAGTGCTGGATCCCCCAGGCGTCTGTCTCTTCGAAGGTCATTGTGGTGTGAAGAATAGATTTTAAAGTCAGATGGACTGATTAGAATGCAGGTCTCACTTCCTTGTGTGTCCTTAATTTGAACATAAGTCAGATACTTAATACAGAGCTTGATATACTAAGCAATTAATACATGCTAGCAATAGTAATAATGGTAATTATTACTGCTAACTGGAAGAGTAAGATGAAATATTGGGTCTGTTTGGGCCTAACGTTTGTATACTTTTGTGTACTATGTATCATACTCTGACTCCCACATGTTTGTTAAAGGATACTTAAATATTTGTTAAATTAGGATTCCCCCTAATTTCATTTTAATGGCTTCTTTTAATCTTAGCCTGGCTGTGTTCTCTGCATATTTATCTATAGCTATAACCCTGGTAGTAGCAGAGCCTCAACTGAGCCCTAGGCTCAGAGTTTGAGTCCCCTCACTGCAGATGGTCTCTGGTTTTACGATGGGTAGAGTTTGTTGATTGCTGTAAAGGCTGTATTTTAAGAAACTGAATCCTTGGCTGTCAGTCAGGAACTTGAAAAGGTCTCCTTACTCACCTCTCTGCCTCCATAAATGCAGTGACTTGCCAGTCACCATTAAGACATCGCAGTGAATGAGTTTGGAGAATCTATTACTACTTTGCTGCTGATTCTCACGTGTCAGTTGCATTTTTTGTTCCCTGTCAGGGAGTTTTAAAATTTTGACGTTATTTATCTGGTATGATAGTAAAACTTTGGCGCTCTCCCATATAATCTCATGGCCTTTTATAAGTCAAACACCAATTAGATTTATAGGCTATAAATACCTTATGTTGATTCTTCCATAAAGCAAATTTAAATTGATATGGGCTAGTCTAGACCTAGATTTGGTAGTCAGGCGGATAATACTCTTAAGTTATTAATATATTCTGTATTTGAGCTTATTCAAAACATTTCTTGATTTTATAGCAGATGGGTGACTTGAAGATCCTGTATCTAATTTTCATCACTGATTGGAATATTTGCTTGGTAGAGAGAATAAGCAAGAGACAATGTGGAGTAATGATAAAGAGGAAAGATTTTGGAGCAAGACTAACTTATGGTTTAATCCAGGTGCTGCCACTTAGGAGAGGGGCCACGTTAGGCAACTACCTTAACCCCTGGAAACTTGAGTTTTCTCATCTGTAAATGGAAATAAAAGTGGTACTAATCTCATATGGTTAGCATAAATACTCAATGAGAAATTCCTCATAAAGTGCTTATAGTATGCCTGGCAAAAGATAGGTTCTCAGTAATTAGAAGCTATTGTTATCATTATGGATCAAAACAGACCATTATGTACCAATTATAACTTAGTACCAGTAACCCCTTTAAAATGAACAAAACTGTATCTCCAAGGGCAGAAGCTAGGCTTTCAAGCAAGTGTTAGACTGGTTTTGTTATAACCTAGCTTCTGTATCCATGTGAGATTTTGACCTTGGGAGTTTTTCTGTAGGTAGTGTGAGCAACTGTTCTGGAATGCCTAGGACCCAGGGATTTCCTGAGATACGGAGCTTTCATTACTAAACCAGGGAAAATTTGAGCTGGTCACTCTATCACTGGTTCTGTTTTTCAGCATTACTGGGTCTTTCTTGGTCTTAGTCATATTGCTCTTTCTGTATTGGTTTTCTTTTCCAACTTTACAACTTCCCCACAGATTTATATAGAAAAGGCAGGATAACTGCTTACTATTTTCCTTTTATTTACCAGTTTTTAATAGAATGATTAGGGTCCCTTTCATTCTCTGAAAGTTATCCATGCACATTTTGTGTGTTTAATTATGATCTTGTGCATTTAAATGTGTATGATGAGTCTAAAGTCATTGCAGGGATCTTTGTTGATGCTCAGATGGTCCAGCTTTGGCCAGTGGAAGCTTATTCACATTTGCTTCCCTAATCTTTTGACATGGTCCATGACAAAAATCCGTTTCCATATCATGGCAATTTTTGTTTTCAACGATGAGATAGTAGTTTTATGCCCTAAATCTAGATTCAACCATTTCTGCAAGGACACCTGTTTATTTTTAGTGGGGAATAGTTTTGGAGGCCTCTGTGGGCTACTGTGAAGTGTTAGTTGCTCAGTCTTGCCTGACTCTTTGCGACCCTGTGAACTGCAGCCTTCCAGGATCCTCTGCCCATGGGATTTTCCAGGCAAGGATACTGGAGTGGTTTGCTATTTCCTTCTCCAGGGGATCCTCCTGAACCAGGGATAGAACTCACATATCCTGCATTACAGGCAGATTCTTTACTGACTGAGCTACCAGATGGAGTGCGTAGCCTTTCCTTTATCCAGGGGCTCTTCCCAACCCAGGGATCAAACCCAGGTCTCCCACACTGCAGGCAGATTCTTTACTAGCTGAGCCACAAGGGAAGCCCAAGAATACTGGAGTTGGTAGCCTATCCCTTCTCCAGCGGATCTTCCCGACTCAGGAATTGAACTGGGGTCTCCTGCATTGCAGGCAGATTCTTTACCAGCTGAGCTATCTGGGAAGCCAATGTGGATACTAGGAGTGCTTATTACTACTGCTTGGGTTAATTGTTTCTAGGCATTTATAGAAGCTTCAGTTCAGTTTAGTTCAGTCGCTCAGTTGTGTCCGACTCTTTGCGACCCCATGAATCTCAGCACGCCAGGCCTGCCTGTCCATCATCATCTCCTGGAGTTAACTCAAACTCAGATCCATCGAGTCGGTGATGCCATCCAGCCATCTCATCCTCTGTCGTCCCCTTCTCCTGCCCCCAATCCCTCCCAGTATCAGAGTCTTTTCCAGTGAGTCAGCTCTTTGCACGAGGTGGCCAAAGTATTGGAGTTTCAGCTTTTAGCATCAGTCCTGCCAATGAACACCCAGGACTGATCTCCTTTAGAATGGACTGGTTGGATCACCGTACAGTCCAAGGGACTCTCAAGAGTCTTCTCCAACACCACAGTTCAAAAGCATCAATTCTTCAGCACTCAGCTTTCTTCACAGTCCAGCTCTCACATCCATACATGACCAGTGGAAAAACCATAGCCTTGGCTATATGGACTTTTGTTGGCAAAGTAATGTCTCTGCTTTTGAATATACTATCTAGGTTGGTCATAACTTTCCTTCCAAGGAGTAAATGTCTTTGAATTTCATGGCTGCAGTCACCATCTGCAGTGATTTGGGAACCCCTCAAAATAAAGTCTGACACTGTTTCCACTGTTTCACCGTCTATTTCCCATGAAGTGATGGGACCAGATACCATGATCTTCGTTTTCTGAATGTTGAGCTTTAAGCCAACTTTTTCACTCTCCTCTTTCACTTTCATCAAGAGGCTTTTAGTTCCTCCTCACTTTCTGCCATAAGAACGGTGTCATCTGCATATCTGAGGTTATTGATATTTCTCCTGGCAGTCTTGAATCCAGCTTGTGTTTCTACCAGCTCAGTGTTTCTCATGATGTACTCTGCGTAGAAGTTAAATAAGCAGGGTGACAACATACAGCCTTGATGTACTCCTTTTCCTATTTGGAACCAGTCTGTTGTTCCATGTCCAGTTCTAACTGTTGCTTCCTGACCTGCATATAGGTTTCTCAAGAGGCAGGTCAGGTGGTCTAGTATTCCCATCTCTTTCAGAATTTTCCACAGTTTATTGTGATCCACACAGTCAAAGGTTTTGGCATAGTCAATAAAGCAGAAATAGATGTTCTCCTGGAACTCTCTTTCCTTTTCCATGATCCAGCAGATGTTGGCAATTTGCTCTCTGGTTCCTCTGCCTTTTCTAAAACCAGCTTGAACATCAGGGAGTTCACGGTTCACGTATTGCTGAAGCCTGGCTTGGAGAATTTTGAGCATTACTTTACTAGCATGTGAGATGAGTGCAATTGTGTGGTAGTTGAGCATTCTTTGGCATTGCCTTTCTTTGGGATTGGAATGAAAACTGACGAGGAGTATATATTTTTAAGTTTCAGTGAAAAAGTATTTCATAGTCTTATATTGATTCTTTTAATTCAAATTTAGGATTACAGGTTATTTGCTTAATCTCATTATTCTTACATCTGTATGTTATCCTCCAGTGTGCAAATCCTGATGCTCGGTAACAACAATAACTTATTTGTTTTATCCTGCACTGTGCAGAAATCAACTTCAGAGTAATGGTACCACAACTACCATCAATGATAGGAAGACTGAAAATAATTTTTAAAATTATTTTTGTGTGTTTCTACTAGGACTGTACAGCCAAGTGACTATAAAGTCACTTAGTATTTTTGGTAGGTATCCACTAATCAGGTATAGTTAGGCTAACTTATTAAAGTTTAGGAATTGCTCTTAGTTTAATTTTGTTTTTATAATTATGTAAAATTTTTACACTATCCTAATGTATAATATATAGCACAAGATATTTTCTAGGAATTCTAGCTTCAAACCTTATCTCTTCCAGTCTGTTCCTTCTCAACTCTGTAAGTAATTTTTTAAAAACTATATTTACTTAAAAATTTTAACAAAAGTGTTTAACGTAAGCATATATGTAAGTACATAAACAAGTACACACACACATAAAGTGACTCATTATATACTTTATTTACTTGATCTCTTTCGTCTCTTTTTTTGGGGTATGTTTTTTCATTTATTTTGGGAGATTTGTATTTTTGTTTGATGGGAACCTTTACTCAAAGGCATTTTTGTGGTACTCTTAGTCTCCTTGTCTCTGATCTATTTCTTGTTTGTTCCCAAGTATAAGCAGTGCTGAAATCAGCTGGCAAACTTTTGTTTCCACTCCTCTTTATATCAAGCGTCTAATCTGAAGTTCACGTGGGAGTGCTGCGTCACTTCAGTCATGTCCACTTTGTGTGACTCCATGGACTCTAGCCCGCCAGGCTCCTCTGTCCATGAGATTCTCCAGGCAAAAAGACTGGAGTGGGTTGCCATGCCCTCCTCCAGGGGATCTTCCCGACCCAGGGGTTGAACTGGCATCTCCTGAGTCTCTTGTATTGGCAGACAGGGTCTTTACCACTAGCGCCGCCTGAGAAGTCCCTAATTTGAAGTAGCATTTTAAAATTCTCGTTAGTATCTATAAGACAATAAGTGAATTTAATCTACTTTTCAGACACTCTCTCCATCCTGTGGTAGTTTTTGATAGTTGTACTATGTCTACTTTTAAGGGGATATGCCCATTATATCGTCTCCTGTATAAACATCATTTAATCTTAGTTTTACAGGTAAATAAAAATTTATGTTCACCTTTAGATTTTGGATTTATTTCTAGTCATTTGGTCCATGAGAGATTCTTCAGGAAAGGATTACAGAAGCAATGTTCCCTTACTTATTGCCTGTCCATATAATTCTGTATCTACCTTTATACTTAAATTGTTTTACTGCACATAAAAATCAATTTTTGGCCCAGTGTTGTACCTTGAGGGGCTTAAATATGTCTTGTCATTTAGCAGTCTGTTGTGCTATTGAGAAGTTCAGTGCCTTCCTGAGTTTCATTCCTCTCTAAGTGACACATTTCTTTCTGGAAACTTTTAGGGTCATCTCTTTATGACTGGTGTTTTGAAATTTCACATGAATGTGCTATGATGTAGGTTTTTTGTCATTTTCTATGATGTATACTCAGCGTGCCCTTTGAATATGAAAACAGAAATCTGCTTTGCAGGGGTGTGTGTGTGTGTGTGTGTGTGTGTGTGTGTGTCTGTGGTTGTGTGTGTTAGGGAGACTATTCTGAATATTGACATTTAGCCAGTCTTCCTGTTTTCAGGCCCGCAACCCTTTGCTAACATCACTTGTATGTGCGACTCTCATCCCTGACTGAACCTCTCTGAGCTTCAGCGAAAAATAAGCCCTTTCAACCTTCACTTTTCCTTCTGTCTGCGCTTTAAGCTGTGACCTCTTCCCCTTGTTACTTTCCGTTCTCTTCCTCTTCCTGTCTTCCAGAAATGGATCACACTATTAGGTTTACTGCTATCTTTCTTATTCTCTTTGTCACTATGAATTTATATTTTTTTGATCCTTATACTACAGTTTTGAGAGTCTGGAGAGAGATAGTAATGTAAGTTATGTGGACAGTCCTCTTTAAGCTCTAAGTCCTAAGGTTCTTTGGCTTCCCAGGTGGCTCAGTGGTAAAAACATTCACTTGCTAATGCAGGAGACGCAAGAGATGCAGGTTCAATCCTTGGGTCAGGAAGATCCCCTGGAGAAGGGAATGGCAACCCACTCCAGTATTCTTGCGTCGAGAATTCCATGGACAGAGGAGCCTGAGGGCAACAACCCTGGGTTCGTGCAGAGTTGGACACGACTGAGCACCACCGCCAGCTCCCAGGGTTCTTTGGATTTATTTTGAAAGGCATGAGGAAGTTAAACTCTTGAATGATGTTTATAGATAAAGCAACTTTTAACTTATATTAACTAAAATCATAAAGAAAAAAGAGAACAGAATACAACTTTTAATCATGTGTTTAAAGAGAAAAAATGGATACATGCTAAATTTCAGGAAGAGAGGAAGGGGGCAAGGGTAAGGGAGCACTGTAAATGTGATTGTCTGAAATGACACTCATAATGTTGTGGCTGCCTTCTAGGGGAATGAACTCTCGAGCAGTGAGTTTCAAGCCTGAGTCTGGAAACCAAGCTTGTTTCTTAATTTGGATTTACTGTGTTTGTTGTTTATGTCAGGAATATAGCAACTGATGCTTCCATTATAGAATATTGATTGCGCTTAATGAGTATGAATGAATAGTCTCTGGCTCCGCGGAACAATGAATAAAGTGTAAACCAGTCGGTCTTCTTCTGTTGTGTTCCTGCTAATTTTCTATGCTCACAGCTGAGATCTGTTGGGAAGTAGATTTCCTAAAAATGTAGTGTTACAGATTTCATTTAACTGGCCGCCTTCTTTGCCTTTTTTTTTTTTCTTTTCAAGGAACCTGTGTTAAGGCTTGGGACTGGGGGAAGAGTAGGGCGGAGGGAAATTGAGTAGTAACAGGAGCCTGTTTTCTTTGGATAAGAATTCTGATGGTTGGCCTTAGGAATGGTGCCATGGGGAAATAATATGGCTCAGCAGAGGTTGATGAGCTCTGTGACTCTGGGTAAATGACAGTCTTCTCTGGGCTGTCGGTCTTATAGAATAAGGGGATTGTGTTAGATTATCTACAGCAGTTGTCTTAAAACTGTTCTGTGGAACTCCAGGTTTCTGAGTTATGTCTTAGTGGCCATGCGAGGAGAGTCTTAGGGAAGTTGAACGGAAAGAATTATTATCTTCCCTTCCCCCAGGCCAGGACTCACTTGGGACAGTTCCATTTTTAGTAAACTTATAATTTGAGATTATCTATAGGATTCTGTATGACAAAAGGGTTCTGTTGCAAAAATAAGTTAAAAAACTGCCAAACTCATAATTCATGTGTTCTTCTAGTTCTAAAATGTTACAGATTTATGTCACCCAGACTGTGGTTGACAGAGCTCATGTGGGCCTCCATCTGCCCTTACTTCCGCAAATGCACTTGTGGTGTGACGTTCCTTTCTCTCTTGGGCATGGTTGATTTTAGTCATTGTTTAGAATGATAAAGTCAACACTGTTACTGAAAAAGTTGTTATCCTTGTAAATGTGTCAGTTTGTTTACTCCTATGCATCCATGAAGAAACTTGGCCAAATATTTCATGATTATTGTTATCTCTGTTTTTAGGTGAAAGAACTAAAAATAGAGAAAACTACTCTCCCACGTTTATATTTTTAATGAGTTCTGAAGTTTGAACAGCAACACCATGCTGCATTTACTCACAGTAGGTCTTTGGAATAGCCATCTTTCTGGTCAGTGTGCCCTGTGTTTCTGTACTACTTCTGGTTGTGCTGAAATTCAAGTGCCTACCCATTGGTGATAAATGGGGCGTTTTTACCTCATTTCTTACCACTTCTGTCTTTTCATTTATTTCATGAGCCCGAACCATCAAACTTGAGTTTTCTGAAGCCTTCCATGCTGGTTCCCCCTGCATGTTATCATATGTACTGTATTTTTGCTCTGAATTCACTTCCCCCTCTCTCTGCCACTTCATCTGCCTTTAAAGCTCCTATTCATTCTTCAGAGCCTTTGCACTATCATCTTGTTCCTGCTGGGACCACCTGACGCTATACACATCAAAATGCACTGTAACTGGCTGGTTATTTGTCTGTGGCTGTTGAAAGGGCTTGAACTATTATTACCTGAATTCCTAGGACTTGGCATTCAGATGTATGAACAAATCTGTACTGGAGAATACTTTTTACTGACTGTAAAATCTCATAGTGATATGATGCATTTTCATTATTTTAAATACCATTTTTATGCTGGCAACAACCAAATTTGTTTCCCTTCACTCTTTAACAGAAGTTTCATGTATTCATCTGTTTACTTGACATCAACACTTGAACGTCAAATAGACATTACATATTTGGCATCCCACGCCAGGATGACTAGCTGTCCTGGTTTGCTGGAGCTGGGAAGTTCTGTGGGCTTCCTTTGTAGCTCAGCTGGTAAAGAATCTGCCTGCCATGTGGGAGACCTGGATTTGATCCCTGGGTTGGGAAGATCCCCCGGAGGAGGGCATGACAACCTACTCTAGGACTCTTGCCTGGAGAATTCCCATGGACAGAGGAGCCTGGTGGGCGACAGTCCACGAAGTCACAGAGAGTCAGACATGAGTGAGTGACTAAGCTCGGCACAGGGGAGTTCTGTGGGCCAGGGAACTGTCAGTACTAAACCAGGAGAGTCTCGTGTGAAGCAGGATGGCTGCACCCTAACCCCCTGGGGTGTAGCTTCTGCTGTGCCATACTGCCTCCACACAGCCCCATTCACGGCCCTCTGCTAATATCTGCTCATTGTTCACATCATGTGGTCATACTTCTTAAAAAAAAAAGTGCTTACTACTTCCAATAACCAGTTAGTAATACATGCACATTTTTAGATACCTGTATATATTTGACTATTTTTAATGCATATGTACCACCTACCTTTTAACTTCCTTCATTATAAAGCAGAAGTAGGGAGTTTTGTGAAACCACACCTTTACCAACATAATAAAATGAGACATTCCTTGGAGCCAAATAAAAGCATCATAGAATGGAAGATCTGGAAGTTTCCCTAACATCTTATTAAGGCAGTTTCCATCTCTGGATGCTCGGGAGGTGGTACACATAGACACCATTCAGCTGGTACCACTTCTAGTCTTTCCCATCTCGGTGACATCGCCATCCTTGCAGTTACTCAGGCCAAAAATTTTGAGTCATTCTTAACTCTTCTTTCTCTCACATCTCATATCCAGACACAGACACTCACCATTGGATTGGCAATATGCGTTCAGTCCTTACCATCTCAGCTCGTGGCAACTCAATCCTTGCCAATGGTCAGGCCAAAATCTTGGGAGTCATCCTTAACACTTTCTCTCACATCCCACATTCAGTCCTTCAGTAAATTTTTGGTTCTACCTTCAAAATCTGGAGTTCTGTTTAGAACTATTTCTGGTCACCTGATTTAAAATTGCCCTAACTAAATCTGGTTACCATATTTTAAAATTGCAACTAGCAAATCATCTCCATCTACCCCCTTCCCAATCTCCCTTACCTGGTTCTGTTTTTATTTCTTTTGAGGGATACTTACTACATGATTTATCTGTTTATTATATTTATTATTTATTGTTTATTTCCCCAGAGATTTTTTTGGTAGGTCTTTTTTTCTTCTCTGATACATCTCAAGTGTCTGGTACATATACTGAACTCAGTGCATATTTATTGAATGGCTAGATAGTTCATTCATAAATTTAAGTCAGAATTAAGTTTCCTTTTCTCTCTACTATTTATTGTGTGTGTGTGTGTGGATAGTTCTCACAGTTATTTCTCAGAGGTTGCTTTCATTTCACTTCAGGGAGATTAATTAACAGAGATCAGTAGTGATGCCAACTTTTGAGTCTAGGTTTGTGGCTTCAGAGCACGGATGTTCAGCCACTGTCATGTTGCCTAACACACAGGCCAGCTTGATGTGACTGGTTAATGCTAGAATACTGCTTCATTAAATCACAGTGTCTCTGTTGTTGCTTAAACCAACATGTTCTAATTAGAGGGGGGCATGGTGTCACTTATGAGATCTGTCTTTTGAGGAACTATGGTGGATGGAAACCCATTAAAATGTCATCGAGCAAACAGAATACTTATTTGGAATAAGTTTCCAACTTACTGAATAGTACTGCTAATGAAAAAAATCATATTTAACAATTTTCACAATAGCTTAAAACCTATTGAGCACAACAAGACAAGCATTTAGCTATACAGAGGGACAGATTGAGCAGTGTGTTGGAAAGGGAAACTGCTTTAAAATATGACTATTTAAAAATTTAGTTTGTCTCTCCTTCTCTTTTGCCATCAAGTAATTAAAGTTCTTGACTTGTTTGAAAATGGCTCAGATTTAATTTCATTTTGTTAAGCACCTCAATTTTTCAGCTCAGGAGAAAAGGCTATTAGCAATTTGCATTATCCATTACAAGCTCCTTTATAATATGAAATTTATATGGGAAATGCTAATTGGATGTTCATCATCGTAAAGATAATGATTTCTGTACTTTTGGTGGTGATAATGAAGATGAAATATGAAAATGATGTGGGGTGAAAGTCAGATTTTTTTCATTTTCCACTGGTTGGAGACTGGGGAAGGCATTCTCTTCTCTTCTTAAGATGGGTGACAGTGGAGGGCAGAGCCACAGGATCAAGGAAGTGTATGTAAGTTGGAACTGCTTGATGTCCGGGAACTCCCCGGTGACCTAATCCCAGGTAGTTAATCCGGTTTCAGATGAAAAAAGTGGGAAATGTGATATCTCTCAGAGACAGATGTATCTAAAAATATCTGTTCTGTTTTAGCCTGTTGCTTTATGGTTAAGCGTTCTGTAGAGTTACTGTCTCATCAATCCTTGTTCCTTCCTCTGTGATGGGAAGAGAGGGCTGGAATTGACTGCCTTCATTAAGAGTAATCAGAATGATTCCAGGAGGCTTTTCCGTTGGGCATTGTTGAATTCCTTGGCTTGCCAGTGTACTCACGATTAACCTTTTGAATTGACTCCAGCATATATGATGACCATTATATCTATTACTGTGACCATTATATCTACTACTGTAGATATGACCAGATGACCATTATATCTACTGCTGTGGGCAAGAGTCCCTTAGAGCCATCATACTCAACAAAAGAGTCCAAAATGCAGTACTTGAATGCAGTCTCAAAAATGACAGAATGATCTCTGTTCGTTTTCAAGGCAAACCATTCATTATCACAGTAATCCACATTTGTGCCCTGAACAGTAATGCTGAAGAAGCTGAAGTTGAACAGTTCTATGAAGACCTACAAGACCTTTTAGGACTAATACCCCCAAAAGATATCCTTTTCATTATAGGGAACTGGAATGCAAAAGTAGGAAGTCAAGAGATACCGGGAGTAACAGGCAAATTTGCCCTTGGAGTACAAAATGAAGCAGGGCAAACGCTAACAGAGTTTTGCCAAGAGAGTGAACTGGTCATAGCAGACACCCTCTTCCAACAACACAAGAGAAGACTCTACACATGGATACCACCAAATGGTCAATACTGAAATCAGATTGATTATATTTCTTTGCAGCCAAAGATGGAGAAGCTCTATACAGTCAGCAAAAACAAGACTGGGAGCTTACTGTGGCTCAGATCAAGAACTCCTTATTGCCAAATTCAGACTTAAACTGAGAGAAGTAGGGAAAACCACTAGACTATTCAGGTATGACCTAAATCAAATCCCTTACAGTTATACAGTGGAAGTGAGAAATGGATTTAAGGGGCTAGATCTGATAGAGTGCCTGGTGAACTATGGACAGAGGTTCGTGACACTGGAGGCAGGGATCAAGATCATCCCCATGGAAAAGAAATGCAAAAAGGCGAAATGGCTGTCTGAGGAGGCCTTACAAATAGCTGTGAAAAGAAGAGAGTGAAAGGCAATAGAGAAAAGGAAAGATAAGCCTATTTGAATTAAGTTCCAAAGAATGGCAAGGAGGGATAAGAAAGCCTTCCTCAGTGATCAGTGCAAAGAAATAGAGGTAAAAAATAGAATGGGAAAGACTAGAGATCTCTTCAAGAAAATTAGAGATACCAACGGAACATTTCATGCAAAGATGGGCTCAATAAAGGACAGAAATGGTATGGACCTAACAGAAGCAGAAGATATTAAGAAGAGGTGGCAAGAATACACAGAAGAACTGTACAAAAAAGATCTTCATGACCTAGATAATCATGATGGTATGATCATTCACCTAGAGCCAGACATCCTGGAATGTGAAGTCAAGTGGACCTTGGGAAACATCAGTACGAACAAAGCTAGTGATGGAATTCCAGTTGAGCTATTTCAAATCCTAAGAGATGATGCTGTGAAAGTGATATACTCAATATGTCAGCAAATTTTGAAAACTTGCAGTGGCCACAGGGCTGGAAAAGGTCAATTTTCATTCCAATCCCAAAGGGAATGCCAAAGAATGCTCAAACTACCACACAATTGCACTCATCTCATGCGCTAGCACAAGTCAGGCTTCAACAATACGTGAACTGTGAACTTCCAGATGTTCAAGCTGGATTTAGAAAAGGCAGAGGAACCAGAAATCAAATTGCCAACATCCATTGGATCATCGAAAAAGCAAGAGAGTTCCAGAAAAACATCTTTATTGACTATGCCAAAGCCTTTGACTGTGTGGATCACAACAAACTGTGGAACATTCTTCAAGTGAGGAGAATACTAGACCTGACTTGTCTCCTGAGAAATCTGTATGCAGGTCAAGAAGCAACAGTTAGAACTGGACATGAAACAATGGACTGGTTTCAGATCAGGAAAGGAGTGCATCAAGGCTGTATATTGTCACCTTTCTTACTTATATGCAGAATACATCATGCAAAATGCTGGGCTGGAAGCACAAGCTGGAATCAAGATTGCCAGGAGAAATATCAGTAACCTCAGGTATGCAGATGACACCACCCTTATGGCAGAAAGTTAAGAAGGACTTAACAGCCTCTTGATGAAAGTGAAAGAGGAGAGTAAAAAAACTGGCTTAAAACTTGACATTCAGAAAACTAATATCATGGCATCTGGTCCCATCACTCCATGGCAAATAAATGGAGAAACAATGGAAACAGTGAGAGACTTTATTTATTTATTTTTGGCTCCAGAATCACTGCAGATGGTGACTGCAGCCATGAAATTAAAAATACTTGCTCCTTGGAAAAAAGCTATGACCAAACTAGACAGCATATTAAAAAGCAGAGACAGTACTTTGCCAATAAAGGTCTGTCTAGTCAAGGCTATAATTTTTCCAGTAGTCATGTATGGATGTGAGAGTTGGACTATAAAGAAAGCTGAGCACTGAAGAATTGATGCTTTTGAACTGTGGTTTTGGAGAAGACTCTTAAGAGTCCCTTGGACTGCAAAGAGAACCAACCAGTCAATCCTAAAGGAAATCAGTCTTGAATATTCATTGGAAGGACTGATGCTGAAGCTAAAACTCCAATACTTTGGCCACCTGATGGGAAGAACTGACTCACTGGAAAAGACCCTGATGCTGGGAAAGATTGAAGGTGGTAGGAGAAGGGAACGACAGAGGATGAGGTGGTGGGATGGCATCGTTGACTCAATGGAGATGAGTTTGAGTAAGCTCTGGGAGTTGGTGATGGACAGGGAAGCCTGGCGTGCTGCAGACCATGGGGTCGCAAAGAGTCGGACACGACTGTGTGACTGCACTGAACTGAACCGAGTGTGGGTAAGGAACCTTGTTTTACTTGCCCACCACATTCCTAAAATGGTTTTAGGTGAAGCAGAAGTCACTGGCTTTTCTACATGCAGGGAATTGCATAGGAGTTGAATTTATTGGAACTTGAGGAAAATGACACAAGCATCCTTTTAAACAAAATTCTGTTCATATGCTTTTTGAATACGATGGCAGATACTGAGCATCTGGTGATCTAGGCCTTGACCTTGTGCAGGTATTACTGTACTTTGTATTCTTGCTGGATAATTATCTCCATCCATGAAACTATGATTAATTAAAATTCATTTAAAAGGTGTATCGCCAAGTTTTGGTCTTATAGCCAGGGGTATCACTTTGATTTCCTGAATTCTAGAAATAAACCATCATGAAGAGACTCTCTACTAATTGTTAGATAAACAGCCCCAAAGCAACACATTAATAATCTTTCTTTAGGCTCTTTGTCTCCACAGTGCAGTTTACTCTAAGATTATTTACTTATTCATTCATTCTTCAACAGATTATTTATTACCTACTGTGTATTTCAAGCACTGGGATGTGGAGCTGATATTTGCTTAAACTAGTGAGATGGACACCTCTTGAAACTCTCAAATATCTTCTTGATCAGCTAGGGTCATTTAAGTTGATACCATTTTAAAATAATTTTTTTTAAATATCATAGAGCATGATAATGTAAGTGCCTGTACCACAGTCTTAGAAAAATCTTGCCCCCAAAATAATGGAGTTTGGGAAGCTGATGATGAGTAGAATTTTAGAACTTTTAAGTGTTGAATAAAATGTTAATTATGAGACATCACATTGGATGGGACCAGTGGTTTTATTTGGCCCTGGATTCAGCCTTGATGTGAGCAACAAGAAATGAAGGAGGAGACATGAGGAAAATTCTTCATGCTGCTTTGCCTCTCTGGACTTTTTAAGGTCCTGTTTATTGCAAATCTGTAGTATCACCTCTAGTGTTCAGTGCTTTACCTGCATCAGGAGCCTCCCGAGTGCTCTCTCAGCTCTCCTTGCCCCCATGTCTATCGTCCACACAGCAGCCAGCGATGCCTTCCTGAAACGTAGGTCTGATCATGTCATTCCCCTGTTCTTGTCCCTGGTCCCACTTTAAGTAAAACCCTGGCCCATGGCTCACTTTCCGACTTCATTTCCTACCACTCTCCCCCTTATTCACGTGGCAACACCCCTCCAAATACCAAGCATGTTCCCATCTCAGGATGCTTGTATTTAGTTCGCTCTTCCTGGAAGGTTGCTTCCCCAGGTGTTTGTAGGATTTATTCCTTCACTTCGTTCCAGTCTGTGCTTAAATCGCACCTCCTCAAAGAATCCTTGTCTGGAAACCCTGACAGCACTCCTTACCACTCTTCATTCTATAAAGCTACTTTGTTTGTCTTTCTTTCCTGTACTTCTCACTCCCTGACAATCTAGGACACATTTGTTAATTTATGTAGTTATTGTCTGTTAGAGCCTAAGTTCCAAAGAGAAGGAAACTATTTTCATTCACTGCTCTGAGCAACCCCTGGCCCAGGCTGGGCACTCTATCAATATTGTAGGTATTTTTCCTGTCCACTTCATAGAAGAAGGCCTGAGGCTGAGTGAACTTAAGTGATTTGATGATAGGTGGTGAGTCTGGGGTTCAGACTCTAGTCTGCCTGTAGAGCTGAAGCTCTTATCTTCTGTACTGTGTGTTAGCCACTCAGTCATGTCTGACTCTTTGCAACCCCCTGGACAGTAGCCAGCCAGGCTCCTCTCCTCTGTCCATGGAATTTTCCAGGCAAGAATACTGGGGTGGGTTGTCATTCCCTTCTCCAGGGGATCTTCCTGACCCAAGGATTGAACCCAGATCTCCCACAGTGGCAGGCAGATTCTTGACTGTCAGAGCCACCAGGGCGGCCCAATCTAGGCCACTTCTGTTAACAGTCCTTAAGGGTCAGAGCTGGGCTTTATACTCCTTCTGCTGGTGGGTGCTCATCTGCTCCAGCTCATCAAAGCTCCAGCTTTGGCCTGTTGCTTCCTCCTGGGTCATCTGGGGACAGCAGGGATGTGGTTGCTCAGGCATAAGAGTCTGCAGCAGGTTTCCTGGCAACAGAGGTGAGGTCAGCAGTCTTGCACAGCGGCTTTTAAACATTCTCAAGTGCCCGAAGGATGCGCTCACGGAAGATTCCTGTCGAGAGATGGATGAAATCATGTCTGCCTCTCCCCGCAGTGTGCCACGTTTTCTGCTGAGATGAAGGAAGAGGCTAAGGGCTGGAATGAAGAAAGAAATGTCTCCCTTCCATCTTGGGTTGCTTTACCTTAGGCAGTCTTCAACCTAGGTGCTTTGGGTAGGCTGTTTGCCGGTTCTTCTGAACTGGAAGCCATTCTCAGTTTTTTCTGGTGTGGTTCCAGTCCTGATTTGGGTGTGTTTTTCATGTGTGTGCTGAAGTCTTCTCTTTACCCCTCCAGTTACACTCCCCATCCTTCTCCATCTTGCTGTCTGTGGCAGGCAGACCAGTATGGACCATGTCAATGGTCTCCCTTGCCTTCTGGCTTTTAGCTGGATTTGGCCAAGGCGGAGCCCTGACAAGAAGTCAGAGGAAAGGAGGAGAGGGGCTGGGTATTTATTTCTCTTCCTGGTGACTTTCTGTGCTCAGTCACCATGGACTGATTGATCCTTTGACTGGGTTGCAGGTCTTTTCATGTGATTCTCTGTTTCGGGGTTCTGGTAACCACTTCCTTTCTTGTCCCTTCAGGTCAACAAGTGTGTATTAATCATGTTCTTATTTACTGTATTTATGATGCTTTAACATAATTGAGCCTAGTGAATCCAAAGTGGGGATGAGACTGTTCCTCTCTGAATTAGCACATTCTTTTTAAATTATTATTATTTTTTTTTACTTTACAATATTGTATTGGTTTTGCCACACATCAACATGAATCCGCCACGGGAGTACACATGTTCCCAGTCCTGAACCCCTCACCCTCCTCCCCTCCAACACCATCCCTCCGGGTCATCCCAGTGCACCAGCCCCAAGCATCCTGCACCTTGCATTGAACCTAGACTGGCGATTCATTTCTTATATTATGCATGTTTCAATGCCATTCTCCCAAATCATCCCACCCTCTCCCTTTCCCACAGAGTCCAAAAGACTGTTCTATACATCTGTATCTCTTTTGCTGTTTCACATACAGAGTTATCGTTACCATCCTTCTAAATTCCATATGTATGTGTGTGTGTGTGTGTATATATATATATATATATATATATATATAATTCCATATATGAGATAATTCTTGGACTTGCCTGGAGCATGCCTTTGATAAGTAAACCAACCAATAAGGAGTCCTTACCCTCACTGCCTTCTTTTATAACATAGAACTCCTACAGTGAGAGGCCCTACCCTTCTTGCCCTAAATCACCCAAGCACCAGGAGCCAGACAGCTAGGACCCACTTCTGTAGTGAGAGGCCATTCAAATTATTCAAACTAGTCAATTCTGCAGAGAAGGCAATGGCAACCCACTCCAGTGCTCTTGCCTGGAAAATCCCATGGATGGAGGAGCCTGGTAGGCTGCAGTCCATGGGGTTGCGAAGAGCTGGACACAGCTGAGCGAATTCACTTTCACTTTCTACTTTCATGCATTGGAGAAGGAAATGGTAACCCACTCCAGTGTTCTTGCCTGGAGAATCCCAGGGATGGCAGAGCCTGGTGGGCTGCCATCTATGGGGTCGCACAGACATGACTGAAGTGACTTAGCAGCAGCAGCAACAGTCAATTCTGAGTCTGCCAAACCTGCTTACCCTGCCTTGCCTATTCTCTCTTGAGGAAATCGTAATGAAGGTTCTTACCCACACTTTCTTTCTGCTCCTTCTGCCTCCTGACCGGCCCTGGGGCTTCCCCATGTGACCCCCATGTTGCAGCCCACGCCTTCCCCTTGGGAACTCTGAGTAACAAACTATCTTTTCATTGGCAATGATCTCCTGGTCACCATACCTGACTAAAACCCTAATCCTGGGAATATTTAAGAGTGGCCTCTTTAGTTTCCCTGTACACACTGCCCTGCCCTTTGTAAATAGTCCTTTGAGTAAACCCTTGTTGAATTACCTTATTGGATATGCAGCCTCTCTCCTGTGACTCTGAAGGTGTACTGCCTATGTTTTCTGGACTCTGAGAGTCAGTGAAAGGAACAGGGAAGACAGCCAGCTTCATATAGCCAGGGGCTTATGGTTTTTTTTTTTTAATCATCTATTTTTAATTGAGGTATAACTGCTTTACAGTATTGGGTTGTCTTCTACCAAACATCAATATGAATCAGCCATACGTTTACCTATGTTCCCTCCCACTTGAACATCCCTCCCACCAGGGCTTATGTTTTGATGTACATAGATTCAACCGACCGTCCTCCTTTTACTGCCCCAGGCAGATAGTCCGTGCCTAGCACAGGGCCTGGCACCAACAGGTGCTCAGTAGACACTTGAATTAATATCTTCTTCATGGTGTCCTGTACCATGCCAGACTGTGCCTGAATATATCACACTTCACTGAGTACAACTCTAATTGGTCATAATATTTTAGTGCTGGAAGGAGATTTAGAGAAAATTCAAGTCTCCCTTCTTATTCCTCTAGTTTACAAATTAATAGATTTAAAGACACAGACCAGAATGGCCTTGGATAAGAGGAAGAGCTGAGACTGGAATTCTGATTTCCTGATCAGTATTTTGATCACTGATAGTAACAGTAATAATACTCCCCAAATTTAGTGTAAATAAATAGATGTGCTAGGCTCCATGTTAAACTGTTCTCCTATATTAACTTATTTAATTCTCATCCAGCCTTCTTAAACACTTACTAGTATTAGCCTTGTCTTACATATGAGGCATAGAGAGGTTAAGTACTAATTCAAGGGCATTCAGCTAGTAAGTGGTAGAGCAAAGTGCCTATCCGGCAACCTGGCTCCAGAGTCTGCATCATTAACCTTCCTGACCTAAGAATTATATTGTGTACCCTTTTCATGTGGGCAGTCTTTCTCTTTTATGCAAGGACTTGACGGCAGGGGGCTTAATAACTTAATATATCACATGCAGACACCAGGTGCTCAGTTATTGCTGACTAGTTGTTTGCACAAAACCCTCTGAGCTTCTCTGTTGAACTCTTGGATCCAGCCAGCAACCAGCCCTTACTCAGTGGCAGTTGTTTTTCTGTTGTCATCCACCAGCCCTGAGTAACCATCTCGGACTAAGTAGAAACCTCCCTGGAGTAGAGGAAATTCAGCCAGCTGATCTGAGAGTACACTCTCTCGCTGGGCTGCAGTCTGCCTTGGAGTCAAGTGTGAGCATAACTAGAAGGGTTTATTTCCTCTTGCCAAAGAAAGAGACTGGCATTTTTACTTGCCTTGTATTACAAAATTTGTTGCAATAAGGCAATTTAATTAGCACAGCAGTTTGAGGTTTTAATAGTTACTGTATTTAAGCAATTTCTCTGGCACTCCTGCTGTTTTATGAGGCTATAATTTGGCTCCCAAATGGAGAAACAATAAGGCAAAATAAAGCAAAAAGATGGCAGTGTTATTCTGGAGGTTAAGCTCCTGTCCAGCCCGTGGCAAGGTACAGTGAAATAGGGCAGCCATCTCTGCTGGCTTCCTCCAAGGACACTCTAATTGTTCAGCATGTTTCGTTGGGTCATTTGCTAAGAATTACACTGTGCAGCTCTTGCCAAAGCTCAGAGATGATAAAGGAGTTCCTAAGCGTTGAATCCAGGTTGGTTTGTCTCTCTGTAATCAAACAAGGACCCATGTCTGCAGTGATGCAAGTGTAGGAACCATATAGTACCCACGTACAGAAAGATGGTGTCTAGTTTTCCTAGAGCCGAGGGTACAGGAACCATGTGGGATCCATGCTGGAAGGATGGGACTCTCTTTTCTTGGTACGGAGAATAACACCACACAGTGTTCGTGTGGGAGAGGTGGGGTCCAGTGTCCTGGAGCAGAGAATGTGGAAGCAGATGATGCCCATGAGAAAAACATAGAGTCCAGTCTTCCTGGTACAGAGGATAGGGGAGCCACGCTGTGTATATGGGAAGGAGTGGAGTCTAGTTCTTCTGGTGTGGAAGAGGGGGAATGAGTGGGTCCCAGTCTTCCTGGAGCAGAGGATTTGGAGACCATGCAGGGTCTGTGTGAAACAGCTTTTCTGGAGTAGCAAATATCTGCTTCAGTGAAGTGGAAATTAACCCTTGATGTGAGGGTTTCAACAGGAAGAGACTGGGCAAGGTAGACACTGGGAAGCAGGAGGTTTATGGTATTGTAAAGGTAACGTGTGTTTCAACTGGAGGTGGTGTTTGAAGTTAAGGTTGGAATGGGACAAGTAAGATAATAATAAAAACTATATTTGTTGACTGCCTACCAGGAGTTGGGCACTATGCTAAGTGTTTGGATCATCTTATGTAATCCTTGCAGCAGCCTTAGAAGTAGGTGCCATTGTTAAGCCCATCTTACAGAATGAACTGAGGTTGATTAATTCCTTGAAACATTTACTAAGCACCTACTGGGCAGTCAGGATACAGCAGTAAAAACATTAACAGGTTACTTTCAAATAGTCATATGGCAAATAAGTGGTGGTACACCCCAATTGGACTTCAGTCCATTTCTGTCTGATTATGATGTCTGTGTTGATTAGAACAGTTATTAACTAGCTATATGACATCAGAACACATAATAATACCCAACTTGTAACAGTAAAGTGGGGCTTCCCAGCTGGTGCTAGTGGTAAAGAATTTGCCTGCGATGCAGGACTCACAGGAGACGTGAGTTCGATCCCAGGGTTGGGAAGATCCCCTGGAGGAGGGCTTGGCAAACCCACTCCAGTATTCTTGCCTGGGAAATCTCATGGACAGAGGAGCCTGGTGGGCTCCAGTCTATAGGGTCGCAAAGAGTCAAACATGACTGAGCGAATGAGCACGCATGTGCACAGTAGTAGAGTGAGGATGGGGAAATGCTGGTTCCCTCTTTCCTCTGCTCTTCTGAGGTTCTGAATGCCTTTCCTTAAGTATTCTAGGTGATACTGATTTTGACAAAATGCAGCTTCGCTTCCATGCCCCTAGCACTTTACTGAGGTTCCACTTTATCCTTATTTTCCAACCAAGACATCCAACGGCCTCAAACCTCATTTCTCCATGAGCTCCACAGATTCCACTGAATCTGCAAAAGAGTCTTTTCCTTTTGCTAATTTTTGTTGTGTTAGGCAGATTTCTGGGGCTTCCCTGGTGGTTCAGAGGGTAAAGCGTCTGCCTGCAAGGTGGGAGACCTCGGTTTGATCCCTGGGTCAGGAAGATCTCTTGGAGAAGGAAATGGCAACCCACACCAGTATTCTTGGCTGGAGAATCCCATGGACGGAAGAGTCTGGTAGGCTATAGTCCATGGGGTTGCAAAGAGTTGGACACGACTGAGCAACTTCACTTTCACTTTTCACTGTTTCAGGCAAATTTCTAAGATGTCCTCCAGTGATCCCCACCTCCTAGTTCTCACTTCCTTCTTTATTCTCCTTTCCTTAAGTATGGAGGAGCCTGGTAGGCTACAGCCCATGGGATCGCAAAGAGTCGGACATGACTGAGTGACTTCACTTTCACTTTTCACTTTTTCAGGAAAATTTCTAAGATGACCTCCAATGATTCCCCACCTCATGGTTCTAGTTTCCTTCTTTATTCTCCTTTCCTTAAGTGTGGGCTGGATATAGTGACTTGTTTTAGCCTGTAGAATCTGATGATGAGATGTCATATCTGTGGTTAGGTTACAGAAGACTGTGGCTTTCATCTTGTTGGCAGGCTTTCTGTTGCCTTTCCTCTTGCCTGCTTCAATGAAGCAAACTGCCATTTTGGAGAAAGCCACATGACAAGGAATTGAGGGTGGCCTCTGGCCAACAGTCCTTGAGGAACTGAATCCATATGAGTGATTTTGAAAGTGGATCCTTCCCTAGTTGAACCTTGAGATTACCACAGCTCAGTGGGCACTGATTACAGCCTATGAGAGACTCTGAAGTGGAGGACAAGCTGTGCTGTGTCCAGATTTCTGATCCGCATAAACTCTGGGATAATAAATCTGTGTTGTCTTAGCGTCTAAGTTTTGGGGATAATTTGTTATGCAGCAATAGAGAGCAAATACATGCATTTTTAAAATAGGGGACAAAACTCATGTGTTAAAGGGAGCCAATTTCTAATATTTAAATCTTTAAAAAATTGAGATGTAATTGATTTTTATGACTTTGTGTAGGGAACTTCTGGTAGCTCAATGGTAAAGAATCTGCCTGCAAAGCAGAAGTGGGTTGGAGTCCTAGATCAGGAAAATCCTCTGGAGGAGGAAAAGCAAACCCACTCTAGTATTTTTGCCTGGGAAATCCCATCGATAGAGGAGCCTGGCAGCCTACAATCCATGGGGTCGCAGAACAGCTGGACATGATTGACCACTACCGCCACTATGAAGTGAAGTGAAGTTGCTCAGTCGTGTCCGACTCTTTGCAACCCCACGCACTGTAGCCCACCAGGCTCCTCCGTCCATGGGATTCTCCAGGCAAGAATCCTGGAGTGGGTTGCCATTTCCTTCTCCAGGGGATCTTCCTGACCCAGGGATTGAACCCGGGTCTCCCGCATTAGAGGCAGACGCTTTAACCGCTGAGCCACCAGGGAAGCAAGGTGCAGAACGCATCCAATTGATGCATCTTTTGGCATTAATTAGCCATGTAGAAAAGTTGCCTTGTTTTTGTTTGCTTTTTGCTACCACATGCTGTAGAACTCATATGGTTTTACTCTGAACCTCATTTCCACATCCCAGAATCTCTCTGCTTTTTTTTTTTCCCTAAAATTTTTTTCGAGTATAGTTGCTTTTAACTGCTGTGTTTTATATATATATATATATAAAATATATAGTTTTTGGCTGTACAGCAAAGTGAATCATCTGCTTTTCTGATCTGCTGACTTTTCTTTGAGTCAGGAGTAATCAGCCTCTGTGAGGATGGTCAGTATAATTAAAATGCATATGAGACTGGAGAATATATAATTTTAGTTTACTAGTAAATATTATCGGAGAAGGCAATGGCACCCCACTCCAGTACTCTTGCCTGGAAAATCCATGGACGGATGAGCCTGGTAGGCTGTAGTCCATTGGGTCACTGAGAGTCAGACACGACTGAGTGACTTCACTTTCACTTTTCTCTTTCATGCATTGGAGAAGGAAATGGCAACCCACTCCAGTATTCTTGCCTGGAGCAATCCCAGGACTGCTGCCTATGGGGCCGCACAGAGTCAGACATGACTGAAGCGACTTAGCAACTTAGCAGCTTTGCAGTAAATATTATAAACCGTCTTTTTATGTCCATGATGGTGATAAAATCAGATCTTTCCTTTCCTCTAGGGCTAATTCATTTGGAAGCCACGTGATAATCAAGTGGTCCTTCCACTGAGTCACTCACTCCGACAAATATGCATGGTGAACTCTGAGCAAGGCGCGGGGGTATACGATGATCAACTGAGCAGGCTGTATCTCAGCTCTGACGGAGTTGCTATTGTAAGTTGCCTTGATAAATCTGGAATTCAAGTGTGAGGAAGTGATCTTACTAATAGTGATGATCTTGCTAATAGTCCCATGGACAAGCTAGGTTGAGGGACTATTCTGCAGTGAGAGTTGCCTTAACAGAGGGGCCCTGATACTTGAAGCCATAGGCCAAGGCTTCATCTCCTCCGTGTTGCACTTGCTGAACCTCTATATCATTTAATCTTTGCGTATGTATGTTCTTATTCTCTGTGGTAACGTTTGTATTTGTTTAGATATGCTATTATTGTCAATGCTGAGCTTGCATTCATTCATTTGAAAAACATTCGCTGAGTATGTACCAAGATTCAACACTGTTTTTGACAGAGGGGGGTAAAGCAGATACCCTTTATAGCAGATAAACAAGAAAGATAATATCCTCCCCGTGTGGAATTTACATTCAGTTCAGTTCAGTCGCTCAATCGTGTCTGACTCTTTGTGACCCCATGAATCGCAGCACACTAGGCCTCCCTGTCCATCACCAACTCCCCGGAGTTTATCCAAACTCATGTCCATAGAGTCGGTGATGCCATCCAGCCATCTCATCCTCTATCATCCCCTTCTTCTCCTGCTCCCAATCCCTCCCAATCCCTCCCAGCATCAGGGTCTTTTCCAATGAGTCAGCTCTTTGCATGAGGTGGCTAAAGTATTGGAGTTTCAGCTTCAACATCAGTCCTTCCAATGAACACTGAGGGCTGATCTCCTTGCAATAAAGGACTCTTAAGAGTCTTCTCCAACACCACAGTTCAAAAGCATCAATTCTTTGGTGTTCAGCTTTCTTCATAGTCCAACTCTCATATCCATACATGGCCACTGGAAAAACCATAGCCTTGACTAGATGGACCTTGGTTGGCAAGGTAATGTCTCTGCTTTTGAATATACTCTCTAGGTTGGTCATAACTTTCCTTCCAGGGAGTAAGCATCTTTGAATTTCATGGCTGCAGTCACCATCTGCAGTGATTTGGGAGTCCCCCAAAATAAAGTCTGACACTGTTTCTACTGTTTCCCCATCTATTTCCCATGAAGTGAAAGGACCAGATGCCATGATCTTCGTTTTCTGAATGCTGAGCTTTAAGCCAACTTTTTCACTCTCCACTTTCACTGTCATCAAGAGGCTTTTTAGTTCCTCTTCACTTTCTGCCATAAGGGTGGTGTCATCTGCATATCTGAGGTTATGGATATTTCTCCCGGCAATCTTGATTCCAGCTTGTGTTTCTTCCAGCCCAGCGTTTCTCATGATGTATGCTGCATAGAAGTTAAATAAGCAGGGTGACAATATACAGCCTTGACATACTCCTTTTCCTATTTGGAACCAGTCTGTTGTTCCATGTCCAATTCTAACTGTTGCTTCCTGACCTGCATACAGATTTCTCAAGAGGCAGGTCAGGTGGTCTGGTATTCCAACCTCTTTCAGAATTGTCCACAGTTTATTGTGATCCACACAGTCAAAGGCTTTGGCATAGTCAATAAAGCAGAAATAGACATTTTTCTGGAATTCCCTTGCTTTTTCCATGATCCAGCGGATGTTGGCAATTTGATCTCTGGTTCCTCTGCCTTTTCTAAAACCAGCTTGAACATCTGGAAGTTCACGGTTCATGTATTGCTGAAGCCTGGCTTGGAGAATTTTGAGCATTACTTTACTAACGTGTGAAATGAGTACAATTGTGCGATAGTTTGAGCATTCTTTGGCATTGCCTTTTTTGGGGATTGGAATGAAAACTGACCTTTTCCAGTCCTGTGGCATTGCTGAATTTTCCAAATTTGCTGGCATATTGAGTGCTGCACTTTCACAGCATCATCTTTTAGGAATTTACAGTGGGTTAAATATACTTTAATGTGGTCGTTTTGCCCAGTTTTGCCCACAGACTTCTTGTATCAGTCAGGGATAAGTACACTTAACTTGGATTATTTGAGAAAAGTTTGGTGTTGGGACCATTATCAAAAATGTAGAAAGGTTTAGATCAATTGTCCTCAACCAGGGGTGATTTCTGTCCTCTAGGGGACATTGGAAATCTCTGAATACATTTTTGGCTGTCCCAGCTGGGAAATAGTGGATTACTGGCATCTACTGGGCAACAATTGGGCGTACTGCTCATCAGGAGAGCTTCTCCCAATAATCTGCCCTAAGGTTAAGAGTGCTAAAGTTAGCAACACTTAATTTAAAGACATCATTAAAGGGTGTTAAAGTACACTGAGGCTAGCAGCTGGGGATCTTTTATCACTCTTAGGCACATGTGCGTGCACGCTCAGTTGCTTCAATCATGACTCCCTGTTTGTGACGCTATGAACTGTAGCCTGCCTGGCTCCTCTGTCCATGGAATTCTCCAGGCAAGAATACTGGAGCAGGTTTCCATGCCCTCCACCAGGGGATCTTCCCCTCCCAAGAATCAAACCCTTGTCTCCTGCATTGCAGGTGGATTCTTTACCCACTAAGCCACCTGGGGAGCCCATTACTCTTAGGACTGGAGGGCAAGTAGAGGGAGAGGTTACCAGAATCCAGAGAGGGCAGCTTGGCAGGAGCTGTGACCTTCAGTAAAGCGATAGTGTCAGAGAGAAAAAGGGAGGGTAGGGAATACCTTGACCTCACTCTCCTTGCTGCCCTCTGATCTCTTGTTAGTTGATCCTTGAGAGAGTTTATTCATATAGTTTATTCCGGTTGACTTTATAGGGCATAGGACAGGGAAGAGAAAGGTACAGAGTAGATCAGGGCAGGTGAGTGGAAGAAATCTAGCAGGATGCTCCATGTGGGAGCCTGAATTCAGATGATGCTTCTGTTACTTATTTGTAAATTTCTGATTAGGAGGAGGATAACCTCCCCTATGAAGTATAATAAAAATTTCATAAACCAGTGTTGCTTTTTTACTTTCTTGTTTTTATTTCTGAGTGCACACAGTGAACTTTTGGATCATCTCAGGTGTGGGTGCAAATACAGTTAGAGTTTTGAGTTTTAGGGTATTTAGGAGAAGGGTTGTTAGGATGTGAGAGGTTGTAGCAAAGACAGAAAAAAAAAGTGGAGAAAAGCCACAGCTGGCTGACTCCAGAATTTAGCTGTGGACTGGACCTGGTCACTTCGTTTGTTATGGAGAAGCCAGCTAGTTTAACTCTTGTTGATCTGGGTTAGGAGAGCAGTAGGGATGTCTGGGGTTAAATTAGACCAGACTCTCAAAGGATAGACTTGATAGCACCTGTCTAAAGGAATCAAGAGGTATACGCAGGAGTTTAGAGGTTGGCCAAAAGGTAGATTTATTTTTAACTTTGTGTTTCAGATTTAAGATTATCTTGCCTATCTCTCTTTCAAGACTGGTTAGGTTCCCTGACATGTGCTTACTTGCAGGTATTACATACTGTGATATTTGTTTTTATTTATCTTTTTGAAGGCAGGGATTTTCCATGAGCCTTTGACCACTGTCTCCTCAGTGAATGGAAATTGTAAATAGTCAATATATATTTGTTGAATGAATGGATGGAGGCACATTGGAGCCTGTTTCAAAACTGGGGCGAAGGATATAGGTCATTTATCTTCCTTTTTTTCTTAGTGTGTGTGAATGTCCTTTTTGCTTGTCCAGCATATAGCCCTTTCTTCCTACTAGTATCTCCATCTCCTTTCTGGAGGATTCCTGGTGTTGGTAGTAGGGTTATTTCTGACATTGCTTCTCCCCTTTTCCTTTGGAAGCAAAGGAAGTCAGAGCCTTCCTCCGTACATGTCATGTTTGTCAGTGGCCGGCATGTTGTGCTCCGAGTGCTATTAGATCTAGGGACACCGAGCCTTGAGTGAGCGACCCTGATTCAAAGATCAGATTCACTGTGGAGCAGGTGTGTCTTGCACACCGATTTGTGCCTGTTTTGTAATTCTTGCCGGGGCGGGGGTGGGGGGGTGGGGGGGTAGGCGGGGTCCTGCTGGCAAGTCTGTAGCAAACATGGTTCCTGCCTGGTTTTCAGGCCTGGACCTTAGAACCTTAATTGACCCTTTCCATAAATTTCTTTACCTAACTGTATAAAAGTATCAGTTTCTTAACTGTTAGTTTTACCACTTGCAACAAGAACCCTTCCCAATATGTGTTGGGAAAAACTTGAGGATGTGTGTAGCATAGGAAGAATGTTGCATATATAATTTCCATGTGGTGATAAGGATCACACAACTGATCTAATTTCCTTCCCTAGATTCTGGAAAAGACTTAATACTTATGTTGACTAGAAGAGGAGTGCTAGAGAATTGGGTATGTCTTGCTGTGTCAGGCACCGTATAAAAGCTCTGTAGTCTGTGTCAACCAATCTAACTCAGGAAGGTATCATTTCCATTTTTTTTTTTCTGTTGGGAAAATTGAGACTCAAAGAAAGCAAATATGTTACCCAACTTCTCATAGACAATAGGTGTTAGGACAACAGATTTCAAATCAGGAAGCTTTGCAGACTCCTCTCCTTCCATCATTCCAGGTGGACTGTCAGCTGCTCCGGGGTTCAGCAAGTCCTGGGTGAGACTGGAAGCTCTTTGGCCTTGTGCATATCTTTCTGTGCCCTTAAAAGCTTCAGCAGACTTGGTTGTAGACTTAGGAGTAGCAAGGGTAGCCTCCTTTCCCATATTCCAATATGTAGCTCTTTAAAAATCGTCATTCTGTGATAATGACCTTTAGTTTCGCTGGTTTTTTTTCTTCCCACTGTTGGTGGTGGTCAGCAATTCTTACAAAAATAAAGAGTTCGTTTAGGATGAAAGAGGCACTTAAGACCCAATTATCAAAGGTGCTCCATGGTGGTGTTAATCTTTTCTGTTGAAACTTGGTCTCAGAGGAGTGGTGGGTTACTGGATAAAGCAGGGTATTTTTATGCCAGTGTTTTGACACTTTATAACCATTAGCTTTTGTGGATCACAATAAACTGTGGAAAATTCTGAAAGAGATGGGAATACCAGATCACCTGACCTGCCTCTTGAGAAATCTGTATGCAGGCCAGGAAGCAACAGTTAGAACTGGACATGGAACAACAGACTGGTTCCAAATAGGAAAAGGAATACATCAAGGCTGTATATTGTCACCCTGCTTATTTAACTTCTATGCAGAGTACATCATGAGAAATGCTGGGCTGGAAGAAACACAAGCTGGAATCAAGATTGCCGGGAGAAATATCCATAACCTCAGATATGCAGATGACACCACCCTTATGGCAGAAAGTGAAGAGGAACTAAAAAGCCTCTTGATGGAAGTAAAAAGAGGAGAGTGAAAAAGTTGGCTTAAAGCTCAACATTCAGAAAACAAAGATCATGGTATCTGGTCCCATTACTTCATGGGAAATAGATGGGGAAACAGTAGAAACAGTGTCAGACTTTATTTTTGGGGGCTCCAAAATCACTGCAGGTGGTGATTGCAGCCATGAAATTAGAAGATGCTTACTCCTTGGAAGAAAAGTTATGACCAACCTAGATAGTATATTCAAAAGCAAAGATGTTACTTTGCCAACTAAGGTCCGTCTAGTCAAGGCTATAGTTTTTCCTCTGGTCATGTATGGATGTGAGAGTTGGACTGTGAAAAAGGTTGAGCGCTGAAGAATTGATGCTTTTGAACTATGGTGTTGGAGAAGACTTTTGAGAGTCCCTTGGACTGCAAAGAGATCCAACCAGTCCATTCTGAAGGAGATCAACCCTGGGATTTCTTTGGAAGGACTGATGCTAAAGCTGAAACTCCAGTACTTTGGCCACCTCATGCGAAGAGTTTACTCATTGGAAAGACTTTGAAGCTGGGAGGGATTGGGGGCAAGAGGAGAAGGGGACGACCGAGGATGAGATGGCTGGATGGCATCACTGACTTGATGGACGCGAGTCTGAGTGAACTCTGGGAGTTGGTGATGGACAGGGAGGCCTAGTGTGCTGCGATTCATGGGGTTGCAAAGAGTCCAGACACAACTGAGTGACTGAACTGAAGTTTTTCTTCCTGAGAAAATGAAGATTTCTGACCTTTGTCAGTAATATTTGATGAAGGTTAGTGGTACCAGTTTCCATTTCTAGTAAAAAAAAAAATTGGACTTTTTTGGCACTTAATAAAATTGTCTATTTTGTTATCCTAAAAGAAACCTCCCAGATTTCAGCTTTTGATAACTGTCATGAAACATTTGCTGCCATTAGCAATATAACCATGCATTATTGTATTTATTTTACTTAACAGACATTTGTACAGTGTTTATGATGTGCCAGGCTCTCTTCTCTGTGTATATATCTACAACTGTTGACCCTATTAATCTTCTCAACATCTTTACAAGTTTGGACCTATTATTATACTCATTTTACAAAGGGAAAACATTGAGGCACAAAGAAATGAAATAACGTGCCCCAGGTCACATGTCTTCTAAGTGGCAGAGCTGGATTCACACCCAGAAAGTTTGTCTTCTGAGATCACACTGGTAACACTGTCCCAGATTGCCTCTCTGATAATGCCAAGAAATGATATAACACAAAAGCCCTATAGGGAGAGGGATCTCTTCTTACAATACTAGAGCTGACCAACCAGATCATTGGTTTCATCTTGATTAGGATTCTGCTTGTGCTTAGCTGCCCTTGGTTGCTGTGCTGCTTTCAAAGTGAGTTGAAATGTAAGGACAATTTGAATGGACTGAGCTCAGACACTGCAGACATTCTCAAATGCAGAGCTTGATGTTCCAGTTTAGTTGCTCAGTTGTATCTGACTCTTTGTGACTCCATGGACTGCAGCACACCAGGCTTTCTTGTCCATAACTAACTCCTGGAGCTTGCTCAAACTCATGTCCATTGAGTTGGTGATGCCATCCAACCATCTCATCCTCTGTCGTCCCCTTTTCCTACCACCTTTGATCTTCAGGACTTTCATCCATACATGACTACTAGAAAAACCACAGCCTTGGCTAGATGGACCTTTGTTGGCAAAGTTGTCTCTGCTTTTTAATATGCAGTCTAGGTTGGTCATAACTTTTCTTCCAAGGAGCAAGTGTCTTTTAGTTTCAAGGCTGCAGTCACCATCTTCAGTGATTTTGAAACTTAAGAAAATAAAGTCTCTCAATGTTTCCATTGTTTCTCCATCTATTTGCCATGAAGCGATGGGACTGGATGCCATGATCTTTAAATCTTGAGTTTTAAGCCAGCTTTTTCACTCTCCTCTTTCACTTTTATTAAGAGGCTCCTTAGTTCCTCTTTATTTTCTGTCATAAGGGTGGAGTCATCTGTGTATCTGAGGTTATTGATATTTCTCCTGGCAATCTTGATTCCAGCTTGTGTTTCATCCAGCCTGGCATTTCACTTGATGTATTTTGCGTATAAGTTACATAAGATAGGTGACAATATATAGCCTTGATGTACTCCTTTCCCGATTTGGAACCAGTCCATAGTTCCATGTCCAGTTCTAACTGTTGCTTCTTGACCTGTATACAGATTTCTCAAGAGGCAGGTCAGGTGGTCTGGTATTACCATCTCTTTGAAAAATTTCCACAATTTGTTGTGATCCACACAGTCAAAGGCTTTGGCATAGTCAATAAAGCAGAAGGAGATGTTTTTCTGGAACTCTTTTGCTTTTTCAGTGATCCAGCGGATGTTGGCAATTTGATCTCTGGTTCCTCTGCCTTTTCTAAATTCAGCTTGAACATCTGAAAGTTCATGGTTCACGTACTATTGAAGCCTGACTTGGAGAATTTTGAGCATTACTGTGCTAGTGTGTGAGATGAGTGAAATTGTGCAGTAGTTTGAACATTCTTTGGCATTGCCTTTCTTTGGAATTGGAATGAAAACTGACCTTTTACAGTCCTATGGCCACTGCATGTTTTCAAAATTTGCTGACATATTGAGTGCATCACTTTCACAGCCTCATCTTTTAGGATTTGAAATAGCTCAGCTGGAATTCCGTCACCTCCACTAGCTTTGTACGTAGTGGTAACGTCCTAAGGCTCACTTGACTTCGCATTCCAGGATGTCTGGTCCTAGATGAGTGATCACACCATCATGGTTATCTGGGTTGTGAAGGCCTTTTTTGTACAGTTCTTCTGTGAATTCTTGCCACCTCTTCTTAATATCTTCTGCTTCTGTTAGGTCTATACCATTTCTGTCCTTTATTGTACCCATCTTTACATGAAATGTTCCCTTGATATCTCTAGTTTTCTTGAAGAGATCTCTAGTCTTGCCCATTCTATTGTTTTCCTCTATTTCTTTGCATTAATCACTGAGGAAGCCTTTCTTATCTCTCTTTGCTATTCTTTGGAACTCTGCATTCAAATGGGTATATCTTTCCTTTTCTCCTTTGCCTTTTGCTTCTCTTCTTTTTTCAGTTATTTGTAAGGCCTCTTTAGACAGCCATTTTGCTTTTTGCATTTCTTTTCCATGGGAATGGTCTTGATCCCTGCCTCTTGTACAATGTCAGAAACCTCCATCCATAGTTCATCAGGCACTCTGTCTATCAGATCTAATCCCTTGAATCTATTTCTCACTTCCACTGTATAATCATACGGGATTTGATTTAGGTCATACCTGAATGGTCTAGTGGTTTTCCCTACTTTCTTCAATTTAAGTATGAATTTGGCAATAAGGAGTTCATGATCTGAACCACAGCCAGCTCCTGGTCTTTTTTTTTTTTTTTTTTGCTGACTATATAGAGCTTCTTCATCTTTGGCTACAAAGAATATAATCAGTCTGATTTTGGTATTGACCATCTGTTGATGTCCATGTGTAGAGTCTTCTCTTGTGTTGTTGGAAGAGGGTGTTTGCTATGAACAGTGCATTCTCTTGGCAAAACTCTGTTAGCCTTTTCCCTGCTTCATTTTGTACTCCAAGGGCAAATTTGCCTGTTACTCCTAGTATCTCTTGACTTCCTACTTTTGCATTCCAGTCTCCTCTAATGAAATGGACATCTTTTTTGGGTTTTAGTTCTAGTAAAGTTAAATAATAAGCCCTGTATCAGAGTTGATGGGGAATTGGTTATGACTTAAAACAGGACATGGAAGCATCCGGGCACTATATGAGTCTTGCTTTCGTTGCTGATCTGGCATGACTGAAAGATGAGCAAAAATAATAAGTCATCACAGAGTCTGTTGAATCTCAGTCAGAATGGCTGGCAGTAACATTATTGACTCAAAGAGGTGACATGTAAACTTTCACGAGTCTAAGGAGGGATTTGATGAGTTGACAGTGAGAATTGGTGGGACTGGAGTATAGGTTGTGGATAGAGTCAGGGAGAATGGTGAAAGATGAGGCTGAAGAGATGTAGTAAGCGAGGGTGAGTGAGGGTGGATTTTAGCTTATGGGAAGTGGGGCACCATTGAAGGATCTTAAAGAGAAAGTGACATATTAAGTATGGATCTTAAGGCATCCCTGCAGAAGCAGTGTTGAGGGCTGATGATTTTCTGGAGGCAGGGAATCGTTTGTTCGTTTCTACACTCTGGTTTATTTTTTGACTGTGCCTGGCTTGGTTTGCCCTGAAGGATCCTCTGGATAAAGATGGTAGATCCTAATCAACCTTACCTTCTGCATTCCAGAAGGCCCCAGACAATGCTCTTTGGAGAAATTCTGTATGTGAACAATGGTCAATTTTTATCGATGCGATAATTTTCTGCCATTACAAAGAAATGTCCTATCGACCTCTGTGACTCACAGATGTGGTAAATCAGATTTGTTTGGAACCCCCAAATGCCAGGAGTCTGCCATGGAAATAATGAAGGGTCATTTATCCTGCTGAGAGTCTCCTTAAAGGGAATCGATAACCTCATTGTAAAGAAAAATTGCATCATTTCTGTGAGGCCCCTTTCCAGATGAGTAAATGTTCGGTGGGTGCTTTTAGCTGCCATTTATAGAATGTTTGCTTGTGACAGGCCCTGACTACATGCTGATAGACAGGGACTCATTTTATTTAAGACGGGCTTTATTGCTCCCATTTTAAGAAGAGGGAGACTGAGGCTAGCAAATTCAACAGTTTGTTCATTATTGCACACTTATAAATGCTAGGAGATTTGAACCTGGGTTTATCAGACACAAAAGACCTTACACTCTATTGCTGTGTGTGTGTGTAAATGTGTGTGTCTGTGTGCATATGGTCATGGAAGGTTTCAGAGCAAATCATGAGTCAGTATCAGACAGGACTGCTAAAAATGATCATGCCTACCAGGAAGCTGTCATATTTCCTAAGGCGTTAGGCTTTAGCAGGCTTGAAGGAGAGGAATAACTGGTTTTGGAGTGATCATTTGAATTGTGTATTGGAAAGAATTATTTGAAGAGTCAAATATAAGGGATTTAATTGATTATATGACATGCTTTAGAAGCAGGTCAGAGTGAGTGAGTCCCTCTAACCCTCAGCCTTGACATATAAAAGCATCTGACACTTAAATGGTGCTTATTTTGTCCCAAGCATTATTCTAAGTGCTTGGCATTTTTAAATGAAGTCTTTTAATCTTTAACAGCACTCTTTGAAGTCGGCAGTATTATTAAGCATACTCACTTTACAGAAGAGAAAACTTAGTCATAGATAAAATAAGGTCATAGGAGATGAAATAAGGTCCAAGGTCATCCAAACTCTCATTGGAGGTGAGATCCAAACCCTCATTGGAGGTGAAATAAGGTCATAGGAGATGAAATAAGGTCCAAGGTCATTCAAACCCTCATTGGAGGTGAGATCCAAACCCTCACTGGAGGTGAAATAAGGTCATAGGAGATGAAATAAGGTCCAAGGTCATCTAAACCCTCATTGGAGGTGAGATCCAAACCCTCATTGGAGGCGAGAGCCAAACCAGTGAAAGTTTGGCGCTTCAACACATGCTCTGTGCTGCCTCTGTTTATCATTCCCCTTCCCCCAGACCGGAGCATCTCAGGGGCCTCCTTGTCCTCTTCAGAACAAGGCTGCAATCTCAGGCAGATCCATAAATACTGGATACAGGTTGCTGTCTCTAAAACGGTTCTTCTGCTCTCTTCTCTTTTACCCATGATCCCTGGAGCCCAGGTCTGCCTAGGCATGTAGTTGCTGCGCACGGTTCCTGACCCCCAGGGTGTGGGCCACCTTTCTGCCTTCCTTTCTTTTCACCAACCTAGATTTCAGATGTAGGCTGATGGTAATAAATTCAGGTCACTTATTGGCCATTCCTTTTTGGTGACTCATGTGTTTAATGGATGGAGAGGAGCTGGTGGCTAGGGTGGAGGCGTACAGTGCCCACTGGGGACTTAAGCTGCACTTTACCCATAGATCACAGGTGGAGTCTGCAGGTGACCTTGTCTTTGACACATGTCTTGACTTCTACTGGAGTGTAGGCTGCTGGAGGGCAGGGATGGCATCTGCCTTGCATTTGTTTGTATGTCTCAGTCTCACGCATAATGCTTGGTTCATAGTAGATGTTTTATACATTGCTTAGATGATCCATCTAACTTTAGCTGGCCCTTCAACACCCAGAACCTCATCAAGCTCGTAGGTTTTCCTGGTCTCTCATATTTCCACTCCATCTTTACAGAACTAATTGTTCCTTCATCTATTTTCTTAATACTGTGAGACTCTTGGCAGTTGTGTTACTTGTCTTTGTCTTAATATATAAATCAGGGGTAAAGCGCTCACAGTGGTGAACATTTTAATGAAAATATATAAAAAGCATTTTGTTACCTTCAGCATGATATGGAAAGGATAATAATTTTATCTATTAAATACTGAGTTGCTAAAGGCTAGGGATCATTATTTTACATTTCTGTGTCTCCATTTCTTTGCCTTAAATAACCTAGATGAGGCTTACAAGTTGAAGGTGTAAGTAATTTGCTTATTTTAAGGGAAATAAGGGCACACAGACGTTTTAATGATTCCTCAGTAATCTTTGTGTTGGCTGAGAAATATGAGTAGCCTAAGAAGACTCTGAAAAGATTAATCAAAAGTGACTGCTTCTGTTCTCACATCGCTAAGTCAGATCAATATACACTTTCTCTTGGCTAATTCTGAGGGCTGGTTAATTTAGTGACACTAATGGGTTCAGTGACAATCCTAAAGTTGAGGTTCCCAGAGTCTTTTATTGAGGAAGGCAGAGACCTAAGAAATCATTTGCCACTCCCAGTGAGACCTGTAAAATTCTTGGCCATGTAATTAGGGATTTGCATATTAATTCTCAATCCGGTGGATTACTGCAGGCTGCAGAAATAATGTCAGATCTGGAGGAAGGGGCCTGAAGCAGGAAGAAGCTGTGTGCCTATTTCCTGGGTTGGTTGAATCTCTTAGAAATTGCCCTGAGGTCACTCTGAAAAAGAAATCCAGTCTCATCATTCATGCCTTGACCTCTTTGCCTCACATTTAAGCAAGACACACACACATCCGTTTGGTGGAATGGCCTTTATTATTAATACTGACAATGGCTACCATTATTTAGCACAACAACTAGGATCATTTAGAAAGGCTTGCATTAACCCTTGGCCTTGCTCTCAGCACACATGGCTGATCTTTAGAATTTTGTTCTGGCTCTTCCCATCAGAGGAAGTAGCAGGAGAAAGATTGAAGATGGCTAACAATATCATGCTAGGTTGCAGAATTTCTACTTGGGGAAGTTTCGTAAGCAATCTTGTGCGATAATCCTTTAAGTAAATCAGCCCCAGTTTAGCAAAGGAATATGTGAGACGAGGGAGAAAATATTCTAACACTTTTCATTGTACCTGAAGTTGTAGACCTGTGGGATCATCTTATCCCAGCATCACTATAATCAGAAAAGTAGGTATTAACTTTCATTAACGGGGACTCAGAGGTGAAGAGACTTGTCCAGCGTCCCATGGCTGGTATCAGCCTTGAAGCACAATCCTTCTCTGGTCCTTTCCACTAGGCGGTGTTGGGAGCTTGGAGTTCTAGGAGATACATTAAGCTCCTCCCTTCTCACTACCTCTCCTTCCAACCTAGTGGATGTGGAAAGATGGGAAGGACTCGGGTGGAGAAATAGCAGAGCCATTCTCTCCAGCATCTGAGTGCTTAAGGCCAGTGGAGGGCTGCACCATCTGTGGGTACCTGTCCACCGCTGTCAGTTCAGATGAAGTGTCAGGACAGTCAGGAGTTTTTGCTCTCTGACACTGTGTACTTCCAAGCACAGGTTCTGCCTCCAGGTTCATAGCTGTCTTTCTTTCATTACTGCCCATCACGGGAGCTGGAGTGTGTAAACACTGTGGACATCTCTCCACAGGCATTAGCTGTTTGTTTGGAGAATTAATTTATGTGCCTCTAAAGGAGTATTGATTTGAGTTAGGTGATTAAAGGCACTCGATAAAGAACCTGCTTCAACTACTCACCTGTGTTCCACTGGTTATGGAAAGGGATATATCAATCTTTTCTCATCAGACGACTCTTACTCCGCCTAAACCCCTCTTCTCTTCTGCTGCTCTGGGACTTTTAATTAGACTGAGAGGCAGCCTTCTTTGTCTCCCGAGTGGATGTGGAAAGGAGGAGCTGTATTGCAGGGTGCTCTGGAAAGCGGAAAGAAGAAACAGCTGAACCTCTCAACGAGTTGGATAAGCTTGGGATATAATTCCCACCTCCTTCATCTTCTCTCTGTCATCTAATCAGGTTCTCATTTTACATCCAGAATGCCTCCCGATTCGTCTCTCTCTCCTTGCTGCTTCTGATGCTGTCCTCGCTTAGGTCGTGGTTGGTCTGCCTGAACTCCTGCCAGAGCCCCTGAACTGACCCTCCCACCCTCCTCGCCCCAACATCCCTCCAGTCTTTCCCCACCCTGCCACTGGATGTCTTTTCAAAATCAAGTTCTGATGCTATCTGGGATATCTCTTGCTCCTCTGTTTGATATCTGTCTATTTTCTCATTGCCAATAGGATGAATTCTGAACTGATCAATGTGGCCCGTAGGGCTTTCATAACCTGAACTTACTAGCTTATAGGACTGATTTTCTCCTCAGCTACCCTCACATATACTGGGTTCTAGTCATAACGTGTGATCCATCATTTACTGAAGAGACTATTTACTCTCATTCTTGTGCATCTTTATCTTTTCCCCTGGAAACTCATGCTTATCTTCAGATATCACCTCAGGCACTCAGAGGTAAAGCGTTTGCTGGTTCCTTCAACTCAGGAAGCCCTGGACTCCTTCATCCCGTCCCTCTTCTCACATGGCATTTCAGATGGGTCTTTACTTAACAGTTCTGCTGCTGCTGCTGCTGAGTCACTTCAATCGTGCCTGACTCTGTGCAACCCCACAGATGACAGCCCACCAGACTCCGCCGTCCTTGAGATTCTCCAGGCAAGAAGACTGGAGTGGGTTGCCATTTCCCTCTCCAGTGCATGAAAGTGAAAAGCGAAAGTAAAGTTGCTCGGTTGTATCTGACTCTTAGCAACCGCATGGACTGCGGCCCGCCAGACTCCTCCGTCCATGGGATTTTCCAGGCAGGAGTGCTGGAGTGGGGTGCCATTGCCTTCTCCGACTTAACAGTTCTAGCATTGTCTTTTTAGTACTTTTTCTCTAAAATGTGAGTTCCTTGAGGACAGAAGTCATGGCTTATTCATTCTGATATTTCCAGAGTCTACTGGATAGTTTAATACACTTTAAATGATAGATTGGAGTCTTTTGAGCAAAAGTTTGCCTTCATTCTTTCCTTCTGGAGTGAGGGGGTGTTATACAGTTTTCTTGCCTCATTGACTTTGAACTTGGCAGTGTGACTTCCTTAGCCAGTGGAGTGTGAGCAGACATGGTGTAAACAGAGGTTTCCAATGGGCCTGGGTGCTTGGCTTGTCTTCTTGTGCTCTTGTGCTCCACTGGAGCTGCTGGCTGAAGTGGGGGCCACTGGGGGCAGGCAAGGAGCAGAATTGAACAAGGTCTAGAGCTTGATCTGACTTCAGCTCAGTTGAGGATCTGTGTGCAAGAAACAAGTGCTGTTGCTTTAAGTTGTTGGGCTTTGAGGTAGTTTGTCACTCAGTATTGTTAGAGGGATGATTGACTAATAAAGGAACTCAAAGGTTTGAAACAATATGTGGATGAGTAATACACAGTTAAACAAGATGAATCTATGGTCTAAGTGTTTGTGTCCTCTCCAAATTCATATAATTCTTTATGTATGCTCAGTTGTACCCAACTTTTTGTGACTCTATGGACTGTAGCCCACCAGGCTCCTCTGTCCATGGGGTTTTCCAGGCAAGAGTACTGGAGGGGGTTGCCATTTCATATGTTGAAATCCTAACCCCCAAAGATGATGGTGGAGCCCTCTTGAATGGAATTAGTGCCTTATGAAAGAGACCCCACAGAAATCCCTAGCTGCTTCCACCAAGTGAGGACAGCTAGATAGTACCAGCTATGAACTAGGAAAACAGCCTTCATCAAAGTAAATGTCACCATCCTGGTGCCTGTATCCTAGGCGCAGCAGCCTTCAGAAATGTGAGAAAGAGAAGTTCATTGTTACCCAGTCTGTGGCATTTTGTTATAGCAGAGGTGACAAGAATACACGGAAGAACTGTACAAAAAAGACCTTCATGGCCCAGATAATCATGATGATGTGACCACTAATCTAGAGCCAGACATCTTGGAATGTGAAGTCAGGTGGGCCTTAGAAAGCATCACTACGAACAAAGCTAGTGGAGGTGATGGAATTCCAGTGGAGCTGTTTCAAAACCTGAAAGATGATGCTGTGAAAGTGCTGCACTCAATATGCCAGCAAATTTGGAAAACTCAGCAGTGGCCATAGGACTGGAAAAGGTCAGTTTTCATTCCAATCTCAAAGAAAGGCAATGCCAAAGAATGCTCAAACTACTGCACAATTGCACTCATCTCACACGCTAGTAAAGAAATGCTCAAAATTCTCCAAGCCAGGCTTCAGCAATATGGTGAACCGTGAACTTCCAGATGTTCAAGCTGGTTTTAGAAAAGGCAGAGGAACCAGAGATCAAATTGCCAACATCCACTGGATCATGGAAAAAGCAAGAGAGGTCCAGAAAAACGTCTCTTTCTGCTTTATTGACTATGCCAAAGCCTTTGACTGTGTGGATCACAATAAACTTTGGAAAATTCTGAAAGAGATGGTAATACCAGACCACCTGACCTGCCTCTTGAGAAATCTTTATGCAGGCCAGGAAGCAACAGTTCAAACTGGACATGGAACAACAGAATGGTTCCAAATAGGAAAGGAGTATCTCAAGGCTGTATATTGTCACGCTGCTTATTTAACTTCTATGCAGAGTACATCATGAGAAACGCTGGGCTGGAAGAAACACAAGCTGGAATCAAGATTGCCAAGAGAAATATCAATAACCTCAAATATGCAGATGACACCACCCTTATGGCAGAAAGTGAAGAGGAACTAAAAAGCCTCTTGATGAAAGTGAAAGAGGAGAGTGAAAAAGTTGGCTTAAAGCTCAACATTCAGAAAACGAAGATCATGGCATCTGGTCCCATCACTTCATGGGAATTAGATGGGGAAACAGTGGAAACAGTGTCATACTTTAGTTTTTGGGGCTCCAAAATCACTGCTGATGGTGACTGCAGCCATGAAATTAGAAGACACTTACTCCTTGGAAGAAAAGTTACGACAAACCTAGATAATATATTCATAACCAGAGGCATTACTTTGCCGACTAAGGTCCGTCTAGTCAAGGCTATGGTTTTTCCTGTGGTCATGTACGGATGTGAGAGTTGGACTGTGAAGAAGGCTGAGTGCTGAAGAATTGATGCTTTTGAACTGTGGTGTTGGAGAAGACTCTTGAGAGTCCCTTGGAGTGCAAGGAGATCCAACCAGTCCATTCTGAAGGAGATCAACCCTGGGATTTCTTTGGAAAGAATGATGCTAAAGCTGAAACTCCAGTACTTTGGCCACCTCATGCGAAGAGTTGACTCATTGGAAAAGACTCTGATGCTGGGAGGGATTGGGGGCAGGAGGAGACGGGGACGACAGAGGATGAGATGGCTGGATGGCACCACGGACTCGATGGACATGAGTCTGAGTGTACTCCGAGAGATGGTTATGAACAGGGAGGCCTGGCGTGCTGCGATTCATGGGGTCGCAGAGAGTCGGACACGACTGAGCGACTGAACTGAACTGAGCTGAAACAGACTAAGAAAGATGAGTTAAAAGAATGAGAAAGAGGAAAATAATTATGAGAGAAGAGCTCAAAAGTTATGAGTGGAATCCTTGTGCATATATTTCTTGGGAGAGCATGACATTAGGAACGTCATGATAACTCATCATTCATGGAAAGTTCAGGATGGGATTATCTGAAGTTGTGGTAGTATCATAAACTTTAATGAAAGACATTTTGTCTTAGTTTTATAAGCCTGGCATGGAGGCTGAAGCTTACAAATTGTAAAACTCTAAGATAGAAATTAAGTTTCTCACTTGAATATTTATCATGGAAAACATAATCAGAAGGCAAATCTTCTGGGAAGAAAGTCGCATAATGAATTCCAAATCCTAATAGAAATTATTATTGGATTGTAAACTTTTTGGATTAACCACACCACTGTTCCCCTTCATTAGTGTGGATAATTAAAAGTTAACAGTGTATCATTTCTTGATATATTTATGGATATTGCTGTACAAATGGCGTGATTGGTATGGTCTGTGACTAGTTATTTTCTTTAGCAGGGGCATTCGGGTAATGAGTTCAGCACTAGAGTACTGAGATGTAAATGAACTTGTGAAGTTTGTCTTCATAGTCTCAAAGGCATGCCAGGAAGACTTAGTAAGAATGTGTGACTGAACAAACACAGCATTTATTTTATCTACAGAAATCAGGTAGTGTCTAAGACATGCTGCATGCATGCTCAGTTGTTTATGACTTTTGGGACCCCATGGACTGTAACCCACTAGGCTCCTCATGCCCTCCAGGCAAAAATACTGGAATGGGTTGCCATTTTCTTCTCCAGGTGATCTTCCTGACCCAGCTGTTGTACCTGTGTCTCCTACATTGGCAGGCGGATTCTGTACCACTGAGCCACCTGGGAGCCCTCTAACACGTAGTAGGAATTAAGTGTTTATCTGAAAGAGAGATCAAAATTATATAGCATTAAGAGAAATAAAAGATGGAGAACTGAATCAGCACCAGCATGTGGGGCAGTTCCTGAGTCCACAGGCCTTTATTCTGGCAGTGAGTCTAGCAGGAGAAGTTAGGTTTGGTCAGCCACCCTGGGAGAGTTCATGATGTAGCGAGGTGACTGATGAATCGCAATCTATCCTGCCTTGTGTTTTCTGCCTCAAAGAACCCAGAATTCTTGAACCCTGCAAGGTTAAGTTCTTAATTTTTGAATTCAGGGTCAAAAATTAAGATGCCTGCTTGAATATTAAGCTTTCAAATGAGAAAAATGTCACGAGTTGTTGGTTTGATTTGGATAATAGGGTCATGTTGGTGTTTTGAGTAGAGAAAATTACATGCTTGAAGGTATAAATGTGTTCTTTCTGTTCTTAGCTCCTTGAGATACTGTGACATTAAGGACTGTGCAAGTGTATCATTTGATCTCTGACCTCCTGTTCTCTATATGAGGCTATTGCATCTCCTCTAGAGCTGGCCTGCTGTTAATTAGGGCACCAAAGTTGTCATATGCTACTACTGTGATGTCTCCTCCGTAACAACTGCTCCTGTGACTCTTTTTTTCTCTGTCTACCTTGCCCATCTCTCCAATAACCCAAAACAGCAGCTCTCTGGTCACTGGAAATCCCATTAGAAACTTCACAAAAACTTTATTGAAGCCTGTGGAAGTTGGTGCAGATGGTAAAATAGGATTTCTTCCACTTGAGAGCTGAATACTTATCCTATTCCATCAAGACACTTCCCCAAAGCATAATTTCCACAGAGGGTTTAAATTTTCACTCCTTAACAGCTCTAGATTATGTCCATCTCAGTCAAGTCCTAGACAGAGCTGCATTCACACGTGACTTAGTAATTACCTAAAACACTGGCTGTAATGCAGAGAAGATCATTACGTGTCGGCACAACTGGACTCTCTGATGTGTCTCTGCTAGGAACTCTGTTCCTCTTCTGCTTTCCTAGGTGGCTGTAAACAGGACAGACCTGGCACGTGGTATTGATTGTAAGACAGTGGCCCCGATAAGCTATCACACAGCAAACATGGTCAAGTGCGAGTTGCAGAGGCTGAGGATGGAGAGAGGCTCTTGGAAAAAAGCTAACTCTCATCCTTGGGCAGTTAGTCAGGGGAAGAGTCAAGAGAAATCTGAGCCTGCAGATGAAGGAGTTAGCTCCTTACATCTCATTACAGCAGTTCTTTGATTTCCTATTTTGAGGCACTGTTTAAGGCCGGATACCATTCTCCTAGTGTATGTGGAACATCAAAAGAAAGCAAACAGCTGTTTCACTGGCTTAGGTTATTTATAATAAGAGATCTGGAGAAATGAACTAAAATAAATACCTATGCAATTGTTACTAATGCACATAGACCAACAGATTCATTTTTACGTCTTTTATTGTCAATTTCAGCACGAGTAGAAAAACATCAGTACAGTATAATAACACATATATATGGAATTTAGAAAGATGGTAATGATTTAAAAAAAAAGCATGAGTAATGGTTTGTCTGAAAAACTTTTAAGTCTGCTTATACTAATAGTTGTTCTGTTTTAAATGCATTATCCTTTGTATTATCTCCCTGCCCCCTCCAGATTTCAGAAATTTGAAAATCATTCCTGACTGGAGGAGGCAATAAACAGTTTCATTTTGAGCCTGAATGACGGAGATGAAGATGATGCCTTTGAATTATTATTTTGATGCACAAATTTCAGTCTTTCGAGTAGAGACAGGTAGACATGTCTCTTTGGTATCTTGCTCTGTTTTCATCTGAGTCCAGATTCTCACTCATAACCACTCCTTTGAGAACAAGTTTCTTTGTATCACAAACTTTGAATTTTCTCTTCTTTGCATTACTAAAAACCAGTCTCCATTTGTATACCCATATTCATGGAAACATTATTTACAATGGCCCAAAGGTGGAAGTAACCCAAATGTCCATCGACAGATGAATAGATAGAGAAAATGTGGTATATACATATGATGTCATATTACAGCACCTTAAAAAGGAAGGAAATCTTGTCATATGCTACAGTGTGGATGACCCTTGAGGACATTATGATGAACAAAGTAAGCCAGTCACAAAAGGACAAATGCTATTCTTTTACTCATACCGATATGAATCCACTTACATGAAGTCTATAAGGCAGTCACAATCATAGAAACAGGAAATGGTTGCCAAGGGCAGGGATGAGTATTTAATAGGTTTAGAGCTTTAGCTTTTAAGATAAAGTTTTAGAAATATGTTCCTTAACAATGTAAATACATTTAATACCTCTGAATTGTATGCTTGAAATGGTTAGGAGAGCAAATAATAGTGTTATGTATTTTTTTGCCGTTAGAAAAATTTCGCTAAGTCATGTCTTGACTGTTTTGTCACCCCATGGGCTGTAGCCCACCAGGCTCCTTTGTCCATGGATTTCCCAGGCGAGAATACTGGAGTGGTTTGCCATTTCCTTCTCCAGGGGACCTTCCTGACCTAGGGATCAAACCCGAGTCTCCTGCATTGCAAGTGAATTCTTTACCATCTGAACCAAAGGGAAGCCCTATATGCTTTTCTGCCATTAAAAAAGGGAGTTAACAAAAACAACCACAAAAAGATACTTTCCCCTGATGATACTGTAATCTTTGACAGCCCCTGCCATGATTTCTGTCCCATGCTGCACATTGTTATGCTCCGAGTCCTAATCCCTGAATAAACTGAGAGAACAAATCCACCAAGGCAATGCAAAAGCAAGAAGGAGTTTATTTATTACTAACTCGAGTTAGGGCAGCCCGCCACATCCAGTACAGTGGAGTAAGCCAAGAGGGCCCTGAGCCCTGAATTACAGCAGTATTTATAGACTTAGAACAAAGACAGGGAGTTGGCAAGGGCGGACTGGTTGCCAGGGTTTCTTGGCATCTACTAACTGGCTAGATTTCCGCAGGCGTGGGCTTTCTCAGGGGAGTCTCATCTTCGTCCCGATTGGCTCAGGTCTGGTGCGGGGGCTGCGGCGATTTTTCTGATTGGTCAAGCTCCACTGCCTGTGGGAGTTCCCGGTGTCTCAGCTTTCCTAAACCTCAGACCTGCCTGCCGCTTGGAGCCTGTCCTGGCTCCAGTTAGGTCCTAACACACACGGCTGAGTCGCTACAGTTCTTGCTTCTAACATGCGTCTGGGTCTTCACCGTTTCCTCCCTCCTGAATCTCACATCCTTTAATTACACGATCTTCTTTGCAACCTCAGTAAGGTCAGCTCTTCACCTCCAAAACAGTTTTCTTCCTTTTCCCCCTGACTTCAGTAGCTGCCCCAGTCTTCCTTTCCCACACTTCCAGCCAGTGTATAGATTATTTTACCTCCACCAAAATAACGCATTTGTCATTTAGGAAAAGGACAACCAAAAGGAAGACAAATTAAAAAAGTAGATTCATAGTTCAGAAATGACTGCCATTAGCCAAAGTGGGATCACCCTCCCCTCCTGCCCTGTAAATTACATGTGATTATTCAGCAGCATTTTGGGACCATCTTCCCACGTGGTTCACATCTTTATTTCATCAGGTTGGTCTCCGATCCAGGGGGATCTCTGCATCTGTTTGACCGTGTCTTGACCCCTCTGCATCACATCACAGTCAGTCTTCTTTCCCCTCATCCCGACCTTCTGTCTTTTCCTTTGCCTCCTCATCTCACTCCAGCATGCCCCACTTAATCGGACCAGAGGGAGAGAGGGCTGGGCTTGTTGCCTGACCAGGCTTCTTCCTTCACTGGACATGAGGTCTCCGTGGCAGTATCGAGATATGGCATAATTCCCCTCTCTGCATTTCCAGGCACGCATTTAGTTCAACCCTGGTGATATGGGTAGTGGGGATACACTTAGACTCGGGATCCAGTGCCTCAGACTGAGTCCCAGAAGACATTTCAGTGTTCCTGTCTGCTCTTTGTGTGGTTGCGGTAAATGACAAACACACTACCACCCAGGAAGCACTTGAAACAGAGCCCGGCATATAACACATACTTAATACACGGTGTTAGCGAATATGTTTATTTAAGTAGAGATTCTGGAGTTGACTATCATTCTTCAGCACCACTCCCATCCGTTGTCCCATCCCCACTGACACTCTTAGTTCCGATGCCTTGTCCCCACAGCAGTCTCAGAACCGCTCCTGTCTGCGCTATTTTATGCCTCCGATTCATCCTTCTACTGCAGCCGCTGAGTTTTCTAAAACACAGATCTAACTAGGATCCTCCTCTGGCGGATACCCTTCAGTGGAACATCCTCCTCCTCTTTCTCTGAGGCCCCACGAGCGGCCGACTATCTAGCTTCAAGATGCAAGGGAAGATGGCACCCTCTCCAGACGGCCCCCCAGGACCTCTCCGCTGCGCCAAGCCTGGGTTGGAGTGCCACCCGAGCGCGCCAGAGCATCCAGTGCTGCGTCTTCCGCGCCACAGGCTGCACTGTATTCTGACTTGCTTGTTCGTGTCTCCTCGTTATCCGCAAACTTCCTGATGGCAAAAGACAGTTGTTTTCCATCCTGAGCATCTGGTATAGCAGTTGGACTATAATCTTTGATAAGAAGTAAGTTCACTTCTCAGGATCAGTGTTTTTTTTCCCTCGGTGGCTGATCTTAATTGTTACGTGTTGACTTTTGATGATTTCAGTTTCAAGGGGTGGATTTTTGTGGACCTTGTCACCACATTCTGCTCCACCATCCCTCTTTCCTGCCACCAGTTTCTTGTCTCCGTAACCTTTATGTTTCGAACCTTCCGTCTGTTTTCCTTTCTCTCTTCTCTTACAGTACTCTGTCCAGTTCCCTGTAATTATACTTCTCATCCTCGGCAGAGGTTAGCAAATTGTTCCAATGTTTGTTTTTCCTCGGGGTTGTGAATAGCTTGTGGGCAGGGACATTGCTTCTTGGCCTCCTATCTTCTGTAGCACCTGAGTTCACAAGGATTTTGGTAGGTAGTAGGCTTCAGTCCATGGGGTCACGAAGAGTCAGACACGACTGAACGACTTCACTTTTACTCTTCACTTGCATGCATTGGAGAAGGAAATGGCAACCCATTCCAGTGTTCTTGCATGGAGAATCTCAGGGACAGCAGAGCCTGGTGGGCTGCTGTCTATGGGGTTGCACAGAGTCAGACATGACTGATGCGACTTAGCAGCAGCAGCAGCAGTCCACTTAAATCCAAAGCTTTGAGGAGGGAGATCAAATAAACACATTTTTTAGGACTCTTGTTTCTGGAAGCATATTATTAATGCAGTGTCAAGTGGTTAAAGAATATGCCCGAAATGCAGGAAACACAGAAGATTCGAGTTTGATCCCAGGGTCGGGAAGATCCCCTGGGGTAGGAAATGGAAACTCACTCTCTTATTCTTGCCTGAAAAGTCCTATGGACAGAGGAGGCTAGCAAGCTACAGTCCACGGGGTCTCAAAGAGGCATGACTGAGCATGTACACACTAGAGAAACTGGCAATTATAGGAGAAATCTTATATAGAAAAAGTGCCAAGAAGAGGTTAACCCTTTGGGTAGAGCTGAGTGAGATAACTATCATCCTATTTGGACTTTTGTTTAATTTTTAAAGCTGGTAAGTATTCTGTGAGACTTTTTGTAGACTGGGGAGATATAAACCAGACTGTGTCTAGGGTCTAGGTAAAGCTCAGATATGTAATGAATGCCTGATACATATGTTACATATTTTTATGTTACACAAAGATGATGAGGCTTGATTTTGGAGGACAGCTCCCCTTCTAGATTCTGAGAGAGTCATTTCCTAGGCAGGTTGATAAGAAGTCTAGGGGTCCCCAAGGAGAGAGGGGTCTGGAATTCTCAAGGAGGAAGAAAGGACAAACTTATTTCTCTACATTCCTTAGGATTATATAACAACAACATATTCTGCCTGAGGACAGTCTCTGGATTAAACCTTCTCTTTACAAGGATTATATAACAGCAATGTATTATGTATTCTGCCTGAGGACAGTCTCTGGATTAAACCTTCTCTTTACAAGGATTATATAACAGCAATGTATTATGTATTCTGCCTGAGGACAGTCTCTGGATTAAACCTTCTGGCTAATTCTGTTATCTTAAAATGTAAATTATGGGAGTAGGTCTGGTGAGGTCTTTACAATGTCCAGACCTTCTTTGGATTAGTTGGAGAATATATAAACTCATTGCTAAAACTAACAAGTGGGTACTCTTTCTACCCCCCTTCTGATGCCTATGTCAGAAGCTTTCTCTATCTCCTTTATACTTTAATAAAACTTTATTACACAAAAGCTCTGAGCGATCAAGCCTCGTCTCTGGCCCTGGATTGAATTCTTCTCCTGCGGGGGCCAAGAATCCTGGCATCGTGATTCAACAACAACCTTTCAATTCTTCTGTAAAAACGGATATGATGATAGTCCCTACCACATAAGGTTGTTGTGAGGATTAATAAAGCACCTAGAAAAACACCTGGCACATAGTTAGCACTAAAACAGATAGCTATTACTCTGTTGGCAATTGTGATATGTGCAATATCACATGTATCCACATGCTAATTCAAAGTGGTTTCCCTCGCTTTTCGGAGGCTCACAAATGTCAATGCCGTTTCTTTAAGATCACATAGCTATAAAGTGGCAGAGTTGGGATTTGAGTTAAGTATTATTTGACTCCAAGTCCATGTTCTTTTAATTATGCTGTCCTGATGGTAAAGGCTGACTTTGTTTTGAACATGAGTCTCTGGATAAAATTGTTCAAGTTGGTTTTTGTGACTCCCAGTCTCCACAGATTCTTATTATCTGCAAATCCATGTATCAGAACCTGACATTGTGTTTTATTTGTTTATTGGAGTATGACTGTTTTACACTGTTGCATCAGTTTCTGCTATATAATGAAGTGAATCAGCTATATGCATATATATATATATATATATATATATATATATATATATATATATCTCCCCTCTTGGACCTCCCTCTCACCCCCTTACTCCCCATCTGCCCCGATCTAGGTCACTACAGAGCACTGAGCTCCTGTTTTCTGGATCCTATATATTTCTCTTTCTTGGACTACTTCATTTTTCTGGAGCATATATTCTAGGAAGTTCCTGAGAAGGAGTACATAAAAGATGCTTTACTTACTCATGATGGATTTCTGATTGGCTGGGCTAGAAACTCCAGGTTGTAAACAATTTGTCTGAAGAGTTCTAGTTTCTTGTTGGCAACGCTAATGCCATTTGATTCTGGGTTATTTATGTGTGATACTTCCTCTGCAAGTCTCTCTCCCTCTGCCTGTCTCTCTTTCTCCTCTACCCCCTCCCTGCTTGCCTCACTTTCTCCTCACATCTCTAAATCTTTTCTGTCCTCACTCCCAGATGATGACTTTGCTTCATATTTCCCTGAGAGAATGGAAGAAAATTGAATGTGTTCACTCTCTCACTTTGAATAAATTCTTTGCATCCGTTCCTTTCTTTCTTCTCCTTCTGGTATTCCCATTAGGCTTATGCTACACCTTTTGTAATTATCCCACAGTTCTACCATTTTCATTCTTTTTTTTCCCTTTGTGTTTTAAGTTTGGAAGTTTCTATTAACCTGTTCAAGCTCATCCATCTTTGCTTAACTGTGTCCATTCCAGTCCATTGATAAGCCTATTAAAGCATCCTTCATTTATGAAACAGTGTTTTTTTATTTCTAAATAAAAAAAGAAAAAGGAAACAGCATTTTCTTTTGATACTTTCCGAATGCTCCATTTCTGTCTTTACACTGCATCTCTGTTCTTGCACTTTTTCCACTTTTTCCCATTATAGCCCTTAGCATATTAATCATAGTTGTTTTAAATTCTTGGTCTGATAATTTTGTCACCTATGAATTAACACTTGCCATCTACCTCTACAGGATTAAATTATGAGCTGCTACAGCATCTGACCTTCAACACCCCTGAAAGTTCAGAGTAGAGAGCAGAAATGAGACTTGGTGCTCTGGAAAAAACTGGCAGAACAAGTCTTCAGACAGGTAGACATTTTCAGAAGATGATTTTATGAGCCCAGTTTTTACATCTCCGCATATCTAGAAAAGCACTAAAATCTCTCGTGGTGATATCTGCTCCTCTTGTCTAGCAGTAATCCTCATGAGGCTGGCAGAAGACTTTTGTTAAAAAGCACGTGCTAGATTGTATGTGCTCTCCCTTCACCAAAATCACCCGTATACCCGCCTTCCTCTCCGGGCGCTTTGGAGCAGTCTCTCAGAGCTCTCTGAAACGCTGCCTCCTGGGGTATGGTCCTAATTCTGCCCCACATACAACTTCAATCACAGCTCTTACGTAGCGCATTGTTTTTTTCAGTTGGCAATTCTAAAATGTCTACAATGTCTGAGTTTGGTTCTGATGCCTACTCTGTCTCCTCAAATGTGTTTTTGTCTTTTAGTATTACTTGTAATTTTTTGTTGCGAGCTGGACATATTTACTGGGTCAAAGGACTGAGGTGGCTCCACCTTTAACATGAGGTCTTTTGTTTGCCTGGCTGGGAGCTAGGCTGTGCTCACTGTGTGCTGTAGCTATAGGCGTCACAGGTAAAGTGTCCTGTGATGTCCTTGCTTTTGTCCCTCCTCGTGTCTTTGAGTTTTCCTAGTACCTTCTTTGTAAATGAGAACAGATGTGCAATTCTTTCTGCTGTATTTCTTTGTTTTATCCAGGAGCCCTGTTGATGTCGCAGTAAGGTGTGAGGTTAGGAGACATGTTCCATAGTTCTGTGGTTAAGTTCAGTTGCTCAGTCGTGTCTGACTCTTTGCAACCCCATGGACTGCAGCATGCCAGGCCTCCCTGTCCATCACCAACTCCCAGAGTCCATCCAAATCCATGTCCATTGAGTTGGTGATGCCATCCAACCATCTCATCCTCTGTCGTCCCCTTCTTCTCCCGCCTTCAATTTTCCCCAGCATCAGGGTCTTTTCAAATGAGTCAGCTCTTCGCATGAGGTGGCCAAAGTATTGGAGTTTCAGCTTCAGCATCAGTCCTTCCAGTGAATATTCAGGACTGACTTCCTTTAGGACTGGTTGGATCTCCTTGCAGTCCAAGGGGCTCTCCAGAGTCTTCTCCAACATCACAGTTCAGAAGCATCAGTTCTTTGGTGTTCAGCTTTCTTTATAGTCCAACTCTTACATCCATACATGATCACTGGAAAAACCATAGTTTTGACTAGACGAACCTTTGTTGGCAAAGTAATGGCTCTGCTTTTAATATGCTGTCTAGGTTGGTCTAGCTTTTCTTCCAAGGAGTTCTGTGGTTAGGTATGTCTTTTAGTGAGCTCTGTCCTTAGGCTGTCATCTTCACAAGTGCTTCTCTCTCTTTTTTTTTCCCCCTTAGGTGAGTCAGGAAGGATAGAAAGGTATTTCTATCTGGAGTTGGGTATTTCCCTTCCCTCCTTTCCCTTGAGGAAAAGTCTTGTTACGAAAAGAATGTTCTGAGCATATTTTGAAGTGGTTACTTTTCCTTTCCCACTGCCAGAAGCACAGGACCTCATAGGGCTTTAATAGGCAAATCACATAAAAGACGAGGGCACCATAAATTTGGGCCCTTCTGGGATTTTTAACTTCCAACCTTGTGCACACAGAGTCACAAACATTTTGTCACTTACAGTTTAAGTTTTCCAATCCTGTTACTAGTTCTGGTGGTGAGTTCTGCTCTGGTAAGCTGTGATTCTTTGTCTCTACCTATCTGTCTCCCCAGTATGGGGGACAATGATTTGCCCTCTGACCTCAGTTCTCTGGAACTTCTCTAGTGGCTCAGATGGTAAAGCGTCTGTCTACAATGTGGGAGACCCAGGTTTGAGCCCTGGGTTGGGAAGATCCCTGGAGAAGGAAATGGCAATCCACTCCAGTACTATTGCCTGGAGAATCCCATGGACAGAGGAGCCTGGTAGGCTACAGTCTATCGGGTTGCAAAGAGTTGGACATGACTGAGTGACTTCAATTTCACTTTCACTCAGTTCTCCGATCAACCCAAGAAGAGTTGTTGGTCTTTAGTTTTTTCATCTCTTTTCCCACACTGAGGACAGGAGTGATGATTTCCAAGCTCCTTACCTGCTGGACTGGCAACCAGAAGTCCCTGAATCTGTATCATATACTCTGCCTTCCCTTTTGCTGCTGTAAACTATCTAAGGAGCCCCCCTTCTCTTGTACATTATGTCTTGTCCCTTTTCCACTGTCAGAGGACATTACTCCAGTGAGAGTCCCCTCTTTCTCCTACATCATAACATTTGCCTTTTCCTGAGTCATTTGCATCAATTGAAAAATGCTGTAATAGTTCCTATCTTAATAAACAGATAAAACAAATACACAAAACAAACCCCACACCTTCACTTGACCACATACTCTTAATCCCGCTTCTCATCTAGGATGACCGTGGTGTTTAGGAGCTTGATTTTAGTTCCTTGTCTGCGAACTGATCCTGGGACATGGGAGTGCTGAATCCTAACCGTTAGACCACCAGGAACTAGTGGCTGGAAGCAGGACCCTGGCTCGTGTCTTCTTTGTGATAAGAATTTTAGCAGAGAGTGTTTATTAGGAAAGTACGTGCAGCTAGACACATGGGCAGGACTCGGAGAAAGTTACATGCCGTGGGGGTGGCTTAGATGGCTAATGTAGGGACAGTTTTCTGGGTCTTTGTTCTCCTCCTGGCCAGCCATCTTGCTTCACCCCTGTATCTGATCTGACTCAAGGCCCTACCCTGTGTGCACATGCATCTTTTAGCAAAGATGGATTTCAGTGCAAGGGCCTCTGGGAGGTCTCTGAGGGTCTCAGGGCATGTTATGGGCTAGTGCCCCCTCTGCTGAAAAAGGTTCCTCAGAACCCTTCTACACATCAGAAACATGTGTGGTCTGGGGGGGTCTCCTTGACCATAAGAATGAGAAATATGTGGCCTCCTTATTTTTACCTAAGCAGGGATTAGCCTGTCTCTGCTCCTGCCATTACAGTTATCCAGAAGTGTCCACAGGAGACAAAGTCCAACTGCTTATCCTGATCCTGTTATCTCTGTCTCAAAGTATAAGCAGGAGGCAAATGTCTAACTGGGGGCCCATCTACCTCCTGCCTCACTCCCATCCCGTTTATGTTCTCTCTTTGACCACAGAATTCTCTGGAAGACTTATCCATGCTCATTGTCCCAGTCCCTCCTCACCCAGGCTTTCATCTTCCTTTCTTCCTGGAAAATGCTTTGTTCAAGTGCAGTGGTGATCTCCATGTTGTTACATTCAATGCTGGGCTTTCGTTCACCATCTTACCTGACCTGTTGGCAGCACCTTGTAAATGTTGATCTCTGTTTGCCTTGAAAAGCTGTCTTCACTTGACTTCCGTGAGTCCTTCACTTCCTTGGTTTTCCTCCTGGCTCACCTTTGCTTCTTTTCGGTCTCATTTGCTGATTTCTCTTTAGCTTCCTGACTTGTAAATTCTGGAGTGCCCCAGGGTTCAGTCTTCAGATGTCTTCTTAATCTGTAATTATTGCCACATGAGCTCATCAGATCTTCTGCTTTTAAATATGCATTCGTATGCTGATTATTTCTGAGTCAGAGACCAGACAGCTGCTCTTAGACCCTGTCCCTCTTCATCCAGGGGGCACAATTAGACTGCACTTCTAGTCTTCTTTGTATTTAAATAAGGCCATTTGATTGAGGTGCAGGCAAAGGGCTGTGAGAAGAGTCATCTACTATTTCCCGGCCTAGCCTATAAATCATGGTGCTGGAGAAGACTGTTGAGAGTCCCTTGGACTGCAAGGAGATCCAACCAATCAATCCGAAAGGAGATTAAGCCTGAATGTTCACTGGAAAAACTGATGCTGAAGCTTCAATACTTTGGCCACCTGATGCGAAGAGCCAACTCATTGGAAAAGACCCTGATACTGGGGAAGGTAGAAGGCAGGAGGAGAAGAGGGCAACAGAGGATGAGATGGTTGGATGGCATCACCGACTCCAATGGACATGAGTTTGAGCAAGCTCTGGTCGACAGTGAGGGACAGGGAAGCCTGGTGTGCTGCAGTGCATGGAGTCGCAGAGTCAGACACAGCTGAGTGACCAGACAACAACAAGGCCTGTAAACATCACTCACTCCTGTTCTTAAATTCACTCTTGCCTTTTGCTGACTGGAGGCAGAGAACTCCACTGACAGAGCCACAAATGGGAAGAGCATGGATCCCAGAGTAATCGGGTGAAAGGCTGACCATCAAGCAAGAACATCAGTTTGAACTTTGATTGCATTGAACTTTGATTCAGGCCACTATGAATTTGGGATTTGACTCTTATGATAGCTAGAATCACCTTAACGGAGACAGAAATTGGCGTCTGGAATGGGTGTTGCTGTAACAGGAAACCTAGACTAGGTGGCACTTCTAGGTGGTTTCACAGCAGGCAGTAACGAAGGTTTCTGTGTAATGAAGAAAAACATCTGGTTAAAACATTTTCTGTGATATGTTGGGAGGCAGACTTATTGCTAAAGAATTCACATTGCTACTGTTCAGCCTCTCAGTTGTGTCTGACTCTTTGTGACCCCATGGACTGCACACCAGTCTTCTCTGTCCCTCACCATCTCCTGGAGTTTTCTCAGACTCCTGTCCATTGAGTTGGTGATGCCATCTAACCATCTTGTTTTCTGTTGCCCCCTTCTCCTCCTGCCTTCTATCTTTCCCATCATCAGGGTCTTGTCCAATGAATTGGCTCCTTGCATCAGGTGGCCAAGGTATTGAAGCTTCAGCATCAGTCCTTCCAATGAATATTCAGAGTTGATTTCCTTTAGGATTGACTGGTTGGATCTCCTTGCAGTCCAAGGTACACTCAAGAGTCTTCTCTAACACCACAGTTCAAAAGCATTAATTCTTCAGAGCTCAGCCTTCCTTATGGTCCAATTCTCACATCCATACATGATTACTGGAAAAGGCACAGCTTTGACTCTACAGACATTTGTAGGAAAAATAATGTCTCTGCTTTTTAAACACTGTCTAGATTGATCAAACTATTCTTCCGAGGAGCAAGCATCTTTTAATTTCATGGCTGCAGTCACCATCTGCAGTGATTTTGGAGCCCAAGAAAATAATCTTTCACTGTTTCCATTGTTTCCCCATCTATATGCCATGAGGTGATGGGATCAGATGGCCATGATCTTAGTTTTTGGATGTTGAGTTTTAAGCTAGCTTTTTCACTCTCCTCTTTCACCTTCATCAAGAAGCTCTTTAGTTCAAGTATTAGAATATAGAAGTGTGGTGTGTATGTTATTATTGGCTGTATTTGATAAAGTGCTAGAAGAAAAAGAGGGGCTCCAGAAAGAATCAGTTGATTTATAAGCAGAATTAAAGGCATAGGAAGAACTCAGAAGTTCATTTGGAAGACCCGTTGTTTCTAGATACCAAATTTTATGAGATAAAATTTCAAAAGGCTGTGAGGGACATAGGCCCATTATGATTGAGCCTTGAAGCTCTGATCAGATTAAGAATATGATTTATCTCCCCAGCCTATTTTGTCAACTTATTTCCAGTTGTTTACTAGAGATGAAAAAATCAAGAGGCAAGAAAGCCATGCCATTTCTATCATTGGTCAGTATCAGCTTGAGAATTACATCGAGGAAAGAACTTTTGCTGTAGTAGCTGGCAGGGATACTGACAGTTAGCAAATAGAATTGCAGCCTGTTAAGTTACAAGGAGATGGTACCGCCAGAACACTGTAAGCTCAGACTAAAATGTTTGATATCCGTAATGCTCACTCCCAAATTTCCTTCTAATCTGCAATCTTAAGTCACTTTATGAATAAATTATGCACATAATAGGCCCTCAATTAATGTTTATTAAATAAATAAGCCTGTTTTATGACCTGTTTTATCTCTTTGGAATTTTTTTTAGGATCTTTTCTGGTATTCTGAAGTTTTGCAATGATGTACTGATATACCGTAGTGTGATAATTCTTTTTTTGCCTTTCCATGTGGCTTGTGGGATCTTAATTCCCCAAGGGTTGAACCCACACCCTGGCAGTGAACGCACTGAGTTCTGACCACTGAACCACCAGGGAATTCCCGGATTCTTTATCCTTTGTGCTGGGGACTTGTTGGACCATCTTATTCTGGAAGCTCTTGTCCTTCTTTTATCATTTCTTTGTTAATCTCTGTTGTGTTTCCTTAGTTCTCACTGTCTGGAAATTATTGCATTTTTGTGTGTTTTTCTGCTGTTGCAGAAACTTTATTTACTTCCATCTTCTAATCGTATTGCATACATTTTAAAATTTCTGCTGTCATGCATTCCACTTTCAGTCACCACTTGTTTTACTGGTGAAAAGCCATATTCGAGCAGCACAGGTACAGCGTCTTCTTTCTTCTTTTGAAGATACTAATTACATCTTTTTAAGACCTTTGCATCCTTGCCCATTTCCCCCAATATCCCCCTTTTAAAAACATTGTTTGCTGCTGCTAAGTCACTTCAGTCATGTCCGACTCTGTGTGACCCCACAGACGGCAGCCCACCAGGCTCCCCCGTCCCTGGGGGTTCTCCAGGCAAGAACACCGGAGTGAGTTGCCATTTCCTTCTCCAATGCATGAAAGTGAAAAGTCAAAGTGAAGTCGCTCAGTCGTGTCCGACTCTTAGCGACCCCATGGACTGCAGCCCACCAGGCTCCTCCGCCCATGGGATTTTCCAGGCAAGAGTACTGGAGTGGGGTGCATTGTTTAGACTCTGTTTTCTACATTAGGTGCTCTCCTCAAGTGTGTGGTGACCACTGACTGCACTTCTAATTATATAAAAGTGTCTGGAACCGACTGGAAGTTCTTGTGAATAGCAGAGCTTCAGTGAGGGCTGATAAAATGATGACTTGGCATTTTCACTTGGTGCACCTCCAATTATCAGTATGTATAATTCTTTCCTCCTAAGTAGGTCAGTTTCCCACAGAAGTGCTCTGTCTTCTGCCTGAGATGTGAGGCGGGTGGAGGTGAGGAGGCTGCCAGCACTCTGGGAGCCTGGGAGGAGAGGAAGACGGAGGTCTTGAAGTTCCCTGCTAGAGTTCTCCTGCCTCGCCCTCTTTGCAGTGAGAGTCCTTGCTCCTTCTCTCATCTTGACCTGATGTCCCTCAGACCAGAACCTCTCTTGTCAACGTCTCCAGAGGTCCAGTCTGGGGTTGCGTTGGGCAGGGCAGTCACCAGCTATGGGACATAAGTTTAACTCTTCTTTATACAGATTTTCAAATTAGCTTATCATTTCAGCCTGGAAATACTTAGAGGTGCAAACATGCTTCTCTAGTTCTTGATCATATTATAAACATAATTTTTTTTCTATTTTTTTAAACTCCACCCTAGAGCTCTTGTGAACCTATATTTTAGTTTTTCTTTTCCAGTTGACTAAATTGTTGATACTTTTAATTTTCAAAACTTTGTTGACATGTCCAATCTGCTGGTATTTCCTAGTCTATATTTTTGTGCATTTGTTAGTTAAACCCGTTTTAATGGTCTTTTTGTGTGTGTTTTTGAGAGGACTGTAGTAAATAAAAATGTATTTATGCTGAATTTGCTTTGTTTTTCCACTCTTATTCCTGGAACTCTGAACCTCCCCGGCTTCTCTTCTGCCCCTGTCTGGTGATCTTCCTCTAGCTCTGTCTGTCCCTCCTCTCTGCTTCTCATGGGCTGCTCTTATGTTGCTTTTCCCTTCAACAGTGGCCTTTCCCAGCCCTTCCTCACAGGGTCTACTCCTATTCTTCTGTTACACATTTTGATCAAGTGACCTGCACCTTGTCTCACAGTTTTAATAACTCCTGTCGGTGACTCATTTCCACACTTCTGCCTCCCGTCTGGCACCTTCTCCCAGTTCTCTGTTCAGATAGCCAGTTCTCGTCTGGGCCTATCCACTGAGCTGTCCCACAGTGCCTTCCAAAACCCAGTGTGCCTGAAGCAGAACGCAGGGTCTCTTCTCTTCCTCACACTAACTCCTTCTTCGGTATTTGCATCTGTACTCACAGAAGTCATCAGCGTGGGGGTCCTCTAATCTTCTTTTTCACTCCATGGATCCAGATAATCACCGAATCTTGCCAGGTTTGCCTCCCCCATGTTTTCTTGAGTGCCTCTCCTCCTTTTATCTCCACGATGACTGGCCACATAAAATCCTTGCTGCTCTGTTGCCACAGCCTCCTCACTGCCAGCTGCTTCTGCTTTTGCCCTCTTAAATTCACCCTTTGCTCAGACACCAGAGTGACCTCTCCAAAGCATAAATCTCAGCATATAGCTCCCCTGCTAAAACCCCTTCAACTGCTCCCCAGCATGGAATAAAATCTATGTTCCTTGGCATGGTATACAAGGCCTTCTGTGCCCTGGCTTGAGGGCGTCTCTCTTGCTCCATCTCATTTCACTCTTGGCCTCACATGTTCACTCTTGTACAGAACTGCCTATTTTTTTCTCCTCCTCTTAGTTTTCCTGCTTCTGCACCTTTTCTCCTGTGATTTCTTCTACTCTTTTTTTTTTTTTTTTCAGTTCAGTCAATCAGTTCAGTCGCTCAGTCGTGTCCGACTCTTTGTGACCCCATGAATCGCAGCACACCAGGCCTCCCTGTCCATCACCATCTCTCGGAGTTCACTCAGACTCACATCCATCGAGTCAGTGATGCCATCCAGCCATCTCATCCTCTGTCGTCCCCTTCTCCTCCTGCCCCCAATCCCTCTCAGCATCAGAATCTTTTCGAATGAGTCAACTCTTCGCATGAGGTGGCCAAAGTACTGGAGTTTCAGCTTTAGCATCATTCCTTTCAAAGAACACCCAGGGTTGATCTCCTTCATAATGAACTGGTTGGATCTTCTTATTTTTAAACATGACTAAAAAGGATCTTATATATATTCTTCAAAATATAACTCAGCGTGTTTATTCTTCGCAAGGAAGCAGCTTCTAATTTCTCTGGGTTTGTGATGTGTCCTTTCTCTGTGCTTTTATACGTCCATCTGTACACATGGTATCCTAGCATTTGTGTGTGCACACCACTAAAATTAATACTTTTATATGTGTGTATATATATGTGGATTTCCTTAGTGGCTCGGTGGTAAAGAATCTGTCTCCTGAGACACAAGAGTTGCAGGTTTGATCCCTGGATTTGGAAAATCCCTGGAGGAGGAAATGGCAATCCACTCCAGGATTCTTGCCTGGGAAATCCCATGGACTGAGAAGCCTGGTGGGCTACGGTCCATGGGGTCCAAAGAGTAGGACATAACTGAGTGACTGGACATACGAGGTCTCAGTGACCTTGGTACACTGCAAGTTCCTCCAGAGAAAGGATTCTTCCATGTTTTTGGTGTCTGACACATAGCTGGTATTCAATAACTAGAGACTGAATGGAAATGAACTGACTCACAAATTGCTTCTTGGTGGCTTGGAATCAGCCAAAGCTCAGAAATCCTGAAGAGTGTGGCAAGAAGTATTGACTCTACAGTTGTTATGGGAGCAAATAGTGAGTCAAAGGTGATTTTTGGCGTTGGTTTCTCTTGCTACTTTGAGTGTTTCCTGTGGTGAATGTTGGGAAAGGGTATTCCCTGATCTGGAGGTGATGGATGGTAGGGTAGATAGAAAGTGAGAAACAGTTCTTGTTCCATTGTTGATGAACTGAACGTGCAAAGAAAGGCTGGTTATAACTTGGGTCATCACCATGGGTTAAAACATAAGATTGTATGCTGCTAAGTGATCTAGAAGAGGGATAAGGAAAGGTGGGTCCTACAAGTAACTGGAGTGGATTGCTGGAGAGGCAGGCAGGATGAAACAAATGAAAAGTGACTTCTGCGTTCACCTTCCTCATACATATATCAAAGTTCTCTTAGTCTGTTCCCAAATGTCTCTGGGCCATGTCCAGTTTGCAGATGGTAGTGGACACCCTAATGATGCATGTCGGCTCTTCCAGATAGCTCTCATAAATAGCTCTTGTGCCCTGGGAGACGCGCCAAAACACATTTCCATGATGACTGTAAAGATGCTTGCTAAAAAGCAAACAGCTCATTAGTGGCCTTCTGAGTTCTTGTGCAAATGGAGTGTGAAATTGTGGCTTGATGCTCCAAAGGTATACCTTTTGTCTCACCTTTGATGATGATTAAGAGAAGTCCGGTTTGATTTGATGGGCAGGGTTTATGTCGGTGGAGGTGGGGAGAGTCAGATGGGCAGCGAAAGAAGAATGAGCAGTGAAATGGAAAGAGAGGAATGCACACACCCCTTCAACCCAATGCTTCATTTGACCTTCAGGAAATTTTAATAGAGATCACATGACTTTGCGTTTGCCTGGAAATTAACTGCCTCTTCTTGTTCCAGGCCCTGGGATTGATAGAGTCTGGGAATTCTGAGCATAGGATTATAATAAAGGCAAGTGTCTTTTTATTAAAGCAATTATTAAATATTTAAAGAGCTACCTCAGTGCTAACTTGTCAGATGAAAGGAATGAAATTGAAGTGGTTTTTAAGCAATGTTTCCAATGGAATGGATAGGAATTCAGAGATGAAAATTATTCTGTTCCATAAAGGAAATACTTTCTGTTTGTGTTTGTAATATGGTATTTTTGCATCACCTTCCATCCCAAATGTTAACTAAGGAACAGCCTGCCCAGGTGGTGGATCAAATGAGGAATCCAAAAGAAAAGGACCTGGTCAAAGTTCTTTCTTTTCCTTTGCAGTAAGTATTATTAATGAAAGGTATGCCGAGGGCCAGGGGACATTAATCCCCAGTGCAGGTGACACATTCTCTATCAAAATAAAGGGAGGCAAGAGTTTGGTTTGCAGTTTCTTTTCTTGCCTCGACTGGACAATGTGAGATTTTTAGGTGGTAAAATAAAATTATTCGTCAGAAATGCTGTAGAGGTTTTCCTTCACTGGACATATAGTAAATATATATCCTCATTCCTTCCTGGGTTTTTTTTTTTTATCAAAACACTAATTTTTTTCAAGTATCACCTCTGGCAGAAATTTATAATTACCTACACAATGCCAGTTTTTACTTATTCATAATAATTTGACTATGAGAAGTAAAAATGCTCAGATATTTTTCTGCCTCCCTTTTTCAGCCTTCCCTCCCTTTTCAGCCTCCTTTAAAAAATTTATATACATTTGATGGATAACATTCTGTACACTTAAGACATACAACATGTTCATTTGATACATTATATAATATGACTCACTGTAATGATAGCATCTCTGTCAGGTCACGTAATTATTATTTGTAGTGGGAATAATTAAAATCTAATCTCTTAGCCTGTTTGATAACTATAATAAAATATTTTTGTCTATATTCACTGTGAGTGCCTTATATCTCCAAGACTTATTTGTCTACTATTTGTAAGTTTGTATCCTCAAAGAACATTGCTCCTACCTCCCACCCTCCAACCCCTGGGAAGCCCATTTTACTCTGTTTTTATGAGTCTGAATTTTTTTAGATTCCACATATCACTGATGTCATACTGCATTTGCCTTTCTTATCTCACTTAGCATATTGTCCTCAGCATCCATTCATGTTGCCACAAATGGCTGGATTTCCTTCCTCCTCATGAAAGACAGTGAAAGTGTTAATTGCTCTGTGTTTGACTCCTTTGCAACCCCATAGACTGTAGCCCGCCAGGCACCTCTGTGGGATTCTCTAAGCAAGAATACTGCTGTGGATTGCCATTTCCGTCTCCAGGGGATCTTCCTGACCCAGGGTTCGAACCCAGGTCTCCCACATTGCAGGCAGATCCTTTACCATCTGAGGCACCAGAGAAGCCCTTCTCATGACTGAATAATATTCCTCTCTGTGTGTGTCTGTATCTCACATCTTTATTCATTCATCTGTTGACAGGCACTTAGGTTGTTTTTTATATCTTGGTTATTCTGAATCCTGCTACAATAAACATGGGTATGCATATTTCTCTTTGATAGCCTTTCATTTCCTTTGGTGGAGAAGGCAATGGTACCCTACTCCAGTACTCTTGCCTGGAGAATCCCATGGATGCAGGAGCCTGGAAGGCTGCAGTCCATGGGGTTGCTAAGAGTCAGACACCACTGAGCGACTTCACTTTCCCTTTTCACTTTCATGCATTGGAGAAGGAAATGGCAGCCCACTCCAGTGTTCTTGCCTGGACAATCCTAGGGACAGGAGAGCCTGGTGGGCTGCCGTCACGGGGTCGCACAGACTCAGACATGACTGAAGCAACTTAGCAGCAGCAGCATTTCCTTGGATATACACCCAGGAGTGGAACTGCTAGAACACATGGTAGTTCTATTGTTAATTTTTTTGAGGAGCCTGCAGGTCATATTCATACAGTGCCCCAGGTTCCCTTTTTCTACACACCCTCCCTGACATTTAGCTCTTGTCTTCTCTCTGATAGCCATTCTAACAGATGTGGTGTTTCATGGTCTCAATTTGCATTTCCCTCATTATTAGTGTTTTCATGCACCTGTTGGCCATTTGGAGATGTCATTTTTGGAGAAATATCTATTTAGTTCCTAGGCCCACTTTCAGTTGGCGTGTTTATTTTTTTCTTATTGCATTGTATGTGTTCTTCATAAAATTCGGATGTTAATTCTTTGATATGCTTTGAAAATATTTCCTCACTTTCTGTTGGTAACTTCATTTTGTGGGTTGTTTCTTTTGCTTTGTAGATTGTTTCTTTTGATGTAGTCCTACTTGTTGATTTTTGCTTTTGGTGTTCGTGGTTTTGGTGTCATATCTAAGACAGCATTGCCAGTGTCAAGGGGGCTTCTTCCTTATGTTTTCTTCTAGGCATTTTTGGTATCAGGTCTTATGTTTCATTCTTTGCTTCATTTCAAGTTCATTTTATGAATGGTGTGAGATAGGGTTCCGATTTCATTTTTTTTGCATGCATTTACCCAGTTGTCTCAACAAGATTTTTTTGAAGGGACAACTTTCCCCTTGGATGTTCTTGGCAGTTTTGTCAAATACTAGTTGAGCAAATATGCCAGTGTTTATTTCTAGGCCCTTTAATAGATTCTATTGATGTATCCCCCTTTTATTTTTTAATGCCAATACCACACTGTTTTAGTTACTACAACTTTGTAGTATAGTTTGAAGTCAGGAAGTGTGATGCCTCTGATTTTGTTCTTTCTTGGGATTACTTTGGTAATTTAGGGTCTTCAGTGGTTTTATACAAATTTTGGATTTCTTTTTCTATTTTTGCAAAGAATAACATTGGAATTTTGATAGGGATTTCACTCAATCTATAGATAGATTTTGGTAGTATGGACATTTTAGCAATATTAATTCTTCCAATACATGAACACAGAAGTCTTTCCATTTATTTGTGTCCTCTTCAGTTCTTTTTTTCAAAGAAGTCTTATAGTTTTCATTGTACAGATCTTTCATTTCCTTGGTTAAATTTATTCCTTGCTATAGTACTGTTTTTGATGCTATTGTGAATAGGATAATTTTCTTCATTTCTTTTTAGATGTTTCACTATAACTGTATAGAAAGTAGCTGATTTCTCTACATTGATTTTATATCCTGCAACTTAACTGAATTTATTTCTTAGTTCCAGCAGATTATTATTATTTTGTTGTTGTTGAGTCTTTGGATTTCTATATACAAAATTGTACCACTTGAAAAGAATGACAACTTTATTTCTTCCTTTGCAGTTTGGATGTCTTTGGTTTTTAGCCTTGCCTGATTGCCCTAGCTAAGACTTCCAGTATTATATTAAATAGGAGTGGTGAGAGAGGTTGTCCCTGTGTTGTTCCTGGATCTTAGAGGAAATACTTTCAGTTTTTCACATTGAATATAATGTTAGCTGGAGTTTATGGTATATCCTGGTGGCTCAGAGGTTAAAGTGTCTGCCTCTAATGTGGGAGACCCAGGTTCAATCCCTGGGTCAGGAAGATCCCCTGGAGAAGGAAATGGTAACCCACTCCAGTATTCTTGCCTGGAGAATCCGATGGACAGAGGAGCCTGGAAGGCTACAGTCGCAAAGAGTCAGACACGACTGAGCGACTTGACTTCACTTCATGGGTGGTCATGGAACATAATTCTGGCCAGTGAAAGGAAAGGGGAACTTGTTATGTGGGATTCTAGAAAAGTTCCTAAAAATGAGTAGAGTCATTTGGCCTTTTCCTCCTTTTTCATTCTTCCTCAGTAAACTGTGGACATGATGTATGGGGCTACAGAAACCACCTTGTGATAGATGGTTAGGTAAAGACTGAGAGAGATGTAGCCATGTCTGTTGGGCATTATCGTTTGAAGCCTTGAACCAGTTCTGAAACTCTTCTGAACTTGAAACATGAAAGAATAATGGGTTCCACTTCAGGGCACTGTGATTTAGGTGCTGTGTTACACAAATACAAGCCCAGTCCCTAAGAGATACTTCACCAGTCAGAGTGCATCTCCAGCTCACTTGTAAACTGATTAGTCTGTCATATAAAATCCAGTCTTTTGAGTGACTGGTTTAGGCATGAGCATGTGGTGGGAGCTAATGGAATCTGACCAATGTGATATGAGGAGGAATTTGCTTTACTCCCTGTAAATAACTCAGTGGACATTGGTCAAGCCAACTCCAGGAGCTGGTGAAGGACAGGGAAGCCTGGTGCGCTGCGGCCCATGCTGCCAGAGTCAGACACGACTGAGAACTGAACAACACACCACAGATACGCCTCCCCACTCTCAGAAGAAAGAGTATCAGATGGAATGCTTTCTTTTGCAGACACTGTCTAAATCATAATGTGATGCCTGTAATCACTTTAGCCATCTTGCAACTCTGAGGGGGAGCTGATCTGGGAATAAAGCTGATACAGTGAGGCTGCATAGTGGATACTGGGGAAGAATCAGATGTTTGATGATTTTGTTGACCTGTCAGTCAGTCCGGGAGTTACACATTTTGAGCTTCTGGCTTTGTAAAGTAATAAATTTTGGTTGTTTAGGCCAGGAGTTGGCAAATTTTTTTTTCTGTAAAGGGCCATATAGTAAATACCTTAGGCTTTGTAGGCCAACTTCTCCCATGGTGGAGTGGAAGTGGCCATAGACAATATGTAAGCAAATGAGCACGTGTGAGTTCCCATAAAACAGGCAGCTGGCACTATTTGTCACTCAGGCAGTAGTTTGCTGAACCATGATTTAGACACTTGAGTTGAGGTTCTCTGCTGCTTAACTGATTTGCATCTTACTGGCTACTGAAGTGGAAGGCAGAATAAAATCTAAGGCCTTTCAGCTCAGAGATTGGCTCATTTAGAGAATGACAGAAGAAGAGACAAGAAAAGAGAGAAACAAGAAGTAGGAATGATGAAAAGTGAAAGGAAAGGGAAGCCGCTCAGTCGTGTCCTACTCTTTGCAGCCCCATGGACTGTAGCCTACCAGGCTCCTCTGTCCATGGGATTTTCCAGGCAACAATACTGGAGTGAGTTGCCATTCCCTTCTCCAGGAGATCTTCCCCAACCAGGGATTGAACCTGGGTCTCCCACACTGTAGGTGGATGCTTTACCGTCTGAGCCACCAGGGAAACCACTAGGAATGATGAAAGGTACTTCCAAAAGAGCTAGTGGTAAATAAAGTAGCTGGAAAATATACACCTACCGTAGTTGAATAGGAAAGGAAGAAATATCCACCCCTTAGCAGAAGCCTGCTAGAAGAAGAAAGTCCCACAGAGTGAGGAAGCATTTTTAAATGTAAAATTTCTATCATTTTAGCACATAAATAAAAAGTTAGGCATGTATATGTTTCTTATCTCACCACCCAGACACAAATCTTCTTATAAAGATGCAAATATAGTCTTTGCCTTTTTATAAAAGTGAGTTGCACTACATACGCTGATTGGTGGCTTGCCTTTTCCACCTGAACTGTGGATTCCGAAGAATTCATCACATTCATAAAGTTACACAGCTGTCATTTTGAAAGCTGGTTTTTAGCCCATTGTACAGAAGTAGCAGTTTATTCAACTGGTCCCTATTCTTTCATTTCAGTTGTCTTCCCTGATACCCATTGTTCTGCTGTTATATAATAATCTTGAAATACTCTATTTGCTGTGAGAAAGTTCTGTCCCATTCCCTCCCTCTAAAACCTTGTTTCAGATGAGGCCTTTTCTCTTCCCTGATAATGTCAAGCAGCTGGTAAAGGGCAATTTACAAATGTTTCAGTTTAGCAATCAGAGTCATCATCTTCTAGTCCACTGAGTGAAATCCTAATGAGGTCATTTGTCTAGATGTGAAACTCTTGAGTCTTCAGGGATTTCAGCAATGTTTATTTAGTCTTCTGGTTGCACTTTTCCATGGTATATACAGTCCTTACCTTGTAGGGTAGGGCTGCTGGTTTGTCTGTTGATCAGAAGTAGTCAACAGTAATGGTCTGCAGATTTACTTCCTTGCTCTTCCCCTTTACCCTACGCCCCCAACCCAACATCTGACAATTGTCTGAATCATTTCAGGGGCAATTTAACTCATACTGTTTTGGTCTGGAATTTTCTAGTCAATTTGTGTTGGTCAGTTAGTGAGGACTGGTGCTCACTGGACCAGATGGAACTATTTATAATTGGAGGATGCATACCTGAAGTTTTCCATACTTTCTCCACCCTCTTCTAGCCAGGGACGATAGTAAAATATCATTCATGTTTAACTTTAGAATGGAACCTGAGACCCAGAGAAGGCAAGAAACTTGGCCAGTGATGCACAGCTAGATAGAGACGTGACTGAAGGAAGATCCAAGCATTCCTGGGAATTCTCTGCTGTTCCCCCGTGAACAGGGAAGTCTGCCAAGACAGAAGTCTTTTGGGAAGTGATCATGCAATATCTCTGAGTTGTGGATGGGGTGGGTATTGAATAGAAAAAGCACAGAACAGCAGGTGTAATGCATAAAGGAAGAAGATTCTGAGGGAAAAATATAAAATATAAAATATTTTGTGGGTAAACATTTATTGGCATGAAAATTATCTCCTATACATAAAGTGAAAAATTTAGGTTACAAGCTAACACGTGGAGCAAGACTTCCATTTTTGTTAACAAATTAACTTCATATGACTGTGTCTGTCTGTCTATCTGCCTACCTAAAAATTTACATTTCAAGTGGTTATTTTTGGGCATGGGAAACTGGAGTTTTATTAGTTCCTTCTTACTGATAAACCACATTTTCTAATTATTTTATAATAAACATAGCCTTTCTAATAAGAAAAGTTATAATTAAAGAAATACACTTACAGATAAAGTTGTGGGATGTGTATGTTTGCTGTTGTTGTTGTTGTTGCACCATGCAGCACATGGGATCTTTGTTCTGTGTGTGTGTGTGTGTGTGTGTGTGTGGGCGTGCGCGCGCATGCGCACACACAGATACTTAGTTGTGTCTGATTCTTTGCAATCCTATGGACTGTAGTCCACCAGGCTCCTCTGTCTATGGAATTTTCCAGGCAAGAATACTGGGGTGGGTTGCCATTTCCTATCCCAGGTGATCCTCCAGACCCGGGGATTGAACCTGCATCTCTGATATCTCCTGAATCGACAGGTGGATCCTTTACTGCTGCGCCACTTGGAAAGCCCCTTTGTTCCCTGACCAGGGATCAAACCCAAGTCCCCTGCATTGGAAGCACAGAGGTCTTAACCATTGAACTGCCAGGAGAGTCCTATGGATTATGTTTAGAAAGCATATCTATATGTCACTAAGACTTACAAGTCACAAGTATTTTCACATGCTCTTTTGAGTGAAGACTATTCCTTTCATTGGGAGTACCATTCACACAGTACCTTTAGGCATGGCATGCTTCCTTGACAGTTTTCACAATCCCTTAGAGCTCTAGAGGACAAGTCTAAGTTACAATTACCTGGTGGGTAGTGGCCTGTTAATTTTTATCTTTTTGTTTTTCTTTGAATGAATGAATAAGAAACGTTTCAGTAACTCTATTTAAATGTCATTGAGGCTGAAATTGAAAGGACATCAGTGACTAAATCACTTTGTTGTATACCTGAAACTAACATAGCACTATAAATCAACTATGCGTACATGCTCAGTCACTTCAGCTGTGTCCAACTCTTTGCGACCCTATGGACCATACCGTTCCAAGCTCCTCTGTCCATGGGACTCTTCAGGCTAGAATACTGGAGTGAGTTGCCATGCCCTCCTCCAGGGTATCTTCCCTGACCTAGGTTGGAACCTGCATCTCCTGTGGCTCCTGAATTGCAGGTGGATTCTTTACCCACTGAGCCACCTGAGAAGCCCTTACAGATGAAAGTCCCTCAGCCACGTCCAACTCTTTATGACCCCATGGACTGCAGCTCACCAGGCTCCTCTGTCTATGTAATTCTCCAGGCAAGAATACTGAAGTGGATAGCCACTCTCTTCTCCAAAGAATGGTCTTGACCGAGGGATTGAAACCAGGTCTCCCACATTTTAGACAGATTCTTTACCATCTGAGCCACTAGGGAAGCCCTGTATTCCAATATAAAATAAAAATTAGAAAAAGAAAAGACATCAATGAAAGGACAACAAAATGGGACGTGTGTAATTGTTTTTTAAAAAAATTTTAATTGAAGGATAATTACTTCACAGAATTTTGTTGTTTTTTTGTCAAACGTCAACATGAGTCAGCCATCAGTTCAGTTCAGTTCAGTCACTCAGTCATGTCCGACTCTTTGCTACCCCATGAATCACAGCACACCAGGCCTCCCTGAGCACACCAACTCCCGGAGTTCACTCAGACTCACGTCCATCGAGTCCGTGATGCCATCCAGCCATCTCATCCTTAGTCGTCCCCTTCTCCTCCTGCCCCCAATCCCTCCCAGCATCAAAGTCTTTTCCAGTTAGTCAACTCTTCGCATGAGGTGGCCAAAGTACTGGAGTTTCGGCTTTAGCATCAGTCCTTCCAAAGAAATCCCAGGGCTGATCTCCTTCAGAATGGACTGGTTGGATCTCCTTGCAGTCCAAGGGACTCTCAAGAGTCTTCTCCAACACCACAGTTCAAAAGCATCAATTCTTCGGCGCTCAGCCTTCTTCACAGTCCAACTCTCACATCCATACATGACCACAGGAAAAACCATAGCCTTGACTAGACGGACCTTTGTTGGCAAAGTAATGTCTCTGCTTTTGAATATACTATCTAGGTAAGTCATAACTTTTCTTCCAAGGAGTAAGCGTCTTTAAATTTCATGGCTGCAGTCACCATCTGCAGTGATTTTGGAGCCCAGAAAAATAAAGTCTGACACTGTTTCCAGTGTTTCTTCATCTATTTCCCATGAAGTGACGGGACGGGATGCCATGATCTTCATTTTCAGAATGTTGAGCTTTAAGCCAACTTTTTCACTCCTCTTTCACTTTCATCAAGAGGCCCTTTAGCTCCTCTTCACTTTCTGCCATAAGGGTGGTGTCATCTGCATATCTGAGGTTATTGATATTTCTCCCGACAGTCTTGACTCCAGCTTGTGCTTCTTCCAGCCCAGCATTTCTCATGATGTACTCTGCATAGAAGTTAAATAAGCAGGGTGACAATATACAGCCTTGATATACTCCTTTTCCTATTTGGAACCAGTCTGTTGTTCCATGTCTAGTTCGAACTATTGCTTCCTGGCCTGCATACAGATTTCTCAAGAGGCAGGTTAGGTGGTCTGGTATTCCCATCTCTTTCAGAATTTTCTACAGTTTATTGTGATCCACACAGTCAAAGGCTTTGGCATAGTCAATAAAGCAGAAAGAGATGTTTTTCTGGAACTCTCTTGCTTTATCCATGATCCAGCAGATGTTGGCAATTTGATCTCTGGTTCCTCTGCCTTTTCTAAAACCAGCTTGGGGGTTCATGGTTCACGTATTGCTGAAGCCTGGCTTGGAGAATTTTGAGCATTACTTTACTAATGTGTGAGATGAGTGCAATTGTGCAGTAGTTTGAGCATTCTTTGGCATTGCCTTTCTTTGAGATTGGAATGAAAACTGACGTTTTCCAGTCCTGTGGCCACTGCTGAGTTTTCCAAATTTGCTGGCATATTGAGTGCAGCACTTTCACAGCATCATCTCTCAGGATTTGAAATAGTTCTACTGGAATTCCATCGCCTCCTCTAGCTTTGTTCATAGTGATGCTTTCTAAGGCCCACTTGACTTCACATTCCAGGATGTCTGGCTCTAGATGAGCTATCACACCATCGTGATTATCCAGGTCGTGAAGATCTTTTTGTATAGTTCTTCTATGTATTCTTGCCATCTCTTCTTAATATCTTCTGCTTCTGTTAAATCCATACCATTTCTGTCCTTTATCGAGCCCATCTTTGCATGAAATGTTCCCTTGGTATCTCTAATTTTCTTGAAGAGATCTCTAGTCTTTCGCATTCTGTTCTTTTCCTCTATTTCTTTGCATTGATCGCTGAAGAAGGCTTTCTTATCTCTTCTTGCTATTCTTTGGAACTCTGCATTCAGATGTAAACTGCATTAGAATGTGATATTTATTTTTCTCTTTCTGACTTACTTCACTCATATAACAGGTTCTAAGTTCATCCACCTCATGAGAACTGACTCAAATGCATTCTTCTTTATGGCTGAATAATATTCCATTGTATATCTGTGCCACAACTTCTTTATCCATTCATCTGTCGATGGGCATCCAGGTTGCTTCTGTGTTCTGGCTATTGTAATAGTGCTGCAGTGAACAATAGGATACATGTGCCTTTCTCAGTGTTGGCTTCCTCCCGGGTATATGCCTACGAGTGGGACTGCTGGGTCATATATGGTAGTTTTATTCCTAGCTTTTAAGTGAATCTCCATACTCTCTTACATAGTAGCTGCATCAATTTACATTCCCACCAACAGTGCAAGAGCGTTTCCTTTTCTCCACACCTTCTCCAGCATTTATTTGTAGACTTCTTGATGACGGCCAGTCTGATGGGAGGTGATACCTCATTGTAGTTTTGCTTTGCATTTCTCTAACAGTGAGCGATGTTGAGCATCTTTCCAAGTGTTTGTTAGTCATCTCTGTGTCTTCTTTGGAGAGATGTCTGTTTAGCTCTTTCCCCACTTTTTGATTGGGTTGTTTGTTTTTCTGGTATTGAGTTGTATGAACTGCTTGTATGTTTTGGAAATTTTAATCCTTTGTCAGTTGTTTCATTTGATATTATTTTTTCCCATTCTGAGGGTTGTCTTTTCACGTTGCTATAGTTTCCTTTTGGTGTGCAAAAGCTTTTATAGTTACAATTGTTACGTCTTCCTCTTGGATTGATTCCTTGATGATTATGTAGTGTCCTTCCTTATCTCTTATAATCTTTATTTTAAGGTCTGTTTTGTCTATTATGAGGATTGCTACTCCAGCTTTATTTTTTCCCATTTGCATGGAATATATTTTTCCATACTCTCATTTTCAGTCTATATGTGTCTTGAGGTCTGAAGTGGGTTTATTGTAGACAGCATCTATATGGGTCTTGTTTTTGTGTCCATTCAGCCAGTCTGTGTCTTTTGGGTGGAGCATTTAATCCATTTACATTTAAAGTAATGATTGCTATATATGTTCCTATTGCCATTTTGTTAATTGTTTGGGGTTGATTTTGTAGATCTTTCTCTTCTCTTGTGTTTCTTGACTATACAAGTCCCTTTAACATTTGTTGTAAAGCTGGTTTAGTGGTACTGAATTCTGTTAACTTTTGCCTGTCTGTAAAGCTTTTTATTTCTCCATCAATTTTGAATGAGATCCTTGCCGGGTGCAGTAATCTTGGTTGTAGATTTTTTTCTTTTCAGTAATTTAAATATATCCTGCCATTCCTTTCTGGCCTGAGAGTTTCTGCTGAAAGATCAGCTGTTACACGTGTGGGAATTCCCTTTTTGTTATTTGTTGCTTTTCCCTTGCTGCTTTTAATATTCTTTCTTTGTGTTTATTCTTTGTTAGTTTGATTAGTATGTGTCTTAGTTTGATTAGTATGTGTCTTAGTTTGATTAGTATGTGACTAGTATGGGACTCTTTGTGCCTATTGAACTTGATTGACTTATTTCCTTTTCAATACTGGAGGAAATTTTCAACTATAATTTCTTCAAAAATTTTCTTATGCCCTTTCTTTTTCTCTTCTTCTTCTGGGACTCCTATAATTCGAATGTTTGTGTGTTTGATATTGTCCCAGAGGTCTCTGAGACTATCTTCAGTTCTTTTCATTCTTTTACTTTATTCTGCTCTTCAGAAGTTGTTTCCACCATTTGATCTTCCAGCTCACCGATTCATTCTTCTGCTTCAGATACTCTGCTATTGATTGCTTCTAGAGTATTCGTAAGTTCAGTTATTATGTTGCTTGTCTCTGTGTGTTTATTCTTTAATTCTTCAGTGTCTTTGTTAAGTGATTCTTACATTTCCTCCATTCTGTTTTCAAGGTTTTTGATCGTCTATCATTACTCTGCATTCATTTTCAGGTAGTTTGCCGAAACTTTTCATTTATTTGGACTTCTGTGTTTCTAGTTTGTTCCTTCATTTGTGTCGTATTTCTCTGTCTTCTCATTATTTACTTATTTTTAATGTATTGTGTTTGAGGTCTCCTTTACCCAGATTTTGAGGTTGAATCCTTTCTTCCTTCCAGTTTCTGCCTTCCTAGGGTTGGTCTACTGGTTTGTGTAACCTTCATGCAGGGTGAGATTCATGCCAGCTTTTTGCTTGTTTGTTTTCCCTCTGGTGGGAAAGGCTGTGAGGGGTGATCCTGTCTGCTGCTGCTGATGTTGTCTGTTTTTTGTTGTGTTTGTTGTTTGGATGAGGCGTCCTGCACAGGGTGCTGCTGTTGGCTGGGTGACGCTGAGTCTGGTATTCAGGTGGCTTCATCTGTGGGAGTTCTTGCTATCTGATACTCCCTAGGGTTAGTTCCTCTGGTATTCCAGGGTCGGGGAGGCAGTGCTCCCATTCTAAAGGCTTCAGGGCTTGATCTCTGGTCAGGAGCGAGATCCCACACGTGGTTTGTTATGGCATTGCTGCTGCTGCTGCTGCTGCTGCTGCTGCTGCTGCTGCTAAGTCGCTTCAGTCGCGTCCGACTCTGTGCGACCCCATAGACGGCAGCCCACCAGGCTCCCCGTCCCTGGGATTCTCCAGGCAAGAATACTGTTATGGCATTAAGTGAGATTAAAACAAATAGCCAAAAAGGAGAAACCAAAGATGAATCCCAGACAAATGACAGTTTTACAAAACCAGGTGAAAAATAATTAAATTAATGGAACACACACATGTACATAAACACCCCTACACAGAATCAGAAGAGCCCAACAAAGACAGAGCACAGTAGATTGACCTGGCAAAGGAAGGGAACCAAAATGATATCTGCCAGTTAAGAGCAAAACTAACTGAAGCACAAACTGGAAAACAGACCTAACTCATGGTGCCAGGTGGGGAATAAGGCAAGGAAAGCAAAACTAACAGATATGTTGAGAGGAAAGAAAAGAAAGAAAGAACAGATGTGCAAAGTTTAACAGAGGTAGATAAAAAAGAGCTATATACATTAAAGATGAACTGCAAGGGGAAAAGAGCAGTAGGAAAAGCAAACAAAGGAATAAATGTAGAAAAAATATAGGTTTAAAAAATTAGAAATTAAAATTAAGAAAAAGGAGAAAAGAAAATAAAGGAAGAAGAAAGAAAATAAAAAGGAAAACTCTACAGAACTGCAAAAGCCCAACGTAGGGGCAGAGGCTTATAGCAACAAGAAGTGTGACTGAATATACACATATACATGTGCACCTATAAGCAAAATAGAAACAGTCTAACAAAAATAAAATATAAGAGATTGACCTGGAGAACAAGGAAACCAAAAATTATATGTACCAGTTAAGAAGAAAACTGACTAAAGCACAAACTGGAAAATGGAACTAAAGCAAGGTGCCAAGTGGGGAATACAGCAGTGAACACAGAGCTAACTAATATGTGGAGAGGAAAGGAAAAAAGAAAAGAAAGAAAGAATAGATATGCAAAGTCAAATAGAGGGAGGTAGAGAAGATTTACACACACTGAAGATGAACTGCAAGGGAAAAGAGCAGTAGGGAAAGCAGACAAAGGAATAAATGTAGAAAAAAATATAGTAGGTTAAAAAAATTAGAAATTAAAATTTACAAAAAAGGAAAAGAAGAAAAAAAGGATGAAGAAAGAAAAGAAAAAGGAAAGCTCCAAGGAACTGCAAAAGCCCAACATAGAGGCAGAGGTTTATAACAACAATAAAAAATGGGACAGAAGAAAAAAAAAAAAAGGTCAAAAGTTTAATTAGATTTCATAGTGCCAATAAAATTGACAACTACAACAGAGGGGGAACAAAAGGAAAAAAAAAATTGAAAAGAATCTACAGAACAAGTCAAAACATAAGAATAATAAATGCTTCTCTTGAATCACTGCTGTCAGGATCCTTTCCCTCACTGGGAGCCGCATTCTATCTAACATCCCTAGGATACCCTCCAACACTGTCCTGGTCTCTGGACTTGCCTTGGGGCAGCTCAGATTCTGCTGAGTCACTTCAGTCGTGTCCGACTCTGTGCGACCCCATTGACGGCAGCCCACCAGACTCCTCCATCCCTGGGACTGTCCAGGCAAGAACACTGGAGTGGGTTGCCATTTTCTTCTCCAATGCATGAAAGTGAAATTGAAAGTGAAGTCGCTCAGTCGTGTCCGACTCTTAGCGGCCCCATGGACTGCAGCCCACCAGGCTCCTCTGTCCATGGGATTTTCCAGGCAAGAGTACTGGAGCGGGGTGCCATTGCCTTCTCTGAGCTCAGATTCTAATCAGGTCCTATTCCTGTGTGTTCTTGCCTCCAGTGTCCACAGCTATCAGAGCTTGTGCATTTTCTTTTGTGGGAGCTCTCCAATGTCCTTTTATATTTTCCATAGACACAGAGTCTGCCTAGTTGATCGTGTGGATTTAATCTGCAGCTTGTACAGCTGGTGGGAAGGTTTTGGGTCATCTTCCCTAGCCACACTGCCCCTGGGTTTCAACTGTGGTTTTATTTCCACTCCCCTGACAGAGAAGCCTGGCAGGCCACAGTCCACAGGGTGGCAAAGAGGTGGACACGACTGAAGCGACCCTGCATGCATAGACACAAGGCTTTCTTGCCTGTGGCAGCTCTGCCCCAGTGAGTGTTGAGCATGAAGGTGGTGCAGCTGCTTGGCTTGCGGCGACCCTGGCAGCCAAGTGTGCAGGGACATGGACTGCCTCCACCGCAGGAATTATGGCCCTATCAGAGTCTTTTTTCCAGCCTTTGGTAGCTGGCGATCAGAAGGCTTCTTTGGCCAATCTTTCTCCATAGCTCCGCATATTCAGGCACATAGAGGGCCCCCCTGGCTGGGGTCCTACTCTGTAGATTGGTGCACAGGCACTTAAAGGGGCCCCCAAGTGGGGTCCTACTCTCTAGTTAGGCGCATCAGTCACTTAAAGGAGCACCCTGGGTGGGGTCCTGCTCAGTAGTTCAGGTGATGATGGGCCAGCCTGTCTATTGTTCAGCTGAGGTATGAGCGGGGAGAGAGGCTATGGTGATGGCTCTACCCGCTATGCATGACTCAGCAGTACTGCCTTGCTTCCATGGCTGCCCAGCTTTCCTCCACAGGCATTTCCCACTACAATCTCCTGCCTCACATCCCCTCAATCCATCTCCCTGCAGTAAACAGCAGTGATCATCCTGGGATTGCTCCACAATCCCTAAACTTCAGCTCCCAGCTGCTGCGCCTTCCAGGGGCCTGCGCCCTGTCCGGAGTATGCATGGCTGCGGCAAGGACTGTCTGATTCTCATTCCATTTAGGCTGGCACAGATCAGCTGTTTCACTCTCAGCCTTAAATGTTTCTTGCCTGTGGCAGCTCTGCCCCAGTGGGAATCGGACATTGCCCTGGCTCAGACAATTGCCCTGATGTGGGAATCGGACCCCTGCTTCAGTTCCCCACCCCAGAGGGCAGGTCCAGTCTTACTAACACTCCTGTTTCTCCCCCTAGTTCCTCCATCCTACCGAGTTTTACGAGGTTCTATATATTCTTTTCTGCTGGTCAGGTACTCCTTTCTGCTCTCAGCTGGTGTTCTGCATGCACTTTTTGTGTCTGAAGGTGTATTCCTGATGTATCCGTGGAGAGAGATGTACTCCACATCCACCTGCTCCTCTGCCATCTTGTGAAGACCAGTATGTGTAATTCTTAATGATTGGATGGAAGGGAAGGAGGAAGCAAGAGGCAGAATAAGTTATGTAACCCTTTCCCTACATATCAGATATGAAGAGAAAGTTATCACCAGTATGACTGTGGCTCATTACAATGTAGTCATATTTCAGATGCTTTGGTTCTTTCCTGGAGGTCTAGAGACTCTCAGTGATGAGAGGGTGAAGGGAGGGACTTCTAGAGAAACGGATTAAAGATATTGAGAACATGTTTCAAAGGGAACTTTTATAAACCCTCTGTCCTGGATCCCATGTATGAAAAAGATTCCTGGTAGAATTGAATAAAGTCACTGACTCAGGCTGGGTTACATGCAAAAGCTGCATGGGGAAATTAGAGGGAAAAAGGCTTCCTCTGTCCTCAGAAGTATAGCATGGGTTGGTAATGAAAGGGTTTCAAATGTGCGTGTAGAAAACTCCTATGAGCCACTGGAGGGCAGAGTAAGCTCTTACGTTTTTTACTGTCTTCTTCTTACTGCCAGATGGTAAAGGATCTCCTTGCAATATGAAGACCTGGGTTCAATCCCTGCATCAGAAAGATCCCCTGGGAAGGGAATGGCTACCCACTCCATTATTCTTGCTTGGAGAACTCCATGGACAGAGGAGCCTCCTGGACTACAGTCCATGGCGTCTCTAAGAGTTGAACATGGCTGAGCAAGTAACCCTTTCACTTTTCATTGTTGTTACTCACCAACTAAAAAGCATCTGATAACCCCTCAGATGTTAAAAAAGAAAAAATGCAAACTCTTTCCGTTGACAGGTGCTAGCCATGATGTGTTACCAAGCCATCGTCTGTTTTAACCCCTTCCTGTTTTAACCCCCTCAGATGTTAAAAAGAAAAAATGCAAACTCTTTCCGTTGACAGGTGCTAGCCATGATGTGTTACCAAGCCATCGTCTGTCTCTCTTAGCTCCTTAAGGGCCGGCTGCAAGGCGCTTCTTCCTGTTTTGGCACAGGCCAAGTTGGTCCTCACTGTGGACCACTGCATAGCTACCTTTCTTCCTGAAACTGCTGCCCTGGGTCATTACATGCTTACCTCTCCCTTGCTTTTAAAGTCACAGTTTAATGCCACCTTCTCAAAGAGGATTTTCTCCGTCACTCAATCGGAAATATATCACCAGCTGCTCCCTGTCATTTCAGCCAAGCAAGCATTTATTACCATTTATCATTACCTGACATTTTTGTTTTGTTTTTTTACTTCTGTTCTCCTGTTAGAATGTAGACCATGAAAAAGAAACATGGGCCCTTTCATATAAAGTCTTGAATGGTGCTCAGCACGAGGTGGTTACCTAATAGTGATATGTAGACTGAGTGAACACGTCTGCTCTGAGATCGTCATATTCTTATTCTGGGAATACTTCCGGGTCCCTTTAGGCTGATAAGGTATCGTTCTATTTTACTTCCAGTGCAGCCTCTGCTTTTGAGTATGGCATCCAGCTAAGTTGTAAATGATGGCAGGCACAGGATCTCTTTTGTTTTGCATTCTCAGTGCTCTGTTATGTACCAGGAATTGGAAGAATGAATGAATGTGTGAATGAATGAGGGTTGTGCTACAGACATGGTAGATCCTTAGGCATCACGTCTGACATAGAAACTCTCACCTTGGTGGGCAGACATTCGAAGTAATATACAAATTTTGTTTTTAAGGATCATCTTAAGTCACACTTATAATACAGAAACAGAAATAAGAAACATTAAAAATGAAATAGATAGCTAACTGGGACATACTGTACAGCACGAGGAACTCTGCTCAATAATCTGGAATAAGCTAAGTGGGGAAAGAATCTGAGAAAGGATAGATACATGTATAACTGAATCACTGGACATCTGAAAGTAACCCAATGTTGTGAATCAATTATACTCCAATACAAAATAAAAACCTTAAAAAGGGATGAAAAAAATAAAATGTTTCATGGAAAAAAGAAAATACAAAATCTTATGAAAATAATTGCCATAGCTGTTGAGAAGATATTTTGGGTTGTTTCTATACACTGCAAATAAATTATCTTACCACTTAAAAAAAAAAAAAAAGTGAAAGGTCCATGTTGATGCAGTTGAGGTAATTTCTAGGACTAGAAATCTGGAAAGTCAACTTTGGGAGACTCTCAACTTAGGCTTCGCTCAGTCTCTAACTTCTATTAAATATAATGGCCCTTGTTCCTAGTCAGCTACCTTGGAGATCTGGTTAAACATCAGATTCTTGACAAGAGAGAAAGAATATGGAACCTCAAAAGATCCTCAAAGAGGATATATTTGGAATAGGAAAAGGAAAAAAAATTAGAAAATATCCGTTTAGTGAAACAGTCCGCCTTTGCACCCCAGTGCATTTCTGGGGCTTTAAGATTTAGTGGCTACCTGTGATCACTAAAGGCCCAGGAAGTTGGAAGCTCACTTTTCTATGAGAGTAACTTTTGGATTTCACTAGGTAGTTTCCATGGGATGGAATTCCTCTTATTCAGTTTCTATGAAGAGCTGAGAGATTTGGGGGCTTATTAACATGATAGAGAGGTAGAGGTCTCCCAGGCTGTGCCCTCTGTCATTTAACTGGTGTTCTCCAAGATCTAAGATCAGGTGTTTATTAAGATATAGGGTGATGGAGCCCACTGCTTATTAAAGTCTGCTTTGTGGAATAATGGTCCCATGAGATGCTCCATGAAGGAAGGATTCTGTAAAATTGGTTTTGGGAATGCCACTCAATCTCAGCATATTCTTGAGATTTACAGTTGACATTAGCATGGAAGAACCTCTGAGAATATCTGCAGTAAAGCAAACTTAAGATCCTTGAACTCACTTAACTGTGCAGTGTATATGTGAGTGTGTATGTGTGTGTGTGAGTTTGTATGTGTGTGAGTGCTACTAAGATTCTTGGGGAAATATATGGTAGAGGGAAAATTCTGGATGTCCGAGTCAGATGTGGGTTCCGATTTAATTTCTGTTACTCACTGCTGTGTGACCTAGAACAACTTACTTAACTTCTGTTTTTTCTTTGTAAACTGGGTATTGCACTTTGCCCAATAAGATTATCATGCCTATGATGACGCACGTGCCAGTGTCTGACTCAGGTCGTGGAACTGATAGCACTGGTAGCCAAACAGGTAAGAGTGGAAGTGGCTGAGTCGTGTCCAGCTCTTTGTGACCCCATGTAATGAACAGTCCATGGATTCTCCAGACCAGGATACTGGAGTTGGTTGCCATGCCCTCCTCCAGGAGATCTTCCCAACCCAGGAATAGAAGCCAGGTCTCCCACACTGCAGGCGGATTCTTTACCACCTGAGCCACCAGGGAAGCCCAAGAATACTGGAGTGGGTAGCCTATCTCTTCTCCAGTGGATCTTCCCGACCCAGGAATTGAACCGGGGTTCAATCTACCTGCATTGCAGGCAGATCCTTTGCCAGCTGAGCTACCAGGGAAGCCATATCCTCGTGTCTAAGTCCGATCATGGCATAAAAATACTTGATAGTACTGGTAACCAGACAGGTGAACAATTTTATTTTTAAAAACCCACCATGGTAGATATGTGTAGGTTACAAAAGTGAATAAAGCAGTGTGTCATATCAGAGAGGCTCCCTGGATGTCAGGTGTTTACACGTACTCACAGGCCTCTGGGTCAGCCCTGTGCCAGGCACCTGCCACATAACACTGGACGGGTCAGAGATGCACCTTATCCTCGTGAAGCTTACTGACTTGCTCTGGGTGGCGTTTGTGTTCTCAGAGCCTGCTTCTTGCTAGAGCTTGACACTCAACCTCATGCCTAGTTACCTTCATATTGATACTAAGAAATAACTATCTTTCCCCACACATCTTTTCAGGTGTAGCCTCCCGAGGCGGGTATTTTCCTGCTGGAATAGCTCTCCAAGTACTCTCTGTAAATTGAATCCATAAAAACTGAGGAAAGTCTCACTGGTGACAGTCAAATGCTTAGGAGCTTGGTGGGAAGAGGAATTGAATGGCAGGAGAGTAGTACTCAGAGAGCATCATATAAACTGTAAAATAGACATTAAACTTTGGTTTCCTCTTCCATCAGGTAAAAAAGAATCACCCATCCTAAATTTGGGGGAGAATGTTTATTAATATTGTAGTAGCTTTTAAGGGTAACATAGGAATATTTAGTTACTGCTTGAAAAATGATTTCAGGATATAAGGATTACAAGGATTATGAAAATAATAGTTAACTGTCCTTCTTTGTACTTTCCCCCTAGGTTTGCATTTATCAGGAGAATAATGGCAAATGCTCAAAATCATCAATAAAAATATTTGAGAAGAAGTTTTTACAAAGGTTAAAAGGTGGAAAATGATTTTTTAAATTATTTCTTGGGTTCTTGATGTATGTGTTTAAAAAGCAGGATGCTTTATGAGTCATTTGGAGTAGAGACAGCGCTTTCCTAAGCCCCAGGCATTCGGCAGTCAGAAGCATCTACCTGCAGCACGGTCTTTGAAGGCAAAAAATTTCACTCAGCAGACTTAAGGGGCCTTGAAGGTAAAAGAAAGGAAATGTCAGTTATGTGACTGCTGAGGGACAATTTCCTATCTCACAAAGTGACCTTGAAATGCTGTTCCTAGTGACTGTGAGGGATGTGTGGCTCATTTTGCTTGGAGAACATGTGGGCTTGGAAATGAACTGCCCTCCTGGGTTGAGCCTCCCTCCTAGTATGGGGGTACTAATGCATTTTAATGGTATTGCCCACATCAGGGTTAGTAGATAAAGAAGAACAGCTGTTGCTAGCTGTTTTCAGTCTTTTGTCTTGCAAAATTATATATCTTTGAGTCTTTGGGAAAGGCTATAGTTTAAATTAAAAAATGAAGTGGGAGTGAGGTGAGGAATCAGATCATCTGTACTTAAAAGTGGCCATTATGGGGGTGTTGACTTGAGACAGTGCTGAATGCTTTGTATTAATTTTCTAATTTAATCTTTGCAGTACTTCTATGACAGTTACATGATTATCTCCAGTTTTTATGGGCCTCCCTGGTGACTCAGTAAAGAATGTGCCTGCAATGCAGGAGACCTGGCTTCAATCCCTGGGTTGGGAAGATACCCTGAAGAAGGGACGGGCAACCCACTCCAGTATTCTTTCCTGGAGAATTCCATGGACAGAGGAGCCTGGCGAGCTGATTTTTAGATTGTCTCCAATTTATTGATGTTCAGAGAGGTAAAGTGAATTGTCCAAAGTCACAAAGCTACTTAGTAATGGAACTGGAGTTTGAATCCAGGTCCGTTTGTATTGCCTTGAAGCTCTGTTTACCTCTTTATATCCATCACAGTGCCTATACGGCTTCTCTGGGGGCTCAGATGGTAAAGAATCTGCCTGCAATGTGGGAGACCTGGGTTCGATCCCTGGGTTGGGTAAACCCCTAGAGGAGGGCATGGCAACGCACTCCAGCATTCTTGCCTGGAGAATCCCCATGAGAGGGGCCTGGCGGACTGCAGTTCATGGGGTCACCAAAAGTTGGACACAGCTGAGCAGCAGCACAGTATCCAGTACTCAGTGCCTTTACGGCAATTACTGTGCCCTGGCGGCAGTAATGCTAATGATAGTTACATGCTTTAACTTCACCGTTACCTCCAAAGCCAACAACCAACGTTGGCCAGCTTCTACTGTGTGCCTGAGCTCCACTGGATTATATCGTTTAATCCGCAGAACTAGACTTTGAGGTGTTGCTCTGGTATAGCCTCTTTTTAGAGATGCAAATATTGGGGTACAGGATGAGTAAGTAATATAACCAAAGTCATGCATCTAGCACGTGGTAGAGGCAAGCTTTGAGCCCTGGTGATTTACCTCTTGACCCTGTCCTCAGCTATTATATTACCTCCCAGTCAAGACGTGTCACTGTGCCTATGAAACCCGCAGACATGCCCTGAAGAGGAGAAACTGGGGGCACGTGTTAATTTCCTTAGACTGCCATAGTGAAGCACCACAAACTGGGGGCTTTAACAAGAGAAATTTATTGTCTTAGCTTTGGAGGCAAAATGTCTGAAATCAAGATGTTGGCAGAGTTGGTTCCTGCTGAGGGCTGTGAGGAAAGGGTCTGTGCCAGACCCCTTTCCTTGGCATTTAGATGTCCGTCTTCATGTTCACATGGTGATCTTTCTATATTCATGTCTGTCTCCACATGCCTCCTTTTCACTCGGACACCAATCATATTGGAGTAGGGCTTACCCTAATGACCTTGTTCTTACTTGATTACTACCTCTGCCAAAGCCCAGTGTCCAAGTAAAGGCACATTCTGAAGAACTGGGGGTTTGGACTCCAGCATATGAATTCGGTGGGGAAACACAATTCAACCCATAACATCAGGGTTCAGAGTTATAATAAAGTTTTGAAATTTCTCAAAGTTCAAGTGAATAGACAAGGGGTAGAGAGGAGGAGGATGCAGGGAAGCTCTAGTGAGCTCAGGGAGAGGCAGTCTGTGGAGCTCTGTGTAGGCGAGTGCACCTCTGACTGGAGTTCATCTCCTGCTCAGAGCTCAAGGGTACGTGACAGAAATGGGTGGCTTTTCCTGATATATATGATGTTTGGGCTATACCCTGGATGTCGGCCAGAGGGTGGGTGGTAGGCTACGGTGAGATGCAGTGTGGGAACCCTGTGAGAAAGATCCCAGCGAAGGGTGTGGATCTTCTATGAGAAGTCAATAACAAGCCTGAAATGTCATGATTGTTGTTTTAGTGGCTAAGTTGTGTCTAACTCCTTTGCAATCCCATGGACTATAGCCCCCAGGCTCCTCTATCCATGGGATTCCCCAGGCAAGAATGCTGGAGTGGGTTGCCATGCCCTCCTCCAGGGGGTCTTCCTGATCCAGGGATCGAATCCTGCTTTAGCAGGCAGTCTCTTACCACTCAGCCACCAGGGAAGCCCCCGAAATGTCATAATACATAGTTGTAATGATATACATCCTCCATAATTATACTGAGAGGGAAATAAAAATAGGTATGAAAGGGGCCATCAAGAGATGGATTGGGTTTAAAATTACTCCAGAGTAGTCTAATTTTGAATTACTGCAAATATGACTTACATACTCAGTAATTCATCCATCAAAGAGTACTTATATCTTGGGTCCTGTGGTTACAGCTGAGAAAATAGGGAAATCAGTGTCCTTGTTTCTGTCTTTAAGGCAAGCATGTGTTAAACCACAGCAACCTCAAAGGAGAAAATTCATTATTATGAGATTGTAGCGCTCTCCACCCTGCGTGACAATAATCCCATCCTGCTAGGCTCCTCTGTTCATGGGATTTCCCAGGCAAGAATATTGGAGTGGGTAGCCATTCCCTTCTCCAGGGGATTTTCCCGACACAGGGATCGAACCTGGGTCTCCTGCACTGCAGGCAGATTCCTTACCATCTGAGCCACCAGGGAAGCCTCTCATTTCATGCATAAAAAGATTACCAGGGGGACAAATAAACAAAATAATTTCAGGGACTCAGTTTGTGTTAGTTACCCTTGAGGCAGTACTGAGGAGCAATATAAGACCTAGACCAAGACCTACATTGAACTGAGAGTGTCTTGGTTCTGTTCTTTCCTGGGAGTCTGCTCTCTGGAAGATGAGAGCTGTGTCTGTCTTCACTTCCTCTTTCACTCTGTCCTCGCTCTGGCCCTCCCTTCCCCAAGGATCCTGAATTTGAGACAGATGTTCCACAGTCTTTCTCCCCAGAAGCAGCTCTAAAGGGTCCCCCAAACCTGAAGGGGATTGGCTGTGATCAGTTTAGCTAGAGGAGTCAGAATAGACCCTGACTGCCAGGAGCTGTTTTCTGGATGTGATGCCAAGGGATAAATAAGCCAATATTAATAGTGGTAATGCTAGTCGCTCAGTCGTGTCTGACTCTTTGAGACCCCATGGCCTGTAGCCCACCAGGCTCCTTGGTCCGTGGGATTCTCCAGGCAAGAATACTGGAGTGCGTTGCCATTCCCTTCTCCAGGGGATCTTCCTGACCTGGGGATCTAACTAGGTCTCCTGCATTGCAGGCAGATTCTTTACTGTCTGTGCTACAGGGAAGCCCAAATAAGCTAATAGATAGCAGAAAGACCTAGAGTTTGTCTGATGACGTGGAAGGCCCTAAACCGTGATAGTAACAGCTAGGAGAGAACATCAAGAGAAGCTGGGGTCATAGAGAGACTGGCTGGGGATATTCTGCTGGCTGAAGGAATCCTTCCCCCAACACTGGAGGGTGTTAGGCTCTTCGTGCAACTCACTAGGGATTAGAACTGGAGACCTATAAACACTCAATGCACACAGTTTCTCCTAAGCACATGGATTCAATCTTCCTAAAGAGACGTCTTTAATTCTAGGGTGGCACACTTCCCCATGCTTCTGTATCCTTAGCCACATCCCCCACCACCCCTGCCGCTTGATTTCCATTCACATTTACGTTACTGCCAGCCAGTGGAGCCAAAGAGCCACATACAAACCCTTGAAGGAAAATGACACTTTTCTCCTTTTCAAGCTAGGACAGATAATGAGAAGTAACAAAGGGTCAAAGAGGATTTTTGCCTGGGATCATGCAGGTTTTGGTTAACTCTGTATCTGTTTAATACAATGCATATGCTATGCCTGAAACATGATGGTCTGTTGTTATTTAATAAACTAACCTTTTTTGATCTTTAAAACACAAACTTCAGTGGCAAAGCTGGATTTCATTTCTGATTTCTTCTGAAGGCAGCTGGAAGGTGCAGAGGTAGGATTTAATCGCCTTCCTTGGGGAGTTGTTTGAGTGACAGCTATTCAAGAGTAGTGTGTAGTGTGGGCTTCTAGGAAGCAGTCGCAGTTTTGTCTTTTCATTGTTCACAGGCTGCTCTCTTAAGAGAAGTGACTGACACTTTACTGGTACAGGAGTAATGGTCCACAGACATTGGTGTGTAAGGAAGGGCTCAAACCTGTAATTTCTCACCGTTCTCAAAACTTCCTTTCAGTGGGAAAGCGGAGGGTCTCTCCATTTTGCCTTTTCCGTGGTTAAGTCTGGGTGGCATGACCCTCTGTTGGGGATCACACTTTCTCCGGGCTTTGTTCCAGTGTGGTCTGGCCTGGGGTCATGGAGGAGGGTTTGCAGAGCCAGGGACACAGCTTGATCCCTGATGCCTCGGAGCTTCCCACTTGAACTGATTGACTGCCTGCTCACATACTGTTAAGTGGTCTGGCTATTTCTGTGCTGCTTAGGCATTTGTGAGACATGGAAGTCCTTCACCTGGATATCACTGAATGCATTGATAGGTCTTAGTGAACTTGGATCTCAGTTTCTTGGGAATAAATTCTTGACAATCTCAGTCTGGGATTAGCATCCCTTTTATGTGCCCTCGGAGGGTCCTATACCTCCTCTATCACTCTATGTATTTCACTTAATACCTGTTTTATGTTAAAATTTTATTCTTAAAAAACAAAACTCATCCACTTGATTTATCAAACATGTCTTTATATGTGAGTACCATGTGCCAGGCGCTGTGCCAAGGACTGAGGATTCAGTAGTGGGCAGAATATTCAAACAGAACAGAAATATGTGGGGTAAAAGTGAAACTTCTCTTTTAAATCTTCCATCTCCTTTTAAGTCTCAGGCCTCTGAAGGGATCTACTTTTAAAAGTTTACAGCAGGGTTTGACAGATTGCCGCTTGAGGCCTAAATCTGACCTACCTCCTGTTTTTGTAAATAAAGTTTTATTGGAACAGAACCATGCTCATTTGTTTACATATGGAAGCTCTGTGGTTGCTGTCACACTGTAACCACAGAGTTGAGTGGCTGTGATAGCTGTATGGTTCACAAATCTGGAAACATCTGATGCATTTGTTTTCATGACCTCACATTAAGAACCGCTGCTCTAAGGCCATGACATTCACCCTTGACTTCATATCAGAGTCAATAAGAGCAATTTGCAAAATGTGTATATTCAGTTCCCCAGACCCCCAGCCTGATTTAAATAGTTGGTAGTGAAACCTGGTACCTGAATATTTAAAAAGTTGCCAGGTGATTCTAATGTGTAGCCTGGCTAGAGAAAGCCTGCTGCTGCTGCTGCTAAGTCACTTCAGTCGTGTCCGACTCTGTGCGACCCCATAGACGGCAGCCCACCAGGCTCCCCATTCCTGGGATTCTCCAGGCAAGAACACTGGAGTGGGTTGCCATTTCCTTCAATGCCGGAAAGTGAAAAGTGGAAAGTGAAGTTGCTCAGTTGTGTCTGACTCTTACTAACCTCATTGACTGCAGCCTACCAGGCTCCTCCGTCCATGGGATTTTCCAGGCAGTAGTACTGGAGTGGGTTGCCATTGCCTTCTCCAAGAGAAAGCCTAGAGAATTTAATTGGCCATGTTGACTGTTTTCAGCCAATGCAAGAGTTGATTGACCTAGATTATGTTTTTGTCTATGGTCTAATAGCTATCATCAGGAGGAATTCATATAAACCAAGTGTAGTCTTTTAGGCTAAAAAGCTAGGAGTGAGGTGGTGGCTATTAGAAGAAACCATAGTAGGAGGATGATGGTTGTAGCCCATTGAGGATAGCAATACCTAATTCAGGGCATTGGTGTAGAGGCTTCAGTGTAGCTAGTATAGGCTAGGTACAGAGTAATCATTTAAGCACTGATAGATGGTAGTAGTAGCTGTTGTTCAGTTGCTAAGTTGTGTCCGACTCTTTGAGACCCCGTGGACTGGAGCACACCAGGTTTCCAGAATTAGCTTGAACTCATGTGCATTGAGTCAGTGATGCCATCCAACCATCTCATCTTCTGTTGCCCCCGTCTCCTCCTGCCCTCAGTCTTTCCCAGCATCAGTGTCTTTTCCAGTGTGCTGACTCTTTTCATCAGATGGGCAAAGTATTGGAGCTTCAACTTCAGCATCAGTCCTTCCAAAGAATATGCAGAGTTATAGGAGTTGTGGTGGTTGCTATTGTCTACTTAAGTCTTGGGGTCCATGGGAAATACCCTGAAGAATACCACCACCATTTTCTATGGTGCAGCTAACAAAAAAAATCTCCACTGCCTGACGCCTCCAGTCTCTGTAGTCATTCAGTTCAGTTCAGTCGCTCAGTTGTGTCCAACTCTTTGCAACCCCATGAATTGCAGCACGCCAGGCCTCCCTGTCCATCACCAACTCCCAGAGTCCATCGAGTCAGTGATGCCATCCAGCCATCTCATCCTTAGTCGTCCCCTTCTCCTCCTTCCCCCAACCCCCCCAGCATCAGAGTCTTTTCCAATGAGTCAACTCTTCACATCAGGTGGCCAAAGTACTGGAGTTTCAGCTTTAGCATCATTCCTTCCAAAGAAATCCCAGGGCTGATCTCCTTCAGAACGGACTGATTGGATCTCCTTGCAGTCCAAGGGACTCTCAAGAGTTTTCTCCAACACCACAGTGCAAAAGCATCGATTCTTCAGTGCTCAGCTTTCTTCACAGTCCAACTCTCACATACATACATGACCACAGGAAAAGCCATAGCCTTGACTAGATGGACCTTAGTCGGCAAAGTAATGTCTCTGCTTTTGAATATACTGTCTAGGTTGGTCATAACTTTTCTCCCAAGGAGTAAGCGTCTTTTAATTTCATGGCTGCAGTCACCATCTGCAGTGATTTTGGAGCCCCCAAAATGACCTGATTTGATTATGTTATTGGTCTATAAATCTTTTGGCTCTAGGGGCCACGCCTCACTTATCTAAACATCCTGATACTTCAGTTAGTGCCAGACATGTTGGCACTTCAGTTAGTGTCCAGCCCCTGGTAATGACCTTCTTGCTAGATGCAGGGATGCAAGTATACACAGACAGTACCAAGTGAAATAGTGTGATGGAGCTCCTGCCTGTGGCTCCCTTCCCTGGTGGCTCAGATGGTAGTCTGCCTGCAATGCAGGAAACCCAGGTTCAATCCCTGGGTTGACCCCGTGGAAAAGGAAATAGCAATCCCTGGAGAAGGAAATGGCAACCCACTCCAGTATTCTTGCCTGGAAAATCCCATGGACAGAGGAGCCTGGTGGGCTACAGTCCATGGGGTTGCTAAGTGTTGGACACGACTGAGTGACTAATACTTTCAACATGGGCTCAGTCCCCGCCTCAGCTTTCAAGAGGGGATTTGCTTGCATCTGTGAAGCATTGCCTAACAAAATCTAGACAGTTCCTGTTGGAACTGAGTAGGCTTTCATGAGCAACATAATATAGTCACCTCATTTTACTGATAAGGGTGCTAAGGCCGAGAGAGTGAAGAAACAATCATCTTTTGGTGTTGAATTGTATTATTAATCACCCAATAACTTAATCTTAAAACATACAAAAACTTGAAAATTTTGCTTCCTTTGTCATTTACAACTAGGGAGCTCTGCATGGCAGGATGGCAATAGTTTTTACACATGCCAGACATTGTGCTAAGCACCTTATATGCATTATCTTTTTCACTATCACAGTAACCTTATAGGTTAATGCTTTTACTTAGCACAGTTCATGAATAAATGAAGCCAAGAAAAGCTTTGGTTTCTCCAAGATCACATTGATAGTTAGTATCAGAGCCCAAGAAATCTGATTACTGATGTTACGTGCTTAACCAAGGCACCTTCCCCTGTGCTTTGAAAGCATTTAGAACACACCCTGCAAAAGGGGTTAGATGTGAACAGTGGGCAAAAGCCAGCACTTAGTCTCCAGTGGAGCCTGGCTTCTTCACTGTTCCCGAGTGGATGAGGATCATAAAATCCTAACAATATCAGGGAACGATGGGATCTGTGACTGCCTAGGTCCAAAGTGAAAGGAACATACTCCTTGCACATCCTCATTTCACACAATCCCCTCTTGCTGGGATATGGGAGGTCTTGGTTCCATATCTGGAAGAGGCAGAACAAGAAAGAAACACTCGGTGAGTTATTATAATTTTAGAGCTCATAAAATATTTCTGTAAGCTTGTCTCAGAGTCAGACTTGAAACATTTCTTGACACCTGTGTCCTGAGTCACACCATGGGGCCAATAATATCTCTTGGAAGAAAGAATATTTCTTCCAACTCAACTTTTTGTCTTAATTTGTCTTAATTGATGTGACTCTAGGATCCTGAGGGGCATGAGTGAACAGGGTCCAGTTGGCTATTGCCTGATATAATTTTACTTACTTATCAGACTCCCTGCCACTTACTGTGGTTGCTTAAAAACAAGTGAACTTGGTAGCATCTGTCTCCCTAATAGGGCAGATTTCATTGGAATGTTGCTGATGGGGAAAAAAAAATCAGGTAGAGGGAGTCAATTAGAAGGAATGCCATGAGAGGAGAAAGAGTACCAACACTCTTAACAGACACAAGTAAACTAGGCCTCTCTCTTCTTTGGGTAAATTTGGGAGTTTAAATAGATTGCAGCAGGACGTAGCCTACAAATTGGACCTGGAGCCATAAAACAGATTTATTCTGACTCCTTTTGATTCAGGAGAGGGAGAGCATTTGCTCCTCTCGGTGATTAGCTGACGGCTGGGAGAATGTGCGGGAAGGGATTTCCCATCCCAGGAGCCCCTGGGAAGCTGCTTTCAATAGCTGTGATAGTCTCAGGGCTTGAGACTTTAATTTATTTGACATTTGGCTGTTGAAGTTGATTTATTTTCCCTGGCTTGTTTTCATTATCTCAGGCACTCGAGAGGGGAGATCTAGAGAGTAAGAAATGGGAAAGCAGCTCTTTACATCTTGGCTACTCACAGTGTGGTCTCTGGGCCAGGGCTTTACCTGGGAGTTTGCTGGAAATGGACACTCAGGTCCCCGCTCAGAATTACTGAATCAGAATCTGCATTTAAATAAGATTCCCAAGTGATTCGTGTGCATATTATGGTTTGAGAATTACTGCTCCATCAACAGTGCTGATGATCGGGGGTTTACTGTGTGCCCAAGTAGGGCTATCAGTGCTTTACAAACAGTCTTTCATTTAATCTTCAGAACAACTGTGAGGAAAAAAAAACTACTTTTTTTTTAATAGACAGGGAGATGAAGATGAGAGATTGGACAATTAAAAACATTTTTTTTGCACAATGGAATAGAAACTGAAGAGCTGAACTTAAAGGACCCTTAGGAGCCCCAGGAGATGCATATTCAATCCCTGAGTCAGGAAATGGAGCAGTCAGAAATTTTCTGGAGCAGAAAATGGTAACTCACTCTGGTATTCTTGCTGGGAAAATACCATGGACAGAAGAGCATGGTAGGCTACAGTCCATGGGGTCCCAAAGAGTCAGACACAACTGAATGACTGAGCACAGACTTAAAGAAGACAGCATGAGGGTAATGGAAAGAGGTTGGGCATTGAAGTTGGATAGATACTTGCTTAATTTTTTAAAATATTTGTTATTTATTTGGCTGTGCCAGCTTTTAGTTGGGGCACACGGGATCTTCAGTCTTTTGCAATGTTCAGGACCTGTAGTTTTAGCTGTGGGGCTTTTTAGGTGCGGCATGTAGGATCTACTTCCCTGACAGGGGATCGAACCCAGAGTCCCTGCATTGGAAGTGCAGACTCCCAGCCTCTGGACCACCAGGGATGTCCTGACACTTGCTTAAACTTGATTTGTTCTGCATGCTAGCAAGGTATTCTTGGGGATATTATTACGTCTTTCATAGGTTGTTATGGGTAAAGCACATTGATGTGTTCCGACTGTCTAGCAGAATTCCTGGAATGTGGTAGGTACTCAGCAGATGTCTTTCTTCTTTGTTATTTCCTCTCTGTTCTTTCCATTTCCTTCTCTTCCATTTCCCTACCCTGTAGTACCCTCCTGCTAGCTAACTCTGGTCCATCATTTAAGTCATAAGCACCTCTGTCTGGAAACCTCCAGGTATATGGGACTGAGGTTTAAATGCACGTATCTTCTTAAATAAACAGCTTAGAACAGACTCAAGATGAAGCTTTGTGTCCGTTGGCATTGATTAATAAGCATCCAAGATTTAAGTGCTTAGCTTTGATGATTCCTGGGGTCCAGGTCTATGCTGTGAAAGAGTTTAAATTCTGATCTGAATTAAAAGCATTTGCCTTCAAGTGAAATATGTGGAAGCATATAGAGTCAGTACCCTACTTGGATTCCTGTTGCGTTCGAATCCATCTTCATTAACTGCTCTCTTCATGACCTTAGGCCATTCAGGAGTGAGGCAGAGTAGTGGTTACCACACAGACTCTGGAGTCAGATTTTCTGGATCTACTTCTTGGCTCTGGTATTGCCTCGTGTGAAATTGCAAAGCTGACCAACTCCTTTGTGCCTCAGTGTGCTCATCCTAACCCACATTCAAGCCTTCAGCATGTGGTATTTTCCATCATACCTACCACTGAACCCCAATTTCCTCACCTATGTGTAGGATAATTGACAATCCCACAGGACCAGGGTCTTAAATGTAGTGGTATAATAGGTTTAGCACAGTGCTGGGCATGAGCAAGTACTGAGCTCACGTTTGTTTGCCTGCTGAACTAGTGAGATGTGGAATATCCATCATTTTGAAGAGCTGGCTTCGTACTTGTATATAAATATGTGCATAAGTTGGAGTGTTTAGTTGGAAATTTTCCCTAGGTTCGGTTCAATTTACACATTAATCTTACCGTATAAAATCTCAGCAGGAGATAAAGACTTCATATGAGTTGAAAACTATATAGTAAAATGATGATGATGGTGGTGATGATGATGATAAAGAAATAGGCAGAGATGTTCCCAGAGTTCGCTTTGGAGAGAGAACTCACACCCTTCTTCAGGGGGTGGTGACAGGGCAGATGTTGACTTCACTGTCATTTAGATAAGGAGATGCATCCATGGCAACTAATGAGACCAGAAACAGTCTGGGAAGACTCAACTGGCAGCAGGTCAGATAGCAAAATGATGGAAATGGCATTCTTTAAGTGCTCTCCGCCAATCATCAGCTCAACTTGGCAATCAAACTGCCCTAGGTGAGGGGTGGCCAGAGTGGATCTGCAGAGCTAATTTCTCCATAGAACCGGGGGCGCCTCAAGGCAAAGTCAACCACAACCTTGCAGGCCTGCAGGGAGGTGGGAGGCGCAGCATGACATTTTTCTTATCTTGTGGATTGGCAGGGTTGTTCTCAGGAAATATTATGAGGCAGCACTGTTGACTCTCACTGTTCAGCCCTCCATGGTTGCAGGCCTCTCTCTCTCTTAGGGTCCTTCTTTTACTTGATTATCAGCATGAGGAGTTTAAATGGTAATATAGCTTAAAATGTTATTTATTGCCTTTGAGAGAATTTGTACTTTACAGTTTTTTTGAAGACTAAAAATATATAACTGGCAGAGCACTATTTGAGGACCGGGTGGAAACAGCCTTCCTCTTTCTTGGAGAAGGAAATGGCAATCCACTCCAGTACTATTGCCTGGAAAATCCCATGGACAGAGGAGCCGGGTAGGCTACAGTCTATGGGGTCGCAAAGAATTGGACATGACTGGCGACTTCACTTTCACTTTGGTATGAGTTTGCCAAAGCCTTTGACTGTGTGGACCACAATAAACTGTGAAAAATTCTGAAAGAGATGGGAATACAGACCACCTGACCAGCATCTTGAGAAACCTATATGCAGGTAGGGAAGCAACAGTTAGAACTGGACATGGAACAATAGACTGGTTCCAAACAGGAAAAGGAGTACATCAAGACTGTATATTGTCACTCTGCTTATTTAACTTACATGCAGAGTATATCATGAGAAACGCTGGGCTGGAAGAAGCACAAGCTGGAATCAAGATTTCTGGGAGAAATATCAATAACCTCAGATATGCAAATGACACCACCCTTATGGCAGAAAGTGCTGCTGCGCTGCTGTGTCACTTCAGTCGTGTCCGACTCTGTGCTACCCCATAGATGGCAGCCCACCTGGCTCCCCTGTCTCTGGGATTCTCCAAGCAAGAATACTGGCGTGGGGTGCCATTGCCTTTTCCAGTGCATGAAAGTGAAAAGTGAAAGTGAAGTTGCTCAGTCGTGTCTGACTCTTAGCGACCCCATGGACTACAGCCTGCCAGGTTCCTCCATCCATGGGATTTTCCAGGCAAGAGTACTGGAGTGGGGTGCCATTGCCTTTTCTGGGCAGAAAGTGAAGAGGAACTAAAAAGCCTCTTGATGAAAGTGAAAGAGAAGAGTGAAAAAGTTGGCTTAAAGCTCAACATTCAGAAAACGAAGATCATGGCATCTGGTCCCATCACTTCATGGGAAATAGACAGAGAAACAGTGGAAATAGTGTCAGACTTTATTTTGAGGGGCTCTAAAATCACTGCAGATGATTGCAGCCATGAAATTCAAAGATGCTTACTCCTTGGAAGGAAAGTTATGACCAACATAGATAGCATATTCAAAAGCAGAGACATTACTTTGCCAAAAAAGGTCTGTCTAGTCAAGGCTATGGTTTTTCCAGTGGTCATGTATGGATGTGAGAGTTGGACTGTGAAGAAAGCTGAGAGCTGAAGAATTGCTGTTTTTAAACAGTGATGATGGAGAAGACTCTTGGGAGTCCCTTGGACTGCAAGGAGATCCAACCAGTCCATTCTGAAGGAGATCAGCCTTGGGTGTTCTTTGGAAGGAATGATGCTAAAGCTGAAACTCCAGTACTTTGGCCACCTCATGCAAAGAGTTGACTCACTGGAAAAGACTCTGATGCTAGGAGGTATTGGGGGCAGGAGGAGAAGGGGATGACAGAAGATGAGATGGCTGGATGGCATCACGGACTCGATGGACATGAGTTTGAGTGAACTCTGGGAGTTGGTGAGGACAGGAAGGCCTGATGTGCTGCGATTCATGGGGTAGCAAAGAGTCAGACGTGACTGAGCGACTGAACTGAACTGAACTGGTATGAGTTGGGCTTCCATGATGGCTCAGACTGTAAACAATCTGTCTGCAAGGCAGGAGACCTGGGTTTGATCCTGGGTTCGGGAAGATCCCCTGGAGAAGGGAATGGCTATCCATGCCAGTATTCTCCCCGGAAAATTCCATGGACAGAGGTATAGTCCATGTGGTCACAAAGGGTCGGACACAACTGTGCAACTGACACTTTGGTGTGTGCTGTCTCAGCATCCTTAGGAAAAGCCTATGTGTTGGTGCAGGAGAAAGAACCTTTTCCTCTAAGTACGTTTTGTTTGTCCTCACAGCCGAATGTGGCTTCTAGTTTCTGGCTTGGCCCTGAGAAAAGTAGCTTTTGCTCCATGTGAACTGCTGTCTGTCCTTGCTTTCTTGCTCCAATGGCCCTTGACTTTTAATTTGTTTTCTCCTCTCTGCTCAGCTTAGCCTGCCAGTGGCTGACATAGGCTCCATGTAGCCGTACAACTGGGTCTGAAGACAGACAGGATCACCAGACTCAGCTTAAGAAAAGTGACCTAACAAATGCCCGGAACTATGTCTTGTCTCAGACTCCCTGGATATAGCTACAAAGTCAGTTAGTTAAAAATATTCTGTGTTTGCCATTTTTATTTAAATTCAAGACTGTACCTTCAATTTCCTCTTATATGGTTGGATGATCACTTCTTAGACCTGGAGGGAATCTAGGCCCCTGGCTTGCCTGATCCTTCGGGGACTTTAAGAAGTAGGTTCTTGGGCCCTCCCTCAGCCCCACTCAATCTTGGTGGTTGGAGTCCAGGAAACCCAGGAGTTTGTATTAGAAGGAATGGCAGCAACAAAGCTCTGCCTGTGATACCAGTGCTGCAGTCATTCAGACTCTAGTCCAAGGACTAGCACTTGGGAACCAGTCAACCCATTTTAGTCTGTGAATGTTGAAACTTTTTGCGAAAGTTTCTCATGGACTATAGTCTGCTCATCTCCTCTTGTCTGTGAAATTCTCCAGGCAAGAATACTGTAGTGGGTAGCCATTCACTTCTCCAGGGGATCTTCCGGACCTAAGGATCTAACCCGTGTCTCCCACATTGTAGGCAGATTCTTTACCATGTGAGCTACTAGGGAAGACCCTGGAAACTTAGGCCGAGGAAACTTGGCCAGTCACAGAGCAAGGTTATAAGCAGATTGCCTCCATGACTGGCTTTATGATTATCTTTAGCCTTTCCTTCACAGTGACCACTTAGGAAGTGTTGACAGGTTGGCTGTGTTTCAAGTGAGAAGGGGCCAACATGTTTTTTCTCAGCCAGCTGAGTAGCAGCTTTGCCTGCCACTGGCACTCACAAGCCTCATCCTGTTCTATCAGTAATGGCTTTTAGTTTCATAATGCCCCACTGGGCCTACTTTTTTATTTAAAGGGCTTTCTATTATGGTTAAAGAATACTCCATTGTTGCTTAATTTCCAAATCAAGTGTGCATAAACAATTTATTGATGCAATGTTGCACTCAGACAGTTTTTGAAATTGCCCTGTGTAACTTTATTACGTGCAGAACCCAGAATGCTAATTTGTCTGATTGGAAAGGCGGGGGGAAAAAGGATCTATATATTATTAAATCATTCAGGTGGTAAACAGCATTGCCCCTCAAAAGTCCTAATCACTGTTTTTAGTCATCAGATTTAAATTGGAAATGAAACAGGGTCCGTGCCTTAGAAAAGCACATGCCATGTTTTGTTAACAGAAAAATGGAGTTGCTACAAACCTTTTCCCCATCTGCCAGTCACTGTATTAAATGCTTCTGCAATTTTATTAGAATTCTCTGTCTCTGTAGATGCCAGTCAGCTGTGAAATTGAAATTGCAAACAGAAATATTACATTTTCATCCACAGTGGAAACTGAAAAAGTCCATTTTTTTGACAGGCAAAGAAATAGCATGACCTTGTCAAGTGGGTCATTTCTCAGTTTGGCTTTGAAGGCAGTTTGGGGCTCCCGTTTTGAAAGGGAGAAAGGAATGTGACTCTGTATTTCTGTTGGCTTTCTCTGCAATCTGATCCACAGGGATCCTCCACAGTTCATAAATGGAGAGCCTTCGAGCTTTTTCTGAATGCAACCCATTTTTCTTTCTCTCTCCTCCTTTGAATGAATTGAGGTTGAACTGGAGAGGCTTTAGTGCTTGAGAGATGCAGAACTTTCAACAAGATGTTAGTGCTAACATTTTGAAGTTTTGCTAGTGGGTAGGGAGGATTAATGATAGAGGTCAGTGATTTCTACTAGGCTGTTGTAACTCGAGCTGGGCCCAAAGTAGTGGTCAAGAATGATAGTTGGATTGTCTTTCTCTGAAACACTTTTTTTCTCTCTTCTTTTCATGAGTAATTCCCAATCATTCTTTTGGCCTTGCTTAAATGTTTCTTGGAAGATTTCCCCAACTAACCTTATCCACTCAGTCTTGAGACCAGGTTATTTGTATCTGCTTTGAGCTGCTGTTAACTATTACAACTCTATTACCCATCCACCGCCTTCCTTCATAGATTGTAGACTTTCTGAGGGGGCAGAGACCCTGCTTATCTTATTCATTATTGTATCTCCAGGCTTGGAATAGTGTGGGTTCATAAGAGTTGGTTGGGCTCATATTTGTTAAAATAATGAGTGATTAAATAAAAGGTACCTCCAGAAACAGATTAGGTGAGAGGTACTGAGAAATTATGAAGACCAGAACTAGGATAAGGGAATATAGGATGGAATTCCATAGGATAAAGGACTAGGAACCAAAGAAATTACAGTAAAGACATACTGGGAAATCTCTGTAACAGCAGTTATAAACTTTCCAAGGTTTTGAGTAGTTCAGTTGCTCAGTCGTGTCCGACTCTTTGCGACCCCGTGAACTGCAGCATGCTAGGCCTCCCTGTATCCATCACGAACTCCCAGAGTCTACCCAAACCTACATCCATTGAGTCGGTGATGTATCCTACCATCTCATCCTCTGTCGTCCCCTTCTCCTCCTGCCCTCAATCTTTCCCAGCATCAGGGTCTTTTCAAATGAGTCAGCTCTTTGCATGAGGTGGCCAAAGTATTGGAGCTTCAGCTTCAACATCAATCCTTCCAATGAACACTCAGGACTGATCTCCTTTAGGATGGACTGGTTGGATCTTCTTGCAGTCCAAGGGATTCTCAAGAGTCCTCTCCAACACCACAGTTCAAAAGCATCAATTCTTTGGTGCTCAGCTTTCTTTGCAGTCCAACTCTCACACCCATACATGACCACTGGAAAAACCATAGCCTTGACTAGACGGACCTTTGTTGACAAAGTAATGTCTCTGCTCTTTAATATGCTCTCTTGGTTGGTCATAACTTTCCTTCCAAGGAGCAAACGTCTTTTAATTTCATGGCTGCAATCATCACCTGCAGTGATTTTGGAGCCCCCTCCCCAAATAAAGTCAGCCACTGTTTCCCCATCTATTTGCCATGAAGTTGCAAGGGTTTTGAAGTGGAGGGGAAAAGTTGAGGTGGATATTTTGTCTTCAGTTTCAACTGCAAATATTTTGTGGTTTGGAAGGAACTGATAAGGAGATGTTTATTCACACAGATACGTTGTAGTACCCTAGGTATCAACTTGAGTGGAAGAGACCTGGCCTAGCACTTTTTATATGCGGCATAGAGCCCAGCTGTTTCTGGTTACTGTATTTGTGCTACCAAATGTTTGACCCTCTATGTTGAGTGCCTCACGAATGTTATCTCACTAATTCCTCAGAATGATTAAAATGAGACTGTGACGGTAGGTACAGTTTTTATCCTCCTTCTACAGTTACAGAAACTGAGGCATAGAAAGTCCGTCTGACTTGTCCAAGGTCACATAACTGATTTATGGTGAAACTGCCATTTGAATCTATGACTACTGAATTTCAAAGCTGAACTTCCAACCATGATGATGGGCTGTATCTCTCTGCCAACCAGGCTGAGTGTTTGATAAATCTCTGCTTAATTGACTGAAGAAACACTATGGGATCCAGGAACGATTGTCCACTGGATGAGCCTCCCAAGGTTGCCTGGAAATGAAGCAGCTGGGAGGGGTGGTCCCTCTTTCATCAGTGGGAGCAGCTGCACCCTCTACTTCACACAGGCATTTCACGTGCTATCAGCTGGGGCTTCTGGACTGTTGTGTGACTCCCGAAGCAGCTGGCACCCCAGTCATACTGGTTTTCCAAACTTGGAAGGCTGCTTCCTTGAAACCCTGTAAAGAGGACAGCAGCAGCCAAGGGGTCTGTTTCCTGGAGCTCAGCTGGTGATGCGTCCAGCTGTGCCTGACTCTGGCATATCTGTGGGATACTTGGGGAATGCGGGACCATAAGTGCCGTCCTGCGGCTGAGCTCCTGCCCGAAAGCTCCAGCCTACACCATGTGACAGTTGTGCGGTCTTTGTCTACTCTCCTGGCTTGCCAAGACCAGATGAAAGGAGCAAGCATCCCTCAGGCTCGAGGCAAACGAATAAAAGCCACGAAACTGACAACTCCGAGGGCTGCTGATCCTGCTTCCGTTTTTGTAACTTTCCATGCATGATAGCCTTTAGTGTTTGCTCTTTGATCCATTTAAGCCCTGTTATCTTAAAAGTGACTGACGTTTATTGAACACTTTGACCACGTGCCATGCTATGAGCTAATTGCCTTGTTACGGCTTCTCTTATTCTTCACACCCGTGCTCTGATGTAAGAAATATTATAATCTCTATTCACAGATGAAAAGCACCTACAGCTTGTTAAAGGCTTGGTAACTTCCCTAAGTTCACATATTAGTAAGTCGAAAGCTCAACACCATCTAGGGCCATCTGACTCCAGAGTCCAGTTTGAAAAGCAGTACGTCATGCTGCCACTCTATACAGTGCCGAAGAACTGGCTGGATCACATTGATGGGCATTGTCTTTGAAATATCTCTCTGGTGCGGCTTTGAGATACACGATAGCTGGGAGCTATATTAATGCAGGCAGGTGGGCAGTTATTTTTGCTGCCAGGACCACTGCATACCTGTGCCTGCTCCTTCATCAACAAGGTCCATGTATAGGACCCCAGAGGCAATTAAATCTGCATAGGAGTCAGTATTTCCCCAGGAGATATAAAAACTGCTCCAGATCATTTTGGTCTCTTCTGTAGAGCTAGCTAGATACTTAGCTTCACCAGTGTCTTCATCCCTAGACAATAAACCTGATGGTGTACAAAAGCCTCTCTGGCAAAAATCTCTAGGAGACACCTGCTATTTTTGAATACCATCTTCCTTTGCTGGCAAGCTTCCGGAATTTAATTATGGAGCCTGGATTAGTGTAAGGCCATGTTCCATCTGCTACTGTACTTGGTTCCTTTCCCCCTCAAGAGAGATGCCATTTCCACAACCCTCTTCCAATTTGTTTGGAATTGGGCTTGTCCAAGGGATTAACTGCTGTCTGGTGGGTGCCTTTGGGCTGGTGTATTGCTTCTGATGTCTGCCCAGACTGGCTTCCACCAGCCTTGGAATTTGCTTTCTGCATTTTGTCAGAGTCCTACCCTGCACACGCTTTCTTTTTATGAAGTCCACAGCAGACTTGATTAAAGAAAGGTCGGGGTAAACTGACTTTGGGGCATGGACAAAATGCTGCTATTTCTCTTGATCAAAGCAACAAGAGACCGGCAGCACATTTGAGAAGCTGGAAATTAGCCTTGTGCTCAGAAGCCTTTAAGCCTTCCTGGGAGTCTGGCGTCCATGGTGGCAGCTCAGGCCTCAAAGCCTCAGTCTGTTCAGAAGGATGACCTGCCATTTGTTACAGCAGCCACAGGAAATGAACACGCTACCTTTATCAGTGTAAACAAGTTCTTACTCATTTTTCCTTCCTTTCAGAAGAGTTTATGCCTCACTTGCCCTGTGTTGCAAATTTGTTGCTGTATGTACATGTATTAATAACTGTTGACTATAAGACACCCAACATTTTTAAAGTTCTCCGAGCAAATCTATGAAGGTGAACAGTATGTACTCTGTGCACTCTTGAAGTTAAATGCCTTGCTCTGGAGTCTACCTGGCCTCGAATTGATGACCTAGCTTTGTAGTTGAGAAGTATTACAGTATACTTCCCTTGGACAGTCCCTTGGACAGCAAGGAGCTCAAAACCAGTCAGTCCTAAGGGAAATCAACCCTGAATATTCACTGGAAGAACTGATGCTGAAGCTCCAGTCCTTTGGCCACCTGATACTAAGAGCTGACCCATTAGAAAAGACCCTGATACTGGGAAGGATTGAGGGCAGGAGGAGAAGGGGACAACAGAGGGTGAGATGGTTGGATGGCATCACTGACTCACTGGAGGTGAGTTTGAGCAAGCTCCAGGAGATGGTTAAGGACAGGGAAGCTGGCATGCTGCAGTCCATGGGGTCGCAGAGTCAGACACGACTGAGGGACCGAACAGCAACCTAGTATACTTCTCTCTCTGCTCTGAATGTGCCCGCATTGGACTTTGTCCTCTTTAAAATGTAGTGAGAGAAGAGAAACACCATGGAGTTTCAGTTTAAGAAGAGGTTCTCAAATCAGAATGGTTGGGCCTAAATCCTGCTTCCCTTTGCTATTAGCTGTGTGACTTTGAGCAAGTTACTTGACTTCTCTGTGCCTCAGTTCACTTATCTGTGGAATCGAGTTGAACTGAGAGTTCTTGTGGAGTTTAAGTTATTTAGTTCATGTGTTACGCTTGTTCATATAGTAGGAGGAGACCCTTAAGCGACATAGGAAATTTTAAGCAATACAAAGTTATTAGTATTTTTGTTACTGCTCTGCCTGGCACCAGTGGGAAGCAAATACATGGTAGGAATGCCAGACTATAGGTGAAGAAATCCAAGCTCAGGAATGTGAAATAATGCAACAGCGCTGATGTGGCTGGTGAATGGCAAATCAGGGAGCACTCAGTTTATAAATATGGTTGTATGAATTCCTGGAGGAAGAAATCTTTTGAGACAAAATGTTGAGTTGGCTGTGATTTTGAAGATGTGTTTTCTCTAACTTCCTAGGTTCCTCAGTGTGGGTGATATCCCAAGTCTACCTGTAGGCTTCTTGTTCCACATCTTTGTCATCTATCCATTAAACTTAACCTGGCTTGTGCCCTTTTTTCTAGGGATATAATTTTTCTCCAGGGGGCAGCTGTCTACTCTGAGACTCATTAGCACTAAGTATGTGAATATTAATATGTTAATATCAGGTTTTCTAAGTGAAACATTTGCATTTTGAAAAGAAAGTTCGGTTTATTATGCCTGAATATTGTTGGCTGAACTGGGGGAGAATGTGGACATATCACTGGTTTCTTTTGTCTCTGAGTGTGGATTTAAGAGGCCCAGACAAACGATTGCCTTTGTCCCTGATAAACTGTGCTGTGGCACACACTTTGAGACCTGAAGGTGCAAGAGTTTGCTAATATCACACTTGAGGATGCAACAGCTCTGTCTACCCAGTGCATTGCAGGCGCTCGTGCAGGAGCATTTTGTTGTTGTTATATTTCATGGCAGAGAACAGACTAGAATACATGTTCTTGGCAAGAGGCTTGATCACTCCAAGAGAACCCAGAATGGGCTGAGCCTTGCTTTGTGTATCAATAAATCGAGAAGTGGGACTAGATAGCTTGTAAATGTCTCTTTCTCCCTCTTAATAGTCGGTACATTTCAGTTATGAAGATGTTCCATGTAACTTGCCCATGTCCATGCCAAGTCATGGCAGACTGATGCTTGAGCTCTCCAGGGCAGTTTATTTTTCTCCTCACTGCCCTGACCTTCCCACCCATGATCTTTTTGTTGGTAGAATGAGAGTCAGTACCATTGCCCTGAAACGATATGTTCAAATATGCCATATAATATTTATAATGCTTATTGGAAATGCACAATGTTTTGCCCAGAGATAGACTTCTGATCATTAGACTGATGTAAACAACTGTCCACTTGGGAGAGGTTTAATTATGACTCCAGATGTCAGGAGAAGCCAGTTCCAGGACTCTAGCAAACTGGCTCTTTCTCTTTGCTAGCAGGTATCTTCCACCCTGCAAGCACGCTGGATACCTCACATCTCAAGCAGTGACAGCAGATGCTCCCGACACACAGAGAGAAAGAGATGACTGGCGCCCAAATGTGCAGGGGTTCCTAGGCCACATGATGCTTCACAGATTTCCCCCCTTTTCTCTGGTTCCTGGGAAGGGTCTATATGACTCTCCTTTGTCAAGTGTTGAAGAAATTGGAATATTTTGGCACTTTGCTCTGTATAGCATCCTCCTTTGGTAAGTTACCCATTTAAAAAAATCTGTTCTCTCAAAAGGAGTAATTGTGATAAAACCCAGTGAATCTTTCACTCTAGTGCCAGACATACAAGACTGTATCATGGCATCAGTGTTCATTGCTCAATAATGGGTTGCTGGCAGAAGCAAACTCTGTGCTTTTGATTACAAATACAGTGCAGGTGTCGCTCATCACGTGAGGTATGTGTACAGGTACGAAAGTTGCAGAATTACTGCCGTCTCTCTACTCCCTCCCTATGTAATTGCAGCCCAGTGCTTTAAACACCATCGCTCTGGTGACAGCGTTCAAATTTGTATCCCTAGCCTCAACCTCTTTCTTGAATTTTAAACTCAGTCCTTAACTGCCCACAATGTTGTCTATGATCCATAACCTATGGCTTCCAGTGAGGACTCTGCTATGGCCCCATACACCTCTTATCAGATGCACAGACACTCCTACCACATAGCTGTGTTCACTCAGTTCACATAGCTGCGTGCCTCATTCACTCCATTTCTTCATCTCTGCTAAAATGTGAATTTTTTAAAAAGTATTCGTAACTTTTATCATAAAGGATTAGTATCTCTGTTATAAAATGTATCTAAAAATAGAGAAGAAACATATCAGTTATCTCAAGGAAAAAATGAGGTAAGGATAAGGAAAAGAAATGCATATGGTTTTTAACCATATAAAAATGCTCCATCTCACCCATAAACAATAGAAACACAGACTGAAACTGCCCAGAGAGATACTGTCGTTGACTTTAAATGTTTCTGGGAAAATTCAGATGGACAACTGTGGGGAAAGAGGCCCTTTCAGTCACTGCTCTTGGAAACTGGATGTGATACAGGCACTGTGGAGGGGGTTCAGCAATAGTTAGCAATCCATACAGATATTTATCCTTTGACGTAGAAATTCCACTCTTGGGAAGGTACCAGGACCTGCTGAGGTGGTAGCCGAGGGCAAGGGGATTGAATGGAGAGTAGAGGAGGCAGAAGCTGAATATTGGTCTTGGCCCCACAATCAGCTGTGGCCCACCAACCTCCTTCTTCCAAGTTTCTCTTTGGGAAGAGGTTCACGGAACTGTGGAGTGCCTGTCCCCAACACCTGAGTGGAGAAATACTTCTGTTGGGTATAAGGAGTAGACTCTAACTCCTCAGTCTTCCTTTTTCTTAGTATTTGTTACCACCGATCACACCATGTAATTATCTCTTATCTTTGCCCATACTACAATGTAAGCTTCACGAGAGTGGGGCTCCCTGCCCTCTTCCTTGTGCCGTCTCTGCTGACACAGTGCCTGGCTCAGAATAGGTGTCACTAAAATTTCTACTAGATAAATTTTAAAAAAATGAATAAATGAATGAGCAAGACTGAGCCAGAGACTTTATGTTTTCTATTGGTGGTTGGGTTTCCCTGGTGGCTCACATGGGAAAGAGTCTGCTGCAGTAGAGGAGATCTGGGTTCGTTTCCTAGGTCGGGAAGATCCTCTGGAGGAAGGCGTGGCAACCCACTCCAGTATTCTTACCTGGAGAATCCCATGGACAGAGGAGCCTGATGGGCTACAGTCCATAGGGTCGCAAAGAGCTAGACGTGACTGAAGCAACTGAGCATACGCATATTGTGTATATTTAAGACAAAATAAATATTTACAGAGTTAAATATTATATATATGATTTTCAACCATATAAAAACTTCAATATCAGTTGTAATTTCATGAGTAAGGGTTGAATAAAATATCCTTATAGAAATGAGTACCTTAGCCGATAAGGCAAGAATTATCTTTTGTCCACTGCCCTAAATTCCTTCTGGTTTGCTGTGTGTCATTCCAGACCCACCTAGATTCAAACAGCATCTCTATCTGTATCTCAGTATCATTGCAAGCAATAATAATCTGCACATTCTTACTAAGTATATCCCTTCATTGTGAATGCATGGGTGTGGGTATGATGAATGGTGTTAGAGAATGCATATTCCACAGCTTTCACTTTTCATTCAGTGTGTTGTGGTGTTGGTTCTAAGTCACTCCATATGGATGTTCTTTATTTTTAAAAACTACTGTGTACAATTCCATAATTTGGCATAGCGTACTTAATTAACCATCTTCCTACTTACAGATAATTAGATAGTCTCTAGTATTTTGTATTACTGCAATGCTACAATAAACGCTTTTACGCATATCTTCTTTTGAAGTGGATAGGAGCATTTAGAATTTTCATCAGTACTCCTAAATTGCTCTTCAAGGTGGCTGTCCACATTTGGTCTGATGGCATCCATTTCCTTACAGCCTCGAGGCTTAATATTATCACGCTTTAATACTTTTTGCCAATATAATAAGTAAAAGGTGTATTTCATCATAGTTTCAACTTGCATTTCCATGTTCACTAGTAAGATTAAATATCTTTTAATATTTTTGTTAACCATTCATAATTTCTCTTCTCTGAGTTGTCTGTTGTATTTCTGCCCACTTTTCTATTGTATTGCTTCTATTGTTGATTTCTAAGCATCCTTTGTATGGCCTAGACATTAATCTATTATCTATACTATAAATGTTTTCTCCTGTTTATTTTATACCTTTAAAATATGAATGTATTTTGTGTTTCATCATGTGGAAGTTTTAAGTTTCAATCTAATCAGATAATCTTTTCCTTTTTCTAAAAGACCTTTCTGTCTATAAGAAAGCTTTTCAACATTAAGGAAATAATTTATTCACCCATAATTTTTTATTATTATGACTGTGTTTTTTACATTTAGATCTTTAATCCACCTGAAGACATTACCTAATTTCCACGTGTCGTTCACTGAATTATTTCATGTAGCTGTTCCCTCACTATTATTGCAGATTGCACATAACTCCCTTTACACAGTAGGCAGACTTCTGAACAGATAAGTTCATATACTTCATGACGGTCAAGTAAATTTTACAGTGATGTACAGAGAACACAGATGGCTAATTTTCTACCGTGTGAAGATATTTTATAAAGTGAGCACCCCTGCTCCTAATTTCTTTTGCATAAATCCATATCTGTGTGTACTGTGGTTGCATTCTTTTTAGTTAGGTCTGGCTGCAGGACCCATCACTTTTAATAAATATTTGCCAAGTAGATTTGAATGTGTTCTGTTTCAGGCAACGTTTAAATCATTGACTCTTCTATGTTTTTCTTTCTTTTTCTACCCCAGCATCTAATTAATTTTAAAAAGAAAAAAAAATAAAACCTCATCAGAAAGAAGGTTCTGCCAGGTGATAAAACACAGGCCTTGCCTTTCAGGGAGGCAAAATCACAAGACTGTAGGGTCTCAGGATCCACCTGTCACCATTCCCATTTTCCAAGTGCTGTGTCTGATGCCTGGAATTCCTTTATCAGAGGGCAACATATTGCATTGTCCAACTCGAGGGAGTTGAAATGCACATTATCCTGAGAGAGCCAAGTCATCAAATTGAGTTCTTACTGAAGTGTGACTGTTCCTTTGTTGGAAACAGATATGATTTAGATGTGAAGAGAGCAATGACAACTTGAGAGAGGGGAGATCTTGACCAAAGGGCCAAGGACTCTGTGTCTTCATTTTTAAAATGGAGATAATGATAGAATCTGCTTCATAGCATGATGTGAGGACTAAATAAGATGCTTGCCCAGCGCTTAGCACAATTATATCCCAGACGCTTAGTGCTTGGGATATAATGAACTAGCAAATATTAATAGAAATTAGCTGCTATCATTTTTTAAGAATTGTAGCAGATACCTTTTGTGGCACATGTATGCTTGCCCTCCACCTGTGCAGTTCTCATAAGGCTGACTCAGGTGGGGCACAGGTTGACCTAGGGCTGGCCAGTCAGAGTACTCCATTGCCTTACACACAGTGTTGGGTCTGGAACCCACGTTAGTCTAATGAGCACCAGCTCTGAGATTTTAGCTGGAGCTATTGGGAAGGAAGGAAGCCCTCTGTTTGCCTGGCATTGCTAATCTGGTAGAGTGAAAGCCTGGAGCTGTGGGTTTGCCCTTGCTTAAGAAGATCCTACTTTATAATAAACCAACTCAGGAGGAAGCAGAGCTGAAAGATAGATTTCTGCTGGCACTGTGTGAGTCCTAGATTCAGGTGTTGCCTGAAGCAGGAAATTTCAGGGCTTCTTTGTAACAGGAGACTGTACATCTCTTCTTTTGCTTAAGCCAATCTGAGTTGAGTTTTGTCGTAGAAAATGTTAAGGTTGCTGCCCTATATTCATGTGAGGCTTCAAGTAAATTGATTTGAAGTAAGCTTGGATCTTTTTAACCACATCTGTATGCAAATTCTCTGCCAAACGCAAGCTGGTGTCTTCCATTTCAACAAGGGTGGCTGGAGTGCTTCTGGGGGTTTGTTTGGAGAAAAGTGTGTTAAATGAAACTGGACTCCTGTGGCTTTCTAATATCTGTTCATTTACTTAGAGTATAAGACTTCTATTTGGCAGGGAAATGACAAAAGTAAAAACAGCAGTGATTTTCTTTAAGCATAGTACTGTCTGGTTTCCAATTAATTCCCTGCCTTCCCACCCACTGTCCATTAGGAAACACTTTTATTAACATATAGCACCTCAGGACTTCTTGAAAGTGTTAGGACTTAAAAGTAATTCATGAGAAAAAGAATGAGGGGAAACCTTCCATTAAAAAAAAACCCTGCCTTAATGTAAAATACGTGCACAGTGTGTTAGCATGGGACACCCAGGTTGCATTAATCCATGTCAGAAAGCAGGTGCCTTTAAACTGGAGGCTCAGAAGTTGACTCATTCCCAGAGGCATAGAGTGTACCACAGGAAGCCCACACCTTGGAAAAAATATAAATTGAGGCCTTGCTATTGCTCCCAAGAATAAATTTTGGGTTAAGTGCAGCTAATCCTAATGACGATAGCTTTTGTGGTAACAGACCCCAAATACTCTAGAACTCCATTTACTTCTCCCAGTCTTTATCCTTGTTCTTAAGGCTACATGGTGATTTCTGTATGTCACATGTGTAATGTTTTTCCAGGGCTGTGTGTGTGTGTGTGTGTGTGTGTGTGTATCCTTGTGAATTAAGCTGAGAAAGAAACTTCCCTGATCTTCACCTGCCTCTCCCCTTAGATGAGTAAGAATCTTGCCATTTCTGTTCCTCAATGCTTTGTGTGTACCACAGCAAATTATAATTATCCTTGGTATTCAGATTTCAATTGCTTTTGAGCAAAATTGCCCTAGGATTGTGTCTTCTGTGAATGCAGAGGTTTCCTCTGTTATAATCACGAGTCCCTAGGCCTTGATCCAGTGCCTGAGCCAGTGTAAGGTTTTAGTAAGCATGAAAGAGATTTTTTTGCTGATGCTAGGTGTCATCCTAGCCCTCTGATTTCTCCCCTGTACTAGAGTAAGTAAGCCTAGCAACTGGACTTCCTTATCCCCAGGATCTTAATTAGATTCCATCAGGCTTCCTTGGTAGATCATTTGGTAAAGAATCTGCCTGCAATGCAGTAGACCCCGGTTCAATTCCTGGGTCAGGAAGATCCACGGAGGAAGGGATAGGCTGCCCACTCCAGTATTCTTGGGCTTCCCTTGTGGCTCAGATGGTAAAGGATCTGCCCACAATGCAGGAGACCTGGGTTCGATGGGTTGGAAAGATCCCCTGGAGAAGGGGAAAGGTTACCCACTCCAGTATTCTGACCTGGAAAATTCCATGGACTGTATAGTCCACAGGGTCGCAAAGAGTCAGACACAACTGAGTGACTTTCACTTTCACTTTTAATGAGTAGCCCTCATGTGAGGCTCGGAAGGTGGAAGAGGAAAGAAGCCATTCTTCTTCTGATGGCTTCTGGTGGCTTCTGCAAATAGGTGTGTGGACCTTGGCAATGGCAGGGGTGCTGCTTCGCCCGTAACTTTCGAGTGTTCTCTGGAGAATCGCCTGTATTGGTGCTGTAGGTAGTCAAGCCTGCAGGGAGTAGCTTCCATATGATCCTGCCCTTCTGGATTTTCTGAGAGCAGCCTTCCTGCCCTTTATTCCTGCAGCCTTTTTTTTTTTTTAATTTTATTGCAAGATAACTGCTTTACAATATTGTGCTGGTTTCTGCCATACATGACATGAATCAGCCACAGGTATGCATTTGTCCCCTCCCTCTTGGACCTCCCTCCCATCTCCCACCCCGTCCCAGCCCTCTGGGTTGTCACAGAGCACTGTGTTGGGCTCCCTGAGTCACACAGCACATTGCCTGGCTGTCTGTTTTACGTATGGTAAGGCATATGTTTCCATGCTCCTCTCTCCATTCGTCCCACCTTCTCCCTCCCACACTGTGTCCACAGGTCTGTTTCTGTGTCTGTCTCCATTGCCGCCCTGCAAAATAGGTTCATCAGTCCCATCTTTCTAGATTTCACATATGTGTTACTTATTCCTGCAACCTTTAAATGGTTATGCAAGTTTCTATTTTTCTATAGTAATGTGCTTCTTACTTTAAATACCTACAGTGATTATTTTTTTTGTCTAATTAAACACTGATTGACAAGATGAAAGTTGATTGCCTGATCTTGTGGCGTGTAGTTTTAATCTTCTGATTTGAATTATTTATACTGGAAAATGTGTATATTACTAGCCAGTGAGTGTACCTCGTGGACAGACCAATATCCACATCTTAGACTGGCTTTGCTATAAACAGGCGGTGGTCTCATACACAGCAGCTCTAATAAAGAGATGAAATTTTGCTTCTTGGTGAGGTATGATCCCCAGTGAAAAGCAATAGCTCCTGCCTGAAAGTGGAAATGAAAGGAATATAAAGAATTCTAAGAAAATGAGGGTTACATATTGTTCAGTTTTTACTGAACAGCAAGCAATTTTAAAATCTGAGTGGCTTACAGCAACAAACATTTATTTTCTTGTTCCCAGGTCTGTAGGTTAGCTGTAACTGTGTTGGGCTCAGCTGGGAATTGGCTGGGCTAGGTTCAAACTTTTGAGTTGGGTTTCGGTCATTCTTCATTCTTGTTTCTCCATTTCCTTTGTACTGGTAGCTCTCCCACACAGTTCTCATGACAGAATCACAGGAGAATGTTACGGTGGGGCAAAATGGACAAGACATTTAGAGCTGCTGTTTACATCATGTCCACTCACATTCCATTTGCTAAAGCAAATTACATGACCAGCCACACCATCAATAAAACAGGCTAATCTATTCAGCCCCTGTCTGGATATGTTATACAGGTTTGTAGATAAAACAGAGCTTTTACATTAATTATAATAGAATGCTCAATCAGGTCATGACTTCAATCTGTAATATGGACTTAATCATCTAATACTTTATACAGGCAAAAAAACCAAGCAACTCATGAAACTTTTTGTGTAAAAGATACTTGTGAAATTTAACACTAGAGTTGAAGTGGGGTGTAAGAAGAATCAGAAGATTCTCAGTAAATGTGTGATTTGGAAAGTATTTGAATGCCAGTCTTTCTCCTCCTCATTGTATTCCCTGCCTGGACCATAATATATGTTACATAAATAGTTTTCTAGGAAGTGAATTATTAAACTAAAGGTATGGATTGACTAATAGGTTATGTTGAGAAGGGTTCTGATGTGTGGACTTGTGGTGAATTTCTGATATCTGCTTAGAGGAGGGTCCAGATGAGAAACGTGGATTTACCATTTCTATGCAACTCTTGAAGCAGTCTCTAGTCTTGACCATTCTATTATTTTCCTCTATTTCTGTGCATTGATCATTGAGGGCTTTCTTATCTCTCCTTGCTATTCTTTGGAACTCTACATTCAAATGGGAATATCTTTCCTTTTCTCCTTTGCCTTTAGCTTCTCTTCTTTTCTCAGCTATTTGTAAAGCCTCCTTAGATGACCATTTTGCCTTTTTGCCTTTTATTTTCTTGGGGATGATCTTGATCATTGCCTCCTGTACAATATTATGAACCTCCACCCATAGTTCTTCAGATGTTCAAGCTGGATTTAGAAAAGACAGAGGAACTAGAGATCAAATTGCCAACATCTGTTGGATCATCGAAAGAGCAAGGGAGTTCCAGAAAAAAGTCTACTTCTGCTTTCTTGACTATACCAAAACCTTTGACTGTGTGGATCACAGCAAACTGTGAATCATTCTTCAAGAGATGGGAATACCAGAGCACCTGACCTGCCTCCTGAGAAATCTGTGTGCAGATCAAGAGGCAACAATTAGAACTGGACATGGAACAACAGACTGGTTCCAAATTGGGAAAGGAGTACGTCAAGGCTGTACATTGTCACCCTGCTTATTTAACTTATATGCAGAGTACATCATGTGAAACACTGGGCTGGAAGAAACACAAGCTGGAATCAAGACTGCCAGGAGAAATATCAATCACCTCAGATATGCAGATGACACCACCCTTATGGCAGAAAGTGAAGAGGAACTAAAAAGCCTCTTGATGAAAGTGAAAGAGGAGAGTGAAAAAGTTGGCTTAAAACTCAACATTCAGAAAACTAAGGTCATGGCATCTGGTCCCATCACTTCATGGCCAATAGATGGGGAAAGAGTGGAAACAGTGAGAGCCTTTATTTTATTGGGCTCCAAAATCACTGCAGATGGTGACTACAGCCACAAAATTAAAAGGCACTTACTCCTTGGAAGGAAAATTATGACCAATCTAGATAGCATATTAAAAAGCAGAGACATTACTTCACCAACAAAGGTCCATCTAGTCAAAGCTATGGTTTTTCCAGTAGTCGTGTAAGGATGTGAAAGTTGGACTATAAAGAAAGCTGAGCACCAAAGAATTGATGCTTTTGAACTATGAAGAAGACTCTTGAGAATCCCTTGGACTGCAAGGAGATCCAACCAGTCCATCCTAAAGGAAATCAATACTGAATATTCATTGGAAGGACTGATGCTGAAGCTGAAACTCCAGTTCTTTGGCCACCTGATGAGAATAACTGACTCATGGGAAAAGACCCTGATGCTAGGAAAGATTGAAGGCAGAAGAAGAAGGGGACAACGAGGATGAGATGGTTGGGTAGTATCACTGTCTTGATGGCCATGAGTTTGAGTAAGCTCTGGGAGTTGGTGATGGACAGGGAAACCTGGCGTGCTGCAGTCAATGGGGGTTGCAAGTAGTCAGACACGGCTGAATGACTGAACTGAATTGAACTGAATGCAACTCTATTTTTCTTTAGATCAGATGGTTCTCTTTCAGCTTTAACTCTATGGTTGAGATTCCCTGAAGGAAAAGACTCAAATTCATCTATGAATACTCTACAATTTCTCAAAAAGAAGTGGACAGTAGAATTCCTCAATGCCTTGAATGTTTCCGCTTACGTATTTTGAAGTCAGGTTAGGATTTATCATCAACAAACACTGCAGGGCTCTGTCCATATTCGCTCTGCAGTTTTCATTTTCTTGCACTTTATAGGATGCTGTATTAAATGAGATAATGCATGCTAAGCTCTTTTCATCAGTAGTCATGCATGGATGTGAGAGTTGGACCATAAAGAAGGCTGGGCACTAAAGAACTGATGCTTTCTACCTGTGGTGCTGGAGAAGACTCTTGAGAGTCCCTTGGATGGCCAGGAGATCAAACCAGTCAATCCTAAAGGAAATCAACCCTGGATATTCATTGGAAGGCCTGATGCTGAAGCTGAAAATCCAATACTTTGGCTGCCAGATGTGAAGACCTTGATGCTGAGAAAGATTGAGGGCAAGAGGAGAAGGGGCGGCAGAGGATGAGATGATTGGATGGCATCTCTGACTCAGTGGAAATGAGTTTGAGCAAACTCTGAGAGATAGTAAAGGACAGGGAAGCCTGGTGTGCTGCAGTCCATGGGGTCACAAAGATCGGTCATGACTTAGAGACTGAACAGCAAGCTCTCAGCACAGAGCCTGACATGTCAAAAGTGCTTGCTATTATTATTAGCTGTTTTATGAATTTCATTGTAGTCATTTACTGCTGGAAAGATGAAGTGGACTTCCAGATTTACTGATGAATAGGAAGAGTAGGGAAATGCCGTGGTGCACAGATTGCAGATCTTCAGTGGTTAGTGCTCTTCAGCCTTCCCCTTGAAGTCGCTGATAATAGCTATATGCAAAGGCAAAAAAGAGAACAAAATAAATTCAGAACAGAACAATGTATTCTTCTGAATGTCTACCTTAGCCTGGAAACTGAGAACCGGCTCACTTAATCACTATGGTAACGTTTTCTGGCCTCCTCTCTCTCTTGTTCCTTTTCTCCCTCTCCTCCCACTTAACATTGACTGAAGAAAATAGAAGTGGAGAAATTCTCCCCCAAGTAATCAGACATGCCAATTAAAAGGAGAGATTGCCAGGACCCAGGAGCTGGGTGGCAGTTTCTAAGTACAAGTTGCATCAAGGCGCACGTGGTGTCACGTGAAGTCAAGCATCCTCAGAGAAGGCCAGTTTGACATGTGACCCTATTCATATGCTTGAACGCCTGGCCTACGGAGTCTGGTTTTCCTCTGTCTACACTAGAGAGCAAAGCACAGAAACAAAGTGGCTACCATGCTGATTTTAGCCAAATGTTTGCAGAGTTGCTTCTGTTAATGGGAAGCTAGTGGTAGCAGGAAGGGAACTTCTCAGGAATCCTCTTGATGTAAAGTATGGTGCTTGATGGGAGCCTGGTAGACCTGGGTATACATTTTGGCACTGGTTAATTTTCTAAACCACACTGAGCCTCTGTTCCCTTGCTGGTAAAATGGGAACAACGTTGCTTCTCTTTTAAGGTTATTGTGGGAGTCATATTTCTTGCTTATAACTTCTCACACAGAATTCAGAATAAAATTCCAACTCTTTATCCTGGGTGAAGTGTTTTCTCTGTGATCTGGCCGCTGCCTGCCTTTATGGCATCATGACCTACTCTTGCCTACAATGATCTGAACACTCGTCTATTTTTCCTTCCTCCAACATGCCAAACTGCTTCTGGTTTACCAGGGCCTTTGCACCCACTGTTTCCTCTGCCTGGAGTACTTGTGCCCCCAATTTTTGCATGCTGTGTTTTCATCAAACATGTTTCAGCTCAACTTACCCCCTCCACCATCATCATCATTAACATGTATTAAGTACTTACTGTGTGCTCAGAACTCTTCTATATAGCGTTATATATGTCCTGACTCATTTAATCTTCACATCGTTTATGAGGTGGGTTAAATTATTATCCTCACTTTACAAATGAGGAAACAGAGGCACTGGAAGGTCCAGTGACTTGTTCAAAGTCACACAGCTAGGACAGAACTAGGTGATGAATCTAAAATACAGGAAGTTATATGTCAATGTATGGCAAAACAAATACAGTATTGTAATGTAGAATAAAGTATTAAAAAATAATAATAAAAAAGAAAATGTCATACAAATTATGAACACACACACACACACACACACAAAATACAGGAAGTTAGTATTTAATCACTGTCTTTAACCACTCAGATTCAAGAAGCTGTTTGGTCACCTTCTCTCACTTCACCCAGTTTTAATTCTTGGCACAACATTTATCTTTTTTTCTTATCTGATTAACTTGTTCATTTGTGTATTATGTGTTTTATTATTTATGTAGCCATGAAAATGAGGTAGACGGTTTTGTTCATTTCTGTATCTCTAGTCACTTGAAAAAAGCCTGGCACTTTAGATACATTCAGTAAATATTGAATGAATGAATGAATGTTGTGAATCTAATATCAGATCTGAACTTGCAAATAACAGACTTTGAATATATGCTACTTTCTCTCATCCTCAGCCTCCATTGTGGTTGGAATGATTCCATTTTGACTATGATGAGGCCCCCAATTTTTCAGTACCCCATTTTCTTAACTGTGGCTTATTAGCATTCTCTGTGGGAATAGGCTGTGACCCTCTCAGCCACTGAGTACCCTCTTGGGTCCCATTTTGCCTGCCGTCCAAATCAGTAGCTTTAATATGTAGCCTATTTTTAGGTTTAGACTCTGGAGAAATCTAAAGTAGCTCTTAATCAGGAAGGGTTCAGATGCTCTTATGTATTTTGACAAGTTCAACCTCCTTGTCTGAATTTTAGCACTCGGCATAAAAGGACTTGAATCAGAAGATGGAAACCTTTATTTTCTTTGTACTTTGAGTGTGGAGGGTTGAATTAAGTGTGGTCCTCACTGCATGGGACTGTTCTTCAGCACTACAGTGCTGAAGTGTGCTAACATACATCATCATCACTGGCCATACAAAGGCTTTCTCATTTCTTAAAAAAATATTTATTCATTTCCTTTTATCTTTCCCCCAAACTTTCATTTCCTTCCCCCTCATAGACCAACATTCTAATGTTTTTAATGTATGTACTTTTGTATGAGATCTTGTAAAGTGTGTTTTCTTGCTTTACGTTTGTGTATTATTAATTTATATAGGTGACATTATATGATACACTTTCTGGTCCTGCCTATTTCTTTCCTACAGTCTGCATTTTGTTGTAATATTTGTCCGAGCGGCTCTCTGTGCATCTAGTCCAGCGCCTCGAACCGCTGCAGAGAGCCCTGTGGTGCGTCCCGACACGTTCCAGTGAGACTCCCAGGGATAAGCCTTTCCCTCCGAGCGTCTCCCCCAGCGCGCTGGGACACCAGGGATGCCTTTATGTTATCTTGTCTTCCTGTAGTCTCTCACGTCCTCCTTTTCTCCCCTTTCCACCTCCCTCCAGCTCCGCTTTATCAATGCCATGCCTCACTTTGCCCACCAATTTCCATCACCTGGATTACAGGTTGCACCGAAATAGTACATTCATGTACTTATTCATTTAACAAATATTTATTAACTTTATCCTATATGCCAGGGCACTGTTCTAGGACCTGGTGAACAATGCAGTCAGCTTTCCTGTTTCCACGGAGCTTCCCTTTTAGATGATGGAGACACACAATAAATGGTCGTACAAATAAGTAGCATCTTTTCAGAGAACACCCCCTTCAAGCGATGAATTTGATCTGAACTCCAAATGACAGGAAATAGGCCAACATCTGGGGCCTAAGAGGGGATCTAGAAGCTGGAGCAGCAAGTGCAAATGCCACGTGATGGACGTTTGAGAAATTGCAGTCAGATTACTGTGGCTGGATGAGCATGGGGGAGGGCAGAGTGGGAAGAGATGAGGCTGGAGAGGCTTGGCCAGGTAAGACATGGTGAGGAGGGTGATTTTATTCTAAGCACAGTGGGAAACCTATGGAAGATTTAAAGCAGGTATTGTAGGATTTGCAGTCTGTAGGTGATATTCTTGTTCCTCGCACTCTGGTATGGTAGATCTTGGAGGTGGGAGGGTTCTAGTTGGCTTCTGCATGGGTTCTGGGGGGCTGTCTTACTCTAGGTCATTCTTTTCCTAGAATACTTGTCTCTGGCATAGGTACTGATCTCCACGTGCCCTGTGTCAGGACAGTGGGCTTGTTGGAACTCTACTGTTCCCCACGTCATTCAAACCCTATGGCCTTGGACCTCTTTGTCTCTTACATGTTTGAATCAGGAGCCAACCTCAAAACCCACCCGGAGTAACTGAAGACAAAGGCTGTTGTCCTAGAGCCCAAAGCTTCTCCTGTCACTGGGGGCACCAGCGCCTGTCACCAGGGATGGTGAATCGTGCCTGGAGTGGGAAGCCTCAGGTGCAGAGGTATAGAGGTCTGTTGGTCGGTATCATAGTTGTCTCAGGCTGACATTTCCACTGTTTAGTCAGTTGAGCTAAGCGTTCAAATCACTAGATAATCCACTAAATAGTCTAACTTTTTTTTTCTACTTCTACACCTGTGTAAGCCTTACGTTTTAGTCACTCAGTCGTGTCCAGTGGGTTGCCATTCCTTTCTCCAGGGGATCTTCCCCACCCAGGGATTGAGCCTGTGTCTCCTGCACTGCAGGCGGATTCTTTACCATCTGAGTCAGCAGGGAAGCCATGTAAGGCTTAGCGTTCTCCTGTAACCGGGTCCAAGGCTGCGTTTACAATGACACGCAGGCTGCACGGATGCGGCAGCTCCTCCCTGTGCCCGCGCTCTGGCCCACTTTCCCAGCTGCCACTGTCCTGCATCGGCGCCTGAGGCCCCACAGCTCCTTGTCTCGGCCTTGGGTCTGCCAGTCCTCTAGTTTGTTTCCTCTGCACCATAATGTTCCAGTGGTTAATGGCTCGTAAACAAGGAATGAGCTTTCAGTGTACATTTAAAGGAGGCCATGGTGAGTAATCCTTCGTGTTCTGAATAATCACCCAATAATTTATCTCCTTGCGAATAGAGATTTGGAGTTTTTATTAAAGAATGTCCTTGTAGCAGTATTAGGGGGAATTAAGAGTGTTTTTAGAAACTATTTGGCTGAGGGGAGAGAGATAAAAAGGGTAATTAAGGTGAGTGAAGTGAGATAATCGGCTATATAAAACTGTGGTGCAGGGGGTCTTTTGTTAATCTCATGGAATGAATGTCTTGTGGTAGCATTTTGGGGGAAAATATTAAGTAGATTTTAAACTCAAAGAACCCGCAGCATGCCCATATAGCAGCCCCCACGTTTGTGAAACAGGAACCTAGTCGTACAAAAGACTAAGTCACACTTCCAAAATGTTTTACGTGTGAGCACATTCAGGGCCAGTGACATAGCTTGTGAGGGGCCCAATGCAAAATGAAAACACAAGGTGTTCTGTTTATAAATTTTTCAGGATTTCAAACAGTGACAGTGGCGCTTTAGACCAAGCCCAGGACCTCCTGTGAGTATATGTATAGGCCACTGGGCCACGAAGTTGGCCCTGAGCATAGCTGCTTTTTATAGCAACTTGTGATAGATGCGGTCAGTGTGAAGCGGTGAACAGACTAGTTTGAGGTGGACAGTTTTTAATCATAACTATCTGCAATTTAATAATGTAGTGGCCAGTGGCAAGTCACATAACCTCCCAGTGACTTCGATGGGGGTGTGGATTAATAATGCTTCTGCATATAGTGCCTTGCAAGGAAGAGGTGTTCAGTGTATACTGGCTATGGTGATGGTTGGGCACATGAGTTAAAAAGCAGGAGCTCTTTAATAACTGTCATCGTTGTTTTCTGGTGCCTCTTCCTTCAACAGATCTTTATGCCATTCATAAATTTCACGCTTTTCTTTAAGACCAATTCTAGGGACACCAATAGAGCCACTGTTACTTACATAAAAAGTGCAAACAGAGGATTAAAGAATTAAATATGAATCTTTCTTGTTCTTGAGATACTTATAATCTAGTGAATGGGATAAGACAAGAATGCAAGTAGCTACACTATAATGTAGAGAAAGATAAGTGGTATAGGAGAGTTACTTGACCAAGTACTGTTGAAGATGAAATTATTTGAGTCGAAGGAACAAGTGCTACTACGAATTGAAATAGGCTCCATCCACTCTCCTTATGAGGATAAGTCAGTATGTGGGGTTAACTTTGCATTTTGTGGCTAATAAACTGTGCATTCTTGCACTTATGTAGATCCCTCCCTTGGAATCGGAATGACCCCGTGACGTGCTTTACTCAATAAAATATGACAGAAGTGATGCTGTCTTAGTTCAAGTCCAAGCCTAAAGAAGCCCATATAGCTTTACTTTTGCACAGTTGAGGGCCTTGAGTGACAGAAGATGACCTTCTGGAGAGATCAACTTGAGAGACCACAAAGAGAGTCTGAGAATCTTGGAGAACAGAAGAGACCAGCCAATAGTGAGAACTGTGACCCAGATGTATCACCCTAGTCAAGGGATTGCAGCCAGTCCTCAGATGTTTGAGCCATCATAGCTGAGCTGCTAGCTATGTCAGGAGACCAGGAGGAATATTCCAACCCTGGCATGTGGAGCAGAGATGAGCAAGCCCTATTGTGCCTTCTCTGAGTTCTTGACTCACAGATTAGTCAAAGATAATGAGAGTTGTTTGAAGTCACTAAGGTTGGAGATAGTTTGTTTTACAGCAATAAATAATGGAAATAAAAAATGGTACCCAAATGTAGTCTGCTGCTATAGTGAAAAGTGTAGGATGCAGAGCACTGGGTTTGCCAAGGGGTAGTGACGGGGACCAAAAACAGGAGCACAGGCCTGAAGTGGGTACTGGATGAGTGGTGAAAGTTGCTGCTGGAGGCTGGAGAGTTTGACACTGACTGTATATATATTGGCAGGACAATTAGCCAAACTTTCCCTGGTCACATGGAAGACAGAATGTGTAACCTGTTTATGGATTTGAAAGATATCCAGGAAGAATGTGGAAAGTGCCAGCTGACACCTTTTAGTTGCCTGTCATACAGTAAAAGGAAGATCAGTTCAGTCACTCAGTCATGTCTGTCTGACTCTCTGTGACCCCCATGGACTGCAGCATGCCAGGCCTCCCTGTCTATCACCAACTCCCAGAGTATATGCAGACTCATGTGCATTGAGTTGGTGATGCCATCCAACCATCTCATCCTCTGTCGTCCCCTTCTCCTCTCACCTTCAATCTTTGCCAGCATCAAGGTCTTTTCAAATGAGCCAGTTCTTTGCATCACGTGGCCAAAGTATTGGAATTTGAGCTTCAACATCAGTCCTTCCAATGAACATTCAGCACTGACTTCCTTTAGGATGGACTGGTTGGAAGAAAAATCAAGATGAGCTAAAGAAAGAACTTTTAGTTTTCAAACAGAATTTAGAGAAAAGTGTGAGGAAATTAGAACTTGCTTGGTTTGTGAAGAAACTATTTCTCATTCCCAATTTCTGCAGCCTGAAAAAATTTTTGTAAAATATTACACAAAATACTTGTTGCATTCACTTTAAATTGATGACCATAAATCTTAAAAGGACATTCAACACTATCAGCTAATCCTAATATAATTTCCTAACCAACTCTTTTTTTCCAGTCACAAAGGATATTTCCTATCTCCTCTTCTATCTTCAAATCTCTAGCACCTCTCCTCCATCACTGACACTTTTTTTTTAAATGTATAATTTTCTTTAATTCTCTAATAGGGATCTGTGGGAACCTTTTATGTAGCCCTTTCCAATTTATATGAGTAAGATCGTGAAGATCATAGGCATCTTGTAAGTTATAAGCTTGGATTGTAAGGGAGACCGCTCTATAGGCCAGGGAATTTCCCATTGAAAGCAATCCAGGTAAATCTTGATGACCCCTAAGATGGTGTACATAAATGGGATAGTGGGAGGTGTCCGGCCGGTAGGTCTCCCCCCTCCCCCGCCTTCTTCTTTTTTTTTTTAAATTACAATACTGTATTTGTTTTGCCATACATTGACACAAATCAGCCATAGGTGAACACAATCTCCCAATGCCGAAGCCCCCTCCCACCTCCCACCCCACATCCTCTACTTGAATCATCCTGTGCATCAGCCCATGCATCCAGACTTTATGGAGAAACAATGCAATTGAATAACAGTTAATTTGCCTATGTGACAGCAGCTCTGTCAGCCTCCTGTGTCTGGCTCCATGCATTTTGCCTTTCCTCCTCAGCTGCGGTGTCTCTGCTCTTGTCCAAGGCCAGTCCCTCCGCTTGTGTTTTGGTTTATCCTCCTCTCATTTACTTCACGAGTTTTCTCCTGCAATCATCTCCGTCTTGTCCAGCAACATAACACCCTTTCTCCCAATTTACTGGGTTATTTCCATTGGCATACAGGCATGTCTTTCTTAAGAAAGTGGAGTGTAATTGCTTTACGATGCTGGTTGTTTCTGCTGTACGACGGCGTGACACAGCTTTATGTACACATTTATCTCCCCCGTCTTGAGCTCCCCCAACCCTGTGCACCCTTTTAGGTCGTCATAGAGCGCTGAGTGAGCTCCCTGTGCTACACAGCAGCTGGCCACTGGCTCTCTGGTTTATGCATGGGAGTATATGTACGTGAGTGCTACTCTCTCAGCTGATTCCACCATTTTTTTTCCCCAACTGCCCTGTGTCCGCAAGTCTGTTCTTTGTGTCTGTATCTCTATTCCTGCCCTGCAAAGCATGTCTTAACATGGCTCTAAAACATCTTCCCTTGATGCTCCTTTCTAAGTTTCACAAGTGCTCTCTTACTTATCGGCTCTCTCTCATAGAAGAACTTCTTGAATTAGTTGTTAAAGTCACTCTCTCTTCTTTTCCACTTTTCATTCTTTTCCTAACTCCTTCTAAAGAACTTTATGTTCACTCCATTGAAATGATTCTTATCCAGGTCTCCAGTGACCCACATTTTGCCCAAGCCAACAATGACTTCTTTCTTCATCTTATAGGATCCCAACAGCCTTGACAAATTGACCACGCCTTTGATTTAACCCTGTCTTTTCCAGGCTATTGCAGTGCAAAATATCTATCTCACAAACTGGTCACTCCTCATCAGCCTGTTTTACTGACTGATCCACTCTTTGCCCAGTGAATGTGGGAGAAGTTCTTCTCTTTTCATCGACACCTTTACCCTGGCTAATAACTCTAAGGACCACTCATCTGCTGAAGGTATTCATCCTTTTTAAAGCAAAGGAGAGGGATGGAATTCAGATTTATATATCCTGCAACTGTCCTGAAGTCTTGACTTGATATCGAATAAATGCTCAAACATATGTCCAGAACAGGAATATCACTTCTTGCCCCCTTCATCCACTCTTTCCCATAACAGGAAATGGCACCACCATCCAGGAATTCAAACAGTGGACACGTGATTCCCAGACATTTCTCATGTTCTTATCTTCAGGTGCTTACACTTGGTCTAGTCTGTGTTCTTTGTCATCTAGGTTCTGATCAATATTAGTGACTCTTACCACTGTTGCTCCTCTGGTGAGTGTTTTGACTTTCATTGCCTTCCATTTTGGATTAGTCTAGAATGGAAAACCAAGAGTAAATTGTATCACTGAAATGACATGAATAATCTCTTGAGGAGACAGAACAGCAGCACCCTTCTGAAACCAGGTCACGAAGTAACCCTCTTCTGATTACCAGCACCATGAGCTCATTAATGACCACATCGTGTCACGACCTTGGTTTCCTCTCTCAGAGGCCTGAAGATAGCCAGACCTAATCCTTGCAACCAACAAGAATCAACAGTGAAGAGACGTCATGACGATACTGCTGTCGGTATCCAAAGAAGAGCAGCTTAGTTCTAATCGTCTCTTCTCATTCCCAGAATCTGAGAACTGAAGAGGCTTGATTAGAATGACTATATGTCCTGTTTTTAAAATTGGCATGTTTGGTAGATAATCTGTAGCTGTGATCATCTAGGATTTGGGTATATACTCTTCCAGTGCTTGTGTGCTAAGTCGCTTCAGTCGTGTCCAACTTCTTGCAACTCTATGGGCTGCAGCCTGCCTGGTTCCTCTGTCCACGGGATTCTCCAGGAAAGAATACTAGATTTGGTTGCCATACTTTCCTCCAGGGTATCTTCCTCACCCAGGGACTGAACCCACGTCTCCTACATCTCCTGTATTGTTAGGGTGGGTTTTATACCACTAGCGCCACCTGGGAAGGCCATACTCTTGCAGGGGAAATGACATATGTAGGCCATTCGGAATGGTGGATCCTTTCCTGTTGTTAAGTAGCTTTCATGCTGCATGCGGTGTGGGAGGGCACTATGCATAAACGATGTTCCCCTGGGCAGACTAGCCACTGGGATCACTGACTGCTTTGGACTAGAAGATTTGACATTTTCCTTGTCACCAGGTTTTAAATTCCACAGCCTTTCTTCCTTGCCTCTTACTGCCAACCACACTATACCTTTGTTGGACAGTCTGTGGTAAACAGAATGCTCAGGAGATAAATGAAGAAAGGTCTAGCAGTGTTGCTGCTGTGCCGTCGCTCAGTCACTTCTGACTCTTTGCAACCCATGGACTCCAGCACTCCAGGCCTCCCTGTCCTTCACCATCTTCCAGAGTTTGCTCAAACTCATGTCCACTGAGTCAGTGATACCATCCAACCATCTCGTCTTCTGTGGTCCTCTTCTCCTTCTGCCTTCAGTCTTACCCAGCAACAGGGTCTCTTCCAATGAGTCAGCATTTCGCATCAGGTGGCCAAAGTATCGGAGCTTCAGCTTCAGCATCAGTCCTTCCAACAACTATTCAGGGCTGATTTCCTTTAGGATTGACTGGTTTGATCTCCCTGCAGTCCAAATCTAGCAGTGGGGAAGTAGAAAATTATTTCACTGTTCATTGCATGTCAAATATGGTGGTTTTCTCTTCAGCTGGAATCATCTGGCAATTAAATTCTGTACTCTTCTTGAGTTAAGGGAGAGATCCTGGAGATGTGTGGCTCAAGATTTCAAAGTCTCCAGCAACATCCGCCCCTTGGTTCCCTGTATGTGCACTTCACCTGGGGTTAACTTCTTTTTGTCATCAGTCTTATCTCATGGGTCTTTTTGGTCTATTATCCTTCCAGTTTCGTTAGACAGTGAGCTGTCTCCTCAAAAGACAGGCTCTGGGCCTTCTTTTTGTGTGTTCCTAGTGCCTGGCACAGAGTAGGGATTGATGAAGTTTGATTGAATGAATGAGAAAGAAGGAAAGAAAGAAAAGAAAGAAGGAAGGAAAGAAAGAAAGAAAGGAAGGAAGAATGCTAATTTACAAATGAGAAAATACAGAGGTAGTTACTAGGTCCCTTTTGGGAGATAGCTACTCTGATACTGTAGTGTCTTGTGGATACCCCAGGTTTGTTTTCATATTATAAATTATTATTTATTTAAGTATCAACATGTGTTCATTTATCTAATTCTAATTTTTAGTAAAGAAGTTAAGAGTCATTGAGGTTACATAGTTCCTAAATGATGTTGGCAATACTCAAACATATTTCTCCTTCATGGTGTATTATGATTTTTTTAAACCAAACCCCCACATGCAGTGGAGATGCTGGGTTCGCATAGAATGTGCTGTGTTGATGTATCACAAGTGCTTCTGGTGCTCAGGGGTCTCTGTGCTCCCATGTGGACATGATGTCTACTTTAGCATTCAGGGCACTAAGTATCAGCTTGGCAAGGGGAGGAACCCATCTTGTTACCACTGGGAGGTTTCTAATTTATTCTGAAGAATTCTTTAAAAATTCACATTCCTGTCTTTCTAGTTGTGTTCTCCTTCACCAGAGCGATTTTTAGCAGTGGGCAAAAGCATTCTGTTGGTTATGCTTTTCCATTTGAGGATCTGCCTGTCATCCAACCCCAAACAGCGGTGGTTTCATCACACAGGCGTATGTTTCCCTACTTACCAAAACACGTGAGCCAATCTAGTCACTCCTTGAAGTCGTCAAGGACTAAGACTCCCTTCCTTTTCTACTCTGCCATATAGATGGTGCGATTTTCCTTCTCAAGATCACACAAGAGCTCCTTTATCTTCTAGGCCTCACACTCACATGCCAGACAGGAAAGAGGAGGTAGGGAAAAAGGAAAACAAAAAGCAATAGAAATAACGCTGAGCGGAGTTCCGTGTGCTATATGGTAGGTCTTTGTTGCTTCGCTGTTATTTGTTTGCTAAGTCATGTCCGACTCGTCATCACCCCGTGAGCTGTAGCCCGCCAGACTGCTCCGTCCATGGGATTTTCCAGGCAAGAATACTGGAGTGGGGTGCCATTTCCTCCTCCAGGGAACCTTCCTGAGCCAGGGGTCGAACCCATGTCTCCTGCTTGGTGAGCAGAATTTTTTGCCCTGGGAAGCCCATTCCTCGTTCATTATTCATTTTAAATATAGCAGTGCGCACAGGCCACCATACTTTGTTCTCTGAGTCTGTGAGTCTCTGCTTTGTAACTAAGTTCATTTGTATAATTTCTTTTAGGTTCCACATATAAGGGATGTCATAGATGGGAGGGGAGTTTGGGGGAGAATGGATACATGTATATGTATGGCTGACCTTTGCTGTTCACCTGAAATCTGTTTGCTGTTTACTTTCAGACCACTGTTAATCAGCTATGTGCGTGCTGCTGCTGCTGCTGCTGAGTCGCTTCAGTTGTGTCCGACTCTGTGCGACTCCATAGACGGCAGCCCACCAGGCTCCACCGTCCCTGGTCACTTCAATCACGTCTGACTCTTTGCGACCCTATGGACTGTAGCCTGCCAGGCTCCTCTGTCCGTGGGATTCTCCAGGCAAGCATACTGGAGTGAGTTGCCATGCCCTCCTCCAGAGGATCTTCCTGACCCAGGGATCGAACCCCCATCTCCAGCAGCTCCCGCATTGTAGGCAGATTCTTTACTGCTGAGCCACTATACCCTAATACAAAATAAAAAGCTTTTAAAAAAGCCATAGAAACAGTATAAATGACTGCTTTTTGTTTAAACAGTGTATCAGTGGCCAGGAGAATGACACAGGACCGCCTTGAAATGCCATAGAATCTGGCACCCTGCTGTCTCATACAAAATAGAGTTCTGTGATTAAGGAAGAACAAAGAGTTGGTGCTCCATGGGTAACGACCAGTGCTTGCCGCAGACGCAGACTGGTATCTATCTTTGTTCAACAACATCCGTAAGTGTCCTTCTTTTCAAACATAGGTCAACATCCCTGAACTCTCTTTCAATTATAGCCTTCGACTCAAAGTCCCCAAATATTTGTCAGGTTCTTGAGTTCCCATAAAGGATAAATTTGACGACAAGTTTTGTCTGCCTCCTCCTGCACATGCCAATGTACAGTTGTGGAGAGGGAAGAAACTAGTGACAATGAAAAACAATCAAGCTACAATTCAGGAAAGAGGCGAGTGGAGGCACAGCAGTCCACCGTGGTGATGAGATCCTCTGGGAAGCATGAGCGCTGCCTTCTTGCCCCAGCACACTTAGCTGGCTGAGGGCCTTGCGTGCCAACTGGCAGCCTCGGACTCTACTCTCTGGGATGACATGTTTGTCCGTTTTCCTGCAAGGCCACAGTTTAGGACCACATTGAAGGGCCTCTACAGCCCACTTCTTGCGGATGGATGCTAAAGGCTGGGGATTCTTTTAAGGGTTGAATTGTCACAGACCATTGGTGATCAGGCCTGGAGTTCCTTTGGTAAAAAGTCCCTTCAGAATTCTTGGCAGGTGTGTGGTCTCGTCATGGCCTTTGAGAGTGATAAGAGCAGACGTCCTGTTTAGATGATTTTAAGCCTGAGGCTGCTTCCCGGTCTCCTCTTCCTCTCTGTGCCGTGACTGCCACCTGCCTTTGAGATTCAAAGCATCTGCTCCGAGGCCGATCAGACAAGGGGCTTTGGCTGCAGGACGACCTCTTCATCTCCTCTCTGCTGGCAGGTAGCCTCCTCTCCCTGCAGAGAACTAGTAATGGAAGGTGTTTGGGGGAGGCTTGCAGCTTCACCACTGCCCTCTTAAATCCGTTTTATTTTAGGATTGTTGAAGAGCCTGGCTTTTTCAACTGCATGGTTTCAGATTATGGGACTTCCACTTAAATTACAAGCCACTGGCATAGTTTCTCCTTAGAAAATTGGTGTTTCCGTTTCTCTCCCCTTACAATCTTACTCACTCCAGGCTAATTCCATCTGTCTCCTGCTGAACGTTGCTGAAGGTGGCAAGAACGACCCTGTGTGAGTCACTCTGTTGGACACGTTTTATGTGCCATTTCAGGTGCTCATGACCTATCCTACATCTCATCCTACATCTCAATTTAGCAAGTCTGCCACCTCCACTGCCTCAGTTACCCCTCAGCTGCCTCCATTACCAACTGGCCACATGCCTACTTCTCAGGCTCCTTCTGACACTTGTATATTGCCTTGAAGTGTTACAGCATGGGATGTGGGATGTAACTTCTTGGGTGCCGCTGAAAGGGCCATATGATGTATCTGAGAAATATAAGCAGATTAAGTTTCCATAGAGTAACTTTTGTCCAGTGAGAAAGGAGGCAGGGGGTGGGAGAAAGGCACATTAGTTCCTTTATCTTCCTCTTTCCAGTGGGCACCTTGGAGTCACCCTTAGGACCTCATTTAACTATAATTGTTGCTTGTATGGATGCTAAGTCACTCCAGTTGTGTCCAACTCTTTGCAATGCTATGGACTATATCCGGCCAGGCTCCTCTGTCCAAGGGGTTCTTCAGGAAGAATACTGGAATGGGTGGCCATGCTCTTCTCCAGGGTGTCTTTCCAACCCATGGGTAGAATCTGTGTCTCTTACGTCTCCTGCATTAGCATGCAGGTTCTTTACCTCTAGCGCCACCCATGGCTCCTACAGACCCTGTCTCCACGTACTGTTACACTGGGGGTTAGGGCTTCTACGTATGAGTTTGCAGGAGCGGAGGGGACACCTTTAGTACATAGCATTCTATGTCACCATTTTCAGCATATGTCCTTAGCTATTAGTGGGAAGTAACACGAGTTAGAAAGAATATGATGGAGTTCGTCACTCATTTATTTTTCTTAGAATGACATTGTTTTGTCTCTATAGTTAAAGCAAATTCTGATTCAAATAAAATGAGTAGCCTTTTGAGGTTATCAGTGCTTCCCTCTTAAGCTACTTGTTCAGTCTTTGCTGTAACACATTTTCCTTATACATCTTTCCCTAGACTTGGATGCATTGTGGGTCCACTGGAATCTTGTGCTCATGGGGCATCACGAAGGCTTGTGTGAATAGTTGGCAAGAAACAAACATATATTTTGTCTCTTCTGTGATTATGCGTGCTTTATTGTGTCACCAGGCTTCACTTATAAAACATTAGTTCAAACAGAATTACTAACAATTTCAAGACAAGCGTAGCAGAACATGTAACCAAGCACCTGGCACTTCTGAGCCCCCTTGAAGCCTGTGCTCCTTAGCCAGATTCAGCAAAGCCAGATTGAAGGTTCTGTTTCTTGCTGCATCATCTTTTTGATATCAAATGTGTTTGACTGCCTGTTACAGAAACCCCTGATAGCTCAGCTGGTAAAGAATCTGCCTGCAATGCAGGAGACCCCAGTTCAATTTCTGCTTTGTGAAGATCCCCTGGAGAAGGGAAATGCTACCCGCTCCAGTATTCTTGGGCTTCTCTGATGGCTCAGATGGTAAAGAATCTACTGGGAATTCAAGAGACCTGGGTTCCATCCTTGGGTTGGGAAAATCCCCTGGAGGAGAACATGGCAACCCACTCCAGGATTCTTGCCTGGAGAATTCCCCATGGATAGAAGAGCCTGGCAGGCTACAGTCCCTGGGGTTGCAAAGAGTTGGACACAACTGAGTAACTAAGCACAGCACAGAGAACCAGAGAAAATTCTAATCAAAACTGCTTATTCGTGGAGGAATCTATTTCTCTGACATAATGAAGTCTGGGGGCGGGGGGCAGTTCAGTATGGTTAATGGCATTACAAAATCATCACGGTATCTGTGTATTTGTATCATTTTGTACCACTGTTTCTAGATTGTGGCTTTCAACTTCTTGGTGGCAAGAATGCTCCTGCCCTTCTAGACATCAGAACTGCATGCCTGACAGGAAGGATGGGGCAAGTAAAGAAAGGCAGAAGGTCGAAGAAACTAGCCATCTCATCTGTCTTCTAAAAGAGCTTTAATTAATTAATTTCTGTGAAGCTCCAACTACATCTGCTCACTTCTCATTGGCCATGATTGTCTTACTTGGCGATATTCTGCTGCATGGTAAGCTAGAAGGTTTAGTATTTGTAACAGAGCTTACTCCTTGGAAGAAAAGTTATGACCAACCTAGGTAACATATTCAAAAGCAGAGACATTACTTTACCGACTAAGGTCCGTCTAGTCAAGGCTATGGTTTTTCCTGTGGTCATGTATGGATGTGAGAGCTGGACTATGAAGAAGGCTGAGCACCAAAGAATTGATGCTTTGGAACTGTGGTGTTGGAGAAGACTCTTGAGAGTCCCTTGGACTGCAAGGAGATCCAACCAGTCCATTCTGAAGGAGATCAGCCCTGGGATTTCTTTGGAAGGAATGATGCTAAAGCTGAAACTCCAGTACTTTGGCCACCTCATGCGAAGAGTTGACTAACTGGAAAAGACTTTGATGCTGGGAGGGATTGGGGGCAGGAGGAGAAGGGGACGACAGAAGATGAGATGGATGGATGGCATCACTGACTCGATGGACGTGAATCTGAGTGAACTCCAGGAGTTGGTGATGGAGAGGCAGGCCTGGTGTGCTGTGATTCATAGGGTTGTAAAGAGTCGGACATGACTGAGCGACTGAACTGAACTGAACAGAGCTTTCAAAACAAAATCCAGGTTATAGTGTTAAGAAAGAAGAGCAGAATTGATGGTAGGTAGGACACAAGTACTATCTGTCTTATGAAACTGCCCCAAACTTATAGTGTACTACAGTAATCATTATAATGCTCATGGCATCTGTAGGTTAGGAATTCAGACAGGGCACAGTGCTCTGTCTGGCTCACTTTGGCTCCATACTGTCTTCCTCAGCTCGGAAGACTTAAATATCTGGGGTGACTCAAAAAAGCAGGAAACTGGAACTTTCAGGAGTTCCTGCTTGGGATGTGTATTGGGATGGTTCTCTAAAGAAGCAGAACTAATAGGATCTATCTACTACCTACCTACCTACCTACCTACCTATCTAATAAGGTTTATTACAGGGAATTGGCTTATGTGGTTCTGGAAGCTGAAAAATCGTACAACCTGCCACATGCAAGCTGGAGAGCCAGGAAAGCCAGTGGCACAGTTTGAAGGCTTGAAAGCCGAGGAGCCAGTGGTGTTGATTCTGGTCTGAATCTGAAGGCCTGAGAACCAGGAACATGGAGGGCAGGAGATGGTCCGCGTCCCAGCTCACCGGAAGCCAGATGGTGACTTCAACCCTCCTCCCGCTTTTTATTCTGCTCAGGTCCTAACTGGATTGGATAATACCCACCCACACTGGGAAGGGTCATCTACTTTACTCACTCCACCAGTTCCAACATGAATTTCTTCTGGAAACACAGAAATAATCGTTAACCAGATATCTGAGCATGCTGTCATCCAGTCCAGTGGACACATTAGCCTTTGTAGGGTGGGATGATGGGCCTCATCTGGGGTGGTCAGCTGGACCTAAAGCCGCTCTCTGTGGCTCTCTGTGTGCTTTGGGCTTTTCTCAGTATGGGGGCTCTGTTCTGAGAGATGTTCTAAGAGGTTTGGGCATTAGCTGTATCACCTGTTCTGACATAGCCTGTGCGTTCACGTCTGTTATCAGTCGTCAGTGAGTCATCAAGGGCAGGGGGCTGCACCTCTTACTGAGCAGGTGGGCAGGGCCCATTGCAGAAGAGCACGTGGACGGGGAGCAGATGGCATGGCAGCCATCTGCCATAGCTGGCTGTAGAGTACAGGGATTGGTGAGGTGGCTGTAAATGTACATTGTTTCCTGTGTGTTGATGTGATTCTGGTCTCTGGGAACATGGAGCGAAAGGTGGGTTTTACAGGATTTTCCACTGGTCAGAAAACTGCTCAATGTCTAACATTCTTAGGATTCCTGTTTTGTTTTCTCAACCTTGAAAAAATTTGCATACAGTCATATACACTGTTTTTGGTGTGTACGGTTCTATGGGTTTTAACACTTGGGTAGAGTCTAATAGTACCACAAACAGGCTATAGGACAATTCCAGCACCCAAAGCATGCTCTTGTGCTACCCCTTTTACTAGGCACCTCTCCCACCTCTAACTCCTAGCAACTTCCTATCTCTAGGTAAAAACTACTTTGTTTAGTGGCCTTCAAAAGATGCGGTACATATGCTGGGGGTATACAAGATAATCCAAAGGGGATAAAAGGAAATAAACAAAAGAATTTATATTTCTGTCTATTCTTATCTGTGTGCATTTCAATTTTTGATAATGTTTTTCAAGTGCACACAATTCACTAGCACTGTGGTACTACAAATAACTTATTAATGCAAGCATATATTGTGAGTGTTATTAAAAATTGATTAATGATAAAGGTAAGTGACCAAAAAGGTTTTAGAGTACTGGCTCAGATTAGCACCAAAAGCAATTTCCTCCGGGGTAAAAGTGGCGTAGTCATTTACACAGGGGCTTTTTCTTAGCCAAACGGAATAGTGAATGAAGAGCAAAGAGGCTATAGGAAAAGTCTGGCTCTGGGAGTTGGAGCTTGGAGTCCCAAAATAAGATTGTGAAAGATCCTGCGATTAGTTCCTCAGCTTTTGCCTACTGAGTTAGATTATATGGTCCCTGGAAACGGGGGCCATTTCTGTCATCCATTCAGGTACATGCCTGGCAGACTTGAGAATCTATGAACACAGGAAAGAAAAAGACACTTAACATCTTGGTTCTTCTGAAGTGTATTATCTAGAATAAGAAAGAAGTAGGAAACAATAATGAAGAAAATTTCGGATAGTGGTAAGCTTTATGAAAAAATAAAAGAAGGTAATGGGACAGAAGGGTGCAATATTAGATCAGATATCCATGAAAGCCTTCTCTGGGAAGGTCCCATTTAAGCTGAAACCTGAATGATAATGAGTCAGCCACGTGAATATCAGATAGGTTTGGGAATCTGATAGCAGATAGGAATAATGCGTAGATTTTCATTTGTTTTACTGATTGATTTTTAAAATCATATGAAGCCTAGAAGTGGGACAAGTCTTACAGAAAACCTCTGTGCCCAGAAACCTGGGGATTGGTAGAGGGCAGTGAGTGGTGTTGGCACAGTGTCTAGGCCGATAGGGCCTGAGACAGCGTCAGTAGCCTCTCTGTGGCTCCAGGGAGTAGTGGGAAATGAGCCAACAGCATTTCACACCTTCCTGAAAAGGGCCCGGTAGTAACTGGTGGCTCTAGAGAGACCTTGCCATCACTGCATGGATGACTCTGTGCCCGGAGTGGCTTGATCACAGGGACTAGGTGGGAACGCGTGTCCTAGTGGATATCAATGTGGCTTCCACCCATTATTACACTTTGGAGTCTGTGGCCCATGAAAGTCTTATTTGTTCTGCTGGGTACTGAGGATAAAACGGTAGATAGGTAGGATAAAACTGTGCCCTTACAACTTTCTCGATCTCTCCTCACCTGAGGGAATATACATACACACATCTCCTCGTATGTCAGTTTGGGATCCACAAGAAGCAGATACAGGGACGAAATCAATCACAAAATGCGTTTGGGAGAGCAGCATGGCAGTTTCTATGCACAAAATTGCTATTGCCACTTTATGTCAGCACCACATGCCTGTAAACCATGAATTTTTCTCCCTTTGTACAAAGACATTGTAGATAATTGAATGTTTGATTATAGAAAGGTTTCACATTTGGTAGTCTGGTTTTTGTTGCTTATCAGGTTTAATATTGTTCTCGAAAATAGTTGATGTTGTGTTATGTATAACTTTTCTAATAAAAGTTGTGTTATAAGCTGTAAAAAAAAAAAGGGGCAATAATCAAACCTGCAAAAGATAGAAGAGAGGGAACAAGAGTGGGAAGAGAAAGTCTTTAGACCAGGATGCTGGCCTCACCCCTGTGAATGGAAAGGGGCAAAAAGGAGGATTGGGCTGAAAGATCCTCAGACCTCAGTGCAATTCTGAGAAGGTCTTATCTTGCCCAGGGCAAGGGGGAGGCTTCAGAGAGTGATTATTTGTTGGAGGAAACCTTTGCTGGGCAGAAGTTTCAAGGTCCTAGGACTGCTGTGCTCAGGAAGAGCATGGCGCCTGTCCTTGACTCAGAGGCCCTGATGCTGAGGTCTGTCAGCTCTCTGCACACCTCACACTTTTCTCTTGAGAAGTGGGTAGATCTCCATGGCTCCTGTGCCTCATCTTTGGCAAGCATCCCTCTTGCCAGCCTCTGTGGGTTATTTTCATTTGAGAATGCTACCCCAGGGCCCTTCTCCTTATCCAAACTAATTGAACGAGCTCTTTAGAAAAGAACTGTGGACTGGTTTTCTTCCTATTGTTCCCATCTTGAGGAATGTTATTAATTATCAAGACAAAATTCTTGGCCATTAACTTTTATTAATTGGTTAGTCGTGTGTATGTGTGTGTGTGTAGGGGGAGTGGCGGGAGGTTTGGAATCCTGGAAGAAGATTCAACTATGAACTCAAATGCAAACTGTGACTGATGTGAGTAAGCTGGAAGGTTCTGTGATGGGAACTGAGGCCCAGAGATAGCAAAGAGACACAGACACGTGTCTCTTCCCCAGAGAAGAGGGGAAGGAAGGAATCTGGGGGTTACCTGGACATGTTGCAGCCACACTCACAGGATGTTTATGGTCTGAGGAGTAAAGGAAATGGGAAGAGAATTAGGGTCCAGTGAGTGTTAGGGTCTTGGCTGGGTCGAGTCCATGGGAGAGTACAAAGCAACCTGGGCTGGGGATCAGGAGTAATGACATACCCTTCACCTCCACCCAGAAGCCATCACCTGTCCTGGAGCACAGTGTGCGGGGCCTCTCCTACAAGTCCAGTAAACCCTCCATGCTGAAAGTGTCCCTTACACTGGCTGCCTGCTTGAGATGCGCTTTAGTGCCTGATTACTCTGGTTCGACTATTTTCTTTTTTCTTTCTGAAATCAATGGCCAGGTTATTACGTATTCTCTCTTTTTCCAGATGCCATTAGCGATTCTGTAAAAAAACACACGCGTGACCCACGGATGACCAGGAGTCTCCAGGGTTTCTGGCCATGCCTGAGAAATCTATGGATGTTTCACTAGTGTGGAGGAAGTCGCCAGAGTGGCACGGGAAAGGGAAAGGGAGAAAAGAAATTGAGTTTGAATGGAGGCGAAACAAATGCCATGTTACACAGGCATTCAATATATAGAAGAAGTTGTCTGATTCCTCAGTAATTAAACTTTAAAGAGAGGCTTGTCTGGCCCCAAGTAAACAAACATAAAGATCCTTTGTCCACAATAAGGCTGGTCCATGTGATTTCTCACTGAGACTTTCTGTTTTCAGCTGTCATTGTCCTGAGTAGGAGAAGGAAATGGCAACCCACTTCAGTATTCTTTCCTGGAGAATCCAATGGACAGATAAGCCTTGAGGACTATGGTCTGTGGGGTTGCAAAGAGTAGGACATGACTGAGTGACTGAGCATGCAAGCATGCAAGTCCTGAATAGGAAAACCTGGGTTCCTTTTAATCCATTTCCTTGGGTTGGAAAAGAGTGAGCCTGGGAGAGGAGAAAGGAATGGCAGCATTTGCCCTGAGAAGGGAGGGATCTGGGCCAGGCAAGGATGCTACTAGAAGGCAAAGAGACCATAGAATTTGAAATGTTAGTGACCTTAGTGTCTGCTCCAGCCTCTCATTTAGCAGATATGGAAACAGAGACTTAAAAAGCTAAGAGGCAGACTGATGGAGCAGAAGGAAAACTGGAATCAGGGGATCAGAGTTCAAGTACCAGCTGTGACTGTTACTGATCTCAGTAACTTAGCTTGGATAAGCACCTTTTCCCTGTGACCCAACCCTCCGAGACTTCTGGAGGCAATGTGAAAAAATTCAGAGGCCAAATATGACTCCCAGAATTTGGATAAAGTTCCTGGTATTTGTTGGCATTTTGAATGGAAGTATAGTTACAGGTTAGATCCCCTTTGTGTATTGCTACATCCCTTGTAGTTCAGCTTCTCAGGTCCTACTAACAACCCTCAACACAGTTCTCATGAGAGCCTGGCAAATTCAGTCTTTATTCCTGTTATGGAAGTATTTCTCTTGAGGTTTTCATTTGATGAATGCTGATATGCTTAGGTCAGTGAACATTTGAGAGCTTCCATCTGGATTCTTGGCTTTAAAATCGGAAGTATTTCAGGACTCAGGTCCCATCACTTCATGGGAAACAGATGCGGAAACAATGGAAACAGTGAGAGACTATTTTCTTGGGCTCCAAAATCACTAAAGATGGTGACTGCAGCCATGAAGTTAAAAGACAGTTGCTCCTTGAAAGAAAATCTATGACCAACCTAGACAGCATATTAAAAAGCAGAGACATTACTTTGCCAACAAAGTTCCATCTAGTCAAAGCTATGGTTTTTCCAATAGTCAGGTATGGATGTGAGAGTTGGACTTTAAAGAAAGCTGAGCACTGAAGAATTGATGCTTTTGAACTGTGGTGTTGGAGAAGACTCTTGAGAGTCCCTTGGACTGCAAGGGGATCCAACCAGTCAATCCTAAAGGAAATCAGTCCTGAATATTCTTTGGAAGGACTGATGCTGAAGCTGAAACTCCAATACTGTGGCCACCTGATGCAAAGGACTGACACATTGGAAAAGACCCTGATGCTGAGAATGATTGAAGGCGGGAGGAGAAGGGGATGACAGAGAGTGAGATGGTTGGATGGCATCACCAACTCAATGGGCATGAGTTTGAATAAACTCCGGGAGTTGATGATGGTCGGGGAAGCTTGGCATGCTGCAGTCCATGGAGTCACAGAGTTGGACACAACTGAGCGACTGGATTGAGCTGAACTGATTTCAGGGCTTTCCTGGTGCTCCAGTGGCTAAGACTCCTTGTTGCCAGTGCAAGGGATCCAGGTTGAGGAACTAGGTCCCACATGCCACAGCTAGGAGTTCACATGCTGCATGCAACTGAAAGATCCCCCGTGCTGCAACAAAGGTTAAACATCCTGAGTGTCGCAGCTAAGGACAGGTGCGGCCAAATAATAGAATAAATATTTTCAAAAAGTATTTCCTCCACACCTAGCATGGGGCTTCTCTGGTGGCTCAGATGGTAAAGAATCCACCTATGATTCAGGAGACCTGGGTTCGATCCCTGGGTTGGAAAGTTCCCCTCGAGAAAGGAATGGCAACCCAGTCCAGTATTCTTGCCTTGAGAATTCTGTGGACAGAGGAGCCTGGTGGTCACAAAGAGTCAGATGTGACTGAGTGACTAGCACTCTACCACACCTAGCATAAATAGATAGGCCTACATAACAAATGCAGGGATAACAACATAAAATTTAGATTAGACCATCTATCTCAGACATTATAAAAATTGGAGGATAATATGAAATAACTGAAGTATATTAAAGTGATAACGTTACCTTGAAGAGCAAAGAAAAAAGAGACACAAGGCTAGTGCAGACCTCTGCTCTGCTTGGGGAACAGTGACTGTTGCTCACCCCCATTACATACATCCTCAGTAAATCATTCCCACATACATAATTTCTCAAACCTAATATATCTTCATTTTCTAGGTGGCAGTCATTATCTACCTTCAAGGCTATTGGAAGGGCCAAATTAATGGTGACTTTATGGAACTTGAAAGTACTATTAAAATAATAAGTGATTTACTAGCTAGTTAGTAGCAATGGGTAGAACTGAGGATTCCTGACAGCTAATGCAGGTCTTTTTTCATAGCTCTTGGGAGAAAGTTTTAAATAAAGGTAGGTTGTAGAAAAGACAACTAATATTTGCAGAAAAAAAGGCAGTCAGCGCTACCTCCATAGTATCCTTCTTGAGAAGACAATGAAAAAAATCTTTGTATATAGTTTTATTCAAGTCATAGTTAAGGGCATAGAAACCACATGTTCCAAAGGGGAAGGAAGTAAGTATCCAACTGAACTTATTGGTTCCTTTTGAGCAGAGACATTCCCCATGTCCAGGTACAGAGCTGATTTGCTTGCTCTGTCTCCCAAGTGAAGATGAGGCAGAGACTGTGTGTTAGCTGCTTAGTTGTGTCCAGCTCTTTCCAACCCCATGGACTATATAGCACACTAGGCTCCTCTGTCCATGGAATTCTTCGGGCAAGAATACTGGATGGGTTACCATTCCCTTCTCCAGGGGATCTTCCTGACCCAGGGGTCAAAACCTGGTCTCCTGCACTGAGGCAGATTCTTTACCATCTGAGCCACCAGGGAAGCCTCGGGGAAGACAATGGTCAATGGACTAACCTAAAGGCAGAGGATAGTCAAGCTTGAATTCTCATAAATAAAACTCAAAGATTTCCTGAGTCCAGAAAGCAGGATCAACCTGCAAGAAAAAAAAAAAACAAATCTCAGAGACTGGTCTCTTTACTGATGCTTTTGTCCTAAGCAATATTTCTCCGACCATCATTCATATAGCATCGTATTTCATTTTTCTGCTTTAACCTCTAATTCTTTAGAGAAGACCCTAGAAATTCATTTGCTGTTTTGTGAGATGGAATTCAGGACATGATCATCATTATTATTATTATCACTGAATATAAAGAAATCTGTCAATTTCACTGTTTCCTGCTGCCTGCATAATGACTCAGACTGTCTTGGTCATCTGCTTTAAGGGACACCATAATGACATTGCTGGGAATTACACATATCCACTCACCCAAAGCCGCTGTTTTGGTTCAGCTTTCATAGATCAAATTCTATTCAAAAAGTTATGAGAACAATGACTGTATCTCTTTTGAGAGCTCGGAAGTCTTATCTCTACCAAAGTGGGCCTAGAAAGTTTGCCTCTCAGTGAGTACTAGTTGGTCTATGATTTCTAAATGATATTCTATCTCATAAAACTTGAGCCAAGTATTTTGTTATTAAACAAGGCATGTCAGCAGTTGATCTTCTCCATGTTTGTTTATTTGGGAAGACAGTGAAAGCACAGTTCATAGGAACACCATGATCCTTAACTTTATCTCCAAAAGTTCATCCAACCCACATTTATTTAACACCTTGTGTATGAAGAGCCCCAGGCCCAGTGCTGAGTGTGCAAAATGAATAAGACCTTGTCTTCATACTTGAGCATTCCAGCAGCTGGAAAATTCTCTCTTCTTTTCTCTTCAGAGTTTCTATGAATGATGCTAAATTCCCAGATGTCTTGTGTAAAGATTTGGCCACATTTTCAATGCCTTTGTCTATAAGATTTTTAAGCGAAGTATTCAGACAGAACTGTCCTTGATTTTGTCTGTTTGCCAATATGACTATAGCTACTGACTCCAGAGGCCTGAAATGAATAATCAAGTCTATGTAACATTATATGATAAATCCTACAAGAAATGTATTTATAAAGACTAGTGGAAGCAGAGAAGAGAGTTTGGTTATAGAGGAAATAGCAGTTGATCCTGACCTTAAAAGGTGAGTTAGATTTTTCTGGATAAAAATGTAGATGAAGGTATCCAGGGAGGAAACAGGCTGGGTAAAGGCCCAGAGGTGTGAGAGACCATGGCACTTTAGGGCACTTCCATAGTATCTATAATGTAGAGTAGCAGGAAGAGCTGACCCTAGATAAGGAAGCTGGACCAGTTTTTGAAGAGGATGCTTTTTCTGTATTATCTCTTTTTACTCAGTCTGTTCATATCTTCTGGGTTGATGGGACGATTGAGGAGTTAGTACTTCCACTCAGATGGGTTTATCACATACCAAGTACTACGTATTATGGGTTATACATTATAGTATAGAAGTTTAGTCAAGGATTATGTTATGCAAGGAGGGAGGCAGAGAGAAAGAAAAAGAGAAAGAGGCTGGATGTAACTACTGAATTCAGAGGAGACCCTGCAAACACCAGTCAAGCACAGCCAGCTCACAGCCTTTTGGTTCTGATGCATGGGGTGGGAGGCATACTGTTGCTAGGGATACTTCTGTCACTCCTAGTGGCAGAAGACACTGGTGTAGCCATACAGCTGACCCTTAAACAGCACAGGTTTTGAACTGTGTGTGTGGAGTTTTTTTCTTTTTTTTTGTACAAATATGTACTATAGAACTGCATGATCTCCTGTTGGTTGAATCTGCCAACGGTGGAACCATGGATCCACAGGTCTGACTATGAAGTTATATGCAGATTCTCAGCTGCATGGGGGGTCAGTACTCCTAACGCCTATGCTGTTCAAGGGTTAGATGTGGACAGAAAACTTAAGACCTTGGCTGGATTCAGGTCTTCTAGTGGAAAGCTACAATTTGAGGAGAAAAGGAAGGATACTGGTCTTAGTTCATTTGGGCTGTTATGACAAAATACCTGCTAGTTTTTATTTCCCACAGTTCTAGGGGATAAAAGTCTGCTATCAGGGTGCCAGCATGGCCAGGTTCTGATGAAGACCCTCTTCCAGGATGCAGACTGCCAGCTTCTTGCTGTATTCTCCCATGGTGGAGATCAGAGAGATGAAACCATTTTTTCTTGTGACTCTTTTAAGGACATTGATCCTGTTCTTGAGGACTCTATTCTCAGGACTTCTTAACTCCCATGGCCCCACCTCCCAATATCACCATGTTGGGAAGTAGGGTTTCACCATATGTATTTCAGAGGAACCCAAACATTCTGTCCATGACTCCCGGTGACATAGATCATATTGAAGAATACAGTTTGTTTTCCTAGATTGTGATTTTATATAATAATGATGATCTCTTTGGGGGAAAATAATCACCTTATAAAGACTCAGAAGAATGTATTAATGTTTATTAGCATGTATATTGGCTTAAAAGAAGGGAGACAAAGACTCAGGAACTTGATATCAAGCAGGATAAGAGATGAAGTAGAGAGACAATATGATAATGTATGTTTTACATTAATTTTTATTGGAATATAGTTATTTACAATGGTGTGTTAGTTTCTCCTAATGAATTCACAGCAAAGTGAATTCATTATACATGTACACGTATACACTCTTTTATAGTTTCTATTTCCATGTAGGTCATTACAGAGTACTGAGTAGAGTTCTCTGTGCTTTACAGCAGGTGACAATGTCTTATATTAGTATGGCATTTAGTTTTCAAAGTGTTGTCATATGATGTTATAAGATTTTTATAATAGTACTGTGAAGTTTCAGAAATAATGAAAATCTGTATTTCTCAGATGAAGCATGTGAATTCCAGGGGGTTAACTAGTTTGTTGTAGGTCACACAGTCATTAAAGAATATGTTCTATATTACCATTATTGTAGAATATGCTAGTATTTTTGATAATTTTTTCCACATCTGAGCCTTACTTGTGATTTTGGAAGCATTCTTTTAGGTCATAAGGAATTTAACATTCTTCATAGATCTCTTTGTGGTTTTAAAAAATATATTTGATATTAGAATATCTTCCCCAATTTCCAGTGAACTCTTGACTTGAGGATTTCATCTCTGGAAAGGTAAAGAAAACAATGAAGGAAGATTTCTAATTCTAGACTCATTGCTGGCCAGGAGAACTGAAGTCGAAGTGAAGGACGTCTTAGAAATAACTTAGCAATAGTATTCATCATAGTGATGAAAGCAAATGTTGATCATAGTCAGGTATTTACCTTAGACTCTAGGAGGGATATATTTCAAATAGTTGACATAAAAGATGATTAAGAGCAACAGGAGAGTTCAGAAAATAGAAAAGCCTGGCATTGAGGTCACATATTCCTTTGAAAAAGAAAGTAGTGGTGGTGTGACTTTATGGCTACTTCTGAACTTGAATTTAATTTGTTACAAAAAGAGTATGTACAACTGACCCTTGAACAACTGACCCTTGAACAATACAGGTTTGAACTGTGCAAGTCCACTTATATGTGAATCTTTTTCAATAAATAAGCAGTTGGCCCTTTTTGTTTGTGGAATGGATACAGAAGAGTGGAATAAACGTTCAAGGATAATAGTGATAAAGCTATGGAGTATCAGTGCAGCTCAGTGAATGTGTACTACAGAAAATGCAGAGTTTCATTTATCCATATTTAAAGAAGAACTGGGAGGTTATGGGCATACTGCTTGGGCAGATGGTCTACAGTTAGCTGATGAAAGGAAGGACGATGATTCTATGTCTACTTTGCTTCTGTCATCTACCTGAAAGAAATGACCTTTGTGTTGGAACGGGCAGGAAGGTGTGGCCCAACTTGAATTTGAATAGTTGTAAACACCTAAGACAGTGCCTAAAACATAATAAGTACTTAACACGTGTTAAAATTTCCCTTAAAAAAAAAAAAAAAGAATTGCCAGAAGTTAAAAAAGGTACTGAATGACTGAAATGAGAAAATCACTTTTCACAAAAGGGAATAAGATAAAATCTGAAAAGAGCATATCAATGAATGTGACATCAATTCCCGGTCAATTCAGGACCAAAATATTTAGAGATGGATTGTGAGTGGTTTGGGAAGGAAGATGAGATTATTGGAAATAATGAGTTCCAAATGATGAAGTCTGGCTAAACATCTCATTTCCCTTGTTTGTTTTATTCACTGATTTTTTTTTATTATAGGAATGTACTTTATGGAAAATAACCATATTTTAGTAAAATATTGGGAAATTTGCCCATAAATTGTGCTTTCTCATGCATTTACATCTGCTGTACTCTGTTTGGAAATTCATCCTCTCATCATCTGCTGATAATTGCCTACTTGTATGAGGCAGGATAATATGTTTGGAATATTAAGCAACATTTAAAAAGTCCTTTGCAACCTTGGCCCTCCTGAGTCAATTGGGTTGTCTGAAAACATTCACTGGATAAGTGAAGACACATCAAAAAAAAAGCTATGGAAAAAAATAGTCTGTTGTTGGCTTTCGATTTCAAAAATCTAAGTCTTCAGGGAAACAAAAAAACTCTGGGCTAGAAAAAAGATGTGGAAGAGTACTTTGATGTATAAAGATAAAGCTTTTTCTGGTGGAGACGAGATAATGAAAAGTTGAGACCTGAGATGAGAGGGCTAGATCTAATGAGCACCTGGAAAATGGCATTGCCCCTTGACCTCCTCATTGCCTTTTATCACCTCCCTTTCTGACAGCAATGTTGTCCACTGATAGCCTGGCATGAATGATGGCTGTCTGCTCCGTGTCTGTCTCACCCTCTGTGGACAACTCCTCCTTTAATGCCTATGACAGTTCTAAGCCCAGAGCTGGAGGATGGAGAGTGTAGCCTAGAGGGGAGGTAATTATGTGGGATGGACCTGTCCTTGGGTAGACCTAGCAGAATCTATCTTTTCCTTCCTTTACCACCCTTGCTGTTAGACTACTGTAAAAGTCTTTACCTTTTCATATTCTTGAGACATAACTCAAAAAAAATGAGGACTCGGGGGGAAGGGATACACTTGCATTCTTTTTTTAGGTTTCCTCAACAACTCCACAGCATATTAAAAAGCAGAGACGTCACTTTGCCAGCAAAGATGCATGTAGTCAAAGCTACCGTTTTCCCAGTAGTTATGTATGAATGTGAGAGCTGGATGATAAAGAAGGCTGAGCACTGAAGAATTGATGCTCTCCAATTTTGGTGTTCAAGACTCTTGACTGCAAGGAGATCAAATGAATCAATCTTAAAGGAAATCAGTCCTGAATATTCATTGGAAGGACTGATGCTGAAGCTGAAACTCCAGTACTTTGGCCACCTGATGTGAAGAACTGACTCACTGAAGAAGACCCTGATGCTAGGAGAGACTGAAGGCAGGAGGAGAAGGGGGCTACAGAGGATGAGATGGTTGGATGGCATCACTGACTTGATGGACATGAGTTTGAGCAAGCTCCGGGAGTTGATGATGGACAGGGAAGCCTGGCGTGCGGCAGCCCATGGGGTCGCAAAAAGTCAGACACAATTGAGCAACAGAAGTGAACAGAAAGGAGATCAACCCTGAGTTTTTATTGGAAGGACTGATATTTTATTTGGCCACTTGATGAAGAGCTGACTCATTGGAAAAGACTGATGCTGGGAAAGATTGAGGGCTAAAGGAGAAGGGGGTAGCAGATGATGAGATGATTGGATAGCATCCCTGACTCACTGGACATGAATTTGAGCAAACTGTGTGAGATAGTAGAGGACAGGGAAGCTTGGTGTGCTGCAGTCCATGTGGTCTCAAAGAGTCGACTTGACTTAGCAACAGAAAAACCACTACAACCCCAGGTAGAATCCAGTGATCTTTCTTGAACTCCTCTTAGAATTCAATTCCATTTGTAGCATATGACCCATCATAGGGAGCTGCTTCATTGATTGCATGATCATTTCCTCATTTGATTGTGAGCTTCTTGAGGGCAGGGAATAGATTATATTTTATTTGTACTTACTGGTACACAGTAGAGACTAAGCAAGCATTTAATGGGTTGAATTGAAGATGATTAAATGTGTAGAATTACCGAGGTTCATAAGTACTAAAATATTATATACTTCAAAGAATGTTGGCTAATGTATTAGTGTGGGCTTTGAACTATCTCTCTGTGAAGTATTTCTAGATTCAGAGCTCTAGTTTCCTATTAATCACTAGAACTAGATTATAACTCACTGATTACATTTTGGAGTGATAGGAAGCTGGAAGGGAAAGTATTAATACTGTACTGGATGAAAGTCAGAATCCAAAGAGAGAGGAATCACTGGAACAGTGAACCAAATATAATTTAATAGGGAATAAATAGAAAATACTACAGTTAAGTGTAAAAACAAACAAACAAACAAAAACTAGTTACAAACTAGGAGGATATATACCTTAAAATAAAGTATTTATTAAAGATCTTGCCAGAGTGTTAGTTGACAAGTTTATATAGACCAAAGCATGATGATGCAGCTTTTACGTGTGTGTGTGTGTGTGTGTGTGTGTGTGTGTGCGTGTGCGTGCGCGTGCACACGCGTGTACTCAGTCGCTTCAGTCCTGTCTGACTCTTTGTGACCCTATGGGCCATAGCCCTCCAGGCTTCTCTGTCCATGAGATTCTCCAGGCAAGAATATTGGAGTGGGTTGCCATTTCCTTCTCCAGGGGATCTTACCAACCCAGGGATTGAACCTGTCTCCTGTAACTCCTGCAGGATTTTTAACTGCTGTGCCACAGGGGATGCCCAGCTTTTAATAGAATATAATAGATTATATATTTAATGGAATTTGGAGTATTATTTATAGAAATAAAAGGTAGAGATATACTAAGGCTAGGGTCCTACTGTATGCCTCACAGATGAAATCATGCCTGAAATACTGGGTAAATTTTCACATATAATATTTTAAAAGGATAACGCTGGAGAATTTAGAAGAAAATACTTGTGGAAACTACACTTTTATGAGACTTGAGAAGGAATGGGGACTATGTCAGTCCTATACAATTAGGCATTTCCATCGATGAAGTGACATCTTTGGGAAAGTCTTTGCCTCATTTCACTGGAAGGGTTTTAAACTGAGAAAACGATGGCCATCAGAATGTGGGATCCTTGAAATGCAAAGGTGATTGGGTTCAAATGAACTTTAAGATGGACTCAAATGCAAGGAAAAGGCTTTCTATCCAAATATTCTCCATGGCTTAGTTGGAGAGTGCTCTGTGGATGTAAATAGACTGGAAGGACCCTTTGACAAAATGGTGGAAATGATGGCGAGGGTTGCTTATCACAGAACAGAGCTCCCTGGACCTTTTTCACCCTTCACTCTGTATGCAGGCCACATAGAAGGCAAAGATCTAGGCTGTCCGACAGTAACTCATGAGAGAGGGAAGGAAATAATTCCTCAGTGGATATGAACTGTGAGGAAGAATGATGACCCTATTCTATGTTCCGTGACTCTGTACCGGGAGAAATAACAGGACTTGATCAATGGGAGTGTTTGGGGAAGGGGAGGGATCCTGATGATGAAGAGGTAAGTTGGGGGGTCTCATCTGGAAGAATGATGATGTCTAAGCCCCCACGGTCTATGGCTCTGAGCCCAGCAGGTGAGTCTGGGACAATTGATGGCTTCTGACACGCAGAGAGTTGCAGTAATTCTGAGCTATGTGGCACGGCCAAGCAGCTCTCAGTGCTGCAGACGGCTTCATTACTGGGGGCCCATCCTTCACTGAGCAGCAGACCTTCTTCCATCGGTCAAAGATGAATGAGAAAACCACCCAGGCTCTACAGATTTTCGATATTACCCTCTCTCTATTGTCCCGACCAGCTTTGGATTATGTACTCTGCTGCCCCATGAACTCTGGGGCAGAATGCCCTGGCCTCACCCACCCCTCCAATGATACTTGAAACATGGAAAACAGGATCTTCTCATAGGCTTTGGAAGATTGGGTATCTCTGCAGCCATCAAAGAGTGACAGAATGTGCCCTGGCTTGCCCGGGAATGGGCAGAGGTTCATTGCCGCTCTCATTCATCACAAGGCTTCCATTCCCATTTCTGAGCACAGAGTGGATAGAACTTCTTCAAAGAATCAGAATGGACAAATTTAGCAAAGCTTCATTTCCTGCCAGGAGAAGGCAAAATGTTATCCTTATGTTAGGGGCAGGATGACATGGTGCACGGGTATGTAGCACTTAGTCATATTCAATGTCCTCTATCTTCAAATTGCAGAGAGATATTTTCTTTGAGGAATTCCTTGGTGGCTCAGTGGTAAAGAATCCGCCTGCAAAGGAGCCACAGGAGATGCAGGTTCGATCCTTGGGTCAGGAAGATCCCTTAGAGGAGGGCATGGAACCCACTCCAGTATTCATGCCTGGAAAATCCCATGGATAGAGGAGCATGGTGGGTTACAGTCCTTCAGTTCAGTTCAGTCGTTCAGTCATGTCCGACTCTTTGCGACCCCATGAATTGCAGCACAGCAGGCCTCCCTGTCCATCACCATCTCCCGGAGTTCACTCAGACTCAACGTTCATCGAGTCCGTGATGCCATCCAGCCATCTCATCCTCTGTCGTCCCCTTCTCCTCCTGCCCCCAATCCTTCCAAGCATCAGAGTCTTTTCCAATGAGTCAACTCTTCGCATGAGGTGGCCAAAGTACTGGAGTTGCAGCTTTAGCATCAGTCCTTTCAAAGAAATCCCAGGGCTGATCTCCTTCAGAATGGACTGGTTGGATCTCCTTGCAGTCCAAGGGACTCTCAAGAGTCTTCTCCAACACCACAGTTCAAAAGCGTCAATTCTTCAGTGCTCAGCCTTCTTCACAGTCCAACTCTCACATCCATACATGACCACTGGAAAAACCATAGCCTTGACTAGACAGACCTTACTCGGCAAAGTAATATCTCTGCTTTTGAATATGCTATTTAGGTTGGTCATAACTTTTCTTCCAAGGAGTAAGTGTCTTCTAATTTCATGGCTGCAGTCACCATCCGCAGTGATGTTGGAGCCCCCAAAAATAAAGTCTGACACTGTTTCCACTGTTTCCCCCGTCTATTTCCTATGAAGTGATGGGACCAGATGCCATGATCTTCCTTTTCTGAATGTTGAGCTTCAAGCCAACTTTTCACTCTCCTCTTTTTACTTCCATCAAGAGGCTTTTTAGTTCCTCTTCACTTTCTGCCATAAGGGTGGTGTCATCTGCATATCTGAGGTTATTGATATTTCTCCAGCAATCTTGATTCCAGCTTGTGTTTCTTCTAGTCCAGCATTTCTCATCGTGTACTCTGCATAGAAGTTAAATAAGCAGGTGACAATATACAGCCTTGATGTACTCCTTTTCCTATTTGGAACAAGTCTGTTGTTCCATATCCAATTCTAACTGTTGCTTCCTGACCTGCATACAGATTTCTCAAGAGGCAGGTTAGGTGGTCTGGTATTCCCATCTCTTTCAGAATTTTCCACAGTTTATTGTGATCCACACAGTTGAAGGCTTTGGCATAGTCAATAAAACAGTCCTTAGGGTTGTGCAAAGTCAGATATGACTGAAGTGACTTAGCAGGCTCAGAGGCATAGTGTCTGATTATCTCCAAATCTCAAAGTTTACTTAGTTTCCTTCTGAGTGAGTGCAAAGAGAAATGTAGTACGTAAATGGAAACCATGTGCCCTTTTTTTCTGATACCCTTCTTTCCAAAGCTGCTGACCACCTCCTGGGCTGCCCTGCAGGTGCTGCTTCTCATAGCATCCTTGCTGAGCACCCCATGCAGCTGGGGGTGTGACCAAAAGCCCTGGCCCTTCCAGATGAATCCACACTGAGTAACTCCTTCAACTCTGAACTTAGACAAAATGTCACACCCTGAGGAACAGAGCCAGCCTTCCTGGGCAACTGTCAAAAGGTCAGATAACAGAATTCAGAAGTGTGGAAAAGCTAGCTCTCATGGAGTAAAATTTCACCAGTGGGAATGGAAACTGGGATGATAAATTGCCCATCTTTCCCCTTCTTAGATGGACAGCTCCAAGGTACATTTTCTGCTTGTCAACCATCTGGAGAAGTCCTCCCTGCTGAGAGAATGTGCCCGGTGAGGGATATGCAGCCTCTCTTCATGGCTGGATGTGAAGTCGAGGATGGTGTGGTAGCACTCTATCTCTTACTGCCCATCTTTCCTCATCTCGCTTCTGCTTACTTTCCTTCCCTGTACCACTCTGGTCTTGTGCCTTTTCAACCAAGTATCAGCTCTTTAGTCCTGGCCTCAGGTTCTGCTTTTCTAGATGACCTGGGCTAAAGCAGAGGTTAACAAATCAGGAAACTCATTAATTCCATTATTCAAGGTTTATTGAGTAGCTACTGAGTGTTGAGCATTTGCTCATTTCTGGGGACATAATGATGAGTACTGTGTGGCCTCTACCTTTAAATAACTCATAGTCCAGTTTAGAGGGATACACATGAGATTAAAAAAACCTCCCATATTAAGAAAAAATATCATTATGGTAAAGTGTTTGAGATGAATGTTGTTCTTGTCTTGTAAATCTGACTTCAAAAAGGCTGCATATAACTTAGTATTGAAGCCCCAAGCTAACGGGATCTTGAATCAGGTTTTTTCTTTTTTTTGGCTGTTGTACCAAAATTGGACTAAGGCAAAAGCTGAAAACAGAAGTCTTCAGGGCCCCACTTCTAAGGGGAGCCACAGGGAATTGCCTATCACTGGGTCTCCCTGAAGGTTTTTGAGAGTTGGAAGACATGGTTCCTGTTAGGTAAAGATGACCAGGACCCCAAAAGAGTTTTTAACAGGCTTTACTGGGGAAGCACTCCCGGGCGGGGTTCCCAGACCCAAAGAAGGCAGGTCCAGGAAGTCCACACGCAGGACCGCGCTAGAAGTTTATATATGCATGCTGCGTGGGGGATGGCCAGGTTAGTGGAAGGGGTTTGGATAGGTTGCTGGTTTGCGGAGGCGCAGGCCGATAGGTTTATCTATGCAGCTGGGGCGAGGCGGCTTTGGCGGCGAAGTGTGCTGTCACTGGGGACCTTCTTGCCCGCGGGCGGGAGAGGAGGGGCGGCCCATCATGGCCCCCCTCCCCCTTTTCCCCAGTCCCTCCTTGAATTTAAATGAGAAGGGGACTCGAGTAAGGACTGGAGCCATCAAGTGGCTGGCCTTATTGTGAGAGTTGTGTTCTTAGAATTTTTTTTCTGTTCTCTTGGAGTGCAGTGGAGCCAAGTGAAGCAGCAAGAAAATAGCCCGTAAGAATCAGGAATGCTTGAAAGAAGAACTGTCGATTCCTTGGTGAAATACTTGCTGAGTTAAAAGTTCAGGAGGCTCACCCTGGTGTTGCCTCCAACACATGCAGGGCCTGTTCTTGGGTGGGGGGCATGAGTGTTGATAAACACAAGGACTCATCTGATTTTGCTGTGGGGATCTGGAGGTGGGAGACCATTGGTGTGGCACAGATCCACAGGCTCAAAAGGCGTGTGATGAAATGTATTTGAGAAGAATATGAGATGACTCTACCGTGTCCCATTCATTTTTACCCTCAGAGGGTTCGGTTCAGACTTAACAGTTCCATGGGCCCTGCCTAGGGAGTTCAAATGCTAGAGAAGAACCAGCAGCTGAGGGCTTCCTAGGCGTCCACTAGGCCTGGCAAAGAGACAGCTGACCTGAAGAAGGCAGGGAGGGCTTATATAGCTGGCAAAATTTATGCCAGAAATAGTTGCTCCACTGGATAGGTCAGAGAGCCAGAGAAAAGAGGGGCCAAGAAAATCTTGTGCCGATGTGAAGGCCAACACAGAAAAGGAGGCAATAAACGTCAGGCAACTTCGAGTGAACCAGAGTGAGGCCAGGGACTTGATCCTCACTGGTGACAGAGAGATGGACAGCAATTGAAGGAGACCCCATACTCTACCCTTCCTTCCTGACCCAGCATCAGTGTCTGCCTAGAGGAGGGAGATGGGTGCAGCCATTCATTCTCATGATCTTTTCTCCATTCTGGGAAGCCAGGGTCCCTGTAGCTTGTGTTGGGGAAGCGGAAAGGGAAGTTTTGAATGAAGTTTTAAATTGGTTGAACTATATTTTAATAATTTGAAATAATAAAATTTAGAATCTGCAAAAATTATTGCTAAGGGGTAGAAAAAGACTTGAACATAACAGGGTGGAAAAACTACAGACTGAAAGATGTAGTACTGTTTTCACAAGAGATTCTAACTGCATAGCTAGCAGTGGTGTGTTCTTTCTGCCTGCATCCAACTGGCAGTAAAGAATCTGCCTGCAGTGCAGGAGACTCAAGTTCAATTGCTGGGTCAGGAAGACCCTCTGGAGAAGGGAATGGCTACCCACTCCAGTATTGCCTGGAGAATTCCATGGACATAGGAGCCTGGCAGATTATAATCCATGGGATTGCAAAGAGTCAGACATGACTGAGTGACCGATATTTTAACTTTAAATTGACTGGAACCCATTTTACACGAGGCTTGGAAACTTCCTTCTATGCGTCCAGGAAGAATGACTTGAACACGTAGGACTGTCTCTGTCATGGGAAACCACTTTGAAATCCAGAATACTACACCGTTTAGATAGAAGATGAGGTTCCAGTGGTTTTTCAGCAGTGATAGTATCAGCGATGCAAACCTGGGATGGGATTGCCCCTATTCAGTGCTTCTTGCTTGTCTTCTCAATCAACAATGTTTGAGAGCGTGTGCTCTTACTTTGAAGAATGTAGTATTTAATCCTGCAACTCTGTGATATGGGTGCCTTGCCTCTCATGTTCTAGAAGAAACAGAAGAGCTAACAATTTAATGCCTCAAGTAATAGGTGGTAGATTTATTGTTAGTATTTGGTTTGGTTCCACTTTAATATTCCTACTATTTCTGTCATACCCATATCATCTGACCTTCTTGGCTTGTTAAAATCCAGGGAAGGCCTTTCTTCTTCCCTTTGTTTAGGGTGAATTTCCTGAGTCTCATTTTGCTGATTCTCTGATGACCCCCTATTGACTTTCCACATGACTTATAATCACTGTGCCAAGGTTCATACTGCCAAGCATCAGAGTTTATTGTTCCATCTGGCTATTATTATTCATTTGCACAAGATCATGGTGTGTTTGGTTCTTTTTTGGTATAAAGTTGTGCTTTAAATGGTTTGATGATCTGCTGAGATGCATTTGGTGCATTGGATAATTTCCTTAATTTGACTCTGATGTTAGTGAAGATTGGGTATTCACCAACTCATGCAATTTTGATTTTTGACTCATAAAACTGGAGCAGATGGGCCTGGGGCTCAGTAATTCAGCTACTACTGATCAGTTTCATATTTGTGTTCATTTATTAATGGGACTACTGCTAGTGAATCTTTTGCTACAATTTTCTTTTTGTCACCTCAAATAGTTTTTTGATATTAATACAGTTATTTTAATCTCAGATTATCCTTTTCAGGTTTCATGGAAGCTCATAAAAGTACTTTAAAATAATCTATGTAGTTCTGTTAAATAAGCATCACAATAGCACAATTAGATGTTGGGGGTCTTGGAAGTTAAAATAATGATCTTCTTTTTAATAAGTTAAACAATAGCAACACCTATTCTTATTTGCCAGTTCGGTGGAGCCATCAGAAGTAGCTGAAATGGGGGAGAAAACAGCTTACATTTGGGTGTGATTCTAGTCACTGGACTGAAATTGAGAAATCAGTAAAAGCAATTCTGTCTTTCTCTTGGTTGTCCTTAAAGAGTGGCCATTGAAAATTTTTTTTACAAAAACATATATCCAACAAATATGCATCAGTGACATGCCATCTTTATGCCAGTCTCTGTGAGCAAAAAATGATGAATTCCTAATGTTTTTAATGTGCCCTCAGTCTTATTGGGGTTGTTGTTTAGTTGCTATATTATGTACAACTCTTCTGCAGCCCCATGGACTGTAACCTGCCAGGCTCCTCTTCCTTGGGATTTCCCAGGCAAGAATACTGGAGTGGGTTGCCATTTCCTTCTCCAAGGGGTCTTCTGGACCCAGGGATAGAACCCACATCTCCTGCACTGGCAGGAGGATTTTTACCACTGAGCCACTTGGGAAGCCTTAGTGGGGTTGAGGATATATATATTAACACAGCATAAAGACAATAATATAGATAATAATGCAGATAAAGGCAATAGCATTGTATGTCCAATATACAGAAGAGGGAGGATTAGTAGGACCAGATATCAGGTTTTACAAATGTTTAATTGATGTTTAATCTCTCGAGACCTGGGTTCAGTCTCTGGGTCGGGAAGATCCCCTGGAGGAGGAAATGGCAACCAACCCACTCCAGTACTCTTGCCTGGAAAATCCCGTGGATGGAGAAGCCTGGTAGGCTACAGTCCATGGTGTTGCAGAGTCGGACATGACTGAGTGACTTCCCTCAGTCTCTCAGAGGACTGTTTATATTACCATTCCCTCTGCTTAAATAATGCATTAGGGTGATCAATCACTACTTTTCTTTCTTTGATCCCTAAGTCTTTCACTGTGAGGCTAGGGGGCTGTGTCTTAGGGCTTAGGTCTAGAGAGATCATCCTTATGGAGGAAGCTGGACTTGGCTGTGCTTTCTTTATCATGCTCTTTATTTTTCTTTCCTATCGGATGCTAGCCATGTATATAGAATAACTTCTCTCCCATATAGAGAGGAGTTGTTTTACTGAGTGTTGCTGCATGTAGATCTCAGGACATGTGAAACAGAGTTCCCTTCAGGGTAATTTGCCACTTCACAGGTTGTTTGTCCAGAATTTGCAAGTACATCAGTCCTTGCAAAGAGTGCTGTGTTCTGATTTTTAATTCCTTTTTTTGTAATTAGGATACATTTTTTATTAAGAGCTGCTAGAAACCAACATTTTTGCACCCATAAATTTAGCATCGTGTGACACAGTTAAGAGTTACAATGGTAGGAAGAAAGGGGACTGTGCAAACAAACCAAAGACATAAAATGTAATGAGGGAAAAGCAGCCAGCTTGCTACCACTGTAAAGAAGAAAAAAACTTCAGAGAGGTCTGATTTATAGGGAATGATTGTTATTGGCTGATTTGAAAAACTGGGGCAGAGATAGAAACCCGCTGAAGTGGCTGTTTTTGCAAAGTGATTTTAAGACTCCTTCTCTTCTATGCTAATATAATATAATAATTCTTGGTGAATGTGTCTCCTATCACTTAAGGTTTTGTAAGGACTTGAAAAATACTGCTTGAATAGAATTGTGATGCCTGAGAAACACATTCAGACCACTGATTCCAATGTAAAAGCAAAGACCAGGAGCAGGTCAGGGATTTGTGAAAAGTTGCCTAAGGAAAGAGAGAGAATAGAAATGGCAACCCACTCCAATATCCTTGCCTGGAGATTTCCATGGACAGAGGAGCCTCGATGCGGTTGCAAAGAGTTGGACACAGCTGAGCAACACTCACTCCAACTTTTGATTTCCCGAATTCAGAAACAATTGTTCCTCCATTAAAAATTTAAATTCTAATCAGGGAAGCCATCTTCATTATGACTTTAATTCATTAAATTCATTATTCCATTATTCCCTTGTTCATCAAATAGTTATTGAGCACCAACTATGTGCTGGGTATAAGTTCATGTGCTAAGAATACAGGATGACTCAACAAGACATGCTCTCTTCTTTCAATGAGTTCATATATTTAAAGGGATGAATTTAAATAAATGTATCAAATTTCACAGAATTTTGTGCTAGTGTCCATTATTTGGTTTCATAGTTTACTCAAGATTCCACATTGTATTTTGTTGCACTGAACAGCTTCAGCTGCACGCAATAAATTCTGATAAATTCTCTTTTCATTTTTATGCTGTTAAAAAATATTTTCTAATTTTCCTTGCTATGGCTTCTTAGATATAGCCATCATTTAAAAGTGAAACATTGAATTTCCAAATACATGTTTTTTTAAGTATCTTTGATATTCATTTTGATATTAATTTCTCATTTAAATGCTTTCTTCTCTGTAATACTCTGTGTTTTTTTTTTTTTTCCCAGTCTTTCAACTTTATTGAGGCTTTGAATGGCTAAATCAAAGATCTCTCTTGGTAAATGTCACACCATACTTGAAAATATGTGGATTGTTTTCAAATATCTTTTGATATTCATTTCTAACATAATTCCACAGTGATAAGAGAACAGACTCTGTATGATTTCGATACCTTTAGACCATGGAGTTTTTGCACCTTATTTTATGTTGCTAGATATGTTCCAGTGTCTCCTGATGTATAGTCTGTGGGGACTTGAATAGAATGTGTATCCTGCTGTTGTGTGAAAATTGAACAAATCTTAATTATGTTGGATTGCCTTATAGTGCTTTTTAGGTTTACTGTATTCTTCTACTTTTCTGTTTATTCATTCTATTAATTTTTGAGAGTTTGCTGTTGAAACTCCAACTAAAATTTTTAATTTATCTACTTAAAAATATAATATATAATGGAACTGTATATAACTTTGTTCTGCATTTTCTCCTGTAAATGTGTTATCATAGTTTCATAATTTAAAAAATAAAAAAAGAAAGAAGAAATAAATGAACATGGTAAGCTAAGATGTGCAGTTCCCCAACTAATAAAATGCTTAGACTCAGAAACCCAGATGTTATCTTTCTGTTGTTGATAGTGCTTTCCCCCACTAAATTGTAGGCTGATTTGCCTGGTTATTCATACATTTCTTTTCCTGAATTTAATTTGTGTGACACCAGGTATTATCACCATCTCCAAACATAATTTTGGTGACTCGCCCAACTGCTATTCCTGTTTAAAAATTTTTGTTAGAGTATAGTTCATTTACAATGTGTCAGTTTCAGGTGAATAGCAAAGTAATTCACTTATACACGTACATATATTCATACTTTTTCAGATAGGTTATCATGGAATATTAAGCGGAGCTCCCTGGCCTGTACAGTAGGTCCTTGTTGGTCATCCATCTTATACATAGAAGTATGTGCATTTTAATCCCAAACTCCTGATTTATGCTTTCTCCTCATGTTCCCCTTTGGTAACCATAAATTTGTTTCCATATCTACACGTCTGTTGCTGTTGTGTAAGTAAGTTTCATTTGTGTCATTTTCTTAAATTAGATTTCATATAGGAGTGATATGATATGATATTTGTTTTACTTTATCTGACTTACTTCAGTTAGTATGATAATCTCTAGGTCTATCTATGTCATTGCAGATGGCATTTTCATTCTTTTATGGCTGAATAATATCCCATTGTGTATAACCCCCCCTCCCCGCACATCTTCTTTATCCATTCGTCTGTTGATGGCCACTTCTTGGGTTGCTTCTTTATCTTGGCTATTGTAAATAGTGCTGCTGTGAATTTGGGGGTGCAAGTATCTTCTAGAATTAGAGTTTTCTCTGAATATATGCCCAGGAGTGGAATCACTAGATCATAAGTGAAAGTGAAGTTGCTCAGTCGTGTCTGACTCTTTGCAACCCCGTGGACTGTAGCCTACCAGGCTTCTCCGTCCATGGGATTCTCCAGGCAAGAGTACTGGAGTGGGTTGCCATTGCCTTCTCCTTTTAATGATGGCCATTTTGACGGGTGTGAGGTGGTACCTTATTGTAATTTTAAGTTGCATTTCTCTTATAATTAGTGATATTGAGCATCTTTTCATGTGCCTTTTGGCCTTCTATGGAGAAATGTCTGCTTAGGTCTTCTGCCTATTTTTTGATTGTGTTGTTTGTTTTTCTGACATTGAGCTGTCCTCCTAGTCTGTGGGTTGTCTTTTCGTTTTGTTTATGATTTCCTTTGCTATGTTAACTAGGTCCCATTTGTTTATTTTTGTTTCAGTTGCTCTAGGGGTCAGAGCCAAAAAGTATTTCTGCAATTTATGTCAATAGTGGATTGCTTATGTTTTCCTCTAGGAGTTTTATAGTATCTTTTGTAGTATCTATAGTTTTATACTACCTTTTGTGCAGAAGCTTGTAAATTTGATAAGGTCCCATTTGTTTATTTTTGCTTTTATTTCTATTGCCTTGGGAGATCAATCTAAGAAAATATTGCTACAATTTATATCAGAATGTTTTGCTTATGTTCTCTTCTAGGAGTTTTATGGTATCAGATCTTACATTTCAGTCTTTAAGCCATTTTGAGTTTATTTTTGTCTATGGTGTGAGGGAGTGTTCTAACTTCAGTCATCTGCATGAGGCTCTCCAGCTTTTCCAGCAACACTTAGTGAAGAGACCGCTGTTTATCCATTGTACGTTCTTGCCTCCTTTGTTGACCATTGATTGATCTTAGGTGTGTGGGTTTATTTCCAAGCTCTTTGTTTTGTTCCACTGATCTGTTTGTTTTTGTGCCTGTACCACAATGCTTTGATCACTGTAGCTTTGTAGTGTTGTCTGCAGTTTAAGAGGGTTATGCTTCCAACTTTGTTCTTTTTCCTTGGAATTGCTTTGGCAATTCTGGTCTTTTGTTGTTCCATATAAACTTTAGGATTATTTGTTCTAGTTCTGTGAAAAATGTCATGGGAAATTTGATAGGGGTTTCATTAAATCTGTAGATGGCTTTGAGTGGTATGGCTATTTTATTTATGTTTGTATTTTGACAGTTTTAGGCCTTTTATATTAAGTATTTTATTTGAATAATCTATTTAAATAGTTTCTGAATATTTAAGTTAATTCATACTTGTTATTTTGTGTTTTCTCTTTTTGCTGGCAACATGTTTTTGAATGAACATTTATATGAAAGGCTAACTGCATCTACATGTTGTTTTTGCTTAAGAATTCTTATAGATATTTTAAGAAAAAAGTTTTATTGAGCTATAATAGATTGAACATATTTAAATTTTATAAATTATGATATATGTGTACATCCATGGAACCATTAACACAATCAAGAAAATATTTGTCTCACCAAAAAATTCCTTATGACACTTGTAAAGCCCTCTCTTCTACCCCTCTCTTTGGATACAGAGATTTTCCTGGACTGCACTTCTGAAGTCTTGCTGCTGCTGCTAAGTCACTTCAGTCGTGTCCTACTCTGTGTGACCCCATAGACAGCAGCCCACCAGGCTCCCTCATCCCGGGGATTCTCCAGGCAAGAACACTGGAGTGGGTTTCCTTTTCCTTCTCCAATGCATGAAAGTGAAAAGTGAAAGTGAAGTTGCTCCGTAGTGTCCGATTGTTCGTGACCCCATGGACTGCAGCCCACCAGGCTACCCTGTCCATGGGATTTTCCAGGCAAGAGTACTGGAGTGGGGTGCCATTGCCTTCTCCAGAAGTCTTGCTAGTGGTTCCCAAATGCTTTGAGCCATTACTGACAGGACTGTATAAGAATTCTCTGAGAGAACTCATTTAAAAGGCCAACAATTTGAGAATCCTTCTCTAGAATTTCAGATAAATTTTGCTTGGGGCTAAGGCTTGTGTTTCAAAGAGGCTGTTCAGGATTTTCTGATATGAAGTTGGGTTGAGAAACATTGCTTTAAATGGTAGGCATCCCATTTAGGTTTGATGAAGTTTTGGGTTTCAACACAATAGCAACAGCTAGTTATAATATTGAGCATATTATCATACCAGACATTTTAAGTGTCTTTGTGTGGAGCATATATGTCGTTTTTTCTGAGGGTTACTTTAAGTTTTGAGTTAAATACAGTTATCACTCTTATATGAGGAAACTGAGCATTGCTCAAAATCACATGACTAGAAACCTAAGCCTATACATACAATCACACAATGTAAATACTGTACTAAGAGGCAAGTGCTGGTTCCAGCCCTATCTCTTGCAGGGTAACCTTAGATCAGACAATAAAATATGCAGGAGATTCTTTTTTTTTTGTAAAATGAGAGGGTTAGATTAGGTAATTTTCTTGCTCTTTTTAGCTCAAAAATTATACTTTTTTATGAAAATGCAATTATATTTAAAGATGCATAACAATGAACTAATCTCTAACATATGAAACATTTATCCACAATTTGCAGCAATATTCATGGACACATAAAAACGCATAGAATATGGCAGCTTTTCACACTAATCTTCCATTTTATCAACACTTAATATGTACATCTTCTGCTTTAAATATTGAACTGTGGTTCTTTCTTCTGCTGCCCTGTAGGTATCTAGCCTTTGGGTTTATCTACAGCTCTGCTTTTCCTGGTATAAAAGTACCTTTTGGCTTTTCTTTTGCCATTTTAAAGTGTCCTAATGAAGAGCCCTTCCCCAAATTATTGTCATTTTAAAACATTTGAATCTCAAGAGAGGTCCTATTTAGTTTTGTCCTTTAGTGCATTCACTCTGTTCTGTGGGTTAGAAATGGAATGGAATGATTATGTACTTTTACATTATAATTCCTAGCATGGCTATTATATTTTAATCAGCAGAATCTTTTTTTTTTTTTTTTAATACCTGACCTTCTGTTTCTGCCAAGCTTTCTATCCATGGACAATAGGACTTGACTAAATAAAGGTACTTACTAACACTTTTTAAATTAAACTCTGCTGTTTCTATTGAAATCTGGTGCTAAAATTTTTAAAGGTGGCTGTCCTTTTCCTGTGATTTAGATTTTAAAGCATTTGTTCAAGAATGCATAGTAGTTTATAGGCTTTACTCACCTAATTTCATGTTAAGTCTTGTAATATTAAATATAGAGCGTATTATACAGTAGTGTAGGTGAACATTCTGAAATCATATATGCACTTATAGTTTATATATATTCTGTATGTATACATTAAAATTATATATAGTTTACCATTAATATTTGCTACTGATGATTTTTATTTTCTGATGAACTCAGTACACAAATTGTTCTGGTATGTTTTCATGACGAAAGAAATATTTATTGCTGCTTTCTTTTCTCTGTTCCAGGAGACATGCCTTCTCTCCATTTCCAGGCTCTGTGAAATATGTTGCAAGGCCTATCTGTCTGCAACAGGACAATCTGAGCATTGCTTGCCATTCATTGCTCATGAAAAGAAGGTACAAAGACTGAGGGGAGTCAAGGTAACATTTGAAAATTTATTATGGCCTTTAATTTTCTTAAAAAACAAGCAAACCTCAGTGTACATACATTAAATCTTACTTGGTCAAATAAGAAAATTCTAATTGCTTTGGTGATAGAAGTCTACCAATCATTCCTCTAAAATACTGCTCTACATTGTTATGGGCTTTGGAGCTATATTTGAAATTATCATTAATTCAAAGGAGTGTTGGGACCACTCAAGTTTACAAAGACATATCACCAGAGAAGTTTTGTGAAAATAAATTTCTCCTCCAACCCAGGAGGATGAACCTTTCCATCTGTTCCATTTGCAAACATTATCTAATATAATGTGATTTCCATATCAATTTTATAGTGGACTTGAAGAGACAAAAATAAGATTGGAAAGAACATCTAATTTAAGTTTCAGTGTTAGAGACTAGAAAATCCTTTGGAAAATCCACTGCAGTTTTGGGTTAAGAAATTTGATCTTTGGAAATGTAGCAATATAGTAGAACATAAATTTATAAAGACCTTTAAAGAGCACAAATGCAATGCTGTTGCTTTTTAGAAATCACCTAGTATTTTGTAGGGAAGACCTTATGGAAGCAATGGCACTTGGAGTAGACCTCAAATAGTATTGATGGTGACTGTTGATGATTACCTAGCACCAGTTTTCTGCCTAACTCTTCATATTCCTTATCTAAATTTGTTCTTCAAATCCTGTAAAGTAGTTTCCCTTATCACTTCAGTTTAATAAGTGAAGAAAACAGACATTAAAAAGATAAATCTTATACCTAATTGATTATGGAACGAGTATTTACACTCAGGTATGTTTGGCTTTACCTCTGTGCTTTAATTCACTATGTTATCTGAGGCGGTAAGAAGAGAGTATTAGAGATGGTGGGGAGCAACATGAGCAAAGATGCAGACTGCGAAGCGCAGGAAACAGTCAACAGAGAGGAGGTGATTGTGTTGGAACTACTGGTGTGTGTGGAATGAGAAACTTGGGAACACCATTTGGGGCCAGATAAAAGCCCTCAGCTCAAGGATGTTGACTTCTGTGTTGGGTGATGCTGCTAAATCACGTCAGTTGTGTCTGACTCTGTGCGACCCCATAGACGGCAGCCCACCAGGCTCCCCCTTCCCTGGGATTCTCCAGGCAAGAACACTGGAGTGGGTTGCCATTTCCTTCTCCAGTGCATAAAAGTGAAAAGTGAAAGGGAAGTCGGTCAGTCGTGTCCGACTCTTCGTGACCCCATGGGCTACAACCTACCAGGCTCCTCTGTCCATGGAATTTTCCAGGCAAGAGTACTGGAGTGGGGTGCCATTGTGATAGGAAGACTTATTGGTGATTAGGGCTGAAGAAGACCTGGGAAAAGTATACAGATTCTGGAGAGTGAGAGAATGGTTGCAGGGTTGGACTGTAATCCCAGAAAGCTCCAATGAGGATCTGAGCTGTTGAGTGAGTGGAAAAGACCAGAACTGCCTAGGGGCAACAATGAGGCCACATGAACCAGCAAGTGGACATGGCTTCCTCAGGAAGAGAAACCTGTGGAGGATAGAATATCATGATTTTGGACACACTGGGATGCCATGTGAACATTTCCAGGAGGCACTGGAAGATTTTGCTTGTAGACCTCTGTGTTTAGAAGCAGCAGGATGCGCTACCAAGTTTGATGAGTAAATTAAGATGAGGCAGAAATAAATTTTTTTTGAGGAAAGATGCTGTTCTAGGTATTTTACTATAATAATCTTAAGACATTAGTGATACTAACTCCATTTTAATGATAAAGCAGTGGCTTGAAGTCAAAGTAGTAGAGCCAAGATTCAAACTTAAGTCTGCTTCACTGAGGAGCTTGTAATCATCATTTATTTATTTATTTAATTTGTATGCATATTAGTCACTCAGTCATGTCTGACTCTTTGTGACCCCATGGACTGTAGCCCACCAGGCTTCTCTGTCCATGGGATTCTCCACCAAGAATACTGCAGTGGGTTGCCATGCCCTCCTCCAGGGGATCTTCTGGACCCAGGGATCAAACCTGGGTCTCCTGGTATTGCACGCAGATTCTTTACTCTCTGAGCCACCAGGGGAGCTCAATTTTTTGTATAAAGCATTGTTCAATTGCCAAGAAAAATTATTATGTGAAAAGGCAGCTGATGATATTTATATATTTTTAAAAAGAAAAGCCATAAAATAAGGCTGCATATTTTCTATGACTATGTATTAAAAGTCTGAAAAATGTACACAGTCAATTGGTAGCAGTGGTTACATCTGAGGTCTGAGGAGGAAATTAAGACAGGCAGAGAGTTTAAAGAAAAACTATGTGTAATGTTTTATTTATTTATATGGTGAATATATTCACATATTATTTGTATAATTAAAATTTAATATTAAAATGAATATTTCTGCTCACAAAATGGCTTCCCGTTTAGACATGATTGTGTTATAATGGGGTCTGAATTAAGTAAATGAGGTAATAGGATGAGTTCATAGAAATTATTTAGAACAACATTTGGGTGAAGTGAGAGACATACTTCTTTCCCATGACTGGTTGCTGGTCTCTTCTGAAGAAGTCAGGCAGGTTTCCATTAACAACTTCAAGATCCAGTTGGGCAGTCCTCATTTTTCTGAGGAATGTGTCAAATTATAGGTAGTAGCCAGAGAACAAAGTTCCCAAGCAGAAGTTTGAATATAATCTGTTCATTCTTATAGGGCAACTGAATTCTTTTGTAAGTGGGTTCAGGCATGAATTTGGGGCTCTCTTCTATTGAGTTTCCTCCCTGGGGAACCTTTAACCACCTTCAGCCCTATTCATCTCCACTGTGATCAAAGCTCCAGTCATAATTAGCTCCTGCCAGGTATTCTTGGGCTTCCCTGGTAGCTCAGCTGGTAAAGAATCTGCCTGCGATGCAGGAGACCTGGGTTTGATTGCTGACTTGGGAAGACTGGCTGGAGGAGGGGCATGGCAACCCACTCCAGTATTCTTGACTGGAGAATCCCCCTGGACCAAGGAGCCTAGCGGGCTGCAGTCCGTGCGGTTGCAAAGAATCAGACGTGACTGAGCAACTAAGCACAACATAGATCCTTTGGGTTTTCAAAGGTACTGCTTTCTTTACAGTGTTTGCTTTTAGCTACTTAATGTTCCTCATCCTTCAAGTCTCTGCTTCAGTTCCACATCCTCCAAAAGTCATCTGTATCTGGCCTTCCAAGCCAGATTGGGTGTTCCTTCATGCATCACCATGATCCTCTACTCCTCACGCCATTTCACCCTTCTGTCACTCATCTAAGGTAATTCTCCACCCTGGCTGGGCATCAAAATCATAATGCAGCTTTAAAAATATAGATGTCTGGGTTCCACTGCAGGTTTATTGCATCTGAATCTTTATATTGTGTCTGGATATTTACTTTTGTATATAGTGCTTATTGTATAATTGCAACTAATATTTCTTGATATTTGATAAGTTCATTAAGAAGAGAAGCTCTGGTTATTGGTAACTGTTTGTTTACTAATATTGAAGACCTTCATCAGTAGCTGTGGCCTTACTGGAGTCACCAGGATAATGTCATAAAGACAGATCAATTTGTCTTGCTTAATATAAAGAAAAAATTTTTGACATCATAAATCATGTTTTCTGGGTCCCTGAAGTAGACAATGGGACATTTCAAATGAAGACTAAATAAGTAAATAAATATTCAATAGCTTATGCAAAACAGTCTTTCATTTCATCATCTTTCAGTATCTAGTAGTAGCAGTGGGATGGAGCATTACCTGGACAGGATGTGAAACACTCAGGTTTGTTTTCTGGAGTCTTATTCTTGATCTCATTGGCTCTAACTGTGCAGCATCTGCCAATCAATATTTGACTAGGTATTCTTAGAGTCAGGGACTCAGGATACCCCAGGATACTGCTCAAAATCTTATGTGTTCTTCTAGCCCTCAACAAAGAGAAGCAGAAAAGTACAGTGTTTAAGAGCCCTGGTTCTGGAGCCAGATTCTGGGTTTGGAGGCCAGTTTTGCCATTTTAACAAGCTGTATGCTTCTCTGTGCATGTGCTCCCATCTTTAAAATGTGGAAAAACATAATATGGAATCTACTTTGTAAATTGTTAGTAGAATTAAGTGAGTTAATATACAAGAATTTTAGAAGGTTATCTAGGTAGGTAGGTAGGTAGGTAGGTTGAGTCACTCAGTCATGTCCAGCACTTGTGACCCAGTGGACTGTAGCCCACCAACGTCCGCTATTCATGGGATTCTCCAGGCAAGAATATTGGAGTCGGTTGCCATTTCCTTTTCTAGGGGATCTTCCTGACTCAGGGATCAAAACCATGTCTTCTGCATTGTAGGCAGACTCTTTACCAATTGAGCCACAAGAGAAGCCCAGAAAATTATCTATACGTTGTAAATGCCTAAAAATATTGGCTATTTTACTCTTAAAATTAGGCATTCACCCTGGTTACACAAATGTTACAGAATAGTATGGGGAAGATAAAGAATAAACTAACCACAGATAATATGAAATCACTGATGATAAAATGGAGCATAAAATGTCATTACATGATGACTGAAGATTTTAAAAAATGCAATTTGCTAAAGAGGATATCAACAAAAACAGATTTACCATTTTTACTAACTCCTTAAAAGGTCCTGGAAAGGTCTTAATATATATATATTTTTTATTAAAGCATTTACCTTAAATTATATAAACTTTAGGATCTGTAAAATCTGGATCTTTGAAATCAAAATGAAAAGCAATGTCCAGGGCAAAATAGAAGAATTTAGGCCAAACTAGTGAGGTAGATCTATGAAGTATTCACTGACTGCTGACTTTTACGTTGTGAGCTGGGCCTCAGATTAATGTACCACAGTTCCATTTTCATATGCCTTTCTTTGAAGCTCTCCAAAACTTCCTAAAGGAATCAGTTTGCCCCATGTATGGACAAGTTAATTTTTATTTCCCCCTTAATTGCCTTAGTCTTAAAATTTAGGGAAGAATTAATTAACTATCCTGATGAGGGAAGAAAAGTTAATAGCAATTTTAATGATGGTAACCTTAGCAGAGTTTGTAATAACCCTGAAAGGATGGTGAAGTCACTTCTTTCTCCACTTGACTCACTCACCTTCTGCCGAATGGCTCTAAGTGGTGATTACAAAAGTGATTAATTACCTCCTGGAAGGCTTGTCTCCAGCCCATCTTCTTATCCCCAAATCAACTACAGCCTGAAGAATATAGTGAGAATTTTAAATGTAAAAAGATAAAATGGCCTTTTCTACAACATACAGTGCTTTTAAGAAAGAATTTGATGATGAACATCTGGATAGACCTTTTACACCAGCACAAGGGAAGGCAAATAAGTTATATTAATATTAGGCTGGCCTTAAAAATGTCATCTAGAATGACAGAGGATGTGGTAGCCATGCCATGAATGAGATACTTGGATTACTACAAGGCAGTGGAGTTTTGCCTGGAGCCACTCCCCAGTGAAGGAAGAATGAGCCAGATAGAACCTAGTGGTATCATTAAGCTGAGTACTCAGAGTTCAGGGTTTGAGGCGCATGAGGAAATTGAAATTTGTGGTATAAAAGGGGAACTGTGGAGAAGAGAGCCATATGGGGAAGGAAGGTCATCAGTTTGTACAGAGACACACTTGACTGTTTGGCCAAATACTAATCTGTGCACAGATAGAGTGAGATTCCTTATGTCCCAGCAAAGAACAACTACTGGAGAAAAACAGCTACTGGAGAGTTGTGAACTGACTTGAGGTTATACAGTGCTGGAATTCAGGTTCTATCCAAAGCAGAAAGACCTTGTTGAACACTCTCAGCATTCAGTAGAGAACCTAGAAAAACCATGCTCTGGAAGGAAGACTAGCTTAGACCTAGAACAAATGTTAGTCTAGAACCACTTTGATATATCACAAAAGTAAGACTTAAAAAGGATCAAGGAGGCTACAAGTTAATGCACTGCCTTATGGGATAAAACCCAACATTCTACCAAATGTACAAAAAAATATAGTATCCGTTATTCCATAATACAACCAAAATATATGAGAGATGTGAAGAAGCAGAAACATATGTTCCATAATCAGAGGAATAATCCTCTATTAGAAATCTGTCTCCCAGGTATAAATATGAAAGAATTATCAGGTAAGGACTTTAAAACAGTTAATATGAATATGCTCAAGGATATAAAAGAAAAAATATATATACCTATAATTAGAAAAAAAATGATTGCAATAGAGAAATAGAAGATCTCAAAAGGATCATAATGGGACATATAGATGAAAAGCTTAATATCTGAAATTTAAAATTTTTTGATAATGTTAACAACAGGCTATTCACTCCAGAACAAACTGAAACCAAAACAAGAAAAGCTGAAGGTAAATGAACAGAGCTTTAGTGACTTGTCAGACTGTACCTGACATATAAACGGTCCTGTGTATGTGTAGTAATTTGGAGTCCAAATAAGCAGGAAGGAGAGATTTGGGGCAATAAAAAAAAAAAAACTTTGAAAATATCAGGATTGAAAAATCCCAAATTTGGTTAAAAAAATAGAGAGTACTTATTTATGAATAGCACATAGAAGAAGAGGAATGAACTCAAAATGATATCCAAGCACACTATAATCAAACAGCTGAAAATAAATGGATAGAGAGAAAATATTAAAAGCAGCCAGACAAAAATGGCATGTTGCCTATAGGGAAATGGCAAGAACGATTCTATCTATTTATCAGAAAAAATGCAAGCTAGAAAACAATAAAATGACAGCCTTAAGTTCTGAAAGAAAAAAACTTACAACCTGGAATCCTATACAGAGTGAAAATATTCTTCAAATGTGAAGGCTAATGAAAGCAAATAAAAGCCATTTTCATAAAAACAAAAGTTAAAAGAATTTTCCCAGCAGATCTGCACTACATGGAATGTTGAAGGAAGTTCTTCAGGGTGAAGATAAATGGTACTAAATGGAAAGTGGGATCTATAAAAAGGAAAGAAGAGCAATGGAAATGGCAAATAGGTGGATAAGTTAAGTTTTTATTTTGTTTAAATTATGTTTATCAAAGAAAAATTATGAAATTGTACTTAAACGTGCTATGTGCAGAAGTAAAACTTATAAGGCTAACAGGAAGAAGGGAAGGATTGAAAACAGAAGTATGCCTTATAAAGTTATTATAAGTGAAGCGGTATAATGTCATTATAACTGAAGCGGTATAATGTTATTATAACTGAAGCGGTATAATGTTATTATAACTGAAGTGGTATGTTGTTATTTGAAGGTAGAATGTATACATTAAAGACATTTAAAATCCTACAGAAACCACTAAAAAGCAAAAAGTTAAGGCTAATAATACATTCCAAGGCAAGACAGATTGCTGTTGCTGCTGCTGCTAAGTCGCTTCAGTCGTATCTGACTCTGTGCGACCCCAGAGGCGACAGCCCACCAGGCTCCCCGTCCCTGGGATTCTCCAGGCAAGAACACTGGAGTGGGTTGCCATTTCCTTCTCCAAGATAGATTGCTACATATTGCTTAATTAATAAAAGGAAAACCAGAAGAGAGTCATAAAGAGTAAGAAAAAAATTTAGGACCCCAAAATCCCCAGATTAGTAGCCTAAAACTCAATTATATAAACAACCATTTTTAATATCAATAAATTTATCACTTTATGAAATATAATCTAAAACTGGATATCATTTTTTGTTGACATATAGTTGATTTACAGTGTTGTGTTAATTTCTGTTGTACAGCAAAGTGATTCAGTTATATATATATTTACATTCTTTTTTAAATATATGGCTTTCCATTATGGCTTATCATAGTATATTGAATATAGTTCTGTGCTAGACAGTAAGACCTTATAAAACTGTATAAAAAAACAAAACTCAACTATATGCGATATATAGGAGGTGTACCTTAAAGATATAAGTAGATCAAAATTAAAAGGATAAGAAAAAGTTATCCTATGCAAGTATGAAAAATAGGAAAGCTGGAATGGCTGTATTAATATTATACAACATATTCCTAAGGATAAAAACTATTATAAGAGATAAAGGGAGCTATTTTATAATGATAGAATGGTTCATATATTAATTTATAGCAGTCCAAAATGCATATAGGTCTAATAAAAATATTTCAAAATGCATGCAGCAAAACTGATAGAAAAAGAGGGCAAAATAGGCAATTCTACAATTATAGTTGTGTATTTCAATATTTACCTCTCAGTAAGTGTTCAGGTAAGAATATAGAAATGTGAATAGTACTGTAAATCCATTTAACTTGAAACCTGCAGGATATACATTTTTTCCAAGCTCATGTGAAATAGTCAAAAGAATATCATGTGCTGAGTCATAATACACAAATAAATTTAAAATGCTGAAAAAATTCAGAGTTTGTTAGCTAATGAACCTGAAAATTAAGAAGACAAAATATCTGGAGAATCTCCAAATATCTGTAAATAAAAACACACTGAATCAGTTATACATACACATGTATCCATTCTTCTTTAGATTCTATTCCCATACAGAGTATTGGGTAGAGTTTCCTGCGCTGTGTGGTAGGTTCTTATCAGTTTTCTATTTTATATATAGTAGTGTGTTTATGTCAGTTCTAATCTCCCAGTTTACTTCTTGGAAACCACAAATTTGTTTTCTACATCTGCTACTCTATTTCTGTTTTGTAAATAGGTTCATTGTACCACATTTAAGATTCCACCTATAAGAGATATCATATAAGATATTATCTTTCTCTGACTGTTGAAATTCTCCTTACTTTATTTTTTTTTAAACCTAGTTTTCCTGTCTTTTTCTTATTGGTTTGCAGTAGTTCCTTGTTAATTCCAGTTATTAATTTTTTCAGTTTTCTTGTCATTATTAGTAGAATTAAAATCTATCATCTTGATTTTTCATTTTGGAAAATCCTACATGTGACTTTATTTGTACTCAAATATATTAATTTTGGTGGGTCTTGCCTAAGAGGTCTTCCTTAACCCTAAAGTCACCATGGTATTTTTAATTTTTTTCTTTTGACTTTGTAGGATTTCTTTACATTTAGAATATTGCTCCATTTGGAATTCACCTTCTTATAAAGGAGAAAATAGGCAGGGAGTTAAGTTTTTTTTTTTTTTTTTAATTTATGTAGTAAGATTACATTTTTAATTCTGTCTGCCAGAACATTCACTGTCTCTTCATAGATATATAGTGACACCTTTGACAAATATAAAGATACAGGGGTAAAGGTAAAAGAATAGATAGAAAGGTTTAAAAATAGTACAAAGAAATAAAAAGGAATGTATGCCAAGGAGCTACATATGTAGCATTGTTGAGTTCAGTTCAGTTCAGTCACTCAGTCCTGTCCGACTCTTTGTGACACCATGAACCTCAGCACGCTAGGCCTCCCTGTCCATTACCAACTCCCGGAATTTACCCAAAGTCATGTCCATTGAGTCGGTGATGCCATCCAACCATCTCATCCTCTGTCATCCCCTTCTCCTCCTGCCCTCAATCTTTCCCAGCATCAGGCTCTTTTCCAATGAGTCAGCTCTTCACATCAGGTGGCCAAAGTATTGGAGTTTCAGCTTCAGCATCAGTCCTTCCAATGAACACCTAGGACTGATCTCCTTTAGGATGGACTGGTTGGATCTCCTTGCAGTCCAAGGGACTCTCAGGAGTCTTCTCCAACACCACAGTTCAATAGCATCAATTCTTTGGCGCTCAGCTTTCTTTTTTTATAGTCCAACTCTCACATCCATACATGACTACTGGAAAAACCATAGCCTTGGCTAGACGGATCTTTGTTGGCGAAGTAATGGCTCTGCTTTTGAATATGCTAAGCTGGTCATAACTTTCCCTTCCAAGGAGTAAGCATCTTTTAATTTCATGGCTGCAGTCACCATCTGCAGTGATTTTGGAGCCCCCCAAAATAAAAAGTCAGCCACTGTTTACACTGTTTCCCCATCGATTTCCCATGGAGTGATGGGACCAATGCCATGATCTTCATTTTCTGAATGTTGAGCTTTCAGCCAACTTTTTCACTCTCTTTCACTTTCATCAAGAGGCTCTTTAGTTCTTCTTCACTTTCTGCCATGTATCGAGTTAATGCTCCCAATCGATGGCTTCCCTATATCCATACTTTTGCCTTGCATTTTTAGAAATTTTGTTCCCTTCCCACTCTGAGATTGGCCATGTGACTCTATTTAGATGATGGAATGTTTGTAAATGTAACATGAGCAGCGGATTGAAAAGTGAATGTGCTTTTCTGTTTCCTTTTTGCACAATAGAGATTTCTCAGTCTTAGACTTCTGCCATGTCATGAGGCTAAGCCCAGGTTGGCTTGCTAGAGGGAATTTATGCTAAGCCATCTGTGCTGAGGCAATCTAGGGCAGCTAGTCCCTAAATTGACTAGCAGGCTGACTACAGATGCATGACTGAACTCACTAAAATGAGCCAAGCATGGCCTAGAACAGTAGAACTATCTAAATGGCACATATCCCAAAGAAGTAAATAATTATTTTAAATCATTAAGTTTTAAGGTGGTTTATTAGTTAGCAGCAGCTAACTGATGTGGATTATCCATCCGCATTTCAATAAATTAAAGAATGATATATCTACGTGTATGTTTACTATTTCTGATATTATTCATTAGTTTATGCTATTCAGATTTCTATTTCGTATCGTTTTCTTTCTGTCTAAAGGACTTCCTTTAACATTTCTTATGGTGATGATCCACTGATAGTGAATCATTTCAGCTATTGTATGTGCAAAATTTTTTCTTTCACTTTGCCTTAATTATTGGAAAATACCCTGTTTTTTTTTTTTTTCCCCATTCAGTACTTTAAGGATGTTTCTCCACTGACTTCTGGCTTGCATTGTTTCTGATAAGTCTTCTGTCATTCTTATCTTTGTTCCTCTGTTCCTCTTTTTTTGTTTTCCTAATCTCTTTTAAGATTTTCTCTTTAACTGGTTTTGAGCAATTTGATTATGGTAGGCCTTGGTATAATTTTCATTGTATTTCTTGTGCTTGAGGTTCACTGAACTTCTTGGTTATGTGAATTTATAATTTTCATTAAATTGTGGTAATCTTTGGCTAATCATTTTTTTCTTTCCTGTTTCTCTTCCCCTGGATTCCAATTAAATGCATTTTAGTCTGATTTTATGTTTTTAGGTTTCCTCACAGCTCATCAATACACTGTTCATTAATTTTCAGTATTTTTCCTTGTGTTTTATTTTGTATTGTTTCAATTGTTTTGTCTTCAAGAGCACTAATCATTCTTCTACACTTTCTTAATCTATTAATTCTATTGAATTTGTCATTTGAGATATGGAATTTTTCATCTCTGAATGATGAATTGTTTGTGCTCGCTTCAGCAGCACATATACTAAAATTGGAACGATACAGAGAAGATTAGCATGGCCCCTGTGCAAGGATGACACATAAATGATTAATTTTTAATATGCTGTATCTTACCATGCTTATTTTACTCAATCTTCTAGAACATTTGAAGTATATTTATAATAGTTGCTTTGTTGTCATTGTCTGCTAATTCAGTCCTCTGTGGCATTTCTGGGTCTGTCTATATTGATTGATTTTTCTTTCATTATTATTTAATATTTTCCTGCTTTGTTGCATATCTGGTAATCTTTTAATGGATACCAGGCATTGTAAATTTTGCTTTGTAAGGTGTTGGAGTTTAATGTTTTCTTAAGTATTTTGGGAACTTTTTTATGGAATGCAGAAATTAAGTCACTTGGAAACAGTTTGGTCCATTTGAACTGTTAGGCAGTTTTTCCATGGCTAATTGAGTTTCCCTGGTAGCTCACTGGTAAAGAATCTGTCTGCCAGTGCAGGAGACATGGATTTGATCCCTAGGTCAGGAAGATACCTGGAGAAGGAAATGGCAACCTACTCCAGTATTCTTACCTAGTAAATCCTATGGACAGAGAAGCCTGGTAGGCTACAGTCCATGGGACTGCAAAGAGTTGGACATGCTGCTGCTGCTGCTAAGTTGCTTCAGTCGTGACTTGGTGACTAAGCAACAAGAACCATGGCCAATTTGGCCCTATCTTGAAGTAATACTCTGAGGACTCTACTTGATGCTCCATGTCTTAGGAAGTAGGGATACAAACTATTGCTATCCCTGTGTGAGCTCTTTGACCCTATCCTGAAGTAATACTCTGAGGACTCTACTTGATGCTCCATGTCTTAGGAAGTAGGGATACAAACTATTGCTATCCCTGTTTGAGCTCCAAAAACTATTACATCTGATCCTTCTGATGATTCTTTCCCATGCCTTGCATAGATTCTCACATGCTTTTTCTAGTCATTTCACAGAAGAAAACTCATTAGGTAGTCTTTGCAGGTCTCTGGAGTTTTCTTTGTGCAGCTTTATTATTTGTTTTCCTGACTTTTGTCTTTTCAATTCTAGCTACCAAACATATATATATATTCTAACTACTATATACCTCTTGAATTCTGAACTTTTAAACTCAGGACGTTTGCCAGACTTTGTTAATACCATTCAGTCAACTGGGGCAATTATAGATGCTTTACATGAGATGTTTGTATGTTGAAACTGCAGTGCTTGAAGTGGCAGTATTTGGAGATGGCGTCTGTGGAAGGTATTTAGGTTTAGGTGAGGTCAGGAGAGTAGTGCTCCTTGATGGTGTTAGTGACCTTATTGAGAAGAGGAAGAGACAGAGCTCTCTCTCCCTCTGTCTGCCATATGAGAGCATAGCATGAAGGTGACTGTCCGCAAGCCAGGAAAGAGGGCTCTTATCAGAACTCAACCATGCTGGGACCCTGATCTGAGACTTCCAACCTCCAGAACTGTGAGAAATACATTTCTGTCCCTTAAATCACTCAATCTGTGGTATTTTGTTACAGCAGCTGAAGCTGACTAATACACTTGCTCTTGCCTTATTTTCCTTTTTTTTTTGGGACCAGTGGCCATCTTACCTATTGTCCAATGTATAAAAAATATTTTTTTTCTGTATTTTGTGTATTTTTAAAATTGTTTTAAGACAGGAAGATAAATATGTTCCCAGTTACTCCTTCATGGATGGAGGCAGACATCCCTTTCAATTATAGTTTTGCTGAGCAAATGCAAATTCATTGTAATAAAAACTTGTGTTAAACTATGATCTACAGAAACCTGATATTAATTATGAAGAAATCTAAGATATTATAAGCTTTCAGATCTGACATCTTTTCTCTTCCTCTACTTACATTAATTTGAATGGCATGAGGTTTAAAAACTTAATATCAGTTAATGGAATTAAATATTATTCTTGAACAAAATTCATTCTTCCTCCTATTTGGTATGCAAATTGAAGATTTTTGAAAATTACTGAAACACCAAGGGTCTTGTTATGACCTATGCAAAAATTAGAGAACAGCAAAATATTGCTTAATTCCCATGGCATGAAGATACCATGAAGTCAGTAAATTCCTTTAACATTTTGGTAAATAGATTCATTTGTTATTTTGTTGCTCATTGGATCCTAGAGATCAGAGTTTTACCAGAAAATAAGTCCTGGATAGGCGTAATTTTAATCATAAATAATATATTCCCAGGCCAAACAATAATTACTGTACCATTTTCTGCAATTTAAAATTATCCCTATCTCTTTTCTTTTCTCTGATAGTACAAAAGCAAGTATTGTGTTTTATCAAGTTTTCTTTAAGCAAAGGTTCAAGCATCAGAAATAAGGCCATCAGTACGATCCTTCCAGGACAGATTGGAGAAGACAGAAAAAAAAAAAAAAGAAGGTTTTTCCTGAAATTGCATTTTCATTTTTCACCTGTAGAGAAAGCATCTTTTAGACATTGCTTTAAAGCTCTGAGAATGATTGTGTATCAGCTCTTCAATGGGTTTTTTAAACTCCCCTGAAGGGGTTTGGGTGAGAGTAAGCAATCTGATAGAATTCTTACGCATTCACATCCCAGATTTTGCCTAACTTTAGAAGGCTGTCTTTCTGACACCTTTCACAACTCTTAAAACAACTTACAATCTGAGAGATGATGAAAAGAAGCAACTGTGCAGACAGAGGCTTTTGGCTTCAGGCACTGACTAGCTGCTTGCAGTGTCCTCTTTCAATTTTGCCACCTTTCAGGGTTTTGTTTGGTATTCGATACAGCTTTTCAGAGACTTAATAGCCTTTCAGTAACCAGTGTAAGAAAAGGAACTGTGGCCAGGATTGACTGTGTTTGTGCTGGTTGGACTCAAAGGCACGTGAAACCTCCTGCCTTACCTAGCACTTTAACCCTTTGTAGTAAAAATACCATGACCTCTTGTGACAAATCAAACTAACCTATATAACCAGTTCTAGATAAAGGGGGACAGATGTATTTGTAACCTGTTGTGACCATTGTCACATTTCTTTTGAACGTTGGTATTTGGAGAAAGTTGAGAGAATCCAGAGGAATTGGAAATCACAGTGTCGTAAATTCAAAAGGAGCTACCACTTTGATGTTTTAATTTCATCCCTCCCTGAGTTCCAGGGTTCTTGATCTAGACCTCATTTAGCCACATTAATACTGTTCCCTTTTCTCCAGTCCTCATGGATACAACAGCCTTGCTTTCTAACAGCTCTCCCAACATCCCCCCACCCCCGCCCCAATCTCACTAGGAACAACAAATGATAAATTGAGAGAGGCTAGCTGAGTTTTCTCTTCCTTTCTTTGGTGGGAAATGAAATGTCAGCTACCTAGAACAGATTTTGGTAATAGTTTTTCATATGCCTTTATCTATTTGACATATTGAGATTTGATGGCTTATTCTGATGTACCTGATTTGACAAATGCATGTTGTTGTGATAAATGTTGAGCAATATGTGAGCATATGACTTATGTTGAGTAGCATTCCTTCGCCAGTGATAATTCCATATGGTACCCAGTGGCATCAAGTTCATATACAGTGGTCCACAGTATCTAATTTCTATTGAAAACCACAAGGATATCTTAAGATGAAGGAAATCCTACATTGACAGGGCAGAAGATACTGTGTGGAAAAAGGAGACAAATCTTTTAGTGATTATGCTGTAATTCACACTTCTTATGAGTAGGTTCCTGAGTTCAATAAGTATGGCAATGTATGGATAATTGACTTCTTGAAGAGTGCATATTAATAGCCATACAGTGTATGTGGAAAACATTAAAACTCAGCAACATGAAGGAGATTAAAATATAGCATTAAAACAGGCAAATAATCCTGTTTGAGAAAGTAATCATTGTAGAAGACAGGAATAAACAATGTGAATTTGCACAGGGGCCTCTTAATGTGCCCACTAAAAAAGACCCTGTTGACCTTCTAGAAAAATTTTCCTGATGAATGATTAACCATTTGGCATCACAATGTGAATACATGCTCAAGAATTTTTGTTGGGATCAAGAATGTACACACATTACTACTTAGGTAAATGAGAGCATTTGGTTTTCTTGATTTTGTAAAATGAAATAAATCTCTCCTATGGGAGCCTATTTCACTGGGTAGCAGGGTGCTTGTGTTTATGTATGTAGGGGTTTAGAGGGCTATATATTTATTAGAGAACTTGGGAGAAAATCTGAAATCTACCAGTTAGTATTTCAATCTCTTCCAATTTAAATGTCCCCTTTGGATTTTTTATTATGTTGGCTACACTCACTCCTTCAAGTTTTCTTTCTCTTTTGCTGCTTTCCTCCAGGTTGCTATCTGCAAATGGAAAGGAGGTCTAGGTTACTCTGTGCTATTAGAGAAAAGAGTGGTCTGATATCTATAAGTCATTCCATGACTTCTTACCGATTTTGGCTGTGTTGTTGTTCTGGTCTCCCACTGATCTTGTCTGGCCTTTTGAGACACGGTGATGCATCTGAATGGGGCCTGTGGTTGCAACCATTTGCCTCCATTTACAATGAGACTGCTCACTGTGGACTCTGTTCTAGCCCCAGGCCTTTGCGCACCTCTTCTGCTTCTCTCTGTTTCCTCAGTATGACTTAAGACCCTTTCTGGATCATCCTCATTTTATACAGGGGCTGAGAAATCCAAGGGTGCTATTTCAAACTCATATGCTCAGCATACTATGTCAGTCTCCAGTGAACTATGTTTTGCAGCGTATTGAACGTAGTTGAAGTTTCTAGAGTCTTACAACCTCCTCTGAGCAGAACTGGTGAATCCTGCCTTCTCCCAGGGCTAAGGATATCCTACAACTGCTGTGGTGCTTCCACCCTTTCTCCCTATGGCTCCGTTCTAATGAGAGGGCTAGGAGGACCTGTGCATGTGACCTCTTTACTCTCTCTCTCTCTTCCCATTTCTCTGAGGCCAATGAGATTGGTTTTCTTCTTCTTTCTCTCTGGCTAAGACTTCTATGTATGTCTTCTACTTCCGCCTAGGTCCTACTTTGCCTAGGTCCTCAGTAGTAAGGATCTTGGACCTGCTGCCTTCCTAATAGAGGAAGATTTAAAAATAATATCCCTGTTACTCATGGGATGCATGGCTTAAGAGAACAAACAATCTGAATTAAGACAGAGAATTAAGAGAATTAAGACAGAGAATTAACAAACATTCTGAATTAAGACATTCTGAAATAAGACAGAGAAAAAGTAAATAAGCATCTGGTCAATACAGGACTCTTTCCTACAGTAGACTGGACGGGGGGCATGCGGCTTTCACCTGTATCTCTCTTGTGACCACTTCCTTGCTCCATGCCTCAGTCCATTCCAGAGCTGGACAGTTATATTTATTCTCCTGCATTCTGTGACCATACTAAGTTGTAAAGTACTTGAGAACAGGGACTTTAGTTTTTCTTTGCATACGCCACAGGTCCAAAATAACACTTCACATGTAGACTGCTATCAGAAGTCACTATTTGCTGAAATAATGAGTGACTTCTGTTGAGGCACATGCTGCCACGATAATTCTTACCTCTTGCTCTGTTCTGCTCCTCAGTGCTACAGTATGGCAGTCCTTTAGTATGACAAGAAAGAAAGAAAAAAAGAAGTGAAGTCGCTCAGTTGTGTCTGACTCTTTGCGACTCCATGGACTGTAGCTACCAGGCTCCTCCATCCATGGGATTTTCCAGGCAAGAGTACCGGAGTGGGTTGCCATTTCCTTCTCCAGAGGATCTTCCCGACCCAGGGATCGAACCCGGGTCTCCCACATTGTAGGCAGATGCTTTATCATCTGAGCCCCTAGAGAAGCCTGTAGGCAGATACTATGTTTTTATTTAAGCCTTTTTGGACAGGCCCACTATTTCTGTTTCTTCCAGTTGCCCTCAAGATGATTTCTACACCACTCTGGTCACTTTAATTTGAATTTTTAAACAGAAAAGCAGAGTACAGCTCTGTGGTCATATCAAGTGGCATGGTCTATTACCATTAGAAAACATGGCAAGGAGGTTAAAAGAGAAGAGGAAAAATTTTTACATATATATTAAAGAAAAAGACTTGGAAAATAAGTTCTCTGGTAAATAAAGAGCAGCATGAATTTAAGGCTGAGTTTAGAATATATATTTGGAGATTAATAAAGCACTTGCTATAGCCTGTCATGAAATTTTACTTGCAAATTTGAGCAAAATTGGCTTGGCTAAACACAGAATCCTATTGTCTCAAAAAAATCACTCCGAAGTCTGTTAACAGAAGGTAATGCAAAATTTCATGGATTTGGGATTAGGGGAAGATCCAGAAACCACTGGTGGGGTCTGAGAGAAGGTAGAGAAAGTCCCGTGTACAGTGATGTGAATGTTTGGAAGGATGAAGTAAAGAGTAAGTGTATGCATGTGTGTGCTTAGTCGCTTCAGTTACGTCTGGCTCTTTGTGACCCCAAGGACTGTAGCCCACCAGGCTCCTCTGTCCTTGGGATTTTGCAGGCAAGAATACTGGAGTGTGTTGCTATTTCCTACTCCAGCAGATCTTACTGACCCAAGGATCGAACACATGTCCCTTACTTCTCCTGCATTGGTAGTGGTTTTTTTTTTTTATTTTTTTTTTTAACCACTGTACCACCTGGGAAGCATGGAATAACTGCTTTTTGAAAGTTCAGAGCTGCAAGCATGAGCAAACACTGAGGTAAAACAAAAAGGATGCTAATAAGACATAAAAATAGTCAGCCATAAATTCAAATGCACAAAATGTCAATTCAAACTGCCACAGGGTTTTACCAAATGCTGTAGTTCAGCACTTCTCTCTCTGGTTTGTGTGTCATTTAATGAAATATCTGTTCAGTGAAGTATATGAGTGTTAGAGTCTAGCTCAGGCAGATCTTCAAAATGATTTTGAAGGCAGAACCTTCAAAATGATTAAAGTCAGACACGTTTCTTAAACTCACTTATAGTATCTGACCTGGTACCTCTGGTAATCTCAGAACTTTTTCTAAAAACTTAAAATCAATGGTAATGTTAACAATATTAACGTTTTCTTCATGATCATCTTTTGATGTATTCATTATAGTCTCATAAAATCTTTTCATCCCTAGTTTCCATTAGCAATGTGGACCCAAAGCTCTGAATACTTCTTTCAGTGCTTATTTATAATGCTTTCCAGGCTCAGCATTAAATAACAGTTGACTTTATATTTATTTGTTCCCAGATACACTATAGTACTCAAAATTTTTGTATTTCTTTCTCAAAGGTTCTGGCTTCCATTTACTTGTGTTTCAGAGGACTGTTTCTTTGAAATAATACTTACATGACTTTAAAACCAGCAAAGAAGTTGGAAAAAAATTGGTCTTCATCTGGTTGGGAGATTTGAGATATTATCTATCTGAGATAACCAAATAATTTGTTGTTCACATTAAAACACATTAGAGAGAGAAATGGCATGCTACCATTAGAACACTGAAATACTCAGAAAATGGACATTAACTGATACTGTCTTGATAAAACTAAGACGTGTAGTCAGCTATATTTGATGAATGGAATGGATCCCTCTAGCAGCTTTGGAGGTTATATCCACAGCTATAGGATTTGAGGTTTTAAGAGAAAATGAGAAAATTTTCTAGATTATTTGTCTCCAACCTATCAGCCAAAATACATACAGTGAATTATCTACATTTTGGAAAGTTATTTCCCAGCTTTGAACTCTCAAATATTCTTTGCTTGCAACAGAGCTTGCATTCTTTGGAAGGAATGATGCTAAAGCTGAAACTCCAGTACTTTGGCCACCTCATGAGAAAAGTTGACTCTTTGGAAAAGACTCTGATGCTGGGAGGGATTAGGGGCAGGAGGAAAATGGGACGACAGAGGATGAGATGGCTGGATGGCATCACCCGACTCGATGGACGTTTGTTTGCGTGAACTCCAGGAGATGGTGATGGACAGGGAGCCTGGCGTGCTGCAATTCATGGGGTTGCAAAGAGTCAGACACGACTGAGCAACTGAACTGAACTGAACCGAACCTGTGTATTATGGCAGATGGGCACTCCAGCAAACTTCTGCAGGTGGATTGCCAACTGAGGAGTTACAGTGTTATCATGATATCTGGGAGAAGGATTACTGAGATGAAGTGTAGAGTAGGGTACATTTTGACAAGTAAGGTCTAAAAGTGCAACTTAATGTCAGAGCAAAGCTGAACTGCCTGTGTACATGAGAGGATCTTGCCTTGGGGGTGTATGTACATGAGTGTGATTAGTGTAAACAAAACAAAACAAAATTTCAGACCATAATGCAAAGCTGAAGTGTAGCCAGCTACGTAGAGTAGTGACAATTCATTTTAATTTCATTTTGAATGTATATGTAAATACTCACATTTTCCTTTTTACCCTTCTGAGTTGGACACGACTGAGCAACTGAACTGAACTGAGTGTGCCACCCAAAATCCTTGTGTATTTGGTCATCAGAGATACAAAGATCATAAGGCTGTGAGAACCATGACTTTGAAGGTTTAAGTTTAGAGTTAAAACCAGCTAGCAAAGTGAGAGCCTGCATGCATGCTAAGTCACTTCAGTCATGTCTGACTCTGCAACCCTGTGGACTGTAGCCCGCCAGGCTTCTCTGTCCATGGGATTCTCCAGGCCAGAATACTGGAGTGGGTTACCATGCCCTCTTCCAGGGGAGCTCCCGACCCAAGGATCAAACCTGGTTGAACCCCAGATGAAAGAAGCTCGCCACAAGAGATCACGTGTTGTAATTCCATTTGTATGATATATCCAGAACAGGCAGATCCAAAGAGACAAAAGGAGCTTTGTGGTGGCCTGGGTATGGAGGGAGTTTGGGAAAAATGGGAAGTGACTCATAATGGATATAGGGCTTCTTTTGATGTTGATGAAAATGTTCTAAAATTGATTGGAGTAATGGTAGTATAATTCTGTGAATATACTAAAAACCATTGAATTGAACCATTTGAATGGACAAATTGTATGGTATGTGAATTATGTCTTAATAAAACTGTCCTTTTAAGAAGTGCCTTCTGTATCACTTACCTCAGGGAAAGACTGTTCTAATTTTATTATCTTTATTGAGTTTGCCATTTTTACCTTTCCAAGTTTGTTGCTCTTCTCTGGTGTCTTCTTATTGTCAAAAGTAGAGCATCTCTTACGTCTTCTGCACTGGCAGGTGGGGTTCTTTACCTCTAGCCCCACCTGGGAAGCCCCAGGTGAGAGCTTAAAAGACAAAGAACGGGGATAGGGCTCCCCATGATTTGGGGGCAACGTTAACAGTATGTGACTTGTACCTTTTGACTATAAGAGAAACAGACAGGTTCTTGAGGGAGATGCAAGTCTACCAGATGACTTAGTGTTCCATAGGGGACACAGTGATATTTGCTAATATGTGAAGTGTATTGAGCAGTAATTAAAGGGCCAGCTGTATGACTTAGGCTAATGCAGATATCCTCATCCTGCAGGAGAGAACATATGCTGTGCGGGGACTGTGGGCAGACTGCTTGGTTCCAGAGTCTCTGAAGACCCAAAAGGACAGTCAGTGCTTAGGCAGCTGCTTTCATCATAGTCAGTCTAGACATGACTTGTGCTATTATCTGACTTTTAAGAAACCCAGAAATTCATGAGAGAATAATTGTCTCTCAAATGTGAAAGTCCCCTATTGCCATGGGATGCTTGATATCTTTCTAGAACATTGACTCTGGATCCCCCTCTTCTTACTGTATAGCTGAGCTTGTTAAAATAGTTTACTTCCACTCTCTTCCTTTTCTCTTCTACCTTCAGTTCTGATTTCTATTCCTGCTGATTCTTTGAGAAATCTCTTAGTGGACTTGTTCAGCTCCTTGTGGATATCTGAATTATTTCCTAGACAGTCAGCCTCATGAAGGTAGAGTCTGAGTTGTGTTGTTCCCCACCACCTCCCCCAGTGTAATGCCTGCCTCATATGCAGCATAATCTAAGTATTAGCTGAATGAGTAAATGAATGAATTAGCCAGTGGTTATGGGCAATGTACTGACTAGTCCTTAATTCTTTCCATTGACACATGTTCTGTCTCTTTACTTGGTTTTCACCTAGCCCATAAATATTGGCATTTATAGCATTTCGTCCTCGTTTTGTCTGACTTTCTGTACTTTTCTTTGGTGGCCTATCCTTGGAGAGGGGTCAGTAGGTGCTCCAGAGCACTGTGCCCAGTCAAGTGCTAAGACCTTCCTCTTCCACAAGTTGGATTATTCTAGCGAACTGTCTGTTGGACATTTCCACCTGAGTAAGTGCCCCCCCAGCTTGTATTTGGAAATACCTGTGGCACAATACTCCTCCAGATTCTCCAGGATTCTCCATATTCCAGCAAACTAAATACATCTTTCTTGTGCTATCTATTCTTCATCGTGGTTTTCCTGAGGACTCTTCTGGATAAGTTTAACCCTTTGTCACTTTTTGCCAGCATGGTTTTTGTATGTTTTAGTTATTAAATAATCATTTAAGGTTTAAATTTATGAAAAGAGAAAGTTGGAGCATCTTAGAAAACATGGATGCTACAAGACTAGTTCTTTGGCTAAATAGTACCTATATCTGAGCTCCTAGTATGTATCAAGCTGTGTGTTAAGCACTCCTACACAGAAATTTTTAATCCTCATAAAAGCTTTGTGAGACTGTTATTATTATCCATAGTTAACAAATGAAGAAACTAAAGCTCAGAAAAATTAAATGTCTTATCCCAGGTGATGTGCCTAGTACGTGCTAGTGCTCTGACAGGTTGGATTGACTCCAGCCAAAGCCCTTAATCCACTGTGTGCCCATTTACTGGGCCTCTTTATGTTTCATGTAGTCAGTTGTCTTGGTATGTTTGTTAGCAATATTTTTTCTTTGGTGAAACTTCCACTGTTCCTCTCTGACTCGGCCCCTCCTGCTTACACGTGATCTCTGAACCTCTTGCTTCTTCTGAGTCTTCCTCTTGAGATGTTGGGCTGACTAATAGAAGCACCCTGACTCAGAACCAGAAAGTATCACCATTTTGAGGACTTTTGGTTGATCACCGAGGTGGCACATGGGAAACCTTGAACAAGAATAAGAACTTCAGGAGGTGGGGAGAGAACGAGTCTGTTCTGATATCCTCAGGTTGTGCTTTTTGTTTTGCCACACTGGCAGGAAGTGGTGAGGATGAAGAGGCAGAGGGCTGAGAGATGACATCCAAGATGAAGATACAGGGATAAAAGAAAGAGTTCTTGAATTCGTGGAAAGACTCATCACTGTCCCAGTGTTTTGCTCATGGGCTGGGCTACTTTCATCTCAGATGAGGGCAACTTCAGTGAAAAGATGTCAGGAGAAAAGAACTTTGAGCACCAAGTTTGAGGCGAAAGATCATGGAAAGTGATTCGGATGCTTCCAAATGACTGTTTCTTTGAAGCTTCCTCTTAAAATGGAATCAGGCCATTTAGGAAATAGGGAGTTAGAAAAATACCCCTGAGAACAATCAGTAATTAATAATTATCATTGCTGTTGTTATTATGGAGTGTTTTCTCTGTGATGGGCATTGAAATAAGACCAATGTACCCATACTTCAGTGAGCCACAACTCTTGTGCAGAGTATGTAATTTCCCTTATTTTAAGGTTGAAGAAATGAAGCTAAAAGAGGTGAAAAGTGCCTTGTGTAGAGAATAGCAAAAGCAGGACAGAGCTGTACAGAACTCCACTGCATTCGGTTTCTTGTTGTTTTCCTTGGAATGTACACTGCTTTTGGTCACTTCTATGCTTCCTGAGACTTAGAGGAATCACTTAGCGCTTCTCCTGGGTTGCCCCAGATGCTGCATTTCTTGCCGGAACACCGGTACTCTCAGCAGTCTTAAAGGCTGCTGGGCGTATGGCTGCCTTCACACACACACTCACGTTACCTTGCCCTCCCGACCGCTTATAGTGAGGATACATTATCAGAGCTAATAGGACTCAAAGGAAGAAAACTGGCCAAGTGAAACCCCATAAATTGGCTCGTGTGTTTCCACCATCTCTTTTAATGCCTCATGCTGGGGATGTTCCTCCTTGTCTGGCCAGGCTGCAAGGGAAAGGATTAGCGTGAATAACTCCCATAGCAGAGATGAGCATGCCGCCAGCTGCTCCGAGGGCCCATTTATGAGCATGACAGAAATTCAAACCTACACGTGGGGATCCTCCTTTCAGTGAAAATATTACCGCTTTGCTTCAGAAAGATGGTCACTCTCCACGTCCACCCTCTTCCTTTTGTTCTCTTCTGCTGTTTCCTCTGTCACAGGGAGTTTGCCACCCTCTTCCTAGTCTCACCCTGGCAAGCTTTTTGCTGGTGATGAACGAGGTGTGAAGTGCACGGGGCAAAGCTCCCTGGAATACTTGTCTCTGTTGTGCCGTGGGAACCACAGCGCCCAGGTTCTCAGCCTGGCTCCTCCGCTGGCCTCCTGCGTCCTCTTGGTGCTCTTGCCTGACTTCACGGTGCCTAATTCCTTCGCACTCCCTGGCAAACAGGAGTCATAAAAACACATGCCTTGTAGGTAAATATAAAGGTTGAGAGCCATGCCTGGCACAGATTTAAGAGGTTAATTCATGTTAACTGTTGTTACTGGGGGGGCAGCTTCACTCTGGCTACAGGATCTGATTTGAGCTGCCTCAGCTGCAGGGTCGCTGAGTGACCTCAGCTGTCATCTCGGCTTCAGGCTGTCTGTGTGAGGGGCAGGCAACATAGACAAGAATGATCTAAATTTTCTTTTATTTCTTTTAAAGGTGGTCTGTTCGTTACTCAAGTTTCAGGAACACTAGGAAAATGTTGCCAAGATTATGTGCCTCCTTTTTTTCTTGTTCTCTATTCACTTTCCTTCAACTATTTATTTTTCTTTGATTCTGTTTTGCTCCTTCACATTAGGCTTCATACTGTGAAGTCGTACTAGTGGCTTCCGGTCTGGCTGGAGTTAACTACTATGTCCTTAACACCCCTTCTGCATAGGATTCCTCTGCCCAGAGGGATTGGTTCAGGAATAGGCCAGTGGCCAAGAGTGGGCTGATAAGATGTGAGGATAAGTTTGAAGGATCTGCCTGAAGCCAGAGTTCTCTTCTGAATATTGTAGTTTTGCCACCGTGAGGAAAGCCAGCCTAGTAATGAAATGGTCACTGCAAAAAGCGAGAAAAGATACTTTGAATTGGAAGGAGTACTGAATTGATAATTTCAAAAGCCATCTTTTTCTTTGAACTCTTTGTTACATAGACAACAAATTTTCTGTTAGTTTAAACCAGTTGAATAAAAATAAAGAGTTCTCAGACATGTGTCATAATTGTATAAACTTGTAATGAATTCCTATTGTTTCATCAGTTCTAGTTCCAGGTGATTTTCACTTACCCATATTTGACAGTGGAGTGTGGTTTGACTATAAAATTCTTTCCTCATTGGTGACTTCATTCTGTATTTAAATAACTAATTTAGGCTGCGTATCAGTTGCTTTCTTTTTTAGTGCTGTGTAACAAATTAATGGCCTTCCCAGATGGCTCAGAGGGTAAAGCTGGCCCTCTTCCTCCAGGTTTAATAGGGAAACTAGTATACTCTGCATCAGAGTTGGTGAGGGTCAGACTTATTGAGGGCCACTTTTGTCACTCCATACGGTATGCATTACATTGCCAATAAAGACCTGTCTAGTCAAAGCGATGGTGTTTCTAGTAGTCATGTGTGGATTTGAGAGTTGAACCATAAAGAAGGCTGAGCACAGAAGAATTAATGCTTTTGAACTGTGGTACTGGAGTGAGAGTCCCTTGGACTGCAAGGAGATCAAACCAGTCAATCCTAAAGGAAATCAACTGTAAATATTCATTGGAAGGACTGATGCTGAAACTCCAATACTTTGGCCACCTGATATGAAGAGCAGACTCATTAGAAAAGACCTTGATGCTGGGAAAGATTGAAGGCAGGAGGAGAAGGGGATGACAGAGGATGAGATGGTTGGATGGCATCACTGACTCAATGGGCATGAGTTTGAGCAAACTCTAGCAGATGGTGAAGGACAGGGAAGCCTGGCATGCTGCAGTCCATGGGGTTGCAAAGAGTCAGACATGACTGAGTAACTGAACTACAACAGCATGGTATGCAGAAAAATGCCCCTGTGAGCTGATCATGCCCTGAGTCTCAGAACTTGTGAATTTGTTACTTTACATTGCAAAAGGACTCTGGAATGGGGATGTTATTCTGGATTATCTGGGCAGGTCCAATTGAATCCCATGAATCTTTAAAATTGTAGAACCCTTCTTGGTTGGAATTTGAGAAAGATGGTACAAATAAAGAAGAATTAGGGACTTAACTGTCGATGTAGTGGTTAAGACACCATGCTTCCCCTGTAGCAGGGGATGTGAGTTCAATCCCTGGCTGGGGAACTAAGATTCCACATGTTGTGCAGGCCAAAAAAAAAAAAAGAAAGAAAAAGGTTCACAGTGGCTTAATTTCAGTACCTGTCACAGAGAAACCACTTCATAATAGGAATAATAATAATAATAATAACAACAACCTGTTGCTCACAGTGGTATTTTCTAACTCCCTGTTTCCTAAATGGCCTGATTCCATTTTAAGAGGTAGGTGCAAAGACACAGTCATTTGGAAGCATCTGAGTCACTTCCCATGACCTTTCACCTCAAACAGAAGTAGCCCACTTCTGAGTTGCAAGTAGCCCAGCCCCTGGACATACCATTGGGATACTGATTTGTCTCTCCACGAATTCAAGAACACCTTCTTTTATCCCCATATGTATGTCCTTTTTGCATGTCATCTCTCAGCCCCCTATCTCTTCATTCTCTCCATCTTTTTTTTTTTTGCCAGTATAGCATATCAGAAGAATGATATTAACTAAACAGTTACTATGTGCCAGACACTTGACTTGGACAGTCACCTGTAGAACTGTGAGAAATAAATGTCTGTTATCTAAGTTACCGTCACTGGCATTTTGTTATGACAGCTTGAGCTGACTAAGACAGGGCCAGTCATTTGGCCATGACTACATGTAAAGTATCCATAGAATACACTGATACTTTAGAGAGGACACACAGAGAAATAGAGCATGGGAAAATTTTCATATAGGCATTTTCACTATTTTCATATTCATTGGGTATTCTAATGATCTAGAAAGCGTTGGCTGGAAATCTAAGGCTCCTAGACTAGCTTCTGAACATGAATAAACTATTTCAAGCTAGTTGTTAAAATCTCTGCTGCGTATTGTTTTCCTTGGGATGCTCTCCCTCGGGTACTAGCTTTTCCCTTTGCATAGTATGCCTTTTCCGCAAGGATTCACATGACTCCTTCTCTTAATCTCCTTCAGATCTTTACCAGGATATCACCTTCTCAGGGAGGCTGTCCTCATCCACTCTGTTTAGAATTACAAGCCTCCACCCCAGCTACTCTCTATTTCTCTTCCCCAGCTTATTCATTTTGAATAGCTCTTAGCTCTATCTAACACACTGCATGCCTTTCTTTCTTATGTTGGTTACTATCTATTTTCTCTCTATAGGATGCACACCCTGTAAGAATGGGGCTTTTTGTTAGCTGTGTCGACTGTTAGAGTCCTAGTGCCTAGAACACGGTCTGGTACATGGTTCAGTAGTTCTTAGATGAAGTAATGTTGTGTTCAGGCTCATTTTTCCCCCCATATGGCGTGTCTTATTAAATTCTCATAACTCTCTGGAGTAAATTTACTTTTATTATCATTCCAATTTTACCTGGAAGCCAAGGCCTTAAGAAATTAAATAACAACTAAAGTCCTATGCTTACAAAAGGCAGAGCCAGCTTTCAAACCCAGGCAGTTTATTTCTGCGTGGACCCACCCCTTTATCCATTCATTATAGTCCTCCCAATCTTTAATCTGTTTTGCTATTTGCTGATAAGTGAATAGCTTATTATTTTTGTATTGAGGTTGCATCAGCTGTCCAAGTGAAGCAGACCTCTAAGGACTTGTTCAGGCAGGGCTTTCTTTGTTTGCCACGGAAGTCTGGAGTGATGTTTTCCAGGAACAGCATAGCTGGTCAAGGAAGGCATCAAGATTCCAGGTTCCTTCTGGTTTACCATTCTATCACCCTTAGCATATTGGTGGCTCAGCCCCTGAGCACATAGCCCACATATCAAGCAGGAAGAAGGTGAAAAAAGCAAAGGCAAAGGGCACTGAGAGCCATCTCTCTTTTTCAAATTTATTTTAATAAGACAAATAGTTGCTTTCTCATCAGCTCCAATAGTAGATACCTGTGTACATTTTATTGTCTGCAAATAACTGTGTTTCTGCAGTTGGAACAGGATGGAGAGTAATATCAGTGAGGTAGAAAGGGGACTAGACACTGGGGGTTTACAGTAGCATCCACCATGCTTTCGTTCTTTTCTTCGAGGCCTCTGTGTCAGATGCCTTGTCCTGTAATAATCAGCAACTTGGATAGCAAAAATAATTAGGAAAAATACTGATCTCACACCAGGATGCCCAGAGGTAGGAAGGAATTCAGAGCTGGCTGAAGGAGTTGAGTTTCGTAAAATCTCTGTCCTTTGCCATCTCTTGCAATTGTCTTCATTCTTATGCTGGAAGCAAGGTGACTGCAGTGGGTCCAGATGTTAGATCCACACATGGCAACATCTGTAGGAAGAAGAGGGACCTATCCCTCTTTTCTTTTTGTCAAGAATGAAATTTCTTCATTTGAAAACCTTTTTTTTTTTTAAATACAATGAACGTATTTGTTTATTTTTGACTGTGGTGGGCCTTCACTGCTGCAGGGCCTCTTGTCTAGCTGCAGAGAGCGGCAGCCACCCTTCACTGCGGTGCACGGGTTTCTCGTTGCAGTGCCTGCTCTTCTTGTGGAGTGCGGCTCTAGGTTGTGCAGAGTTCAGTAGCTGCAGCGCATGGGTTTGGTAGTTGTGGCTCCCAGGCTCTCGAGCCCAGGATCTAGAGTTGTGGTGCATGGGTTTAGGTGCTCCCTGGCATGTGGAATTTTACCAGATCAGAGAATGAACTTGTGTCTCCTACACTGGCAGGTGAATTCTTCACCACTGAGCCACCAGGGAAGCCCCAAAAACCTTTTAATGGACTTCTCATGTTTTGGCCAGAATTGTGTTACATGTTCACCCCCATACCCTGTATACATATGCACGTTTGACTTAGACCCAAGAGAGTCATCCATCCCTTACAGCACCTCCAAAGCCCATGAGGGAGCTAGGCAGAGGCCAGAATACAATTTCTTATTCTGTTAGAAGGGAAGAGAGGAAGATAACAGTTGGATAATCAGTAGTATCTGCTAACATAATTATAATTTTGAAAACTATAATTTGGTTCATTATTTATCATTTGGGTTTTGAGTTATGACTTCCTTAAAGATGAATTTATGACAGATTTTTAAAAATACTGAAACTGTTAGATCACTATGAATCTGAGGCTTGGATAAATTTTAATGCATAATCTTTGATCACATTCCTGCAGCAAATCTGTACTTGTCTGGCATATTAGCTCCAGAGGTGATGACAGTGAAGAGGTGAAAGAAATAAGGGAATCCTTCTAAAGAGGGCAAGTCAATTTTTCCGTGTCTTACTATCCTCCTTGTAATTCAGGACTGTGTTGGTGTTAGTCCTGCAGTGCTGTCTTATGTGAGTGATGTCATGAAAACAACAACAAAAAATCGTTGCAGCCATCAGACTCTCTGGGACACTTCATATAGCCTGAAATATTTTCCAGAGAAATTGATTTTCCAATTTAAACTTCATGTTTGACTGGTTGTGCCGTTTATAAGCAAATAGCTTGAATAATTTAGGTGAAGATTTACTGGAAGTTACAGATATCACTCTTTTTTTTTTTAAAAAATAAAGCTGTTTAAATATACTGTTATCAAGGAAAGAGGCAAAATCAGAGAAGGCATTATTAGAATTTTGTGCAGATTTTGTTGGAGTTTGCTACGTTTGGTGAAAGTTTTTATCATGCCTAGATCAATTTAAAATGAAATGAAAGTGACTTTAACAAGTATATTCTGTAAGGGCGTGTTGTCCTATTCTTTTTGGTGTATATTATCTTATAAGCCATAATACCTCATTTTATATAAATGAAGAAGTTCAGAGAGATTAAGTAATTTGATCTAGGCTAAAGGTAATGAATGAGTGGGCTTCTTGGTAACTCAGATGGTAAAAATCCACCTGCAGTGCAGGAGACTAAGGTTTGATCCCTGCGTTGGGAAGATCCTCTAGAGAAGGAAATGGCAGTCCAGGATTCTTGCCTGGAAAATTCCACTGGCAGAGGAGCCTGGTGGGCTGCAGTGCATGAGTTGCAAAGAGTCAGACATGGCTGAGTGACTAAGCACAAAGGAGACGAAGTCAAACACAGTGCTGATGTGAAAATCTATGCTGCTTTCACACCACTATCCATCATGTTTCAAAGGCACAGAGAAAACAGGTCATTGTCATCTCCCTGTGGGGTGCAGAATTCAAGCATGTCTTCCATAGAACATCAGGCCTACAAGACTCTCTGTGAACCAGAGTGTTTCATGGCTGAGTTAATCTGGGAATGAAGATAGTCTAACTCACCACTTGAGATAATTTATGATACACAATCAAAGAGCACAACCTCTGAGAAATTCTTCAGTTAAGGAATCTGTTTAACCTTGTATAACCAAAAGAGATTCCCGCACTTAATTGACTACTGAATACCTTCACCAAACTCTGTTGTTGATTCAAACATACTAAAAAGTGAGCTCCTTTGTTTGGAATACTCTTTGAGAGATTCTCTGGTAGAAATTAAATGTAAAACTGGATGATACATTAGAGTCAAACATAACCAACGCGTCCTGGGAAACACTAATGTCTGTGTTTCCTTTTTGCTGACTTAACACAGTGTTTTTGAGTTAACTCACAGAGTTCCCAGTCTAGATTCATTTCCTAAGGATTGTCAGGAACACCATGTTGCTTTGATGGCTTTTGCTTTATTACTATCATAGGGGACATATGTTGGTTTGCTTTTTCCTTCCCTGTTATGTTAACAGAATCCTTTTCCTGTGACTCCTGGTTCATTTAAATTAAAAATATATGAGCAATGTAAACCAATGAGAATCCTCCCTAGCACTTTTCCATCCGTGCTATTGGAGATGTTCTTTTTCCTCTGATATTGCTGAGATCTTGAATGTGTCTTGTGCTGCCAGGGATCATAATGTTTATACACATGGCTGGAGCCTAAGAATTGAATTCTGATGAAAATGCTTGAGTTCATGGGTAATGGCACCCCACTCCAGTATTCTCGCCTGGAAAATCCCATGGACGGAGGAGCCTGGAAGGCTGCAGTCTATGGTGTCGCTGAGTGAGACACAACTGAGCGACTTCACTTTCACTTTTCATTTTCATGCATTGGAGAAGGAAATGGCAACCCACTCCAGTGTTCTTGCCTGGAGAATCCCAGGGACGGGGGGAGCCTGGTGGGCTGCTGTCTATGGGGTCGCACAGAGTTGGACATGACTGAAGCGACTCAGCAGCAGCAGCTGTGCCTGAAGCCCTGAAGTTTATCCCAAGATTTTCAGTTTATATGAGCAAATTCTCCCTTTCCCCTTCTCTCTCTTTCTTCCCTCCCATCTCCCTGCTTTCTTTCCTTCCTCTGTCCTCCTTTCCTTTCTTCTCTCACTTTCTCTCTCTCTCCCTTTCACTCCATCTCACTTCCTTGCTAGTAGTTTAAGATTGCCACTGCTGCTATGAACTGAGAGTGTTGATTAATATGTCTACTTTCAATCAGTTCAGTAAATCAATATTTTTTCTTCCAAAACTTTGTATATTACTGAAACGCTAAATCTCAGTTGTGTCTAGCTCTTCTTAATTAGCAGCTATTAAGACACATCCCCGGAGAAGGCAATGGCACCCCACTCCAGTACTCTTGCCTGGAAAATCCCATGGATGGAGGAGCCTGGTGGGCTGCAGTCCATGGGGTCGCTAAGAGTTGGACACGACTGAATGACTTCACTTTCATGCACTGGAGAAGGAAATGGCAACCCACTCCAGTGTTCTTGCCTGGAGAATCCCAGGGACTGGGGAGCCTGGCGGGCTGCCATCTACGGGATCGCAGAGTCGGACACGACTGAAGCGACTTAGCAGTAGCAGCAGTCTGACTCTTTGCGACCTCATGGGCTGTAGCCTGCCAGGCTTCTCTGTCCATGGGGCTTCTCCAGGCAAGAGTACTGGAGTGGGTTGCCATGCCCTCCTTCAGGGGATCTTCCAACCCAGAAATTGAACCAGGGTCTCCTGCATTGCAGGCAGATTCTTTACCAGCTGAGCCATCAGGGAAATCCAAATACTAGAGGGTGTATGGAGAGTGGACCATAAAGCTGAGCAAATTGAAGCTTTTTTTAAAATTTAAATTTATTTATTTTAATTGGAGGCTAATTACTTTACAATATTGTATTGGTTTTGCCATACATCAACATGAATCTGCCACAGGTGTACACATGTTCCCAATCCCAAACCCCCTCTCCCACCTCCCTCCCTGTACCATCCCTCTGGGTCATCCCAGTGCACCAGCCCCAAGCATCCTGCATCCTGCATTGAACCTGAACTGGCTTTTGTTTCTTACATGATATTATACATGTTTCAATGCCATTCTCCCAGATCATCCTGCCTTCTCCCACAGAGTCCAAAAGACTGCTCTATACATCTGTGTCTCTTTTGCTATCTCGCATACAGGGTTTTGTTACCATCTTTCTAAATTCCAAATATATGCGTTACTATACTATATTGGTGTTTTGAATTGATGCTTTTGAATTGTGGTATTGAAGACTCTTGAGAGTCCCGTGGACTGCAAGGAGATCCAACCAGTCAATTCTGAAGGAAATCAGTCCTGAATATTCACTGGAAGGACTCATGGTGAAGCTGAAGCTCCAATACTTTGGCTACCTGATGCGAAGAACTGACTTATTGGAAATGACCCTGATGCTGGGAGAGATTGAAAGCAGGAGGAGAAGGGGACAACAGAGGATGAGATGGTTGGATGGCATCACCTACTCGATGGACATGAGTTTGAGCAAACTCTGGGAGTTGGTGAAGGACAGGGAAGTGCTGTCCATGGTGTCTCAAAGAGTTGGGCATGATTGAGCAGCTGAACTGAATCGATACAAGTAAGTGCCAAAAAGACTAGGAAAGCTCTTCCACTACCAGTAGAAATAGGGAGATTCAAAGTATATCATCATTTTCACTGCTGTGATCCTAATGTCTAACACCATTCTTGGCTATGATGAAAAATGTTCAAGGAATATATGTTGACTGTTTAATGAGCACATTTGGCATCATCTTTCAGGAAAGATCAACTCCCTTTTCTCTCTTTATAAACCCTGCACGCTAATTTTGAACCAGAGGCTTAGAATTGTGAAAGAAACTGTATTTTCAAGGAGCTTATACTCGAATGGGATAGATATTTAGAAAATATAAAAGCTATTAAAAAGTGAATCTGTAAAAGAGAAATGCGTTATCTGGGAAGACAAAAGAAATTCTGACTTTTGACAGATGTGAGAGCTCAAAACACAGACACCCACGTTAAAAAACTGGCTAGTTTTAGATTGACAATATGTTTGAAAATTTGAAAAAAATGTACATAAAATTTTATGTTTGCATTATTTATTTTTCCACTTGTATTGAGGTATAATTGACATACAGCACTGTATAAATGTAAGGTGTGTGTGTGCGTTAGTCGCTCAATCACGTTCACCTCTTTGTGACCATATGGACTGTAGCCCGTTAGGTTCCTCCATTCATGGTATTCTCTAGGCAAGAATATTGGAGTAAATAGCCATTCTAGGTTTAAGGTGTACAGCATAATGATTTGACTTACATAGATCATGAAATGATTACTACAAGTTTAATGAACATTCATCATTTCATATAGATACAAGATAAAAGAAAAAGAAAACTATATTTTTCCTTGGGATGAGAACTCTTACGATTTACTCTCTTAACAGTTTTCATGAATAATATACAACAATGCTAATAATATTAAACATATTGTACCTTGCACCCCTACTACTTTATTTTATAACTAGAAGTTTATACCTTTCGATCATCTTCATCCAATCCCTGCTGCCCCATGATATTTACATTGCTTCTTTTTTCCCCACTCTTTTTATTTTTATTTATCTATTTTTCCATTGTTTCTTTATAAATGCTAGAAAATCTGGCAATGTAGGCTTGTGCGTCACTGTGGGGAAAATGGTCAATACTGAGTACCTGCTCATTCCTTTATGTGATATGAAACATACACACACCAACTTTGCACAGCTTTTACCACACCTTATTATCTTGTACCCAGTCCATATCGCTCATCTGTGTCACCTGCTCTCATAAAGGTGTTTGTGTTAATGACACACTGCCCTCTTAGCAGCAGCCAAGATATAGCACCTGGGTTCAAGAATCACATAAGCCATCTGCTGATCAAAATGTCTTTTGAAGGATATTAGTATAGAAACAGAAAAGAAATGAGTGTTCTAGGATTGAGGTAGGAGGTCGATGGGCCCCTGGGCTGGACACCTGGTGTTTGTCAAGTGGAGTAAAACCAAAGCTTTAGGTAAAACCAAGGCATTTAGTAAAATCAAGGCATTAGGCATCATGGGATGGGAGGGGAGTTCCATATAAGGTACAAAGCACAGTGCCTGGCATTCGGTAAGCACTTAATAAGTGATAGCTTCTTTAAAGTTACAAACTCCTGCCTTATGAGAGCAATTCTGTGCCCCTCTGCTTTATTTTTAATTGTTCTCCATTTCTCACATTTTTGTGTACATGCTTCACTTGATGGCAAATTGATATTGGTGAGACTGGCACAGATGTCCTTCCTTTTGAGTATATTGATTTATTGTCAGTGAGAATGTAGAATTTAGTAGAGATAATGGTTGATCTCAGAAGCTGTAACTCAAACAACTGAGAAACTCACAAGTAGGATTATCCAGCTCTGTGGCTTGTTCATCTATGTTTCTCTAGTGTCTGCACCATGCTTGACATGTACTGAATGATCAATAGATGCTACCCAACTACATCCTTCAGGATCTACTGGCAAATGATTTTCGTAATAGCTGATATTTATTAAGAACTTAACTGAATTTAACTATCTATGCTGAATGTTTATACATACTGTCTCATTTAGTTTTTCCCCTTTCACATGTGAGGAAGTTAAGGCTTAGAGAAGATATGTCGTTTACTCAAGTTCATACAGCTGCTACAGTGGCAGACAGAGAATTCATCCTTAAGACTATCTTCTAGAACCAAAAATTCTTTTTAACATTCCTACTCCAGTACTTTGGCCACCTCATGTGAAGAGCTGACTCATTGGAAAAGACTCTGATGATGGAAGGGATTGGGGGCAGGAGGAGAAGGGGATGACAGAGGATGAAATGGCTGGACGGCATCACTAACTCGATGGACATGAGTCTGAGTGAACTCCGGGAGATGGTGATGGACAGGGAGGCCTGGTGTGCTGCGATCCATGGGGTTGCAGAGTCGGACACGACTGAGTGACTGAACTGAATTGAACTTGAACCAGGCCATCCAGACACAGTACTCTATACTTTGGTCTCACGGATAGATGAGAAATGATGAAAAGCAGAAACTGAGCCTTGCCCTGGTTACTGGACTGGTAGACATTGTTGGATTTCCAGCCTCTTGAGATTCATTCTCATTCTTGCAATTGTCAATGCTAGTACCTATTTAGACTTCTCATTCAAGCGACCTACCAGGTGTTGATATAACCCTTGTGCAGGTAAGCATTCCTTGGGAGACTGTCATGCCCATGTTGATGATCTTGGCTAGTGAGGTTGTAATGGTGACGGCCAAAGTAGGGCACTTTGCTTTGAGAATAGGCTATCAGGCATCTATTTCAAAGTAAATCAGTTTCCTCAAAACTCCGGTGTCTGCTGAGCTGTGTGAGAGGACTCAGCTCTCTTTCTCTATTCTTACTTTATTCTGTAGCCTTTGGATTTTGAGACAGCTAGTGACTCATCAAGAGACCATCAGACATGTGATGTTTGCAAAACTGAGAAGAAGCAAAGGCTCCTCTTATGCCATGATCTAACTTTTTATTCTTCCCAGTCTGACTGGGACATGACAAAATCCCCCCCCACCCCCATTTGCATTATCCAGTGCTACTAAGATTCTCAATATGTCTGACCTGACTCAAGATACCCATTAGCTTCAGAGATCACTACCCTTTCCCTCTCCTCAACTCTATTTAATGAACAAGCCTATCTTGTTTGTGTGACATTTAATTTTATACAGTGTTAATTTAAGAAATTTATTAGTACAGTGGATGTATTAATGGTTGTGTCTGTTCGATCTATTACTGAGCTGTCGGTTTATCCCTGAGAAAATATTACTGAGCCAGGATCATTGCTCAGTAAGAGTGATTCTGCATTGCTGATGGCTGTGCCCTTGTTTTGTCAAGGCTACATTACAGACATTCTTTATTTCCTACAAGCCCAGATAGTACTATTTGGGGAACAGAGTGGATTCAGACTAGATCAACCCCTACCTTTCCTACACAGATTTATTTATCATGATCATTTTCACTGTCTGTTTATCCTTTGGATGGGACTTTTTTTTTTTTTCCTGTTTTCTTTCTTAGACCTCAGTTTCAGTAGACAGAATAGTGACATATCTTGATTCAGGTGCATGGTCTCTATTACTTTCAAGACCTCTGCTATTTTATTTTATTTTTGTCTTTACTTTTATCCCTATCCTATACCTACTCCCATTTCCCTCCCTTCCTCATGGCAACCATTCTAATCATCCAATTCATACTCCTTTGCTGTGTGTCTGTCTTCCAAAATATGCATTGCAGTTTTACACACACGTGCTTTTACATGAGGTGAGATGATATCAAGTATCACACCTACTCATTTTTTTTAACCAACATTGTCCTTTTTAAGATCTACCCATGTTGCCATGTAGAATCTAATCCTTTGCCTTTAACTGTTCTCTTCCTTCTTTCTAAGGCCTTGAAAGGAACTGTCAGTGTCTGGCATGCAGACCCACTCAGATCATTCTGCTTTTTCATTTGAGGTTGACATCAGAGTCAAGTGACAATGTGATGATCTCAGAGGAGCTCCTTTGAAGTTTATAGAGGACCCTGAGCTCATGACAGGAGACTTTGAGATTTTAAGAGTTGTTTGTCAGTTCCTGAAGATACAATGAAATTTTTTTTTTTTTTGCAGAGAGGTAAAGCAAAATCCTATACTGTCTTGAAAGCAATGGAAAAGACTTTTTCTGAGGGCAGCCTCAGTGTCTTCAGTTATGATCTAGAGATGATAATAGTACCCATCATGAAGTTGCTGAGGTTAATAGGAGATAATTTATGCAATCTGTTTAGGACTGTGCCTGACAGGTTGATAAATGGCTTGCAATTAATATTCTAAGTCTGGTGTTCCATTCACATTACAGCATGTTGCCTTATAGCAAGAAGATTTGTTCTTTTATTGGTGTGGGCACTGTATGGATTATCTGAAAAATATGAGAGAAAATGAGAGATGGGGACTGATGCTCTATATCATGATGTTTAATTGTGAGCTGACACACTCATGCTTCATGTGCGACAGACTGTGAAGGCTGAGAGTGTGAACACAGCTCACTGTTGTAATCAAGTACAGTATACAAAAAGTTGTTATCTCCCAGTCAGTATTCATAATTGTTATTGTGTTGCATGGTCATTGCACATAAATGGTAGATGGTGTATATACACACATGCACTGAATATTATTGCTCTCACCAGAAGAGCAGGCTTTACTTTTCCGGTTGTTGTTCCTGTTTTTTTTTTTTTTTTAAATTTCTAGTGCCACTGACCTTCATCCACATGAGGGAGATGTGTACAGGGAGAAGGGGACCCTGACTAGGGGACATCTTATTTCATTCTTTAAACTTTATTTATTTTAAGAATTTAAAATGTTTTAGTAGTTGACATAGCCATTTTAAATGATACATTTATTTTCTAAGAATTTTATGGTAAAATACACTTTCTGAAACAGTATTACTTTTGGGGGAGAATTTTATTTTTAATTAGTTTTGATTGGAGTGTAGTTACTATACAATGTTGTGTTAGTTTATGCTATACAGCAAAGTGAATCAGCTATAAGTATGTATATATCCCCTCTTTTTTCTTTTTTGGATTTCCTTCTCATTTAGGGCTTCCCTGATGGCTCAGATGATAAAGAATCCGCTTGCAATGCAGGAGACCTGGGTTTGATCCCTGGGTCAGAAAGATCCCCTGGAGACAGGAATGGCTGCCCACTCTAGTATTTTTTGCCTTGAGAATTCTATGGACAATGGAGCCTGGAAGGCTACAGTCCATGGGGTGGCAAAGAGTCACACAGGACTGAGTGACTAACACTCTCACTCCTTTCACTCCCATTTAGGTGACCACAGAGCACTGAATAGAGTTCTCTTTGCTATACAGTAGGTCCCCATGAGTTATACTTGGTGCCAGTAGTGCATGGGGGGACATCTTAGAAGGAAGTGTGGGTAACGCTTGAGGCCCTGAGTTTTGACATGGGGGCTTGGCAGTGAGAGAAACTGATGAGTCTGAAATCTCTTTTCTCAGTAATAGACATCAGGAGCTTCCTGGGGCCCATCTTAGTCATCCCTTGCTCAGGAGAGCAGAAGCTTGTAGAAAATATGCAAAACCTGTGTCTCTCGGGGCTGGTCCCACAGAAACCCCAGACAGCTGAGGCAAGGCTGCCTTTCTGCTGAGCCTGATAGCTTTATCTTTATGGCTTGACATTCCTCTGACTCAGGGTTTTGCAAAGATGATCTTCAGGCAAAACCCATTCCACTGCCTGCTTCTGTAAATAAAGTTTTAAGGGAAGACAGGAACTCCCTAGTAGTTCAGCTGGTAAATAATCAACCTGCAATGCAGGAGACCCCAGTTTGATTCTTGGGTCAGGAAGATTCCCTGGAGAATGAATAGGCTACCTATTCGAGTATTCTTAGGCTTCCCTAGTGGCTCAGCTGGTAAAGAATCCACCTGCAATGTGGGAGACCTCAGTTCAGTCCCTGGGTTGGGAAGATCCCTTGGAGAGGGGAACAGCTACCAACTCCAGTATTCTGGCCTGGAGAATTCCATGGACTGTATAGTCCATGGGGTCGTAAAGAGTCAGACATGACTGACTTTTACTCACTCAAGGGAAGACAGCCACCATGCCCACTTGTTTTCCTCTTGCCTCTGACTGTTTTACGGTAAACCACAGAGCAGTAGTCATGGTAGAACCCCAGAATGGGCAGACTAATGTAGTTACCTTTGTCTGGACCTTTATAGAAAAACTTTGCTGGCTGCTGCTCTAACTCAGTGTAACGCTTCTTTTCACAGATCAGTCTAGGGAGGCAGAGCAGGAGAGGGTGGAGAATGGGCATGCTCAAGTCAGATGAAGAAAGGCTGCAGCTCTTCTTGCTGTATGGCATTAGGTCCCCATTTCCTCCTCTGTAAGGCAGGAAAAATGTGCCATTTCATAATGGGGAAAATCAATATGATAATGCATGCAAGGTACTTGCTGGTACCTGGAATTTAGTAAGCACTCAATGCATATTGGGCTTCCCAGGTGGCAGTAATGGTAAAGAACCTTCCTGCCAGCGCAGAAGACATGAGCAACATGAGTTCAATCCCTGGGTTGGGGAGATTTGCTGGGGTCCAGCCCCAGTGGACCCAGGGAATTTGAAGGGGAGACGGTGTCGGTGAGGAGAGATTTATTTATTTAGAGATATAAAGAGAGATTAGGAAAGAATAATGTAGTGAAAAATAGAGGAGAAAAGAAGCTCATATTCCTTGGTTTACACAGAAAGCTAATAAAGTCTCAAGACAAGAGACTTGCTCTGTTTACGTAGACCACAGGCGCCCACTTGAATAGCAGAGAGTGCCCCGCCTTGGGCTCCCTCTCACGTGGGTCTCAGAAGCATGGGCAGAAAAGTGAATGCAAAGAGCCTCTGTGTTCCAACGGATCAACCTGAAAAAGAGAGAGAGGGAAAGGGAGAAAGAGAGAGAGTTGACACGGGGAAGCCAAGCTTGTGCAAAAACCCCATAATTTTATTTTCAAAGGTGCTTATATACCCTAAGTTTTACATAATGGAAGAGGCAGAGTCATGCAGGGGCAGCGGTACTGACCCTTATCATACCAGGCTTTCTTTCTGCATATCTTTCTGTATGCAAAGGTCTCAGTTGATTTACATTATCTTGTGGCCAAGAGGCCTGTTAACATTTTATGGCTCTCTTTTTGGATGAATGTTAATCTCATTTTCCCTGAAGTGTGGTTCTTTAATCTGCATCACCCTCAAAGTACTAAATAAAGTTACATCCTTATAGAACAAAGGTACAGTGGGTTACAAGAAAGAAAGTACTTAACTCAAAGATCTATGTTGCTACTTGTTTTTCTATATACCAACTATATTAATTAATGCTCTCCCGGGTACACAACAAATAAAGGATATGAAAACTTGGCAGCAAGTATTGGCTCAACAATGAAACCCTTAATCAGTTCTAGTTTAATGATTTTTAACGCCTCAAAAGGCTCTATATTCCTAGAATTTTTAAGCTTCCTGTGCCTCTCACAGTTGAGAGGCTGTAAACAATCATATGCGCAGCTATAAAAGTCTGGACAAACCTGTCAGGCAAGTTAGAAAGCTATAAGGGTTTTGAATTGAAAACACTCCAATTACACCCAGGAGACTTATTAACTAGAGCTCTAAGTTAATTTTCTTTAGAGAAAGGTGGTTGGGAAATGCCCCCCACTAATGTCAGAGGTGTTGGTAAGATACATGAAATAATAAAACAGATTCTGGTTTCGGGGTAGATGCTCGGGCAGAAGACCCCTTGAGACCTGATCCACCTTGCCCTGTGAGGCTCTTCCGCATGACCTTGTCATGGGTGGGATCTCCCGTGCTGGCTCCCAGCAGAGATTCCATATTCATTTGGGATTGCCTGGTGGTTGAGACAGTAAAGAATCTGCCTGTAATGTGGGAGACCTGGGTTCGATCCCTGGGTCAGGAAGATCCCTTGGAGGAGCAAATGGCAACCCACTCCACTATTCTTGCCTGGAGAATTCCATGGACTGAGGAGCCTGGCAGGCTACAGTCCATGGGGTTGCCAAGAGTCAGACATGACTGAGCGACTAGACATGACTGAGTGACTACCACTTTTACTTTCTTTCCATGCATATTATCTATTTGTAAAAATCAAAAAGCTGATGTACCTACATGGAAAGTAGAAGCCTGTGAGTCAGTCACTTTGGATGTTTGTGGGTTGGGAAGCATATTGCAATTGATTGTAAGGGACCTGTTGAAGACAAGCCTGGGTTGTTGGAGGTAAATTATGCCCCAATATTTCTCAAGGTCTGTCCTGGTCACTTTACGTACAGGAAGGTACAGACAGAAGCTCTCTGCCATCAGCCTTGCTGTCTGCTCACATATGTTGCGAGCGGAAAAGGGAATAAGAATTTCTTCAGTCTGTGGGGGTGTCTTCTGTCCTTCTGTGTCAGTGGGGCTCAGGTCACATCAGATGCTCAGAAGTGACAGCCTGTTATCAATTGCAATAGCCATTCACTTAGGGAACCAGGAGAGGTGTGAACTACTGCATTGCTTCAAATGAGTGGATGGCCAGGGTCTTTCCTCACAAGTGATATTAATACAGTTCTAACTGGGAAGTTAGACCCAGAAGGAAGGGGATGTTAGGTGGTGAAGTTAGACCCATTTAACAAGATAGAGCATGAGAAATTAAAACTCCAGATTAGAAGATCTCCCCACCCTCGAGTGGCCATAAGACCATTTTCAGCCTGTGTTGCTGTAACAGCCATGCTTCCTGTGCAGCTGGTAATGAGCACTGTGTGACAGAGGGTAGCTCACACCTAAGGACTTAAGTACTTCCTTCCCATCACACTTTTATTCTGTTAATAACATAGGCTGCTGCCATTATTATGTGAAATATTATTGTTTTTAACATACTGTTATTTGCCCTTTATGACTTGCTAATGTACCTGCCATTTACCATAGGCCCTTAAAAGCAAGTTACTGATCTTAGCTGCTGCTGCTAAAAATTTTGTGAGCATGAATTCTTCTAAACATTGCTGATAAGCAGTGTATCCTCATTTGGATCTAGTGTATAGTCTGACACATATTAATAATTATTTGTTTAATGATGATAAAGCAATAAATAGATATAGTTCCCATTTTTATGGATTTCCAGGTATAAGAGGGGAAGATAAACATTAATCCTATTATATACATAATGATCAGCTCTGTAAGGTAGGTGTTGATGGATAAATAAGTTATGACCTGCTTAATAGCATATACCAGTAAGTGGCAAAACCCGACTTTGATCCCAGGTCCGACCCTGTCCTCTTCATCTTTAAACTCTATTGTACTGTGTAGATAAGTAATTTATCAGTGATAACATGCTTGTGGTGAGTGAGTAATTTGAAGAATATGATGAGAGCGCTTATAGATAGGAATAAACTTTCTTTTTGCCACTAGGTTGCAAAGTGAGCTGCCTACCTGGAGTGATTGATCTAGGCATCAGAATATTCTCCAGTATGAGTCCACGTAGAGCAGGGGTCCTGAATATTAAAGCAGTATTTCTCAGTGTGGACTCAGGCCACCTGCATCAGAGTCATCTGGAATGCTTGATTAAAAATATAGCTTTCTGGGCTCTTTCAAGAAATGCTGCATCTGAATTTTTACAGTCCATCAAATAATGTACACATTGAAGTTTGGGAACCACTACTAGTAGTATGTGTTTGTTTTTAATATGAAAGTGAAGGTCACTCAGTCGTGCCCAACTCTTTGCAACCTCATAGATTATACAGCCCGTGGAATTCTCCAGGCCAGAATACTGGAGTGGGTAGCTATTCTCTTCTCCAGTGGATCTTCCCAACCCAGGGATTGAACCTTCAGCCTCTGGGCTTCCCTGGTGGCTCAGTGGTAAAGAATCCACCTGCCAATGCAGGAGACCTGGGTTTGATCCCTGAGCTGGGAAGATCCCTTGGAGAAAGAAATGGCAACCCACTTCAGTATTCTTACCTGGAAAATCTCATGGACAGGGGAGTCTAGAGGGCTACAGTCTTTGGGATCTCAAAGAGTTGGACACAACTTCACAACTTAGCAACTAATCCACCACCACCACTTGAAAGGATGTACCAGGCAGTTCAGTCAAGATAGCATAAGCCTACCTTATGCATTTTGAATGCAAAACCATTTAATAAAGGAGATTAGAAGGCTACATCACTATTGAAGAGGTTAGGGAGCAGAAGGCAGCATGGCCATTCCAGACTTTCAAGGAATCCTAAAGTGCAGAAATTACAGGTAAGTTGCTGTTAGTTGCCTCTTCTGGCTGCAGCTCCTAAGTGGATGAGTCTCGGGGGACTACAGGAAGCCAACAGCAAGCTTCATATCTGACATATGCCATCCCCCATGTGACTTCAACGCTACTGTCAGAGGACTGACTCCACCTTCTTCCTTCTGAATCTCACGTGAAGTTCTTAGATTCTTGACCGAATCATACTAGGATTCTTGTGATAAGAGATTCTGAGCAATGACGCTTCCAAGATATCAGCCTCTTTGGTACACAGAAGAGCACGGTGTGGAAAGTCAACAAGTAATATCTGGTATTGAAGATCTTTAAACTCAGGGCTCTATTAAATAAAACCAAACAATTAGTTGAGAACTGAGCTTATGAAAAAAAATCTTCAGGTGGTCTGCTAAGAGATAGTGTGCAAAAAGAGATACTAGCAAGTTAACAAGACCAAACCCAAATAATAATAATACCAAGTAAGTAAAGAGTCTGGTTCCTACATTGCCTTTCCACCACTTGAGATGGATCACTTTGCTCCTGGTCCAGACCCACTTCTGTCCTCATCTTTGGGCACCTGGACCATGTCTCCATCTTGTCCTTGTGAGCTTTCCCCTTCTGATCCAGGCTAGTTCTACTCCACTGGCTGATTCAGTTGGAGTGGACATCTGACTGAAACTGGGACCAATGTGCTCTCTTGGGATTTTGAAGATAAAACAAGCAGTTGACACAATCAGACAGAATTGGGCTTGTACTTCACTGTCATGTTAATTGTGACTTGAAGACCTGGCAACCCAGAACCTTCTTTTTATCCCCTCCAGAACCTTCTTTAACCTGGAGTCATAGAGAAGCAGCAAATATGGCCCATCATTAAGAGAAAGACATTATCAACTATAAGTCCATGTCTCAGAGAGGCACAACCTGCCACTTATGCTATGACATAATACCTTTTCATCATTTAGAATTTCTACTTTATGATTATTGAAAAAACTTTTTCCCTATTTCTGATAAAAGGGAACTATCAGTAAAATAAATTAAGATGTTCCTAAAACTTCATGTTCAGAGTTCAGCTCTTTGAAATCACCTTTTCTGTATTGTACCATCTGCTGTGCCATTGAGAACATTGGTGATGGAACCCAGAGATGCAAGGATTCTTCAGTATCCACAAATCAGTCAATGTAATTCACCACATTAACAAGTTGAAAAATAAAAGCCATATGATTATCTCAATAGATGCAGAGAAGGCCTTTGACAAAATTCAATATCCATTTATGATAAAAACTCCCCAGAAAACAGGAATAGAAGGAACATACCTCAACATAATAAAAGCTGTATATGACAAACCCACAGCAAACATTATCCTCAATGGTAAAAAATTGAAAGCATTTCCCCTAAAGTCAGGAACAAGACAAAGGTGCCCACTTTCACCACTACTATTCAACATAGTTCTGGAAGTTTTGCCACAGCAGTCAGAGCAGAAAAAGAAATAAAAGGAATCCAGATTGGAAAAGAAGAAGTAAAACTCTCACTGTTTGCAGATGATATGATCCTCTACATAGAAAACCCCAAAGACTCCACCAGAAAATTACTAGAGCTAATCAATGAACACAGTAAATTTGCAGGATATAAAATCAACAAATAGAAATCCCTTGCATTCCTATACACTAATAATGAGAAAGTAGAAAAAGAAATTAAGGAAACAATTCCATTCACCATTGCAACGAAAAGAATAGAATACTTAGGAATATACCTACCTAAGGAAACTAAAGACCTATATATCGAAAACTATAAAACACTGATGAAAGAAATCAAAGAGGACACCAATAGATGGAGAAACATACCATGTTCATGGATTGGAAGAATCAATATAGTGAAAATGAGTATACTACCCAAAACAATCTACAGATTCTATGCAATCCCTATCAAGCTACCAGCGGTATTTTTCACAGAGCTAGAACAAATAATTTCACAATTTGTATGGAAATACAAAAAACCTCGATTAGCCAAAGCAATCTTGAGAAAAATAATGGAACTGGAGGAATCAACCTGCTTGACTTCAGGCTCTACTACAAAGCCACAGTCATCAAGACAGTATGGTACTAATAGAAAGCCCAGAGATAAATCCACACACCTATCACCTATCTTTGACAAAGGAGGCAAGAATATACAATGGATTAAAGACAATCTCTTTAACAACTGGTGCTGGGAAAACTGGTCAACCACTTGTAAAAGAATGAAACTAGATCACTTTCTAACACCGTACACAAAAACAAACTCAAAATGGATTAAAGATCTAAACCTAAGACCAGAAACTATAAAACTCCTAGAGGAGAACATAGGCAAAACACTCTCTGACATGAATCACAGCAGGATCCTCTATGATCCATCTCCCAGAATACTGGAAATAAAAGCAAAAATAAACAAATGGGATCTAATTAAAATTAAAAGCTTCTGCACAACAAAGGAAACTATAAGCAAGGTGAAAAGACAGCCTTCTGAATGGGAGAAAATAATAGTAAATGAAGCCACTGACAAAAAGTTAATCTCAAAAATATACAAGCAACTCATGCAGCTCAATTCCAGAAAAATAAATGACCCAATCAAAAAATGGGCCAAAGAATTAAATAGACATTTCTCCAAAGAAGACATATGGATGGCTAACAAACACATGAAAAGATGCTTAACATCACTCATTATCAGAGAAATGCAAATCAAAACCACAATGAGGTACCATTTCACACCAGTCAGAATGTCAGTGATCCAAAAGTCTACAAGCAATAAATGCTGGAGAGGGTGTGGAGAAAAGGGAACCCTCTTACACTGTTGGTGGGAATGCAAACTAATACAGCCACTTTGGAGAACATTGTGGAGATTCCTTAAAAAATTGCAAATAGAACTGCCTTACGACCCAGCAATCCCACTGCTGGGCATACACACCAAAGAAACCAGAATTGAAAGAGACACGTGTACCCCATTGTTCATCACTGCACTGTTTATAATAGCCAGGACATGGAAACAACCTAGATGTCCATCAGCAGATGAATGGATAAGAAAGCTGTGGTACATATACACAATGGAGTATTACTCAGCCATTAAAAGAATACATTTGAATCAGTTCTAACTGATGAAACTGGAGTCTATTATATAGAGTGAAGTAAGCCAGAAAGAAAAACACCGATACAGTATACTAACACATATATATGGAATTTAGAAAGATGGCAGTGATAACCCTCTATGTGAGACAGCAAAAGAGACACGGATGTATAGAACAGACTTTTAGACTCTGTGGGACAGGGAGAGGATGGGATGATTTGGGAGAATGGCATTGAAACATGTATACTATCAGGTAAGAAACGAATCGCCAGTCTATGTTTGATAGAGGATACAGGATGCTTGGGCCTGGTGCACAGGGATGATCCAGAGAGATGATATGGGGTGGGAGGTGGGAGGGAGGTTCAGGATTGGGAACTCAGGTACACCTGTGGCTGATTCATGTCAATGTATGGCAAAACCAATACAGTATTGTAAAGTAAAATAAAGTAAAAATAAAAATTAAAAAAAAAAACAACCCAGTGCTCTACTGTGACTTTTAAAATTTTCCTGTAATGTAGTGATATCATTCTGAAGTTTGGGTGCAAACTTATGGACCCAACTGCATCAGATGTCACTGAAAGTTAAGATAATTATGAGATATAACAAACCCACAGCTATCATCGTACTCAATGGTGAAAGGCTGAATGCATTCCTTTTAAGCTCAGGAACAAGACAAGGATACCCACTCTCACCATTTTTATTCAACATAGTTTTGGAAGTCCTGGTCACAGCATTCAGAGGAGAAAAGGAAATAAAAGGAATCAAAATTGGGAAGGAAGAAATAAAACTCAATTGTTTACAGATGACATGACATTATACATAAAAAGTCCTAAAAGTGCCACCAGAAAACTACTAGAGCTCATCAATGAATTTGGCAAAGTTGTAGGATACAAAATTAATATACAGAAATTTTTGCTTTTCTAGACACTAACAATGAAATATCTGAAAGAGAAATTAAGGAAACAATCCCATTTATCACTGCATCAAGAAGAATACAATACCTAGGAATAAACCTATATAAGGAGGCAAAAGACCTGTTATTTTAAAGGTATAAGATGCTAATGAAAGACATTGAAGACTGCACAAACAGATGGAAAGATATACCACGTCCTTGGATTGGGAAATTAATACTATTGAAATGGCCATATTACCCAAGGCAATCTATAGGTTCAAGGCAATCTCTATCAAATCACCAATGGCATTTTTCAAAGGACTGGAACCACATTTTTAAAAATTTGTATGGAAACAAAAGATACTGAATAGCCAAAATAATCTAAAGAAAGAAGAATGGTGCTGGAGGAATCATGCTCCCTGACTTCAGACTATACCTCAAAGCTACACTAATCAAACAGACACACAGAACAATGGAAGATGATAGAAAGCTCAGAAATAAACCCACACATTTATGATCAATAAATCTATGACAAAGGAGGTAAGAATATACAACTGAGAAAAGACAGTCTTCTCAATTAGTGGTGCTGTAAAAACTGGTCAAATTCACATAAAAGGATGAAATTAGAACATTCTTTAACATCATATACAAAATAAGCTCAACACAGATTAAAGTTCTAAATGTAAGACCAGATACTATAAAACGCCAAATGCTCTTGATGTTAAGGAAAAAAGCAAAAATAAATGGGACCTAGTTAAACTTAAAACCTTTCTAATAGCAAAGGAAGCCATAAGCAAGATGAAAAGACAGCCTACAGAACGGGATAAAATATTTGCAAATGATGTGACTGAAAAGGTATTAATTTCCAAAATGTACAAGCAACTCATATAGCTCAATATTAAAAAAAAAAAAAAAATAGAAGAACTGAGTAGACATTTCTCCAAAGAAGACATCAGATGGCCAAAAGTTATATGAAAAGATGTTCAGTGTTGCCAGTTATTAGAGAAATGCAAATCAAAACTACAGTGAGTTATTACCTAAAACCAGTCAGAATGGCCATCATCAAAAATGGCCATCATCAAGTATTAACTCCTAGAGAGGGTGTGGAGAAAAGGGAACCCTCCTTCATTGTTGATGGGAAAGTAGCTCCAAAAGATATGGAGAACAATGAAGGGTCCTTAAAAAAGCTGAAAACAGAATTTCCATATGATCCAGCAGTCCTACTCCTGGGCATATATTTGGGCAAAACTCATGAATTGTATGAATACATGCTCCCCATGTTCCCTTCAGCACCATTCACAGTAACCAAGACATGGGAGCAACCTAAATGTCCCTCCACAACTAAATGGAAAAGGAAGATGGGATTCACATGCACACACACTGGAATGTTACTTAGCTGTAAGAATGAGATAAAGTCATTTGGAGCAAGGCGGATGGACCTAGAGGTTATTATTCTGAGTGAAGTAAGTTAGAGGAAGACAAATATCATAAAATATCACTTAAGTGCATGCTTAGTCATTCAGTCATGTCCAACTCTTTGTGGCCCTTTGGACTGTAGCCTGCCAGACTTCTCTGTCTATGAAATTTTTCAGGCAAGAATATTGGAGTGGGCTGCTATTTCCTCCTCCAGGGGACCTTCCTGACCCAGGAGTTGAATCCAAGTCTCTTGTGTCTTCTGCATTGCAGGAAGATTCTTTACCTGCTGAGTCATCAGGGAAGCCTGGGTATGATATCACTTATATGTGGAATTGCTCAAAATTCTCCAAGCCAGGCTTCAGCAGTACATGAACTGTGAACTTCCGGATGTTCAAGCCTCTTTTAGAAAAGGCAGGGGAACAAGAGATCAAATTGCCAACATCCACTGGATCACGGAAAAAGCAAGGGGAAAGGAGGAGGAGGAGAGATGCATTTGGAATTAATAGATACTGACTACTACATATTAACATCAAGGACCTACCTGTAACTGAATCACTTTACTGTATACCTCAAATATTATAAATCAACTATACTTCAATATAAATTTTAAAAAAGAAATTTATGTAGTTTAGAGCTGTTAAATCTGGGAAAATGTGAATTCTGGAATCCATTAAATATGGTTTATGTTGGAGAAGAGGACGATTTTCAGAGGAGTGGAGGACCAAAGGTATGGACCTTGGTAGATATGAAACAGAGAAGACTGCATTAAGACAGACTGAAAGCTTCACAGTTCTGGAAAGGACTGCCTGTACACCCCCAAATTGTAGTCCAAGTGATGCTACTGCCATCTTAAGTTTCACTTAAACTTTAAAAAAAGTAGGCTTTTTTTCCTCTTATAATTAAACAATCCATGACTAAGATATCCTGAAGAAGTTCATGCCTAGTGGGGAATATGAACATGTAAACAGAGACAATTACAAGAGTGCATGGTTTGTGCTATGAAGAAGATTATGTACAGAGTCCTGTGGGAGACCACAGGGCTGAGTGGATTTGTATTCAGCTTCCTGTAATTTCTGAGCTGGGGACCAGCCTCATTCAGATATTTTACTAATGATGCTCATTAAGTAACAGAATGTGCAGAATTGAACTGATAATGTTCCACTGTAGAATTCTAAGCAGACTGTCAACTAAGACTTACACTGGCTGGTCATCGCTGTTTTGAGAATTCATCCCAGGCTCCTTTTAAGTGATTGCATTCAGTTCAGTCATTCAGTCATGTCCAACTCTTGCCACCCCATGGACTGCATCATGCCTGGCTTCCCGGTCCATCACCAACTTCCAGAGCTTTCTCAAACTCATGGCCATTGCATCTGTGATGCCATCCAACCATCTTATCCTCTGTCGTCCCCTTCTCCTACCCCCTTCAATCTTTCCCAGCATCAGGGTCATTCCAATGAGTCAGTTATTTGCCAAAGTATTGGAGTATTCAGCTTCAGGTGGCCAAAGTATTGGAGTTTCAGCTTCAGCATCAGTCCTTCCAATGAATATTCAGGATTGATCTCCTTTAGGATGGACTGGTTGGATCTCCTTGCTGTCCAAGGGAATCTCAAGAGTCTTCTCCAATACCACAGTTCAAAACCATTAATTCTTTGGCACTCAGCTTTCTATATAGTCCAACTCTCACATCTATACATGACTACTGGAAAAACTATAGGTTTGACTAGATGGACCTTTGTTGGCAAAGTAATGTCTCTGCTTTTGAATATGCTGTCTAGGTTGGTCATAGTTTTTCTTCCAAGACCAAGCATCTTTTAATTTTATGGCTGCAGTCACCATCTGCAGTGATTTGGGAGCCACCAAAAATAAAGTCTGACACTGTTTCCATTGTTTTCCCATCTATTTCCCATGAAGTGATGGGACAAGATGCCATAATCTTCGTTTTCTGAACGTTGACTTTTAAGCCAACTTTTTCACTCCTCTCTTTAACTTTCATTAAGAGGCTCTTTAGTTCTTCTTCAGTTTCTACCATAGGGTGGTGTCATCTGCAAATCTGAGGTTATGAACATTTCTCACGGCAATCTTGATTCCAGCTTGTGCTTCATCCAGTCTGGCATTTCACACGATGTATTTCTGCATATAGGTTAAATAAGAAGGGTAAAAATATACAGCCTTGATGTACTCCTTTCCCAATTTGGAACCAGTCTGTTGTTCCATGTCCAGTTCTAACTGTTGCTTCTTGACCTGCATGCAGATTTCTCAAGAGGCAGGTCTGGTGGTCTGGTATTCCCATCTCTTTCAGAATTTTCCACAGTTTGTTGTTATCCACACAGTCAAAGGACTGGGTGTAGCCAATAAAGCAAAAGTAGATTTTTTTTTTTTTCTAGAATTCTCTTGCTTTTTCAATAATCCAACAGATATTGGCAATTTGATCTCTGGTTCCTCTGCCTTTTTAAAATCCAGCTTTAACATCTGAAAGTTCATGGTTCATATACTGTTGAAGCCTGGCTTGGAGAATTTTGAGCATAGTATGAGATGAATGCAATTGTGCAATAGTTTGAGCATTCTTTGGCCTTGCCTTTCTTTGGGATTGGAATGAAAACTGACCTTTTCCAGTCCTGTGGCCACTGCTGAGTTTTCCAAATTTGCTGACATATTGAGTACAGCACTTTCACAGCATCATCTTTTAGGATTTAAAAGAGCTCAACTGGAATTCCATCACCTCCACTAGCTTTGTTCGTAGTGATGCTTCCTAAGGCCCACTTGACTTTGCATTCCAGGATGTCTGGCTCTAGATGAGTGATCACACCATCGTGATTATCTGGGTCGTGAAGATCTTTTTTTGTATAGTTCTTCTGTGTATTCTTGCCATCTCTTCTTAATATCTTCTGGTTCTGTTAGGTCCATACCATTTCTGTCCTTTATTGAGCCCATCTTTGCATGAAATGTTTCCTTGGTATCTCTAATTTTCTTGAAGAGATTGCTAGTTTTTCTCATTCTATTGTTTTCTTCTATTTCTTTGCACTGATCACTGAAGAAGGCATTCTTATCCCTCCTTGCTGTTCTTTGAAACTCTGCATTCAAATGCGTATGTCTTTCCTTTTCTCCTTTGCCTTTTGCTTCTCTTCTCTCAGCTATTTGTAAAGCCTCCTCAGACAAACATTTTGCCTTTTTGCATTTCTGTTTCTTGGGAATGGTCTTGATCTCTGCCTCCTGTACAATGTCATGAACCTCCATCCATAGTTCTTCAGGCACCCTATCGGATCGAATACCTTGAATCTATTTGTAAAATTGTAAGGGATTTGATTTAGATCATACCTGAATGGTCTAGCTGTTTTCCCTACTTTCTTCAATTTAAGTCTGAATTTGGCAATAAGGAGTTCATGATCTGAGCCACAGTCAGCTCCTGCTCTTGTTTTTGTTGACTGTATAGAGCTTCTTCATCTTTGTCTGCAAAGAATATAATCAGTCTGATTTCGGTATTGACCATCTGGTGATGTCCATGTGTAGAATCTTCTCTTGTGTTATTGGAAGAGGGTGTTGGCTATGACCAGTGCATTCTCTTGACAAAACTCTATTAACCTTTGTCCTGCTTCATTTTGTACTCCAAGGCCAAATTTGCCTGTTACTCCAGGTATCTCTTGACTTCCTACTTTTGCATTCCAGACCCCTATAATGAAAAGGACACATTTTTTGTGTGTTCTAGGAGGTCTTGTAGGTTTTCATAGAACCAATCAACCTCAGCTTCTTCAGCATTACTGGTCAGAACATAGACTTGGATTACTCTGATATTGAATGGTTTGCCTTGGAAACGAACAGAGATCATTCTGTTGTTTTTGAGATTGCATCCAAGTACTGCATTTTGGACTCTTTAGCTGCCTATGAGAGCTAGTCCATTTCTTCTAAGGGATTCTTAGAAGTAGATATAATGATCATCTGAGTTAAATTCACTCATTCCAGTTCATTTTAGTTCACTGATTCCTACAATGTTGGTGTTCACTCTTGCCATCTCCTGTTTGACCACTTCCAATTTGCCTTGATTCATGGACCTAACATTCCAGGTTCCTATGCAATATTGCTCTTTACAGCATCAGACTTTAATTCCGTCACTGGTCACATCCACAACTGGGTGTTGTTTTTGCTTTGGCTCCATCTCTTTATTCTTTCTGGAGTTAGTTCTGCACTGATCTCTAGTAGCATATTGGGTACTTACTGACCTGGGGAGTTCATCTTTCAGTGTCCTATCTTTTGCCTTTTCATACTGTTCATGGGATTCTCAAGTCAAGAATGCTGAAGTGGTTTGCCATTCCCTTCTCCAGTGGACCACGTTTTGTCAGAACTCTCCACCATGACCCATCCGTCTTGGGTGGCCCTACACAGCATGGCTCATAGTTTCACTGAGTTAGACAAGGCTGTGGTCCATGTAATCAGTTTGATTAGTTTTCTGTGATTGTGGTTTTCATTTTGTTTGCCCTCTTATGGATAAGGATAGAGGCTTTATAGAAGCTTCCTGATGGGAGAGACTGACTGAGGGAGAAGCTGGATGGGTCTTGTTCTGATGGGCTGGGCCATGCTCAGTAAATCTGTTTTCTGTTGATGGGTGGGGCTGTGTTCCCTCCCTGTTGGGTGACCTGAGGCCAAACTGTGGTGGAGGTAATGAAGATAACAGCAACCTCCTTCATAAGGTCCCATGCTGCACTCAGTGGCCTCTCCTCTGCAGCAGGCTGCTGCTGACCCACACCTCCAACGGAGACTCGTGGACACTTATGGGCAAATCTGCTCAGTCTCTCGTGGGATCACTGCTCCTTTATCCCAGGTCTTGGTGCACACAAGGTTTTGTCTGTGCCCTCCAAGAGTCTCCTTTCCAGCCCTGTGTAAGTTCTGGCAGCTCTATGGTGGGGTTAATGGTGACCTCCTCAAAGAGTGCTGATGCCATACCCATGTCTGCTGCACCCAGAGCCCCTGCCCCTGCAGCAGACCACTGGTGACCCGGACCTTCACAGGAGATGCTGAAACACTCAAAGGGCATGTCTGGCTCAGTGTCTATGGAGTCTCCTGGTGAGCTCAAGGTTTTGTTTGAGCCCTCTGAGCATCCTTGGCAGGTGTGGGGTTTGAGTCTAAACACAATTTTGCCCCTTCTATCATCTTGCTGTTCAAGCTGGTTTTAGAAAAGGCAGAGGAACCAGAGATCAAATTGCCAACATCTGCTGGATCATCAAAAAAGCAAGAGAGTTCCAGAAAAACATCTATTTCTGCTTTATTGACTATGTCAAAGCCTTTGACTGTGTGGATCACAATAAACTGTGGAAAATTCTGAAAGAGATGGGAATACCAGACCACCTAACCACTTCTTGAGAAACCTATATGCAGGTCAGGAAGCAACAGTTAGAACTGGACATGGAACAACAGACTGGTTCCAAATAGGAAAAGGAGTACGTCAAGGCTGTATATTGTCACCCTGCTTATTTAACTTCTATGCAGAGTACATCATGAGAAATGCTGGACTGGAAGAAGCACAAGAGAAATATCAATCACCTCAGATATGCAGATGACACCACCCTTATGGCAGAAAGTGAAGAGGAACTAAAGACCCTCTTGATGAAAGTGAAAGAGGAGAGTGAAAAAGCTGGCTCAAAGCTCAACATTCAGAAAACTAAGATCATGGCATCTTGTCCCATCACTTCATGGGAAATTGATGGAGAAACAGTGGAAATAGTGTCAGACTTTATTTTGGGGGCTCCCAAATCACTGCAGATGGTGACTGCAGCCATGAAATTCAAAGACACTTAGTCCTTGGAAGAAAAGTTATGACCAACCTAGACAGCATGTTGAAAAGCAGAGACATTACTTTGCCAACAAAGGTCCGTCTAGTCATGTATGGATGTGAGAGTTGGACTGTGAAGAAGGCTGAACACTGAAGAATTGGTGCTTTGGAACTGTGGTGTTGGAGAAGACTCTTGAGAGTCCCTTGGAGTGCAAGGAGATCCAACCAGTCCATTCTGAAGGAGATCAGCCCTGGAATTTCTTTGGAAGGAATGATGCTAAAGCTGAAACTCCAGTACTTTGGCCACCTCATGCGAAGAGTTGGCTCATTGGAAAAGACTGATGCTGGGAGGGATTGAGGGCAGGAGGAGAAGGGGACGATGGAGGCTGAAATGGCTGGATGGCATCACGGACTCGATGGACGTGAGTCTGAATGAAGTTGAGGAGTTGGTGAGGGACAGGGAGGCCTGATGTGCTGCGATTCATGGGGTCGCAAAGAGTCACACACGACTGAGCAGCTGAACTGAATGGAACTGAACCTCTTGCTGGGGCTTCTCCTTTGCCCTTGAATGTGGGGTATCTTTTTTGGTGTTATCCAACATTCTCCTGTTGACGATTGTTCAGCAGTGAGCTGTAACTTTGGAGTTCTTACAGGAGAAGATGAGTACACGTCCTTCTACATCTCTGTTGTGGTTATTTCTCTTCTCTTCTCTTTCTCTTCTCTAGTGATTGTGTTGTTGTTTATCCAAATCCTACATTTTTCTGGCCATACCCAATATCTTTGTATAGTTTCCCTCTTGCTTGAGCTCACTCACCACCTTGTCAAGGTCTTTCTTCCCTGTGCTAAACAATGTTGAGCACTCTTCATCCTCCTGTCTTTACTGCTGCCTTCCACCTATTCTTTCTCCATTCAAAAATCACATTTTTTTAATCTGCATTTCTCTGAAAATAAGTGATTTTCAACATCTTTTCATGTGCTTCTTTATCATCTGTATCTCTTATTTGGAGAAATGCCTATTTAGATCTTCCCCCAATTTTTAATTGGGATTGTTTGTTTGTTTTTGATACTACATAGAGCTGTTTGTATATTTTGGACAATAATCCCTTGTCAGTTGCTTCCTTTGCAAATACTTTCTCCCTTTGTGAGGGTTGTCTTTTCCTCTCATTTGTCATTTTCTTTGCTGTGAAAAAGTTTTAAGTTTAATTAGGTCCCGTTTATTTTTGTTTTTATTTTCATTACTTTAGGAGGTGGATCAAAAAGATTTTGCTGTGATTTATGTCAAAGAGTGTTCTTCCTATGTTCTTTTCTAAGAGTTTTATAGTATCTGGTCTTATATTTAGATATTTAATCCACTTTGAGTATATATTTTTGTATGGTGTTAGGTAGTGTTCTAATTTCATTCTTTTACATGAAGCTGTCCAGTTTTCCCAGCAACACCCACTAATTATTAGAGAAATACAGATCAAAGCTACAATGAGGCATCACCTCACACCGGTCAAAATGGCCATCATAAAGAAAATCTACAAATAATAAAAGCTAGAGAGGGCACAGAGAAAAGGGAACCCTCTTGCACTGTTGGTGGGAATATAAATTGATACAGTCACTATGGAGAACAATATGGAGATTCCTTAAAAGCTAAAAATAGAACTACCATATGGCCCAGCAGCCCCACTCCTGGGCACATATCTGGAGAAAGCCATAATGCAAAAGAGACATGCAGTCCAATGCTCACTGTAGCACTATTTACAATAACTAGGACATGGGAGCAACCTAAATGTACGTTGACGGATGAATGGATGAAGTCCTGGTACATATATACAATGGAATATTATTCAGCCATAAAAAGGAACCAAGTTAGGTCTTTTGTAGAGATGTGGATGGACCTAGAGTCTATCTTACAGAGTGAAATAAGTCAGAAAGGGAAAATTGTATATTAATGCACATATGTGGAATCTAGAAAAATGGTATGGATGAACCTATTTGCACAACTGGAATAGAGATGCAGGTGTAGAAAACAGATATGTGGACACGGAGAAGAGGAAGGAAGGCGACACGGAATGGGAGAGTAGTGTTGACATCCACACACTACTGTGTGCAAGGGCTCTCCAGGTGTCGCTAGTGGTCAAGTACCTGCCTGCCAGGGCTGGAGGTGTAGGAGAGGCGGGCTCAATCCCTGGGTCAGAAAGATTCCCCCAGTCCAGTGTTCTTGCTTAGAGAATCCCATGGAGGGAGGAGCCCGATGGGTTGCAGTTCATGGGGTCCCAAAGAGTCAGACGCAGCTGCAGTGGCGGCACGGCACACAGCATGTCTAAAGTTGATAGCCAGGGAGAAGCTGCCGTGTAGCACGGGGTTCCGCTCAGTGCTCTTCCGTGACAGGTGGGTGAGCTGGAGTGGGGGAGGAGGGAGATCAAGAGGGAGAGGATGTATGTGTACATGGAGCTGGTTAATTTTGATGTACAGCAGAAACTCACACAACCTTGTGAGGAAACTATACCCAATTTTTAAAAAGGAAAAAAATCATGTTTTCACACCCAATTCCTCTTCTTTCAAGAAGCTTCCCCTGATTATACTAGTCCAAGCTACAGCTTCCTTCTCTTAACAATTCTTATATCAAAACTATACTTCCTTGTTTTAATGGAACTGATGTTATTTTCTCAACTAGATTGTCCATTCTTGGAGGTTGGAGACTATATTTTAAAACTTTGGTTCAGCAAATATATAGAGTTATGTTGTTTGTGTGCTAGATTCTGAGCTTAGTGATGTGAAATAAATACAATCTAGTAGATGAGAAAAGATACATAATAAAAAAAATGCATGCAAAAAAGTGGTGTAAAATGGAGATGGTATTAACAAAAATAGGGATCAAGATCTGCTGGGGTTTAGGAGAGGAAGAGCTGCCTTCCAGCTGAGAATATGAGAGGAAGATTTTCTGATGTGGCAGTGCTTGTATTCTTGAAAGATGGTTAGGATGTGGGCATACAGAGAATGTGGTGGAGGCAGGAATCCCAGTGGCTCCTCACAGTTGAGCCATTCAGTGACCATTTGCCTAGGGCTGGTGTTGGTGAACTTTTTCGGCAAAGGTCTAGATAGTGAAGTATTTTAAGTATGGTCTCTGTGTCAGCTCCTCAATTCTGCCTTTGTGGTGTGGAAGCAACCACAAACAACAGACAACATGCAAATGAATAGGTGTTGCTCAGTCGCCCAGTCGTGTCTGACTCTTTGTGACTGCATGGTCTACAGCACACCAGGCTTCCCTGTTTGGATGTGTTATGATAAAATCTTAGTTACGAGAACAGGCGGTGATTCAGAGCACAGACTGTTGGTGTAGTTTGCCAACTCCTTGTTCAGGGTGTTACATGATTGAATATGTAATGGAACATATAATAACAGCTGCACCAATGCTCAAAATTAGTAAAAACTAGAAATAATTTGCTGAAATGCTGACAATAGTTGTCTTTGATTACTGGGGCTACAAATATTTTGTTCTTCTGTCTACTTTTTGATTTTTTTCCAGACACTTTATGAGAACAAACAGACTTTATTTACAGAATTAAGGATAGATAGTGGGCAGTATGGGCTTCCCCAGTGGCTCAGCAGTAAAGAACCCACCTGCAGTGCAGGAGCTGCAGGAGACATAGGTTCGATCCCTGGGCAGGGAACGTACCCTGGAGGAGGGCATGGCAACCCACTTCAGTATTCTCAGAGAATCCCCATGACAGAGGCGGGCAATAGTCCATAGCGTCACAAAGAGTTGACACGACTGAAGTGAGCTCACACACACACACACACACGCACAGTGGGCAGTATACAGAGCCTAGACCTTGGCACCTAGGTTTCAGGGCATACTTGAGGTTGCCACATCAGTACCTTTTCTGCAAGCATTACCCGCAGGGCTAAAGAATCTACTGTCCTTGGAATGCCAGCTCAAGATCCAGCAGATAAACTTGCATCACGACTGGGCTGTTTCTTCTGGTGCCCTCTGTCATCAGCTCCACAGAGCCATTATGTTGTTCAAGAGACATTATAGCAAAAGGCTGCCTAGGCGGAAACTAAATTGATTTTCTGATTCCACCCTTAACCCTCCTTTTTGTGGTCTCTGAAAGGAGCCCAGAGTTTTTATAGCACTCTGTGTGACATGCTGCCAAGTCAGATCGGAGATAGAATAATTGCAGACTTAGCCTTCACCTCAGATCACAACAATGTCAATGAAATATGGTCAAACAACCACAGTTGTCTGATTAGAAGTGAGCTTAGGAAACAGACGTTAGGCTTTAGATTCTAAGGTGGAAGTGCTGCTAATGATAAGAGCTGTGACTTCTTAAGTACCTACACTGTGCTTTGCTTAGCGTGTTTCCTTGACTTTCAAAACAATGCTTCAGGATAGGTATGGCTATCCCCATTTGACAGGTAGGGAAATTGAGGTTTGGAGACGTATAGTGGTTTGCTCAAGGTTATGACTTTACTTGGTAAAGTCGAGATCTGAACCCAGATCTGCCTGATTTCAAAGGCTATTCATTACACTCTGCCACTCTGCTTCCTACTAGCCCTTCTTTCCTTCCTTGCAAGAGGTTTGTGCCCACAGCTGAGTCTCAAAGTGACCTTGACATGCTTGGCCAATCTTCCCTCGAGTCTCCCTGCTCAGGGAAGAGAGTATATGACAAGCTAAGTAACTATAGATAGCATGTGAGAAATTAAATAGATTTGGAGGGCCGGAATCAAAGACATTTATTGAGCTTAATTAAATTTAGGCTATGGGCAAGAGAATAAATTCTTAGGAGAAAATGAGAGAATACCTCCCATCTGTTTTTTTTTTTTTTTCCCAGGCCAAATGGTCCTGCCAGTTTTCAGATACTATTGCCATGGCCCTGTAAAGAACAATAATGGCTAAAGAAAATTTTGTGAGTTGAAAACAAACTTTTGGATTTGTAATAAGATTTTCTTAGTTTAAATTCAAAGTTTTTCAGTTACTATGTGCATGTATGTATTAGGTTTCTCCAGACAAACAGAGGCACTAGGAAATATGTATAGACATATTTGTGAGAGACAAGGAGAGCCAGATTCTAAAGAATTGACTTATATGATCCTGGGGCCTGGGAAGTCTGAATTTTACAGGGTAGGGCCAGCAGGCTGGAGATCCAGAAAGAGGTGATATTGTAGCTCAAGTCTGAAAGAAGGCTGGAGACAGAATTCTGTCTTTTTCAGGGATCTCAGTCTATTTTCTCTTAATACCTTTAATACATTAGATGAGCCCTTCCTCCATTATGGTGAATAGTCTGTTCTACTCAAACTCTACTGATTTAAATTTTAATTTCATTAAAAAAAAATTCTTCACAGCAACATCTAGACTTACACTTGACAAGGTAAATGGGTATACCATGACCTAGTCAAGGTGACTCATATAACTAATCCTCACTTTCTGTAAACATCCATAAGAATTCAAGCACTTAGATCTTGTTTCCTTACCTGTTGGATGGGGCTAATAGTAGTATCTTCAATATAAGGATTGCTGTGAGGCTTGAATGAGCTCGTGTGTGCACATTTCAGAGTGCTGGGACCCTGTAAGTGCTCAGTAGCTGATACTGTGTGTGCTCAGTTGCTCAGTCGTGTCTGACTCTTTGCAACACCCTGGTCTATAGCTCACCAGGCTCCTCTTTCAATGGAATTTTCCAGGCAAGAATACTGGCTTGGGTTGCTATTTCCTACTCCAGGGGATCTTCCCATCCCAGGGATCAAACTCTTGTCTCTTGGATCTCCTGCATTGGCAGGTGGATACTTTACTACTCTGCCAACTGGAAAGTCCCCATAATGTACGTTATTATTGTTAGTGACATTATTATTTTTCACTACCATTTTTCAAATTTGGAAGCAACAAGAGTTTTGCTCCACAAGTTTGGTTTCTCTTTCTGCCTGAAGTCTTCTATTTTATTTTCCTAGTTGGACTTGTAAGCTATTTTGTTATTTATTAATGTGTACCCAAGATCCTGTGCTCTGAACCAAAGATTTGTTTTCATTTTTATTGACATATAGTACAATATAATACATACAATATTATATTAGTTTCAAGTGTGCAATGTAGTGATTCATTATTTTTATATATTATGTAACGATCACCATGATAAATCTAGTTGTCATCTGTTGCCCTAAAATGATATTACAATATTATTGACTGGAATCCCTATGCTGTACATGACACACCTGTGGTGACATATTTATGTTATAACTGAGCTTTGTAGCTCTTAATCCCCTTCTCCTGTTTCTTCCATCCCTCATTCCCTCCTCTCTGGCAACCACTAGTTTGTACTCTTGTATCTGTGAGTTTGTTTCTGTTTTATCTGTGACATTTGCTTTTCAGATTCCAAATGTAAGTGAAAATGTAAGTGAAATATGGTATTTGTCTTTCTCTGTTCAGCTTTTTAATATTTCACCTATAATACCCTCTAGGTCCATCCATGTTGTCACAAATGACAAGATCTGATTCTTTTATGGCTGAAGACTATTTCACTGTATATATATATATGTATATGTATATATATATCATTGTATATATATTAAATCTATATGATATATATGAAATATGCATGAAATATATTTCATTATATGTATATATACCACATTTTCTTTATCCATTCATCTATTAATGGACACTTAGGTTGCTTCCATATCTTGGTTATTGTAAATTATGTTGCAATGGATATAGAGGTGAATAAATCTTTTCAAATTAGTGTTTTCATATACTTCATATAAGTACCCAGAACTACAGGATACTTATGTGCTGGATTGTATGGTAGTTCTAATCTTAATTTTTTGAGGAAACTCCATACTGTTTTCCATACTGGTTGTACCCATTTACATTCCCTCAAACAGGGCATAAGGATTCACTTCTCTCCACCTCTGCCCCAACACTTGTTATTGCTTGTCTTTTGGTAGGTGTGAGGTGATATCTCATTGTGGTTTTGATTTGCATTTCCCTGACGATTAGTGCTGTTGAGCATCTTTTCATGTTCCTGTTGGTCATGTGTATGCCTTCTTTGGAAAAATGTCCATTCAGATCCTCTGCCCATTATTTTATATTGAGTTGTATGAGTTCTTTACATTTTAGCTAATATTTTTACAGTGAGATTACAAACCTCTTAAATTTCTCTAGCTAAAATATTAAGAAACACGGAGAACTTTATGCATTGCTGATTTCCCTTAAAAGTGCCCTCTTTCTACTGTGAGGGGAAGTTGAAAATTACCATTTATTAAATCTGAGATAAACAGAGCCCAGAGAAGTCAAGGGTGGAATGATTGGTGCTAGGTCAAACCACAAGTCAAGCAGAAATAGTTCAGGGTTTTCAGCCTCTGTGTGGCACTTCCCATTAGACTGTCATCATTTATCATGTTCCATTTTCTTACAGATGGAGCTGTTTCTGCAGGGTATTTTCCAGGAAATTCACACGTAAACCCCAGTAGTGAAGTAAGGCTCCTTTTTCAGCATGATCTGAAATGTCAAAGCAGTTGGAATGGTCAGAAGGTCAAACATTCTCAAAGCTGAGAGGGATTTTGGTCTTTGTGCTTTAATTAAAAGGATATGTTTTTAAGGTAACCAACCTTCCTGGGTTGGTCCCCAGTAAGGGTCCTTCTGCTTGCTGTCATTTGAGCCAACTGAACGAGACCAAATTTGGCTCAGAAGCAAAGGAAAGTTGTATTCTGTGCTCAAAGAATGGAGAGATGGAGCTCACAGTGTCCAGTGCGAGCCCTCCCTGAAAGGCTATGGGGAGGGCTGCCTTACTGGATGATGTCAGCAGGGAGGGGGTTGAACTCTGGCGGGACCGTCCCCGCGGAGCTGCTCATGCTCCAGATCACACCGCGCCTCCACGCTCAGCCCGCCGCTGCCATCTTGCATTGCGGTGTCCTGGCCAGTGCTTCTACGCATGGCTGGAGTTGAAGTGTTTGTTGAGCACAGCTGTTTCACACTAGGAACACTGGTCTGAAGTGCTGGGGACACAGTGTCTGCAAGCCACATCCTGTGAACAAACGAAACGAGACCAAGCGTCAAGGAAAAAGAAAAAAGTTTAGACTTTATCACCTAGATTCTGTTTTTATTTCCTGGGAATTGTAAATGGACTTTGACCAAGACATTAATAGACCAGTTAACCAACTTGTTGTGATGAGGAGGAATATTATGGTGGTTTAAAGTATGTGCTCTGGAGCCAGGGTGTGTGTGTGTGTGTGTGTGTGTGTGTGTGTGTGTGTGTGTGTGTGGTGGTTTAAAGTATGTGCTCTGGAGCCAGGGTGTGTGTGTGTGTGTGTGTGTGTGTGTGTGTGTGTGTGTGTGTGTGGTGGTTTAAAGTATGTGCTCTGGAGCCAGGGTGTGTGTGTGTGTGTGTGTGTGTGTGTGTGTGTGTGTGTGGTGGTTTAAAGTATGTGCTCTGGAGCCAGGGTGTGTGTGTGTGTGTCTCAGTTATGTCCAACTCTTTGCGACCCCATGGACTGTAGCCCACCAGGCTCCTCTGTCTGGGATTCTCCAAGCAAGAGTACTGGAGTGGGTTGCCATGCCCTTCTCCAGCGGATCTTCCCGACCCAGGACTTGAACCTGGGTCTAATGCACTGCAGGCAGGTTCTTTACGTCTGCGCCACCAGGGCAGCGCAGTGCCTAGGTTCGAATCCTGGCCGTGTGACTGTTGAGCTGCGCCATCTCAGTGTCCTGAACTGCCGTGTCCGGGGAGACCGCGACAGCGCCTCTCGTGGCCCTGCGGCGGTTCTGAAGCGGCGCGTGGGAAGGCGTCAGTGTTCGCTGGTCATTGTCGCCGCGACAGTCACCGCTTTTCAGGTAGTATTCTCCACATATGGTGTCTGTCCATCCTGCCTTTTGCCCGCCAGAGTTCAAGGTTTAAAACGGAACATGAATGAGCACGGCCCTCTTGTTTGCAAGTAGCAAAATTCGAACTCAATTCAGCTCCAAACTAATTTAAGCCAGAAGGGGAATTTACAGGCTTGCTTGTAATCAGAAACCCAGATTCCTAGGGGAGTCTCTCCTTTCCTCCTTAATCTCTGCTTCCCCCGTTTTCACCAGCTTTACTTTCTGAGCCTGGCCTATCCCTGGAGTGGAGGACATGCTTTCCAGAAACTTTGCTTTTATGTGCTTATACTTTCATGATCAGAGTGGAAAAGGCACTTTCATGCTATCTTTACCTTGAAAAATTCCAAGGAATCACTGTGACTGACTGGTCACTGGTCCCCGTGGGTGACTGGTCTAACCTAGGTTTTGTGCCAATTACTATAGTTAGGGACAGACCCTATTTCCACTAAAGAGTTATAAAAATTATCAAATGGAAAAGGGCCCTGAAAGTCATGTTTCTCTGGTGTTGTCCAAAACTCAGACTGTATAGAATTGTTCAGTTTGGCCGGATGTTGACAATGTGTAGTGATGTAGTTCTTACCCTATTTTCTGCTACTTCCCACTCACATGTTCATTACATTTTCAAAGGATGTGTGTGGTGATTTTATATTAGGAGATAGTTGAAGGGTCTGAGAGCTTTTGGAGGCAGGGCAGTATATGTATGATTTAAAAAGACCTCTTTGGGTTCCTTATTCACACTTTGGCTGGTAATTGAGGAGAGAGCTGGGCTGGATATGAGATGCCTCCTCCCTTACCATTCCCAGACTCTCTTAATACAATGACTTTAATGCAAAGCTACTGGGAGAAGACAAATTAGGGTCAGTAGAAAGTGTAAACTATGGAGTGTGTTTTAAGAAATGCCCATTTTGCAACTTAAGCATGCAATTAAAAAAATTAATATCAACTATAGTGTTTCCAGGTAGACCTCCTGAAGAGGTCCCTCTTCAGCACTAACAAAGCTATCTGTTTTGTTACATAACCTTACAAAGATTATGAAAGTTGTTTGTAAAGAGTGCTGTTCAGTAATTAAAACACTTATATTCTGGAGCAGGTTAAGCATTTTCTCTTGAGATTTTGTTCAAACTTTAAATTTGCCAAGCAAAAGAATTTTGAAGAAACTAATGCTGAGTGAAGCCATAAGGCCAAGTTGGAAAGAACTTAAAAGCATTTTTGTAGTTGAGTAGAGGAAGGGGGCCAGGGACTACATGATTCAACATTTAAAATTTCACTTAATCCACATATTTTAATATGGTACTTTAACTTCACTTGTTCCAAGTGACCATTTGAGAGTGTGTTTGAATTAACCTCTTCAGAGGATAAATCCCTATTTTTCTATGGGAATGATAGTAAGGTTTGAGAGTGATCCTAGATTTAAACACTTTCTTGTAAGGATGTTCAATTTTCTTTCTGAACTGTAAACATATACACCTCGTCTTTCAGAGTTAGGTGGCATTTCTTATTCTAGAACATTTCTGAGATTGTGTAGCATGAATCATCTACTTTGAGGGCTTCCCAGAGTTAGTTTCAATTTCAGATTCATTTGAGTTACAAGAAACTACTACATGTCTATTTACTTTCCACCTCCCAATATTCTGTATCTTCTCCTATAACCTTTGCTTCTCTGGGTCTTTGATATAAAAATCACTTTATTGTCATTTTAGTGATATTTTCATGATAACTAGATGTTGTCACCAGCTTCTTCCATTTAGCAAAATAGGTTGAAAATATTTTCATGTATTTTTATATTCTTAGATAATATAGTTTAATATCTATTTAGAATTTATAGTTGGATTAAACTATAATTCATTTAGTTACTGTATTTTTACATATATTTATATTATTCTGATTTTTATGATTATGAAAATAATATGATAAAAATCCTTGTGACTACATTTTTGTGCACTTGAGTATGTCCTTGGGATAAAAGATAACACTTGAAAACATTTGGTACATGTGTGGGAGTGAGTGTATTTATCCATGCTCTTGAATCCCCTAGGGACACCCATTCATTCTTTTCTGCCAGTTGAAGAATTTGGATGAGATTTTGAAAATCATGGCTCTATCAGGCTGTCGTGAAATCACTTTATATTTGTTTGGACTTTATATTTTAATAATATACCCTTTAATGGTGTTAGAGAACTCACAGTTTATCAGGAAATAAATCATGCTGTTGACATTTAGAGATGTAGCCCCAGTCTTTTTAAAAATAGTCTTATTAAGATAAAATTGATGTACAAAAACCGCACGTTTAATGTAAACATTTTTATGAGTTTGGACATATGCATACATTTATTATTACCTTATTAGGTAATACATATCCATTACCTCTCAAAGTTTTCTTGTGCTCTCTCTCTTTTTTTAAGAAGACTTTACATGTGGTGTATTCTCTTAGCAAAAGTTGTAAGTGTACAATACCACATTGTTAACTATAGGTACTGTGTTGCCCCAAATCTTTTGATGTATTTAAAAAAATTGGAAAACCTTAATGGAGATGTCAGAGGTGGTGGTCATGTGGTAGTATCAGTGAACAACTGTCCCCAGTCTAATTCAAACTTTATTGATGTGAAGTCGAAGATGTTTGCATTCATTCATTCATCTGTCATTTAATAAACAATTTCTTAATGAGCGTTTGCCATGTGACAGGCACTATCTAGGTACAAGATCTAAAAACTGAATAGAACATCCTGGCTGATATTTGAATCGTGTATATAGAGTGTATTATTTAATCAGAGACAGAAGGGAAAATAGACTTTGAGAATGTAACAATTTCTCAAGGTCTGTAGTTAAAGAGTGGCTTAGTCAGGTTCACCTTGATGGATGCCAAGACTATACTTGAACCTGCACTGCCTGCCCAACAACCCCAGAGTGTAAGAAATTAGAAAGTGTCCAAAAGTATGAAATATACTGCAACAGTCATGCCTCACACAAACATGATATGAAGGTGCCCGAAGTTTCCTATTGATTACAGTCCAATTTTATAATACAGATGCAGCCTTCCAAATAAGCAAAGGAAGACCACCTTTTATAGGACTTATACTCAGGCCAAGGCAAGTTGCTGGTCTTTGAAACTATGCTAAAGCTAATAATTATGCCTGTTTTACAGATGAGAAATAGATTTGGGGTGGGGGAAGTAAAGCTTTCCTTTCTTTTTTTCCCCTTTCCCCACCAAAGTCCCACAAAGTGGCAGAGTAGAATTTTGCCCAAGGCATGTTTGGCCCCAAACTCGTACTGCCTCCAACAAATTAGGATCAGTGACTCAGGAAACACCTAGAAATTGGAGGACCTTACAGATAATAGAAAAAATCTGAAAGATTAGGTTTATTACCTGATAGAGCTGCTATTTTTTATTTTGTCAAATAAGGGGAGATGGATGTTTTTCAACCTTCATTGTGCCTCCTGAAGCTTTTAAAATTCAGTGCCACATGTCATATTCATCAAGAAACTGAGAAAATAGAGTTTTGTTCATTTTACTCTTAAGTACACTTGGCCCAGGTTGAAAGTACTTGGCAATGGGTCATTGTGACTTCAAGTAAGGAGTGACTTCTCAGACACTTTGAAAGTACTACTACTGTAATATTGATACTTAGAAATTTCATTGTTGTCTTGGATAGTAGAATGAGTGTGCTTATTAAATACTGTATTGACAGGAAGTTAGATGTGTTAGCTAATGCCTTGGAAACAAGATTGAAATTGAAAATGACCTTAACAATTGGGAGAAGTGGGAAGATAGAAAAAGGGTGACATTCAATAGCTTGAAAAATTGATGGTGGAAAGAAATGTCAATATACTTCACTGTTTCATTAAATTTTTCAAATGTAAGAATATCAGGGCTGTTGGCCCATGGTGGTATTACCAATGATGATGATTATTAAAGGTAATGGCACAAGTTTTCTAGGAGAGAACAGTAAAAATCAATGGAAGAATAATTGATTTTCATGGCTGTGTGAAAGACTAGGTGATTTAAACGTTGGTACAGATTTGTCTTGAATGGCAGCTTGTGACTGAGTCTTGTTTAATCAAGTCTTTCTAGCTATGATATTTAAGTTGAATTCTCTATTCTTTTATGTCTAAAAACCAAGTAGTGGGAGAATCCATTTTAAGATTGTACTTAATAGGAAATGTAAGGTTGGGGATGCAAGGTTATGACTAAGCCTCTTCTAAAACGTAAGGAGGCACATAATCTTAGTGCATGATAATCACACAAAAAAAGACAGTTCATACAGACAGGCAATGATGTGTATACCAGGGCATTTCTGACAGGCTAACTAATAACCATTCATGATTCTCTTTCCTGTATCTCTGTTTCTAACCATTGAGATGTATAGCAGGTTCTGTTTTATAACTGATCAGGAAGGTAGATCAAATTGCCAACATCCATTGGATCACTGAAAAAGCAAGAGAGTTCCAGAAAAACATCTATTTCTGCTTTCTTGACTATGCCAAAGCCTTTCACTGTGTGGATCACAACAAACTGTGGAAAATTCTTAAAGAGATGGGAATATCAGACAACCTGATCTGCCTCCTGAGAAATCTGTATGCAGGATAAGAAACAACAGTTAGAACTGGACGTGGAAAACAAACTGGTTCCAAATTGGGAAAGGAGTACGTCAAGGCTGTATATTGTCACCTTGCTTATTTAATTTATATGCAGAGTACATCATGCAAAATGCTAGGCTGGATGAAGCATAAGCTGGAATCAAGATTGCTGGAAGAAATATCAATAACCTCAGATATACAGATGATACCACCTTTATGGCAGAAAAGAAGAACTAAAGAGCTTCTTGATGAAAGTGAAAGAGGAGAGTGAAAAAGTTGGCTTAAAAGTCAACATTCAGAAAAGTAAGATCAGGGCATCCAGATCCATCTCTTTATAGCAAATAGATGGAGAAACAATGGAAACAGTGACAGACTTTATTTTAGGGGACTCCAAATTACTGCAGATGGTGACTGCAGTCATGAAATTAAAAGACGCTTGGTCCTTGGAAGAAAAGCTATGACCATCCTAGACAGCATATTAAAAAGCAGAGACATTACATTGCCAACAAAGGTCTGTCTAGTCAAAGCTATGTTTTTTCCAGTAGTCATGTATGGATCTGAGAGTTGGACTATAAAGAAAACTGAGTGCTGAAGAATTGATGCTTTTGAACTGTGGTGTTGGAGAAGACTCTTGAGAGTCCCTTGGACTGCAAGGAGATCCAACCAGTCCATCTCAATGGAAATAAGTCCTGAATATTCATTGGAAGGACTGATGCTGAAGCTGAAACTCCAATACTTTGGTCACCTGATGCAAAGAACTGACTTATTGGAAGAAACCATGATGCTGGGAAAGATTGAAGGTGGGAGAAGGGGACACAGAGGATGAGATGGTTGGATGGCATCACCGACTCTGTGGACATGAGTTTGAGTTAACTCTAGGAGTTGGTGATGGACAGCAAAGCCTGGCATGCTGCAGTCTGTGAGGTTACAAAGAGTTGGACACGACTGAGTGACTGAACTGAAGAAGGCATAATTTTTTTTGGGGGGCGGAGTGGACCAACAGAAGGGGACAAAATGATGTTTAAGTGTCTATTTTGGGTCAGGACACCTAGGTTGGCTTTGACATTCTATAGATAGGATAATTAGGACCAAAATGTGATCCAATTTTTTGTGAGACTCTAAGCATAGGCAGAACTTTATCAAGGCCTAATAACTAAATTTAGCAAAGAGTTTATAAGGAAGCCCCTCTTCCTCATTTCTGTATGAAGCCCAGAAAGACTCTGGCACTCCAAAGATTAGAAGAATTATTATTCAGAATGATTTCAGTTTCAGATAACAGTACAAGTCACTCTAAATTGATGAAAGCAAAAATACATCTATTAGCTCTCTTAATAGAAGTATTTAGGACTGTATCTTCCGGCTTCAGGAATAGTTGGATCCAGAGGCTCAAATGAGGTCATCACTGCTTGATATCTCTCTATCCCTCAAACCTGTCTCTTTTCTGTATTGAATGTCTACTCACTCAGATGTCTTAGTTTGACTTCTCTGTGATGGTAGGGTGGCTGCCAGCACTTTTAGATTTTTATTTTAATCCCTTATTTTCATCTAGGGTTATTACAAAAGTCTTGGGTCTGACTCTTAACTACTCTGAAAGGCGTCACATGCTGGTATCGTAGTCAGGCAGCCAAACTACCCAGACTGATGATGATGGAGACATGGCTCACCAAGAGGCCTAGGAGGTACTGTTCCTAGAGGTGGAAGCCAGCAGCATCAAGAAACAAATGTCCACCAAAGAAGTGAGCTTTGAGGGATATAGGGACATAACCGTGTGCTTGTATATGAGGCTTCACGTGATGGATATGGACTCCAGGGAGCTAAGACCTCCCAAATGTCTCCTTAGGCAGGAACATGGAACATTGACTAAGAGGAAGCAGAAGAGAAATGGCTGTTTTGATGGGTATGCCTCACAAACTAGGATGTGTCTCTTTAAGCTCTCTAAGAAGGAAGTGGAGGTCTTTGAGGGGAAATTAATTTCTGGCAATTAGAGTAAAGGGGTCTGGCACTAGAAGAAATTGGTCATTGTAAGACAGTGTAGCTCTGGTTTGCAGTTACAGGCTGATGATGTGCATAGAATTTGGATCGCGACACAGTTCTTTTGGGAGATTTAGTGTGAAATAAATTGATCATATATGGATTAAGTACTTGAAGAGGAGACATGAGACCCAGAAAGCTATTTCCTCTTGAGAATTGTTGATGAGACAATTTGATGACTATGTGAAATGATGCTAATTTTGACACTAAGACCTGGGATGATTTGCAATTTCCTTATACTTGATCTAAAATTATTAGAATGATAATAGCTCAAAGTTTATTGCTATGTACTAGGCACCATTCTAAGCACTTTCCTTGAGTTATCTTAATTGGATTCTTCTGGTAACTCTAGGCGTAGGTAATATTGTTATTACCATATATGTGATGGGGAAACTGTCATACAGACAGTCTAAATCCTGTCCTGGACCAGGAACTCCATGGCTGATAAGTAGCAGAACCAAGACAGGAACTTCAGACTGTCTAATTCTAGCACCCAGGCTCTTAATCAAGCCATGTATTCTCTCCAGGAGAACAAAGGCAGGCTTGCTGCTTGTGGGTATAAATCTGCTGAGGCTATAATGGGGCAGGAGCTTCATTCTTTGTCTTCCCTTCCTCTCTCCCTCCTTTTCTTCCTCCATCCTTCTTTCCTCCCTTCCTTCACTCTCTTCTCCCTTCTTCTTCCTTTTCATTCTCTTTCTCTTAATATTCATTGGCCTGAAAACTCGGCACAGTTTCCTACACTGAAGCTGTACCTCCCCTCTCCCCAGTTATGAAATAGATTGACCCTTGCTTGGGTACCTACATATTTCAAACTTCTGGATGGGAAGTATAAAGGCTCATTCTTACATAAAATTAGAGTGACGTATTAATGTAGCATGAAATGGGATCATCTTGTTCAACTCCCACCTTTTGAACTCTTGCTGTATTTTGCTATTTTTCATTTGCGGTGGTATGTGTTTTTACTGTAACTCATTCTGGGGGCACTTCAGGTTTGGAGACTAATGGGCACTTATAGCAGGCTGCCTGCATGTGTTCCAGACACAGATGCCTTTGGGCAATTGCTTGTGGAAAGAAGGGTCAGTGTACCTAAAGGCTTTAAACTAGTACAATATGACAAGTTTAATGGAGACTTTAACCTCTTCAAACTGTCAAAGTTTCTTGTAAGCCAAGAACAGAAGTCCTTTTGCAACTGCCTGGTCATCTGATGTCCAGAAGATATATACCCTCAGTTTCAGTAGTATATAGAGGAGGCTTAGTGGGTAAAGAATCCGCCTGCCAATACACGAGATCTAAGAGACAAGGGTTGATCATTGGGTCAGGAGGATCCCCTGGAGGAGGGCATGGCAATCCACTCCAGTATTCTTGCCCAGAGAATCCCATGGACAGAGGAGCCTGGTGGGCTATGGTCCAAGGGTTGCAAGGAGTCAGACGCAACTGAGCAACTTACACACGTGAAGCAGACCATAGAACAAAGGTCTCCAAATCACTCCCCAAAGGATGCAATTTTTTATTTGAAAAAGGGTGTGGAGGGGTTCAAGCCTTCATATATGGCTCTCCTAAGGATTAGGAATTACGACACAGGCATGCACCCAACAAATGGCAGTTACTGTCATTTTTCTAGGAGTAGAGCATGAGTGAGTCGTGCAGATCTGAGTGAAATTCTATCTCTGAGATGTTTAGGTTTTTACAGATTTGGTTTCCTATTAGTGTCAGGGAGATAATAGTATCAATAGTATCTATTTCAGAGATCAACAAACTTTTTGTAAAAGATTACATAGCAGTTATTTTAGTATTTAGTATTTAGGTCCATGTTGTGGCTATTCAATTCTGCTATGGTAGTATAAATGCAGAAATAGATAATATATAATCAAATGGGCACACCACGTTCCCAGTAAACTTTATTTATGGACACTGGAATTTGAATTTCATATAATTTTAGTGTGTCGTGAAATGTTATTTTCTGTTTAAATTTTCCCCCTCAACTATTTAAAAATATAGAAAGCATTCTTCGCTTGCAGGCTCTACGAAAACAGGTGCAGGCAGCAGGCTGGCTCTGGCCCATAGGCCACACTTTGCCAGCCTTTTATTTATTTCATTGAGTAAGAATGAAATACTATGTATTATATAAAGTGTTTAATGCTTGGCACTGGCATTAAATAAATTGTAACAGTTATTTGGTAAATTTTTTGCTGTTTTTAATTGTGTTAAAGCTTTTAGATTTTTTAAAAGAAAAATCCAAATGTGCAACAAATAGTAAAAAATAAATAAAGACCACTCAGCAATTATTTGTACCACCACCCCCTCCCCCAGTCAAGAAAATAATTGTTTTTCCTCATCCTTGCATCTGGAGTGTCTGTGGCTTCTTTTAACCTATAAAATGTGTCAGAAGAGATATGGGGGCAGTTTCTAAGGTTAGATGGCCATGGGGGTCTTGTAGCATTCATTTTCGTTAGGAAATTCTGTGATTCTACATGAAGCCTTTGCTCCCATGGTGGATTACGAGACTACATGAGAAGAGGCCCCAGATACCCCAGATTTCTCAGCTTGACCACATGAGTTTCAGGCCAGTTGACATTATCTGAGGCAGAGATGAATCATCCCAGGTGAGCCCTGCTCAAGTTGCCAGCCCACAAAATCATGAGAAATTATATAATTATTTTTAAACTACTGGATTTTGGAGTGGTTTCAGTTCAGTTCATTCACTCAGTCGTGTCCGACTCTTTGCGACCCCATGAACCGCAGCACACCAGGCCTCCCTGTCCATCACCAACTCCTGGAGTTTACCCAAACTCATGTCCATTGAGTCGGTGATGCCATCCAACCATCTCATCATCTGTCATCCCCTTATCCTCCTGCCCTCAATCTTTCCGAGCATCAAGGTCTTTTCAAATGAGTCAGCTCTTTGCATTATGCAGCAAAACTAACTGGTATGAGATGCTACTTGTATCACAAAGGAAAACATTGAAGGTTGCAGTAAAGCCGGGTGCTTGAGCTGAATCTTTTCCTATCTGGTCTAGTTCAGACAAAGCATCCTGAAAAGCAGAAAAGGACTAAGAGGAGGTACACAGTGGCAGAAAAAGGCATTCCAGGGCATGAGAAGTAGACAGAGGGAGCTAAAGTGAGCTAAAGTGGCTTAAGTGAGCACCATTTTGTCACAAGTGTTTGCAAACTGTAGAACTAATTGTGTAGGCAACAAGTAAGAAAAATATGGTTGTATAAGATGAATAGTTCTAAGTTTGAGTTGGCATTGTGCATACATTTCAGGCTATGAAAGGCATTGATAACCAAAATAGCCATATCTGACTTAAATTATGAGTATGCTGTACATATGAATCTGGTTTTTTTTTTTTCATTGCATTATAGTTAAAAAAATCAAACTAGGCATACATGGAAACTATGGCAGATGTGAGGAGATGAGGATATGATGAAAACCGAATCATCACAAGTGCAGGTTGGAACTTAGAGTATACCTTTGGAAGACAAAAAAGCATTGTAGCTTTGGAGAGAGCATAATTCAAAGGACTGAAGCTCCAGGGGAAGTAATTAAGGAATAATATTATTCTCCAGCATCTCTAACTCATGTTTACATGATCTGGCACCAGGCTGGAATTTGGAGTCCTTGACTGTTATCTTAAGTGTCAGTCAGTCTCATGTCCAACTCTTTGTGACCCCATGGATTGTAGCCCACCAGGCTTCTCTGTCCATGGAATTCTCTGGGTAGAATACTGGAGTGGGTTGCTATTTCCTTCTTCAGGGGATCTTACTGACCCAGGAATTGAACCTGGGTCTCCTGCATTGCAGGCTGACTCTTTACCGACTGAGCCACCAGGGAATGGTCATCTCACTCTTAACTCTGTCAGCTGCCATCTTGTTTATTCCATTGTTGAATCCCAGGGGTTCTATTCGTCTCATTTTTAACATTTGTTATGTGGAAACATGCAAACCAATTCACTTACTTTTACCTCGAGCTCTTTAACTTGTGAAATAACAATAAAACATTCCTCGCTACCTCTCAGGAGCAGGCACAGGGCTGGATTGGTATCTGCTCAGGACTAGCGAATGTTAAGACATACTGCTGTTTATGTCATCAGTTCATGAAGTAAATAATTAGTGCTGAGCGTCCTCATGGATGCAGGAGAGAGCAATGATTCCAGATTTCAGGAGTTTTACAATTTATTTAACAAATATTTATTCAACAACTTAGTACTATGTTTTAGTTCTCTAACTGGAGTTTCAAAATAGGTTTGTAACTTGACTAAATGGCATAAAATGTTAAGTTTCACTGGAGATTATTTTTTCCCTTCTTCATAAAGACAAGAAAGGATTTTTTTTTAAACAACCAAAGCCTAATCTACAATCAGCCATATTGGCAAAACTGCATAGATTTTCCTCAAAATCTTTTTATTATTTTTGCCCTCCCTCGTCCTTTCCAAGTGCCTCTGAACAGCTCTTCTCCTGCTGTGTCTGAAATGTAAGAGAGATAGCCAGTCTAATTCTATCTATAAAGCCATTTCCCTGCATTCCCCTCAGACTTTATGCAGCAGTATAAATCTCAGATAATGTGTCCAGGTTAGCAGAGTTGCTTAAAAGAGTGGACAGTCAGTGGCGCACATTTATTAACATCACATATAACAGGGTTGTAACTGCACAGTAACTTCTATTTAGTCAAAAAGGTGGGGGAAAAGTGTTGCTGAGGTTTATGGGTCAGACTACGGACTGGCGAGGTAAGTTATGTACCCAAATAGCGCTTGTGTATCAGAAGATGGAAGTTAATCAGCCATCTTTAAACTGTACACCATCTATCCATTAGAAGAAATGGATCTATTATGTCCTTTCTTTGGAATGGCATAATAATGACTCCACTGAAACACACACGCGCACGCGCGCGCGCACACACACACACACACACACACACACATTTCTGAGAAGCTTCCTGGCTGTTCTCAACAAAAGCTTTTCTGCCCATATGTGACACAAGGCAGGTCATTTAGGAAAAAGAAAAGGCTTTTAAGTTGAACAGGAACTGATGGGATGTTTGCACCAAGAAAAATTGTAGATCATAACTTGTCATTTCTATCCTACAACGGTAAGTGTCTTTGGTTGGGTAACTTAGTGAGGTAGTTAAGCACTTATTACAACACAGTGCTGTGCTGAGATAACCTGTTTGTGTATCTGCCTCTCTCCCTGGGCTGAACCTTTTGGGGGCATGTGTTGTTTCTTATTCATCTTTATGTTTCCAATTACTCAAGACATGAATGTACTTAAATTCACTGGAGCTATCCTTAGTCTGCTTTCTGTTTTGTTTTCGTTCCCGGCCCCTGTGGTGGCAGCTGCTATATCTCATGCACTGTGGGATCCTAATTCCAACGAGAAGTATCTGTCCTGTAAGAAGGGAGACATAAGTATGTGTTGCCTCAAGTTAAATGTATATCGATCAGTAAAATCTTTGCAAAGTTCTTTCTTTTGATGGTACCAAGAAAGGGGAAAGCTGATCTTGGTCTCTAGAACAACAAGTAATAAAAGCATCCCTCACAAGATCACCTCTAAATGCCCTTGGTAGATAACACTGTAGAGGAAACTCATGGACTCTGAGTTCTAAGCTCTCAGACACACATACTTACTTTTCCACAAGTCCTCCCCTTTCTTTCCCTGGTTGCAGGATTTTGACAACTTGTTTCCTTCTCTGTACTCAGTTGCACCAATGAGCAGTGTGTCATGAAATTCTGATACATGTGATAGCGAAGCATGCAACAAGATAAACTTTGATTACTCATGTGAAAGAGCGATTCTCTGTGCTGTCAAGAGATGTTTCCTATAAATTCCTATGAATAATCCCCATAGCATGTTTATAATGCTTAATTTAACACAGATTTCCATAAAACACCCCCAATATATATATATTGGGTAATACATATAGGCTTGTATATACATACAGGGTAATGTACAGACCTGATGTTTTTTAATATGCTCTCTAAAAGCATGATTAAAACATGACTGGTGCATCTGTTAAAATACACCAAAGCAGGGCGACATCTTGGGAAGTTACTGCTGAGGTCCTAGAAGAAAGATAGAAAGCCAGCAAGTGTAAGAGAGGGTACCAGCCAGGCAGAGCATCTATTTTCATCATCATCTCAGGGAATTCCTGAGAATGCATTTTAAGGTTAGACTTTGCTAAAGAAAAAAAAATCAGTAGTGTTTACTCAGAATTTTTTTGTGCTGAAATTGTGTTGCTACTTGGCACTTCTTTGCCTTCTGTCTTGTTTTTTTTTTTTTTCTTTTCTTTCTTTTTTAGGTTGGAGGAAGGAAATGGCAACCCACTATAGTAGTATTGCCTGGGAAAATCCCATGGACAGAGGAGCCTGGCAGGCTAAAGTCCATGGGGTCGCAAAGAGTTGGACATTGTTGAGATCCTTTAATGGACCAGAACCTGGTGGTCCGGAGTCGACTATAAGAAAGTGAAAGAAGGAGAGAGGCTAATATTTCCTGGGCTACACAGCCGGCTTTTGCGTTCCAGGAAATCAGCCAGAAATAGAGAGAGAGAGAGAGTGACAGACAGACAGAAAGAAAGAAAGACATGGGGACCCAAGCTCTGATGCAGCAAAGGTGTTTTAATTAACATGGTGTGGACATATATACTGTATTCTCAGCAAACATAAAGATTAAAATTCCAGACTTACAAAACTTAGAGGATCCATATTAAAGAGAGAGAGAGAGCGTTGTAAACAATCACTTTTACCATATAGCTCATAAGAAGGAAGAGGGTACTTATCACTGTATTGAAAAATTGACAGAGGAAATGCCTGGATTCCTGAGCCCTGGAGAGACTTGCCTCTCCTCTTCATTCCTGAATATTCAGGAATTAATAAGGAACAGAGGATTCCTGACAGATCCAAAACAGCACACAGGAAGCCTCCTGTTAAAAACGCCTCCTGACAGGACATGACTCAGCAACTTCACTTCTGTTGGTTCACAAGTGCTAAGCAGCTGCTAGGTGTGTTACTTTCTAGGAACATACCATGAGGTTCTCATGTTCAGGAATTTTAACAGAGTTTTCTACATTGTGAATGTAGAGAGGAGGCACCCGTGAAACTAACGGATCCATTAGTGAAAGTGAAAGGTTAGTTGCCTAGTCCTGTCCAGCTCTTTCCAAGCCATGGTCTGTGGCCCACCAGGCTGGCTCCTCTGTCCATGGGATTCTCCAGGCAAGAATACTAGAGTGCATTGCCATTCCCTTTTCCAGGGGATCTTCACCCAGGGATTCAACCCTGGTCTCCTGCATAGTAGGTGGGTTCTTTACCATCTAAGCCACCAGGGAAGCCACTTAATTCTTCTTTTAAAAACCCGCTTTATAGGAGAGGCTGAGGACTTTTTGGTCGGGCAGGTTTTGACTTGTTGGATAAAGTCTCAAGTCCTTTCATGCTTGGGTTTTTGGTTTTACTCAAATTTGGGTGTTAGAGGACAGGTGAGTCCTCAGACAAATACATGAGTGGTTCCCCCTTATGCAGCCAGAGCTCTGACACTTGAGTGAGTTAGGAGAACCTCTATTTTCTCTGATCAGACAAGTCAAGATTCAGGGGTAACAGCAGATGTGAAAGGAAGAAACACAGACCAGAGTTTGTTTGGGGAGATTCTTCTGAGACCAGGGAAAGTATGCAAAGAGGCAGGCTCTGTGAGAGTCATGGGGTGGGGAGGCGGGGGGTGGGGGGGCTATGTTGAGCAGAAAAGGCACCCAGGGCAGCAGCTGTGCTCACCAGGGAGCTCTAATATCATGTCTCTCGGCTTCCTCGCTTTGACCGTGACTTCTGTGTCCAAGGTTGAAATAAGAGCACAAGAGTCACCCACTGTCAAGGAACGGTGCAGGCATGAGCATCTAAACATGCTCTGTGAGTTAAAGAACACAAGGTCGTTTTCATAGCATCTGTATGGTAAAGACCTCTGTGCTCAGTCGCTCAATCGTGTCTGACTCTCTGTGACCCTATGGACTGTAGCCCACCAGGCTTCTCTATCCATGGGGATACTCCAGGCAAGAATACTGGAGTGGGTTGCCATGCCCTCCTCCAGGGGATCTTCCCGACCTGGGGATCAAACCCAGGTCTCCCGCATGGCAGGTGGATTCTTTACAGTCTGAGCCAATAGGGAAGCCCAGGTAAAGACCTCAGATTCTTAGATATCATTCAGTTCAGTTCAGTTCAGTCGCTCAGTCGTGTCCGACTCTTTGCGACCCCATGAATCGCAGCACGCCAGGCCTCCCTTTTCATCACCATCTCTGGGAGTTCACTCATGTCCATCGAGTCCGTGATGCCATCCAGCCATCTCATCCTCTGTCGTCCCCTTCTCCTCTTCTTGCCCCCAATCCCTCCCAGCATCAGACTCTTTTCCAATGAGTCAACTGTTCCCATGAGGTGCCCAAAGTACTGGAGTTTCAGCTTCAGCATCATTCCTTCCAAAGAACACCCAGGGCTGATCTCCTTCAAAATGGACTGGTTGGATCTCCTTGCAGTCCAAGGGACTCTCAAGAGTCTTCTCCAACACCACAGTTCAAAAGCATCAATTCTTTGGCGCTCAGCCTTCTTCACAGTCCAACTCTCACTTCCATACATGACCACTGGAAAAACCATAGCCTTGATTAGATGGACCTTAGTTGGCAAAGTAATGTCTCTGCTTTTGAATATACTATCTAGGTTGGTCATAACTTTTCTTCCAAGGAGTAAGCGTCTTTTAATTTCATGGCTGCAATCACCATCCACAGTGATTTTGGAGCCCCCCAAAATAAAGTCTGACACTGTTTCCACTGTTTCACCATGAAGTGATGGGACCAGATGCCATGATCTTCATTTTCTGAATGTTGAGCTTTAAGCCAACATTTTCACTCTCTTCTTTCACTTTCATCAAGAGGCTTTTTAGCTCCTCTTCACTTTCTGCCATAAGGGTGGTGTCATCTGCATATCTGAGGTGATTGATATTTCTCCCGGCAATATTGATTCCAGCTTGTGTTTCTTCCAGTCCAGCGTTTCTCATGATGTACTCTGCATAAAAGTTAAATAAGCAGGGTGACAATATACAGCCTTGATGTACTCCTTTTCCTATTTGGAACCAGTCTGTTGTTCCATGTCCAGTTCTAACTGTTGCTTCCTGACCTGCATACAGATTTCTCAAGAGGCAGGTTAGGTGTTCTGGTATGACCATCTCTTTCAGAATTTTCCACAGTTTATTGTGATCCACACAGTCAAAGGCTTTTGCATAGTCAATAAAGCAGAAAGAGATGTTTTTTTGGAACTCTCTTGCTTTTTCCATGATCCAGCGGATGTTGGCAATTTGATCTCTGGTTCCTCTGCCTTTTCTAAAACCTGCTTGAACAAGGGGTAAAAGGTTCCCCCAACCCTCCTTTCTCCTCTGATGGAAATTGAGTTTTCTTCCAATAAAGAAAGTTTAACTAATTTAAGAGAAATAAATGGACCATTTTTCACCCTAGTGTTATGAAATATAATTTATGCCTGCTACAAATACATTGGGGCTTCCCAGATGGTGCTAGTGGTAAAGGATCCCCCTGCCAACACATGAGAAATAAGAGACATGGATTCGATCCCTGGGTCGGGAACATGCCCTGGAGGAGGAAATGGCAACCCACTCCTCTATTCTTGCCTGGAGAATCCCATAGACAGAGGAGTCTAGCAGGCTGTGGTCCATAGTGTCATAAAGAGTTGGACACAACTGAATCAATTTAGCATGCACACACAAATACATTTGTAAAGCATTCAATACAGTGGCTAAAAGATGATTAGTTAGTAGATTATTTCTGTTATTCTTAATTAATAAATCAGTTACAGTGAGCTCAAGTCCTTTATAAAAACAAAAGTATTAGTTGCTCAGTCATGTCTGATTCTCTGTGACCCCATTGACTATAGCCCACCAGGCTCCTCTGTCCATGGGATTCTCCAGGTAAGAATACTGGAGTGGGTAGCCATTCTGAAGCTGAAGCTCCAATATTTTGGTCACCTGATATGAACAGCTGATTCATTGGAAAAGATCCTGATGCTAGGAAAGACTGAGGGCAGAAGGAGAAGAGGGTGTCAGAGGATGAGGTGGCTGTATGCCATCACTGATGCAGTGGGCATGAACTTGGGCCAACTCTGAGAGATGGTGAGGGTCAGGGAGGCCTGGCATGCTGCAGTCCATGCAGTCAGCGGGAGTCAGACATGACTGGGAGACTGAACCACAACAATAGCCATTCCCTTCTCCAGGGGATTTTTTCCAACTCAGGGATCAAACCCAGGTTTCCTGCCTTGGAGGCAGATTCTTTACTGTCTGAAGCATCAGGGAAGCCTGAAATTCTTTTGTACAGAAAGATAAAAATGCTACTTTATAAAGTTGTTCTGAGAATTCAAAGAAAATTATAAATACCTGTAAAACTGATTACTGTGTAATATATTGACTTATAAAAGGTAGTCTATAAGCTGAGCTACTCTTAACATTTATGTGTAGTTCTTTTATTATACTTTTTATTTAGAAGCTGGTGTATAAAGTTTTTGAAGAAAATCATACCACACAGTGTGTTCTGTAGCGTAGTTGCTTACTGAATTAATTATCAGTATGAAATCCAGGGAACAAGGTGATGTGAGTTTTCCTTTTCATTTGGATAATTCAACTGTATTCTTTTCACATGCTTTCTTCACTTCCTCTTAGTTAGCATTTCTTGTTTTATTTGTGGGGAAATAAGATCTTGGTTCTTTGCTTTTTCTTACTGTCCTTCATGAGTATGCCATGAGTGTTATAATAATGCCTCAGAAAAATACTAAGTCCTTTTTCTTAGTCTGGTCATGGGCTTCTGTTTCTGTAGGTTGAGTGGATCAAATAGATTTGGGTCCTGCCAAGATGAGAGGTTCAGAGTGGAAACTTCTGAGCTTCGGCAATACTTTGATCCTGTTTCTTTCTACAGAGAATGGTTGGTCCTGAACCATGGAAGGAGATGACTAGATGTGTATTAACTCCCTCCAGAAAGGATCCATAATGCTACACTCCGGGACCACTGATACTGCAGATTCTTGGTTCCTGTAACTTGGCTGTGCATCTCAGAGGCTGGAGCCGTTTGCAGTGTATGGGAGAAACTATATAATTGTATAGTATGTACAGTAAAGCCATGTTATATGAAATAAATTTGAGTCAAGAAATATATTAGAGGTGAGCAGGGGAATTATTGCAGCCTGCACAAATAAGTCATCCAAATTGATAGTACTATTTAAGCATTTTAAAGTCAGCTAGTAGTTTGTGAATCCCTTCTGGTAAAAAGATTCATGTAATATAGATAAAATCAAAGTTACTTTTGAATATTATTGGAAATTTCAGTCTCCTCCCCTAAGGCAGCTACTGTTACCACATTGTTAATTACATTTGGGATATTTTAGTGTGTGTGTGTGTGTGTGTGTGTGTGTACACATATGTGTGTAATATAGTTTTATTTTGTGAAGTTTCCTCCTAAAAATATATCATACTTCATTATTTTACAAATATAATTTCATTGAACACACTGGCAATTTCTATACTCCACAGTATACATTTCCACTGTTTAATTATACTTCTCTTGGTGGACATTTAAAATGTCTAGTTGGCTATTATGGGCATCTAGAGGCAACTCTCGAGGCGATGTCATCCACTCCAGTACTCTTGCTGGAAAATCCCATGGATGGAGGAGCCTGGTGGGCTGCAGTCCATGGGGTCTCGATGAGTCGGAAACACCTGAGTGACTTTAGTTTCACCTTTCACTTTCATGCATTGGAGAAGGAAATGGCAACCCACTCCAGTGTTCTTGCCTGGAGAATCCCAGGGACAGCAGAGCCTGGTGGGCTGCTGTCTATGGGGCTGCACAGAGTTGAACACAACTGAAGCGATGCAGCAGCAGCAGCAGAGGCAACTCTGGGTAGCTGTTAGGAACAGAGACTGTGCAGCCCGCTCCACTGCTTACTGAGTTAGGGCAAGTTGCCTACACTGTGCCTCAATTTCCTGATACAAAAATGAGCCATTGGTTTGTGTTGAATAAGTTGATATATGTAAGATGCTTGGACTCGTACTAGCCTCACAAGGTTTAGGATAGGAATCACTCTTCGTAATGTTATGATGACTATCAATATGTACTTCCTTTCTTTTTCTTTCTCTCTCTTCTTTTCTCCTTTTTTCTCTAATTCCCTCCCACTCCCTTTCTCTCACTTCTTTCTTATTTCCCGGCTAGATACAAAGAAGTATCAGAATGCTGCTGCTAAGTCGCTTCAGTCGTGTCCGACTCGGTGCGACCCCATAGACGGCAGCCCACCAGGCTCCTCCGTCCCTGGGATTCTCCAGGCAAGAACACTGGAGTGGGTTGCCATTTCCTTCTCCAGTGCATGCATGCATGCTAAGTCACTGCAGTCATGTCTGACTCTGTGTGACCCTATGGGCTCCTCTGTCCATGGGATTCTCTAGGCAAGAATACTGGAGTGGGTTGCCATTTCCTTCTCCAAAGCAGTAGAATAACTGTGTCCAAATGTATGCTTATTTAATTTTTAAAGCAGGTGTTCTAAAACATACTCCAAAAAATGGCGTACCAATTTATATTACCACCAGAAGAGTACTTATAGTAAATGTTTTCTCATTCCTTCTCTAACGTGTTATTATCAGCCTTTATTATTTTTGCCAATCTGTTTTGGCTAAAATGCTATCTCAGTACATGTCTGACCCTTGAACAATCAAGGGTTAGGGAGCCGATTGTCCACTCAGTGGACAATCCATATGACTAAAGTTGACCTTCCTCTCTATCAGTGGTTCCTTCATACCCACATTTCCACATCTGTACACTTGCAAAAGGGCCTCCCTCGTGCCTCAGATGGTAACAGATCTGCCTGCCAATGCAGGTAACACCGGAGACACAGGTTGGAAAGATCCCCTGGAGAGGGAAGTGGCTACCCGGTCCAGTGTTCTTGCCTGGAGAATCCCATGGACAGAGGACTGGTGGGCTGCAGTCCATGGAGTTGCAGAGTTGGATATGACAGAGCAGCTGACATTTTTACTTTTCACATTTGAAAAAAATCCGAGTATAAGTGAACCTGTGCAGTTCATATGCCTGTTGTTCAACGGTAAACTGTAGCTTTAATTCACATGTCCCTATTTACTGTGGGATTTTGTGGTGTGTGTGTTTTCAATTAAACTTTAATTTTGAGATGCACTGTAGAGTCCCATGCAGTTGTAAGAAATAATAGTGATCTATGCATCTTTTATCCATTTTGCCCCTATGGTAACATCTTATAAAGTTACAGTACAATTTCACAATCAGGATATTGACATTAATTCAGTCAAGATACAGAATATTCTGTCAATCTAAGATTTCTTCTTGTTACACTTTTATAGCTACTCCCATTTCTGCCTCACCAACTTAACCTTTGTTACGTTAACCACTGATCTGTTCTCCATATCTGTATTTCTGTAATTTTTAAGAATGTTAATAAATGGAGTCATACAGTACATAACTTTTTGTGATTGGTGTTTCATATGGCCTAATTCTCTGGAGAACTATATCTCTTTAGTGTTATTTTCCTGCCTTTATCAAGTTATTTGTTTATCAAACTTGTGTATTTTTTCCCTCCTAACTTGTTTGTATTTTTCTTATTGATTTTTGAAGCTATAATATATATTGTATGTTAATCCTTAGATTGTTTTAAATGCTATAAATGTTTACTCATTTGTCACATCTTTTAGTTCTATTTATAGTCTTTTGGGTTTCGAAATTTTACATGTTGAAAAAGTCAAGTCTGTTAATGCAGCCTTTTCTGAAATTTCTATTTTTATCTCTTAAAACAAGTCTTTCCTACATCATGATTTTGTGTGTGTGTGTGTCTGTGTACATGCATATTTAAATACAGGTGACTAAACAAATGCATATATATGTATCTTCTGTATTTTATTATGCTTTTATGCTTCATATCAGGGATCACTAAGCAGATTATGGTGTATTTGTTATGATCACAAAATACTTTAGAAGGCAGTGTAACAGTGGAACTAGGCAGTTATTATGCTCAAATGTTACGTAAGCATTGTAGCACCTACTTTTTTTTTTTAATATGAGGCTAATATCACAGGTCTATATTAAAGGCATACCCCTTGCAAGCATTTGAGTTTGAAACTCTTGTTTTCTTTTTTAATGGTTAGTTTTTTAATATATCTTTCATTTATTTGTTTTCTGAAAAGATAACACACTTCCCAACAAAATTTACACTATTTAATATACTTAACTTTTAACAAAAATTCAAGCTTAAGTATCTCTTATTCTATTGCATTGGCCAAAAAATTTGTTAGGATTTTTCTGTAAAATGTTACAAAAACCCAAATTAACTTTTTGACCAACCAGATATTTAAAATATCTCTTCCTACTTTGGTGTCAGGACATATTGAAATATTTGTAATAGTTTATATTTCACCTTTTCTTGGTTGTAGTCATATGAAGGGATAGCAGTCATCACAATGTTAGTATCTCGAGGAGAATACATGCAAGTTATAGAACTTGGGTATATTAGAGACATTTTGTGCAAAGTTTAACCCTTGGAATTTGGGATTTTACTGAGAAAATTTGACCTAGTCAGAAATAAGGTTAGATCTCGACTCCTCTGGTGTCTAATCTACTATGTTTATTCCCAAGTTACTTGGACATTAACAACTGAGTAAGGACCTCAGGGAATAGGGCCAACTCCCTGATAGAGTGGCTGTTAGGAGACTGGGCTTCCTTGTGGCTCAGCTGATAAAGAATCTGCCTGCAATGCAGAGGACCTGGATTTGATGCCTGGATTGGGAAGATGCCCTGGAGAAAGGAAAGGCTAACCCACTGAGAATTCCATGGACTGTATAGTCCATGGGGTTGCAAAGGGTTGGACACGACTGAGTGACTTTCGCACTGAGGAGCCTGGCAGAAGGGATGACTGACGGCTGTTGCTGTTCAGTCACTAAGTCATGCCTAACTCTGCATCACCATACGCTGCGGCACGCCAGGCTCCTCTGTCCTCCACTGTCTTCTGCAGTTTGCTCAAACTCATGTCCATTGAGTTGGTGATGCCATCCAGTCATCTTGTCCTCTGTCGCCCCCTTCTCCTTTTACCTATAATCGTTCCCAGTATCAGGGTCTTTTCCAATGAATCAGCTCTTTGCATCATATGGGCCAAATATGGGAGATTCAGCTTCAGCTTCAGCAACAGTCCTTTGGAAGGATACTCAGGGTTAATTTCCTTTAGGATTGACTGGTTTGATCTCCTTGCAGTCCAGGGGACTCTCAAGAGTCTTCTCCAGAACCACAATTCAAAAGAGTACATTCTTTAGCTCTCAGCCTTCTTTACGGTCCAACTCACACATCTGTACATGACTGCTGGAAAAACTATACCTTTGACTATATGGATCTTTCTTGGCAAAGTGACATCTTTGCTTTTTAATATGCTGTCTAGGTTTGTCATAGCTTTCCTTCCAAGGGGAAATGTCTTTTTATTTCATGTCTGCAGTCACTATCAGCAGTGATTTTGGAACCCAAGAACAGAAAATATGTCACTGCTTCCACTTTTCCCATTTCTATTTGCCATAAAGTTATGGGACTGGATGCAATTATCTTTGTTTTTTCAATGTTGAGTTTTAAGCCAGCTTTTTCACTCTCCTCTTTCACCCTTGTCAAGAGGCTTCCTTAGTTCCTCTTCACTTTCTTCCGAAAGTGGTATCATCTGCTTATCTTAGGTTGTTGATATTTCTCCCGGCAGTCTTGATTCCAGCTTGTGATTCATCTAGCCCAGCATTTCACATGATGTCCTCTGCATACAAGTTAAATAAACAGGGTGACAGTATTTAGCCTTGTCGAACTCCTTTCCCAATTTATAACCACTCAGTTGTTCAGTGTCTGGTTCTAACTTTTGTCTCTTGATCCTCATATAAGTTTCTCCGGAGACAGGTGTGGTTGTCCCATCTTCTTAAGGATTTTCCAGTTTGCTGTGATCCACACAGTCAAGGCCCGCTTGACCTCACACTCCAGAATGTCTGGCTCTAGGTGAGTGACCACACTATTGTGGTTTTCCAAGTCATTAAGACCTTTCTTGTATAGTTCTTCTGTGTATCCTTTCAACCTCTTCTTAAATCTCTCTGCTTCTGTTAAGTCCATAAGGTCCATTTCTGTCCTTTCTCATGCCTGTCCTTTCATGAAATGTTCCCTTGATATCTCTAGTTTTCTTAAAGAGCTCTCCAGTCTTCCCCATTCTGTTGTTTTCCTCTGTTTCTTTGCATTGTTTATTTAAGAAGGCTTTCTTATCTCTCCTTGCTATTCTCTGGAACTCTGCATTCAGTTGGATATATCTTTCCCTTTCTCCTTTGCCTTTCACTTCTCTTCTTTTCTCAGCTATTTGTAAAGCCTCCTCAGACAACTGGTTTGCCTTCTTGCATTTCTTTTTCTTTGGGATGGTTTTGGTCATTGCCTCCTGTACAATACTATGGACTTCCATCCATAATGGCTAGGGAGGGAAGTGGAAATACTTGAATTTCCCTGGAAAAGGGTTGAGGAAAATGCTGGCAGGTAAAAGGATAGTGAAAGAGATTTAGAGATGTCATCATACTAAAATTAGTGCATAATTAGTATATACTAAAATTAGTACATAATAGGCCCAGCAGGGGATGATACTCTGAGGTAGGCCTGGGGACACACCCTTCACTAAGACATCAGGAATATGCTGGTGTGATGTGCCGCAGACTCACTAAGAAGTTCACTGGGGGCTCTCCTCTGTAGACCAAGGCTGACATGGGAGGGGCTGGGTGGTGGGTGCCACAAATCTGGCTCATTATTATCAGGGACAGTGGGCCCAAGTAATGGAGGTAGGGTGGTATATAACCACTTGAAGTCAGGAGGTCACAATTATGATAACTCTTGGAAAGTTGGAAGGGCAGTAAAGGGGCTTGACTCACAGAGAATTACAGATATAGCTAATAGAATTATAGATATGGCTAATAGACTATGGTGGGCTTCCCTGGTAGCTCAGTTGGTAAAGAATCCACCAGTAATGCAGGAGACCCTGCTTCGATTCCTGGGTCAGGAAGATCCCTGATAGGCTACCCGCTCCAGTATTCTTGGGCTTCCCTTGTGGCTCAGCTGGTAAAGAATCCACCTACAATGTGGGAGACCTGGGTTCGATTCCTGGGTTGGGAAGATCTCCTGGAGAAGGGAAAGGCTACCCACTCCAGTATTCTGGCCTGGAGAATTCCATGGACTGTATAGTCCATGGTGTTGCAAAGAGTCAGACATGACTGAGTGACTTTCACTTTCCTTAGGTGCAGAAGAGACCAGCAGCCAACAACAGGGTTTCTTAATATCTTTGGCCTCTAAAGCAGAAGGCTGAGTGTGTTTGCCCCCATAAAAAGTCAGCAATTCCTTGCTCAGTCTCAGACCCAAATCAGTTTTTAGTATCTGGAACCACTGGCCCATGAGATAGCCAGTCTGAGGAAGAACCTGAAGCACTGTGGCAAGTATATCCTATTTCTAGGATTCCTATGTTTCTTCCCCAACAGGACATATGGCTGTTACTTAGATATTTGTAAACTGATGAAAGGGGAATATCTATGTATTTCAAGGGTCTGGGCACAGGCTTGATTTCACATTAATACCTGAAAACTGAAAGCATTGTAATTCTTCTTAGTTGGAGTAGGGGCTTACAGAGACTCAGTAATAAATGGAATCCTGGCTAAAGTCTGGCTCAGAGTGAATCCACTGTATCTGTGAACAAGCCCTATGGTCATCCCCTGAACCAAGTGTATATTGGAATTGGTGTACTTGGCAGTTGGAGCAACCATCATATGAAGGTCCAGAAGATGACGCTATAGTGGGAAAGGCCAAGTGGAAACCTCTGAACCTTCATCCCCGGGCCAAGATAGCTCATAACAAACAAAGCAAAGCAATATTGCATCTTTAGGCAGAGATTAGCACCAACTTTATAGACCTAAAGGATTTAGACTGTTGGCTCCTATCACATCTGCATTTGATTCCCTGGTCTCAGAAATATAATGGATCCAGAGGCTGACTATAGCATCGACCACCACAGTCTTAATTGAGTTGCAGCCCTGATTACACCTGCTGTGCTGGAAGCAGGATGCTGGACACGATGTTACTGTTCAGTTCAGTTCATTTCACTCACTCAGTTGTGTCCGACTCTTTGCGACCCCATGAATTGCAGCACGCCAGGCCTCCCTGTCCATCCCCAACTCTGGAGTTCACTCAAACTCATGTCCATCAGTTGGTGATGCCATCCAGCCATCTCATCTTCTGTCGACCCCTTCTCCTCCTGCCCCCAATCCCTCCCAGTATCAGAGTCTTTTCCAGTGAGTCAACTCTTCACACCAGGTGGCCAAAGTATTGGAGTTTCAGCTTTAGCATCATTCCTTCCAAAAACACACACAGGACTGATCTCCTTCAGAATGGACTGGCTGGATCTCCTTGCAGTCCAAGGGACTCTCAAGAGTCTTCTCCAACACCACAGTTCAAAAGCATCAATTCTTCAGTGCTCAGCCTTCTTCACAGTCCAACTCTCACATCCATACATGACCACTGGAAAAACCATAGCCTTGACTAGATGGACCTTTGTTGGCAAAGTATTGTCTCTGCTTTTCAATATGCTGTCTAGGTTGGTCATAACTTTTCTTCCAAGGACTAAGTGTCTTTGAATTTCATGGCTGCAGTCACCATCGGCAGTGATTTTGGAGCCCCCCAAAATAAAGTCTGACACTGTTTCCACTGTTTTCCCATCTATTTCCCATGAAGTGATGGGACCAGATGCCGTGATCTTAGATTTTTAAATGTTGAGCTTTAAGCCAACGTTTTTACTCTCCTCTTTCACTTTCATCAAGTGGCTCTTTAGTTCCTCTTCACTTTCTGCCTTAAGGGTGGTGTCATCTGCATATCTGAGGTTATTGATATTTCTCCTGGCAGTCTTGATTCCAGCTTGTGTTTCATCCAGCCTGGCATTTCACATGATGTACTCTGCATATAAGTTAAATAAGCAGCGTCACAATATACAGCCTTAACATATTCCTTTCCCAGTTTGGAACCAGTCCATTGTTCCATGTCTGGTTCTAACTGCTACTTCTTGACCTGCATACAGATTTCTCAAGAGGCAGGTAAGGAGGTCTGGTATTCTCATCTCTTGAAGAATTTTCCACATTTTGTTGTGATCCACACAGTCAAAGGCTTTGGCATAGTCAATAAGGCAGTAGATGTTTTTCTGGAATTCTCTTGCTTTTTGATGATCCAGCAAATATTGGCAATTTGATCTCTGATTCCTCTGCCTTTTCTAAATCCAGCTTGCACATCTGGAAGTTCTCAGTTCACATACTGCTGAAGCCTAACTTGGAGAATTTTGAACTTTACTTTGTTAGCATATGAGATGAGTGCAATTGCGCAGTAGTTTGAACATTCTTTGGTCTTACCTTTCTTTGGGATTGGAATGAAAACTGACCTTTTCCAGTCCTGTGGCCACTGCTGACTTTTCCAAATTTGCTGACATATTGAGTGCAGCATCTGCATTATAACCACATTCAAGAGTTAGAATCTTGAATCTAACTTCACAGGTGGTGTTAGTGATAAAGAATCCACCTGCCAATGTAGTAGATGCAGGAGATGTTTGTTTGATTCCTGGATCGTGAAGGTCATCTGGAGCAGGAACTGGCAACCCACTCCGGTATTCTTACCTGGAAAATTCCACTGGCAGAGGAGCCTAGTGGCTACAGTCCATGGAGACACGAAGAGTCGGACATGACTGAGTGAGCACAGGGAGCCCCAGTGCAGAACTGTAGCCCCCAGTGCAGAACTGTAGCCCCGTTTCTTTTGGCTCCCTGATCAATGGAAATGTTTCCTCACAAATTACGGTTGTTTCATCAGCTCCAAGCTCTGATTCTTGTTTCTTGAGCTCAGTGAGAAGTCATGTTCTACTTTGCTTCTAGGTGCAGGGTACTCTTGGTACCTGGTTTCTGAAAGTGTCTCCAAAGAGAAAGTCTCAGAAATATGGACTTGCAGCCTATATTTCCTTTCTCTCAGTTGTTACAATAGTGTTCCATTGTACAGTTCCTAAAAACAGTTACCTATTATGGTTTTTCCAGTTTTATCTCTGACATGGCAGAAATGCAAGTTCCATTCTGAGCACTGCATCCTCAGGAAGACTGGAAGCCCCTGTCTCCTGTGCTTTGAACTGAGTTTACAGAGACGTAAGTGATTAGTCTGAAACAGTTCATGCCAGTCAGGTCTCAGATTTACACCCAAGATATCAAGGTTTTATATGTGATGATAATAAGTCTGCTTGATTCCGTGTAGCTTCTAGGCTTGCGGGGCAAGTTTGGGCTCAGTGGAAAAGAGTGCTGGACTCAGGCTTCAGTGACTGGTTGCCATGGTTATGGGAGGAGAATATCATGGCCAGAATGGTTTGCTCTCCAAACCCTGTATCACACCATTTTTTTTTTTTTTTAACTAGTAGAGAAGTGATCTGATAGGACTCAGAAGTCCTGACTTCACCTGGTGATTTGGGATTCACCTTGTGGGTTTCATCTTCTGTTTTTCCAACTTTGAAGAAGCACATGGATGTCTCCTGGGTAGAGCTGGTTTGAACTGAGTTGGAATGGGTGAATGGGGGTCCATTTACTATCCTGGCAGGTGTACTGTGCTCCTCAGTTCTCATCCTTGGCAATTAATGGGAGTTCTTCTGTTAGACTGAATGGGTGATAAATGCCTACAGTTTCCCATGGATCTATTTTACTGAAGAGTTCTATCCCTGAAAAAAAGGGAACCGAAAATTCAAACAGATCAATTAGCAATTGTTTTAAGCATACATTTTTGAACCCAAGGATGTTTGGCTAATTTTACAGTTGGCTTTAGTTGGAGTCATTACTGAATGTCTCCTGCCTAAATTATGTTGTATTCAAAATGTGAAAATTTTCATTTCATTTGGCAGCAGCCACTCAAGTGGAAAACTGAAAATCCCCAAACAGAAAATTAGCAAATATTTGTTCTGTCACAGCTCAAGCACATGGTATTCTTCCCCACCCTGAACAGAATTATCCTGGCCTCCTAGCCAAGGTATGCAGCTATTTTACAACATCCCAGGGGAAAGGCGCCCCATGGGAACCAATGAGCTGATTATTTAATCATAAAAGACAAAGGTTTAAAAAGAGAAATATAAATGTCTTCAGCAGAGTCCCTGAGGACACCACGGCTTAGGAGCTCGTCATATAACTGAGGCCTGCTCGCTGTTCTGAACATCACAGACCCTGGAATGCTGGGGCACAGTTGAATGCACCTTGGTGGAGGCCCCCACTCCCAATAGGATAGCTGCCTTCCCATTTAAACATCACATTTTGTTCAGTGAGTTGATATTATGCAAGTTGAACTAAACGTGTGGACCAGAGTAAACTTCTAAATATCAGACTGTTTGCTCTTTTTCCCATTTTATTTCATAATTGCTAATACTTTGACATAATATAAACCCCATCCCTCCCCCTTTTTAAACAAAGAAGTACATTGCAAGACTTTTTTTTTTTTTTTTTTGCTTCTCTTGCCCTTTGGGTCAAATTAATGCTTAATGTAGAGAGAAAGAAATGAGTTAATGCTATTTTTGAATTAAAAAACTGACCTTTGGAGTCAGGGACAGAGATAATATACAGAATTCATGAGGAAAGTGTGTGTGTGTGTGTGTGTGTGTGTGTGTGTGTGTGTGAATGCGTGAGCTGTATGTTGCCAGAACCTACTGTGTGTTGTTTGTTTTATTTTGTTTTTGTTTTCTTTTTGAACGCCTAAAAACTTATGCCCTAAATAATAGATTTAGGAAGTAAGACCACCTTATCCCTGAAAGGTAGCTAAGGATTGAGACTGATGGGGAAAGATGTAAAAAAATATATTAGGCGCTAGTGAGTCCCTGTTCCCTCCCCGTTTCTGGACTCTCCCACTGTGGGAATAGATTGATGGAAACTGCAGCGAGGTCTGGGGAGGGGATCTGTGGGCAGAAAGGACAAGTGCTCTGTTCCAGGTTGGCCCGGGAGAGCGAGCCGCCTCCTCCGAGGTTTGTGGAAATGGCAGTGTGCCGGGTGTAGGGATTAGAGGGAGGAGGGCAGCCCCTGGGCCTTTCTATGCCCAGACATTCCCCCGGCGCAGGTGCAAGAAGCTGCCTAGAGAGGCTGGCGGCCCTGACGGAGCCCAGACATGGACGGGGCAGCGTGGCCTCCAGCGGGGCCCCTAAGGACCAGAGGGCGCGGTAGGAATGTGGCCGTCAGCGCCAGATGCTGCAGGCGGGGCAGAGCTGGGGACAGACTGCACATTAGTGGGAGACTACAGGGCTCCTAGCGCGCCTGCGGACCTGCTGCCTCACCCTGTCACAGCCTGATGCTGAAAAGAGCCCTCCCCTGCCCAGCCCTTTACAGGGCTGAAGATCTTGAACTGTCCCATCTGCAACCTGTGTTGACTGAATTTACCCAAGGTAGACTAAATACATTTGGAAATACTAGAGAAAATTCCTATTACTAGGTAGAAAAATAGCTATTTCAGATAGAAACTATATTCTGTGGTAAGAAAAGTATAAGAAAATTGAACTTGTTAGTATTTGCATTTATGATTTTTGAAATTCATAATCATTTTCACTGGGTTTAATATCCAGACTGTGTTTTTCCCATGGAAAGTGTCAGCCTTGTTCAAAGAGCTAAAACCGCTGGCTCCATGCCTCTACAACCCTTGCTCTGGTTTCTGCCTCGGCTGGCAGTGCCATTTCTTTTCCCTAGGGAGCCCATGGAGATTCAGTTTATTCTTTTCACGATGCTGATCACTTCTCATCTTTTATGGTGGTTATTTATATGTACTGTAAATATATTAGCTGTCTATTATATTCAAATAAGGATACTTACTCGGAGAAGTTAGGTTATTGATAAATAGTGAACTCCATCTTTATGTTTTCATCAGTTGTCTGCTTCCAGTGATTCTCGATCACTGTATATGTTAGAACCACTCTGGATTCTTTAAAAGCATGAAATGTTCTGGCCCCAATCTGGAACCGAGAGAGTATCCCAGGACGTCATCTCCTCCCCTTCCTCCTTCCGCTCCTCCTTGTCTCTCCCCTTTCCTCTGTTCTTCCTCCCTTCCTCCATCTCTTCTTTAACATGTAACCTTCCTTCCTATTTCTCTTCCTTCTGTGCGTCCACCCTCCTTCACCAGCTCTTCCCCTTCTTTGTTCCTGTGGCTGACATGCAGCCTAAAGTTGCCTCCATCAGCTTTTCAGATTAACCAAGGACAGGGTAGCCAGCAAATAATCCAGCTGAAGTGACTAGCAGTATTGGGTCCCATTTGATAGAGGGACTTCTAGATGATCGATTTTCAATTCTTTTGTTCCTTTATTACATGAAGAAACCAAAGTAGCGTAAGAACAATGTTTCTGCATGATGAATAAAAATATTAGATGAGGGAGTAATCAAGCTGCAAGCTTCTAATGACTGTCACCCTGGAGGACTCAAGAGGGTGGCCATTGTCTCTCTATATTGACCCTAGTAGATCCACCAGAGGACTCTGCTGCCCCAGCGCCTTGTCTGGCAGTTGGTAATTAATAAAACAATGAAAACAACCATTACCATTCAGGGATGGTTTTATCTGCTGACTGTGATTCTAGTGAAGAGGTCAAGAACTATATCATTGGCAAGGAATATCAAAAAGACCCATTGTTTATCTCTGAGTAGGCAGAAGAAAGTGCTGGACTAGCTGGATCACTGAGCCTGAGCCTTTGTGCCTTTACTATGTCTTGTTCCCAACTTTCAGAGTTGATATACAAACGCTGGGAAGCAGTGCCTATGGGATGACCTGGAGGGGGTGCTGAGTAGCAAAGGGAAAAGGAACTGACAGCAGATAGTCATCACCTGATGATGAGATTTATCCCTCTTGTCTGTACATTTCCAGACACGTCTTTCCCATTCTGTCTCAGAACCCTGCCTCTTGATAATGTAGAGCTCATTTGTTAGCACTTTTGTTAACAGTCTCTCTCCTCAACCTTGGAGCCTAGGTGTGCTTTGCTGGGGGTTGTGGGTCAAGGTATTGTTGCTTCTGGTCCAGTCTTACCTGCCTTACATATTAGCCACGCACCTTTGAACAGATCATTTCCCACCTGTAAATGTCGGTTTCTTCAGTTATCCTGTTGGGATGATAATAATGGCTCTCTGCCTTTGTGACCTGGGAACCTTGTCTTTACCTTTTTCATTGGAGCAAAGCCTCCTCTCCTTGGTCTGTGTGAGATCCTGGTTGCAGACTGCACTGAAGTACACAGTGTCAAATTCTTCCATGAAGCTTTTCATTCTTAGAATCATTTTGATGTAGATCAAAAGGCTTGCTGTGATCTCTTGCTATTCTTCTGCATACAGGTGGAGTTTTATGTTAAAAATATCTGTGTTTTGTGGGAGAAGAAAGGATCTGCACCTCATTGGGATGTTATTACCATTAGTACCAACTTGTTCAACCTTTAAATAACTGGCAAAATGGTGACCACTGACTCTGCTATTTCTGTTTTACTAGGGTAAAGCTGGAGTTTCCAGGGCTTACAGTATATAGGTATGATAAATATCTATCCATGCATATATATACATATACATATATTTATGTTATAAGACTGATGCTGGATATTATTTTTCTAACTATTGATATACCACAAATTAACCTTATTTAATGAAACTGAATGGTCACATTCTATTCTTTGTGCATTCAAAAAAACCTTTTGTGGTCAATTATGTGGATAAATATCATGGCTTGAAAGTTTGTAGGGTGGGAGAAATGCATTGAAGTCATCCAGCATGGAATGGAATGCTCAGTACATGGTAGGTATGATGATGACTACTAAGCACAAGCGTTTATACAGTGAGAGCTCAGTGCCTAGGACTAGTTAGTTCCTGGGAATATGTGAGTGGATATTGCCCCTACCCTCAGGGAATTTAAAGCCTGTTTTATTTATTAAATGGCTTTTGGCCCGTTACATGCCTGCCTATGGGGAAGTCTTTATTGTTAGAGTGTGTGCCTAGTCTGAAGTTAAGTTAGACCCTGTCTTATCTTGTCCTTCAGCCCCACTTCTTCCTGTCCTGGGATATCCTTGCCCCAGACAGTTTACTGGGCTTCTCGGCCACAATGTAGCAATTTGTCTCTTGAAAACTAGGTATCAAAACTTCCTCCTTTACTATATTTCCCAATTAAAATTCATATACTGAAATCAGTAGCTTTATCTAAGTAGCAGGAAAGTAATGTTGAATAAATTTATCTTAAGAATTTACTAAAGGGGTAGGAAGAGATTTCCCAGTTTCTATATTAGTTCCCTTTTAATTAGGTTATTCAAAACATTTACTGATCTCAACAGATAGTAGAGATACAAAGTAAGGAAGACAGAGTAGTTTCTGGTTTTAAGAAATTTACATTTAAAAACTTTGAACACGTTTGTGGGCTGTCACAGAACCACAAAATTGTTACTTTCTCCCCTGCTCAAGCCAGTTCATCTCTGGATATTTCACACATGGTAATGTCATAGATAAAATTATATATTTTATATATCATAAATTATATTCTTACAAGTTATGTATTATATAATTTTATGAACAAGTTGTATATTATTTTGCCTGTCCTAATGAAGTGACCTTAAATCCGTCCATTATGGATATAAAAATAAATACTACATATATTTAAATTTACCCCAAATATCTGTATAAAAGACTTCCTTCTTTTCTATGCCCACAAACTTTTGGAAATTCTTCATCTTAAAGTGTGACCTACTCATCTATGAACAATTCAAAATAATCCATGTTAATAACAACAACAACAATTTAAAAAAACCCAACAAATTTCAGATAGAATGAGGAAGGTGTATTTGAGTCCTCAGATAGGAAAGTGATGGAAATAAAAGAAATTCTCCAGGAATATTGTGGTTAAGAACTTAAGTTTTGAAGTCACAAGCAAGTATTATATCCCACTGTGTCACTAAATCACCCTGTGATCTCTAACAACTGGCTTGACCTCTTTGAACTTAGAATTTGTTAAATAGGGGCTTAATACCGAACTCACAGGATTGTCATAAGTAGCAAGTTTGGAATGCTTGTAAAACCTTTAGTACAGTGTTCAGGCCGTGTAAAATGCCCAATACATGTTTACTCTCCCATTTAATGGATGAGGATAGTGAGAACAAGACAGGCTGCTTACCTGCCTGAGATCACACAGCAAGGTAGTGACCTGCAGTTCAAAGCACTTGTATTCTATAGAGATGCATACAGAGGCAATTTCACTTTTTTTAAGTCAAGTACTGTCCCTGGACTCTTAAGCCTACACAGAGATCTCTGCAACTTTTGAACCTATACAGGATCCCTTCATTGCTTGTGTGTTTGGTGTTTCTGGGTATCAATGAGTGTGTTTGTGTCTGTATTCACAGATGCCCATGATTCCGGTTCCCACCCTTCAATCCCTCCTAGGGGAGGGCAAGGGCCCTTTGTTCTGCATGGACTTTTTGATGGAAGTAGAGTCTTTCTGTTTAAGGAAAAGAGCAGTCAAACAAATTTAGACTCGGCACTTTCTAAATCATTTGAATTCAGAGACTTCATTAATGCTTTTGCATAGATCTTTGAGAAGGATGTCTCAGGGTCTGAGAGACTTGCAGGGAGTTTTTCCTGTAGATCAGTGGTTCTCCAACTTGACCCTGGCATAGAATCACACAAAGGGCTTTTAAATCACAGGTCACTCAGCCTCACCCCTACAGTTTCTAATTTGGCGGGTCTGCAGCAGAATCCTAGAATTTGCATTTCTAGTATGTTCCCAAGTGATGCTGACACTGCTTGGCTGGTAACCACGCTTTTAGAACCATTGCTTAGATCTTTACAAGAGAGCAAGTATTAACCTGAAGAAGGATGACACTGGGCAAGGAGAGCTCAGCAGATACAGTGTTTTCAGAATGAGATCAACTATCCAGAAAGTGCCAACAAAAAGAGACATACTTCTTCATAGATGAATTCATGTAGTAGGATAAATCATATGCTGATTTACTCTCTGACTAGTGACACCTTTGTTGAAGCAGAAGTTTTTTTTATCAGATGTGGGAAATTCAAATCTCATTTTCAAAGGAGAGACTTTCTTTAGACTGATGGGAAGGACATGAACTTTAGCTCTTTGGGCTCAAATTGTGGTCTGTATTTGCTTCAAAACTTTGAAGTTAGTTAATATTTCCAAGCCCAACTAGAAAATGGAGATATTAAAGCCTAATCTTGAAAGACTGTTTCAGGGCTTTACAAAGTGCTTATTTGACAGTAGGAATTGAATAAAAGCAGATATTTATGTTATTATTCAAAAAGTGGTAGTTTTCCTGTCATTTGGCTTTAGAATGCTGAATCAGAGAATATGAACCCATAAATGTCTCTAAACTAAACCTTTAAATACCTTTTCCCTTCAGGCTATCACTGCAACTAAAATTCATACTATTCTATGTCAAAATCTTCATTGATTTAATGTCAAGTTAAATAGGATTAGGGGTTGTATACTTCATTCAATTCAATATGCATATATTGTAGGCAAATGAGTCCAAAGGAGTTAATATGGGAAAGTATTGTTTCATCATTCAAAGCTATGAAAACCCTCTTTGACCAATTGCTGACATTTTTGAGGGCTACAAAAATTAAAACAATAAAACCAAAATATCGGCTGAAGGTCAGAACTTTAGATGAAAATTATTTGTAGGATTATATACAAAAAGTTTTCTATAATTTATTGGCAATTTGTGGACTTTTCAAGATCATGTTTTCTTACTTGTATTTGTTGTCTGATATAACTTCAGTAGCCAATGTCCGGGTAAGAGGCAACTCTGCCCAGCTTCACCCACTGCATATTTGACCATTTAAAACTGCTTTTCATGAATGGATGGCTAATGTATGTAAGTAACTTTCTTTTTTAAACTTATTTATTTTTGGGTGCTTTGGGTCTTCTTTGCCTCACTTGGGCTTTCTCTAGTTGTGCAGAGTGGGTGCTACTTGCTTCTCATAGCAGCGGCTTCTCTTGTTGCAGAAAACTGGCTCTCAAGCTTCTGGGCTTCCGTAGTTGTGGGACGTGGGCTAAGTTGCCCCAGAGCATGTTTGATTTTTCCCAGACCAGGGTTCCAACCTGTGTCCCCTGCACTGTCAGGCAGATTCTTAACCACTGGACCCCCAGGAAGCCTTGTAGATACCTGTGTCAATTGGGTAAATGGTCACATGGCCTAAATAGTCAGCGCTACCGCTGACTTCTAAGACTTCATTATCCTTAGAGTCGTGTCAGGGTCAGTGTAAAGGGAATGACATTGAACTTAATTATTTATTCCTAATTAGGCAGCCTCTTGTGGATGATTATAACTTCATTGGATAATTGATTCTATTTGACAGCCATACAAGGTGATTCTACTCTAACTCATCTGTGATTGAATGGGTTTCAGCAATAATCATAGAGAGACTTGGAACAGATAACAAAATAAGTTGTCACCCTGGTTAACTTGGAGAGGGAGCTCAAGACATCACTTCCCACTACTCCTCCTCCACTCAAAGGTAAGCAAGTTGCAAATAAAGGAATAAAAAGGTATTCTCAGGTATATGTGATTGAACATGACGTTTAGGAGAAGCTTTTAAGTGGAGAAACAAAACAGTTTTATCTAAAATACAAATATGACTCTTCCTTTCTGCTCATTCATAAGTTTCCTGTAGTTGGGTAGTTTAACATTTTCTTCAGTAGAACAGGATAGGGAATGGTTCTCTTAGGCCCATATATTTCAGCTCTTGACTTTCTTACTTATACTTGTTTTGTATAATCCTTTCAACATCTAAGTGCTGAGATCCAGGAAGGCCAAACCAGTGTGTGATTCTGGAGGAGAGAGGCCAAGGAAAAAGCTGTTTGATTTCCCTAGAATGTATAGAGTGTGACAAAAATATATGAAAAAGCTAAATGGAATACTAACTGGTGATTTGGGGCCAAGGCTCGTCTAATAATAATGGGCATCTATTTGGGCATATACCATTTGAGAAGATTCTGTATTTCTGGTAGCATAATAGGGATTCTGGAGGCCAATAATGTCCTCTAATCTCTCTCTCTTATTATAAGTAGAGCTTATAAAAAAAAAAAAAATCTCACAGTTACATCATGCCTCTGCTAACATTAAAACATGCTTTAAAATACATTTAAATGATGTATAAAATATATGAATTTATATATATTGGTTATAATTGCATAGTAAAATTTTAGAAGGTTAAAGAAGCAACTGTTGACATGTATTGCTGCCCAGTAACTTTGAGTTCTGACCACCCCGCGCTCTGGGGGCAAAAGAAAGAAAGGCTTACTGTTCCTTGTATAAGTGTGTATGTGTGTTTATGTGGGTGTGTGTACTAAGTGCATCTATTCCTTTTCAGTAAATGTTATACACTGAAATGATCATTGTTGTTATTTATAGGTTGTAGGTTTGAAAATGATTTATTTCTCTTTTAAAATGTCTTTCTGTTTTCTGATAAATTTTTTTGATAATCATCATGTATTACTTTAAAATGAGGCAAAAAATAATTTCTATTCATCATTTAATCCTTAAAGCAACTAAGCCCAGGGCTCTCTGGGCTTTAGTTTCTAATAGGATTAAATAATTTGTCTATGATATTATCTGGCAAAATCTGGGATTCAAACCTGCTTTTCTGACTTATTCAGCCATGCCAAACAGGCAAAATTATGATAAGAAGAATGAAGACTTAACGTCTTCTTAACATCCACTACCCCAAGAGACTCCACTAGTCAGAGCGCCCTTTCACAAAGTTTCTCATGACTCATTAAGTTGAGTCCATTTGAACTCTGTGGATGCCTCTGAGTCAAAACTTGGGGAGAAAGGGCCTTGAGGAGGGGGACTCTGATGATACCAAAGGGCTGACCTTCTCTTGCCTGTCTTATTCAAGGGGTTGCATTCTTTACCTTTTAAAGTTCTATTTCTCTGGGTACATTCCTAGGGACCAGAAAGACTCATTAGAATTCAGTCCCTACTGTCTGCAGAAAGGCAATTTACATGTGGCACCAGCGCAGACATGCTCCTTCTAATTCATTTGAAGGGTGCCCAAGGAGAGCAGCAGAGTTTACTCTTTGCCTGCAGCCTTACTGGTGCTCATTAAGGTGGCTTTATGGTCTCATTTTTGGTCTGGCTACTTTCCAGAAGGGTTTACCAGAGTTCTTAGAGAGAGGCCACCATATGAGGTGAAGGTGAGCCCAAGGCCCAGAATTGAATTTCTGCTTGTCAAAGGATGCTGCTCTTCGGGCAGCAACGGCCGGCACCTTGGATAAGCACTACCACTCCTGCCCTGTGGCTGTGACAGTAGCTGCTAATTGATTTCTTGGCTGAGTCTGCATAGTTTCTGCACCCTGGGGCTTCCTATAGCTCAGTTGGTAAAGAATCTGCCTGCACTGCAGGAGACCCCGCTTCAATTTCTGGGCTGGGAAGATCTGCTGGAGAAGGGATAGGCTATCCACTCCAGTATTCTTGGGCTTCCCTGTGGCCCAAATAAAAGAATCCGCCTGCAATGAGGGAGATCTGGGTTTGATCCCTGGGTTGGGAAGATCCCCTGGAGAAGGGAAAGGCTACCCACTCCAGTATTTTGGCCTGGAGAATTCCATCTATGGGGTCACAAAGAGTCGGACACGACTGAGCAACTTTCACTTTCACTTTGGCACGTTTATCACATCCCTCTAGGAAGTTATACCCATTGACTGACCATGCTTGTCATGCAACAAGTTGAAATCTGTGGGCTGCCCCTGAAATAAAGGGGCATGGAGCTGAGACCTTAGAGCACCATCACCAAGAGATTTGTTTCCTGGCTCAAGTTTACAGTGGTCCCAGTCGCTTTTCTTTGTGCTCCTCTTTTCTTGATCTCTTTAGTTTTTCTCATGAGGAACTGACCACAGCACATCATCTGGGGGAATGATCTGCTTAGAGCAGAGAAGAAAGAGTGGGCTTCTTACCTTCTTCCACCCCAGATGGTTCTCTAGCTGTTGATGCAGCAGCATTTACTACCTCCTAGAACGTTTGTTTGCTGTGGATCTGTGTCTCTTCCACCCTGAAGAAGTGTTTAGAATAAAAAAAGAATTCTTTTGGAACTCATGTGGAGGGTTATACTTTTATTCATATTAAATTTATTGTGAAGACTTGATTCATTGTTCAGCCTTTGGTCATCATTTGGTACAGAATTCTGTGGTGAAACATGTGTTTTCTTCCTCAAAGCTTTTCTTGCCCACAGGTTTGGTGAGCAGCATCTTCTGTCTTTCTTTAGGAACAATCCATGATATTTAGTGTTTCTACATCTCTGCATTAAGAGGAGAGTGCAGTAGGCCCTTCTCCTTCTCTGATTAGTTTATATCCATTTTTCAGTTCTCAGCTGCTATCTTTTTCTTGGAAGACTTTCTTAACCCCCAACTCTGTTACTTTTCCCAGACTTGTGACCTTGAATTGGCCAGGTGGTTCATCTGTGAATTGAAGGATTAAGCATTAGATGCTATTTAAAGTCTCAGGATGCTACCCTAGGCTAACTGGCAAACATCTTGGCTACATTTACTGCTTTCTCTGTTCAATTTAAAGCATCATATTGGCTTATCAAAAACTTTTCCTCTTACATTGCTACAAAAACATTGGTCTGCTCTGTTCTTAAACAAAACAAAACCAAAACCCTGCCATAAGTACTAGAATTCTTTATTGTTTAAATCCGAAGCAAGTTAAATAAGAACTGAGATAAAGGAATTGTTTATACATGGAAATTGTTTTCCACCTATGGTACATTGATCCCTGATTATTCTTTCCCACCCTTCTTCTATCTTGCCTTTATTGACTTTGGTGATTGCACGTGCTCTCTCTCTCTCTCTATATATATATATATAATATATATAATGTATATATAATATAATATAATATAAAATCAGTTCAACTGATCTTTAAATCAAGATAGGGGAGATCAGTATTTTCCTTCCCAGGAGATGTGTCAACCATCATTAAAGATGCAGACAGCAAAACAGCAATTTGAGCCTCAGAGAGCAAGTTGGAAAAAAATAATTTACAGTTTTGTTTTTACTGCTGGCATTACACTAAATCACACCCAGTCCCTTCATTTGTTAGGCATGCTTTCAGTCTGGGATCAGAACAAGTCTAACACTGTAGGTTCCCCCACTCTTTTTGCAAATAGCATTTTTCAGAAACCTAGAGCCGAGAAAAAGAGAATCATGGCTGCACAGATACAAATGCCTGATCTGTCCCTGGACCACTGACCGAGGAAGGCAGGCAAGGTTGAACGTGAGAGCATGACTCATGGCAGTTGAGAGAAGAATGAAACTCTTGTCTTTTTTCTCCTTTTCCTTTTCAGAAAGCCTCAGTCAATACCCCACTTGTAAGTGCACCAAGGGGCACAGGAGCAGAGAATCCAATACAAATGCATTAGAACCTTTTAAATTTGATACAGTACAAAGGCAGAAGTATTCTTGTCATTGAATTTCTTGTATCAGGACAATTCTTTCAAATTACCTGGGCTGGAGGGCTTTTGGAATAGAAGGAGTTTATGTCAATTTAGCATTACCCTTTGCTTCTCAGAATTTTAAGGTGTTTTTTAAATTAATATTTTATGCTTTGGTTGACATTATCAACAATAATGAAACCGAATCCTCCTAAAACTGAATTCCCTTATTGAGTTTATGATTAATCTTTGTATCCAAAACTTGATTCCTTCTCTTTGTTCTATCTGACTTCAGTTCTATGCTAACTGACAGCTAAATCAATCAGATGATTAAGATAACATCATTGATAGCATCGTTAATGCACTAAAATTGCTGTTGTAGATATCATCATTAATATACAAACCCAGGTTGTTTCTCCAGGGCAAGATGAGCTTACAGATCCCTGAGCCACAGACCACCTGGCCTGAGAATCATAAACCAGAGACACTCTGACTCCTGAAAGTACGATTAAGAAATGTCATAGAAATGCCACTAGCTGATGATTAACCCCTGCCTCTTTGTTCTTTCCCTCTAAAAATCCCACGACTCAAACATCAAGTTAGAGTGGATCTGAGGTTTCTCTCCCTTGCTTGGTGCCCTGCAAATAAATCCTTACCTTTGCTGCAAACACCTGCTATCAGAGTTTGGCTTCCAGCACTATGAGCACGTGAGTTCTTGTTCAGTAACAATGGTAACCCATTGTTGCTTTGAAAGTTCTATGGGCCTTTGATATAGAATTTGGAAATCAACTATGCCAATATTACCTGTTTTGAAAATGAAGATTTTGAAGTTTAGGCAGGAGAATACCTTGGCAGAGTTAGAACTAGCAAGTTTCTGCTGGGTCTCCGTCCAGATTGAGCCACAGGTTAAATCCTTTTCAATCTGACCACATCTGCATGAGGCCCTCATGTGTCTAGTCATTGCTGCCATGGATATCTCACAATTAAAAGACTTGGAGCCCTGGAAAGCTGGGTGGCCTGCCACAAACAGGAAATGGTAGCTCTCACAGACCTTCTTGATTCATGGGTCTGTTCTGAAGTGAACATTTTTTTAGACAACAGGCCTCATAGCTTAAGAAGGTGAAAAAAAAGAACAAACAAAATGACTCGGAGGGAAGAACAACACATAGAAAGGACAAGTGAGCATGTTGCTTTGGGGATGTCAAGGTCACTTCTAAGTGTTTAGATACAGTTCATTTATTGTGAATGCTCAGATGCTTTTTCTTTTGACGTTTATCCTAGTCCATCTCTTCCCTTTTGATGGTGTTGATTGATTATTGGTATATTATCCAGTGCAAGTATGAGTAAGTGAGGTCACTCACTACCCATTTCTGTTTTCAAAAGAAGAAAGTGAATTTTTCAGCGAGCAATTCCTTTTAATTCATTTTGAAACCCACATTGTAACTGTTTGCCAGATTCCATGATAGGCAATGCTGTTTTCTTCATGTATTAAGATATTGTTTTTCTTTGCCATAATCAAGTCCATAACTTTAGCACAGCAGCACTGCCTGCTGGCCAACTAAGCCATCCTCCTTGTCTTCCTTTTCGTATTTTCAGTCCTGAGTGACTGTTCTTGGTTCCTGATCAAGAAGAACAGCCGAAGTGTCAGGACTGACAGAGCAAACCCAAAAGAGAGTCACAGCCACCTCCTCTGTGAGTCCTGGCTCCTGAGATGAAAGTTGAGGCAGCTGAGAGCCGACTCACTGCTCTGCTGACTGCTCCCTTCATGGACGGAGAGCTCGGCAGATCAGTGAGCCTCTTCCTCTGAGGCCACGGTCTTCACATCCGCTCCTTCGCTTTGCTCCCCTGTAGACTTTAGTGCTATGAAACAAAGTTTTCCTAACACCAGGGAACTGCTTTCCGCCCTCTGAAGCTAGAATCCAAAGGAAGGAAAGGCTCAAACCGAGCCCCAGAGAACCCCTCACGTCAGCATCTCTGTGCTGTCCTTTTTGTTATTCAAAGTAAGAGTGCTGCTCTGTTGAAGGAAGTGAGGGGACTTGCTGAGAAGTCAGTGTCTGCCCAACTCCCTTTTAGGGTTCTGTGAATTCTAGGACAGAGCTTCAGCAGAGCTTTCTAAAGATCCAGTCATATCCTCTGCCTAGGTTTGGAAAAACACGCTCCATCTCTTCTAACCCTTCCATCAGCCGTCTTGTTTACTCCCTAAGTCGTGTCCGATTCTTTTGCGATCCATGGACTGTAGACCACCAGGCTCCTCTGTCCATGAGATTTTCCAGGCAAGAATACTGATGTGGGTTGTTGCCATTTCCTTCCTAACCCGGAGACTGAACCCCTGTCTCCTGCATTGAAGGTGGATTCGTTACCACTGAACCACCCAGGGAGCCCCATCAGCCCTTTACCTTCTGTGATCCAAATTGTCGCTCACAATTATCTTATTGATGTGAAAGGTAAAGGAGAGCTCAGACCTTCTGGAGCTGTTTTGGGAGTGCTAGAGCTGATAAGACAGTAAAAATGCAGTTTCTCTCATGAAAACCAGGATTTTTTTTTAATTAATTAATTAATTAATTAATTTTTAAAATTACAATACTGTATAGGAAACTTCTTTGTAAATTCTCCCCAGTCATTTGTCACAGCAAGAGTTATTTGGAGTAACATGAGTAAAGTTCTTGTGCGGAGTTAACCTTTTAAATGTCAGGGTTTTAACGATATCAGAGATATATAAGTAGTTTGAGGAAAGGAGAAGCTTAGAAAATTGACAGGGCACAAAGAAGGATGAAGATGGTTTTATTGCAAGTTAGAATTTTGTTTTCCTGAGGCTTACAGTTGACAGTCCAGCTTTGGATGTAAAGACTACCATCATCGACAGATTGGGACATAATGATGTTTACTGAATTTTATTGTGTATATATACACTTAATATCATAGACAGCAGTTCCCTTAGCTTATATTTGGACATAGATCAACTATTTAACTCCTACTTATTCTCCATCTCCACCTGGGCATGGACACGCCACACACATACACACATATGCTGCTCATTCCTGACCTTGTGAAGGAAAAGATAACCTTGAAAAGGAACTTTAAAAAATATACATATTACAAGTGTGATATTGAATATAGAAGAGACAAGACCAAGCAATAGACAGTGGTTTTCAGAATATGTTATTGTCAGTCAGTTCTCTTCTGTGATTATTCATTTCATGACTGAAAAAAGACAAACACAAAACCAAGAAATAGCAATGTCATCTCAGCCTCAAACAGATCTAATAAAAATCTTTTCATAGAGAATATCTATGATCCATAGTAACAGCTGTTGTCCATATTTGGCAATTATAAGCATATTATTTAGTATTTACTAAATACTATAATAGCAGAGTACTATAAAATGAATTATTTTATCTAGTTCTTTCTTCTAGGCAAAAAAAGAAAGAAAAGAAACAGGCAGAGAGAGAAAAAAGGCAGATACCTTTGGGAGAGCAATAAAAGAATTTTGCAAGGTTCGGTAATACAAGATATGATATAATTAATTCTGGCCATGTTAGAAGTATCTTGAGGATAAAGTATCTTGATGCAAAGCATACATTTCTAGGAAATAATGAGTCCTTAACTCTGTACGATAAAGTAAAAACTATCCTCAAAGTTAGGTACACCAGAGATTCAAATATATTGACTCATAACTTCTAGGGCTCCATAGGTGCAGAATAACCAGAATCCTTGCTATTGCAGAAATTTTGAGTGACTTTTATTCACCATTTAGTTTGACAAGGGTTTTCAGGGGGTGTTTCTCAGCTCCTACCTCGATGCACAGGGTGATACAGCTCAGCTCTAATATGGATACTTCATACCTAGGCCCAGTATAGTACAATAATGTGAATTGATTTTGTACTCTCAGAAACCCCCAAACACATGCCAGATTCCATTCCTATTTCCAACTCAGAATCATATCTGTAGTCTCAATGAGGCTAACTTTTTCTCCTCAAAGACTCTGTGGTTAAGATATCTAGTCTTGGTTTGTTGTCTTCTTGACTTCTTTCCAAATCCCCAGGTTTGTCCTTGCCTAATAATTTCCCTATAGAATTCTGGCTTTTCTACTTCCTGGATATATAATCTCAGTTAATGTCTTTAACACTCAGAAGTCTCATTGGACAAATGAGTAGGGCAATACTGGCTTCAACACAGTAGTGAGTATGAGATGAGCACGGTATCTGGCAGAGACAGTATTCAATAAATATTAATCTTACTCTTTCTCCTCCCCATCCTCTGACTCTGAAACATGTCATAAGGAGACCAGAGGGTTTGTAGGACAAAAAGACCAAGACACCTCCTGTTGGTCAGTCCCAGGAATGTCCCTTCTCAGAATATTGCCATAATTTAGGACCATAGATATTCCTTAAAAACAGATGCTGACTTATTTGTTTAAATTACTTATATCATGTGTGCACAAAATGGGGCTTCCCTGGTGGCTCAGATGGTACAGAATTTGCCTGCAATGCAGAAGACCTGGGTTTGAGAAGGAAATGGCTACCCACTCTAGTATTCTTGCCTGGAAAGTTCCATGGACAGAGGCCATAGTCCGTGGGATTGCTAAGAGTTGGACACAACTGAATGACTAACACTCTCACTTCCACATACAAAACAGTAGGCTAGGGGCTGTAAAGAGAGGACTCAAGTGAGTCTGAAAGGGATAGGCAGACACATAAACACAGCATATTATAAGAAATTTTAAAAGTGCAGAATTATCCTAAACAGTCCACAAAGAACTGTTAGAATCAATACATTAATTCAACAGTTGCAGGATACAAAGCTCACAGAAATCAGTTATATTTCAGTTACAAATCAGTTACATTACATTGTTTCAAGTAACAGTGAACAATCCCCAAAAGGAAATTAAGGAAACAATTTCATTTACAATGGCATTAAAGAAAATACTTGTAAGTAAACTTAACCAGGGAGGCTTGTACAATGAAAACTACAAAATGTTGCTAAAGGAAATTAAGGAAAGAATAAATAATTTGAGAGACATCTTGTGTTCATGGTTTGAAAGACTTAATATTGTTTAGATATCAATTCCATTCAAGGCACTCTATAAATTTTGTGCAATTTGTGTAAAAATCCTATCTACATTTTTTTCTTCAGAAGTAGAAAAAATATTCAAAACTCATATGAAATCTTAAGGAACCTCAAATTGCCAAAATTGTATTGAAAATGAACAAAGTTGGAGGATTCATAATTCTTGATTTAAAAACTTTAAAACTAATCAATACAATGTGGTACTAGCACAAGAGTAGGCATATAGAGCAAAGGAATAAAATAGAAAACCCAGAAATAAACTTTCATGAATATGGTCAAATGACTTTAGATAAGGGTGCCAAAGCCCTCCGATGGGGAAAGGAGTCTTTGCAACAAATGGTGCTGGGAACACTGGATATCCACATGCAAAAGGATGGAATTGAACTCTTACCTTATACCATACACAAAATTACACTCAAAATGGGTCAACAGTCTACATGGAGGACTGCAGAATAGTAAATTCTTAAAAGAATGGGGGAAAATGTTCATGACATTGAGTTTTGTAATATTTCTTGGATGTGATACCACAAAACAAAGGCAACAGAATGAAAAATTGAACTTGATCACAATTAAAAATTTTGTGCATCAAAGGACACCATCAACAGAGTGAAAAGGCAATTCATGTAATGGGAAAAATATTAGCAGATAATATGTTTTATAAGGGATTAATAGCTAGAATACACAAAGAACTCCTGTAATTCAACAGTAATTAAACAGCCCAACTGACAAATGGACGAAGGACTTTGGTAGACATTTCACCAAAGCAGACATTCAGATGGCCAGTAAGCACATGAAAAGATGCTCAGTGTCATTAATCTTTAGAGAAATGCAAAGAAAACCATAATGAGATAACATTTCATGCCTGTTAGAATGGCTGCTATCAAATAAAAAAAACCCAGAAAATACAAGTGTTAGTGAAGATGCAGAGGATTATGCATTGCTCGTATAAGAGTGTAAAACGGTTCCGCTGCTGTGGGAAATACTATGGTGGTTACCCCCAAATTAAACAGAGCATCATCATATAATCCAGAAATTCTACTTCTGGGTATTTCAGTACTCAGAAGAGTTAAAAGCAGAGACTCAAACAGATAGTTGCACACCCGTATTCATAGTAACCTTATCCACCATAACCACAAGGAGGAAATAATTCAAATGTTCATTGATGGGTGAAAGGATAAACAATGTGGTGTGGTGTGTATGTGTCTTTACACACATACAAAGAATATTATTCATTCTTAAGTAATGAAATTTTGACATGTGCAGTGACATGAACAAACTTTGAAGATGTTATGCTAAGTGAAATAAGCCAGGCACAAAGCACAAATATTATGATTCCAGTGATATGAAGTACCTAGAATAGTCAAATTCATAGAGACGGAAAGTAAGTAAAATGGTAGTTGCCAGGGAGTGCGGAGGGGGAAATGAAAACTTACTGTTTAAGAGTGCAGAGTGTCAGTTTGGGATTATTAAATAGTTCTGGAGGTGATAATTGTGATGGTTGAACAATGTGAATGTATTTAATGCTCTTGAAGTATATACTTAAGATGGTTAAAGTGGAAAATTTGTTTTTTGTATGTTTTAATACAATAAAAAGTGCAATATGAAAGATATAATAGGGGCTTTTGGGAACAAATGAGATACTAAAGGTGTCAGCAATACTTCAGTTCAGTTCAGTCTCTCAGTCATGACCAACTCTTTATGACTGCATAAAAGCAACAGTTAGAACTGGACATGGAACAACAGACTGGTTCCAAATAGGAAAAGGAATACATCAAGGCTGTATATTGTCACCCTGCTTATTTAACTTCTATGCAGAGTACATCATGAGAAACGCTGGGCTGGAAGAAACACAAGCTGGAATCAAGATTGCCGGGAGAAATATCAATAACCTCAGATATGCATATGACAACACCCTTATGGCAGAAAGTGAAGAGGAACTCAAAAGCCTCTCGGTGAAAGTGAAAGAGGAGAGTGAAAACGTTGGCTTAAAGCTCAACATTCAGAAAACAAAGATCATGGCATCTGGTCCCATCACTTCATGGGAAATAGAAGTGAAACAGTGGAAACAGTATCAGACTTTATATTTTTGGGACTCCCAAATCACTGCAGATGGTGACTGTAGCCATGAAATTAAAAGATGCTTACTCCTTGGAAGAAAAGTTTTGACCAACCTAGATAGCATATTCAAAAGCAGAGACATTACTTTGCCGACTAAGGTCCATCTAGTCAAGGCTATGGTTTTTCCTGTGGTCATGTATGGATGTGAGAGTTGGACTGTGAAGAAAGCTGAGCACCAAAGAATTGATGCTTTGGAACTGTGGTGTTGGAGAAGACTCTTGAGAGTCCCTTGGACTGCAAGGAGATCCAACCAGTCCATTCTGAAGGAGATCAACCCTGAGATTTCTTCGGAAGGAATGATGCTAAAGCTGAAATTCTAGTACTTTGGCCACCTCATGGGAAGAATTGACTCTTTGGAAAGGACTCTGATGCTGGGAGGGATTGGGGGCAGGAGGAGAAGGGGACGACAGAGGATGAGATGGCTGGATGGCATCACTGACTTGATGGACGCGAGTCTGAGTGAAGTCTGGGAGATGGTGATGGACAGGGAGGCCTGGCATGCTGCGATTCATGGGGTCACAAAGAATTGGACATGACTGAGCGACTGAACTTAACTGAGACTGCAGCACGCCAAGCTTCCCTGTCTATCACCAACTCCTTGAGCTCGCTTAAACTCATGTCCATTGAGTTGGTGATGCCGTCCAATCATCTCATCCTCTGTCATCCCCTTCTCCTCCTGCCTTCAAGCTTTCCCAGCATCAGGGGCTTTTCTAATAAATCAGTTCTTTGCATCAGGTGGCCAAAGTATTGGAGTTTCAGCTTCAGCATCAGTCCTTCCAATGAATATTCAGGATTGGTTTTCTTTAGGATTGACTGGTTGAATCTCCTGGCAATCCAAGGGACTCTCAAGAGTCTTCTCCAACACCACAGTTCAAAAGGATCATTTCTTTGGTGATTAGCTTTCTTTATGGCCCAACTCTCAGATCCATACATGACTACTGGAAAAACCATAGCTTTGACTATATGGACATTTGTTGGCAAAGTAATGTAATACTTCTTAGAGGAGGCATTGTTTGAAGAGAATTTTGAAAGATTGCTGGGAATTTTTTGATGAATATAATTGGATCCCAGAACTTTCAAAGCTGAGTGTAATTGTACAAAGGTTTATTTAGTATAAAGTGAGAGTAGGGCACACTCATTCCTATGTTCAACAAATATTTACTGAGCATCTACTAAGTACGAGACATTGTGTTGAGGCATTGTGTTTAGGCAGGAATTCCCAGGTGGTGCTAGAGGTAAAGAACCCACATGCCAATGTAGGAGACAGAAGAGATGCAGGTTTGACCCCTGGGTCAGGAAGATCCGCTGGAGGAGAGCATGGCAACCCAGTTCAGGATTCTTGCCTGGAGAATCTCATGGACAGAGGAGCCTGGCAGGATACAGTCCATAGGGTCGCAAGGAGTCGGACACACTCACATTGTGTTTAGGTACTGGAGATTCTGTAGAGCAGGAGTCCCCAGCCTCTAGGATTTAATGTCTGATGATATGAGGTGGAGCTGATGTAATGATAATAGAAATAAAGTGTACAACAAATGTAAAGCACTTGAATCATCCCAAACCCTGCCTCCTATCCAGCTTCCCAATCCATGGAATAATTGTCTCCCATGAAACTTGGTCCCTGGTGCCAAAAAGGTTGGGAACTGCTGTTGCAGGGAACAAAACAGCCCTAAATCTTGACCACAAAGCTTATATTGTAATGTGTGTGTGGTCAGGGAGTAGGGGTGGGGTTGAGATGAGTTGGTTAATGGGAAGGAAGTAAGCTTGGTAGAAAGAGGACAAATGGGAGAAGGCTTTGAATGTCAGCCCAAAGAATTTAGACTCTAGGAAAACACTAGGTATTTCTTTATAGATATAATATAAAATATGAATTAGCTAATATGAGACAAAATTGGATTAAGGACCTGTTGAAATGAATGGGTTACACTAAGAAGTAATGAAGGCTTGGAGTAAGGAAATGGCTGTGGAAAATGGAGGGTATTTGAAAGGTGAGATCAACTAAAAATGGCAAGTGGATAGACTGAATGTGTTAAAGATGAAAAAGACTATTTTTTTTTGCCTGGATGCCCGGGGAGAATGAGGTATCTAACCCCTTAAGGAGAGCCTACTCCTTGGACAGTCAATAAGATCCTGAAAGAAAGCTAAGTCATTTATAATAATTGACAAAAAAAGGTAGCATGAAATCCTTTCTGTAAATTTCAGGATAGGATTAATGAAGATGTCTCCAGAATTTTATGAGGTTCTAACTATAAGAAACGCTGGGCCGGAAGAAGCACAAGCTGGAATCAAGATTGCCGGGAGAAATATCAATCACCTCAGATATGCAGATGATACCACCTTTATGGCACAAAGTGAAGAGGAACTAAAAAGCCTCTTGATGAAAGTGAAAGAGGAGAGTGAAAAAGTTGGCTTAAAGCTCAACATTCAGAAAATGAAGATCATGGCATCCAGCCCCATCACTTCATGGGAAATTGATGGGGAAACAGTGGAAACCGTGTCAGACTTTATATTTTGGGGCTCCCAAATCACTGCAGATGGTGACTGCAGCCATGAAATTAAAAGATGTTTACTCCTTGGAAGAAAAGTTATGACCAACCTAGATAGCATATTCAAAAGCAGAGACATTACTTTGCCGACTAAGGTCCATCTAGTCAAGGCTATGATTTTTCCTGTGGTCATGTATGGATGTGAGAGTTGGACTGTGAAGAAAGCTGAGCACCAAAGAATTGATGCTTTGGAACTGTGGTGTTGGAGAAGACTCTTGAGAGTCCCTTGGACTGCAAGGAGATCCAACCAGTCCATTCTGAAGGAGATCAGCCCTGGGATTTCTTTGGAAGGAATGATGCTAAATCTGAAATTCTAGTACTTTGGCCACCTCATGGGAAGAGTTGACTCATTGGAAAAGACTGATGCTGGGAGGGATTGAGGGCAGGAGGAGAAGGGGACAACGGAGGATGAGATGGCTGGATGGCATCACTGACTCGATGGACGTGAGTCTGAGTGAAGTCTGGGAGTTGGTGATGGACAGGGAGGCCTGGTGTGCTGCAATTCATGGGGCTGCGAAGAGTCGCACACGACTGAGTGACTGAACTAAACTGAACTGATTATCTAACTACCATTTACTGTGTTAAAAGTTAAGTTCTTTGACTCTTCCCACATATCTTGTTACTTCTCTTATTGTATGGTTGAAAATGTCTTGAGTAAGTACAAATGTTGTATTTGCTGAAGATAAGTTTATTTCATTTGAAGTTCGTGATGACTGACTCTACAAGTGTAGTGATATCATAGTTTCATCAAGATGACAGATTGATCAGGGGATTGTATCTGACTCTTGCATGATAATTAGGTAATTTATTTAATCCACTTCCAGGAACATGATTCAGATAAGAAAATATTGAATTCAGATCAGTCCTGTTTATGATATCACACAGTGTGCTTGCTTAATGATTCAACAGCCAAGCCGTGCTAAACAATTCAGCCTTTTAAAGAAGCCATGTGAGATGGATGTTAATATAGTCTTATAACTGCCTTTCAACTGTTAAGGAAAATGCTGATTAAAGTTTACATTGTGGTTCCTGGTAGAGATGGGTGGAAATTAAATATATATTTATAAATATTTTAATATCATAAACCATATCTAAGCAATCAATTTGAGCAAGCAGCAGAATAAATATGGCGTCCATTACTTTAAATCTTCATTGTTTATTCAGAGATGTCCTTGGAATGTCACCTGCTCAGATCCATTCCTCCTGCTCTTTTCCAGTGGGTTTCTTTAGTTAGTGGCTTGCAGTGGTACCACTTACTCTGCAGGTGCAATAGGCAAATGTTAATAGCTATGAGTCACTACTTGCGTAGATTTTGACTTAGTAAAAATGAGCACCCAAGTGGGAGCCAAGGGGCATGATTCTAATCTTGATTTGGCCTCTATTTGATCTTGGAGAAGGTTATAAAATTTCTTGGCCTCACATTTCCTACTTGCAAAATGGAGGAGTAGATGACCTCTCTGACAAAGTATAAACTTTGTGTATTGTGTCTCTAAACAGCCAGGTCATTGCTGAGAATGAGATGGCTGTCGCAATTAAAGTTAACCCATTAGGACCAAGTTTACATCCAACAGTTGGTTTCAGAGTTACGCTTTTAAGCCACCAGACTACAAACTGCCAGATTTCAGGGACTAAATTCTTTTTCATCTTTGTATTCTTAGTTCCTATTTCACGATATGCACTTGTCTGCATTTCATTCAATAATAATTTATTGAATATCTTTTTGTGCTCAGTAGTTTAGCCAGTGGTTAAGATCCCAGGTTCTGGAATAAAACTCTGTGGTTATTTAATGATGAAGGCTGGCTTGTCACTTACAAGATGTGCAACATTGGGCAAGTTAAGTTCTCTGTGCCCTAGTTTTCTTATCTGTGAAATGGAAGTGATAAAATATCTTATTATGCAGTTATTATGCAGATTAAGTGGCATGATTTGTGTAGTTTTTGACATAGTATGTGGCACAGTGTGTATGTCCTCAGTAGCTAAGCCGTGTCCGACTCTTTGTCTCCCCATGGACTGCAGCCCGCCAGGCTCCTCTGTCCATGGGACTGTCCAGGCGACAATACTGGAGTGGGTTGCCGTTGCCTTCTCCAGGGGGTCTTCCAGTCCCAGGGATCAAATCCATGCCTCCTGCTGGGCAGGTTGATTCTTTACCACTGAGCCTCCAGGGAAGCCCATGTGGCACAGAGTAATTGCTTAATGATATTTTTTGTTGTGATGGTGATGAGGAGGGAGCAGAAGGATTGGGATAAGAGGAGGAGAGACGCCTGGGGAGCACAGTAAATGTTGACCGAATAGACGGAGATCTTTAACTATATATCTCCATCTGTATGCTAGATCTGCCCTAGTGTTATCTTGATTTTGTCACTTGAACCGATAGTCTTCTAGATACATGCTTTCTTTGTTTAGTATATGAGCAAGTGCCCTTCATGGTCTCTTTTGTCTCCCTTGGTTTTTATTTCTACTTCCTTTTTTTTAAGAAAAATCAGAATTACATTAGTACATGTTTTAATGAAGCAAATTTACAATGTACCTAACAATTCTTGTTATGAAAACAACCCTTCTTGTGTCTCCTATTCTACAAAAGCAACCCGTTTCAACTCTTCTGGCTGATTCTTTTGAATCACATATATTGAAATGTGCTTTCATTGCTGTGCCTGGATAGTCCTCTTTTAAGCACAATCTATCCGTTTTCCACAATGGAAGATGAAGATTTAGCTGTCTTTGCCCACTGCTGCCTCATGTGTACACGCACACCTCATCTCTTCACCCTCTCCATATCTACCCTGAGAACTGTACTTGGCTCACGAGTCAGTGTTTACACAATTTTGAATAGTACACATTATTCTTAGCTGAGCCATGCCATGCACATGATTTCCTTTCCTTTCCTACGCAACATTTTATTTTCTTTGGATTTAGTAATTATTGTTTTTGGCTAATGTTGTTTCATAATTGGCTTATTTTTCTGTGACTCAGTAAGTCATCCCTACACTCTTCTTCCATTGGGTAAATTTCCTTTGAATATGGTCACATACATTAAGAATTAGTTTTAGTCCTACTTCTTGACATAATTTTCCTAAAACCTTTTGACTAGTTTGCTCCACAGCTGTTGCCTTAGAGCACTTTCCCAGGTGGTGCTGTGGTAAAATATCTGCCTGCTATTGCGGGAGATAAAGGAGACCCACAGTGGATTCTTGGGGTGGAAAGATCCCCCAGAGGAGAAAATGGCAACTTGCTCCAGTATTCTTGCCTGGAAAATTCCATGGACAGAAGAGCCTGGCGGGCTACTGTCCATGGGTCACAAAGAATGGGACACAACTGAGCAGCTAAGTATGCACGTTGCATTGGGAATCTGTTTTCACTGTTACCCTACTATTCCTCTGCCCTCTCTTTCACTAATTCCTTCTTCTTGCTTTACTTTATAATTTTGGTGATGTGTGGCCTCCAGTACTTTGTTGAAGAAGAGAACTTGTGAAGCAAATTTTTGAGATCTTGCATGTCTAGAAATGGGCTAATAATATTCTCACACTTTATTGATGATTTGGTTAGAAGTACAGTTCTGGGCTGGAAATTAATTTTTCCTCAGAATCTGAAGCATTACTCTGTTCTTTCTTTGGCTTCCAGTGTTACACTGAGAAGTCTGTGTCCAACTCTGCAATCCCTTGGATGGCTCCCTTTGCCAGGCTCCTTTGTCTATGGAATTCTCCAGGCAAGAATACTGGATTCAGTTGCCATTCCCTTCTCCAGCGGATCTTCTCAACCCAGGGACTGAACCCTGGTCTCCTGCATTGCAAGCAGTTTTTTATGGTCCAAGCCACCATGCACACCACATTGAAAAGTCCAGAGCCATTCTGTTTCCAAAATCTTGGCAGGAAAGTGTATTTTTCCCTCACTGGAAACATTTTGGGTATGTTATTTACTCTCTGTGTTCTCAAACTTAATAAAGATATGTCTTAGAATGGGTCTATTTTCATTTGATTGCAGCCATGAAATTAAAAGATGCTTACTCCTTGGAAGGAAAGTTATGACCAACTTAGGCAGCATATTCAAAAGCAGAGACATTACTTTGTCAGCAAAGATCTGTCTAGTCAAGGCTATGGTTTTTCCGGTAGTCATGTATGAATGTGAGAGTTGGACTGTGAAGAAGGCTGAGCACCGAAGAATTGATGCTTCTGAACTGTGGTGTTGGAGAAGAGTCTTTAGGGTCCCTTGGACTGCAAGGAGATCCAACCAGTCCATCCTAAAGGAAATAAGTCTTGAATATTCATTGGAAGGACTGATGCTGAAGCTGAAACTCCAATACTTTTGGCCACCTGATGCAAAGAACTGACTCATTGGAAAAGACCCTGATGCTGGGAAAGATTGAGGGCAGGAGGAGAAGGGAACGACAGAGGATGAGATGGTTGGATGATATCACCAACTCAATGTACATGAGTTTGGGTAAACTCTGGGAGTTGGTGATGGACAGGGAGGCCTGGCATGCTGCAGTTCATGGGTTGTCAAAAGAGTCAGACACAACTGAGTGACTGAACTGAACTGAACTGAACTGATGTTGGTCATATGGTGGCCCATTTATTCTGTCAACTTATTTCCTTCAGCTTTCTTTAATTATTCCTTTAATGATTCCCCACTCTTCTCCTACTTTCTCCCCTTTCTTTCTCGTCTCTTTCTTTCTCTAGTACCTACTATTCTGACATTAATCCTAGTGCATAGTTCTTCTATTATTTAGAATCTTTTCTATTTTCTGTCCCCTTGTTTTCTTGTGATTATACAAAAGTCTTCAGTTATTCTTTTCATTTCTACTACAGCATTTTTATTGCCAAAGATTATTTTTTCATTCTTTAAGTGTTCTAAGATTTTATACCACTCTCTTTTTTTAAAGGAGCAGAATTTTTAAGAATTATTTATTTATTTGCTGCACTGGGTCTTAGTTGCAGCCTGTGGAATCTTCAGTTGCAGCATGTGGGAACTAGTTAACTGGCCAAGGATTGAGCCCGGACCTCCTACGTTGGCAGCATGGAGTCTTAGCCTCTGGACCACTAGGGAAGGTCCTATGCTATTCTTTTCTTGATTCATTAATAAAATATCTGCTCTTACAAACTTATGATTTAAATGCTAGAGTTTTGTTTGGTTGTTTGTTTAATTTCCTCCCATTATTTATTCTTTCCCTAAGAGTTTTTCCTCCTTTTTCTTTCTTCCTGTCTCTTTTCTGTCAGTTATTTTAGGGGCATGCTATTAATAGCTTGAGATCGTTGCCTGTTTGCTTATGTTTAGAGTGAGATGCTCAGAAGCTTCTTGGAAACTCTATATGTATAAATAAGACTTTTCAACTCTGTATTTCAACAGAGGACTCTCTATCTGAAGTATTTCCTTAAAGAAACTCTTGTCCATATCTTTAGTTCTCTTCTTTTTGCCTGGTTAGTTGCCTCAGAGAAAGGTCCTCCAGTTTCTTGCTTAGTGGGCATATTGCTGGCCCCCACATTATGGAAGGAAGAGACAGATGCAGGAAAAATGACCGAGGCCTCAGTATTCAATAGGGATGCTTTGACTCCCCATGGCCCTGTGTCAAGATGGTGATCCTGAATTAACCATTCTTGAATTCTTTCAGTCCAGACAAACCATGTTTTAGTATTTTCAGAGAATAAACCTTACCTTTATAACTTTATGTTTAGATTAGAGAAAATCTTAAGACCTAACTACCTTTTAAAATACTTTTCAACTAAATTTTCTTTCTTTTCTTTTTTTTTTTAAATATCCTAACTGCACTCTTATTTTCAAAATTATCTTGTACTTTCTAATTGTTGAGCCTTTTGGAGGATCATGAGGTATAAAATGGTGTGCTTCTTGCCATCTCCTACTGCTGGCTGAATTCTACCCCCTCTCCCCAACAACACCTCCCCCCCATTCTGCTAAATCAATTACCTTCCATGTATTCACTCAGTTCAGTTCAGTCGCTACTCATGTCTGAGTCTTTGCGACCCCATGATTCGCACCACACCAGGCCTCCCTGTCCATCACCAACTCCCGGAGTTCACCTAAACTCAAGTCCATCGAGTAGGTGATGCCATCCAGCCATCTCATCCTCTGTCATCCCCTTCTCCTCCTGCCCCAAATCCCTCCCAGCATCAGAGTCTTTTCTAATGAGTTAACTCTTCGCATAAGGTGGCCGAAGTACTGGAGTTTCAGCTTTAGCATCATTCCTTCCAAAGAACATCCAGGACTGATCTCCTTTTGGATGGACTGGTTGGATCTCCTTGCAATCTAAGGGACTCTCAAGAGTCTTCTCCAACACCACAGTTCAAAAGCATCAATTTGTTGGCACTCAGCCCTCTTCACAGTCTAACCCTCACATCCTACATGACTACTGGAAAAACCATAGCCTTGACTAGATGGACCTTTGTCGGCAAAGTAAATCTCTGCTTTTGTATATGCTGTCTAGGTTGGTCATAACTTTCCTTCCAAGGACTAAGCGTCTTTTAATTTCATGGCTGCAGTCACCATCTTCAGTGATTTGGGAGCCCCCAAAATAAAGTCTGACACTGTTTCCCCATCTATTTCTCATGAAGTAATGGGACCAGACGCCATGATCTTCGTTTTCTGAATGTTGAGCTTTAAGCCAACTTTTTCACTCTCCTCTTTCACTTTCATCAAGAGACTTTTGAGTTCCTCTTCACTTTCTGCCATAAGGGTGGTGTCATCTGCATATCTGAGGTTATTGATATTTCTCTTGGCAGTCTTGATTCCAGCTTGTGCTTCTTCCAGTCCAGTGTTTCTCATGATGTACTCTGCATAGAAGTTAAACAAGCAGGGTGACAATATACAGCCTTGATATACTTCTTTTCCTACTTGGAAGCAGTCCGTTGTTCCATGCCCAGTTCTAACTGTTGCTTCCTGACCTGCATATAGGTTTCTCAAGAGGCAACAGACTCTAAATTTTACAAAATGTTATTGCCATTGCCTTTTTTTTCCACATTATTTGTCTTTGTGGGCTATGTCTTTTAAATATCCAATTAATGTTATTTAAATAGGGTTTTAGGAATGGGTAGAGGCTGTTGCTTGAGTACAATCTGTTGTTTAAATTGGAAGATCAAGTATGTATTCTTTCCTTAGAGTTGGATTCAACCCACGAGTCTCTTCTGCAGCAGCCTCTGCTTGCATAGTTCTCTCCTAAGACATCACACCCTTGGAAACTACTCCTTACAAGTTCCTTTCACTTTTGGACATCATAATATTATAATTTTCTTAACATCTTATGTGGGACTGAGACCAGATGCTGACATGGAATCTGTCTTCATTTAACACTCTCATCTGCTCCAGACTTTTCTCCAGATGGTGAATGTCAGTGACAGGGTCTGTATTTCAACACTGGCTAAAAGGAAAACCATAGTAGTTAGGATTATGTTTTTTATTTTTATTTTTGGTAGAAATAAATTTTACACAATCGGAGAGTAACTGCTTCTTTGACAGAATTCAGCTCTATCAGTTTGAACTCTTTCTGGGCTTAAGAGGGAAAATACAAAATTTATACTGCTTTAAACATTTATTAGTTCACAATATTAAAAGTTTTAGGTAGTTCTGGTGTCTATCTTGGTTTATTTCAGGGGCCCACATAATATCAGAAATTTTTTCTCTTTAATTAAGCTTCCTTGAATCAGTTTGGAAATCATTGATTCCTAAGAAAGAAATTCATGACAATAAATAATGGTAATGTTAAAAAAATAAAATATATATTATGTATTGATATTATGTTTTAAAAGTAAGTATAATACCTAATTCATAGCATGCACTTAACAAGCTATTATCATTATTATTAGGGCTAGTCATCCTGTTACTATATCAGCCTTTACAACAACCCTTTGTGGTATGGCTCTTATTATATCATTGTATAGTTCAGAAAAGCAAAGTACAAGATAGTTCAGTTTAGTTCAGTCACTCAGTTATGTCTGGCTCTTTGCCATCCCATGGATTGCAACATGCCAGGCCTCCCTGTCCATCACCAACTCCCAGAGTTTGCTCAAACTCATGTCCATTGAGTCAGTGATGACATCCAACCATCTCATCCTCTGTCGTCCTCTTTTCCTCCTGCCTTCAATCTTTCCCAGCATCAGGGTCTTTCCTAATGAGTCAGTTGTTTGCATCAGGTGGCCAAAGTATTAGAATTTCAGCTTCATCATTAGTCCTTCCAATGAATATTCAAGACTGATTTCCTTTAGGATGGACTGGTTGGATCTCCTTGCAGGCAAAGGGACTCTCAAGAGTCTTCTCCAACACCACAGTTCAAAAGCATTAATTCCTCAGTGCTCAGCTTTCTTTATGGCCCAACTCTCACATCCATACATGACTACTGGAAAAACCATAGCTTTGATTATGTGGACCTTTGTTGAGAAAGTAATGTCTCTGCTAATAATATGCTGTCTAGATTGAGTTCAGTTGCTCAGTTGTGTTTGACTCTTTGCCACCCCATGGACTGCAGCACGCCAGGCTTCCCTGTCCATCACCAGCTCCCGGAGCTTGCTCGAACTCATGTCTATCGAGTCAGTGACACCATCCAACCATCTCATTTCTTTTTCATGTCATGGTTGCAGTCCCTATCTGCAGTGATTTTGGAGCCCAAGAAAATAAAGTCTGTCATTGTTTCTGTTGTTTCCCCATCTATTTGCTATGAAGTGATGGGACGGGTTGGCGTGGTCTAACCTCTTTGAATGCTGAGTTTAAGCCAGCTTTTTCACTCTCCTTTTTCACTTTCATCAAAAGGCTCTTTAGTTCCTCTTTGCTTTCTGCCATATGGGTGGTGTCATCTGCGAATCTGAGGTTATTGATATTTCTCCTGCCATCTTAATTCCAGCTTGCACTTCATCCAGCCTGGCATTTCTAATGATGTAGTCCATGTATACTACTTAAATAAGATAGTGAACTTGTCCAAAGTCACAGAGCTATAAAGTAACAAAGGTGAAGTTTGAATTGAGAACTGTTTTCAGAATTGAAGGTTTAGTGTCAAGGCACCAACCAGTATAAGAACAGCTGTCTCCTTCACTGACATGCATACACCACAGAAACAGGCTCATTTTATTTCATTTGCCCATCCCAGTGTATGAAGACTGGTAGTATTGTTCTTTTAGGGAGACAGGAAGACTTGAGTTTTCAAGCGTTTAGGTGATTTTCCCAAGCTATCCTCCTTTCCATGGCAGAACTAGTAGTTGGACTCAAGTTGCATTTTTCCCTTCCCTACTCTGTGCTGCTTCTATGCTGAGCTGATGCCTTGAACTTCCAGATGAGCATCTCATTGGCATAAGATTTGTAGCATTTTTAATCCTTGTTAATAGAAGAATTCTCAGTGACTGCTTATTTGATTGTTGTCTGCTCGACAAAACTAAGCAAGCTGGAAACTAACGAGAGGTGACAGAACATGAATTGACTTTCTAGCCTTTTTGAGATGTACCTGGCTTCCAGCAAAAGATCAGAGGCAGGCTAAGGCAGGACTGATGGGGATAGGGCTGTCAGAAAGTTTACCTGATTTCAAAAGGTTTGGTGTCAGGAACAGAGTCTGGCATTCTGGGCATCTTTGTTATTAGATTCCCAAGAGGCTTGCCTGGAAAATCCCATGGACGGAGGAGCCTGGAAGGCTGAAGTCCATCGGGTCGCTGAGGGTCGGACTCGACTGAGCGACTTCACTTTCACTTTTCACTTTCATGCATAGGAGAAGGAAATCCCACTCCAGTGTTCTTGCCTGGGGAATCCCGGGGACGGAGGAGCCTGGTGGGCTGCCATCTATGGGGTCGCACAGAGTTGGACACGACTGAAGTGACTTAGCAGCAGCAGCAAGAGGCCCAGCATGGAGAGGATATCTGAGTTTACACATTGGGTAGGCTTTGGTTTGAATCTTGGTTTTGCTATTTATTGGGCTTCCCTGATGGCTCAGATGGTAGAGAATCTGCCTGCAATGCAGGAGACCCAGGTTCCATCCCGCGTAAGAAGATCTTTTGGAGAAGGAAATGGCTACCGACTCCAGTTATTCTTGCCTGGAGAATTCCATGGACAGAGGAGCCTGGTGGGCTACAGTCCATGGGGCCTCAAAGAGTTGGACACGACTGAGTGACTAACACACTTTCACTTTGCTATTTATTAGTTGTGTGACCTTGAGCTTGTTTCTCAGTTAGCCTGAACTTCATTTTCTTCGTTATACATTGGAGGTGAAAATGTGCTCATAATATTAATTATGTGAATTAAATCATGTGAATTAAATATGACAGTGGAGTTTAGATACTTAAGACTGTGCCTGGCACTTAAAAGGGGTCAATAAATTCCCAGTGATGCTAGTGATAAAGAAACAACCTGCCAGTGCAGAGATGTAAGAGATGAGGATTTGATCCCTGGGTTGGAAAGACCCCCTGAAGGAGGGCTCTGCAACCCGCTCCAGGATTCTTGCCTGGAGAATCCCATGGACAGAGGAGCCTGACAGGCTACAGTCCATAGGGGTCACATAGAGTTGGACAAGACCAAAGCGACTTAGCATAGCACATTAATACTACTATTCAGATACAAAACATAAGTTTATCATTGAGCCTCAGTCTCATGTCAGAGATACTTTCTAGAAAGCAGATCTCAATCTGCACAGTGAAGAAGGGCTTGCTTTTTCTCTCTCCTGTAGATTTTTTTATATTTCTCTCCCCTCTTCACCCCCTCCCTCAGTCATACTATGTGCACAGCTTAGGCCCAAGTTCTTTGCTTTGACCTTTCCTTAATAAGGTAATTTTATTTTTTGACATTAGCCTTGAGGATACGCTGAGGCTTTGACTGAAATGAAGCTTTGATTGCAACCTTTATCAATATCTCAGGCTCAGAATCACCTTTGAGCAGTTATACAACCAGGAACCTGATTGATTACTTTGCTGCTTTGCTGAGGTTTATCAAAAGGTTGAGGCTGGGTAGAAATTGTTTTCATTTTATAGGTCCATGATGTCAGATGGGAGGGAAAGAGTGGAATCTCAAGTTGACGGGTATTTTTTTATCCTCATGCTTCAGATCAAAGTCTGTCTTTCCTGCATAAAACAAGGATATTTCTCTGAGGCTACAGGGGATAAAATTCTGTCTTGTGTGGGATGTCACAGAATCGTGGAATGTGAGAACTGGGAAGAGGAAGCCTTCAGGATCACTGTCGCTGGAATCCTCGTAATCTGTAGAAGCGCTGTGAGTGCAAGGGGTGCGTGAGAGGGTGGGTTCTCAGGCTTCTATTTTCATCCTCCCCTTTTTCTATTTTATGCATTAGAGTTTAGCATAGCATTCAGTTCAGCCACTCAGTCATGTCCAACTCTTTGCGACCCCCATGGACTGCAGCACGCCAGGCTTCTCTATCCGTCACCAACTCCTGGAGCTTGCTCAAACTCATGTCCATTGAGTCCGTGATGCCATCCAAGCATCTCATCCTCTGTCATCCCCTTCTGCTCCTGCCTTCGATCTTTCCCAGCATCAGGGCTGTTCCTTTCTTCAGGGGATCTTCTCAACCCAGAGATAGAACCCAGGTCTCCACGTTGCAGGAGGATTCTTTACTGTCTGAGCCACCAGGGAAGCCCGGGCATAGCATAAGAGTTTTTAAAGGATCATAATGAGATTAGCTGCTAAACAAAATGTTACAAAACCCTTAGCTGCCTCGTGTTGTACAGTTAAGAAAATTAAGGTCAGAAAGGTAAAGTTAGCTGTTTTTTAATTTATGCAGCAAATATTAATCGAACATCTTCTGAAGGCCAGATGTTGGTCTAGCTCCTGGGAATACAGTGTCATACCTAAAAAGAACAGATTCTTATTAAGGCATTAGCTCTTGTATGTGCTGGTGACCTTTATCCACTCTGGCAAATAGAATTTTGTAAAATCGTAGTTATGTTGCAAAATATAAATCAGGTCTTTCTGGTCACCCTTATTATAACCTTTTATAATAATATTCATTGAAACTGCTATGATTAAGGAAAGGCTACCAGGTTTTCTTGTTTTTGCTTAGTTTTGTCCTATTCCTATGCCCTAAATCCCCAGGGAAGGAGTTGGTGAGGAGAGATGGAATTAATAATTGTGAGAGTTTTGGTGGGTGTGAGAAATTTGAATTTTAAATTTAGTAGGAGGAAGAGATTTGGGAGAACTAGAGGCAGCCTTGTGGGGAAAAAAATTAAGGTTATGCTTGGTTGAACCCTAGGGAGGATTCTTATACATGCAAAACAGTTTCTAAAGATACTGCATTATAGAATGAACTTTATACCTTAAGGATAAATGGACTTCTCTGGTGGCTCAGATGGTAAAGAATCTGCCTGCAGTTCAGGAGACCTGGGTTCAATTCCTGGGCTGAGACAATCCCCTGGAGAAGGGAATGGCCATCCACTCCAGTATTATTGCCTGGAGAATCCTATGGACAGAGGAGCCTCGGGGGGCTACAGTGTATAGGGCTACAAAGAGTTGAACACGACTGAGCTACTGACACTTTCACATGCATCCAAGCATAAATAGGAACACCTCTATAATTACTCAGTAGCTAAAAATATGTTTTTCTGCTGGATCCTGATGAAATTCTCAAGCACGTATACATAAGGAGAAATTCCTTGTCCTGCTTCCAATCTAAATGCTTTTCTTCCATAATCCTGATCTTAGGAATTCTCTTCTTTGTTCTTGTTTTACATCTTACCTATGTTAGTGAATTCCTCATTGGACCTGATCATTTTTTTTTGATAGTTAATTCAGTTGCAGAGGGTTCTCAGACTCTCTTTGTAATTACTCAAAGTTTGCATTTTATAAATATGACGTCTTTGTTAACAGACTGTAGTTGCTTTTGGTTTCCAACCTGTGTGATGTCGTATCCTCCAAGGATGTGTCCTCACTCCAGCTAGGTGAACATTCTTGCTGTAGGTGCTTCGGAAGGTCTGGGACGAGAAGGGTAAGAGGTGATTAGAGAGAAGAAGTGAAGAGGGAAATAGAAAGATGATCATTATAGAACATCTTGTCTTTTGGCCAAAAAAAAAAAAAAAAAAATCCCGAGGGCTGAGAGTGATTGCAAAATTTTGTCTTCTTATTATTAAAAACATACAACAGTACTCTTTGGTTAGTTCTGGAGTCCCACTCTGAGATGTCATTCCTGTGAGAAGCAGCCTGGAAACTGTGGTTTGACTATTGTACATACACAAAAGTGTGCACTACATAAGCAGACTATATATATATAAATATAAATACATACATATAAATATGTATGTGTATGTGTGTATATATATATATATATTTTTTTAAATAGAGATGAAGATCTAAATAATTCACAGTTGGGACATTCTCCATTCTCTAGTTTGGATCCCAGATAACAATCAAAGCAGCTAGAAGGCTCATCACATAATATATACAGTTTGAGGCCACACACTATTATAGTCTTGTCTACTTCAGATGTCTTTGACCTTCATTTATACAAAGGAAAAAGTCACCATGGCAGCTTAACATTAAAGCAATTTCAAGGCACTCTGATGTGGAGTCAAAAGGAGAGATTTTGGAGGCAGAAGTTGTGGGTGACTGATGTTAGCACTGAGGTCCCAGGGACTGACTTTGCGAAGTAATTCTGTGGTTGCAAGGCTTCTTCTCTCTGTATAGCAAAGCAGTTATAGCTTTCACTGGAATCAAGCAAAGATCCAAACTACATTAATTGCCCAGATTCACAGGGACAGGAGATTGAGCCATACTCCTCCTTTGTAAAAGGGGAACATGTGTTTTCCCCACTGTTCTTTTCCAAGCTGTTGATAAATAACATGTCATTTCTGCTTGTGTGCATTATATCAAAGATGAATGTACTTCAAATAAAAAGAATGCTGAGAGCGCTGAAATTTGGTATCCTTTAATGTATTGAAAGTTAAAGTGTTAGTTGTTCAGTTGTGTCTGATTCTTTGACTGTAGCCCACCAGACTCCTCTATCCTTGAGATTTCCCAGGCAGGAATGCTAGAATGAGTAGCCATTCCCTCCCAGGGATCAAATCCAAGTCTCCTGCATTGCAGGCAGATTCTTTACCATCTGAGCCACCAGCTAATCGTAGTATATTGGGAGGTTCTATATTCTGTATCTATTTATATGTCCTATATGTCATCTATAGCCATAAGTATATATGTGTCTATCTGTATCTATCTACAAAACACAATGCAAAGAAGAAATGAAATAATCCACACATCATTTCAGTTATGGCTCTCAATTTTGCCAGTTTAATAGTTGGACAGAAATAAAATTACCTTTTGCCACACAAAGATTTGATCATTGAACTGAGTCTCTTCCGTTGCTTAAAGAATATTAGATTTTTCATCTTAATTTGAGAGGCAGTGAGGCAGAGTGAAATAGGCCTACTTCTTTAGGGTCATCTATGCCTGGCTTTCACCTCTGCATTATTCCCCTCACTGGCCAGCCTTGGGAGAGGTACTTTTCTGAGCCTCAGATTCTTCATGTGCAAAATGAGGATATTTTAAGGTTGTTTTAAACTTTAGAAGGAAGTCAGAATGTTTCAGAAGGAAGCAAGGAAATTGATAAGATGGTTAAACAGATTCTGGAGAGCTGACGCGTTGAGTCTAATGTTTAGGTGAAGGGCTCAGATGTTGCTTTCTCTTACTCCCTCCAAATTGGTTTTCCTATTTGTTATTGCTGGCCGTTCCTTCATCTGCCCTGCGTCACTACTGCATTTCTCTTCACCATAGCTTTGCATTTTAGAACATGCTCTATTTTCTCAGATGGTTGGAGTTAATTTAAGACAAAATAGCTTCAGCTGTTCAGCAAATAACAGGCTGCTGAAGAAGACAATATAGTTAGAAAAGAAAATATTAAAAGGCAAGAAAACAGACCACTAGGAATCTTCGGCCTGAATTGAAGCTTAGGTAGGGAGGGCAACTGTGAAAATAAGCCAGATAATAGCAGAATGCAAAGATGCTGCAGTTGCTGCTCAGAATGTTTCTAAGAATCTGTTTAGAAGCTCAATTAAATGGGAAGCAAGACTGTCCTTTGTGTCAACATTTGAAAACTTAAAATTTGCTTTCTCCTTCCCTTCTAGGATAATGCCTGCCCATTCTGTATTCAGTTAATTCACCCATTATTAAAATATGATCCCATCTGGGGCAAATCCATTGTTCTAACAGACCTAGAATGAGAAAGTGACCAAAGGTATGGTCTTCATTAGAGAGACCATAGTGCTGTGCTCCTGTTAGAGGAGACGAGGTTGCTGATAACCTGTGAATGTGAAGTAGCATTCAGAACAGTTCTCTTAAGTGAGCAGATCAAGAAAGAATACAACCTCTTTCATTCTATTCAGTGCAGACATGCCAGAGTTTTGCCCTTATATATGACATCTTTCACACAGGACTCTGTTGGTGATTTCTCCTATTTCCCCAAGATTTATTGTGGGAGAGAAAGGGATTGTGTCTCTTTAAGAGTTGACCCACTTGTGTTCTAGCCATCATCTCTGTTAAAAGAACAATAACTTGGCACCACTGTCTATTTCCATTATAATCCTTGTCCTGTGAACAGATTGATTATGGATCATTTCTGATCTCTTTTTACTGTGTTTGTCAAAAACTGGAGGTTGCACAGTCAGGGTAAGAATAAAACTTTTACTAAAAGTCAATGAAGGGGGGATTTCCCGGGCTGTCCAGTGGTTAGGACTCTGCGGTTCTGCTGTAGGTGGAGGGGTTCAATCCCTGGCCGGGGAACTAATGCGGTTTTCCCCTAGGCAGTGCAGTGCAGTCCCCCCAAAAGTTAATGAAAACTTATCAGCTCCCATGACTCTGCTGCTAATAACATTGTCAAAGGGATCAGGGCTCAGACCCGGCTCACAAATTCTGTGAGGGGGATGTTGGAGGGGTTTCAAAGGGGGAGGCATTGTGGGGGAGGGGGGCGGAGCTAGAAGAAGCAGAGGGTGCCTACAGATTTTCTAATGGATGGAGCTTAGCAATGATGGTCCAGTTACTAGAACTAACACCTGCTTCTGCTCTTGAAAATTAGCATTAATTAGTTTTCTTTCAGAGGTTGTGTTGTATATCAGGAAAAGGAGGCAGGCTGACCTCCCCCTGGAATGTACGTTCTGACATCAGCACGTTGTGGCTCAGTTTCGCTATCTATAGGATGAAAATAATAATAGAACCTCCTGCATAGACTTGCTGTGAGAAGAAATGAGCTGTGAGGCTAAAGCATTTAGAAAAGTGCTTGACACACAGTGTGACTTTATACCGTGCAGGGTGCTATGAATCTTTGGTCTTCAGTCATTCCCTGTTTGTAAATTAAATATAATAGCTGCTTTTCAGTGTGGTCAGTTCAGTTCAGATCAGTTGTTCCATTGTGTCTGACTCTTTGCGACCCCATGAATCGCAGCACACCAGGCTTCCCTGTCCATCACCAACTCCTGGAGTTCACTCAGACTCATGTCTGTCGAGTCAGTGATGCCATCCAGCCATCTCATCCTCTGTAGTGCCCTTCTCCTCCTGCCCCCAATCCCTCCCAACAAAGAGTTTTTTCCAGTGAGTCAACTCTTCACATGAGGTGGCCAAAGTATTGGAGTTTCAGCTTCAGCATCAGTCCTTCCAATGAACACATAGACCTGATCTTCTTTAGAATGGACTGGCTGGATCTCCTTGCAGTCCAAGGGACTCTCAAGAGTCTTCTCCAACACCACAGTTCAAATGCATCGATTCTTCGGTGCTCAGCCTTCTTCACAGTCCAACTCTCACATCCATACATGACCACTGGAAAAACCATAGCCTTGACTAGACGGACCTTTGTTGGCAAAGTAATGTCTCTGCTTTTAAATATGCTATCTAGGTTGGTCATAACTTTCCTTCCAAGGAGTAAGCATCTTTTAATTTCATGGCTGCAGTCACCATCTGCAGTGATTTTGGAGCCCCCAAAATAAAGTCTGACACTGTTTCCACTGTTTCTCCATCTATTTCCCATGAAGTGATGGGACCAGATGCCATGATCTTAGTTTTTTGAAAGTTGAGCTTTAAGCCAACTTTTTTATTCTCCACTTTAACTTTCATCAAAAGGCTTTTTAGTTCTTCACTTTCTGCCATAGGGTGGTGTCATCTGCATATCTGAGGTTATTGATATTTCTCCTGGCAATCTTGATTCCAGCTTGTGCTTCTTCCAGTCCAGCATTTCTCATGATGTACTCTGCATAGAAGTTAAATAAGCAGGTGACAGTATACAGCCTTGATGTACTCTTTTTCCTATTTGGAACCAGTCTGTTGTTCCATGTCCAGTTTTAACTGTTGCTTCCTGGCCTACATAAAGGTTTCTCAAGAGACGGGTTAGGTGGTCTGGTATTCCCATCTCTTTCAGAATTCTGCACAGTTTATTGTGATCCACACAGTCAAAGGCTTTGGCATAGTCAGTAAAGCAGAAATAGATGTTTTTCTGGAACTCTCTTGCTTTTTCCATGATCCAGCGGATGTTGGCAATTTGATCTCTGGTTCCTCTGCCTTTTCTAAAACTAGCTTGAATATCTGGAAGTTCACGGTTCACGTATTGCTGAAGCCTGGCTTGGAGAATTTTGAGCATTAGTTTACTAGCGTATGAGATGAATGCAATTGTGTGGTAGTTTGAGCATTCTTTGGCATTGCCTTTCTTTGGTATTGGAATGAAAACTGACCTTTTCCAGTCCTGTGGCCACTGCTGAGTTTTCCAAATTTGCTGGCATATTGAGTGCAGCACTTTCACAGCATCATCTTTTAGAATTTGAAATAGCTCAACTGGAATTCCATCACCTCCACTAGCTTTGTTCATAGTGATACTTTCTAAGGTCCACTTGACTTCACATTCCAGGATGTCTGGCTCTAGGTGAGTGATCTCACCATCGTGATTATCTGGGTCATGAAGATCTTCTTTGTATAGTTCTTCTGTGTATTCTTGCCACTTCTTCTTAATATCTTATGCTTCTGTTAGGTCCATACCATTTCTGTCCTTTATCGAGCCCATCTTTGCATGAAATGTTCCCTTGATATCTCTAATTTTCTTGAAGAGATCTCTAGTCTTTTCCATTCTGTTGTTTTCCTCTATTTCTTTGCATTGATCCCTGAGGAAGGCTTTCTTGTCTCTTCTTGTTATTCGTTGGAACTCTGCATTCAGATGCTTATATCTTTCCTTTTCTCCTTTGTTTTTTGTTTCTCTTCTTTTCACAGCTATTTGTAAAGCCTCCTCAGACAGCCATTTTGCTTTTTTGCATTTCTTTTCCATGGGGATGGTCTTGATCCCTGTCTCCTGTACAGTGTCACGAACGTCCGTCCATAGTTCATTAGGCACTCTTATCTATCAGATCTAGTTCCTTAAATCTACTTCTCACTCCCAGTGTATAATCATAAGGGATTTGATTTGGTCATACCTGAATGGTCTAGTGATTTTCCCTACTTTCTTCAATTTCAGTCTGAATTTGGCAATAAGGAGTTCATGATCTGAGCCACAGTCAGCTCCTGGTCTTGTTTTTGCTGACTGTATAGAGCATCTCCATCTTTGGCTGCAAAGAATATAATCAATCAGATTTTGGTGTTGACCATCTGGTGATGTCTATGTGTAGAATCTTCTCTTGTGTTGTTGGAAGAGGGTGTTTGCTATGACCAATGCGTTCTCTTGGCAAAACTCTATTAGCTTTTGCCCTGCTTCATTCCATATTCTAAGGCCAAGTTCAGTAGAGATCAGCAATAATGAATGTGGAGGGCTTCTGCCTTAGAATGGATGAACAAGTGTGGGCATTAGCTTCTGTGCAGGTACCAAGTAGGTGTGGGAACCATTAAGGAAGGATAATATTTGTGTATAGCCTCCATCATTCACTTGTTGATCATCTTCAACCTTCCCGCACTGGGAGAGAAAGCCAAGGCCGTCACTGTTAAGGTCCTATGGCCACGTCTCTTTTCTGAGAGGACTTCTGTGCTTTTCTCTTTGTTACCTTTGTCCTAGGCCCTAGACAATCATTCTAACTCCCTGCTGCCCACTGTCTCATTTGGTCTTCTCTTCTGCGAGCCTGCCTCTGATAGACTTACCTCACTGGGCCCCCAAAGTTAATCACACAAGCTCTTCCCCTTAAATGCTTTACCTCTGATCCTTGGAAGGAGTCAAGAGAAATACACATGGCAAAGTAACATGGATTTAGGAGTATCACAGAGTGGTACATGGATTCTTGACTTCTGGTTGATGGTCTCTGGATTCCTTCTTTTGTTGCCCAAAGACCTTTGTGATTTGTTGTTTTATTCCTGCTTCTGGAATTGAGCCAATTAGATCTCTTGATGCTGAGGCCTGGAGATGTAATGTAGGCAGCCGTCCATGTGATTCATACATTCTCTACTTATGCTTGGCAGGCCATATGCATTTCTGAGACCTGGGTGATATGCAGTAATGGGTGATTCTTAAGTTCCTCACTCTCTAGGTCATGCTGAGATGCTCATTTAAGTTTTTGCTGTTTCCTTGTTTGGGGAACTTCTTTTTATTCTTCCTTTCTGTCAATTTGGAGGTGAAGCATTCTTCAATGTTCAGCTGAATACACCTATACCATAATGCTGCTCCTGAGTATTTTCAGCCTCCTGGTAAATATGATATACCATCAGGCAGTGTGCCTACCCTGATCACCCCTTTACCAAATCCCAGCCAAATTTCAGCTTCAGAATCCTTTAAGATTTAGCATTTGTCCAAAATGGTAACTTTTTTTTTAGCAGTGAATAATTGCATTGTTTAGTGGAGTACTTTTTTTCAAAACTCTTTCATATCTATGAGTCTATTGTATCCCCTTAGTAACCTTATCAAACAGGGAAGTTATTTTTATTCTCATTTGATATGTATAGAAACCAATCCCCAAGGAATATGTGTGTGTTTATGTATTTGTAGGGAGCTAGTAAATGACCTGGGTTATATTCCATAGCTAGTCTGTGGTTTAGCTGGGACTAGAAGATTTCTTTTCTTCAAATCTGTGCTTTACCCATGAAATCATCCTACCTTCTTATACATACTGTGCCCTTTACGTTTTCCTCAGTAAATATTATTTTCAAATTCCAGCACCCCCCAACACCTGCAGGTAAGAGCTCTTATCAGTGATCTTTTAATTCTCACTATAATTAATATAAGAACTTTTATGTTTAATTAATGAAAAATAAGCTCACTATTAAATTGGTAGTATCAGGACTACACATGCTTGATTATAGACAGTAAATAAATATAAAATTTGTCATTGCACTCACAAAACACCAACTTTTCTGAAGCCAACGGGACTTACTGGAGCTGCAGTGGCAGTTCCCGTTATCTTGCCAGTTGATGAGAGACTGCAAATCCGGACAAACTGGCTGAAGCATTCTGAGGGCATAGGAGCTGCATCTGCACAAATTTTTTGAGATAAGACATGGAAATTTTTGCTGAAATACAGTATTTCAGTGTGGGAGAGTGAAGAATTAAGAGTACTAGAACCACAGGGTGAGACTAAGAACATCAGCCTGATGGAAGACCTGATGTTTCCTCCCTCTGTGAGAGCTTAAGTGTCTTATGCTGCTCAAACAGCGGTGCTGGGAGTATACACTGTAAGGGCAAATTAAGGATTCTTCCTATTAAACTGTGAATATTTTGCAGTGTATACATATATCAAATCAAGTTTTGCAATGTATACATTGTAATATATTTTGCAATGTATACATATATCAAATCAAGTTTTGATATTTTGCAATGTATACATATATCAAATCAAGTTTTGATATTTTGCAATGTATACATATAGTTTGCAATGTATACATATATCAAATCAATATTTTGCAATGTATACATTGCAATGTATACATTGAATATTTTACAATGTATACATATATCAAATCACGTTTTATAACTTAATATATACTCATCTTTGGCTGTCATTTATAATTCAACAAAGTTGGGGGAATAAAAGGAAAACAATTCTCCCTTTTTGAAAACAGGAAAGAGATTCACTCCGTCTCCCACTCCTTCCCTTTTCTTTAGGAAATCTCTAATTGAAAATTCTTGTCCTGTCTGTTTGAAACATATGTAAATCTTTTTAAAAATTAAATAAGTCTCTTGTTAGCTTCACAGTCCAGGAATGTCTTTCTCAAGGACCAGGGCTCCATCTCTTTGAAATGTAAGCATCAATAGGATAGAGCCCCACCTCCTAGTTTCTGCAGGTGTGTTCGTGTGCAAGCTCAGTCGCTCAGTCGTGTCTGACTCTTTGGGACCCCATGGACTGTAGCCCTCCAGGTTCCTCTGTCTGTGGGGTTTTCCTGGCAAGAATAATGGAGTTTCTGCAGGAGGGTACAGATTTCAACTTGTGCAGGTGCCCTGATGCAAGCTGCAAAACTACACTTGTCATAAACAGATGAGAAGTGTAGATTTCCTTTGGATAAAGCCAGTTAGGTAACACAGATGGTCACCTCAATTACCAAGTGAATTCACGATAAATTACATGTGCCAAATGGCGCTGTCAAACTCTCTTATATGAGGTCTAGTTAAGGAGCCTGGCGGGCTACAGTCCATGGGGTCACAAAGATTTGGACATGACTGAGCAACTGAGCATGCATACACACACACATGTGTTTATCTTGAGAGCATGTATGTTATGGATTTTTTCTATGTAGCTATATAAAAGGCTGAGATTTCTTCCTATTTTTGCAATCTGTTAGTGGAATTCCTGTGATAACATTCTGGTTTAAGCTTATTCAATAATAACATTGTTTTCTTCTTAGAAAGATTTAACAAATATCTTTTCCAATAAGGTATACACTTTACATGAGCAAGAATTTGTGAGGAAATCATTTGCATTGCATGTCTCCAAACAAACGTTAGTTCTTCAAGAGCTGTGTCTTCTGGGCATGTTTTTCTACGTCACAGAACACTGAAAATATCATTAGTTAAATCCTGCATGGTTACCTCTGTGGTGTGACCAACTGAAGTAACCATCTGGATAAATATTTCATCTAACTTGGTTATATGGGCAACTTTCTGTATTACAAACTCATATTAAAAGAATTTTGTTTAGTAGTGAATAGAAGCTAGTTGCTTCTATTGCTAGTATGCTTTTGGAGAGGGCAATGGCATGCCACTTGAGTATTCTTGCCTGGAGAATCCAATGGGCAGAGGAGTCCCTGGGGCCACACAGAGTCGGTCGGGCACTACTAGAGTGCCCTAGCACACACACACTAGTGCGCTTGTGAGGACCGAAAAACAGAGGCGTGAGGTCCGGTCCTCGCCACTTCAGCTTGAATCCACACAACTTGAAGGGAATTATCAGTGTTTTGAGACCTGTTCTGTAATCTCTGACGTATCATCAGTTATACGCTGAGCTGGTTATACGTTGAATCTGTGTGTATATACATATCAGTTATACTTTCTCTCAAGGGAAGTGGATAAACTAACCAACCAATTCCAGTTTTCTTTTTCCTTCTGTTGGCGTGTCATCTTCTCCCATACACAAACATCACTGCTTCTTCTGTGGATATTTTTCTTGCAGAGAGATATCTCCGATCTTCCGTAAGGCTTTAACTCATTAGTGAATCCACCATCCATCTGCCATCATTTAATACAAAAGATGGTAGCAGGCAAAACTTAGGCCATGCATCCGTTTGAATCGTTGGCTGATTGTCTAGCAGGTATCAGAGAAACCTATCCAGGCAAGGCTACAGCCACATCCCGATGTGAGAGCCAAGGCTAAGGCCCAGAAACTCTGCTCTTAAGGATGTAGGACTTTCCTGAACTAGAGAAATGAGTCCTCTGCAGGATGGGAAGGATGATGAAGATTGTCAACTGTGATTTCTCTGACTTAGCATAAATAGTATTGATAAACTGGGGGCTTTGAAAATGCCTTATATATCTACTCCATAATTTCTCCAGGCTGTAAATGGGTTCAGTGGAATTAGCCAAGGAAGAAAAGGAAATCAAACATAATAGAACACATTCAGGTCAGCACATTGCCTTCAGGACAGCTGGGCTAATCGGGGGTCAAGCGCATGTGGAGAATTTGCAAATGAGATGACCCTGGAGAAATTTGGGCACAATAACACCCTGATTAGTGAGCGCAGCTGCTCAGGATTCAGAGTCGTCCTGTGGCAGTCTCCACTTCAAACTTGCCATTGCCTTCCTAACATCTGGTGTCTCATCCCTGTGTTCCTCAGTCCTGCCACACAGTGGCAAAGGGGGCAAATCTAACATTTGTACATTCTGAAATAATCAGCAAAGTTTAGGAAATTTTTTTTTTTTGGTTAATGGCTCGAATATCTCTTCAGTCATCTGATTATGCTCATTCACCTTCTCACTTCTACCTCTGCTCCTTTCTTGGTGGCATCGTGAGTTCTGAAATGAGTTCATAACAGGAGTAGCACTCCTTAGAAATACAGAGAAGGTAGGACTATCAGAAAGTCTGCTGGGCTTAGAATTAGGTCTGGCTCTAAATCCCATTTCCAGCCCTTCACAGCTGCCTGACTGTGTGAACTTAATGGAAGCTGTGTGTGCCAGTGTCCTTTTTAGTGATGCAGAGTTAATGGAGGCAATGTTCTGGCCAACAGGAGTCACTGCACAAGCAATAGGCACGTTTGATTCTGAAAAATGAAGTGTGGGGAATAAAAGCAACAGGTTTCCAGATAGGTTAGGATTTGTATATTTCAGACCAATGTTTGATTCTGAAAAATGAAGTGTGGGGAATAAAAGCAACAGGTTTCCAGACAGGTTAGGATTTGTATATTTCAGACCAATGGTCCTCAAGGGTCGAAATGCTTCCTGGGAATATATCAGAATATAGAGAGAAGGGAAATGTATTTTTCTTTAAATATCTTTACATTTTCTGTCATTAAAAAGTCAAAACATAAGGGGAAAAAGTTCCACAGTATCTTCTAAGTATGGGAGGGTACCCAGAAGATAAATTAAAAAGGCAAAGTTAGAAAGAAGGGAAAGAAGAAAAAGAATATCTATTGAAAAGGAAAAACAAATAGTAAGTACAACATAAGATGATTGAGGTAAGTCTAAATATAAAGAGGGTAATCGTAAATTGCCTGGACTCACCAGTTACACCATGTGTTGTGCTGAATTAAAACAAAAATTCAGAAATGGCCTATTTATAAGAGACAGACCCAAAATATTTTAAAATGGGAAAAAAATATTTGAAGTGAAAGGATGGGAAAACATAAGCCAAATATTAACCTAAAGAAAAAATATGTTACAATGACAGGGTTGAAAATTTTAAAAGAATTAATGTAAACAATAAAATAGAGCATATTGGACATGAGAAAAGTCCTTAAAACTGAACCATAAAAAAGGTACTGCACATCAAATAACTAAATCAATAGAGTAGACCATCAGGGATTATATAGGAGAAGAAGAAAGACTGGAAATTAATGGACTATGTTTGTAATTCAATATTAGAAAAACAGAGTAAGCTTATGGAATATAAAAGTATAAGTAATATATGTATAGATATTAATGAATAATAAAAAGGTGCAATAGAGTAACTCTCAAACAAAATCAGGTTATTTGAATACTCTAATTTTATTAGTGTTGCCTAAAAACATATGCGGAATCGGAATCTGAAAGTTGAGACTTAGGTTTTGTTGGGTGGGAAAGTTGGGACTTGAGCCCGGGAGACAGTATCTCCAGAGAGCTGACTCCAAGGAGGTAGGGAGGGGCCAGGCTATATAGGAGTCTGCAGCAAGGGCCAGGGGGAAAGTGCAGGTCGCTCAGTCCTGTGCCCGACTCTTTCCAACGCCGTGGACTATACAGTCCATGGAATTCTCCAGGCCAGAATACTGGAGTGGGTAGCCTATCCCTTCTCCAGCAGATTTTCCTGACCCAGAAATCAAACTGGGGTCTCCTGCATTGCAGGCGGATTCTTTACCAACTGAGCTTCCAGTTCAGTTCATTTCAGTCACTCAATCATGTCTCCTTTGTGACCCCATGGATTGCAGCATGCCAGGCTTCCTGTTCATCACTAATTCCCAAAGCTTGCTCAAATTCATGTCCATTGAGTTGGTGATGCCATCCAAACATTTCATCCTTTCTAGCCTCCTTCCGAAGCCCAAAGGGTCAGGTAATCTCAATATTAAAAGATTACTGTTAATTAAGAAAGAAAACTAAACTCTCACATGAAGACATTTAGATATCTTCTATGTATGAAAAGATGCAAGCATCCTAGCTTGCTAAAATCATTTCTTACATATGATAACTTGCTATCTGGGACCAATCCTACTTTCTTTATTCACACTAATACCTTGTTTACAATAAGAGATGGTGAATGTGGCTGATGGCTACATCTCATATTCTCTTACCTGGGAGGAAGTAGCTGATGGCTTCCAAATAGCTAGCTTTGTTTCACTGGGCTCAGAAATTTGCATTTGGAAAAGGCTTCTTTATTGGTAGAGCATAGAACAGAAAATATTTCATTTCACATTATACATTTTAAAAGATATATTTTTGTTAAGATTGATCAAGAATAAAAGAAGACTCACAATAAAAATATTAGAAATTTAAAAAATGGAACATACATAAGTATAGCAGAAATTTAAAAATAATGTAATCTGTTAAGATGTCTATGACAATAAATTTGAATGTAAGCAAACTGACAGTGTCCTAGAAAGCTATGCTTTATTGATATGCAAAAGAAAATAGAAAACTTGAATACATAATCATTAAAGAGCAAAGCTGGATTTAGAAAAGGCAGAGGAACCAGAGATCAAATTGCCAACATCAACTAGATCATAGAAAAAACATGAGAGTTCCAGAAAAACATCTACTTCTTCTTTATTGACTGCGCCAAAGCCTTTGACTGTGTGGATCACAACAAACTGTGGAAAATTCTTAAAGAGATGGCACTACCAGACCAGCTGACCTGTCTCCTGAGAGATCTGTATGCAGGTCAAGAAGCAACAGTTAGAACTGGACATGAAACAACAGACTGGTTCCAAATCCGGAAAGGAGTACATCAAAGCTGTATATTGTCACCCTGCTTATTTAACCTCTGTGCAGCGTGCATCATGCAAAATGCCAGGCTGGATGAAGCACAAACTGGAATTAAGATTGCTGGGAGAACTATCAAAACCTCAGATATTCAGATATGCAGATGACACCACCCTTATAGCACAAAATGAAGAAGAACTAAAGAGCCTCGATGAAAGTGAAAGAGAAGAGTGAAAAAGTTGGCTCAAAAGTCAACATTCAGAAAATTAAGATCATTGCATATGGTCCCATCACTTCAAGGCAAATAGATGGGGAAACAATGGAAACAGTGACAGACTTTATTTTGGGGGATCCAAAATCACTGCAGATGGTGACCGTAGCCATGAAATTAAAAGACACTTGTTCCTTTGAAGAAAAGCTATGACCAACCTAGACTGCATATTAAAAAGCAGAGACATTACTTTGCCAACAAAGGTCCATCTAGTTAATGCTATGGTATTTCCAGTAGTCATGTATGGATGTGAGAGTTGGACTCTAAAGAAAGCTGAGCATAGAAGAGTTGATGCTTTTAAATTGTGATGTTGGAGAAGACTCTTGAGATTCCCTTGGACTACAAGGATATCCAACCTGTCCATCCTAAAGGCAATCAGTCCTGAATATTCACTGGAAGGACTGATGCGGAAGCTGAAACTCCAGTACTTTGGCCACCTGATGCAAAGAACCTACTCTGGAAAAGACCCTGATGATGGGAAAGACTGAAGGCAGGAGGAGAAGGGGACGACAGAGGATGAGATGGTTGGGTGGCATCACCAATGCGATGGACGTGAGTTTGGGTAGGCTCTGGGAGTTGGTGATGGACAGGGAGGCCTGACGTGCTGCAGTCCATGGCGTTGCAAAGAGTCAGACACAACTGAGCAACTGAACTGAACTGAAGGAAATTAGTGTGGTTTAGTGGTAAAGAATCTGCCTGTCAATGTAGGACATACAGATTCTATCCCTGGTTTGGGAATATCCCCTGGAGAAGGAAATGGCTACTGCTCCAGTATTCTTGCCTGGAATATCCCATGGACAGAGGAACTTGGTGGACTATAGTCCATGGGTTTACAAAGCGTAAGATAAGACTGAATAACTGAGCACAAGGAGGTTAAATGAGTGGTTAAAATAAATCTAAAAGCTGGAAAAGTCAAAATCATATTGCCCAGATGACTTTTCATAGGCAAGTTCTAGCAAACACTAAAAAATAGCTAATTCCAAGTTTATGCAGACTATTCTAGAGGGCAGTAAAAGACAGTGCTTTTTAGTTAGTTTTAACAGTCAAGTATAATCTGGATATTGAAATCAGAGCTGAGAAGGAAAAATTAGAGATCAATCGCACTAATAAATCAAGATTAAATAGCACTAATTTTTTTAAAAAAGAAAGCTGAACCCAGGTATGTTTAAGAAAAGAATACATTTTAAGCCATTTGTGTGATTTCAAGAATGTTTTAGAAAAATCTGTTAAAGTGGTTTACCACATTAACAGCTGAAAAGAGACAAATCATGTTAAATATAGAAAAACAAATTAAACAACAATGACCCTAAGCCTCTTAGCAAACTGGCAGTAGTAACAGGAACTTCCTTAACCATGTGAAGGTACATAAGAGAAACAGAGAACATCTTTCATGCCCAATGGGAAAATATTAGTGTGTTTCCTCTAAAGACCAGGAGAAACCAAAGCTGCGCTTATCACAGCTTTCATTTCATATTGCATAAGAAGCTCTGATGTGTTGTAAGACACAAAATTAAGTGAAAGGTATAAAATTTTAAAAGGAAGAAGCAAAACTTTTGTTCCTTTCAGATTCTACTATTGCTTACATAGAAAATACAAGAGATCTTTTGGATGAACTAACAGAACTGAGTTCAAAACAGTGAGTGAATACAAGACCAACATATAAACATCTTTAATGCTTTTCTGTAACATCAGCCACAAATAGCAAATATAAAAAGATAATATTTAAAATGTAAAAGTTAAAAATGTATACTGCTTTTGTGGAGAAAATTTTAAATCTTTGTTAAAGATGTAATGGCTCTTAAAAATGTAGAGATATGGATGGGATTATGGATGGGAAGTCTCAAATCATAAAGATCCTCATTCTCTAAAAATTAATTCATAGACTCACATCATTTGCAGGTAAAGTCCTAGTAGGATTTTCCATGGACCTTGACAATCTCATTCTAAAGTTTATATGGAAAAACAAGGAGTCAAGAATGGATAGGGCAGTTTTAAAGAGGAAGATCAAAACAAGGGGACTAAACTTACAAATATCAAGACTCCTTACCATGTTTTATTCATTAAAACAATGTTCTATTAACTCAGAGATAGAAATATTGAACACAACAGGAAGCCTGTACAGAGTTTATACATAAAGAAACTTGATAAATAGCACAAATAATATTGCCATCAGGGAGGAAGGAGAGACTATTCAAGAAAAGAATCTAGGACAACTAGTTACCCTTATGAAAAAAGTGAAATTGAATTTGTTCTTTGTAACCTATTCTAAAATCAGTTCTATTTGGATTAAAAATTTTCACAATAAACAAAATTTATCAGTTTTTAGAACACAGTATTGAAAGCATCAACAGAAGTATGGTATAGAGAATCTTTTTAGAAAATGGAACACAAAACTGTAAAGCCAAAGATTGATAAAACGAACTGTGGTAAATATTTAAATCTCTATATCAAAAGATATGAAAAAACAGAGTGAGAAGGTATGTGTCACAGATGGAGAGAGTTTTGAAACCAAAACAACATATAGGACTATTGTGTAGCATACTTAGAGAATGCCTAGAACACAGAAAGATAAAGGCAGTTCAAGTTAATGATAGGCAAAGACTACAAGATAGATCACCATGCGAAAAAAACTCAAAAGGCCAACAAACGCGAGCTGTGCATATCAGTAATGTTCAGGAAAATGCAAATTGGAGCCAAATGAAGTATCACCTCGTACCAGTGAAACTGTCAAAATTAAAACAATTAACAGTTTCAGTTTGTAAAAGAAAGTGGAACCTCGGTGACGCTCTTATACTACTGGGAAAAGTAGAAATTGATCCACTGACTTGAGAGAGCAACTGACAATAGCTGGTAAAGGAGAACCTACCCTATGACCTCTGGTATTCGAATGATCACCGAAGCATTGCTTGTAATGGTGAAAAAAATTGGAGACAACATAAATGTCCATTAAAAGGAGAAAGGATAAATCAATTCCACTTTATTCATTCAACAGAATCCTTTACGGCGGTTAAAATTAATGAAGTAGAGATAAATGTATCCATCTGAATAAATCACACAAAAACATAATGCTAAGTGAAGAAAGCAAATTGGCAAAGAATGCTCTTAGTCCAGGTACTCTAAAATGCAGACACCAGGAGAAAATTAAACACAAGTATAATTTATTGGGGAAACATCTGCGAAAGAGAAGGGGAAGGAGCTGGAGAAGGTGGGAAGAGTTTTCAGACTCTGATGCACCTCTAAGTTCTGTGGAGGAGTTGTATGAACTTGGGCAACTTTCTTAAACTCCGTGTGTTTATTTTGAAAATGTAAAATCAGCATATTATTTAATTATGAAGGTAGTAAGTTAGGAAATATAAAATATTTACAACAGTCCCTGGCACATACTGAGAGCTATAAAGCATTTTTCTATTATTTCTGCCACAATACATAACACCTTAGATTCATTATAATATCATGGGCTAGAATTCAGATGCCTAAACAATAGAATTTAAGAACCAAAGTTGCCCATAAAATAGGTCTGCATTTTGCAGGAATGTTTCTGATTAGCAGTCCTCTTGTCCTCAGCTTTTGGTTATATGTAGCATAGTCCTTGGGGCTTCCCTGGTAGCTCAGCTGGAAAAGAATCCACCTGCAATGTAGGAGACCCTGGTTCGATTCCTGGGTCGGGAAAATCCCCTGGAGAAGGGATAGGCTACCCACGCCAGTATTCTTGCTTCCTTGGTGGCTCAGATGGTAAAGAATCTGCCTGCAGTGCAGATGACTTGGGTTTGATCTCTGGATTGGGAAGATCCCCTGGAGGAGGGCTCGGCAGCCCGCTCCGGTATTCCTGCCTGGAGAATCCCCATGGACAGAGGAGCCTGGTGGGCCACAGTCCATAGGTTTGCAAAGAGTTGGACACGACTGAACGACCAACCACCAGCACACCAGCATAGCTGTTCAGGGAAATACACAGACTGAAATCACCCCCCTACCCCCGGCCAGGCACCATAGTGGCCACTGCGTAAATTATTTATGACAGGAGGTCCTAAGAGTTCAGCCATCACCCACTGGGAGAGTTGGGGAAATGTCCAAACGGGATGCCACCTGTCTTTCCACCTCCCAGAGTCCTTCTCTCTGGCATCCATCTTGGTTGAGCAGTGCGTAAGACACAAGGAAGGACCCTAAGTCAGAACAATTGGCCAAAGACAACCAGGAAACTAATCCCGTCCCCATAAAACCTGAGACTGCAGGCCACGTGGGAGAGCAGTTCTCCTGGGCTCCTTTGCTCTCCTGCTCTCCACCCAGGCACCCCTTCCCAATAAAGTCTCTTGCCATGTTAGCACATGTGTCTTCTCAGCCCGTTTATATCTGAGTGTTAGACAAGGGTCCACTCTTGGGCCCTGAAAGGGGTCCCGCTTCCTGCAACACAGCAACTGAGCAGGCATGCACTCATGGGCAGCAGGCAGGGGAGAACCCAGAAGGCAGCAGCTGTGGCCATCAGGAAATCGCTCTCCACCTGAGCAGGGAGATTTGAGTGGTACGTTGTCATGGCTACCACACAGACAAACAGCATGATTCTGATTATATAAAATTAAAATCTGGGATACAGTCCTACATATTGTTTGTAGATACGGAGATATACAGGAAACATTTTAGATTTTGCCTTGGAATAAGGGTCAAATACAGGGGAATGATTTCTACAGAGACAGGGAAAGAAGATGGGAACAAGCAGGGGACTTCATTTCATAAATCTTTATTGTTAAGCATCTAGATAGTAATTACACTGGTATTTACCATATTAAACTCTCTATTATTTTCATTATCCTAATGTATTTTTTAATAATAATACACTAAAGCTAATTAAGAAGCACTGAAATGGCTGTGATTTACAAAAGTGGTTGGGAAATCTCGTTTTGATGGAAAAGCAGAAGTCAGGGAGATATGCACAAAACTCATAAGTCTCCATTTAAGACCACTGATGGGAATGGCGTTACATGATATAAGGTAATCCCTGAATGAAGGACAATATTACTGCAGATCAGCTTCTATTTCCATTCAGGGGTATTGCAGAGGAAGGGTTTTTTGGTTTTTGTTTTTAACAAATAATAGAGTCACAGATTAGTCTGTGTAACAATTGTAAATGCTCTAACATACAGAAGGGGCTTTTTTTGTCTTGAGGGGAGGGGAAGATAAAGCAATGCCGTTTCTGTTATTTGTCTGTCACTGTTTTATTATTGATAGTTGGTCACTGGCATGAGTATTTTGGAATCCCTGGTGGCTCAGATGGTAAAGAATCTACCTGCAGTATGGGAGACCTGGGTTTGATTCCCAGGTAGGGAAGGTCCCCCGGAGAAGGGAATGGGGCTACCTGCTCCAGTATTCTTGCCTGGAGAATTCCATGGACAGAGAAGCCTGGTGGGCTGCAATTCATGGTATCTCAAAGAGTCAGACATGACTCCACACACACACACACACACACACACACACACACACACAGATCATGAGTGTTTTAAGGAGATTGCTGAGGGTTTACATAGGTCCCACTGAGAATGGGAAACGAGTATTTAACTTTTAAGTCCTTTAGTTTAGGCATCAAAATTCCAGCCCATGATATCGAATAGATACAGGGTATTATGTGTTGTAGTGGAAACAGTGGAGCAAATGCTATATAGTTCTTATTATGTGCCAAGGACTGTTGTAAACATTTTACATTTCCTAACTCAGGACTCTGTGAGTTTAATAATATACTGATTTTGACTTTTTGACAATAAAGACACAAGAGCTTAAGAAAGCTGACCACGTTTGTTCAACTAGCAGTTTGCCTACAATGGCTTCAAGGTTTTGTTCAATCTTGTCTCTTGCCTACCTTAACCTCTTTCCATGCACTTACCTCCAATATAGTGCTCCAGTGATATAGATCTTTTTCAGTCACATAAACACATCAATTTCTTTCATTCCTCAGGGTATCCACACAGAGTGATTCTGACCTGGAATGCTATTTCTCCCACTGTTCCTTTGATGAAATATTTGTACAAAACTTTAGCCCAATTTTTATTTTTCTTATTACCTGTACTACTTTTCTTATTTTTATGTTTTCTTATTACTCAGTTCTAAGAATTTTTATATATTTTAGATAGTAATCCTTTTCATTTTTGGAGCAGTGCCTTTTGAGGAACATAGTTTTTAATATCTATAAACATATGTCTGGGGCTTTCCCAATGGCTCATCAGGTAAAGAATCCACCTGCAATGCAGGATACAATGAGCCATGGGTTCTATTCCAGGGTCAGGGAGATCAGATCCCTTGGAGGAGGAAATGGAAACCCACTCCAGTATTCTTGCCTGAAAAATCCCATGGACAGAGGAGCCTGGCAGGCTACAGTTCATGGGATCACAAAGAGTTGGACACAACTGAATGACTAAACACGAAAACATATATCTGATGAAGAACTTGTATCTAGAATCCACCAAAGAAGATATACAGATGGCAAAAAAGCAACAAAAAAGTTCAACATCATTAGTGATTCAGTCAGTTCAGTTCAGTTCAGATGCTCAGTCGTGTCTGACTATTTGCAACACCACGAATCGCAGCATGCCAGGCCTCCCTGTCCATCACCAGCTCCCGGAGTTTACTCAAACTCACATCCATCGAGTCAGTGATGACATCCAGCCATCTCATCCTTTGTCGTCCCCTCTCCTCCTGCCCCTAATACCTCCCAGCATCATAGTCTTTTCCAGTGAGTTAACTCTTCGCATGAGGTGGCCAAAGTACTGGAGTTTCAGCTTTAGCATCATTCCTTCCAAAGAACACCCAGGGCTGATCTCCTTTAGAATGGACTGGTTGGATCTCCTTGCAGTCCAAGGGACTCATTAGTGATTAGGGAAATACAAACCATTTGAAGACACTCCTGTGCTTCCACTAGGATGAAGAAGATAAAAATTACTGCCATGTGAAATGCTGGTGAGGATTTAGAACAACTGGAATACTCATAATCTGCTGATACATATATAAAGTATACTTTTTTGAAATATGCTTTCCAAGTACACTGGAAAACAATTTGGTGTTTTTTTTTAAAAAGTTAAACATACATCTACCATATGAATCAGCTGTTCTACTCCTAGATATTTAGCCTACTGAAAAGAAATGAAATGTCTAAAAAAAAATTCCTCGCAAATGCTCACAGCAACTTTATTTGCAATGGTCCCATACTAGGAACAACCCAAATGCTCATAAACACTGATGCTCTGTGAAGAGATTTTAAAAATTGATGGTTTATTATATAGATGAATACATGCAGCAACATGGAATGATCTCTGAAATTTTTTGCATTTCCCTTTTTCCTAAAATGAATGACAGTTTTATGTCATTTATTTTAGTAACTCTGATACAGATTTCAGATAATTTTTTTATAGCTGAACATGTCATGTGCAGATAACGACGTTTTTACAAATTTTCCCATCTGAATATTTTTAATTTCCTTGGCTTCAGTCCCTGCACTGGCCGGAGTCTTCAACACAATATTGCATAGAGGTGGTGAGGTTAACATGCTTGCCTTGTGCCTGATTTTAGTGGGAAAGCAGGGAAGCTCATTTATATTCTAGTTTACTAATAATTTTTATTAGGAACAAATGTTGGATTTTGTTAACTCTTTTTCTGCATTTATTGAAATTACCACATTTGTTCATTTTTTAAGTTCATGATGAATTACATTGATTGACTTTCTCATGTTAAATCGAATTGGTGGTCTTACACATTGTCCTTCTTGTATATTGTTGCGTTTGGATTTCATCAGGTGAGACTGAGTTAGGAAATTTTGCATCTATGTAGCTGAGCGATTTGATGTGTCATTCTTTTTGTTTTTGGTGTGAGCATATGATAGGAGCTTTATTAGATAGGTTGGCAAGCATTCCCTCATCTTGTCTTTTTTTGGGAGAGTTTATGAGGAACTGGTATTTTTTTCTTCTTTAAATGTTTGGCCAAGTTCCCCAGCGAAGTCATCTCTATCGGAGTTTTGTTTTTGAGAGATTTTTAATCACAAGTTCCGTTTCTCTGGGTAGACAGTTGTTCAGGCTGTGTATTCGTCTGTATGGGCTGCTGTGACAAAGTACTCTGGCCAGGTGGCTTAGCAACAACAGAAATTTAATTTATTAGGTTCTGTAGATTGGAATTTTGGGATTAGGGTACAAGCATAGTCAAGTTCTGGAAAGAATCCTCTTCTGGATCACAACTGTCCACTTCTTATTGGATCTCTGCATGCCAGACAGTATACAGCCTTGAAGGACTAATGTTGAATCTGAAAATTCCAATATTTTGGCCACCTGATATGAAGAGCTCACTCATTTGAAAAGACCTTGATGCTGGGAAAGTTTGAAGGCAGGAGAAGGGGATGACAGAGGATGAGATGGTGAGATGGCATCACCGAGTCAATGGACATGAGTTTGGGTGAACTCTGGGAGTTGATGATGGACAGGGAGGCCTGGCATGCTGCAGTTCATGCGATCACAAAGAATTGGACACGACTGAGCAACTGAACTGAACTGACATGCCAGACAGCAGGGAGGGAAAGACACTTTATTGTGACTCATATGGGATTGGCTGGCTGCATTTTTGAGGACCCTGTTCTAGGACTATCTGATCCTAATTACCGCCCAACCCATCTTCTAACACCATCACATTTGGGATAGAGTTTCAACATATGAAATTTTCAGGAACAAAAAATTTCAATCTATACAATAATTTTTCATGAAGGAATTTGATAGTATGTATCTTTCAAGTAATTTGTATATTTCATTTCTGTTATTCAATTTATTGGCCTAAATTTTTAAAACAATTTCTATTTGGATTAAAAATTTCATGATAAAATCTAATAGTTTTGTATTACTTTCATTCTTATGATTACTATTGGTATAAAGTATTAGTTGATCAGTCGTGTCCAAGTCTTTGCAACCCCATGAACAAATAGCTCCTCTGTCTACGGAGTTCTCCAGGCAAGACTACTGGACTGGCTACTGGGTAGCTAGTCCCTTCTCCAGGGCATCTTGCTGACCCAGGGATCAAACCCAGGGCTCCACATTGCAGGCAGATTCTTTACCATCTGAGCCACTGGGAAAGTCACTTGCTTTTATTTTTCTAGTTTCCAAAGGTGGAAGCTGAGATTATTGTTTTATAAGCTTAACACAAATCTTCAATGTTTGTGTTCAATGGTCATACACTTTACTTCTACTTTTTGCTATTTCCAGTGCTATTCATGTCTTTATGTTGGTGTAGATTTCTATCATTTTCCTTCTGCCCCAAGGACTTTTAAGAAACATTTTTGTGTAATACATGTCTGCTGTTGATGAATTCTTTCTGCTTTTATTTGTTTTCCTTCATTTGTGAAAGATTTCTTTGTTGGGAATATAATTAATAGTTGACAGTTCTTCTTTCAATAATTTAAGAATGCTTTTCTGTCTCATAAGTTGTATTTTCCTGCTTCATTGTATGCCTTCTAATTTTTTGATTTGATGATAGGCATGTGTAATTTTACCTTGTTAAGTATTGGATATGTCTGTATTTATATGACTATTCTTGGCTGCAGTAGCCATCTGAAGTGATGTTTTGAGCCCAGGAGGAGGAAATCTGCCACTGGTTCCACCCTTTCTTCTACTGTTTACCATGGAGTGATGCCGTGACTGCAGCCATGAAATCAGAAGGTAATTGCTGCTTGGCAGGAAAGCTATGACAAACCTGGACAGTGTATTAAAAAGCAAAGACATCACTTTGCTGACAAAGGTACATAAGTCAAAGCTGTGGTTTTTCCAGTAGTCAGGTACGGATATGAGAGTTGGACCATAAAGAAGGCAGAGCACCCAAGAATAGATGCTTTCAAACTACAGTGCTGGAGAAGACTTTTAAGAGTCCCTTGGACAGCAAGGAGATCAAACCAGTCAATCTTAAAGGAAATCAACCCTGAATATTCATTGGAAGAACTGATACTGAAGCTGAAGCACCAATACTTTGGCCACCTGATGCAAAGAATCAGCTCATTGAAAAAGACCCTGATGCTGGGAAAGATTGAAGGTAGAAGGAGATGGTTAATGGCATCATCAACTCAACGGACATGACCTTGAGCAAACTCAGGGAGATGATGAGGGACAGGGAAGCCTGGCATGCTGCAGTCCATGTGGTCACAAAGAGTCGAACACAACTGGGTGACTGGACAACCTCAGCAACAATTATTCTTGAGTTTTGTTCTGGAAGAGTATTTAAATGATCTTAAAATAGTTAAGTCCCTTCAAAGTTTTCTGTTAAACTTTGTTAGGCATAGCCAAAACAGCCTTTATTCCAGAACTAAATTTGTTTCATTAAAAGCCAATATTGTTTTGAATACCTTCCATCAGTCTGGTTGATTACAAAGTTTTTTCTTCTGGCTTGCAGGAACAGAAATATTCGTCTCTGTGTTCTGTAGGGCTGGTTCCCTATTTCTGGTTAGGTAACTCTTTATCTGGGGTTACGTAGTTTCCTCACCTCCGTGTCCTTGTCAGTACTCAGATGAACCCTTGAGGGGAGCTTTTTACTAATCTCCAAGCTTCTCGCTCTCTTGGCCTCTGCTAACTCCAAGGTTTCTTTACTTATTTTGTCTTTTATGACCTAGCCTTGAGTTTAAGCAAGCTCCGGAAAATGGTGAAGGAGAGGGAAGCCTGGAGTGTTGCAGTCCATGGGGTTGCAAACTGTTGGACAGGACTGAGTCAGTGAGCAATGAAATGCATGTAGTGAGGAGGGGAACGTAGACTTCATTCCTCAGTGGTCATGTGTCATAACACATTTTAGGAAGAACATGTGAGATAGTATATGGAGTGGTATGATCACCTTTAGAAAATATAAACCTGCCACATCTTGTTTATATTTTCACCTTTTTCTTACTTTAGTGAATTGATAGAGTTTGCTTTGTTCTATTTTCCCTCACTACTGACTTCAAAGTTACACATCTTACTTTTAGTTTATCAGTGATGGCTTAAAATTTTTTTGACAGGCATATGTAAACTTATATCTTTCTTAAGATGTAACTTCAAGTTAACAAACTTGAAGTTAATTCATATCTAGTTCTGTCAAACAAGGCAAAAAGTAGCACACTTTTACTTCCCCTCTGCCTGCTTGTACTCTGCCATAAAACATGTTGCAATTGACTGGACTCTTATGTTTGTTATTAAAGTACATTTAAAAATCCAGTATTTACTTTATGTTCTGATTTCCTTTTGCTTGCTGAGAGGTGATAGAGTGAAATGCTTAATTTCACTGATGGATGAGGCAAACTGGGCTTGTTAGAATCTTACTAGAAGTGTGACTGGGCTATTACCATCTGAGCATCAGGTATTTTGTCTTCAGTATGGGAGAAGGGTCTAAAATATTACTTACCTAATAGATAGAAGAGAAGGCAATGGCATCCCACTCTAGTACTCTTGCCTGGAAAATCCCATGGATGGAGGAGCCTGGTAGGCTGCAGTCCACGGGGTCACATAGAGTCGGACACAACTGAAGTGACTTAGCAACAGTAACAGCAATAGATGGAAAAGACAAATGAGATGATGCCCATAATGCACTTGGAAAAATGCCTGACAGTAAATTTTCAGTTTTGTTTGAAACATTACCAAAGGTTTATAAATATTTAAATATAAAAGCTTCTCGTATTTTCCTTGGTATTGATATCTTTTACTGATAAAGATCTTCAAACTTTAAAAAAAAATTAATCTTGTCTTTCTCCCCAGGCTTTATATGACAAGTACATTGGGTACACAGATTGGGTTTGTTATGTAAGCACTGACATTGCTAAATATCCTAATACTTGGATTACTCTTGTGAGCTAAATAGGCCATTCTCAATGAAAATTGCAAGAAACTTCTATAAAAATCACATGAGATTGATTCTGACATTGATGGTTTGAACCAGAATCATCATATATCCTTGCTACAAGATTAGACTGTTTTGAATGGCATTTAGACATGTGTCATAAATGGAATAATATATGTCAGGATGATGGAATAGACTATAAATTGGTGATCCTTTTATTTTCCTTGGAAGTTTTTTTACCGTCAGTTATTATCCAAGAACTTTGCTCCATTTTATTTCTCTCTTAATCTCTTATTCTTTTCTTTTTCTGGTATTTCTAGTGAGCACTCAGTCTCTTACCTAGCTAAGACCCCTTGGGTACAGTTGAGTAGCAATTTTTAGAGGTTCAGGCTTAAAAGAATCAGATATGCTGTAAGCTACAGAGATGATTCAGGGTCATCTTTGCAGCCCCATGTACTGTAGCCCACCAGGCCCTTCTTTCCATGAGATTCTGCAGGCAAAAATACTGGAGTGGATTGCTGTTCCCTTCTCCAGGGGATCTTCCCAACCCGGGGATCTTCCCAACCCAGGGATCAAACCCAGGTCTCCCACACTGCAGGCAGATTCTTTACCATCTGAGCCACCAGGGAACCCCATAGATAACAGCACATGTTACCTATCAGGGATGAAAGTGGGAAGGCAAAAATTGGGTGGGTTCAGCAGTAGAGGGATGGGCACTGTGGTGCCAATTGTAGTATAGCTATTCTAAGGCAAAAGGGCACCATGAGTCACCATTATATCTCTGAATCTGGAGTTTACAAAATAGCTTTGGTATTTTGTAAAATAACTTATGGGACAAGTCAAATTACTCTGCCTAGACAGTGACTCCAGGCTGACTGGTTACCGTGGGGATGGAAGTTTGCAATCAGGAGTACAACCCTAGGAGAAATTCTGCTTGCATACGGATTTGGGAGGGTTTGTATCTATTGTGAGAAGATTGCACAGGTCATTTGAAGAGTCATCGGTCCTCTGAAGCACATGGAAAAAGAGGAGCATACTACACATCCATATATATGAGCAGACCTCTTTACTGGCACAAAACCCATTTCCTGTGACTCATCTATTCTGAAGAAATTACTGGGTAAAGAGCAAAAATAGAATAGGAGCCAAACAAATGAGTCCTTAAGATTGCCTTGGTGTGAAATCTAACTCTAAAACCTACTAGTTTATCTGTGTGGGCAAGTTATTTAACTTTTCTCTGCCTCACTTTTCTCATCCATTAAATGGATTTAACATTAGCTAACTTATAAGGCTATTGTGAGCTTTTAATGAGATAATACAGGCAAAATACATATAACCGTGCTATTCGCATCCTAGGCACTCAATAAATATTACCAATCGTTCTTAACACTTCAGAGACTGAGGGTGGGGACATGGAGAGTAAGTACAGGGTGTTTGGAATATGTTCTCATACCTGTGATGAGTTTTAAATTTATCTGTATCTCAGACTATCTTTAAGGATTGCTGTTGGTGCACAGATTATTGGGGCTTCCTGGTGGTTCAGAAGGTGAAGATTCTGCCTGCAATGTGGGAGACCCAGGTTCAGTCCCTGGGTCAGGAAGATCCTCTGGAGAATTCCATGGGCAGAGGAGCCTGGTGGGCTATAGATTGGCAAAGGAGAGAGTCCAGTGCAAGTTTTAAAGAATGCAGCTCAAGGCTTTTTGAGTTCTGGATATAGGATTTGAGAAGTCAGCCTAGTTTTTTAAGCCTCAGTTTTTCCTTTTCTTCCTGATAAGAATATTAATCTCTGTTCTTCCTACCTCACAGCCTTGTCAGAAGATGGAACGCTTTATAAATTATAAAGTGCTATAGCCGTCTCACATCCTTTTGGGGAGCAGCTGTGTATAAATTATAAATAAAAAGTACTATGCAAATATAAGGAATTATTACTGTTGTGTATCCTGGATGTGCTGTTCTGAGGTATGCATCCACTTAGCATCAGTGTGTGTGTCTGTGTTTGTCTGTGTCAGATTCCTATTTCTCAATAACTCTGCGTGCATGTGTGTGAATGAAACGTATATATATTGAACAGTGTAATGCCTTATGACAAGTTGATTGTCCTAGAAAGAAAAGGAAAAGAGAACTCTTAAGTTGGGCTAAAAAATCAAATCATCTGACAGTCATCTTCTACCAGAATGCCCAAGCACAGCTGGCTGAAAACCCAGCAGCCATTCATCACTCAGCCCTGGGAGACAGTGACCGATATGAAACGCAGGTTGCTTGGAAGAGCAGCTCATTGAATGTAGAATGATCTTGGGAATATATTGTCAGGTTTATAGCTAATTGTCATTTAAACTAAAATGTTCTTCTCAGGCAAACAGAGGGTAGCCTTGTTACGGCACAGCAATTTTGACCCTTTGGGGACGCTATTCTAGTTGTCTTTGGTTTCGCTTTGGATATAAGAGGTAAAGAGCCACTGATATATTATATTTGACTTGATCTGATGAGAGATGGTCTCATGAGGTGTCCATATTTTCTTAATGAAGTCTGTACTCTTATACTTGAAGAAAAAAAGCCGGTACTATTTGGTTCTTGCTTATTTCTCCAGTCTTACCCTCTCCCTGCTCAGTGTTAGCAATTTGCACTCCAGCCTTCTGAACAATTTGGGGTTCCCTGAGCAATTTTTTCCTGCTTTGAACAGATTGTTCCTTTAGCCTGCAACATTCAAACCTTACAACTTATCTCTTCACTCTCCTCCAGCAAGTCTTCTCTAGCTCTACCAGATTAGATCATGAGTGCCTACTATGTGGTCTCCCAAGGGGGCTGTTATGGTAACTGTGGTCTGGACCATAATTTCTTGTTTGCTTTTCTGCCTCTCCAGCTAGACTGTAAGTAAGCTGAGGGTAGGTTATTGGATAAATTGAATTTCAGTGTTAACTGCGTTATTGTCTTTGTAGCCTCAATCACGACTGCTTCTCTAAAGCTTATTTTCTTTACCTTTAAAAATATTAGGCTAATATCTTCTCTTTTAACCTTGCAGAACATTATGAGGATAAAAACAGACACAAATGTGAAAGTGAATTGAAAGCAAAACCAACATGAATGTAAATTTTTTTGAAAAGTGCTATAGAAATAGGGCATTTAAAATTGTTTTGTCTTTTTGACATAAAAATTAAACATTGGTGTTCTCCCTCAGAAGAAGAGCTGACAGAGAGATTGGGGGACTGGGTTACTACTGAATTAGAAGAGATTATTGATTCCTTAGAGATTAGGAATAAAATCAGTTTTATGATTCTGGATCTTGGGTTTGCTGCTGCTGCTGCTAAGTTGCTTCAGTCGTGTCCGACTCTGTGCAACCCCATAGACGGCAGCCCACCAGGCTGCCCTGTCCCTGGGATTCTCCAGGCAAGAACACTGGAGTGGGTTGCCATTTCCTTCTCCAGTGCATGAAAGTGAGAAGTTTAGCCAGCTGGAAATAAGTGCTGCTTCCATGGCAAACTGCCAAATAAATGTAGCCGACACTAAGTTACTCTGTTAACAAATTGTGAAGTCTGCTTTGGGGGAATCATTGTAATTAGGAACTTGGAAATGGTTTTGATACAGTGAGTGAGTGTGGTGATGAAGTCTTATTTATGAAAACACTGTTTTTTCATAAGTTTGAGAGGGCCCCCAAATAATAGCCCTATTAAAATAGCTTCTATTTTAAGTATTGTATCCATTGGGAATTAAGACAAAAGAGTAAGGCAGACTAGAGAGAGAAATGTCACCCCTGCTATTCATAAAACTCATCATGGAAGCTGCAACTTGTAACTATACATAAATGAGCTTATTAACACTGAATCTAGAAAACCTGGTTTTCACTCAGTCGCAGGTAGTACTGGACCCTTGTGAAACTATATAAAAATGTAGAGGCGTAGTGTGACACCCACATTCTTTTAGGGAGGACTGGCACCTACTGGGATGAGAGGAAGGTGGTCTGTTACGTCCAGATACTTTTTCCCAGCTGATAATCAGATGATGCCTCTCCTAGAGAAGCCGGAGTCAGAGCATGGGATGAGGGCAGGAGTTTATTCTGGTCAGACCTTCTCCTCATGTGAGCATGACAAAACCAAACATAACAAAAATCAAACGCAGGAGTGGGAAAGAAGCAATACCTACTTAACATGGAATTATCAATTTGTTCCTCCTGGGGAGCACCGTTTCTAAAGAATTACTTGTTCACAGACTTTAGCTGAGTGATTGACTTGCCAGGGAGATATTGATAGAATACCATCACCTGTCTCAGACCTCACATCTCTAAGAAAGGGAACCCTGACATAATAGGAATGAAAAGCTTCTTGCCACTATATTAGACATTGAAGCTTTTCTATACTAGAAAGCTAGGCTCACAATTGTTAAAGCTATCTGATGATTTGTAACACTAAACACTGACTTTGTACCATAAATTTTGCATTCTTCACAATGATCCAGATAGGTGGTATTAATTCCTATGTTTTGGATATGGGAACCAAGGCTTAGAGAGGTCACTTACTCAGAATCATAAAGAGAGTGAATGAAATTCACAGTCAAGCTTGTGGAAATCTAAGGCTCATTCTATTTCCTCTTTATTGTGAAAATGAAGCAAAGTATAATCAGAAAATGGAGAACTTTGGTTCTTTTTACAGCTGTTCTCTGACTTGGATGGGCATGGATAGTGTGATTTTATATTAAAGCCAGGTCCATGTTAAAGCTTTATTTGTGGGCCCCGTTTTATTTCTCTGGCTGTGTGTTAATTTCTCCATCAGTCCATGTGAGATGAGTAACGGCATTGGATGATGGTGATGGGTTGGAATGGAAAAATGTTGGCAGCAACAAGAATTTTTTTTACAGCTATAATTATGCCACACTTGGCTGCTTAAATAATAATGAATGGAACGCGTCATTTAGAAAGGACTGGAAAGAACTCCAACCCAGTCACAGAGATCACTTAGGAAATTTGTCTCTGTATTCTGAAATTTCAGCAAGATAAAATTAGAGTTACTGTGAAGATGTATCTAATGTACATTTGTGTATAAACTGTTGCTTTGTAGTTCGTGCTAGGGTCCCTATACATATCCTGACCTACATGGCACTTTCTCTCCCGTGATGCCGAGTATATGCAGCTATAAAAGAAAACCTTCTGTTCTCCTGTGTGTTTCTCCTGTACTTTTACACTACTATCACACTTAACAAAGCTTTGCTTCTGACACTTCTGGTCACCAAATATGCGGAGCTTTTCACCCACAGCAATCAGTTCTTTGCAGCACCAGCTGGGTGTCCTGCAATTTAACTCACTTCTGACACTATTTACTTGGAAATGTTAAGCTTTGGAGAGGAAAAGTGGAATGTGGCTTTGAGGTGGATATTCTGAGTGATAAAATAATCATAACAAAAGTTGTCTCCTTCTGTGCTAGATTTCTGCCTTTGTCCCTCCAGATACAGCCCTTTCCCCTTTGCACCTTGCTCTTTGTGCTGGGATCCTGACCTGTGTGAGTTACATAAACAAAGCGTCTGTAGCTCGTGGCGCCTGGTAGGGTGTAGCCAATGGGGAGAAAGGAGAATACATCTCTCTAGTTATTTTGCTGTGAGGTCACCTGGGGCCAGTTGTGCCTGTGAAAGATTTTTGCTCTTCTCAGCTTAGCCTGATCTTCCTGTTCCTGTCCTGCTGGGTTCTTTACATAATCCCTCCTACCTTGCTACTTTTCAGGCTTTTTGTAATCATAGGCTCCCAAACTCTCTCTTGGGGTTCCTCAGATGTCACACCTTTGCAATGAGTCCCTTGGCAAAGCAGCAGCTCTGGGCTTGTTTTAATTGGCTGTTCTGTTGTTTTCACTTGAGATGCCGAACAGATACCCCTATGCTCGACAATTAATTCATAAGAAGACGTGTTTGTGTTGAAACACTTTCAGCATCTCTGCCAAGTGCTTTAAAATTTATTTTCTTTTTCATTAGTTTCACAATAGCCTCATGAAGTAACAGATCAGCTGCTGTTATTCCAATTTTGTAAAAGAAACCAAACCTTTAATAAGACATGTTTTGGGTCACACCACAAACAAGCTACACTTGAACCTGGGTCTACTGACTCTAATCGTTGTCTATTTATTCTCTCACACCTTGATTTATCAGAAGTAAACTAATCTGATTAAAGTGATTGCATTTTGCAATCTTTTTTTTTTTTTCTCTAAACCAGTAGCTAGGGGTTATAGCAATAAGTGTAAGCAGATGAAGTTCTCCATTAAATAGATGCAACAGACTTTTGGTAACATCTGAACAGAGAAAGAAAAATTGGGTTAGTGGGTGAATAATTAATCTCTATTCTGCATATGAAGAGCCACCTTAGATAGATTGCAAAAATCGGGGACAAAATGATTATAGATATGTTTGTACATCTTAAAACAACAAACAGTTCAATATGATTTATGTAGTTGAGATAGGCTAAAACCTCACTAGTGTAACAGCTGAGTCATTTATCTTAGCAAGTATCTTGTTATTGGCAATCAATAATGCAGCCTAGATGACTGATGGCTTTGTTTTCTCGTGGTGCCTCAGCTAGTCTAAATTATTTATTTGACATATTGCCTCTTGGCAGATATAAGGAAACCACCAATAATATGTTTGTATTGCTTGGGTGTGTACATCTGAGAGGGAAAAATTAGTCTTTTCTTCCTGTCCCTGATCTTGGGGCATATTATATAGGTAGTGATGTGTTTCCTAGAATTGTCATGTCATCCACTATGTGTACTGGGAAGAATGAGACCATAAGGTTTTAAAAGTACCATTTCTGGTTGTCTTAAAAATGGAATAACTTCAAGAGCACAATTCATTGGCAGATATCTGACTTCTTCCCAGCCACAGTGAATATATATGGGCCCAGGGCTCTATGTACCATACTCCACTGTGATTTATATGTTAAAATGTCTTTCTTTTCCAACAGACAGGGAAGTCCTTGAGGACAAGAACTGTGTCTTATTTATTTATCTTTATAATCCCAGTGCTTGGCACAGTGTCTAATATACAGTAGTTACTCAATAAATTGTTTGTTGATGAATGCAACTCAGGAGTGAATGAATCAGGCAAAGACTTTGTAGCCTTTGCCATAGGTTTAGAAGTTATTGCTGCTGCTGCTAAGTCGCTTCAGTCGTGTCCAACTCCGTGCGACCCCATAGACGGCAGCCTACCAGGCTCCCCCGTCCCTGGGGCTCTCCAGGCGAGAACACTGGAGTGGGTTGCCATGTCCTTCTCCAATGCATGCATGCAGGCTAAGTCGTTTCAGTCGTGTCTGACTCTGTGCGACCCCATGGACAGCAACCCACCAGGCTCCTGTGTCCACGGGATTCTCTAGGCAAGAATACTGGAGTGGGTTGCCATTTCCTTCTCCAACCTCATTCAATAAAGTCCTGCTTTGAAGAAAGGCATAGATTAGAAATCAAATCTATTTTTATTTCTTTGAATTTCAGGGACAATAAGGCAAGTTATTTAACCACGTGAAGCTTCAGTCTTCTTTATGCAAAAACAAGAAGACAATACTTTCTTCATAGTATATGAGAATTCAAATGTAATAATGAATTTGAAGACCTTGGTAAACTCTAAATGGCCCTATAAATAAGAAATTCATGTGAGAGTAGTGTTTTCCTGTTAAACGTTCTTTACCAAATAATGGTAACAAAAAACCCAGCTCTGATTTGTAGCATTTGCCAATTTTTATGGCACAAATACTCCCACCATGGCTGATTTCAGACTTACAAAGATTTGAAAACCAGCTAACAAAATTCCTGAATATTTGACAACTGCCTCTTGTGAGCTGGCATCTAGATACCCAGGGGTGAGAAGAAGGGATTTGGCTTATATGAGAAGGAAATGTGATGCCCTTAGTATTTGTTGGCATATGGAAGAGAGTCCTGTAATTTGAGAGGGGAAAAAGTAGCTGGAAATTTCTGGCAGGAATAGATGGAGACTTCAGATCTTTGCCGAGTTAATTAATATGACACTTGTTGTGATTATCTTAGTGACAGAGAGGAGAAGTTCTGTCTCCTTTAACAGAATTTGGGGGCACCAAAAATTGATTCATTTAACAAATTTTATTTAGCTTGAGGGACAGAGAGTTACTGTTGGAAAAGTACTAAAATAGGGAATCAGGAGATTTGGGATCCAAGGAATAGATTCACATTGGCCTTTTTCAGATAAAGGGGGGTTTAATGGAAGGACACTATGGAACCGACCAGGAGACGTCAGAATCCAAGATAGTTCTATGGATATATCTTCTCTTGGTCTTCAGGATCTCTCATGGTGTCTTGGTTTCTCTACTCATCCACTTCATCTTCTCCACGCTTTCGTAATGCGACAGACATGCAAATGTGCTAGAGGCCACATTTTTGTCTCATGGGCTTAGCTACCCTAATCCATATTCATAGAGACATATCAAAAGTTTAGTGTGCCGAAGTTAATGTGCAAGTCAGGAAGTGATTCTCAACTTTAGCGTGCATTAGAGTCACCTGGAGAATTGGTGAAAATTAGATTTTGAGAATATAGCTAGAGTCACTATAATTCTGGAGAAGGCAATGCACCCCACTCCAGTACTCATGTCTGGAAAATCCCATGGATGGAGGAGCCTGGTAGGCTGCTGTCTATGGGGTTGTACAGAGTCGGACACGACTGAAGTGACTTAGCAGCAGTAGCAGCAGCAGGGTGAGCCCAGGAAAATAAATAGTAGTATAGATGATCTGATGCAGGTGGTTGGAAAAAGACATTTGGGAAAACAAAAAAACAAAAAAAAACAAACCCTGCCAATTTTTAAGTACCGTACCTTTCATGGTTGGGCTTTATTTTCTAGGTCAGTGGTTCTCAACTTTGGCTGCATACTGAAATCACCTGGGAGCTTTAAAAATGGACTGGCGCTTGACATTCAAAAAATTCAAATTTAATTAATCTGGAATGTGGTCTAGCATCAGGATTTTTAAAAACTCCTCAAGTGACTCTAATGTGCAACCAAGTTTGAAAACCACTGTGCTACGGGGAGCTTCTGAAGGTTTTAAGCAGGTAAAGGTGTCTAAGAGGGAGGTAGTCAATTTTACATGTGAATTACTCTAATGGCCAAGTAAAGGAACTGAGAGCTGTAATACTGATAGCCTCCAACAGGAATGAAAGGACAGGATGTTGGGACCAGAAAGTGGGATACTCAAATTTAATATTTCTAAGGTAGGGGACAAGTTCCAGGTGGATATAAGGTCTGGAGTGTGGTCATGGGCTTGAGAGGTTGTATTAGAAAATAAGAAAAGGTCACTTGTGTTCAGAAGGTCACTGAACAGAGAGTCTTGGCTAGATGGTGACCACACGAAGAGTTAGAAGGGATAGAGTCTGTTTAAAAACAGCAAAGAAATATGGAAGAATAATAATGGTCTGGAGTGTGTGCCTGCTAAGTCGCTTCAGTCATGTCTGACTCTTTGAGACCCTTTGGGCTGTAGCCTACCAGGCTTCTCTGCCGATGAGATTCTCCAGGCAGGAATACTGGAGTGGGTTGCCATGCCCTCCTCCAGAGGATTTTCCTGACCCAGGGATCGAACCCATGTCTCCTGCAGCTCCTGCATTACAGGCTGACTCTTTACTGCTGCTCTGGAGTAGGGTATGATGACACAGGAAGTATTCTGACCCTATATGGTGATTCTGGGAAGAGAAGGAGGTGACTGTGTGCATGAGAGAGAAAGGGAAAAGAAAAGGAAAGCGGTTACTGAGCATGGGTATCTAAGAGAGAGACAGTATTAGTTAAGTCATGGATGGAAACACTATTCCAGGCAAGAGTGCTGGAGTGGATTGCCATTTCCTTCTCCAGAGGATCTTCCCGACCCAGGAGTCGAACCCGGGTCTCCTGCAGTGCAGGCAGACGCTTTACCGTCTGAGCCACCGGGGAAGCCCCATTCTAGGGTCAGGTGTACCTTTTAACAACTGAAAGAGTTTCAGAGAGTGCATCAGGAATGTCAGAATGAAGACTGAGTTTGGGGTTGGGGTGGTCACTAGGGCTGTTCACAAATATTATAGTTTTCTCTTCTTTAGGGAACATGGCATAACTGTGTTCCTGAGTCCAAGCTCACTCTGCTCACTGTTCGACAGGCCAGTGAATCCGAGAGACGAAGTGTTGAGGCAAGGAAGACGACTTTATTTGGAAAGCCAGCTGACCAAGAAGATGGCAGGCTAGCACCTCAACATAACCCTCTTATCTGGGTCTGGATGTCAGGTTCTTTTATAGATCAGAGATGGGAGGAGATGAGAAAGCAAAGTAAAAAGGCCTTTAATCTTGAAAATGTCGCCTTGAATGGCAAACCTCAGGCAGGGGGTATGTTCATTTCTTCCTTCCTGCCATCTATACAGGTGGACAGGGTTCTAAACAAAGACAGGTTAGTTTAACAGTCAGGCAGAGAGGCAGGGTCCTTTTAAGCAAGTCATTCTGTATGATTATAATAACAAAAAGCAACAAAAAGCAAGTCAAAGAAATAGTTTCCAAAATGGAGTCAGAATTGGCTTCTCTGCCACATTGTGCTTTTCTTCCTTCTGGAATTAAGGGTGTGTTCCTCTGATTTGCCTGGACCAGGGTGACAAGTGAACAGAAGTGATGTGTGTGTTACTTCTAGAGGGAAGGTGTAAGAGCCTGTTCAGGGTGTACCGTGTCCACTTGCCTGTGCCTCGGCAGCCACGGGCATTTTAAATGCTGAAGCCACATCAGCTCGGGTTCCTGGAGACTGCTGCTGATCTATGATCAGCACAAAGCAGGAACTGGGGCTGAACCCTTGAGTTTTTTTTTAAGACCATGAAATTTTGAGTTTGTTGGTTATCTCAGCATAAGCTAGCTTATTCTGACTGATATAGGAGTTAGTGCCTCAAAATGGTGCTGCCATTAAAAAAATTAAATATACAGCGTTTGCATAGGGACTTAATGCTAAAAAAAAAAAAAGCTGCTTCAGACTACAAAAGTGACAGTCCATACTATTCTATGCTAAAGCATTTGGTAAAACTGGCACTTTGAAGTGACTTGGGAGGCAGACCATGTACCAGTGAATGTAAGACCATGATAAAAGTTCAGAGAAAAAAATGTTAGTATCATGTGTTTGATGTAGATGGCTATATTTAGGGGAAAGAGGGCAAATTTGCAAGCAGTTCAGTTCAGTCACTCAGTTGTATCCTACTCTTTGAGACCCTGTGGTCTGCAGCATGCCAGGCTTCCCTGTCCATCATCAACTTCTGGAGCTTGGTCACACTGATGTCCATCATGTCGGTGATGCCATCTAATCATCTCATCCTCTGTCATCCCCTTCTCCTCCTGCTTTCAGTCTTTCCCAGCATCACGGTTTTTCCAGTGAATCAGTTCTTTGCATCAGGTGGCCAAAGTATTGGAGCTTCAGCTTGAGCATCAGTCCTTCCAATGAATATTCGGGACTGATTTACTTTAGAAAGGACTGGTTTGATAACTTGCAGTCCAAGGGACTCTCAAGAGTCTTCTCCAACACCACAGTTCAAAAGCATCATTTCTTTGGTGCTCAGCTTTCTTTATGGTCCAACTCTCACATCCATACATGACTACTGGAAAAAAACATAGCTTTGACTAGATGGAGCCTTGTTGGCAAAGTAATATCTCTACTCTTTCATAAACAGTCTAGATTGGTATAGCTTTTCTTCCAAGGATCAAGCGTCTTTTAATTTCATGGCTTCAGCCACCATCTGTAGTGATTTTGCAAAGGAGCAAATTTGCAAGCAGTAATGAAGGCAAATAAACTATATACACAAAAAGTACTTCACAGAAGAGTAAAGAGTGAAAGTGTTAGTCACTCAATCATGGCTAACTTTTGTAATCCCTTGGACTCAAGCCCTCCAGCCTCCTTTGTCCATGCAATTCCACAGGCAAGAATACCAGAATGGGTAGCCATTCCCTTTTCTAGGGGATCTTCCCATCCTAGGGACTAAACCAGGGACTCTTACATTGCAGATAGATTCTTTACTGTCTGAGCCACCAGGGGAGCCCACAGTGGAGTAAGTTCAGTTCGGTCACTCAGTCGTGTCCAACTCTTTGCGACCCCATGAATCACAGCACGCCAGGCCTCCCTGTCCATCACCATCTCCCCGAGTTCACTCAGACTCAACGTCCATCGAGTCAGAGATGCCATCCAGCCATCTCATCCTCTGTCGTCCCCTTCTCCTCCTGCCCCCAATCCCTCCCAGCATCAGAGTCTTTTCCAATGAGTCAACTCTTTGCATGAGGTGGCCAAGGTACTGGAGTTTCAGCTTTAGCATCATTCCTTCCAAAGAAATCTCAGGGCTGATCTCCTTCAGAATGGACTGGTTGGATCTCCTTGCAGTCCAAGGGACTCTCAAGAGTCTTCTCCAACACCACAGTTCAAAAGCATCAATACTTCGGCGCTCAGCCTTCTTCACAGTCCAACTCTCACATCCATACATGACCACAGGAAAAACCATAGCCTTGACTAGATGGACCTTTGTTGGCAAAGTAATGTCTCTGCTTTTGAATATACTATCTAGGTTGGTCATAACTTTTCTTCCAAGGAGTAAGCGTCTTTGAATTTCATGGCTGCAGTCACCATCTGCAGTGATTTTGGAGCCCCCAAAAATAAAGTCTGACACTGTTTCCACATCTATTTCCCATGAAGTGATGGGACCAGATGCCATGATCTTCGTTTTCTGAATGTTGAGCTTTAAGCCAACTTTTTCACTCTCCTATTTCACTTTCATCAATTGGCTCTTTAGTTTCTCTTCACTTTCTGCCATAAGGGTGGTGTCATCTGCATATCTGAGGTTATTGATATTTCTCCTGACAGTCTTGATTCCAGCTTGTGCTTCTTCCAGTCCAGCGTTTCTCATAATGTACTCTGCATATAAGTTAAATAAGCAGGGTGACAATATATAGCCTTGATGTACTCCTTTTCCTATTTGGAACCAGTCTGTTGTTCTGTGTCCAGTTCTAAATGTTGCTTCCTGACCTGCATATAGGTTTCTCAAGAGGCAGGTCAGGTGGTTTGGTATTACCATCTCTTTCAGAATTCTCCACAGTTTATTGTGATCCACACAGTCAAAGGCTTTGGCATAGTCAATAAAGCAGAAATAGATGTTTTTCTGGAACTCTCTTGCTTTTTCCATGATCCAGCGGATGTTGGCAATTTGATCTCTGGTTCCTCTGCCTTTTCTAAAACTAGCTTGAACATCTGGAAGTTCACAGTTCACATACTGCTGAAGCCTGGCTTGGAGAATTTTGAGCATTACTTTATTAGCATGTGAGATGAGTGCAATTGTGCGGTAGTTTGGGCATTCTTTGGCATTGCCCTTCTTTGGGATTGGAATGAAAATTGACCTTTTCCAGTCCTGTGGCCACTGCTGAGTTTTCCAAATTTGCTGGCATATTGAGTGCAGCACTTTCACAGCATCATCTTTCAGAATTTGAAATAGCTCATCTGGAATTCCATCACCTCCACTATCTTTGTTCGTATTGATGCTTTCTAAGGCCCACTTGACTTCCCATTCCAGGATATCTGGCTCTAGGTTAGTGATCACACCATTGTGGCTATCTGGGTTGTGCAGATCTTTTTGTACAGTTCTTCTGTGTATTCTTGCCACCTCTTCTTAATATCTTCTTCTTCTGTTAGGTCCATACCATTTCTGTCCTTTATCGAGCTCATCTTTGCATGAAATGTTCCCTTGGTATCTCTAATTTTCTTGAAGAGATCTCTAGTCTTTCCCATGTTGTTGTTTTTCTCTATTTCTTTGCATTGATTGCTGAGGAAGGCTTTTTATCTCTTCTTGCTATTCTTTGGAACCCTGCATTCAGATGCTTACATCTTTCCTTTTTCCTTTACTTTTCGCTTCTCTTCTTTTCATAGCTATTTGCAAGGCCTCTTCAGACAGCCATTTTGCTTTTTTGCATTTCTTTTCCATGGGGATGGTCTTGATCCCTATCTCCTGTACAGTGTCACGAACCTCCAAATGAGTTTCCAATTCCAAACCGAAAAAAAATATAATTGAGAAAACTTGGGAACAGAGCAATTAAAACAGGATTAGAGCAAGCATCAAATTAAGTATGCCTATCACTCCCATTGTGGAATGGTTTACCTCAAAGTAAGAGTCCAACTAAGAATATGTTGTCCAATTATGTGGTATAATACGGTACAGAGCTCTCTAACCACTGTCCTAGTTTTCTGGCAGTTTTAGTGCAAAAGCAATGAAAGTCCAAGGCAAACTGGAAGGAGTCTGTGATGGATATTTTGCCTAGGTGAAAAATAAGCCTTTGTAGTTTTAAGCTACAGAGCTTTTTGGCATGCCTTGTTCCTAAAACGTAGAGTAGCCTATTTAGACTGCTGCCGGAAGGGAGGAATCCCAGTATGGGAAAAGATGTGGGGAGCTGACCAGAGTGCTCTATTCTGACTCCTAATGATATATGAGGAAGTGAGGCCAAGGAGATTAGCTCACCTCAGAGTTCTAAATGGAAGTCTGGGTCAGAGTCCTGCCAGATGATGCAGGAGGCGTGTGAGCGCAGAAGGCAGATTTACTTTGACAACTTTTCATTTGTTTTTAAAGTGAACTCCCTGTGTACCTTTACAATAATTTAATCCATCCCTTAAATTCACAGGAAAAGTTTCAGATGCACATCTAATGCATGGTGTGTGGTATGCTTATTCTGTGAATTTTAGGGGAGGTTTAGGACCTGTGGTCAGACGGAGTTCTCTAGACCAGTTTGAACTGACTGGGGAAAGCATTTATTACATTTCTCTCCTCCCTTTGGAGGATAACCGTAGGTGCAGAATTCTAGTGATTGAATGCGAATGAGATCTGGGACTTTTTATTTTTATTTACTTTTCTTGTTTAAATGAAATGAATATGCATTGTCCTGGGAAGGCAGACAGGGCTATTACCAGTGCAGCTGAGAACAATTAGTTCCTATTTGCTTAACACCATTTCTTAATGTGCAGTTGTAAAACTTTTCACAGGATGTTTTAAATGTAATCAATTTTCCTTGCTGTTCCTAATAATTCAAAGAGCCTGACATTTGCAATCAAGGCATCTGTGGTCGATACCCATTTTCTCTTAGTTAAACAGAAATTTAACTCAGTGACACAAGTGGTGCCTTCTGCGAGGAATTCTGTGTATTTATTCTTTTCTGAGGGCTACCCCAGATGCACGAGTTTGCAGGGCAGACTGTCAGGATCACAGGACCAGAGCGACTTAGTGCCATCAGCCGCTCAGCGCTCACAGCCTGGCTCTAAGCATTCCCGGAAGTGTACCCTCAGTGACTAGCTTCTCTGCACCTCTGTCCGAGGTGCGGAAGCCTTTCTCTCTCAGAGCTGCATTGTTGGTCAGGTGATTATTCATGTCTGACTCTTTGCGACCCCATGGACTGAAGCAGGGCAGGCTCCCCTGTCCGTCACCATCTCTTGGAGTTTGCTCAGATTCGTGTCCAATGAGTTGGTAATGCCATCCAACCATCTCACTGTCTCTCTCCCTTTTGCTTTCAGTTTGTCCCAGCACTGAGGTCTTTTCCAGTGAGTGGGCTCTCCGCATCAGGTGGCCAAAATATTTGGAGTAAATAAATAATGCACTGTTAGTTTCTATTGCTCATTGTTAGCTGCAAGTGATGAAAAGAACCCAAATCAACAAAAACTAAAACGGAATTTAGGGCCTTCAGGATATGTTATGGCCACATGTGGCACCTCGGCATATTGAATATTTTAAATGGAAGGAATTTGTGAAACAGCATGAGCAGGAAGGACTTTCTGACATTCCCCTGAAGCAAGTCTTAAGACCCTCCTGTGAGAAGTGCCCACCCTTTACCTGGAGGAAAGAAGCATCCTTATCTCCGCAGATGAAGGGATGCCACAAAGAACCGGAGCAAACAGGCTCTGCTAAGTCTTCCCCAGTTCACAGCTCTTAGCTCGCACTTTCTGTCCTAGCACATTTTCCCCTGACTTGCCACGCTTCATCAAAACTAGTATAAAAACGTTCAGGTTGAATTGTTTCTTTGGCTTTTCATTTCCTGATGAAAGCTCTCATGTCAGGTGAAACTTCAGCTCAGTTCAGTTCAGTCGCTCAGTCGTGTCTGACTCTTTGCGACCCCATGAATCGCAGCATGCCAGACCTCCCTGTTCATCACCATCTCTCGGAGTTCACTCAGACTCACGTCCATCGAGTCCGTGATGCCATCCAGCCATCTCATCCTCTGTCTTCCCCTTCCCCTCCTGCCCCCAATCCCTCCCAGCATCAGAGTCTTTTCCAATGAGTCAATTCTTCGCATGAGGTGGCCAAAGTACTGGAGTTTCAGCTTTAGCATCATTCCTTCCAAAGAAATCCCAGGGTTGATCTCCTTCAGAATGGACTGGTTGGATCTCCTTGCAGTCCAAGGAAACTTACATTAAATAAATTTGCTTGTGCTTTTCCTGTCTTCTGTTATAGGATCCAGCCGAGATGCGTATAGGAAAGACACTTTCCTTTCCTTCAGACTCAAAGGAAGCATATCTACAGTTTCAGTAATTTCAGGGACAGCTGAATCCAGGCACTCAAACGATGCAGGGGTCCTCTTTCTGCTGTTTGTATCAATACGTGCTGATCTCATTATCTCCTTTAGATTCAGGCTCTCAGTCTGGGGTACCAAATGGGTCTGGAACCATGAGGAAGAAGAGTTTGGGGAGAAAAAAACCAGAGAAAAAGTGGCAAGTTAGTGACGTTTGCAGTAGTCCTCCTGGTTTGCCTCCACACTACTTCCTTGAACATCTGTTCAGTGTTTTCTAAGCCAGGGAACCACAAGCTGCAGCCAGCCAGTGGAGCCGTACCTGGCCCGCGGCCAGTTTCTTTAAGTGGACTGCCATCAGAATCCAGCCACACTTGCTCATCTCTGGACTGTCTAGTGCTTTTTTATGCTATGATGGTACTGTCGATTAGCTGTGACAGAGACATGGTATGCAAAGCCTAGTATCTAGCCTTTTCCAGGAAAAGTTTCCTGGCTTAATTATCAGATAGAATACAAGACACAACCCTTTGGGAAAACAGAAAAATATATTTCAGCTTTCTCTCATTTTCTTTTTTAAAAGCTATTTATTTGTTTTGGCCGTGCCGAGTCTCTGTCGCTGCACGGGTGTTCTCTGTTGGGGAGAGCAGGGTCGGCCCTCTAGTCGTGGTGCACTGGTTTCTCACTGAGGTGGCTTCTTGTGTTGAAGAGTGTGGGCTCTGGGGCACGGGGTCTTCAGTAGTTGCAGAACGCAGGCGCTAGAGCGCAGGGGCTTAGTTGCCCCACGGCTTGTGGGATCTTCCCAGACCAGGGATTGAGCCAGTGTCTCCTGCATTGCACGGTGGTTTCTTAATCCCTGGACCACCAGGGAAGCCTTCATTTTCTTTTTCTTTTCAGTTTCAGCTTTATTAAGGTAAAATTGACATAAAATTAGGAGATATTAAAACTTTACATTGTATTGATTTTGATATATGTGTATATTGTGAAGGGATCTAGTTAATCTTCATCACCTCACATGCTTATCTTTTGCTATGAGAATGTTCAAAGTCTTCACTTAGCAAATTTCAATTATACAACACAGTGTTATGAACTATAGTCAACATTTTACATTCTATCCTCAGATGATATGCCTCTTACAGATGAAAATTTGTTCCCTTTTAGCAATATCTCCTCCCCCATTTCATCCTTTCATCAATCTCCTGCCCCCTTTCATCCCCTGGCAACCACTGTTTATAGGCATTAGATTTTTTTTTTTTTTTTAGATTCCACAGATAAATGTTACTATGAAGTATTTGTCTGACTGGCTTATTTCATTTAGTATTATGGCCTCCAAATTCATCGATACTATTGCAAATGGCAGGATGTCCTTTTCTGTTGTTGAGTCATATTCTATTGCATATACCACACCATTTTAATCTCATTTTCTTTCTAAAACATTTGAACAGTAAACTTTTCTAATATTTACTATATATCTTGACAGTATTTAGTGAATACATATGACTAAAATATCTGTTTTATATAATATTTATATGACACTAACATATTAAATATATAGATATGTATGTATTCATATTCCCTGGAGAAGGAAATGGCAATCCACTCCAGTATTCTTGCCTGGAGAATCCCATGGACAGAAAAGCCTAGTAGGTTACAGTCCACAGGATCACAATATCTATAACATAGTATCTAATTAAATATATGAATTATATTTATGGTATATTTGTTTAGTCAGTAAGTCATGTGCAATCATTTTGTGACCCCATAGACCGTAGTCCACTGGCTCCTCTGTCTTTGGGATTGTCCAGGCAAGAATACTGGAGTGAGTTGCCATTTCCTATGGTGTATTAACTATATATAAATATATTATATAAACACATTAACAATATGTAATAGTTATGTACTTTATATAAATATAAACTTATGTGTATAGTCTGTATTAGGGCATAAAGAACTCAAAATTCCATACCACCAGTATGGCACTTTAGGACCATATGCCTGTATTTAACTCTGCTCTCCTTCCCATCCCAGCTGGCTATATGTTTGTTTCTTGTGCAGACCTGTGCCTCTCACCTCTGCTTGATGAGGCGGCATGCTAAATCTGTTCATTTAGAGATGGATATACAGCTGTAAAAATGTGGCAGAAGGAAAAGTGAAGGAGGCAGGCTGTGTCTCTGATTACTGAAGCCAGGCACATGGTAGAAGCTTCAGAGGAATAAGCAATCAGATCTGTCTTATTTCTGAATTTTAAACGAGAATGGTATTTCTAGTCATTCTATCTATTTTGCCTGGGATTTGAACAATTACAGGATTTCTGGCAGCAATTATTGATTTTTCAATATTTATAGAAAATGACACATGTTCTGTCAAAAGTGATATTTAGGAAGTGAGGTGAATTCTATAAATCCAGAGGATTGGTGATTGTGCTACCAAGACAATTTGTAAAATGTGTTAAAGCTGATTAATAAGAAATAGAAATGTCAATGAGTTTGTTAAAGTGAAAGAATAAAGAGGTTCTGGAACCAAGTGGGAACATCTGAGGCTCAATTCTCCAAGGACTGGCTGGGCTCAGCACATGGAAGCCTGGATCAGCCTTTCATCCTCCTCAGAAGGTCTGGTCACGGGACAAAGAAACCTTGACTGGGGAGCAATAGGTGCGTTCAAGGAGGGGGTTTGTTTCCCGATGTTCGTTCTGTCAATCTGGCCCTCTTTTTTGTAGCATTTGCTGCTTGGATCTCTTGGATTTTTCCCTCACTTGAAACATACATATGTGCATGAGAGAGAAAGACTGTTGTCGTGTGGTGAAGATTCCTTAAGAAATTTGGCACTGGGAGATCATGTACACCTGTGGCTGATTCATGTCAATGTATGGCAAAACAAATACAGTATTGCAATGTAAATAAAAAAATAATTAAAAAAAAAGAAATATGGGTCCACTTGCATAAGGGGTTGGAAGAAAGGATGGAGATCCTAAATCTTCCTTATAACATGTGAGGCTCCTGGAACCTCTTAAAGTGGGTGGACCAGGTTAACTCCAGGCAATACCAAGGCAGGCACTGGCCCCAAGGCTTCCGCTCTAAAATTTTCACTGCAGAGAGGACCTGGCGCCAGCAAACTGATGCTGCGCTGAATCTGTTGAAAGGAGTTGGGGGATGGGGAAGGAAGAGGAAGTTTGTGTCTTTGACAGAACGATGGTTCAAGTTCTTTCCCTATCCCTGCTCACCTCCCTGTGGCAAATTTGTGTCCTGGGGGAATGGAGAGAGAAACATGTTCCAGAGTTGGGATACTGGAAACCTGGGTCAATTTGGGGTATCAGACTTGCCTGAGTGTTACAAGCGAGGAAGCATTCTTCTCTCACAGTCTGAAGAACATTTACGTTCTTGGCAAGGAGCTGTACTAGGGAAAAGAGCTCAGCCTCCTTGCTTCAGATGAGATAGGCAGCCCCGAGCAATTTGCCAAGCAATTTCCTGTAGTTGTTGTGGGACATGCCAGTCACAAGGGGGCATCACTGGGCTGTGACTCCTGTGTTGAGACAAAGAAGTTAGCTTTTTTGAGATGGGGGATTCTGAGAGGAGCAGGGAAAAGAAGAACTGTATAGGGAAAGTCTGGATTTCTTCCTTATATGGTAGGTGGGGGCCCGGAGTTGAAGCCATTGTTCCCACCCCATTAGTAAGGTGGGAGGGACACTAACCACAGTTGGAATGTGCCGTGCAGTGCTGTGCTAGCTTTCGAGGTCAGAGATGGGAATTAGACATGTGATGTCTGTGATGGTAGGCCTCCTCAAGTGGGCAGTGAGAACAGGTGAGATGACTCTGATCGTGGGGCATAATCCGAAGAAAGTTCTTGGAATAGAACGTTGAAACTGATTCTTAGCAGGAGGTGAGGGACCTGGGGTTGTGTCTATGCAGAAAGGCCACTTGTGGGAAAGAACAGGGATATCCTAAAGCAATGTGACCCAGGGAGAGCGATTTGGTATGACCAAAATTGGGCAGAGGGCTCCATGGGAAAACAGCACCTATCTGGAGTTCTTACAAGGTAGAAAAACTGCAGGTCATCAGATGGAAGGCCTCAAATGTCAAGTTAAGAAGTTTGGATGGTAGACAAAAATGCCATGAAGAGCCATTAATAGATTTTGTAAAGGGGCAATATCATTGCGTTTTTATTTCATTGGGTTTATTTTGTTATGAGTCAAGATATACTGAAGGTCTAGAGGTGCGGTGAGGTGGTGAGAATTGCAGTAATCAGGATTTGTTAATAAACCTTATGCATAACCTCTGTAGCACTCGCCATCTGATCTGGAATTTGGACAAATGTTATGCTTGCCTTTGCAGATAAAGTCCTGATAAAGTGTACCCATATCAGACCAGATGACTAAGATGATTCAGATGGCATCTATCTTCCTGCTGCAGGGAATTCTTTCTACCAGGGTCTTCTGCATCTCTACCTGCCTCTCTCCTTGCTCTGGGAAGAAGGTGTGGTGGATGGTATGAAACATGTGCCAGAAGGGCCTCCCCAAGGTGGTTCCAATAGTCTCCTCTGAGATGGATGAGCACACGATGCTTTCCTGTCTGCCACAGCATTTCCTCCAGGTTCTGCATCATTCAGTCCTGATCACTCAGGACGGGATTCCGTTCTGATCACTCAAGACAGGATTCAGTCCAGGAATCCACACATGGATGACCTAATAGGTTCCTCTCCGTCTTAACCTCCCCTTGTTGCAAAGACTACGGAAGCTATCCTTAGCCCCGATGGAGCAACTAATGCTTCACTTTACTTTCAAGCTCAGGTTAATTATCTTTCATGAGACGTCGTGAGTCCTCTCATGTCCTTCTTGGAGTCTCACTGTGGTAGATCCTCAACATCCGACTCCCTGACTTGGAGATCTGAAGTCTTGCCGTGAGGGTTCCCTCCAACTGAGCTGTTGCAAGGACAGATCTGGAGAGGCGGCCCCAGCCTGTGGCTGCAAAGGCGGCCAGGGGCCAGTAAGGAGCATTTTCAGTCCTGGTGTGGAGCCAGGGTACACAAATATCCTGGCCCCGACCTCGTCTCACGCTGTGAGGGGAACTCAGCCTTGCTTTCAATGCTACAGATTGGTCCCTGCTTTGGTGGAGATCGCTTCTGAAATGAAACACTAGTCCTGGCTGCTAATGGGAACAGAAGTGTCCGCCGAGGAACGAGAAAACCAGCGGAGTCAGAGCTGTCTCCTGGAGTTTCTCACCCTTCTCTTCTCCTCCCACTCTGCACCTGGGAGTCTGGGAAACTCCGCGCAGGTGAAGGAGAGAGTGAAGGCAGAAACCCTGAATGCAGGCGTGCAGGCAGGAAAGAGCGTGAAAGCACTGGTTTGTTGAATGAGTTTTTCCCGTTCTCTTTGTGGGTTTGTTGGTTTTGTTTTCTTTTGATTTTATCACTGGCTTCCCTTTGGGGGCATAAAGCTTTCATCTAGCCAGGAAAACCTTTAGCTTCAGTGATATGGTTATATGATTAGCTCTGGTTCAGGGAAGTCCCAGTTGCTACCTCTGCTCCTGCACACCTGACCCATTTACTCTCTGGACTCAGCCCTGTCCTGTGGAGGTCCAGGAACCCAGGTGAGTTCCTGCGAATGTGAGAACTGGTGCAGGTAGATATTCAGGGTAGGAAATTGGCAGCATTTAATCAACTATATATATATATATATATGTGTGTGTGTGGGGGGGGCTTATGATCCAGCAAGTCATTGCCTGAATACACTTTTTAAACAAATCTTTACATGGACCTGTAAGGGGACATTATTAGGACATTTATTGTAGCTTTGTTTGTGATGATTTGGAAGTAGTCTGGGTGATTTAGATAGCCAGCCCCGGAAAAATAAATAGGTGCAATGTAGCAGGCTCCACCAAGGAGCACCAGATAGCATTTAGAAGTGAGGTGCACACATAGCGACATGTGTAAATCTAAAAATGCAATACGAGATTTTGAAACACAAACTGAGATTTATAGCATAACACTATAAAAATGCATTCAGAGAAAACAATGTTACATTTTTTTTAAGAAGCCATATAAACAAAAGAGTAAACATCAAATATAGTTGGAGTAAAAGAGACTGAATAATACAGGAAAGAAGTCTTATGCAAATGAGGGATGATGGTGTCACAAAAATGAAGAATGTATTGATCCTTTGAAAATCAGTTAAACAAAACCTGGTCAAAATCAGTTAATAAAGTTGCTGTTCCTGCCTTTCACCAGTTTACCCCCAAACCTGATTGTTTCAAGCGCTGATTTGCTCGAAATTCTTTAAAGTCAAACTGATTACTTGAAAACACCTGGGATGACTGATTTGGTTCAGAAGATTTCTCATTGTTCCAGACACATTCTAGTCTTTTGTGGCAGTAAGTTCCCAGCCATCGTCACCTCTTCCTTCTCTCTGTGTTTTTCAAGACAGATGGTTCTTCTCCACGCACCACTGCTTGTCCACCAGCTCAGGTCAGGCTCCCTCTCAGGACTGTTCAAGATCCCTTATGACATTATTGTATTACTCACACTTCCGTCACTCCTGTCTTTGCCTTCCAGTCTTCGTATTATGGGACAGCATTTCTTCCTTCATCTAATAATTTTATTAATTATATTTTATGCAAGCCCCTGGGTCTGGTGTTAGGGGAAAAAATGTGGTCAAGCCTGTATTAGTTTCCTATTGCTACTGCAGCAGGCTCCCTGGGTGGCTCAGTGGAGAAAAATCTACCTGCCAAGCAGGAGATGGGGGTTCCATTCCTGGGTCGGGAAGGTCCCCTGGAGGAGGTAATGGCAACCCAGTCCAGTATTCGTGTTTGGAAAATCCCATGGACTCTGGAGCCTGGTGGGCTGTAGTCAATGGGGTCACAAACAGCCGGACATGACTTAGGGACTAAACAATAACAGTTGCAAGAAATTACCGTAAACTTGGTAGCTAAAAACAACAGAAGTGTATTATTTGACAGTTTTGGAGGTCAGAGGTCCAAAGCCATTTTCACTGGGCTAATATCAAGGCAGCGGTGGGTCTGTGATTATTCTGGAGGCTTAGGGGTAGAATCAGTTCCCCTTGCCGTTTTCAGCTTCTAGAGGCTACCTGGATGGGCTTTGCTGCTGGCTCAGGTGGTAAAGAATGTTCCTGCAATGCAGGAGACGCTGGTTTGATTCCTGGGTCAGGAAGATCCACTGGAAAAGAGGGAGATTACCCACTCCAGTATTCTTGGGCCTCCCTTATGGCTCATCTGGTAAAGAATCCTCCTGTATGGGAGATCTGGGTTTGATCCCTGGGTTGAGAAGATCCCCTAGAGAAGGAGTAGACTCCCCACTCCAGTATTCTTGGGCTTCCCTTGTGGCTCAGCTGGTAAAGAATTCCCCTGTAATGTGGGAGATCTGGGTTTGATCCTTGGGTTGAGAAGATCCCCCGGAGAAGGGAAAGGCAACCCACTCCAGTATTCTGACCTGGAAGAGTCCATGGGGTGGGAAAGAGTTGAACACACTGAGCGACTTTCGCTTTCACTTTTCAGAGGCTACTTGCATTCTTTGTCTCAGTCCCTCATTCCCCTCATTTCCCTCTTCTTTTTATCTTCAAAGGCAGATGCTCAGCAGCTACTTTTGTCTCTGACCTTTGACATTTTCCGTCATTAAATCTTCTCTGACTCTGATGCCCCTGCCACCCTCTTATAACTACTCTTATGATTACATTGGGCTCGCCAGACATTGGAGCATTATTTGCCAAATTGAAGATCCTTGATCACATCTGAAGTTCCTTTTAGTACGTAAAATCACATGTATTTATACTGGGAATTAGGACATGGACATCTTTTGGAGGGTAGTTATTCAGCCTATAAGATCCTTGCTCTCGAAGCCATTCGTAGTCTAGTGCGGGACACCAGCCAGACAAACAGATAGTTATAGTGGAGAGTGGTGAATGTCATGAGCAGGGAAGCACTGGGTAAAAGAAGAAAACTTAAGCTGATCTAGGATTCAACCTGACTCCCCAGGGTTATGTTCAAGAGCCAGAAAGCTACTAGGCTGTGGCTGTGTGAAGGGACGAGTGGGTGAGCACCGTGTGCAAAGACCTAGAGGTGAGAGAGAATTAGCAGAATCAAAGCTGACCTACTTCCTGCTTTCTCTACACATCCCCTTGGTTCCACCTCGCTGCCTTTGCTTATCTTCTTTCTTTTGTTTGTAAAGCCTCTCTCGCCACTGCACCTATCCCTCAACATTCCTTCAGGAAGTCTCCATCCATATTCCATAAGCAGCGCGATCACTTCAGTGAATTCCGGTAGCTTTTCATCTGTACCCTTGTTACATTTGCTTTTACTTTGGTGTATAGATTACAGGCTCTGAAACACTTGATAAAGTGTTTTTATGTATCTCTTCTTTTCTCTTCTCAACTTGAGACTGGAATCAGTAGGTAACTGTAAATTCCCCCTCCTCACCTCCCCTTCCCTTCCAAAGCTCTTTACTACAGCAGCAAGAACATTCTAGCCTACCAGCAAGGACTGAATGATTAAACAAAGACCAGCACATCTGAATTCCATTATATATCAGCTTCTCTGGCTCCAGCCACCCTGGGCATACCTGAGAAATACACGTTTCTTATACTGAGGAGGTTTTAAATTTGATTTTTAAAGATACAATGAGAACACACTGAGCCAAATTATCCATCTATTTACTTAAAATGACCGCTAATGTAAGTATATAGATGGAGCTGAAACAGTATGTTGGCTTTATTCATAATGATTAATTTTGACTCAGTGTTAGTCTGAGGAAGTGGTGGTGATAGGAGTGTATTCACTGTTTTGGTGGATATGTATGGAGGGGACATAGACGGTGAAGAATCAGATTGAGATAACTTTTTACTACATTTCCCCCAAGTTTTGTTCTTTGAAGTGGGTATAAAAACATGTGCTCAGAAGTATCTTGTGGGTCTGGCTCTTAGAGCCTTTGAGACTAGACTCTCCACTGGGACCTTCGCATCACCTGCATGTCCTCTGAGAGTCGTCAGCCTGTCCTAACTCCAATCTGATATTCAACTCCAGGTTTTCTTATCTCCTGATCTGGGGAGTCAGCTGAACCTTCTCTGCTCACTTACCTACATAACTTCACTTTCACCTTAGGTGGATCTTGCTTATTTCTTATTCACTCTGACAAGTTTGGGATTTCATGTTTTGCCAGAGGTCCTATAATTAGTAGCTAAATATTTGGGGCCGTAGTTCCCTTTCTGCATGTGACTCTCAGGCTGAATCCCATCATGACTGTCTTCCCTTTTAATCTTAGGCATCATCACATGATCATAGCTTTCAGACAACTGGAATTGAGGCTAAGAATCTGATGAGATAAGCCTCAAAAAATGGAAAAACAGTGGAGGGGGTGGCGACCTCTGATTTATGGAGTATGCACTTTTAATCCCATTGCAAAGATATCTTACTTGTCTAGTTGGCTTCTTTTGGATAGTTTAAAGGTCCACCAAACTTAAAATATCCACAATCAAACCACGTCCTCCCCTCAAAGCCTGGTCCTATACCTTTTCATTTAGTAAATAGCACCGTCATCTATTCAGTTGCACAGTCCAGAAACCTGGGGTGAATCCTTATCCCCTCCTTCTCTCTACTCCCCTCATCCAATCAGCACCACATCATGTTGATTTTATCTCCTAAATATGTCTTGAGTTCATCATCTTCACCAGCTGCCCATCACCTCTGAGTCTTCCTGTATGTGAAAGAAGTGATTATGTCCCTCTTCTCAGCTGATGAAATAGTTTTTAAAGTTCCATGCTTTATTCAGTCCCTTCTCTAATCCATTCATTGATATTTATTCAGAGTGGTCTTTATATAAATCTGATAATGCCAGCATCCTTTGAAAAAAATTGTCCTGTGACTTTGGATTGTTTTTAGGATTAAATAGAATGCTAACATAACTTATACTAACTTGAGTGGTTTGGTCACTTCCTACATCTTGTCATTCAACATCCTTACTCTGCTTGCCTCCATCATTACCTTGCTGTAGCCAGATGTTCTTAATTCTTTCTATTTATGGTTATTTCCTTCTAACTTCACACCAAATTATATTACATTTTTATATTCTCTGCAAGCAATATCCTTCCCTCCTCATTTGACTAATTTTATCATCCTTACACTTTTATCACCCAAGGAAATCTCTGAAGTTTTAGAGTGGGTCAGACTTTGCCATATAGACTGGCAGAAAATAGAGAATTTCTTCTTATTCTTTGTCACAGATGGAGTTTTACATTTACTTGTTTGAATATTTAAGTCAATTTTTCCTACCAAATTGTAAGTTCCATGAAGTTAGGGCCATGTCTCTTCATTGTTTTTCCTAGAGTTTGGTACAGAGTGAAAACTTAATAACTATTTGTTGAGTGAATGAATGAAAGTCTCTTATATACAGCAAACTCTGTATGGACCCTGTCTGAAATAAAATAAGATTTACTCCTGAAAGTGGCCAACAGTAGTCCTTATGTATTTTAAAATGCATAGTGACATATAACTGTAGAAATGGGGAGAAAAAAAGAAGCTAAAGAGAGTTAATTCAAAGTGCATTTCTAAAGATGGTTTGGTCGCTACCAGAAAGCTGGTGTAGAGGTGAAGGCTTTAAACCAGGAGCCAGCCTGCATGAGAATGTGGGAGGAGCTGAGAAGTGAAGAGGCAGTCACCAACTGCTTCAGAGCATTAGCTTGGGCAGAATCGTGGAAGCTACTGAAGAAGTTTAGGAAACCAGTGAGTCTTGCTATTATTACAAAGAGGGAACCCATGGCAGGTCCTGCTAACTACTGTGATTGTGGAGTGGGGGCCTCTGGGGATGTCTGGAAAACTGCCAAGTCAAGGTAGCTGCCTTGCGTGACTCATGACTTCTTAATATTAATGACCTCAGTTTTATGTATACTTTCCAGATCTCTTGGAAACTCCTCTCATTGATAATCCCTAACCTTAAACTGCATAGGAAAAGGATTTCTGGGGAGCAACACAAGTGGTGGTTGTTGGTGCTGGTGATTTGCCAACAGGCTACACAGTCCAGGAGGACTTGCTTGATCCTTTCTGGGGCTTTCTCTGGGCACCTCATTTTGAACTGGACCTGCTAAACTCAGTCCTGATATCCACTCCGGAATTTGACTTTTTTTTGAGGTCTCATGGTTGTAGATAAAAATGAAGCTAAGGTTTAACAGGTACTGTTAATTATTAACTATTAACATGTAATCTTCTGGTGGAATCCAGATTTTCTGGTCTTTGGGATAATTAAAAAAAAAGAGATAATACATGTTTCATCTGATTCTAAAGAGTCATTAGACATGGCATGAGTCTGACTGGTCTTGTAAGCATATGCAGCCGTTTCTCCTCTTTGGTCTGAAAGTTTCCCATCCACCAAAGAAATGAAAGCCCCCTCTACCATGGCACAGCAATGGTAGTGATAACTATAATGCCTGTTTATGGAACACTTATCATGTATCGTGTTTATTATTTATATACATTAGCTCTTATCCATGCAGTTACCCAGGAAGAATGAAGGTGCAAAAGCTGCTGCTAAGTCACTTCAGTCGTGTTCGACTCTGTGCGACCCCATAAATGGCAGCCCACCAGGCTCCCATCCCTGGGATTCTCCAGGCAAGAACACTGGAGTGGGTTGCCATTTCCTTCTCCAATGCATGAAAGTGAAAAGTGAAAGTGAAGTTGCTCAGTCGTGTCTGACTCTTAGTGACCCCATGGACTGCAGCCCACCAGGCTCCTCCGTCCATGGGATTTTCCAGGCAAGAGTATTGGAGTGGGGTGCCATTGCCTTCTCCAAGGTGCATAAGCAGGAGTGCATATTTTGGTTCTTATTAATTTTGAATGAGACTATCTGTTATGCACTTAGAATGTTGACTGAATCCAGAATTCACATTCAGGTGACCGGTCCTGCTGACAGTAAATGACAGTGGAGAGATTTAATACTTTGTTTGTCACAGATTTTTTAAAGATAGACATCATTATTATATAATCCTTGTAAATTAGTGTTTTGGTTCTCATTTGTTCTTGTCATTCATTCATCTATCACTAATATCTCCAAACACAAGTTAATAAAGAATCATAAGGATAGAATACTACCCTAAACTTTGTGATTAATTTTCACTTTTAAGAGTATTTTCACATGGGTAAAATTTTATCTCCTCAATAACCCTTTGAGATAGACTATCCAATGATCATTAACTTCAATTTATAGGTATGGAAACTAAAACTCTTGACTAGTTAATGAAGAAAGAAGAAATTATATTATTATTACAGTGAATTTTTAGCTTCTATTACAGTCATATGAATTTCCCCCTTTAAAGATACAAAATAGAGACTAATAATTTAAAAACATAAATAAAGGTCTACAGTTGGTAAAGACAATCTGGTCTGATAATTCAAATCCAGGGCTCTTTGGCTTCAGAGCTATTATTCTTTCCATTTTATCTTGGTATTTGAAGCCTTATGACACTCAGGGACATAGCCTAAGCTAGGACCTTGAACCTTGGTTCGGGTGGGGGTGGGTGCATCCCTTCAGTCCTATCTGACTCTTTGTGACCGCATGGACTGTAGCCCGTAAGGCTCCTCTGTCCGTGGGGTTCTCCAGGCAGGACTCTGGCGTGGTTGCCATTGCCTTCTCCAGGGCATCTTCCTGACACAGGGATCAAACCCAGGTCTCTCACCTCTCCTGCACTGTCAGGCAGGTTCTTTACCACTAGCACCACCTGGGAAGCCCTCTTGAACATCAGATCCTTTTCCAAACTGGTAATCTAATCAATACTGTATTCTTCTGCAAAAAGCATAGCTGTAGTAAGTATTATGAAACTGTTAGGAAAAGATTTGAAACTGTACTTTGCTGGTGTTTTATTCAGCCGTGTTGTAGAAAGGATGCTATTCAAATGATTAGGCATATTCCTTTGTCTTCAAGGAAAATACTAAGAATATAATTTTAGGTACTTCGTGTTTGCTTTTATTCATTTGCTATTTCTGTTTCTTCTTAACAATGTTCTGTTGTTTGTATGTTTTATGTATGTTCACAAACACATATACACATCACACATTAATGCATGCCTAGTTGTGTCTGACTTTTGCATCCCCATGGACTGTAGCCTTCTCCAGACTCCTCTGTCCATGGAATTTTCCAGGCAAGAATACTGGAGTGGGTTGCTGTTTTCTACTCCAGGGGATTTCCCTGACCCAGGGGTCTAACCCAAATCTCCTGCATCGGCAGGTAGATTCCTTACCACTATGCCACCTGGGAAGCCCTGACATCCCACATATACACATCTAATTGGTCTCTACCGAAACAAAGATGTCTATTTTGTATGCTGAGTGTTCTAGCTATAATAGATTACAAGGGATCTGAGATCATTAAATCTTAGTCTCTGGAATGGGCTTCACAATTTCTCCTTATCTGAAAGGTTACTCATTTCTCCCTTTGAACTTGCTGAGCAATTTACCTCAATAATACCCCTTGATTCAGAGCTCCATAGGTTAATTTTACATTATGTAAAGATCACTTTCCTTTGATCTAAACACTGTCATAATTTTATATGATGGGACAAGGTTAATTGGATTACACCATTAGTTTTTTTTAATATTATTATCATTATTTCATATATCTTTATCTCATCTCCTTTTATTATTCCTCTTTTCAGAATCTCTTAAATCACGTGCCACATACAGAATATATTTTAAGAGTTTTTTAAAAAAGCTAAATTGCTGTGAGTTTAGAATTTGGCATATACTCTATTAATAACAGCTTCTCCATGCTATAAAGAAGTCTGCCTTAAATACGAGCACATACACAATGAAACAAGCTTAAAGTCACAGCATTACAGCTAGAAATGATCTTAGAAGATGGTTTTCTGTGGGAGTGGGTTTAAAAATTGGTTTTGCATTTGGAAATTAGCATGTTGTTGATGTCTAGGAGAGAACAAATTTTCTGTGGAGTGATACAACTGAAGGCAGATTCCTGAATACTGCAGAGCAGCTGTGGAAGTAAAACTAGAGCTGGATGGTGGACTGTACTTCCAAAGCGTCTAACAGAGAAGGTGCGGCAGCATTCAGAGGAATCGGGGTTGACAGACAGACCTTGAATGAATTAGAAGAGCCATATGATGACTCTTGAACGATGCTTTTGAATTGTGGTGTTGGAGAAGACTCTTGAGGGTCCCTTGGACAGAAAGGAGGTCCAACTAGTCCATCCTAAAGGAAATCAGTCCTGAATATTCATCAGAAGGACTGATGCTGAAACTGAAACTCTAATACTTTGGCCACCGGATGTGAAGAACTGACTCACTGGAAAAGACCCGGATGCTGGGAAAGATTGAAGGTGGGAGGAGAAAGGGGACGACAGAGGATGAGTTGGTTGGATGGCATCACTGACTCAATGGACAGGAGTTTGAGTAAGCTCAGGGAATTGATGATGGACAGGGAAGTCTGGCATGCTGCAGTCCACGGAGTCTCAAAGAGTTGGACGTGACTGAGCAAATGAACGGAACTGAACAGATTGGCATTATTTCATGAATGAAATGTTTTCAGTATGTTTATTTGGTCATTTATTGATACACTTAAATAGACTCCTGAATATGTTTAAATATCCCATGCCTGTCCGTATCCCTCTTCCCTCCCTCCCTTGTAGTGCCTTCCTTCCTCTCCCTCCTTTTTCCCTTCCTTCTCTCCCTTCCCTTCTCTCATTAACAATAGTCACTGAGCACCAGTAACACCCCAGCGGAGTATTAGTATCTGATCGTATAAGATGAGGACATATTTTATGTCCTCAATGAATAGAAACACTGCAACGCTGCCATCATCTACTGACCTAAGAGTGAAAGGGAAAGCCGCTCAGTAGTGTCCGACTCTTTGCGACCCCATGGACTATATGTTCCATGGAACTCTCCAGATCCAAAACCACCTGCCTAAAGAAGAGAAGAGGGAAGGGAACCGTGAGTTGGTTTTAGTTAGTTGGCTCCAGGTGGTCACTAACCTTTTCAAAATGCTTCAAGTCATATCCGGAATAGCCTGTTCCAAAGTGTTGCCAAGGGTAAGTATTGGGCTTACAGGTTTGTAGTTTCTAAAACCACAGTGAAGTGGGAGAGAGGATTTCCTCGACTGTAATTGGCATTTCTCCAGTTCCCTATGAATTTTCAGAGATTTCAAACCGTGACCCTGCAAATAGATCTGAGTTTCAGCATTCTGTTGTCTAGTTCATGCTGGCAGAGAGACTTTTACTATCTTTTCATCTATCTTAGCCTCTATTTTTCAATTAAAGATGGTTCTTGAAGCCCAACCTGGTGTTCTGTGATGACCAAGAGGGGTGAGATAAGGAGAGATGGGGGGAGGGGCTTAAGAGGAAGGAGATTTATGTATAATTATGGCTGATTGTTGTTGGGCAGAAACCAACACAACATTATAAAGCAGTTTTCCTGCAATTAAAAATTAAAGACCATTCGTTTTACAAACCCCCAAACTGAAAGAAAATAAAATTACAATGGCACAATAATTTGGTTGTTTTTTTCTCTTTCTTTTAAAATGCTTTTAAGCTTCAGCAAGTTTGCAAAAATAGTTGAAAGAAATGTTTCTGAATCATCTGAGAGGAAGTTGTACTCATGATGCATCAGCACCCTTCAATATTTTAGTGTGTAATCCCAACAAACAAGGGCATTCTCTTACAACCTTAATGCAGCTATCAAAATAGGGAAAGTAAGTTGGTTCAGTTCAGTTGCTCAGTCCATGGACTGCAGCACGCCAGCCTTCCCTATCCATCACCGACTCCTGGATCTTACTCAAACTCATGTCCATCAAGTCAGTGATGTCATCCAATCCTCTCATCCTCTCTTGTCCCCTTCTCCTCCTGCCTTCAATCTTTCCCAGCATCACGGTCTTTTCCAATGAGTCAGTTCTTCGCATCAGGTGGCCAGAGTATTGGAGTTTCAGCTTTAGCATCAGTCCTTTCAATGAATATTCAGGGAAAGTAAAATGGATAATTGTTTCTACCTAATCCACAGATTCAAGCTTTGCCAGTTGTCCCAATTATGTTCTTTAGGATCCAATCCAAAATCATGTGTTTCATTTATTTGTCATAGTTATTTTAATCATCTTTTTAGCTTGGAAAACTTTCTTTAGTTTTTTTCCCTTGGCTTTTAAAACCTTGATACTTTTAAACATTTCAAGTCAGTGATTTTGTATGTTTCTCAGTTTGGGTTTTTATGATGCTTCCTCATGATTACTTTGAGGTAATGAAATTTGGACATGACATCAGTGTGGTCTTTTCATTCAGTTCAGTTCAGTTCAGTTGCTCAGTCGTGTCTGACTCTTTGTGACCCCATGAATCGCAGCACGCCAGGCCTCCCTGTCCATCACCAACTCCTGGAGTTCACTCAGACTCATGTCCATCGAGTCCGTGATGCCATCCAGCCATCTCATCCTCGGTCGTCCCCTTCTCCTCCTGCCTCCAATCCCTGCCAGCATCAGTCTTTTCCAATGAGTCAGCTCTTCGCATGAGGTGGCCAAAGTACTGAATCCTAATTTCAGTTTGTCTAGTTATTAGCCAAGTTAACGTTGATCACTTCTACCACGTTAGAGTGACTCTTTCACTTCTATATTAATAAGTACTTTTAGAAAGTACTCTGAGACTGTGTAAATATCCCACCTGTATCCAAATTTCATCCAGAACTCATAACATGTATTGGTGAAGTGGTGTTAGTCACGCAGTTGTCTGTGACTCTTTGTGACCCATGAACTGTAACCCACCAGGCTCCTCTGTCCATGGGATTTTCCAGGCAAGAATACTGGAGTGTGTTGCCATTTTGTTCCCCAGGGGATATTCCTGACCCAAGGATCAAACCCAGGTCTCTGCATTGCAGGCAGATTCTTCACCATCTGAGCCATTATTGTTGGGTTTTGACTGAATTATTATCATGATGGTTCTTATGTGATGATTTTCTAATATTATCCCTTCAGTACTTCTTAGGTACTACTCCACTGTAGATGCAAATTTCCCCTCGCATTGCTTAATTTGCTTATTTATATCAGTTTGACCCATGGATTTCCACTTTGTTTGATTATCATCCACGATCATTATTACCAAAAGCATTCTTCAGTTCTTTTCTTTCCCTGACACCCCATAAATGAGTCCTTCATTAAGACCTGGTGGAGGTACCTTCAAATCATCTTGACATCTTTGACATCACATGGGATCTATTAACATCTTTTACTTTTTGCTATTACCAAGATAGTTTAAGCTATCTTTATCTTTCTTTTAATTTACTCTAGTGACCTCTTGACTAGTCTTCTTGCCCCACCTTCCTTGCCTGTCTCTGAAAGGACTCAGTTTTTCACAGTGCAGCTGAGAGATCTCCTAAAATGCAAATCATACCATGTCAGTCACTTCTTTGCTTAAAGTAAACTTATGACTTCCTGTTGCCTTCAGGGTAAAATCCAAATTCTTTCCCTTAGACAATTCTAAATAGGCTATCACTGCCTAACTCTCTGACTTTACTTCATTCATTTCTATACTTTACTTACCATATTTCAGCTATCTGTGGTATTAAACTCCTTCGGATACATGCCCAGTTTTTACTTTCCTAGGTTTTGGACTTGCTGATCACATTTCTTCATTTGATTTGCTTCTCTTTCCTTTCAGGCAGAAGTTTAAAACTTACTCATCAGAAAAGGCTGCTTTGACCACACAAATTAAAATAGCTCCACTTGCTAAAATGTAAGACACTGCAAATGTTCTGTATGCCCTGTTGCTGGACCTCTAGGGCTGAGCAAAGTGTCTGGCAGAACTGCAGGTGTACAATGAGCATTTGTTGGATTTTTAATTTTTTATATTATCTGATACTACTACACCACCTTCTTGGAGTAGATGGGTAGTTCTTTCTTACTTTGTTTATGTAAATATAAATATAATGAATGCACATGTGACGTAAACAATAAGTTAAAATGGGCTTCCCTGGTGGCTCAGTGGTAAAGAACCCATCTGCCAATGCAGGAGATGCAGGAGACTCAGCTTTGATCCCTGGGTTGATAAGATCCCCTGTAGGGGAAAATGGCAACCTACCCCAAGGTTCTTGCCTGGAGAATCCCAGGGACAGAGGAACCTGGTCAGATACAGTCCATCGGGTTACAAAGAGTTGGACATGATTGAGCACACATGCCCATAAAATGCTATCTATTGTCATCAGCATTTTTAATAGCTTTATATCTTTAATAGATTCACATTTTTGAAAGATATGTACGAAGATAAGAGCATGGTCCCTTTATCCATGATGTCAAAAGATTGGTATAAAACTATAAAAACACGTGGACAGCTGAAGTAAACTGCATGCTGTGGTGAGGAAAATATAAGATTCAGGGAAAATTCTTAGTCTTTTTACACAAGTGACACTCTTCTGGATCATCATCAGAACTACTATTTATCTAGTTGTGAGATTATCAGAAAGTTCCTTGTATAGCCATAAATACTACACATAGCTAGATGTTCATTTTAAGTATTCATCTTGTATGAATAATTTTTCTCTTGAGAGTTTCTGATCCTAGCATCATATATTTTTCCTTTGAAATTTTAGAAGTCTGCCTTCCTAAATTCTAGATTGAAGAGCTGATAATCTCATATCTTTTATTTATTTGTTGGTTGGATAATTTCCCTTACAAAATTCTGTGGTAACTCCAATAACTCTGAAAATTACTGTGATTTACATATCACTAATGATAGGTGGAAGTGGAGAATAGTGAACAGCTTTAAGATATGCTTTCTAGTTGCTACCAATTGGACTAGCTAATGGGTTGAATGTAGGAGCTGAGAAAAAAAGGGGACATGCTAGATAAATTATTAAAAATTATTTGCAAAGAAAAATACACTTTTTCCTCTGCATATTATTCTAAGTTGAAATGCCAGTTTGCTCATTTTATTTAGGCATGTGATAAAGTATGATAAAGCTTGCTTCTGGAAGAAAAGCTATGACAAACCTATATAGCATATTAAAAAGCAGAGACATTAGTGACAAAGATCTGTATAGTCAAAGCTATGATTTTTTTAGTAGTCATATATGGATGTGAGAGTTGAACCATGAAGAGAGCTGAGCATGGAAGAATTGATCCTTTTGAACTGTGGTGTTGAGAAGACTCTTGAGAGTCCCTTGGACTGCAAAGAGATCCAACTAGTCCATCCTAAAGGAAATCAGTCCTGAATATTCATTGGAAGGACTGATGTCAAAGGTGAAGCTCCAATACTTTGGCCACCTGATGCAAAGAGATGACTCATTGGAAAAGACCTAATGCTGGGAAAGATAGAAGACAGGAGGAGAAGGGGACAGCAGAGGATGAGATGGTTGGATAGCATCACCAACTAAATGGACATGAGTTTGAGTAAGCTCTAGGAGTTGGTGATGGACAGGAAAGCCCGGTGTGCTTCAGTCCATGGGGTCACAAAGAGTTGGACACGACTTAGCAACTGAACTGAAATGAACTGATGATAAATAAATATACTTAATAACCATGTCTCCTTGTGTAATTTGGAGGTCAGTGAACTCTCTAAAACCATATGCAAAATTTTAAATTTATGCATATGCTTTAGGAAGAGAACCCATAGATTTCCTCATATTCTTCAAGAAGTTTTTGAACAAAAACAGAGTAAAAGCGTCAGCTAGTCCATTATCCCATAAAATGCTATATAAGAAATCATTCCAAACCTCAGAAGCTTAAATCACCATCATTTGTTCTTACTCACATGCTCGTCCACCAGCCAGAATTATTTCGCTGATATTAGTTGGGCCTGGCAGGACCCCACTCAGGTCATAGAGCTACTCCTGTGTCATTCATCCTTCTCGGTCCACTGAGCCCCTTGGGATAAGTTGTTTTCGTGATGGAAGAAGTACAAGAGTGAAAGCCTGGTCCCAAAAGCACATTTCAAGCCTCTGCTTGAGTAGTGTCTGCTGGTATTCCACTGGTCGAAGTAAATCGCATGACAAATTCCAAAGACAAGGGATGGAGAAGTCACTGCATCTCTGCGTGTCAAGGGTGTAAAGTTACATGGTAAAGGGACATCCAAAATTAAAAGGCAAGATGATATCTTGTTTATTTCTGAATTTTTATTTCCCTTTCTAAACTTGTGCCAGAAAAAGTCAAGTTGGCATTTTATAAAGTGTGAATATACCAGTTTCTCTCATTCTTGCAGTACCTCCCTGGCCTTTGTATTTGAGATCTTATTCAGCTGAAGTTCTAGTCTTTGGATGTGGCTTGACTGAGAATAATTTGAGATCCTGGAGGTTTATCTTTCTAAATGAGCTTAACTCGGTATCCAACCCTAGGCCTTGTGAGGATGAAAGGTTTTGCTCTGCTTGACTTTATGCTTCCTTCTGACAGTTTGTAGTCTGATCTCAAAGAAATAAAAATCCAATAAAACCAACATAGAGATGCACAGAGCCAGACACAAACACACCTCCCTCCACTGTCTATAAAGTGGTATTTCTATTCCTTGCAATGCCATTTCAGTTTTTTCAGCAATAAGGTATTCCTGGAGTAGGGGTAGTGTTTAGTTGTTAAGTCATGTCTGACTCTTGCGACCCCATGGACTGTAGCCAGACAGGCTCCTCTGTCCATAGGATTCTTCAGGCCAAGAATACTGGAGTAGGTTGCCATTTCCTACTCAGGGGATCTTCCCGACTCAGGAATCAAACCTGGGTCGCCCTAGAGCACTTAAATAGGCTTCTCAGCTCGTGCCAGTGGTAAAGAATCTGCCTGCCAATGCAGGAGATGTGAGAGATGTGGGCTCAGTCCCTAGACTGGGAAGACACCCTGGAGGAGGGTTTGACAACTCACTCCAGTACTCTTGCCTGGAGACTGTCATGGGCAGAGGAGCATGGTGGGCTACAGTCCGTCGGGTCACACAGAGTCAGACATGACCGAGCAACTGAGCACCGCAGACTCAGAGTATCTTCTCTTTTCCTCCAACTTCAGCTCCTTCCAAGAAGGAAATACTTTGCATCTTTTAAATAAAAATGCAAGCAGTGAGATGATCTACTTACAAAATCAGCTAGCAGAAGCATACTGCTCTCTACCTCAACTGACGGGATTAAAACTCATCTGTGGATTCAGGAGCTCCCTGCAATCATACCCAGCCAGATTTCAATGAAAACTCAGGCATATGAAGACCTCTAGGTTTCACATGTTTTTAAAAAAACATTTCTTTTCATTCTCTAGATGTTTGCTGAAGAATAAATTTTGCATTTTCTTGAAAGCGTCTCCTCTGGTGTGTGCATGCAGTTTTTAATCTTTTCCTCTCACCAGGGTACAGATTGAAGCGATCTGTAATTAATGACTTGAAAAATATTAAGCTGGATTTAAAGAAAGAGACCCAAACAGTAAAAAGTTCCACATAAGCATGTTTCCTTTAATTGAGGGGATGCTAGAGAATTCTGCAAAATTTGCTAAGATACTGAGGCAGTTCCACATTAACCCACAAAAGGGATATGGAGGCCCGCCTAGTCCTATGTCAGTGGCTCTCCTGAGACTGGTTAGAGTCAAGATTGGTCTAAAGATGGTCAGTTATTAATCCTGAATACTTAAAGTGTGCTTTTATTTGGTGGCAGGGGACTTACCTAGATGACCTCTTCCCATCCTTGCCAATTTAGACCAAACCAAGTTGACTTTATTAAGTAGGATTCTCTTTTTCCCTTCAAAGCTATCTGTGTTTTGGAGAAAGCATATAAGTCTATCTCTGCCTATTGATTGCTCTCTTCATAGAATATGTGAAGGATAAACATCTTACCAGATCTTTTCTTCGGGATAGGATTAAGTGGACACTCTAATCTTAAAGGCACCAACTTATGAGGAAATACATGTGGTGCTCTGGAGTTAGAATGGCTCTGGAGTCAGAATGGCTTGCATGTGGATCCTGACACCCTGACTGACTTACTCTGTGACCTTGAGTTAGTGGGTAACCTGGTTTACTCTCAGTTTCCATCAAAGGTTTTTGTAGGCATTGTGGGGTTATATAAACTCTGTTCTCAGTCCAATCTGTGACAGAAAGTAAGCATTTTAAGTGAAAGTGAAGATGTTAGTCACTTAGTCATGTCTGACTCTTTGTGACCCCATGGACTATAGCCTCTGCCCATGGAATTTTCCAGGCAAGAATACTGGAGTGGGTTGCCATGGCCTTTTCCAGGGAGTCTTCCTAACCCAGGGATCCAACCCAGGTCTTCCACATTGAGGGCAGATTCTTTACCATCTGAGCCATCAGGGAAGCATTTTAAAACAATATTTAATAATATCCACTGCCTTTGTTTAAATATTTAGAAGTAAGTTGTGGTGTGGGATATGAAAATGAGTGAAATGTTAGATTAATTTATTGAACAAAACTAACATTTGAATGTTCAGTTCAATTCAGTTGCTCAGTCGTGTCCAATTCTTTGTAGCACGCCAGGCCTCCCTGTTCATTACCATCTATCGGAGTTCACTCAGACTCACGTCCATCGAGTCAGAGATGCCATCCAGCCATCTCATCCTGGGTCGTCCCCTGCTCCTCCTGCCCCCAATCCCTCCCAGCATCAGAGTCCTTTCCAATGAGTCAACTCTTCTCATGAGGTGACCAAAGTACTGGAGTTTCAGCTTTAGCATCAGTCCTTCCAAAGAAATCCCAGGGCTGATCTCCTTCAGAATGGACTGGTTGGATCTCCTTGCAGTCCAAGGGACTCTCAAGAGTCTTCTCCAACACCACAGTTCAAAAGCATCACTTCTTCAGCGCTCAGCCTTCTTCACAGGCCAACTCTCACATCCATACATGACCACTGGAAAAACCATAGCCTTGGCTAGACGGACCTTAGTCGGCAAAGTAATGTCTCTGCTTTTGAATATGCTATCTAGGTTGGTCATAACTTTTCTTCCAAGGAGTAAGCGTCTTCTAATTTCATGGCTGCAGTCACCATCTGCAGTGATTTTGGAGCCCCCAAAATAAAGTCTGACACTGTTTCCACTGTTTCTCCATCTATTTCCCATGAAGTGATGGGACCAGATGCCATGATCTTAGTTTTCTGAATGTTGAGCTTTAAGCCAACTTTTCACTCTCCTCTTTCACCTTCATCAAGAGGCTTTTTAGCTCCTCTTCACTTTTTGCCATAAGAGTGGTGTCATCTGCATATCTGAGGTTATTGATATTTCTCCCAGCAATCTTGATTCCAGCTTGTGTTTCTTCCAGCCCAGCGTTTCTCATGATGTACTCTGCATAGAAGTTAAATAAGCAGGGTGACAATTAAACAGCCTTGACGTACTCCTTTTCCTATTTGGAACCAGTCTGTTGTTCCATGTCCAGTTCTAACTGTTGCTTCCTGACCTGCATACAGATTTCTCAAGAGGCAGGTTAGGTGGTCTGGTATTCCCATCTCTTTCAGAATTCTCCACAGTTTATTGTGATCCACACAGTCAAAGGCTTTGGCATAGTCAAGAAAGCAGAAAGAGATGTTTTTCTGGAACTCTCTTGCTTTTTCCACGATCCAGCAGATGTTGGCAATTTGATCTCTGGTTCCTCTGCCTTTTCTAAAACCAGCCTGAACATCAGGAGTTTACGGTTCACATACTGTTGAAGATCGGCTTGGAGAATTTTGAGCATTACTTTACTAGCATGCGAGATGAGTGCAATTGTGCAGAAGTTTAAGCATTCTTTTGCATTGCCCTTCTTTGGAATTGGAATGAAAACTGACATTTTCCAGTCCTGTGGCCACTGCTGAGTTTTCCAAATTTGCTGGCATATTGAGTGCATCACTTTCACAGCATCATCTTTCAGGATTTGAAACAGCTCCACTGGAGATTCCATCACCTTCACTAGCTTTGTTTGTAGTGATGCTTTCTAAGGCCCACTTGAGTTCACATTCCCAGATGTCTGGCTCTAGATTAGTGATCACACCATCATGATTATCTGGGTTGTGTAGATCTTTTTTGTACAGTTCTTCCCCTGTATTCTTGCCACCTCTTCTTAATATCTTCTTCTTCTGTTAGCTCCAGACCATTTCTGTCCTTTATCGAGCCCATCTTTGCATGAAATGTTCCCTTGGTACCTCTAATTTTCTTGAAGAGATCTCTAGTCTTTCCCATTCTGTTCTTTTCCTCTATTTCTTTGCATTGATCGCTGAAGAAGGCTTTGAATGTACTATGTACAAAGGCTTATTCTACCTTCTGTGTGACATAGAACATTCTTCTTAAATGGCTATCTAATGAAATGACATCCTCAAAGCAACTTGTCAATGAGTGCTTGTCACCAAGGTCTAATCAAAGTATGAGAACAGAGGTCAGATAGCCAGTTGGTCATCAGTTGGTTGGATTAGTCTTAAAAGTTCCTCGAGGGGGACAATTTAGAACTAGATTTTAAATAGAAAGAAACAAGTGTTCACTCTCTCGATCACTTGTAGTTCATTTACCTTTTATGTCCTAGGCCCTATCCTCTGTGAAATGATGGAATCAAAGGTGAAAATACAAAGTCCCTGAGCAAGCAGAGCCTCTGGAGTGATGCGTGCTTGTGCTGGAACTTAGCGCTTTGCAGAGAATGCCTGGAAATCTACTCCTTCCTGGTGATGATGGGTCTCACTGAGGGAGTAAGAAGCCATGCTGGTGATCTGGGTGGAAACATTGGGGGAAATATTTTGGAGGCCATCCTGAGAAAGCTGAGAAAAAATGGTAGGAAAAATAAGAGAAAATGCTAATAGGTTCTTGATATTTTCATAGGAAGAAGTGGAATGGTCTAAATGGTATTGCAGGATGCTGTCTTTGGCAGCTGTAAGTGCAGTTGATTACATAAAGGAGAGAATGGGGTTAATTGGATTATATGCATATGCACATGTAGGGCTTCCATGGTGACTCAGACAGTAAACAATCTGCCTGCAGTGTGGGAGAACCAGGTTCATCCCTGGATCAGGAAGATTCCCTGGAGACAGGAATAGCAATCCACTCCAGTAGTTTTGCCTGGAGAATTCCATGAACGGAGGAGCCTGGCAGGCTATATGTATATCTGTTTTCTAGAGAACAGAATTATTAATTATTTTCTTTATTTGTGGAGTGTGAGAGAGTAAGTATAATAGTGAATGAAACCTAGAAAAACCACCAGATCACCCAGTAGGACACTATAGAAACTAGTTTTGTGAATTTTATTTACATTTTACCAATATCTGAACTTATCACTGAGTATCTCTCTGTTCTTCAAATCTTAGTTCATTGGCATGACTTTAAAAAACGAACTGATTAGAATCCTACTTCCAGCTGGAAGATGCCTAGTCAGCTTACTTATTTATAAGGTGGTTCGGAGTTAGGGCCAGAGAAACTGCTACTCAAGTATATTAGAAACTAAAGTTGATATTTACTTTGCAGACAAGAAGATAGGATGGAGACAAAATGCTTTACTGTTGTTCAGAGACAAAGTAGATGTGATGTTTAATATATCCTTGTGACTTTCTCGAAAGGTACATAAGGCTTTTTAAAAAAGAATCATTAAGTGGTATTTATTATATCAGATGGTGTTTATAATACCTCTCTTATGAACTGAATTATGCATCTCTTTCAGTTCTTATGTTGAAGCCCTAATTGCCAGTGTAAATGTACTTGGTGATGGGGCCCTTAAAGAAGGTATTTAAGGATGTGTGAAAGTCGCTCAGTTGTGTCCGACTCTGCAACCCCATGGACTATAGAGTCCATGGAATTCTCAGGCCAGAATACTGGAGTGGGTAGCCAGGCCCTGACCTAATTAAAACTAGTGCCTTTATGAGAACGTACAGACATCACACACAGAGAGAATGAAAAGACAGAGAGAAAAGTGTCATGTGCAAAAGGGCCATCTGCAAGCCAAGGAGAGAGGTTTCAAGAGAACCCAAACTTGCTAGCACCTTGACTTTGAACTTCAAACCTCAAAAACTGTAAGAAAATAGGTTTCTATTGTTTAAACCATTCAGTCTGTTGTATTTTGTTATGAGACACTAACAGACTAATACAACTTCTCTCTATAAAACATAAATATGAAATTGAAACAAAATATTATAATGTCCCTCTCATTTTTAGGCAAATGCCCTCTTTTGAGCAGGTGCTGGGCAGTGTCTCTCTATGTCCATTAACTTGTCACAGGTTTATTACATGGTAGGTGTTGCTGTTTTTGAGATCAGTTGGCTGGAAAGTAGCAAATCTCATTCCAATTCAGCCCCAAATCTCAGTTTACAAGGATAATTGTTTTTCCATAATGCTATGCTAGTGTCACTGAATGGAATCCAAAACTCAGTGCATTTAAACTCATCACCATTACTGCGTGGCCTCTTGAGGTAGAATTATCATCCTGTCCCTTTAATTCTTTCTCAAATTCAGACATGCACTCCTACCTTACAGCAACATTGATCAACTGGAAACAGCATCTGGTTTGCTGCAGGCAGCATACACATCACTTTCTATGAACACACGTATTATGAACTCATGGTTAGGAAAACCTTGCAGCATGTTTCAATTTAACGGCTATTACTTCTTGTTCAAAGGTCTTGCTGTGTGTTCAATTTTCCCTCCAAATGTCAGAGGGGAATGGGAAACTGAAGTGCCATAAAACACTTGGAGCCTTCGTTTATTGCAGATTAATTAGAGAGTCAAAGAGGAGGAAAGAACAGGTCTTCTATTTCCAAACCATGGGGAACTAGAGTGTGGCAGAATAAACCACATAGACGCTAGGGATTGAGATTTTTTTATGTGCAGAAGAATAAGGTTCATAGGAGCAGGACTGATGTAAAAGCTATCATGTCATGAATAATGTAGATTAGGACAATATGAAGACGGGGATTTGTTCACTAAATGCTAAGCCTCTAGAATGAGGACTTTTATGAAACTCTTCAGATGATGTCCAGCCAGTTTGGAAGTTTAATCTAAAAGACCCCTCTCATTTCCAGATAATTAACATTCTAATTGACCCAGTCATTGACTCCAAGGTTGAGACCTTCTTCCTTATACTGTTCTAATTCTTCTCTCTCTCTTTCCCTCTGCCCACCCCAAGGCAACAAAGACAGTGTATATGTGACAAGAAGTATAGAGAGAGTAGGAGAGAAGGTTATTTCTTTTCTCAGCCACAGGATCGTAATTAAAATCTAGGGGCCCATTTCTAAGGGACGAGACCACATGCATTATGGGTGGAATTGGTTCTGAACCACTGAACTTTTCACACAAATATCAATGCACTGATGACTTCCTAATGAACTTGGAACTTCTTAACTTCTTGTTTATTTGGAAAACTCAGCCTGTTGTGCATGAGGAATTGGAATTAGAGACTCCCAAACACTGTTTCTTTGGCTCCATTAAGGAAACATTTAGAGAGATGGTGGAAGGGGGTGTCTGTGATGTTGGGGAATGTGCCAGAAAGGATGAATTACACAATCCCTTAGGTCTGTCTCATTTTCCTTTGTGTTGTTCCCACTGTGAGAGTAGGTGGGCATGCCAGTGACTCATTTTCTGTTCATACCGTGTCTGTTTTTTTTTTTCTCTCATGCTCTTATCTCCATAGATGTGATAGTTGGAAATTTAACAAATGGTTGCCTTTGGATTCATGAAGAAAATTCTATCCAAATGTGAGCCAAGAAGCAGTCTATAAAGGATAGTGGATTAGGTTTGGGGATGATTTGTTGGAAAGGTAAATAGCATTTTAATTTCTGATGAGATAGATCAGTCATAGCCTTAGGAAATACGTGTGTGTGTGTGAGAGAGAGAGAGAGAGAGAGAGTGAGCGTGCACGAGAGAGAGGGGGAGAGGGAGAAAGAAAATTCATACTTGTAAAAGGCTTCTGATTAATATATTATTTCTATAGGATAAGAAATCTGTACTTTATGTGGTATTTTCCGTGTAGATTATGTCATTTTATTCTCATAACATCCCTATGGTATAGATACTACCCTAGGTTGAGAAATAAGGAGGCTGAAATACAAGTGGCTTTGCTCTGCTGGTAGGGGGCATAAATATGACTTGAATCTATTTTCAGGCAAATACTATGCTCCAGCAATGGTGCTACACCAATCGAAGCGATAAGAAAACAGTACCCCTACTTAAAGTTTAGTATAAAAAATAAATACAGTTAAATTTTTACCCCTCTAGTTAAGATTGTGCCTAATGGTTTTGTTAAACCAGTGGTTACTGTGAAAGTTCTTTCCCCTCTTTTCTTTTAGTATGGTTTTCTGATTATAAAAGCAATATACAAATACTGATTTCAGTTCCACCATGGAAAGAGCTTGCAAACCATCACTCGTGTATTTTCAACATCATGAAACATAGCAAGCGGAAAATTAATGACACTTATTGGACCTATCCAGGAATTGAAACAGAGGACAAACCCTCACCCTGGAATCTGGAGACTGGTGAAAACCAGGAACCCTGCATGCTCAGAATTCTTCACTGGTAATTTTGGTAAGTTGCTACAGGCTGATTCTACTCTGAAGTGAGATGAGAAACTCCTGTGAGGCAGTTGTGGTGAGGGGTTTCACACTTCTGTGGGTTTTACCTCCAGGAACTCCACCAGAATTTAATGGTAAGATCTGAGAAATATCCCTTTAAGGCTCTGGGAGGGAAGTAATGAAATAACCATTGTGAAATTTGTTCAGGAAAACAATGGACTACTCTCCAGTAGAAAAGTCTTTAAAACAGTCTCGTCACACCTGGAGAAAGGTCATTCCTCCTACTTTAGCACCTTTTAACCTTGTGGTGGTGAGAAGGGGGATTCCATACTATTGGATCAACACTACTGAAGGTCATAACCCAGGAAGTCAGACCCATGGAGTTTAGGATTTAATCATAAGAATATAGAATTCTTCTTTTCTCTAGTACCTTATGCCTACAATGGACCTCCCTGGTGGCACAGATGGTAAAGAATATGGCTGCAATGTGGGAGACCCAGGTTCAATGCTTGGGTCGGGAAGATCCCCTGGAGGAGGGCATGGTGACCCACTCCAGTATTCTTGCCTGGAGAATCCCATGGACAGAGGAGCCCGGCAGGCTACAGTCCACGGGGTCACAAAGAGTCAGGCATGCCCCAGCGACTAACATTTTCCATTTTATTTGCTTTATGCCTACAGTGGGGCTCCAGTATGATAACAGCATGTTGCAGCTGAAAGAGCTATAAGACATGCTGTCTCTGAGGAGGACTACTTTAGGGTGGCCCAAAGTCAAGAGGTGAGACAAAAACAGGGACATTTGAGGAAGTTGAAGCTTCTGACACTTACAGTTTCTAAAAAATTAAATCCTAGCCAGACTTATGTCAATCCTCACATTAAAGGCCTGTTTACATAATTCTTTTATTACCTAATATAACATGTATAGTTTTTAAGAAAAAATTTTAAGGCAAGAAATAAAAAACAGTCTTAAAAAACAAAGCAAACATCAGAACCAGACTCAGATATGACAGTGATGTTAGACATATTAAACAGGAAATTTACAGTAACTGTCATGAATATGTTAAGGACTAGAATAGAAAAGCAGATAGCATACAAGACTGGAAGGCGATATAGACATAGAGATGAAAGCAATAATCAAAGGAAACGCTAGAAATGAAAAACTATAACAGAAATGAGGGCCTTTGATATACTCATCAGTAGAGCAGACAAAGCTGAGGAGACAATTGATGAGCTTGAAGATGTCAATAGAAACTATAAACTGAAATTTAAAAAAATGAAAAGAAAACAGACTGAAATAGTCAAGAACTGTTGTTCAGTTGCTCGGTTGTGTCAGATTCTTTGCGACCTCATGTACTGTGTGGCACGCAAGGCTTCTCTGTCCTTCACTTTCTCCTGGAGTTTCTTCTAACTCAAGTCCATTGAGTCAGTGATGCCATCCAATGATCTCATCCTCTGCCAGCCCCTTCTCCTCCTGCCCTCAGTCTTTCCCAGCATCAGGGCCTTTCCAGAGAGTTGGCTCTTTCATCAGGTGTCCAAAGTATTGAAGCTCCAGCTTCAGCTTCAGCATCAGTCCTTCCAATAAATATTCAGGGTTAATTTTTATTTAGGATTGACTGGTTTGATCTCCTTGCAGTCCAAGGGACTCTCAGTGTATTCTGCAGTACCACAGTGGGAAAGCATCAATTCTTTGGTGCTCAGCCTTCTTTACGGTCCAACTCTCACATCTCTACATAGCTACAGGGAAAACCATAGTTTTGACTACACAGACATTTTGGCAAACTAACATCTCTGCTTTTGAATATGCTGTCTAGGTTTGTCATAGTTTTTCTTCCAAGGAGCAAGCATCATTTAATTTCAGGGCTGCAGTCATCATTTGTGGTGACTTCTGAGCCCAAGAAAATAATCTCTAGGTTTGTCATAGTTTTTTTCCAAGGAGCAAGCGTCATTTAATTTCAGGGCTGCAGTCATCATTTGTGGTGACTTCTGAGTCCAAGAAAATAATCTCTGTTACTGTTTCCACTGTTTCCCCATCCATTTGCCATGAAGTGATGGGAGCAAATGCCATGATCTTAGTTTTTGCAACGTTGAGTTTTAAGCCAGCTTCTTCACTCTCCTCTTTCACCTTCATCAAAAGACTCTTTATTTCCTCTTTGCTTTCTGCCATAAGGGTGGTGTCATCTGCATATCTGAGGTTATTAGTATTTCTCCCAGCAATCTTGATTCCAGCTTGAGCTTTATCTAGCCTAGCATTTCACATCTGCACATCATTTAAATAAGCAGGGTGACAATATACAGCCTCAGTGCACTCCTTTCCCAATTTGGAACAAGTCTTTTGTTCCATGTCCAGTTCTAACTGTTGCTTCTTGACTTGTGTACAGGTTTCTCAGGAGACAGAGTAAGGTGGTTTGGTATTCCCATCTCTTTAAGAATTTCCTACAGTTTATAGTGAACCACACAGTCAAAGGTTTTAGTACGGTCAATGAAACAGAAGTAGATGTTTTTCTGGAACTCTCTTGCTTTTACTATGATCCAATGGAAGTTGGCAATTCGATTTCTAGTTCCTTTGCCTTTTCTAAATCCAGCTTGTACACCTGTAGTTCTCATTTCCCATACTATTGAAGCCTAGCCTGAAGGATTTAAATGAGTGCAACTACTCTAAAATATAAAGCAAAAATACCCAAATTGGTGTAATATATCAAATGGACATAAGAGCCAACTGAGCAACTCCTCATGGCTAGAGCTGAAATAAACTAAGCAATTAACTAGTGTTGAATTCCATCCTAAAGTATGAAATAAATATCCATGAGTGCATTCCAATGTAAGTGAATGGTTAAATAAACAAATACACAGTGGAAAACAGACACATTTCTCATGCAGAATTCCAAATCGCTTATATAGAGATGCTCTGGCCTCAAGATGGTAAGACATAACTCCCTGCTGTCTAAGGGTAAGCTGCTCAAAATGACTTCCTTCCAAAGAGCACAGTATGGAAAGGGTGGGCTGGAAAAGAGAAACTTTACAGTCGAAAAAGTCTGACAAATGCCCCCTCAAAATCAACAATGAAAAGTCACGATGATAGTATGTACCTTAGATATTTTGTGATGGAAATGCCACTTTTCATCAGTGCTGTTTTGCCCCAAAACACATAATGCCAATCCAATCATGAAAGAACATCAGACAGATTTCTACTGAGGAACATCCTGCCAAAGACTTAAGTGATACTTAAAGCCACTAAGCTCATCAAAATAGGGGGGAGTATGAAAGACTGTCATAGCCAAGAGGAGTCCAGAGACACATTACCATTAAATATAATATAGTTCCTGGATGGAATCCTAAAACGGAAAAAAGTTTAAGTTAAAACTGAGTAAATTCAATAAATATATGAATTTCAGGGAATAAAAAAGATAATATATAGTTATTTTATAGTTATAGAAAACACTGAAAGTATGGAGAGGAACAAAATTTTCCTACAAAATAAACATTTTGGTGTATTTCCTGCTACTCTTACCTGCATGAATATGTATGTATCTAAATGTATACCATGAGAGGTATCTTTTCCCTGAAATAATTTCAGATGAATGTCAGAAATAAATTACTATATTCATGGAATTATAGTTTTTAAAATTTGCCTATGCTGCTTTTCACTTATTCCTAAAGAAGTGGTGTTTAGTTCTCTTAACTTGATTTTGCTTGATCTGATCATAGTTGACTGATCATATTTTGCCTGATCAGACCACTCTCTTTTGCTTGCTCCTCCTGTGTGTGTTTTGGGTGAGCAGCAGCTCACAGTACCAGGCTGCATGTCCTACACACATAGGCTTACCTCCTTGCGCTCATGTGGATCGTGCTAGATGATGGCTCTGCAGTCTGTGAGATCTGGGTTCTCATCTCCACTCTTAATTGTGGTGTATTCCTAGGAAGGACTCTTTAACTTTTCTGAGTGGTAATAACCTCCTTCAGAGTTGTAAGAATGAGACAGTGAGCCTGGGAATTCTCACGGCAGTGCCTGGCGTGTGGAAGGTGTTTAATGAATGAAGGTTTTTTTACCCACTTCTTATTTTTGACTGAAAAGCCCTCTGCTGTTTCCCAGCTGGCCTAGCTTCAGTAGATTCCTGGTACCTGGGCTTATGCTTCCTTAATATAATAATTGCTTGGAATGTCATTGGGAAGGTGCTGAGAGATACCAGTTACTGACTATATGCCAGTCAGTATGCTAAGCCCTCGATATTCAAATATACCCCCCAAACTGTCCAAGGTATCATGACACCTTGCCTAGATAGTGTTGCTCCTATATTTGTCTGTTCACGCTGCCATAGCAAGATACTACAGCTGAGTGTCTTAAGTAACAGACACATATTTTCTTACTGTTCTGAAGGCTGGAAGTCCAAAATCAAGGTGCCAGCAGGGTTGAGTTCTGAAAATGTCTCTCTTCCCAGCTTGCAGATGGCCATCAGCTCTCTGCGTCCTCCTATGGCCTTTCCTCTGTATGCAGTGAAGAGAGAGATCTCTAGCACATCTTCCTTTTCTTATGACACTGGTTCTGTCAGATTACAACCCTCCTCTTATTACCTCCCTCGTGCTCAGTTTAAAGAATCTGCCTGCAGTGCAGGAGACCCTGGTTTGATTCCTGGGTCAGAAAGATCCCCTGGAGAAGGGATAGGCTACCCACTCCAGTATTCTTGGGCTTCCCTTGTGGCTGAGCTGGTAAAGAACCTGCCTGCATTGCAGGAGATCTGGGTTCGATCCCTGGGTTGGGAAGATAGCCTGGAGAAGGGAAAGGCTGCCCACTCCAATATTCTGGTCTGGAGAGTTCCATGGACTGTATGTGATCATGGGGTCACAAAGAGTCGGACACAACTGAGCAACTTTCACTTTCGTTTATTACCTCATTTAACCTTAATTATCTCCTGAAAATTTCTGTCTCTAAATGCAGTCACACTGGGGGTTAGGTCTTGAACATACACATTTGAAGGGAACCCAATTCCATCCATGACAGCTCCTAAGTGCCAGAGTCGGGATCTAAACACAAGTTCATGTGTGATTTTAAAGTCACATCTGTCAACTGGCATTTGCTTGTAATGAGAAGGAAAACATGTTATTCGTCAGCATCATGGGTTGTCATTATCATCCTCATCATCATTATTCAAAACTTATGAACTGCTCTGTATCTGCAGCCATCATTCTTTTGAAAGCCTCTTTCTTTGGGCTGTGATTAGATCTCTTTCCTGCAATGATGTCAGATGAATGTCAGAATGAGCTAATGAATTGTGACAACAGCCTGAAAAGGGCTGCCTGATGGGGGAGGGATTTGTCAGCTTCAGCTGTGCAAAACTCTCCTAACAATACCAGACCTTTGATCCCGGGAACGTCCATGCAGTCCGTTAGGATCCATGAATTCAGTCTTCTGAATGGTTGGAGTCATTTTGGGGCTCTTCTGAAGACTGAATTTTATTCCTTCTTATCTTTGCATGGCCTTTGGCCACTCAGTGTCTGTCTGCTCTTCCCTTGGTTTTGCATCATAATCCCCTCCGTGTCTTTTTTGGTATCAGGTGCAATTTGTAGTCTTGTCTGAAGCCACCAGCTCACTTCACAGATGGCGGTGCAGTTGAGAGTAATGGGCCTATTCAGTTCAGCCCAGAGAGTATATTAGTGTCTGATAGCCTCTAACTGCTGAACATCAGACATCATTCACAGTGCTCCAAGGTCATCTGCAGGGCGGCCTCTCACTCCCCTTTCTCACTCTCCTCCATTCCTCTCTCGGCCTCCATCAGATATGAATTTCACAAAAATCGCGAGGCCATTAGAAGTTAGTTCTGGGACTATGGAGTGATGAGTCCTTGTTACTGATCTGGCTCAGTTTTATTCCAACTAACTGAGAAGGCTGAGCACTGGAATGAGAACTCAGTGGAACGGTAAGGCCAGATTTAACTGCTATGAAGACATGGGTCGTCTCTTAGGGGAAGTATCACCCTCCCTCCCTTTCTCCTTCCCTCTGCCCTCTCTCTCTTTCCTTCTCTTTTTCTCTTCTTTCCGCTCATGTTCCTTGCTTCCTGAGCCTTCATATTTATTGAAAACACTGAGTAGCTGAGGAGCGATTTCACGGTCTGAGCCATTATTTGATATGTAGTTGGATATTTTCAAATGTGTCTTTTTCTTTGATTTTAGAACTTTTGAAATAACTTCCCAGGAAACACTGAGAATCTTTTTGGAAATAATTTTGAAATTTTACTTATTAAGACAGACATAGTATGACAACTTTGAAACTATGGGTTTGCCCAGGCTCAACTCCATTATAGAAGGTTGCATTCCATTTCCCTGAGAGTGTTAAAGAGAAAGGATGAAGATAGAATAAGGAAATTTACCAGTCAAAAGCTAGAAGTGATGGGCAAGGGGTCCCTGGGTGGGAAACTTGTCTACCTAGATTTTGAGTACTGTTAAAAAGGAGTAAAGGAGAAGAATCTAGTAATTATCAAAATTAATAAGGAAGTCAAATGGCAGCTAACCTCAGAATCAGGAAATATTGGAGCTCAACAAGACACATTGAAATTATCTTGTTCAGAGATGGAAATACATTTACTGCATTTGTTCTCATTCATTCTAGGTAGGGGAAAGATTGATGAAGGCAACACTGAGTTTTTAAAACTAAAACTCGAATTTTCTGGCTACTGGTCTAGAGGCTTTTTTTTTTTTAAAGACATACTGCAATATTCCACATGGACTCTGTTGAGATGCCACTCTGGCTACAGTTCCAAACTTCTCCAAACATTTTCTTTTACCCACCCCTGCCAACCCAGAACCAATATCCTGTATTAATGGTAGATTTTGAATGGGCTGGATATAAAGTAATTTTCTTTCCCACCTGAATATTAAGCCAACTGGAGAGATAAGATGAAGGGAGAAGCAAATGGAGACCACTATCAATTTGATCATAATAGAACTGACACTGAAGAATGAGGTTCAGTGTGAACCAACCCTGGCCTTTCCAGTACTGAACCCCCTACTCTGGAAATCTCTCCAAGCCTGTCTGTCTATCTCTAAGGAAGAGCAAAGGAATTGAAAAGAAGCCATCAGAATTTGGGAAAAATTATTTTCATGGAAACCAGAAGATTGAGGAATAATTATCTTCCTACATACGCCCTTCTTTCCCAGCACATAAGATGGCAATCAACCTCCTAAGTCAGAACCCGTTGTCCAGTAATAGAATGTGATATTTAAAACCTGGCCCAAACTTACAAATTCCAAGTAGCTGCTGTGTTTTTCTTTGAACAGTTCCTGATTCTTATACAGATCCTAGAGCAGATTCTGTTCTTTATAAAATGACAGTAAGTTAATATGATAAATTTAGTGGCTACTGATGAAACTGGATATGATTAAGAGAGAAATTGAGGGCTTACATTCCCTTTGAATAACTTTAACAAAATAGCAGTTTTCTGGAAATATTATCTCTGCCTTTAGCTGTTTGTCTCAAAAAGTCATCATAATATATTATGGATGACTTCAATTGGAAGTAGTAAGGTATTTGGACTCTTAGATAGCACTAGCCTGAATTCCAATTTAATATTTCTGTCTGGGGTTCTTTAGACATCTATATTTCTTTATTAAATAGAGTCATTGATGGAAAACTCTAGTACCTTTCATCACAGAATACTTTGTCTTACTTTTCCTTTAGTTGATTTGTAGTATCTGCCTTTTCACTCTTGGCTTTTTGATGCTAATCCCTGGGGACGTTTGCAAGCAAGATGGTGGAAAGACGAATAGCCCAGGACACTGAGAGCTGCTCATAAAGAGAACCTGGGAGGAAATCTCCCAACGCATTGTCTCCAAATTAGGGTGGAGCTCAGAGGGGCAAGGTGTGGGAAGGAAGATTTTATTTTTAAAAGCAAGATTTGTCCAGAATGTCCATTTCAGAGGTGAATGGGCAATGTGCTATCCATTCATGGCTCTGTTAATCACATTGATATTTGTATTTATTGTTTGATTAAGTTAATGGAGAATTAAGCATTTATTATAGTATGTCAGCACATAAAAGAGCCATAGGAAAAGAGTTTACAGAAAAGGAAAACTTCATATTAATAATGAAAATGTTGATAATTTTGGATCAGGTCAGAGGAGAGATCAGTGGAGTGATGAAGCATTGGTCAGCTCTTGTTTGAGCAGAGGCGGGAGTCTGCACAGAGAGAAACCATGTAGCTGCATCTTGGGGACATCTGTCTTCACAAATGTCACGTCCTGCTGGGGTCTAAAACTCAGCTGGAGTCATGAATTCCTTAGTCCCTGAGATTCTGTGATCTTCTCAGCACTTGTTCCTCAACCTCACCAGTCTCTGCAGTGGAATCCTCCTGCCAAAGTGGTCCGTAGACCAGAACTCAGGGGCTCGGCACCTTTTTTAAGATTTTTTGATGTGGACCATTTTTAAAGTCTTAACAATAGTGCTTCTGTTTTATTGTTTGGTTTTTTTTTTTTTTGGCCCCGAGGCACGTGGATCTTAATCAAGCCCACACCCCATTGCGTTCGAAAGTGCGGTCTCAACCACTAGACCACTAGGGAAGTGCCATTGGTGGCTCAGCTTCTTTGGCCATTTGCTTATTCCATTCTGCCTTGCTTTCCACTTCTAACAGTCGGCTTCCTGCACTGAGGCAAGCTAGCTCACGGTATAGCAGCTTGTTCTTTTTTGTTTTTCTTGCTCTGCCATGGCTCAGTCACTGGGCTCACCTAGGAATCCAGGTCACTCATGGTCAAGGCAGTCAGTTGCTCCTTTGTTTCTCTCAGGGCTTGAAATCTTGCTGTAAAGGCAGTCTTGTCTTTCTGTCTTCTCCTCTCTTATCTGCTGAACTTGAGGCCTCTCGTGAACCCATACTTTCTTGCCATTTGTCCTCATTGTGCTTGTCTGCCCACTTTCTTAAGAGTTCAGCTATTGGCTGCTGACACATGTATCCTGGCTTTACATATCTCTGGAGACAATACAATCACAGACCAAGTTTTGCAGAGCATACTCTCATTTGGAGATTTGTGTGCAAGAAGTTGAGTAGAGAAGTCCTTGTTGGGGCATGCGGGGAGTAGGATGAGACAGGTAAATGATGGTCCATTCTCCACAAAGGCTTCATTCTAAAGAAGCTCTGAAGCCGGAGTGCTCTTTAGAGTTTTGCTTAAAGGAAGCAGGGGGAGTGGGGGCAGACTTTTTCGGTCATTGGACAGAGTCTGTCCCCAGGGAGGATGGATGATCTTGGGGGGAGGCTATCTTCAAATGACAAACTCCCCTGATTGCTGTCAGCTGCCAGCACTGAGCAGCTGGAGATGGAGAATGAATCCTGAAGGAAGGTGCAGAGGGGGCGCCGCGGAGCCCCAAGCCCTGAAAGTAGATGAGGGAGACCTGCTGTTTGCACTTCAGGCACTTTTTAAAGGTTATTTCATTCAGTGTTTGCAATGATCCTGCAAGGGAGGTATTGTTTTCATTATTTCAATTTTATTTCATTGTGATAAGAAGACTGAACATGAGATTTACCCTGATAACAAATTTTAAAGTGTAAATTTTTGTTGACTATAGATACAACGTTTAGCAGATCTCTGGAGATTATTTATCTTGCCTAAGGGAATGATGCTGAAGCTGAAACTCCAGTACATTGGACACCTCATGCGAAAGGGTTGACTCATTGGAAAAAAATCTGATGCTGGGAGGGACTGGGGGCAGGAGGAAAAGGCGACGACAGAGGATGAGATGGCTGGATGGCATCACTGACTCGATGGATGTGGGTCTGAGTGAACTCTGGGAGTTGGTGATGGACAGGGAGGCCTGGCGTGCTGCGATTCACAGGGTCACAAAGAGTCGGACACGACTGAGTGACTGAACTGAACTGAAACTGACCTGAAGTGAAAATTTATGCTCATTGACTAATAACTCCCCATTTCCCACTCCCCCAAGTTCCTGATAACTATCATCCATCATTCCACTCTTTAAGTCCATGAACTTGACTATTTTAGATACCTTATAAAAGTGGAATTATCTTTCCTTCCTTCCTTATTCCCTTCCTCCATCTCTCCCTCCTTTCTTACTTTCTCCCTTCCTCCCTCTCTCTCTTACTTTCTCTCTCTCTTTATTTCTTCAGAGACCTCAAGTTGCTTGAGCTATAAGCTGCATGGAGTTGATAGAGACATTTAAATAGTCTGCAAGACACTACCTGTCAGCTGAATATGGCAGGTAACCATGTATAACTCCCTCTATTTATATGAAAGGGGAGGGGAGTGTCATTATCTTACTCATTAAGATTTTTCCCGATCAGCTTTAATTAAGCTGAAGTTGGAACACATCTATTTCATTTGTCTGTGTAAGTTTTTTCTAGTACAGCAAGAAGTGGAACTAGGAGGCCAGGGTCCAGTCATAGAGTTCAGACCTCTGTGAAAGGCTGGCCTGACGGTAAGGGTCACATGCTTGTTTTCCTGCTCCTGTGTTGACATTTTATAATTCTTAGTGATATTTGAACAAAGGACACCACATTTTCAGTTCATTCAGGCCCTGCAAATGATGTAGCTGTTTTAGTAACTCTTGCTCATTCATTCGGGGCTTCCCAGGCGGCTCAGTGTTGAAGAATGTGCCTGCCAATGCGGGAGACACAGGAGATGTGGGTTTAGTTCCTGAGTTGGGAAGATCTTCTGGAGGAGGAAATGGCAACCCACTCCAGTAGTCTTGCCTGAAGAATCCCATGGACAGAAGAGCCTGGTGGTTTAGAGCCAATGGGGTGGCAAAGAGACAGCCCAACTTAGTGCCTTGAGTATGCACACATGCAGACCGTCATTCATTCACCCAAGATTCAGAGGTTTTTGTATGTAGTTTCAAATCCTAGGGCTATAACCCTGTCCTTGAAAATATGATAGTTTTTTTCCCTTCCAGCTTTATTGAAATGTAATTAACATGTAACATTGAAGTTTAAGGTGTACAATGTGTTGATTTGATACATGTATGTATTGTGGAATGTTTACAGCAGCAGGATTATTTGTGCAGCCTTCCCCTCTCATAATTCAGTCAGTTCAGTCACTCAGTTGTGTCTGACTCTTTGCAACCTCATGGATTGTAGCACACCAGGATTCTCTGTCCGTCACCAACTTCCAGAGCTTGTTGAAACTCATGTCCATCTAGTCAGTGATGCCATCCAACCATCTCATTCTCTGTCGTCCCTTTCTCCTCCTGCCTTCAATCTTTCCCAGCATCAGGGTCTTTTCCAAAGTCAGTTCTTCACATCAGGTGGCCAAAGTATTGGAGCTTCAGCTTTAGCATCAGTCCTTCCAATGAATATTCAGGACTGATTTCCTTTAGGATTAACTGGTTGGGTCTCCTTGCTGTCCAAGGGGCTCTTAAGAGTCTTCTTCAAAACCACAGTTCAAAAGCATCAATTCTTCAGTGCTTAGTTTTCTTTATAGTCTAATTCTCACATCCATACATGACTACTGGAGAAACCATAGCTTTGACTAGACGGCCTTTGGCAGCAAAATAATGTCTCCACTTTTTAATATGTTGTCTACATTGGTTATAGATTTTCTTCCAAGGAGTAAGCATCTTTTAATTTCATGATGACAGTCACCATCCACAGTGATGTTGGAGCCCCCAGAAATAAAATATGTTACTGTTTCCATTGCTTCCCCATCTATTTGCCATGAAGTGATGGGACCAGATGCCATGATCTTAATTTTATGAATGTTGAGTTTTAAGCCAACTTTTTCACTCATTTTCATCAAGAGGCTCTTTCGTTCTTCACTTTCTGCCATAAGGGTGGTGTCATCTGCATATCTAAGGTTATTGATCTTTTCCCAACAAATTGATTCCAGTTTGTGCTTCATCCAGCCCAGCATTTCTCATGATGTACTCTTCATATAAGTTAAATAAGCAGGGTGACAATATACAGCCTTGACGTACTCCTTTTCCTATTTGGAACCAGTCTGTTGTTCCATGTCCAGTTCTAACTGTTGCTTCTTGACCTGCATACCAGACCATCTTACCTGCCTCCTGAGAAATCTGTATGCAGGTCTGTATGTTCTCATAATTACCTTTGTTGTTGTTGTTATAGTTATCATGAGAATATTTACTATCTACTCTTCATAGCAGCTTTCAAGTATGTAATATAGTATTGTTAAGTCTAGTCACCATGCTGTACATTGCTACTCCCAAACTTATTCATTCCTCTTACATCTGGAAGTTGGAACGCTTTAGTCAACATTTCCCCATTTTCCTCACCTCCAAGACCCTGAAAACCACCCAGTTCACTCTCTGTTTCTATGTGTTTGGCTTTTTTAGATTCTACACATACTTGAGATTGTATGGTATTTGTCTTCTCTGTCTGAAGTAGTTCAGTAAATATAAGCTCTCACGGTCCATCCATGTTGTGCCAAATGGCAGGATTTCCTGCTTTCTCATGGTCAAGTAATTTTCCATTGTATGTATACAGCATTTGCAGTATTTGTTCGTACATTGACGGACACTTAGGTTGTTTCCATTTCTCAGCTATAATCAGCAATGCTGCCATAAACATGAGAATGCAGATATCTCGTTGAGAGAGTGATTTCATTTTCTTTGGACATATACCCAGAAATGGGATTGCTGGATCGTACAGTAGTTTCATTTTTAATTGTTTGAGGAACCTCCATAATGTTTTCCATAGTAGCTCTGTCGAGTTACATTTCTACCAACAGTGCACAAAGATTCCCTTTTCACCATGCTCTCTACAACATTTTTTAATCTTTTGCCTTTTCAATAATAGCCATTCTAACAGGTGAGAAGTGATATCTCTCTGGTTTTGATGTGTATTTCCCTGGTGATTAGGGATGCTGAGCATCTTTTCATATACTTCTTGGCTGTTTGTATGACTTTTTTGAAAATGTCTATTCAGCTTACTTGCTTGTTTTATCAGTTAAATTATTATGTGTGTGTTTTGCTATTGAGTTGTACGAATGTTGTACGAACATCCTTTGGATGTTAACCTCCTATAGGATACCTGGTTTGCAAATGTTTTCTCTCAAACCATAGGTTACCTTTTCATTTTGTTGACTTTTGTCAGTGTACAACTTTTCAAATTTGATATAATCCCACTTGTTTGTTTTTGCTTTTGTTACTTGTGCTTTTGGTATCATATTCAAAAAATCATTGCTAAGATTGATGTCAAGGAGATTTTCTTCTATGTTTTCTTCCAGGAGATTTAAAGTTTCAGGTCTTCCATTTATTATTTAATCCATTTCTGTTTAAATTTTGTGTGTATGTGTAAGTTAGGGATCCAGTTTCATTCTTTTCCATGTGAGTATTCAATTTTCCCAACATCATTTAATAAAGGATCTATTCTTTCCCTACTGTGTGTTCATGACTCCTTTGTCAAATATTAATTGACTATATATATATATATGGGATTACTTCTGTGCTCTAAATTCTAGTCCATATATGCATGGTTTTATGCCAGTACCATACTGTTTTTATTACTATAGCTTTGTAATGTAGTTTGAAATCAGAAAATGTGCTTACAGCTTTGTTCTTCCAAATAATTGCTCTGGAAAAATATCCCCATTGATCATGGTGAATAATCCTTTTAATGTTCCATTGATTTTGTTTTGCTAATATTTTGTTGAGGATTTTCACATCTCTATTGATCAAGGATATTGATTTATAGTTTTGTTTCTTGTAGTATCTTTATCTGACTTTGGTGTCACGGTAATACTGCCCTCATAAATAAGTTGGGAGTGTTTTCTCCTCTTCCTCCTTTTTAATTTTTTGGGAAGTGCTTGAGAATGAGTGGCATTCATTCTTTAGGTCTTTGGTGTAATTTACTGTTGAAGTAATATTATCTGGGGCTTTTCTTTGTTGGGAAGTTTCTGATTACTGATTCAATCTCCTAATATGTTATCAGTCTCTTCAGATTTTCTGTATATTCATGATTCAGTCTTGATAGTTGGTATGTTTCTGGGAATTTATCCCTTTCTTCTAGTTTGTACACTTTGTTTTGGGTATCATTCCATGTGGAAGTCTGTTATAAATCTTTGTGTTTCTTTGGTATCAGTTTCAATGTCTCCTCTTTCATTTGTAATTTTATTTATTTCAGTCCTCTCTTTTTTTCTTGATAAGTCACTGGGAAGTATGATTGCTCCCATTCATAGTATCTCTAGTGGCTGATAGTGGTTGCCCTTGCCCTTCTTCCTGCTTCTTACCTGTCTCTGTACAGCTCAGCTTTGCTGATCTCTGGGTGGGATGCATCTAAAGTGGGCTCTTGTTCAGTGCCCTGAAAGGCCAAGGAAGCTCGTGTCATACTCCTTTCCCCCTTTCCAGTGGTGGGCGCTCTTTGTAGCTGGAGAGTTTCCTCCTGGCACCGAGAAGTGCTAACCTGGGGAATGAGATGATGCAGGTGACACGAGCGATTCTTTCTTAGTTTTTGTGCAGTTATCCTAAGGATTTTTTTTTTTTTTTTTTTTGGTCCCAGTGAGTTTCAAAAGTTTATTAAATGGGCTCCTGAATTCTCTCAGAGCTGCTTGTGTTTGTAGGTCAGTGTCATATGGTTGATCTTTGTGACAGTATGGAAACTGGAGTCTTCTCCCCCATCTTGGTGATATGAGCTCCAAAATAAGATATTGATTTCTAGTTGCTGTGTGGGAGATGGCAAGGAGAAAAGATGCTAGGATTTGACTGGAATGTGTGTGGCAAAACAACCTGAAGGAAAACTGTGGATAAAATTATGAAAGGACACTAATGTTTGTTGACACCCTGCATTTTATAATTGGCAGATATCTTACAGATGAGCATCAGTGAGGCTAAGGAGCTGACCTGAGATCATATAACAAATAAATGCCAGAGCTTGGTATTAACCTTAGATCACTATGGTCAAAATGTGGGCAAATATATTGTCTTCTGAATATGGCTGGTCATTTAAAAAGTCTATTTAGGATCCACTCCATTACTATTGCCTGGAAAATCCCATGGACAGAGGAGCCTGGTAGGCTACAGTCCGTGGGGTCACAAAGAGTCAGACAATGACTGAGCGACTTCACTTTCTTTCTTTTCTTTCTTAAGAGAGGTAAAATGATTAGATGAAAATCCTTTGGGGGAAGGGCATGATTTTAGAATATCAGTTTTGAGAGAGAGCTGAAGAGGTCAGACCTAGAACTGAAAACTGGATGTGCCACTATGTTAAAGTGAAAGTGTTACACAAATGCTGAGACACACAGGATGCCATATTCAAAGTGAGGGCAGAGAGCAGATGTATGTTTAAAAGATTTAATTTAAAAGTGATTATAAAACTCTTGTACCATTTACCCATATGAAAATTTATAAAACCTGTCAGAAAGGGTGAAAATGGAAATTAACTTTGTAAATATAAAATCTGAAGAAAACTTTTGGTATGTTGTGAATCTTACCACTCAAACCTGGTGACGTGGGGAAGATGCACCTCGAACATAATGACTGGTTTCAGTCATCAGTAGATGTCCTCTTTAGTTTGGAGAACAGTGTGCCTGTTTCTAAAATGGGCTTGAGAAATTTAAATAGCAAGAGTCTGATCAGTCACTTGATTTGAGGTGAAGCAAAGGAGTGGTATTGTAGCACAGGGATATCTTATATTCCCAGGGTTTGGGGAAAAGAATTGAGGGAGTGTTTCCCATGGGCCAGATGTAGGGGAGAGAGCTGGAATTTGGTTCACATTAGAGCTATATATGGAGAAGGCAGCGGCACCCCACTCCAGTACTCTTGCCTGGAAAATCCCATGGACAGAGGGGCCTAGTAGGCTGCAGTCCATGGGGTTGCTAAGTCTGACTCAACTGAGCGACTTCACTTTCATTTTTCACTTTCATGCATTGGAGAAGAAAATGGCAACCCACTCCAGTGTTCTTGCCTGGAGAATCCCAGGGACGGTGGGCTGCCGTCTATGGGGTCGCACAGAGTTAGACATGACTGAAACGACTTAGCAGCAGCAGCAGCAGGAGAGCTATGTAGGAGCTTCCCTGATAGCTCAGATGGTAAAGAATCCATCTGCAATGCATGAGATGTGGGCTTGATCTCTGGATCAGGAAGTTTCCCTGGAGAAGGAAATGGCAACCCACCCCACTATTCTTTCCTGGAAAATTCCATGGGCAAGAGGTGTCTGGCAGGCTACAGTCCTTAAGGCCACAAACAGTCAGACACAACTGACTGACTTGAGCATAGAGCTATCTAAAGGCTGAACATTCTTCCGGCAACAGAAACTGATGTAACCACCAGATTCCTAGGAACTGACAAAGGAGTAAAGGACTAGCTGAAACAAGATTTATTTGCCAAGATCAAGAAAACTGCAGACAAGAGCATTTCAGTGGTGAATGATGTGTTTTTGAAAAACCTATGAAAGTACCTCCCAGAGGAAAAGTCAGTTTTCTTGTATACACTCAGACCAAAAAGGACAAAGAGACCCATAAGAGAGCCAGCCAATAAGAGTACTTCTTCTTCAACTTCTTACCTCTTCTCCATCCTCAGCATCAACCTGGGAAGAGAAACCAACCACGTTTTCATTTCCCAGATTTAGGGAGCTAGTCCAAGGAAGGGGAGGGTCTTGAAATTTAGAGCAAGTTTGTGAGTTTGACTGTTGAGTTAGATATTTTAATTTCTACTCTTCTCCAAAAGAGTGAGAAAAACCATTGAGTTCACCTGAGTTTAAAGTCAGAAACAATTGAAAAGATCTCGCCACTGAGTACATTTGAAAGGGAGAGGGCTACAAGTAAAATTGCCTGTATTACCTCCTGTGACTCACATTTGTGCACCATACTGGCTGAGGAGACATGCGCTCTGATTCTAACAGGTGCTGAAGATGGTTGACACCAGGCAGAACCCAACAACAGACAACAGGTGATGTTTGGGAAGATGGTGAGGGTCACCTGGGTCAGTCTAGGCAAGAGGCCAGCAGCAGAGTTGATTCCTTGACTTCTGGGTAGAGTACAGTGATAGGTATCTTGGAACTCAAGTTTTCTGCAATAAACTCTTTTGGTGGCCCCTCTAGATAACCCTTATCCCACTGGTGCATCCATCCCACATTTACTTTGATTTCCTAAAGATTTTCCTTGGATGACATGAGCCTCTTCACATGCAAATGTTTGGGAGATTGTGCCCTCCTAGAGCGGTTGTTTGCCAATGCCTAACAAATACGGAGGTTCAAAAGTCTGACCACCTTCCTTAAAATGGGACAACTCTGTAGGTCTCTATATGTTCTAGAGTTCTCTGAGATATTGACTTCCCTGGTGGCTTAGATGGTAAAGCGTCTGCCTACAATGCAGGAAACCCAGGTTCAATCCCTGGGTTGGGAAGATCCCCTGGAGAAGGAAATGGCAATCCACTCCAGTACTATTGCCTGGAAAATCCCATGGACAGAGGAGCCTGGAGGCTACAGTCCATGGGGTCGCAAAAGTCGGACACAACTGACCGACTTCATTTCACTTCTCTGAGATATTAATCTAATGATTATATTTCAGCTAAACCAGATCTTTGCTTAGCTTTTTGTTCTCCTCTGTCCTGCTTTCTGATTATCTTTTTACAATTTTCTTTTGAGAAATTCTCTCAATGAATAACTGGTACAAAAATTCTGTCTCAGACTCTGCTTTTGGGAATTTGACAGAAGACCACGAGTGATCTTAGAAAGCTGGATGTAAAGAATGGGATTCCGTGTTGGGTTATCTTCTGGTGAATGCCAATGAGGACCCTTCTACTGGTGGTAAGGGTATACTGGTGGTATACCCTTCTTGGCTTGGTATTGCAGCTGTGAAATGGCTTAGGTTTTCACCTGTGAGGAACTGGTACAGGAAATCAGTGGGAGGGGACACATTAGCTTTTGCAATCAGACTGGAATTTTATTGGAATAATAATGATAGGTCTTGTGAAACTGGATGGTGGTACAAAGCACTATTTGATGCACTGAGGAGAGAAAATTACAAGTTTTCATCTATTAATCATGGATTTGAAACAAAGTGAAATTCAGAGGACCTCCTTAGCTACTTTTAAAAAGATAGAATCTTCTGAAACTTGGAGGGCAGTTTGAGCTGATAACTAAGAATCTTGAGATTTTAGAAGAGCATGTTTTCTGCAAATGTGAATACTGCTTTCATCCATTTATTAGGTGATGTCAAAGGCTACTTATTTTGAGTGAGGCTCAGAGCAAGAAAACCCTTTGTCACAGATCCAGGCTGTTGCTTTGCACTTGAGCCATATGGCTTGGCTGATCTCATGTCACTAAGGTATTTGTATGGAACAAAGATTCCATGTGGTGTCTCTGCCAAGCCCTGGTAGGAAAGTTACAGTACAGGCCCCTAAGATTCTGGATAAAGGCCATGCCATCTGCAGAAAAACTATACATTATTCAAAAAGTAGCTGCAGGAATGATACTGGGCCCTGGTAGAAACTGGTTATGTGACCGTGGAGTATCCAGTGAGTGTACAGCCAGCAGTATTCATCACAGAATTACATGTAGGTAAATGGTTAAACCCACCAAGTCTTAGTTTAGCATGCCCAGTAGCAGTCCACTGCAAGATGGTATAGTTATTCTGGGATTAGCTTCAGAAGTCACAGATTAACTGTATGAATAAGTAGCCCTGGCTTCCACATCACTCAGTATTGTTGCACTGATGATGCTCCCTCAGTTCACACCTGTGGTCTCATGGAAAATTCCTTATGATCAGCTGATAAGAGAAAAACTGCACTTGGTTTATGCAAAAGTCACTTCTAATATATTGTTGTTCAGTCACTCACTTGTGTCTTACTCTGCAACCCCTTGGACTACAGCACTCTAGGTTTCCCTGTCCTTCACTGTCTCCTGAAGTTTGCTCAGACTCACGTCCGCTGAGTCAGTGATGCCATCCAACCATCTCGCCCTCTGTTTTCCCTTCTCCCCCTGCCTTCATTCTTTCCCAGCATCAGGGTCTTTTCCAATTAGTTGGCTCTTTGCTTAAGATGGTCAAATATTGAAACTTCAGCTTCAGGCTCAGACCTTCCAATGAATATTCAGGGTTAATTTCCTCCAGGATTAACTGGTTTGATCTTCTTGCAGTCCAAGGGACTCTCAGGAGTCTTCTCTAACATTACAGTTCAAAAAAGCATCAGTTCTTTGGTGCTCAGCCTTCTTTATGGTCCAACTCTCACATACGTACATGACTACTGGAAAAACCATAGCTTTGACTAGAAGGACCTTTGTCAGAAAAGTAATGTCTCTGCTTTTTAATATGCTGTCTAGGCTTATTGTAGCTTTTCTTCCTAGGAGCAAGCTTCTTTTAATTTCATGGCTACAGTCATCATTTGTAGTGATTTTGGCGCCCAAAATAATAAAGACTCCCACTGTTTCCATTGTTTCCCCATCTATTTCCCATGAAGTCATGAGACTGGATGCCATGATCTTAATTTTTTGAATATTGAGTTTTAAGCCAGTTTTTCACTCTTTTCTTTCACTTTCATCAAGAGGTTCTTTAGTTCTTTGCTTTCTGCCATAAGAGTGGTGTCCTCTGCATATCTGAAGTTATTGGTATTTCTTCTGGCAATCTTGATTCTAGCTTGCACTTCATCCAGCCTAGCATTTTGCTTGACATACTCTGTATATCAGTTAAATAAGAGGGTGACAGTATACAGCTTTGACGTACTCCTTTCCCAATTTGCATCCAGTCTGTTGTTCCATGCCTTTTCCATAACTGTTGCTTCTTGACCTGCATACAGATTTCTCAGGAGGCAGGTAAGGTGGTCTGGTGTTCCCATCTCTAAAAATTTTCCAGTTTTTTGTGATCCACACAGTCAAAGGCTTTAGTGTAGTCAATGAAGCAGAAGTAGATGTTTTTTTCTGGAATTCTCTTGCTTTTTCTGTGATCCACCAGTTGTTGGCCACTTGATCTCTTGTTGCTCTACCTTTTCTAAATCCAGCTTGTACCTCTGGAAGTTCTCGGTTCATGTACTATTGAAGTCTGGCTTGAAGGATTTTGAGCTTACCTTGCTAGCATGTGAAATGAGTACAGTGTGCGGTAGTTTGAGCATTCTTTGGCATTGCCTTTCTTTGGGATTGGAATGAAAATTGACCTTTTCCAATATATTGATACAAACTAAAAATAGAAGGTGGTTTCTGGACAGTCCTACTCATGAGTGGCCTTCTAGAATAGTGGTGAGTTGATACTGTCGAAGTGGGAAGGAGTGGACAAGATTTTACTGGTTTTATTTGTCATCTGTTTTGTGTGAAAACTAAGTGGTTTGAATTGTACAAATTCACATGCTGTGATGAATTGCTTTACTGGACGGTTAGGAGGCTTAAAGGAGAAAATGATTGGAAGATCTGTGACAGGAAGGCCTGGAGGAGAGTCATGTTGATGAATTTATGGAAATAGATATGGAGTATGGAGATTTTTGAATCATATACTAATACTTACCACAGAGTATCTATTGGAGAACTTGAACAAATGGCTATATAGGATGACTTGACCAGTAAATATTACCCATTCTTTGTCGTCAGTCACTCTTAATTGAACAATGGACTAAAAGGAAAAGGTGCAGTTACAGTGATGGAGGGTCTGCATGGCTGTTGGCCTGCGCTTCCTCTTGCCAAGGCTCCTCTAGTCCCTGCCATTGCTGAATGTCAGCGTTCCCTTCCAATAACAGAGCTCAGCACTGTCTTCCAGTAAGTTACCTTCTCTGGTACATTTGTGTAAAATTAATTGCATTAGACGCCTTACCATTCTGGAAAGGGTTTGAGCTGAAACATATTCCAGGGATGGTTTGCCTTTTCTGGGTATAGTGATTAGTCAACATCGCTGTCTAAGAGCATTCCACCTTGGATTCTGTATGACCTCTAGTTGAACTAAGGGACCTCCTTTATAGCAATGAAAGTACAACATTAGGCATATGACCATGAATCCAGAACCACGGGACCCTTGTCATCCCACACCATAATATTACTAATACTATCTTCATGGAGCAGTGGCATGAGGGTACAGCTGTGATGCCAGCTTGGAAAGAGCACTGTGTGTCAATGAGGCGCTATCGTTCAATATGTAATATATCTCCTTAAGCCAACAGCCATTGTGTAGGGGTGTCCACAAGAGGTAGAATACTGAGTCTGGGAACCAAGATATGAAAGTAGGAATGTCCTATTTACTATCACTCCCAGTGACCCACTGGGGGAATTAGTTTTCCCTTTGTATAACTTCAGGCTCTATGCGTCTAGAATACCTATTTCTAGTGAAGAGATGCTTCCAACAGGAAACTTATTGAGAGTCTCACTATAGCTACAGTTATAGCTGTGGTCTGGTTACTTTGGGTTTCTCATGTCAGTAGATAAGGCAGCACAGAGCAGAGCTACTACATTTGAAGAAGTAATTGACCCTGATCATCATGAGGCAATAAGGCTGCTGCTATGTCATGGGAGCAGGGGGTGGATATCTGACATACTTTTGGCATTATCATGCCAAGTTTTAGCCGTAAATGGCAAGTACAGCAACACTTGTCTGATAAGAGTGTGATAAAACAGGTGTTCAGATCCCTGAGGGTTGAGGTTCTGGGTCTACGATTCAGGCAAACTACCAGCAGAGAAGAGAGGTATCTCTGGGTGGTGTAGAAGATGGTGAATGTTAGTTACACCTCAGGACCAACTTCAGTAGCTGGGGCTGGAGTTGATCCCACTAACCCTCTGTTGATACATTTACCCAGAAATTATGGCCAACTAAAATCCTAGAGAATGTGTGTCTGAATAAACAATGTAAGACAAGGAAGATGTTACATATAGTAGATACATAGAGTATACAAAATTCTTAACACTGGTCTGGTACATAATAGAATTAACTAAATGATTATTTTTGTTCGTTTGCTAAGTCATGTCCAACACTTTGAGACTCCATGGACGGCAGCATTCCAGGCTTCCCTGTCCTTCAGTATCTCCTGGAGTTTGCTCAAACTCATCTCCATTGAGTTGGGCAGCTTTATACTTGTTAGAAATAATTTGGAAAATGTAGCATATGCACTGAAACACACAGAGTCAAGCTTTCTATGACTTTTCCTTGATTTAAACACAACCACTTTTAATAGGCAATGTTGAGCAATTGTAGGGCTTTCTGAGGACTAGGAATTATGCATACCAAGGAGGAAGACTCTTCTAAATCCCTTGCATTGTTTTACTGTCTCTCTTGGACTATGTCATAAAGTGATATGATTTTCTGCTTCTTTTCTGTGAACTAGTGATGCCTTCAGAAAGCTTGAAAGCTAGGGACATAGCTCTTATACTGACTGTATGTTTAGCCTAGTGCCTGTCACTGAGTGTGTAGTCAATAAGAGCTTATAGAATAAGTAATAAATGTAACAATATTAAATCAATTCTTGCCGCTACTCATCAGGGAGTTATCTAACATAGGTTTGTCTATGTGAGAAGTAAATCACAAATCACTGCCTATAATCTAGAGCATTTATCCTCAGCTTTGAATTAATATTTAAAACTAATCTCTGTTTTTCTGACCCTGGCAGTATCTCCCCCTTTTCTCTCTCTAATCTATCTATCACAACTTTTTTCTCCAGTCTTCAGTCGCAGTGACATTTTTCTGTGCTTTTATGTCAGTTGCCATGGAAAATAAATGACTATCCCATCTGAACTAGCCCCATGTGATTTTATGTGAGCTTATTATATATCAAACTATTCTAAACAAACCATTGGTAGCCTGGAAACTGGGCAGAAATCAGTCTGTAGACGTTTGAAACTTCTTAAAGGCAAAATATAATGAATAATATGATGCAAAAAGGAAAGTTTGGACAGGGTGGTAAAAGGGCTGTTGGGGAACTCAAGGAAGTTACCTTTAGTCTGATTTGGTGATAGATTGAATGTGAGGAATAAAGGGAGACAGAACAGTCAGGAGTGATATTCAGGTAACTTGGTGATGGTGCCATTTACTGAGATAACACAGGGTAGGAACATGGCATTTGAATACAAAACACTGAAAATACTTTCAAACACTTAGTGTTTGTATGGTTATAATTTGTTGATTTGGAGCTCAAGAGAGAAAGATCTGGGAGAAGCATGGGAGGGATATATGTCTTAGTGTGATCTAAGGCAGAGTGTGTAGAGAGAGGAAGAGCAGAGTGCGGAGGACAGGACCCCTAGGAACTCCAAACGTGAAGCAGAGGAAGAGGCATTCCCAAGGTGATGTGCAAGATGAAAATAAAGCAGTTTTAAATAAGCTGTGCATGAGTGTGTGCTCAGTCACGTCCAGCTCTTTTTGACCCCATAGACAATAGCCCACCAGACTCCTCTGTCCATGGAATTTTCCAGGCAAGAGTACTGGAGTGGGTTGCCATGCCCTTCTCCAGGGGATCTTCTCGACCCCATGATCAAACTCACGTTTCTGGCTTCTCCTGCACTGGTAGGCGGATTCTTTTCCACCGTGCCACCTGGGAAACCAAGTGTGTCACCAAAGTCAAGAAATGGGGCAGCCTCTATGTTGATTCTCAAGTATCCTGTCCTGTATGTGTAACCTTCTGTCTGCCTCCTATGCTCTTCTGCGTGTCATTCCTTGTAAACTGTTCCTCCTGAAAGGGCGACACTTCTTTCGGGAAGTTCCCCCGAGTCCCTCAGGCAGACTTTTTGTGGCACACTTTTTACAGTTCTATTTGTTTGGATTCTGCTCATCACATTACACTTAAATTATCAGTCTACAAACCTGTCTCCTTGTCAGACTGTGACTTTTGATTCTGTATTCCCAGCACCACTACATTTCAACCTTGGCTGAATCCCTAGTGCCAGAGTGGTAATTTTATGGAGACACTCAAAAGTTATTTTTGAATGAATAAAAAGCTACTCCAAAAGCTAAGGGAATCTAAATAGCTAATGATGAAAAAAAAAAAAAAAGTTTCAGGGCATATTTTCCTTTGGGATTGTGCCACAAACTAGCTTAGGTAACTTGCTGCATTTTCGAAGGAATTAGCTTCCTCTTTAGGAAAATCAGGATGTTAGTTAATGACAATATTCTATGGCCAGTTTTTCAGCAATTATTGTATTTCTGGATTTAAATAAAGATTTTGGTTGGAAAGTAATCTTTCTCTTTCTGCCTGTCTTAGTTCTTCCTCTGGTTTGTAAATGGGTGTGGTCTGAGTTGAGAAAGTATTGGATCTTATTTTCCACGAGAATTACTAAGGACAGTTTGGTTAGGACTTACAGTCCCAGCAATGTCCTAAATACCTGTCAGCAAGTTTCGAAAGGCTGTAGATGAGAAAGTGCCATCACTTCCTGGGTAATTGGAACAAGGAAGAGGACACAGTGTACAGGGATTTAGCAAAGGATTGACCCGTCTCCTCTCCTGTAGAGCAGTAATGGGCTCATTTGTTACTCACGGCACTGCTTGTCACCGCATGACAGGGGTAACACAGTTTCTAGCACACTTGCCCAGGGTCCCTAACTGAATAGCTGAAAGCGAAGATGTGAAGACAGGACATGGAAATTGATCTATTCATACCACACACTTCAAAGTTCCTGGGGTGTGTTGCAAGCCGTGGATAGAAATGCCAATCCATGTGCCTAGTGGCCCATTAAACTTTGGGTAGATACAGGAGATTAGATGTGAGCCTAAAAGTCATGCTTCTCAAATCATATCCCTTTTCTTTCTATGATTTTGATGGTAATTCATGATTAGGGAAACCCTGTGGATAATTTCCTGTATGGAATTGGTGAAATAGGGTTATCCATATAGCCAAATGGAATATATCCTCTAATTCCTGGCATAGAACCTGACACTATGAAACTAGAATCAAGACCTTATAATAGTACGTATTACTATATAAATGCTGAGTTATTTAAAAGGAGTGTTTGTCTATGTTGGTGAGAAACTGAACATTTTGTGAACTGTGTATTCATTTTTGCATCATAATGAATTGAAAACAGTTAGCATGTCAAGCCTATAATTAAAAATGTCTTTAAAATATATACATAAGACAGTGTTCAGTACAGAATTATTTATTTCAAGCTGTTTCAATAAGTAGTTTGAAATAGAAAAATACCTTTATCATGGGGTTGACTGAAACACTCTAGAGTGCCAATCCAAAGCAATATTATGAAGTCATTTTTTAGAATGTATAATATGACTACTAAGCAAAGTTCTTGCATGTACATGGTGATTATAACCACATAACTAAATGCATATGAAGAAAAGTCCATAAAAGTAATTGTGAGGATAGTGATCTTTGGATAAATATTTTTCTTTTATCTAATTTCTAAATTTAGGGATTAAATATTTAATCTCACATACTTAAAATAACTTAAGATTTCTAATAACCTCAGATATTGACATTTCACAGAGGAAATACCCATAACTAATCTTTAGTGGGTGGGGTCCAGGAAAATCAGAGGATCCTAAGCAAAAGCAACGTTTTGAAATTTGAAAGATAAATAGTAATGATGGCTTTATGTGGTAACTGTGTTTCTATTCGTAAAGGAGTAGACTTAAATCCTAACTTGGATCTCTGGAGATATTACGTGACTTCTCTGAGACTTGGTTCTCCTCTTTGTGACCTGGGGATAATGTTGCCTCTTGCACAGTTTTTTTTTTTTTGTAAAAATGAAGTGGAATAATATATGTTATTAATAAATACTTAGCATGGTATTTTCTAGTAAGTAATTGGAAAATTATACTTATTCATGCTGTTTAATATAATGCACTCCTTGGTTCTTTCAGTGTTCTTATGAGATGGAAAGGGCTAACCATTCATTACGTTTCTTTCTAAATGGGAAATGGAATCCCTAGGCTTGGATGCCCTAGTTCAAAGCCAGGTAAAAAACACTGAAAACATGTTGATCCTTGAACAACAGAGATTTGAACTGTTTGCATTCATTTATATAAGCTTTTTTTTTTTTTCACTAAATGCCTGTCACAGTCCTACAGGACCCATGGTTGGCTGAATCCTCAGATGTGGCACTGCAGGTATAAGGGGCTGACTATAGCATTTCATGAGGATTTCCTCTGCAAGGAGGGTTGGCACGCCTAATCTCTGTGTTGTTCAGGGTCAATTGTATACAGCCCTAGCTTCTCTACATATCTCAGCCAGGCAGGGACTAGGATACATTCAAAAGCCAACTGACTTATTTTTCTCATATCAGGGAAGTATATGGAATCCGGGTGTTCCTTAAAATTTGCAATAAGAATATTATCTCAGAGTAGCTTCTCAAACACAAAACTTAAAACCCACACACTCAGTTAACATGAAGTTTAGTTTCCTTCTGTGGATTCTAAAGGGAATGGCAACCTATTCCAGTACTCTTGCCTGGAGAATTCCATGGAGAAAGGATCCTGGTGGGCTACAGTACATCCAGTTGCAAAGAGTCTGACTCGACTGAGCAACTAACACACACACCCTACCAAAATGACCTTTCAGAGGCTCATTCATGTGCAAAAGCCATTATTGCTCCTCCATCTCTGAAATAATCATGAGGCTAGAGAACTTACAGCTATGATGTGAAGTCGGTGCCTCCAAGAATAATGTGCCATCCTTATTTCTGGGCAAGAAGCCTGCACTGGGTAAGAAAGCTGGGCAAGAAGCCCGCACTGGGTAAGGAAGCTGGGTAAGGAGCCCGCACTGGGTAAGGAGCTGGGTAAGGAGCCCGCACTGGGTAAGGAAGCTGGGTAAGGAGCCCGCACTGGGTAAGGAGCTGGGTAAGGAGCCCGCACTGGGTAAGGAGCCTGCACTGGATAAGGAGCCTGCACTGGGTAAGGAGCCTGCACATGACGGCAGTAGATGTGCTTCTTCTCCCTTTGTCACCTGTCGTGTCTGGAGAAAAACCCTGAGCCTCCTTTGCCACGCACTTTTAATACTGCGCAAGCCTCATTTGCTAATTTAAAACACAAGAGAAAGTCCTCATCTTGTCCCACTTAGCCAAGTCAGTCCCATTCCAAAATTATGTTGGCTTTTCAATGGTAGAGCTGCTATTATGAACTAATATGATCATTCCTGGAGTGAAAAGGCTGATAACTAGGGTGGCTGCCTCAGAACGGGTTCTGGTGTCTTGAGTCCTCTTGAAGCCAGACTACCATTATCTTCTGGGCTTTAATACCGGTCTGTCCATAGAGCCATATTCTTCCTTCATACTGATTTTGTACTAAGAGACTGATGGGCCCTTCTGTGTCTCTGGGTCTACATCATGACCAAGCCAATACACCTGGATAACTTTTAGTGACTTTCAGCGTTGGAGAGAATAACTGAGGATCTTTATCTTTTATCCTGGAAAGATACCTTGGTTTACTTATAACACTGTCTTCTAAGAAATAAAACTTTTCATGTTTACAAGTTTTCTCATGCAAACACACACACACACACACTATATATATATGTATATATATATATATTTATATTTCCAAATATATATGTGTATATATATATGTGTATATATATATATATTTCCAAACCTCAGTCTCAAATGAGATGCTGCCACACATAAACTTTGAATAAAGGCTCTACTTCATTATGAGTCTTTTATAACCCATTATGTTTATTATTCTTTTAACTTAGTCTTCAATATTCATCAGAATAACTTGGTTACACAATTTTAAAAAGGCAAATAGTAATTATAAAAGTTAATATTGATTATTTATTATGAGCCAAATATTGTTCTGAGTATTTTACATGTATTACCTCATTTAATCCTCACAATTTCCCTTGCAAAATAGGCCTCTTGCCCTTCTCACTATAAAGATGAAAAAGCTGAGGATGAGAGAGGTTAACTCACTCACCCAGGTCACGTGGCTACTAGGGCTCAGAATGATAAGTCCAAGCAGTGTGGTACCAGACACCATGTTCTTAATCCCAACAATACCCAGCCTGCAAGACTTCCAGAAAAGAGAAATAGAAATCCTCTACTCACCTACTTCTTTTCCCCTAAAGGATGATCTCTTCAATTGCTTCAGCTATAAGCAATATTCTTATGGTAAGTAATAGTCTTTGTTTTATAAGTTTAGATGTTGTATATGTTGTTTCAGCTGTGGAGGGTGACAGTGCCATCCCCTCTGTCCCAGTGTTTTCTTCCTAATACAGTTTTATCACCTGTTGCAGAAATAATGACTCATTGTTTCCAGCAGCAGTGGAGCAGATGTAACAATAATAAAAGTAAAATGCGCGATATAGGTAATGCATTTAAACCATCTTGAAACCCTTCCCTCTACCTTAGTCCCTGGAAAAATTGCCTTCCATGAAGCCAGTCCCTGGTGCCAAAGGTTGGGGATCCGTGGTTTACAGTATTAGTATTGCTAAATGAGTATTTTTCACTGACTTCACGTCCTTTTTGTGCAGCTATTCACTTGCTATTGTTATTGTTCATTTGCTAAGTCATGTCCAGCTCTTTGCAACTCCATGAACTACAGCATGCCAGGCTCTCTGTCCTCCACTGCCTTCCAGAGTTTGCTCAGATTCATGTCCATTGAGTCCATGATGCTATTGAATCATCTCATCCTCTGCCACCCTCCTCTCTTCCTGCCTTCAATCTTTCCCATAATCAGGGTCTTTTCAATGAGTTGGCTCTTTGCATCATGTGGCCAAAGTATTGTAACTTGAGCTTCAGCTTCTGTCCTTCCAATGTATATTCAGGGATGACTTCCATTAGGATTGAGTGTTTTGATCTCCTTAGATTCAAGGAGACTCTCAAGACTCCTCTCCAGCACTACAATTAAAAAACATCAATGCCTCAGCACTCAGCTTTCTTTATGGTTCATAACTTTTGTGCTTGCTCCATGGGTATCATTTAGGGATTGCATCACCTGTATTGACAGAGTGTACATTTCTTCTTATATCTGCACCCAGTGACCTTACATTAGTAATTTGAAATTGGCCATAATGTATTTGCTTCATGATAATCAACAAACGCTATAAATCAGTATTTTTGTTTGTTTGTTTGATGGATTCATTTTCCTGGAAAGCCACTTGCTAAGCATTTATCAGATTTCCAGTGCTGGGACCTGTTACTCTTGAGCCTTTCAGGTGGGGGGTTGGGTCGTGGAGATTTACAGTGAAAACTGCTGAATCAACTGATTTCTGGTCAGCATTCTTCTCTGCCAACACTGGCTAATTGGCTTTCTCCTGTCTGCTTACTTTTTCAGTGTCTTCCCTTTTCATTAGAAGTTTGTGATTTCTTCATCATACATCTTTATCATTCAGTTCTTGATTAAGGCAGGTTTGAAGAGAGGCCAGCAGCAAATATATTTTTAAATTTCACCATACATACCCATAAATCCCAAATCTAAATAGAAGAAAACTCCCTCAGTTCATTGCCGAGCACAGCAGCCCAGACAAGAGATGGTATTGCCTTGGATCAGAAAAGTGGCAGTAGAGATGGCGAGAAGTAGATTCACTTGTGGGATTTTTGAGACTCTGAATGACATTTCAAGAATGTCTCCCAAGTGTTTGAATGGATGGGTTCACAAAGTGCCATTTGTCATTTAATGAGAAGATGAAATCTGAAGTAGGAGCACAGTAGGCAGGGAAGATGAAGAATTTGTATTTGGTTATGTTAAGTGTGACATGCCTTTGGGACATACAAGTAAAGATGTCGAGTTGGCAGTTGGTTATATGGAAATGGAGCACAATAGAGAGGCTTGTTTCATTTCCGACTCGACTCTCCAACCATGATTTATTTTCCTTCTAGATAAGCTGCCTGTTGGCTGTAGTTGCACGCATATATATTCTCATGATCAAATGTGGGGAAGAGTCAGAAGATCCATGTGTAACTTATTATGCTGTCTTGAGGGTACTTGGTAAATCCCATGGAGATGAAGTTTTAGTCCTTATGATCATTGGCATCCTAATGGCATCCGGTATTGAGGCATCCTGCTAATGAAGAAAAAAGTCTTTATTATTATGGCATCGTCAGAGTGTATACCTTCCTCTTGCCTCCATCCCTGGCTGTCATAGCAGATAATCTAAGCCTTGGCAATACCTTTCATCTCACGTGTGGACAGAGCTATCACTCTTCAACTTCCATTGTAAGCAGTCTCATGCCAGGAACTGCTTCTCTAAGGATTTCTCTAAGGTAGTCCCATGACAGGCCCCTAGACTATTGACTCAGCTACATTTAGCTTCCTCCATTGAGTCAATAAGAATTTCCATATCCATATTCATATCCATGGATGATGAGGGAGACTCTAGTGACATTATCTTTGATTCTTTCTCTTAGTGTGTGTGTGTTTCTATGTGTGTGCTAATCACTCAGTTGTGTCCAGTTCTTTGTGAACCCATGGACTGTGGCCCGCTAGGCTCTTTTGTCCATGGAATTGTCCAGGCAAGGATGCTGGGGTGGGTTGGTGTTCCTTTCTCCAGGTGATCTTCCTGATCAGGGAAGGAAATTTGGGTCTCTTGCATAGCAGGCAGATTCTGTACCATCTGAGCCACCAGGGAAGCCGTGTCTTAGCTTTATCCCACAGCTGTTTGTTAGCCTAACACCTTGATAACATCTTATTGAAATCAGTACTTTTTAAAGGAAACTGAATCTTCCCTGCTATATGGCCAAAGAAGCGAGAAAACAAGCTCTATTTTGTCTTTGCCCAAATTTTATGGTTATTTTAACAGCTTTATGGTATTGACTCAGAATGGAGAGTGGGGACATGTATCTTTCACTCCTATCTGCTAGACTGGCTTTTGTCTTCTATTTCGTATCAGGTGGGGAGATAACTTGTTCACATAGCATCCTTTGTCTCTCTAATCCATGATTCCTAGTAAGACTCCACTTTCAGACCACGAGAAGCTTTATTTTCCATAGAGGTCATTTCTAGAATTTGAAAATTCAATTTCTTTCTTGACCAATTCTGCCCTTCAAAACTAACATGTGTTTATAATACTCAAAATGTCATCCTTGAGAATTGATACAAGCAGTGTTTTCTTTATCAGGATTTTTCGGCCTTAAAAATAGGCATCCTTCCCAAAGCAATGTCTAACTTTAAAACAAGGAAGAAAATGTCATAATGTAAAGAGAAATGGAAAAGCACAGCCATCTGTCTTTATCATCTATCTATCTAAACAGTAATTGAAGTAGTGGGGTGTTTGTGTGTACATTCACAAACACTTTTAAGAAGCTTAATAGAAAGAAATGAGTACCTCATAGGGGGCAATGTAGACTGAACAAATGAATAGTTTATTTTTAAAAAATAAAAAATTGTAGAGCATGTTTGTTTGCTAATGGGAATGGGTGATTAAGTAGAGGTAGAGACTTAAGAGATAAAGAGAGAGAATAATATAAGAACTGAGATTACTGAGGAGTCAAGGAAGAAGGGGACCTAAGGCTTCTGGTTGGAAGTTGAGGATTCCGCTTGTTAAAAACAAAAGGAAAGATGAAGGTACTGGCATGTTTGCAGATTCTGTAGCGAGACCTATGGGAGTTTGTGGTTAATAGCTCCTCTTTTTCATGAAGTAAGAGGCGAGGTCATTAATGTGGAAGAGAGGCTAGATGAAGGTGGAAAATGTAAAGAGAATTCAGAAGAAGTGAAACCATAGCTGCAGATTGAAGAGCAAGAGAAACACCAGATGCAATATCTGGGTCTGGTGAGCCTTAGGGTCTTGCTGAATTTCGCTGTTGTTGTTTGTTATTGTTTAGTCTTGTTGTTTAGTCACTAAGTCGTGTCCAACTCTTTGCCACCCCATGGACTAGTGTGCCAGGCTTCCCTGTCCTTCACTGTCTTCCAGAGTTTTCTCAAACTCATGTCTGTTGAGTCAGTGATGCTATCCAATCATCTCTTCCTTTGTCACCCCTTCTCCTCCTTCTTTCAATCTTTCCCATCAACCAGGGTCTTTTCCAGTGAGTCAGTTCTTCACATCAGGTGGTCAAAGTATTGGAACCTCAGTTCAGCATCAGTCCTTCAATGAATATTCAGGATTGATTTCCTTTAGGATTAAATGGTTTGAACTGTTTGCATTCCAAGGGACTCTCAAGAGTCTTCTCTAGCACCAAGAACTTGCAGATGTATAAGCTGGATTTAGAAAAGGCAGAGGAACCAGAGATCAAGCTGTCAACTTTCATTGGATCATAGAAAAAGCAAGGGAATTCCAGAAAAATATCTACTTCTACTTCATTGACTACATTAAAGGCTTTTACTATGTGGGTCAAAACAAACTGTAAAATTCTTAAACAGATGGGAATACCAGACCACCTTACCTGTCTTCTGAGAAACCTGTGTGCAGGTCAAGAAGTTGCATAGTCTTAGACCTTTGCAATGGTTTTACTGGCCCAACAGACATGTGAGTGTTTCTCTGGTTAGCCAGAGCTGAAGCAAGCATCTTCAGACTTCCCCAGCCCCATGACCTCATGCGCCTCTGCACACTCTAAAGTCTTGTTGTTAGAAGCCAGGAGTTCCTCTGCCTCTGGTTTCCTGACTTAAGAGAGGGGGAATGAGTTGCTCTCTAAGATTTCATCAGTGGACATGTCACTGCTCTGTTCTTCTGTTCTGATTCCTGTGTCCTTTTCAAACGTGCCCGTTCCTTCTTGTCTCCTAATGTTCAAACTGATGCCATAGCTCATGGCCTACTCTGAAGCTCAGGTGGTACTTGCAGAAGATCTTTTTTTGCAGTCGTGCAGCGGAAGCTATGTTCAGGCTCCAGGAGAGGCCTGTTTGTGCCAGCTTGTCTCTTCGCTTGCGCTGACACATTGTTCGTTTAATTTTCTCAGTCTACTACTCCATTAGCTTTATCCTATGGTGGGGCTGGCCCATTTATTCCTGCTTAAAATTTAATCAGACATTTCACTGCTCATCAACATTTTAACGGGGCCATTTAGAGCACTGAAACGCCACACATCTCTCCTAATTACTGCTAGCCGACAGATGTCACTTTCACTGTTCTGTCTTCCCTGTCTCCTCCAGTTGCACAGACCTGAAGGAGACACTCATTCTTTAAATAAACCTTAAGGCAGAAAACACAATCAGAGATTAATGGGGAGATGCCAACTCATGTTTCTGCCTGATTGGAATCTAGTCATTTAGGGAAGTTAAAGACTGCATCTGGTGCCTCATCAGGGCTTAAAGCCTACTCTCGATTTTTGTTGTTATGGAACAGAGTGCAAGGGTCATGGGAAGTAGAAGGGATGCAGAATCAACAACTAGACTCCCTGGTCTGCCATGCTTGTCTTGCCTTTCTTGGGCTACTGTCTGCTCAGGCTTGTTCCTTATTCAACTGTGAAATTGGAATCGCTAGAGGAATGTTGCATTTTCATTGCCAAGACTCCTCTCATGATGGAGAACAAGGAAAGGGGGACTGAGTTTGGAGCCAGAGAAAAACATAGCAGGTGACAAGCACTTCTGGCATGTAACAGTAGGCCAAATTTATTTGGTATTATCAAATCCTGGTTCTCTGCAACCACATATTCCCTCCTCCTCCCACACACATATAAATGATGTTTTCAAGGACACGGTAAATATTATTGCAGGAGGCATCGGAATAGGAAAAATTCATTAAAATGAGGAAAAAATCCATATACAGTGAGATGGTGATAGCTCATGCCCTTTTCTCTGAGATAGTTGCAGAAAGAGGAGGGCCATGTTTTATGCTTTGAGATTATGGAAGAATTTCAGATAACTAATTGGTATTCTTGGATTGAACAAAATGGGATTTATACAGGCTGATTCTAATCTAACATATCAGCTTTTTAGTGCCAGAACAATGCTGCATAATAAACAGTTGTAAAATTTCAGTGGCATAGAGCAATAAATGTGTTTGCAAGCTGCAGCTGCTCTGACCAGCCTTAGGTAACCTCAGATAGCCTTTTCCATGAACCTAACAGTCAGCTGCAGCTCAACTGGGTGGTGTGACTGGGACTGGGCTTACTCATATGCCTGGAGGTCTCTAGGTGATGGGGTTGGTTTGCAATACATAGACTTGGCTAGGATGATTGAGTCAACTTGACTCTGAGCCACCTATCTTTTATTTCTGGGAGGCTAGCTCAGATATGTTTTTATTGAAATCAGTTCAGTTGCTCAGTCGTGTCCAACTCTTTGTGACCCCATGGACTGCAGCACACCAGCCTTCCCTGTCCATCACCAACTCCCAGAGCTTGCTCAAACTCATCTCCGTTGAATTGGTGATGCCATCCAACCATCTAACTCTCTGTCATCCCCCTTCTCCTTCTGCTTTCAATTTTTCCCAGAATCAGGGCCTTTTCAAATGAGTCAGTTCTTCACATCATAGGGGCAGAGTATTGGAGTTTCAGCTTCAGCATCAGTCCTTCCAATGAATATTCAGAACTGATTTCCTTTAGGATTGACTATTTTGATCTTCTTGCACTCCAAGAGGCTCTCAAGAGTCTTCTCCAATACCACAGTTCAAAAACATCAATTCTTTGGTGCTCAGTTTTATTTATAGTCCAACTCTCACATCCATACATGACTGCTGGAAAAACCATAGCCTTGACTAGACAGACCTTTCTTGACAAAATAATGTCTCTGCTTTTTAATCTGCTGTCTAGGTTGGTCATAACTTTTCTTTCAAGGAGCAAATGTATTTTAATTTCATGACTGCAGTCAACATCTGCAGTGATTTTGGAGCCCCCTTAAAATAAAGTCTGTCACTGTTTCCATTGTTTCCCCAACTATTTGCCATGAAGTGATGGGACTGGATGCCATGATCTTAGTTTTATGAATGTTGAGTTTTAAGCCAACTTTTTCACTCTTCTCTTTCACTTTCATCAAAGGCTCATAGTTCTTCTTATTTATTGAAATAGAGAAGGCAAGAGAGTAAGTAGAAAGCACTTTTTCCAGCCTCATCTTGAATTATATTTATTTAAATGCCATTGACCAAGGTAAGTCTCATAGCCAGGTCTGGAGTCAAAACAGTAAGGTACTATAAGATTATATTGAAAAGGTTGGGAATAAAAGAAAGGGCAAAATCCTAGTGAAAATGCATCACTGATTTTCTGAGTGTAAGGGTAGATATTGTCTGCTGCTGCTGCTGCTGCTAAGTTGCTTCAGTTATGTCCGACTCTGTGCGACCCCATAGACTGCAGCCCATGAGGCACCCCCCGTCCCTGGGATTCTCCAGGCAAGAACACTGGAGTGGGTTGCCATTTCCTTCTCCAATGCATGAAAATGAAAAGTGAAAGTGAAGTTGCTCAGTTGTGTCTGACTCTTAGCAACCCCATGGACTGTGGCCTACCAGACTCCTCCATCCATGGGATTTTCCAGGCAAGAGTGCTGGAGTGGGATGCATTGCCTTCTCCGAGATATTGTCTACAAAGTGATATGAGGGAATTTGGAGAGTCATAGAAGTGTTTCAAAATTGATTGTGGTGATGGCTTCACTATCGTGGATATTTGCCCATATCTATCAAACCATATACTTCAAATTGGTGAATTATATGGCTTATACTTCAATAAACCCAAACAATATTTTTAAATTGATAAAATTATTTCTGCCATGGGACTAAAGGATCCAAAGTCCTTCATAGGCCTTCTTACAGACATCAGTGTACCAGAAAATGTTGTTGTTATGATATCCTTGTTCCTGAACTTACGAAAGGGGGACCTGATGAGGTTAATGACCATCCCCATGGTCAAGTGGGCTTTTAGGTGGTTAGTGGTGAAGAATCCATCGGCCAGTGCAGGAGCTGCAAGAGACATGGGTTCAGTCCCTGAGTGGAGAAGATCCCCTGAAGATGGAGATGGCAACCCACTCCAGTATTCTTGCCTGGAGAATCCCACAGACAGAGGAGCCTGGTGGGCTATAGGGTTGCAATGAGTTGGACATGACTGAAGTGACTTCGCATTCATTCATTCCACAATCATGTGAGCATGCAAACTGCTTCTTCCCCAAAGAGATCAATGGTTTTCAGGACATTCTACCTCTTTCTCTGAGGTAGAGAAAGAGGGCCACATATGTCTTATAAGAATATCTATCAGAATGGACCACAGTCCTCTGTGTGCCTGCTCAGTCACTCAGTCATGTCTGACTCTTTGTGACCCTACGAATTGCAGCCCACCAGGATCTGCCATACATGGGGTTTTCCAGGAAAGAATACTGGAGTGGGTTGCCATTTCCTTTTCCTGACCCAGGGATCAAACCTGTGTCTCCTGCATTTCATTCAGATTCTTTATCACTGAGCCACCTGGAAAGTCCAAGTGCCAAACAAAATCATCTAGTGCTTGTGAGTGGGACTCTCAGAAAACCAAAGAGGCCGGGGATGATGCTGGCCAGGACTGGAGGAAAAATGATATATTCGTGACTTGCTTTACCTTACCTTTCCAATCCTTTTCTTTTCTTTCTGTATTAAGGATAAATTTTTGTTGTTAAGTTGCTCAGTTGTGTCCAACTCTTTGTGACCCCATGGACGGCAGCACGCCAGACTTCCCTGTCCTTCACCATCTCCCAGAGCTTGCTCAAACTCATGCCCATTGAGTTGGTGATGCCATCCAGCCATCTCATCCAATGTTGTCCCCTTCTCCTCCTGCCTTCAATCTTTCTCAGCATTAGGGTCTTTTATAATGAGCTGGCTCTTCGCATCAGGTGGCCAAAGTATTGGAGTTTCAGCTTTAGCATCAGTCCTTCCAGTGAATATTCAGGGATGATTTCCTTTAGGATTGACTGGTTTGATCTTGCTGTCCAAGGGACTCTCAAGCGTCTTATTGAGCACCACAGTTCAAAGGATAAATATACTTATCTATTGATAAGATCGTCTCTCTCCATTGGGTTTTAAGCACCAAATCTACTTTATACTTGTCTGCTTACCTGGTGTTTGGCAGTGCTGATCATATTAGAATCTGTACTTTAAGATTCAGGGTAGTGGCTGCATCCTAACACGGATGCTGTGAACAGGAAGAAAGGAGAAATATGTTGATTTTTGCCAAAGATCTGACTGTTTTGTATAGCAGTTGGACATTAATCCTTACTAATTGCTCATTGGATTGAATTTAAATGTCTGTTTGTAAAGTCATATTTTACCACAATTAAAGCTTTATGTTTTCAAAGAGGTGTTGCACAACTGGTATATTTTGTTCTGGAGAATGTCCACTAAGTATAGTGCACAGCAATATCTGAAATATGTGGATTTTCCCCACTGTGGATGTGGCATTCAGAAGGCAGGTTGGTACTTAGTGGTTTGTATTGATTGGTAATTACAGATTCAACTAATAGTGAACCTGAATAAAAGACTTTTGGAAGTCAGTTAATCCAAACTTTTACTATATACATTAGGAAAATAAGGCACAGAAAAAATAATTTGTCCAAGGTCCAAAGTGATCGACCTGGGGCTAAAACTGATGTTTTCTCTTATCATGATACATCAAGGCCAATGATAATTCAAATATCAGACTCAGGAGACTTTCCCTAAACAAGTGTGATGCTAGGGCCCTATATTCTCATGTCATGTGTTGATTGTAACCAATATCTGGGGTATTCAAAGACTCATGTTTGCAGGCTCACAGAACTGAGTTGGTAAAAGGCAAAAAGTAAGTGGGTGGGGATTTTAATAGCTCCTGGTAGTAAAAAGAGTGACATCCTCATAGTGTGTGATTCTGTTTTCAATATTTTATAACAAGTTCACTTTACTCCAAATGAATGGTGGTTCATGTGGTTCCAGGATGAATTTCTTCTATAAAGGTTCTTACTCTTTAAGAAATATAGACATGGCCATAAAAACAATTCAGTCTTTTACCACATTGCCTCCTTTTTCAGCTGGTAATAAATTGTTGGCTGAGGCTAGATAGGCATATAACAGGCAGCGGGAAAACCCTCCGTCAGTGTAGAGATTTATCTCTGAACAGTCTAGGGACCATTCCTTATGCAATAAGTACTAGAGGTGGGAGATATGGGCCAATGAGGAATGAACGGATTATAAGGAGGCATTTATCAGGATGGTGGTAAATATCAACCTTCCCGAAAAGGAGAATTCTATAAACTACAGTCACTACTTCATTGATGGGCTACTTTTGACAGGATCTGCCTTAAGCATTATCTCCGTAAACAAATTTATTCTAGACTTCCATAGAAATTCTACTCACCACTCTCCGTGTCTTATGTTGAAAACTGATTGCTGTGTAACGTTTGCTATATATATGTAGTATTTATTCTTTTATATATTTTACTATATATAGTAAATGTTACACAGCATTTTTTTTTGCTAATTTGATTGATTTTATAGTTCAGAAGACTCTATTCCATTTTTTGATACCTGTTCAGATAGTTACCCTCATGGGAAAAGTTTCTCAGATAATCTTTTAGAAAATGCTAATGCCTAAAGGTACTCAATAATTAGCTACTGAGTGCTTTTTGGAACCAGCTGTTCTCCACCCTCAAGAACTCTTATTTCTTCATATGATAATTTTTAAGATGGTAATGATTTTCTGTGAAGTCTTCAGTGTAAATTTGTGATTCTCCCTTCTCTTGGAGCTATCTTTTTAGGGTTTCTTACATCCTGGGGGAGACCTCTGGTGGACAAGCACCTTGTGCAGTTTGTATTAATTACATCCCTAAAGGTCCTCTCATTTTACTGTAAGTGCAAGGACCAACGCTGGGTCTACATAATGGAAGATGCAATTTGATTACCAGGAACTATATTCTGATTCATTGCCCAAGCTGTATTTTCTTTAACCAGAAGCTGAAATTGTGGACTAGCAGTGGATTTGCAGACAGCTGTTGAACATCAGCTTAACTCTCTATTAGTAGAAATACGGTTGACACCTTCATAACACTGGGGTTAGGGTGCTAACTCTTAATACGATTGAAACTCTGCTTATACCTTATAGCCAGCCCCACCATTCATGGTTCTTCCATATCTGAGGTTCCACATCCATAAATTCAGCCAACTGTGGATGGCATAGTGCTCTAGTGCATTTTATTGAAAAAAATATTCATATATAAGTGGACCCATGCATTCAAAGTATTTTAATTTTGGTGTTAATGTGAGAATTTGGATTTCAGTACCCAAGTTATACACTTATTCCCCCATCTACCACTTCCCAGCTTAGGCTGAGAATCCGCAACTGAATATCTGATGTTACACCGACTGATTACCTTAGAGGGTGGAATATTTGGACTAGCTTTAGTCAACAAACATGTACTGAGATCCTTCTATGTTTTTAATATTATAACATAAATGTGGCAAGATCAGCATATATCTAGAGCTAAAGTTTACTGAAGACTTACTGGTTCCTGACAATATGATTAGCACTTTGCCTGCAATATTTTATTTAATACAAAAATGTTGAGGCAGGTGTTGCTGGTATCTGTACATTGTAGATAGGAGAACTGAGTCTCAAATAGCTTAGGTATTTGCTTGAGGTCACTCCCTTATAGCAGAACTGGGACTTGAGCTCACACTTGTATGATTCTGGAGTCCCTAGTCTGAACCTAAATGCTGCACAACCTCACGGCTGAAGTTTGCTTCCCCTTCAGACCTGATCCCTCTCTGCAGTTTCATCCAGCTTTTAGCATTAGGATACCTGGGTTTTGTTCTCTCTTTGTTCCCAGTAATCGATGACCTACTTGGCATTTAGTTTGAGTTCAATGAATCTTTGCTGAAAGAATGTATGTGCTCCTCCTCACTGACCTTGAATGGCTCTTCATTTCATTTGTTAAAAAGCAGATGCTAATGCAGAGGCACTAAGAAGGACAAAGATGTTCAAATGACCAAGCGAAAATGTTATATCCCAGGCACGAATAACACAACATTGTAATGAAAGTACTGAACATAACAGATTCTTTCCCCTCCTCCAGACAGTCCAGTTATTCATGAAGTGAAGGACAAAGACATTGTGCAGTGCTTTTAAGAAAGAGAAATATATATAAGTGGGCATAATGAAACTTTTGGTAATGGAGTTTTGCTTTTCTTCACAAAAGTCTCTCTCTCAGCATTCATTCTTAGTGGAAGAAAAGATCAACAAGCTACAAACAAATCTTTTCTGTGAAAGATAAAGCAATTAGGAAATTAAAAAAAAAAAAAAAAAAAGCTCCAACAAACTGAACAATTACAGACATTATAAGAAAATCAATAAAATCAAACCTACTCTTAAGGCAACAAGTCTCTTTAAACATTGTTACAGACTGTCTAATCAATGGCAGCCGACTCCAGTACTCTTGCCTGGAAAATCCCATGGACAGCAGAGCCTGGTAGGCTGCAGTCCATGGAGTCACTAAGAGTTGGGCATCACTGAATGACTTCACTTTCACTTTTCACTTTCATGCATTGGAGAAGGAAATGGCAACCCACTCCAGTGTTCTTGCCTGGAGAATCCCAGGGATGGAGGAGCCCTGGGCTGCCGTCTATGGGGTCGTGCAGAGTTGGACACGACTGAAACGAATGACTTAGCAGCAGCAGCACAGACAGTCTGTCTGATCATTACTGAGAAATCTCTGCTTGGAAGATTACAGTGGAATTAAACAAAACCAAATGTTAGGACCAAGCAGAGCATGAGTGATTTTATGCTCTACAAAGATGTCACCTCGCAAAATATGTCCTTGTGTGGAAGGAGATCTGCAGAGGTCCTCAAATGAACTGAATCACAGGTGGAAAGGCAAAGGGTTGGGATTCACTTCCTTGCAGCTTGTTTGCTGGCTAGCCATTTTAGTGTTATTTATGTCACTAACACTGAGTTACAATTGAAAGCGTAGAACTGTACAAGATAATGTGGGGAGAAACTCATTTTCAGGTGCTCTGTCCCAGTTTGTTTCAAAAACTCTTACTCATCCTTTAAGAGTCATAGCAATAGCTTTCTCCTCTGTGACACTGTCCCTGGTTTCTTTAGGCAGAGTGAATCACTTCCTTCCCTGGGCTGGGCAGCAATTTATTTTGTCCTGAAATGGCCCCTGCATATCTTTTACAGCCCTTAGTCATTGGATTACTATGATTTACTTATGGCTGGTCAGATTAAGACATAGAGTGGATCATCAAAAGATGTTTCCTGTGGAATGAATAAAGGAACAAATCTAGAAAACAGGATGGTTATCTTAACCTAGTGCCCATTATTCTTTTGCTATAAAGGAATTTACTGGGACTACTGGCTTAAATGGGATCTGAGGATTAGATAGTAGTAATAGATTAGTGGCCATACCCTGATGTTGATGATTTTACTTTGGTGATATGAGAGAATGTTCTTGTAAAGAGTCCTTTGGGCAGGAGGAAAATACCACTAAATGGACATCTGGATCTACACAGAGAAATGCAGAGCACTGGAAATGATGTATATTAACACATACACACCCCCACTTTCCCATAGATTCATGGAAGCATTTCTAATTTCAGTAACTTCAGTGACTTGATATAGCTGATGGAGAGGAGTTGGCTTTCTTTCCTTTGGAGAACTTTGTACTCTTTGACATCCAACAAAATCATTATGTGTGTTGGAACACACCACTGGTGAGAGTTTTTCGAGGATAAAAACTCTTCGAGAGCCAGAGTGTTTCTCTGAACATCACAGCTTCTCCAGATTCTCAGGGACCCAAATCAAGCACACAATTTGACCTTGTTCTAAAGGAGGTTGGGGCCCTTTGCTCCTAGGAAGGATCATCGCATCACCTTCTGGCTGGTCAAGGGTAGGAATGTGGGCTTTTTGTAGTTTTATCTTTAAACATGGCTTTATATATATATATATATATAAAATAAGAAGAAAAAATTGGCTACTACCTATAATAACACAATACAGAGATAACTACTTTAATGTCTTATTGTAGTCCTGCTATATACATAAGTAATGGGGATGAATTTTGCTCTCCAAGTATACTGGCAAGAAGTATGACATATTTTTATTTCTCCAAATTGAATTAAATGCCTTTGAATCCTTTTTGCTATGCTATCCTTTGTTCCTAGGATTTCTTAAGAAATCAGGGATTTATGTGTGCTAAGTCACTTTAGTCCTGACTCTTTGCAACCCCATGGACTGTAGCCTGCCAGATTTCCCTGTCCATGGCATTTTCCAAGCAAGAATACTGGAGTGGGTTGTCATTTCCTCTTCCAGGGCATCTTCCCAACCCAGGGATCGAACCAGCGTCTCCTAGTTCTCCTGCACTGGCAGGCAGCTTCTTTAGCACTAGCACCACCTGGGAAGCCCCTGGAGATTTATATGGAACCCCAGAAGTGAAGAACTCCTAGTCTTTAATCCATTACAGTCTGAACTGAGACGTTTACTGACCGGACTCTCTTCATCGGTCTTCTCTATCCTACAGTACCGGGAAGCTGTATGTAAGGCTTTGAAAGCTATACCTCTCAATACCATGGTTCTCAGCATTGAGGTTTCCAATATCTACAAGCTACCTGGTCTGAGGTTCTGTCTCCTGGGCGTCCTCCACTTGTACATCTTCCCCCAAATACCCAATTCTGTTCACTTGCCTTAGGATATTCCCTTTCAGCTATTTTTTTCTAGTCACACATCTCATTGTGTGTATTGGGTGTATCCTCCACCCAATGCATAAACTTTAGCTCTTTGCCTCTGTAAGCCTTGACTTTTGACTAAAGTCTCATGTGAAGATCTCTGGATTTCATGATCCAAAGACTTCCGTTTTCTCCCTGGGGATGGATATTATGTATCTAGTTCTTTCTGATTCTTCTGTAGTAGGGAAAATATATCATGTTTTAAATTATCATAAAATGTATTTATCATATAAATATATCATTTAAATTATCATAAAATAGATCATATATTAAATTATCCTGCCACACATTTCATAATTTTGTATTTTATAGTGTGTAACTCTTTCAGATCAGTTGAATAAATATTTGTTGAGATCAACTATGTGAGACGATGATGAAGACATTTTCTGCAGTGAAAAACTGTTTGGTGAGGAACATAGGCCCTTGAATGGCTATTTATTCTGACTGTGAGTGATGGTCTAAGTGACTACTTCTGAGAATGGGCCTTGCTTTTACCCCTGATGCTCCTGTTTCCCTCTCTCTCTTTTACCCCCCTTTTTCACATAGAAGCACAGGTACAAGTTACTAACATCTGTGCTGCCATGTAAGGAAGCAATTCAGCCATTCTTCAGGCTTAGCAATGGCAAGAACCATAGGTGTTCCTGATACCTTGCTTTTTAGTTGATTTCAACTCTTTACCTGCCTCTCTTATAGTAGGAATGGGACTCATTGGGGTCCACAGACACCTGCTGGGTGCAGAGATTAGCTCCAGATGCTGCTATAATGTGTAGTCACCCAAGCAGAAATAGCCCTTCATTAGGGCAAAATTCTGCCAGCAGAGATGCTTACCTGGCTTTTCCTACTGTGTGGTACCTGGATATTGACTGTGATTCTTCCACTGGGTCCACCCAACCCTAACACTGTAACATCCCAGGAGCAATTGTTTAATTGGGCCTTTACAGAAACAGCAAAATGATTTGTTTAAAGTGCTAGCATTCAAAATCAAAACTCTATCCATATAGGAATGTAAAAATAATGCAAATAAATGACTTTTATTGAGCTTATTACACACAGGTACTGTGCTAAGTGTTTTATGTTGAATTAGCACATTTAATTTTCATCACTCCATAAGGTGAGTATTATCATCTTTGATTTTATTTATAAGGAAAGCAAACTTTGAGTGTTTATGCCCAAGGTCAACAGAATGAACAACTGACAGAGCTAATGCTCTCAACCCTTCTGCCTCGAATGTGTACAAAACGTGTAAATGACATTCAGTACACTTTTGATTCCAAACTCTTAGTTCCCTTTCACTTCTAGAGAAAGGGCCCATATTCTTGCCTTTTCATGGTGTGCATCCAAATGACCGGTACCTTTCCCTGCTGGCTGAGACGGTAAAAGTGTCTGCCTACAATGTGGGAGACCCGGGTTCAATCCCTGAGTCAGGAAGATCTCTTGGGGAAGGAAATGGCAATCCACTCCAGTATTCTTGCCCGGAAAATCCTATGGACGGAGGAACCTGGTAGGCTACAGTCCATGGGGTCGCAAAGAGTCGGACATGACTGAGCAACTTGACTTTCTTTTTCTTAGAGTTTACAGAACACTTCCGGTGTTGCCCATTTGTTCCAAGTTACCTATCAGTATTATCCGTATTGACCGATTTCTGTGCAAAATTGTTTTCACCTTTGCTAAATGCCTGCTGCTAATTATTCATCATGGAATGTGTTAGTCTCTAATTGCTGCTGTAACAAACCACCACAAACCTAGTGACTTAAATAACACAAGTTTATTAGCTTACAGAGATAGAGAAGAATCCACTTTCTTGCCTTTTGTAGGTTCTTGGCCTCCCACATTCTTGGCTCGTGACTCCTCCCATCTGAAACCAGCAGTGATGGGCCAGGTCTCCCTAACATGGTATCACTCTGGCACTAACTCTTCTGTGCCCTTCTTCTGTTTTTAAAGACTCTGGTGATTCCAGTGGGTCCATCTGGATTAGCCAGGATGATCTCTTTATTTTAAAGTCAGCTGATTAACAGTCTTAATTCCATCTGTAACCTTAATCCTCACCCTGAACTGTAACATTTTCACAGGTTCTGGGGTTAGGAAGGAGCATGTCTGTGGGGACCTATTGCTGTGTGTATCGCATAGAGGGTAGTTTTACGTCCCTCTGGAGCTTCTGCCTATTTATCTCTGCATTCTGATTCAACACTCTCTCCCTCTCTTCAGTCTCTACTGTTCTCTGATAATCTGCCAGAGGTTCTATACCTTTAATTAGGGGGAAGAGATCCTTTTTGGTTGGGTGTGAGCTGACATTAAAGTTCATGATGGGGAGAACTCAGGGTGCTCTCAGCACTCTGTCTGTAACCCTAAGCTAGAGCAGAGTCCTTCCTGTTTCACTGTTATCCATACAGTGTGACCTGGTTTAAGTTATTCAGGGTTCTGGGGGCACTTAACTAGAGAGAAGCTAGGGCCTAGGGCTATAGGATTGGATAGGATATTCTAAAATCCCATGTTCCCTGAAGATAGAGCCATTCTTGCAAAGGCATTATTTTTAATCATTGGCATTCTGAGTTTATGGAGCTTTACATAATCTGTCATAATCCACTCCTTTTCCAGATAAGGAAATCAAATTCCAGAAAGATGAAATGACTCATCCAAGGTTCTACTTCTAATAAATTTCAAGATTGGAACTTGGATTCAAACCACTGTTGTTCCCGTTAACCACATTTCCTTCCATTGAGTATTGGCCCCTTTGATGCTGGCTCCAGTGCGTTCAGTGACTTGTCAAGTGCCACCAAGCTCTAGGATATGGAAGACTGCCACCAGTGCGTCCTGTTTCCTGTCCTCTAGTTTGGAAAGATGGCTCCTGGGATAAGGCATTCTCGGGCTTTGTTCTAGCTCCGGGTGAGGTGTTTCTTGTGTGTTAGAGGAATAATGAGATCTGAGTAATGAAAGGCAAGTGGCCAAGGTTGCTGACAGGGGTCTTGTGAAATAACAACTGCTGGTTTTGGACACTTCCATCATGACCGGCCAGGTACTTCACTGACCATGTTATCAGCATTTTGCCTCTTATTCCGCACAACAGCCCTATGGTTCCCTGCTCCCGAAGTTTGTCAGTACCTTGGTACTTATTTATTTTTTTGCAGGCACAAAGAGAACTGTACTTTTCAGTCCCGTGGTGGGAAGGGGTTAGAAGCCAGTTCGTAAGTCTGACACATGAGTAGAATAGACACACTGCAGTTCCAGTCTGAGGCTGGGTGAAGCCCTAAGCAGTTCTTCAGGCTGTCTCCTCGTCTTCCCTTCGACAAGGACAGAGACCCTAGTCTTCCTGGCTGCTCATACAGGGAGTGGGTGTGGGCGGTGGAGCCCCCTGTTGACTGATATTAGACATGCAGCTTCAGTGGCAAACAAACTTGTGTGGGTGTAGCCCCTGATCCCGTGGGGTTGCTGGCTGAACCTAGCCCGTGCTGCTGTAATCAGGGCATTATTATCTCCAGTTTTAGCTGATGGAACTGAGAAGCAGACTCGTTAAGTGGCTTCTAGTCACTGACAGCAGCAATGCAGCAAATCCCTGCCCACGTGCCATCAGAGCCCCTCCCCTGGACCCACCTCCCACGCTTACTGTCTCACAAAGCAGAAGACAGGCACAAGTTGGCAGCCTGAAGGGTAAGATTTTTTTTGAGGAAGGATCTGGACATTTGTACAGCAAAGTTTGATGTCTTGGGGGTCTTTTTCACTCTGAGTCTTCACAACTTCCTGTTTGCCTTTACCTTCTTGTTTCCTTCTTTATTTTGAGCCTGGGCCCTCAAATAACATCAAACTCTTTTAATTAAGCACAGTTCTAGTTTTCCCTCCATACATCAAGGAATTTTTGAGAGTGCCCTTGAATGATTTTCAACTTTGTATTTTTAAAATTAATTAATTAATATGATCATTTTGGCTCTGCTGGTCTTCGTTGCTGTGCAGGCTTCTCTCTGCTGTGGTGTGCAGGCTTCTCACTCTGGCGGCTTCTCTTGTTGCCGAGCACTGGCTCTAGGTGCCTGGCCTTCAGTAGTTTCAGCTCCCGGGCTCCAGAGCACAGGCTCAGTAGCTGTGGTGCATGGGAGTGGTTGCCTCCCAGCATGTGGGATCCTCCTGGACCAGGGATCAAACCTGTGTCTCCTGCATTGGCAGATGGATCCTTTAGCACTAAGCCACCAGGGAAGCTCCTGATTTTCAACTTTAAATTAAGTCCTCTTTCACTCTCCCTCTCTGTGTTTCCTGAGAAATGTGCCTGCTTCCATCCCTTTCATGGAAGAAACCACTTTGTTCTAGACAAACAACAGAGAGAAGAGTGAGCGAGCATTGGAAAGAGGCAGCTGCCTAGCTGAGACAGGGTCGACCTGTCAGTTAAGCTGGAGTGGAGCAGAGAGGTGGGAACAATATGTACCAGGTGACGGGATCATTTCAGACTTGCTTTTGCAGGGGTGCCCACGTAAGCTGCATCTTCACCCTTTAGGGTGGGGAAGGCATGGGCGGAAGGAAACCGTTCTGCCTTTGATTTCTTCTCAGAGCCTGGCTGTGGTTGAGGAAAGTTAATTGTTGGAAACAGGCTTGGCTCTGTTCCCGTGTCATCAGGACCTTCTGGTTCCAGCATCAGACCCAGCTGCTTTGCCTAAGGCCTAGGGCTCACAGCCATAAGACAGCAAGAAGCTGCTTCAGCGATTTATTTTTATGTATTTATTTGTGTTTTTGGTGGGAGAAGGGTTTTGGCCATACATGAAACAAGCCACAGAGGGAGAGGAGGGAGAGGCGAGAGATGAAACTAGAGGAATTTTTCATCTCCATTCTCCCCTGGAAAGAGGATTCCTAGACTGGCTTCAGATTCTCCAAAAACTAACATACAGTGTTGGGAAAAAACGTTTTGTAAGGCCCAGAGAGGCAGGGATAACTTCTGTGAGGCAGAGTTACAGGACTAGGTTTCTGGGGGAAAAATGTAAAAAAAAACTGTTTATAACAGACTTATAATAAAGGAAAGTTATTACAATGGTATTAATCTTCATATAGATACAATGAGTTTAAACAAAGTGAGGGAACATGATGCAAGGAACTCAGACATCTGGTAGACAAAATGTCCTTAATTGCTTCCTGTAGTGGTTACCCTCCTTCAGAATCCACTAAAGGGCCGATTAAAAATGTCTGTTTCTGGGCTTCACTTCTGACTCAGCATTTGAAAATATCTTTGGGGGCTAGAATCTGAGTTCCCTCAGAAAATCTTTTATAGCTTAAGGACCACTCTTACTCTTAGATGGTTACGCTAGGATGACATTCAGAGATACTTTTTAATTCTGGGAATTTTTAGCTTAGGTTCTGGACTGCTTTTGCTGTTGACAAGATATGCATCTTTCAACAAATCATTTAATTCTTCAGTTCCCTTATCTGTTCAGGTGCATTTGGGGACTGAAAAATTAATATGTATTTCTGGCTTCTACCCTGGTGATTCAGATTTTTAAGTCTAGGGTAATTTGTATGGTCAGCCAGATCTGGGAACCAGTGAACTAAATTATCTCCAAGGATTTTCTATCATCAAAATTTCATGAGTCTACATTATCCAAAGTTATTAAGAATGTGTTATGCCCTATATTATCCATATCTTCTCCAAGGAGGATGTTTGAGGAACTGGCTCTCTTTCTGGACCAAACTTAGATTATTTGTTTCTTAAAATTGCAGTGAGATAGACATTAGCCAGGGATATGCTTCTCCCCCATCCCACTTTAGGGACTATAGAACCAAACTACTTTAATGCCAAAAGATGGCCGAGTATCACCTCCAATGTGCCTACCTTTTTCTGGAGATGAGAGTGGTACTGTTAGTCGCCTTGTCACGTCCAGCTCTTTGTGATCCCGTGCACTGTAGCCCACCAGGCTCCCCTGTCCATGAGTTTCTTCCGGTGAGAGTACTGGAGTGGGTTGCCATTCCCCTCTCCAGGGGATCTTCCCGACCCAGGGATGGAACCCCGGTCTCCCTCACTGTGGACAGATTCTTTACCATCTGAGCCACCAGGGAAGCCTTGTGTGGAGACTGGGCCCCCAGAACTCCTTTATTTTCCTGGTGATAATACAAGGTCACCTGCTCTTTGTATCATCCTCTGTGGGCTATACTGAGGGACTATTATGGAATCAAGACGTCTTCTAAGACCTTTTAATTTTCTCTCCCAGAGGAGAAACTTTGGGTCAAAATGTATTCTAATCACAACATTCTCTACCTTACTTACAATAAATACCATGAGGCAAAAATTTACCCAGTCTTTTATAGAAACATATAAGTCAGGCATACACAGCTTCTTAACAAAGGAAAACCCCAAGGGAGACGTTTTAGATCACACGTCTTTTCTAAGTATTGTAGATATGCAGCTTATGTTTTAGAAGGAGCTCAGAGAATACAGTATACGTTATCTAGAAAAAATAACTACAGTCATTCAATACAACTATTCTTGGGAGGAGGAAAAACAGTTATCTGGGAATTCCAGGGATCTCATAAAGGAATTCTCCCAAGGTTCCATCCATACAGACTTCGAGGGTTTCAGTTGAGATAGTCTCAGCAACATCTAAGTGAGTCATTAAGTATAAACCTATATGCTGGTGGCTTTGTCCTATACAAGGAGAGGGGGCACAGATGTCCAAAGGTAACTCCTGTGTCCTGAATCTCTCATTTAAACTGATATTTTTGATTGCCCTGAAAATATTTTTGGAAGGGATTCCCAGATCTGATGTTGGAACATTAAATGGCTTCTAACTTTATCTCTGTGTAGAATATTTCTTTGTATTGCCCCCAATAACCTTTCTTGTTTAAGAACTTGCCTCTTTTATGTTAAGCAGCAGGTGCTTATTAACAATTAAGTTTATACCTGCTACCATAGTGAATCCTTTGAAATCAGGGTGATGCCTTTCTTTTCCCTGTCCCTCAAGTCAAGAAATTCACAGCAATCCCCATTTTTAATGAGCAAAATTTCACCTGGGGATAATTGGGAAAAAGAAGAAAAAGAATTTCTGACATTGCCAGAGATCTGACTCCATGATGTAGGTCTGGGATATGGCTAAGAAGTCAGCATTATAACACCAATGCTATGCATGTTTCACTTTGGGGGATGTAGTCCTAATTTTCTCTTGGCAATGAGTATGGCATGTGGGTTAGAGTGGGGCAAGAGTTTCGCCTTCTGACCTTATCTCTAGACACACTGATTGTCTTGTTTTGAAAAGCCGTGGACATATATACTACAAATAAAATGTTACTGATATAAGAAAAATCATTTGACTCTTAAAAGATAAAAATAGGATTCAAGAGAAGGGAGTTGGATAATGTTACTTGAGTTTTAAACAGATGCAAACAAAAAATAAACCTTCATACAGAGCCATCACTTTGGAGACTTTAAAGTATTAGAGAGTTATTTTAAATAAGGACAAGGAAGGTAGAAACAGAATCAAGAATATGATAAGTGGGAGTTGACAAAACGTTATTTATACAATGATCTTAAATACTAATTAGATGGTATTTGTTCTTTCATTTGATTTTTCATTCCTCTATTCATTAAATATTTATTAATAATATGCTACATCTATAGTCCTATACCAGGCACTGTTAGTCATTTTAAAAGAATATCATGCATAGTTAGTGCTTTTTTTAGAAGCTTATAATGTACTGGGAGATTCAGGGCAAGTTCACATGAAAAGCTATATAACAACACAAGATGTGAAATAAACAATGTTATCAGGTAGTGTGTGATTTTGTGCCAAGTAAGTGGGACTGATGTGTTTCAGAATGTACTTGTCTCTCTTCCGCTTGATGCCTCCTACCAACCAGTTCTGTTCTATTCTGTTCTGTCTGCCCTTGGTGTTAGGTCCAACCCCAGTGAGTTCATAATAGAAAATATCCTGTTGGTCAGAAGCTGCTTTGAGAATCAAAGTTCCTTCTTCTGGCCCTTTAAGCTTACTCACCTGCCCACTTGGCTTTAAATTTCTGAGGCTTGCGTATCAGTCCGTGTTGGCAACATGCGTGGTGTTTTTTCCCATGGACTTAACCTTGGATTGGTCAGTGATAGCTTAGTTGCTGGAAATCAAATCTGACTTAGATACGGATGAATTCAAAGTTCAAATTGTATCAGAATCCATTCATTCTTACTCTCTGTTTCTCAGCTCTGTTTTTTCCTTCATTGGTTTGAAACTCTGGCAAGATTTTGTCTCAAGGTAGCAAAGAAAGCTCATGGCAGCAGCAGGCTTCTGTATGGCAACGCTCTCATTTTAACAGGAGAGTGCTTGTTTTACTCATAGTACCAGCCAGTATCATGAGGGGAAAGGTAGTGACCAGATCTCAACCAACAGCTATGATTTAAGTGATTGGTTTTGTTTTCACTTCCAGAGCTGGTGGGTGCTAGAAACTCAAAAGACCTGGTGGGCAGGTTAAAATTATTACATGGTCCCTGCACCTCGTCCTTCAGATTATGATAAAATAAGTATAATTTTGTAAGTATACTAGTGATCAATGCAGAGAAATAGAGGAAAACAATAGCATGGGGAAGTCTAGAGATCTCTTCAAGAAAATTAGACATTCCAAAGGAACATTTAATGCAAAGATGGGCACAATAAAGGACAGAAATGGTCTGGACCTAACAGAAGCAGAAGATATTAAGAAGAGGTGGCAAGAATACACAGAAGAACTATACAAAAAGATCTTCATGACCCAGATAATCATGATGGTGTGATCATCAGCCTAGAGCCAGACATCCTGGAATGTGAAGCTAGTGGAGGTGATGGAATTCCAGTTGAGCTATTTCAAATCCTGAAAGATGATGCTGTGAAAGTGCTGCACTCAATATGCCAGCAAATTTGGGAAACTCAGCAGTGGCCACAGGACTGGAAAAGATCAGTTTTCATTCCAGTTCCAAAGAAAGGCAATGCCAAAGAATGCTCAAACTACCGCACAATTGCACTCATCTCACATGCTAGTAAAGTAATGCTCAAAATTCTCCAAGCCAGGCTTCAGCAATACGTGAACCGTGAACTTGCAGATGTTCAAGCTGGTTTTAGAAAAGGCAGAGGAACCAGAGATCAAATTGCCAACATCCACTGGATCATGGAAAAAGCAAGAGAGTTCCAGAAAAACATCTCTTTCTGCTTTATTGACTATGCCAAAGCCTTTGACTGTGTGGACCACAACAAACTCTGGAAAATTCTGAAAGAGATGGGAATATCAGACTACCTGACCTGCCTCTTGAGAAATCTGTATCTAGGTCAAGAAGCAACTGGACATGGAATAACATACTGGTTCCAAATAGGAAAAGGAGTACATGAAGTCTGTATATTGTTACCCTGTTTATTTAACTTATATGCAGAATACACCATGAGAAACGCTGAGCTGGAGGAAGCATAAGCTGGAATCAAGATTCCTGGGAGAAATATCAATAACCTTAGATATGCAGATGACACCACCTTTATAACAGAAAGTGAAGAACTAAAAAGCCTTTTGAAGAAAGTGAAAGAAGAGAGTGAAAGTTCAGTTCAGTTGCTCAGTCGTGTCCGACTCTTCATGACCCCATGAATTGCAGCATGCCAGGCCTCCCTGTCCATCACCATCTCCCGGAGTTCACTCAGACTCACGTTCATCGAGTCCATGATGCCATCTAGCCATCTCATCCTCGGTCGTCCCCTTCGCTTCCTGCCCCCAATCCCTCCCAGCATCAGACTCTTTTCCAATGAGTCAACTCTTCGCATGAGGTGGCCAAAATACTGGAGTTTCAGCTTTAGCATCATTCCTTCCAAAGAACACCCAGGGCTGATCTCCTTTAGAATGGACTGGTTGGATCTCTTTGCAGTCCATGGGACTCTCAAGAGTTTTCTCCAACACCACAGTTCTTCGGCACTCAGCCTTCTTCACAGTCCAACTCTCACATCCATACATGACCACTGGAAAAACCATAGCCTTGACTAGACGGACCTTAGTCGGCAAAGTAATGTCTCTGCTTTTGAATATGCTATCTAGGTTGGTTATAACTTTTCTTCCAAGGACTAAGCATCTTTTAATTTCATGGCTGCAGTCACCATATGCAGTGATTTTGGAGCCCCCCCAAAATAAAGTCTGACACTGTTTCCACTGTTTCTCCATTTATTTCCCATGAAGTGATGGGACCGGATGCAATAATCTTTGATTTCTGAATGCTGAGCTTTAAACCAACTTTTTCACTTTCCTCTTTCACTTTCATCAAGAGGCTCTTTAATTCTTCTTCACTTTCTGCCAGAGTGAAAAAGTTGGCTTAAAACTCAACATTCAGAAAACGATGATTGTGGCATCTAGTCTCATCAGTTCAGTTCAGTTCAGTTCAGTCACTCAGTTGTGTCTGACTCTTTGTGACCCTATGGACTGCAGCACTCCAGGCCTCCCTGTCCATCACATACTCCTGGAGTTTACTCAAACCCATGTCTATGGAGTCACTGATGCCTCTGTTATCCTCTTTTACTCCCACCTTCAATCTTTCCCAGCATCAGGCTCTTCCCAGTGAGTCAGCTCTTTGCATCAGGTGGCCAAAATATTGGCCTTTCAGCTTCAGCATCAGTCCTTTCAATGAATATTCAGGACTCATTTCCTTTAGGATGGACTGGTTGGATCTCCTTGCAGTCCAAGGGGCTCTCAAGAGTCTTCTCCAACACCACAATTCAAAAGCATCAATTCTTTGGCACTTAGCTTTTTTTAATAGTCAAACTCTCACATCCATACATGACTACTGGGAAAACCATAACTTTGACTAGACGGACGTTTGTTGACAAAATAATGTCTCTGCTTTTAAATATGCTGTCTAGGTTGGTCATACCTTCTCTTTCAAGGAGCAAGCATGTTTTAATTTCATGGCTGTAGTCACCATCTGCAGTGATTTTGGAGCCCATGTGGCAAAGATGGAGAAACAGTGGAAACAGTAGCAGACTTTATTTTGGGGGCTCCAATACTTTGACCACCTGATGTGAAGAGCTGACTCATTGGAAAAGACCCTGATGCTGGGAAAGACTGAAGGCGGGAGGAGAAGGGGATGACAGAGGATGAGATGGCTGGATGGCATCACTGACTCAATGGACATAAGTTTGAGTAAAGTGTTGGGCACAACTGAGAGACTGAACTGAACTGAGCTTTTATTGCTGTGTGCTTTCAATCTTCTTGAAAACACAAATGTATTTTAATCAATACATATCTTGCAGCATACAATACTGCCCAAATAAAATTCTTGTTCCAAAATGTAGCAAGAAAGGTAGGAGTGATAAATGATACTGTCAAACTAACAGGCAAGAAACTTGAACACTCCAAGTTCCTGTGATTGTTAGGACAAGTATCTGCCTTTCTTTTCTTTTGCATTAGAACAAACCACCTTAACTCTATTTTACAATGGAAAACTTGTCTTTTTATTATTATTTACAGCTGACAATGATTATTTACTGCATGGGAAAGTAAAGTGCTATCAAAGGAATCCTATAATTATTAGTTTCAAAAGTGTATGTGCACATGAATGGGAAGGAAGCAATTATAAGTAAATTTGTAGGTTGTCATCCAGTAAATTTGCTTTAGGGTAAATATGTTTATTTAAAAAATTCCACTTGAAATATATCAAACATATATTTTCTCTTGTTATTGAGTTTAGAAACACATATTCCTGGGACTCTCACAACACAATGACTTTTGGGGTATTATGTAATTTGAAATTTAGTTCAAGGACCAAAACTGAGATGGTCATTTTAAAATGAGAGAAGAAAACTGTAACAACTTAAGGAGATTGAAAGAGAATCAGTGATCTGATAGGTCAAGAATAACTGAAAATACTCTTCATCTGTTTTCTTGGCTCCTAATGGGGTCTTCTTCAGATATCTTCTGTGAAATGGTCGCTTGAGATATGAGAAAGAACTGTACTGTATTTAGGAAGGTCAAATTTAGGAAGCAGGAGTTCAAATCCTGTGGCAAAGTCTAAGTTTTCTTATGGACGTAATAGAATTCAAATAAATATTTCCTGGTATTAAAAAGAACATCCATTGAGACAATGTTTATAAAGTGCTTTCTAAAGTATCTGGCAAAACATAAATACTCAGTTATCAGTTCCCTCTGCTTTACCCCTGGAAGCAACAAAGCGGATCTGAGGCATGAACAGAGATTTAGATTTCTATAATATGTCATCTATGTTCTCCTCTGAAGTGCTTCTTTTCTTAGATGTGCTTAATGACCATTGGGCTTACCAGCAGGGAACTCCTCAGGAAAGGGGTGCTATTTCAAGATGATTTGAGTACTACTCTTGCTTGTTCTGGGGAAGGTGATGGCACCCCACTCCAGTACTCTTGCCTGGGAAATCCCATGGACAGAGGAGCTGGTAGGCTGCAGTCCATGGGGCCGCGAAGAGTTGGACATGACTAAGCGACTTCCCTTTCACTTTCACTTTCATGGATTGGAGAAGGAAATAGCAACCCACTCCAGCATTCTTGCCTGGAGAGTCCCAGAGATGGAGGAGCCTGGTGGGCTGCCATCTATGGGGTCACACAGAGTTGGATGCAACTGAAGTGACTTAGCAGCAGCAGCAGCAGCAGCTTGCTTGTTCTTGCAGGTGAGGAACACAGAAACTCTCAACTACATCTCTTCTGAAACGAAGCTGTGACTGTAGGACCCTAATCAAAAGCAAATATAACTTTTACAAAAGCATAAAGATAATTCAATGAAGAAAGTAAAATATCTTCAACACACTGGCTGAAACCACTGGATAGCCATATAGAAAAACAAAATCTCCCACCATATACAAAAATTTGAGAAAAGTAATATACCTAATTATTGACTATGCCAAAGCCTTTGACTGTGTGGATCACAATAAATTGTGGAAAATTCTTCAAGAGATGGGAATACCAGACCACCTGACCTGCTGCTTGAAAAACCTGGATGCAGGTCAAGCAAGAAGCAACAGTTAGAACTGGACATGGAACAACAGACTGGTTCCAAATAGGAAAAGGAGTATATCAAGGCTGTATTTTGTCACCCTGCTTATTTAACTTATATGCAGAGTACATCATGAGAAATATTGGGCTGGAAGAAGCGCAAGCTGGAATCAAGATTGCCAGGAGAAACATCAATAACCTCAGATATGCAGATGACACCACCCGTAAGGCAGAAAGTGAAGAGGAACTAAAAAGCCTCTTGATGAAAGTGAAAGAGGAGAGTGAAAAAGTTGGCTTGAAGCTCAACATTCAAAAAGCTAAGATCATGGCATCTGGTCCCATCACTTCATGGGAAATAGATGGGGAAACAGTGAAAACAGTGTCAGACTTTATTTTTGGGGGCTCCAAAATAGCTGCAGATCGTGATTGCAGCCATGAAATTAAAAGATGCTTACTCCTTGGAAGAAAAGTTTTGACCAACCTAGATAGCATATTCAAAAGCAGAGATATTACTTTGCTGACTAAGGTCCGTCTAGTCAAGGCTATGGTTTTTCCTGTGGTCATTTATGGATATGAGAGTTGGACTGTGAAGAAGGCTGAGCGCCGAAGAATTGATGCTTTTGAACCGTGGTGTTGGAGAAGACTCTTGAGAGTCCCTTGGACTGCAAGGAGATCCAACGAGTCCATCCTCAAGGAAATCAGTCCTGGGTGTTCACTGGAAGGACTGATGCTAAAGCTGAAACTCCAGTACTTTGGCTACCTCATGCGAAGAGTTGACTCTTTGGAAAAGACCCTGATGCTGGGAGGGACTGGGGGCAGGAGGAGAAGAGGACGACAGAGGATGAGATGGCTGGATGGCATCACTGACTTGATGGACATGAGTTTGAGGAACTCTGGGAGTTGGTGATGGACAGGGAGGCCTGGCGTGCTGTGATTCATCTGTTCACAAAGAGTCGGACACGACTGAGCTACTGAACTGAACTGAACTGAATATACCTAAAGGAAAACACTGTTCACAATGTTGAAGTAGGCAAAAATTTCTTAGAATTCAAAAAGCACTAAATAAAAACAGAAAATTATGACATGTTTGATCTCCTTAGAATAAAAATTTACAAATCTCTGCTTATCACAACAACATTTAAAAAAAAATGGCAAGCCACAGTCTAGAGAAAAATATTTGCAATGCATATTTCTGGCAAATAGTTTGTATCCAGAAAACAAACAGAAATCCAATTTCAGTTCCTCAAACATTCAAATCAAAGTAGAATGGACTTTTCACAAAAGAAGTTATGCAAATGGAGAAGCAGATATCTTCAATATCATGAGATATCACTCTGTGCTTAGTAGAGTGGCTAAAATTAAGACTGACAACATGAAATGTTTGTGAAGATGTAGAGTAACTGGAATTTTTAAAGAATAGTATATTTATTTTAAATTTAGTTTTATTATAGTAACTGGCTGAGGACATTGTGTGAGCTTCATATGTACAACGTTATATTTTTACCCCTGTGTGTGCTAACACATGCTCATCACCAAAGATGCAGTTTCCATCCATCACCATACAGTTGAAAGGAGTTCTTCTACCAGAAACACAAAGGCAAATGTACACAAAACTCTGAGTAAGGTGATAAATAGAATCAGAAAATTGCAACTGGATTTTGTTTTTATGTTTCTGGTAGGACCGTAAAATTGAGTAATCTCTTTAGAAAATAATTTGGCAATTTCTTAAAAAGTTCAACATCCACCTACACTGAAGTGAATTCGCTCAGTCATGTCCGACTCTTTGTGACCCTATGGATTGTAGCCGGCCAGGCTTCTCTGTCTGTGGATTCTCCAGGCAACAATACTGGGGTAGGTTGCCATTTCCTACTTCAGGAGATCTTTCCGACCCGGGGATCGAACCCCAGTATCCTGCATTGCAGGCAGACTCTTTACTGGCTGAGCCACAGACAGCGTAGTCCACCTGCATTATCGCACAGTAATATCATTTCTAAATATTTACTGAAAAGAAAGGAAGCCATATGTGCACAAAAGGACATATACAAAATTCTCTCATAGCAGTGTTTTTTATACATGAGTTTACACTGGGAAGTATCCAAATAGCCACCAACAGATGGACAAGTTGTATACTCCTGTAATGTAATACTTGTTGTTCAGTTGCTAAGTCATGTCCAACTATTTGCAACGCACACCAAGCTTCCTTGTCCTTCATTATCTCCTGAAGTTTGCCCAAACATAAGTTCATTGAGTCAATGATGCCATCCAAACATCTCATCCTCTGTCGCCACGTTCTCATCTTGTCCTCAATCTTTCCTAGCATCAGAGTCTTTTCCAATGTGTTGACTCTTTGTAGCAGGTAGCCAAGTAAGTATTGGCGCTTCAGGTTCAGCATCAGTCCTTCCAATTAATATTCAGGGTTGATTTCCTTTAGGATGGACTGGTTTGATCTCCTTGCTGTCCAAGGGACTCTCAAGAATCTTCTGTAGTACCACAGTTCAAAAGCATCAATTCTTCAGCGCTCAGCCTTCTTTGTAGTCCAACTCTCACATCCATACATGACTAGTGGGAAAACTGTAGCTTTGACTGTTTGGATCTTTGTCAGCAGAGTAATGTAACATTAGTCAGCAATAAAAAGGAGAAGTAACTATTAGTAATATAAACAAGATGGATAAATCCCCAAAAAATGCTAAGCAAGAAGATCTAGTCAAGGAAAGAGTAGCTACTGTGCCTTTACATTCATACAAAGATCTTTAACAGATAGAAATAAACTGTGATGATGGATGCTAATTCCAGTGGTTTCCTAGAGGAATGATGGACTGCCTGAAAGGAATACAAGGGAACTTTCTGAGTGATGGAAATGCTCTATGTCCTGATTGGGGTGATGGTTACTCAAGTATATGCATTTGTCAGAAGTCATTAAAGTGTTAATGGGTACATTTTATTGTTTATTGTATATTTATGTTTATTGTAAATTGTGCTTTAAAGGTAGAGAAAAATGGAATTCAGAGGATTATGTGTTAATTACACAGTTATCAGGCCATCCCTTAAGAAAATAATACTCAGTTTCTTCAGAATGGTCTGAGATAGCGTTTAGCTCCAAAAGCACAAAGTTCCTACCATGCACACTTGTATATGCTTGACAAAGGTAACAGAGCTCTTAGATAGGACCCACTGGGGATAATGGTGATACTGGGGCTCAAGACAGATTATTCCCAAATACGCCATGATGGCACCTTGATTATTGTGGATCAAAGTCACATACGAAATGGCAAGTACAAGAGGAATATTCTGACTCTCCTTTCTGTCTCCCTGAAAGCAGGAAATAAGTCTCTCATGTAAAAGGCGCACTCCCTACATCTGAAGCTAGAAGGACACTTACAAACAGAGAGGGAGTCTGGGCAATACGGCTGTGTACAAACCTCGTGATTTCAATTGACACACACTGAGCGACTTCACTTTCACTTTTCACTTTCACGCATTGGAGAAGGAAATGGCAACCCACTCCAGTGTTCTTGCCTGGAGAATGGGGTTGTATAGAGTCGGACGCGACTGGAGCGACTTAGCAGCAGCAGCAAACTTGACCTCTGTTTAGATTCTTTGGGAACTGAGTACCCCACACCTAAGTTTCTTTGTCCTGTCACTTCCTCACAAATGTGTTATTTCTCTGTCTAAGAAATGTAAAAGCTGCTTGCTCTGGCCACCTCTTAGGTCCTATTTCTGTGTGACATCTGTGAGCACAAATTAAAATTTGTTTCTCTTTCTCTGGTTAATCTATCTTGTGTCAGTTTTACTATTGGTTCAGCCACAAGAACTCCAGAGGGGCTGAGGGGAAGACTGGCCCCTCGAGGTGATTTCCTCTTCCTCCCCTCCCCCCTTCCCGCCCCCCCTCCTTCTCCTCTGTTCTCCCAACCCACTTCTACCCCATTTCTCTCTCCCCTTTTGCTATTGCCTCCTCCTGTTTTCGTACCTTCCTCCCTTTTACAATATACTTTAACCATTTTAGAAAGCATGAATGTGTACATGAAAAACAGCAGGAAACATTCACTTAGGTTGCACCATTCATAATCCAGAAATTTCCATCATCCAGTTAGTTTCTCTCCCACTTCGGTTAATTTCTTTCCTATTTAAGATGATGCTGATTGTACAGCTTTGAAACCTGCTTCTCACTATTAACTTTTAAGCCATGTATTTGCTAACCCTTGCACTAAAGTAGTATATTCCATTATATAGCAAATAGTAATTTAGCTATTCACTTTGTGAATGTGGATATTAGCGTTAATTTTTATAAACAGTTCTGTGATGAGCATCTTTGTGTATAAATCTTCTGTGTTTATTTTAAAATTTTAAACAGTTATATATACATATACTTTGAAGAATCAGGTACTTGTACAAGCCATATTAAAGAAAGCAAAGCACTGTTCTCTCCCCCTCCTTCTCATCACCACGTTTTCTATCCCTCGAGGAAACCACTTTCTATTATTGTAGCTGTTCTTTTTGAGATTTACTTCTGTATTTCTAATTAATGTGCTTGTGTTGGCACATGTTAATTTTTAAATTTCAACACGGTCTGTTGAATCTGTGCTATGGAAAATGAGATTGAATTATCTTTTGTGCCACTTCTCCTCTTGTACCACACATACCCATCTATGCACCATCTCAATAGAGTTTTGAAGGTCCATTTTCCGTCAAATGTTACTTTACCTTTCTTTGGGAAGGTAGTTGTGTAGGATTTGAGCATCCCTTTCTCCTCTGATGGAATCCCATCACCACATTATCGTGATGACACCTCAGTCTCACATGGCTTTTGACACAGATGGACATATTTAAAGCTATTACATATTTGCAGACAAATTTGCTTTTTATGGTCTCGGATGACCTCAGGTTCTGTGGAAAAAAGCACTATGGAGGTTTCTTACTCTTTAGGCTTCATGTTGATAATAACACACATCAGCCAGGCTTCAATCAGAGAAGTAGAACCACGAGCAGAACCACTAGCATGTATTTATGTGTGTGTGTGTGTGTGTAAATCTTGTAAATATATACACACACCCACGCACACACATATTCTGGACTCCTGGACCTCTAGCTTGCTGACTGCAGATCGACATATCTAGCGACTTTTCAGTCTCCACAGTCACTTGAGCCTGCTCCTTATAATGCGTCTTTTATTTGTTACGAAGAACAATTATGTATTTACTAACTTACTATAAATAATATCCAGGTCTTTCTTCCCGAGCACCCTGTTCATCTTTATGAGAAACACTGACTCCTTCATTTGCTCCAAGGTCACAGGCTGGGTTTGGCAGCCACATACACGCTCAGTGTTAACACAGGAACCATCGTCTCCGGTTTCTCGCAATGAGCTATAGGTGGCTTCACTCTCCAGCACATCACTGTCTTTCTTCTAAGCTTTACATTTACAAAACCCAAAAGATCTGTGGGGCCCATAATAGTAAGGCTTGCTGCCTCAGAAATGACAAGCTAATAAAACACTTCCAGAAATTCTCTTGAAACTCATTTAACACATGATAACATGCCATTGTACTTTGCTAATTAAAACTTTTTAGAGACCCTAATTTCAAGCTAACCTTTGTTGAGAAGTTATTATATGTCAGCTACTGTGCAAGGCAATTATATGTATAATATCATTCAGCCTTCAAAACACATGAGAGATAGGTGGTATTAATCCCATTTAAAAATGAATTAATTGAGGTCTGCCATGGCTAAAAGCCATCCGTAAGGTCTACATGCAATAAGTATTTATAACCAAGATTTAAACTAAGTCTACTAGATTTTGCTTCATGGGATATGAGTATATCTTTTGTCCATGTGAATAAACTGATAAACCTTTTAATAGTTTAATAAAAAGGGATTTATTTCATTATGCAATTTTACAAAATTGCTTTGTAAGATCATTAATTAGACAATTCCAGTAGCAAGGACTTTTAAAGGATCACATGTAACTATTTTTGGTTTTGAATAAGAAGATAATGTACATTTGCATCAGGAGTTTCAATGAGTTCAAATTTTCTAATATCTTGAGCAGTGTTGGAAACTGAAATAGAGACTGCTGTTGAAAGTTTCATAACATTTATTTTCCTATGTTTATACCCACATGAATGATTTTAAATTAACAATTGCAGCCATTTTTGTTCTTGCAACGAACAAGGAGGAGCCTTGACCTTACAACTGCCAGGATGTTAAAACACTCATTATCTGAATCTTTCTGTGATGTTGTTCTTCATGGTGGCCACTATCAGGACCACCAAGGAGATTCCATCCCTGAATAGTCTGAGACTTGAGGGAGGCAGTGTAGGCTAGAGGCTAAGATCTTGGGTTCTGGAGTCGGGCAGATCTCAGATCCTAACCCAGCTCTGTTACTAATTAGCTGTATAAACTCTTAAGTTGCTTAATCTTGCTAAGTATCAAGTTCATGTTAAAAAAAAAGATTAGGATTATTTACGGAGTAGATTTGTTGTGGGAACTAAGTGAGATAATGCAATGAGAAACTGAGTACGATAGCTGATGAGTAGTAAACACTTAAAAAAATGTACATTAGTGCTGTGACATCATCATTGTCATTTTTATCATCATTACTGGTGCAAGTAGCAGGGAAACTTTTGAAGGAAATAGGAGATCCCTGTAACCCTAATGTGGCTATAGGTTATGAAACAGCCCTGGAGGGTCAGTCCATGTGGACTCATTCAAGGGAAGCACCCAGAGGTGTAGAGGAAGACATTTTGGACAGGATGATTTTGAAGATCTTATTTAGAACTGTAGTTGTTTTATCCTCAGCCATTAAGTAAATATTAAATATGCTATTAAATATGAAGGGGTTAAGTATGAAAGGAATTCATTCATTCATTCAAACTCTATTTATTAGCTGCCTATTCTGGATCTGACAAGTATTGTTTTAGAAACTGGGTCACAGCCTTGAATTAAAAAGATAAAACCTAACTCCATGGAATTTGCATACCTGGGAGAACACAGACAATGTATCAAAAAGATAAAATATATGATGTGCCAGATAGTGAAACATGTTAGGAAGAAAAATGAGGACCAAAACATAGAAGAGTGATAGTTGATTCTGGGTGGGAGTTGCAGTTTAAAATAGGAGTGTCAGAGAAGGTCTCACAGAGAAGGTGACATTTTAATCAAAGAACCAAAGGAGATGAAGGATGAAGGAAAGAACATTCTGGGCATGGGAGAAAGCAAGTACAAAGTTTTGAAACTGAACCTGACTATTTTGCTTAGCGAAGAGCAAGAAGGGGCCACTTGGCTAGGGTGGAGGGGGCTAGAGACAGAATCCCAGGGGACAAGATCTGAAAAGTGGGTTGGGAGGGGAGCAAATTATTTAAAGCCTTCTAAACAATCTAAGGACTTTGGATTTTATTCTGAGAGAGAAGACCCTTAGTAGCTTTTGAAAAGAAGAGTAACGTGATTTGACTTACTTTGAAAAAGTATTGATTTGCTTGAGTTGAGAATAGAATATAGGAAACAAGGCCAAAAATGTGTTAGGATAATGCAGGTGAGCAGGTCAGCTACTTGGATCAGGGTGGCCGTGGTGGGTGTGGAAAAAAGTGATAAGCTTCTGGATATATTTTAAAGGGCAAACCATCAATATTTGTTGCTGAGTTGGATTTGGATTATAAGAGAAAGTGATGAAACTAGGGTGATTCCAAGGTTTCTGCTATGAGCTAAAGAGGATGGGTTGTCATTTACTGTGACAGGGATATGAAGAGGACTAGATTAAGAGTGGAAGATCACATGTTTGTAGATACAGATGGTAGTAGGTATAGAGAAATGATATAAAATTTTAATGCATGCTGAGTGCCAAGTTGCTTCTGTCATGTCTGACTCTTTGCCACCCTTGTGGATGGTAGCCCTCCAGGCTCCTCTGTCCATGGGATTCTCCAGGCAAGAATACTGGAGTGGGTTGCCATGCCCTTCTACAGGGGAACTTCCTGATCCAGAGATCAAACCTGCATCTCCTGCTGTTCTTGCATTGTAGATGGATTCTTTACCCCTGAGCCAATGGGGAAGCCCTATTTTTTTTAATACATACTAATTTTCAGCATGCATGCATACTAAGTCACTTCAGTCGTGTCCTACTCTTTGTGACCCTATGGACTGTAGCCTGCTAGGCTCCTCTGTCCATGGGATTTCCAGGCAAGAATACTGGAGTGAGTTGCTGTGCCCTTCTCTGTGGACCCTTCCTGACCCAAGGATCAAACCCTTGTCCCGTGTCTCATGTCAAGGCAGCTTCTTTAGCACTAGGGCCACTTGGGAAGCTCATTAAATATCAGATACCATCCAAATAAAAATGTTGAGTAGACGAAAGGCTCACTGAGGCTGGAGCTCAGGAATTAGTAGATCAGGACTGGAAAAGTACATCAATGATTGTATTGAAATGGTATTTGAAACTACAAGATTAGGTAAGGTCAGCAATGGAGTGAATGCAGACAGAAAAGCTCAATAAATGAGACCTAAAACACTGCACAATTTAGAGTGAAGACTGGCGAGGAGGAATCAGTGAAGAATTCTGGGAGACAGAGAAGTTGGGGGAAAAACAAAGGAGTTTGGGATCCTAATTGTCAAGTGAAAAAATGTGTTTTTAGGACCAGGAACTGTCCATTAGATTTAAAAACATGAAGGTCCTTCCTTGGTGACCTTGACACTGAATGAATATGATATGATTTGGAAATTAAGCTGAGCTTGCCTCTATTCATTAATAGAACTCCAGGTGGACAAACTGAACGAAAGGCTTGAACACAGACAGAAATAGGATGTGGCATCTGAAGAAGCACCAGCCATATTGGGTAAAGTAATGAGAAATTTGCCCAGGGGAGCTCACTGATGAACCCGAGCTAGGAGAACTGCAGAGCGCATATTGCATTCATGCCACAACCTGGGGGTGGGGGGGGTGGGGCAATGGCAGCTAGAAATAAGTCCACTGCCCACTTGACTGATATTGTGGCTTAAAAAAAAAAAAAAAACTGTTTGTATATTTTTATTTAAAGGTATGGCCTATATTTGTAATTCTGTATAGAATGCTTTTGAATCTCACTTAAGGTCTTTAGATTTCCCTTATATGTCTCCTCAAAGCAGTTCCTTTTAGTACTCATAGCATAAAATTACCATCTTGGTAATTATATTTATTAAATGAATTAGGGAGTGGAAAAAGAAACCTGTAGTCATTCAATTTTCCGCTGGGGTAATCTTAAACTTCAGTTTATTCTACTTATTCAGCTTTGTTCAGTTATGCAACTTGGGATTTTTCAACAAAGCTGATTTGATCTTATAAGTCTTCCTATGATACTCTCTAAACTGCTGGAAGATGCCTACAGAAAGGGGGTCAGCCCTCTTACTGTCTGGATTATACCTGAGACACAGCTTCTTCCATTTCCTAGTATGGAAAATGTCTGTGCTAGCAGTTACCTAAGGCCATTAAAATATTTCTTCTTAGCCTACCCCAGGGTCCCTGGCAATTTGCAGCTATGATGTATGGCTTTCATTATTAGTGAAACCAGAGATAGGTGTTCACCTTGAGTGTTCTCTGGAATTGGGTTATCCATGGGGGTATTTCTGGGATCAGACACCAAGACTGAAGCATGTAATCAGATTATTAGCAAAGGGATGGGAAGTCCACGGCATTAGTGGAGCAGCAAAAAGCTGATTATAGCATGCAGGCTGATCAGAAGTTTTCTAAACAGAACTGCATCCTTTTCCTTCAGGCAATATAGTTATCTCAGTAAAAAATAAAATAATAAAAATACTTATTTCACATCTACTGTGAACAATATTACCTTGCTACCTACAAAGGCATCGCTACACACTTTTAGTTAATGGTGCTTCTGCTGTTATTCACTGTTCAGAGGCCATGCATTAACTAAGAATAATATCACAAGTGAAGGTGAAGATGTGAGGTTTTTCTCTGCCATTACTAACAGTGTGAGTCTAAGTTAGATATTTATTATTTCAGAGACTCAGGTTACTTACAAAATGGAAGCAGCATTTATCTCCCATGATGTAGACTAATAGTGCTTTTGATATGATACACTCATTTTAATAAATGGTGTGATTTCCCCATAACATATTTTGTTTACTCTAAATCCTACCTGAAGTACCAGACTCAACTGTAAATCATAATGAATATTTTCAGTAAAATTGAATCCCTTTTCAAAGGATTTATCTTATAAGCAATCATGTTAGAAAGTATGTACCATGAGCACCTGATGTGTGATACTCGTGTGTGTGTGTGTGTGTGTGTGTGTGACAGAGAATCTGCTTAGTGGACAGGGTTGTTGACTGCAGCCCTTTCAAATATGGGTGCTGAGGTTTTCCCCTTTGACCCTACCTTGTCCCATAGCCCCTCTCTCAGGATACTCTTTAGTGTTAAGTTGTCCTTGGAGCACTGCAGGAGGGCATCCTCAAGGGGCATCAGGAGGTGGTGGTTACCTTGCTCTTACTCACAGTGATGTATTGGAATGGACAGAAGGGCATTGTTGCCCTTGCGATGCCTGGACCCTGGTCCTTATCAGGTTGGCCATCAAGGACGTTAAGTGGTGCTGAGGAATTCACAACAAGCCTCTCTTATCCACACATCAACATGTTCATGTCAGATTTTCCCCTCTTGGATGTCTTTTCCCAGTTATAAAATAAGTGAACCTTCCATATTGTGATGTGTTTACTATGATACATAGACTTCCCTGGTGTCTCAGACAGTAAAGAATTCACCTGCAATGCGGGAGACCTGGGCTCGATTCCTGGGTTGGGAAGATCTCCTGGAGGAGGGCGTGGCCACCCCTCCAGTATTCTTGCCTGGAGAATCCCATGGACAGGGGAGCCTGGTGGGCTAGCCACAGTCCATGGGGTCACAGAAAGTCGGGATGACTGAGTGACTAAGCACAGCACAGCACACAGAGCAACAGAAAGAAAAAAAAAAAAAGCTTCTGTAGAATAAAATAGCTGTTCCGTATTAATGCTTCCACCTCTATTTTCGATTGTAAGGTGTTTGATTCAATGTATTTAGCCTCTGGGCTTCCCTGGTGGCTCAGCAGTAAAGAATTCCCTGCAAGGCAAAGAAAGCTTTCGGATGAGGGATATCCCCTGGAGAAGAAAAAGGGAAACCCACTTCAGTATTCTCGCCTGTGAAATCCTATGGATAGAGTAACCTGGGGACTACAGTCCGCAGGTCAAAAAAAGAGTCGGACATGAGGAAGCGACTAAATAACAGCCATTCTTAAGCCTCGTCCTTATTGGCAGAATAAGACAGTTAAGGATATTGTTTCTCTATTAGGTGAACAATTCCTGGAAGGAAAATATTTCCCCACTGAGAAATACCACCGTGTCTTCAGATTTCAGAAACAAATGTAAAATAATGTAAGAGAGAAAATGGTCCATTGTCTTGTCTTGGAGGTTTGTCATGAGTCCCTCATGCTAAATTCTTCCTTTTTCCCCACAGCTTTATTCAGACATTCACACAGCATGTGACTTCTTATGTGACAGAATTATGCAGGTACCACTACTGCCAATTTAAAAATATTATCATCGCCTTAAAAGGAAACCTCTTACCCATTAATGTCACTTCTCTTTTCCTCCCTTTCCCAAAACCTAGGCAACCACTTATTTATAGATGTGCCTACTTTGGACATTTCATATAATATAAATGGAATCATACAATATATGATGACTGCCTTCCTTCTTTTTGGAAACTGTTTTCAAGGTTTATCCAAGTTGTAACATGTACTAATGCTTCATTTTTAAAATTGCTAAGTAATACATTTTTTGTGTGGATATACCATGTTTTATTTACCCATTCCTTAGTTTAGCAACACTGATTTGTTTGTCATTTTTGGCTATGGTGAATAATGCTGCTGTGGACATCTCTGTACAAGTTTTAGTGTGGACATGTATTTTCATTTAGGTTAATGCTTAAGAGTTGACTTGCTGGATCATGTGGCAGCTCTTATGTTTAATCTTTTGAGGAACCACTAGACTTTTCCAGTGGCTGTACCATTTCACAGTGCCAGTGTATGAATGTTCAAATTTCTCTGCAGCCTCATTAGCACTTGCTACTATTTTTCTTTTTGATTATAGCCATCCTCATGGGTTTGAACGGATATGTCTTTTTATTTACATTTCCTCGGTAGCTCATGATGCTGGGCATCTTTTCATGTGTTTGTTGACAATTAATGTATCTTCTTTTCAGAAATGTTCATTTAGATATTGTATGCATTTTAAAATTAGATGGTTTGTCTTTATTGTTGAATTATCAGAGTTCCTTATATATTCTAGATACGGTTGCTTAGCAGATGTATGCTTTGCAAATATTTTATCGCATTCTCTGTAATATCTTTATATTCTTACTTTTATGCATTTATTAGAGGCATCCTTTGAAGCACAGAGGTTCTTATTTTGATAGAGTCCAATCTACAGTACTTACTTTTCTTTCACATGCATAAGTTTAGTGTCATCTCTACGAAGACCAGGGTCATGAAAATGTACTCCTATATTTATTTCCTTTTGAGAGTTTTATAGTTTTAGCTCTTACTGGTAGTGTTCTCATCTGTTTTGAGTTAATTTTTGTGAAAATTGAAGTCTAGCTTCTTTCTTTTTCATATGGATATATAGTTGTTCCGGCACCATTTCTTGAAAAGACTCATTTTTTTCAACCATTGGACTGTCTTCGTACTTTGGTCAAAAATCAATTGATGATCACTGCAGTTGTCTAATTCTAGACTCTCAGTGTTATCCCACTGCCCTAAATGTCCACACTTAGGCTGGTATTGCATTGCCTTGATTGCCATACACTTCCAGTATGTTTTGACATTGGGAATTATGGAACCTGATATTTTTTTTCCAAATTGTTTTGAGTACTCTAGGTCTTTTGTATTTATATAGACTTAAGTAACAGTTTGTCAGTTTCTGAGAAATGTCAGCTGTCAGCTAAGTTTTGGTAGATAGACTGAATCAGTAAATTGATATGAATATTGCTATCTTGACATTAAGTCTTTGGATTTCGGAAAGTAGGCACCTTCATATTTACTTAGATCTTTAATTTCTTTTAGCAGTGTTTTGGAGTTTTCACAATATGAATTTTGTACTTCGTTTGTTTATTTTTAACCTTTTATTCTTTTTGATCCTGTTGTAAATGAAATTGTTTCTTTAGTTTCATTTTGAGATTGTTTATTGGTAGTATATAGATATACAATTGATTTTTATGTATTGATCTTGTTCCTTGCCACCTTGCAGCATTTTTTAATTAGTTCTAATAGATTTTTGTGGATTTCTTAGGATTCTCTATATGCAGAATCATGCTGTTTGCTAGTAGGATTACTTCTTCTTTTCCAGTGTGGATATCTTTTATTTCATTGTCTTTTCTGGATTGTCCTAACTAGAACCTCTAGCACTGTGTTGACTAGAATAAGAACAGACATCTTTGTCTTGGTCCTGATCTTAGGGAGAAACTACCCAACATTAAAAGATGCTTGCTCCTTGGGAGAAAAACTATGACAAACTGAGATGGCATATTAAAAAGCAAAGACAATACTTTGCCAACAGAGGTCCGTATCGTCAAAGCTATGGTTTTTCTAGTAGTCACGCATGAATGTGAGAGTTGGGCCGTAAAGAAAGCTGAGCACTGAAGAACTGAGCGACTGAGTGACTGAACAAGAATCAAACATTTCATCATCAAATGTGACGCTAATTGTGGCTTTTCCATAGGTGCTCTTTACTCAGTTGTAGGAGTGTTCTCTATTTTTAGATCTGTGGTTGTTCGATCACTAAGTCTTGTCTGACTCTGCAACCCCATGGACTGCAGCACACCAGGCTTCCTTGTCCTTCACCATCGCCCAGAGTTTGCTCAAACTCATGTCCATTAATTCACTGATACCATCCAACCATCTCATCCTCTGTCATCCCCTTCTCCTCCTGCATTCAATCTTTCCCAGCAGATTAGGGTCTTTTCCAACGAGTCAGCTCTTCATATCAGGTGGCCAAATTTTGGAATTTCAACATCAATCCTTCCAGTGAATATTCAGGGTTGATTTCCTTTAGGATTGACTGATTGGATCTCCTTGCAGTGACTCTCAAGAGCCTTCTCCAACACCACAGTTTAAAAGGATCGATTCATTAAGCATTGATGAATAGGTGTGGGATTTTGCAAATGCTTTTTTTTTTTTTTACATTTATTGAGATGTTTGTGCATTTTGCCCTATATTCTAACACAATATTCTGGTAGTTGATTTTTTTTTTAATGTTAAAACAACCTTGCATTCTGATATAAGTCCCACTTGCTCACTCAGCAATCATTTCTATGTGTTCCTGTACTTAGCTTACTTATATTTTATTGAGAACTGCTTAAAGTTATCACCAAAAATATAGGGAGGAAACAGTTCATCTTTCAATATTTTTCTCATCTTTTTCTCCAGGAAGAAAGATAGATGAGCACACACACTCACATGTAATGTACTAGCAAAATACATCCTTGATGTTTTTATTCAATTTGATGAAAATAATAACTTCTTCTTTCCTGTTTGGTGTTTTTAGCCCCATTATCAATAGAATTTATTTGTGATTTTATTACATTCTTCTCTCAGACTCTAGTGGTGTGAAGTAAGTGAACAGAATTGGTTCCTGGATCCAGAAATTGACAAGGGAATGAACTACTGAATCCAAGCAAACTTTCAAAAACAAGAATAAAGTAAGAATTAGTGGATGAGTATCTTAAATGATTCCTACTTCCATTGGACGTTATATTTATAAACCTTAGTATTTATATGATCCAATGACACAGGATCATGGGAAAGAATGGAAGAAGGATGCTGAAACATTGTAAAGAAGAAATAGAGCTGAGAGTAGAGGGTGGGTTTGTTTTGGGTCTCATTTTACCCATCATTGTGTCTCCTTGGTGTTAACAGCTGTGGGCTCAGCAGTTCCCTTTTATGTTACAGAATCAAGCATTAGCCACACTGAAAATCTTAGTAAAAATTTGGTGCAATAAATCACTCCTGTCCTATATTCAGGCTTTCCTATCCATAAAATAAAATTGCTATGCTAACTTTCCTAACAAATCCTGGCATCCTGAATACCTTACCTATAGTTACCTATTCACTAACTATAGGTAAGGTTCACATGTTTTTAATTAATACTAACCACATTTAATTCTCGACAACATGATGAGGTCTCTTATGACATGAAATATCGTTATCCCCATTTTATAGATGGGGAAACCGAAGCCTAGCATGCACTTTGCTTGGAATCAAAGGTTCAGTCAGAATCTGAACCTTTCTGACTCCAGAGGTAGTGTTCTCACTATTATGCTGTCAGAGATATGATTCCTTTGTGTCTGGGAAGTAGTATATGGAAAATAGCTGATATCTAGATTAGTTTAATAAATTAATTGCATTGTAATTGCTGGTAAGTTTGTGTTGATTTTTCTTCTGAAACCACATTTCATCTTGAACCCACTAATCAGAGAGAAGATGATAACTACAGTCTCTTTTTAAATAATATCTTACATGGAAACAAGTCTTATTTTTTGAATGGCACTCTTTTATCCTCTGGTGAAATTTATTTATATTCCCCATTAGGTCCACCACATGTCACGGTGAGGGGAGAAAAAAAACAATTCTCAGCTCTCATAAAATTCAGCATTGATGACTTCAAGTTAATGTATTGACACTGGTGAAGGAGGGAGAGGGGTAGAAAGTACAATTCACAATCTTATATGATTTGTTCTGGTGTGGACAGAGCCTGATAAGTAAGGTTCAGATGTCCACACACTCAAGTTTAGGATCTGTCAAGCCATCATTCAGTCACTTCACTATAAAGAACTATTCATTTACTGTTTATTATCACAGGTTCTAAAACCACATCACATATTAGTATCCTCTGGCACATATTATGAGTCTGATGTTGGCTGCTGTGTTTGTATTTGCAATGACTCTGGTCTGCCCTTTGCCCCTCTCTTCCAATATAAAAAGTGACCCAACATTATGCAGCAAAATGTGCTCCTAATATCAGTTGGAAGTTGGTATTAAAAAACTATGGCATGGTAATGCTTTGCTGTTTAAAATTTAAATGAGGTTAAGAATGATTATAGAGAAGGTCACCGGGTATAGTGGAAGTTACTCTGGACCTGAAGCCAGGAGTTGTGGGATGCCCAGTATCACAGCCTGACCTGGGTCTGAGAAATTACAAAATGTGGGGGGTAGGTCAAGGAGCAGGGGATGACCCCTCAGAATAGAAGACCCGTGTCTGATGGTAGGACTTCCACCAAAGGGGGTACCCAAAGTTGAAATTATACTTTAAAATGAAATGTGGCAAACTCACATTCATTAAAAATTAATACTATTTAGTTCTAGTGAGTCTTCATGGAAATGGACCCTCATGTATTTCTGACATGAGTAACAATATTTCCCAGAGCGTAATTCGGCAGCATTGTTCAAGAGCTGCTGTACTGTCATTGGCATAATCATCTGTAACTTTCTCATGGGCATGTCTGTACATCATCTTGTTTGCTGAGTTGTCATTTCCAATGGCCACACTATATTCTATAATGTGGATACACCACGTGGGTTCTTAACATCGTACACTCCATTATTGTTCTATGAGGCTGTTTCCAATTGTCTACTATCATAAGTGGATCTGTTAGTAAGAGTTGGTAAGACATATTTTGAAATCAGAAGATGATAATTGTTAAACCCAGAAGTTAGGTACATTGATAATTATTACAGGAGTATTTTACTTTTGCATGTGCTTGAAATTTTTTTCCAAACTTCTGGTCTACCATGAGATCTTAAAAATACTGAGTCACTTAATTTCCTGACTTCCAGTTCTTGCACTTTCTGCTCTCCTCCTTTGTCTTAGAAGTAGAAATTCTGGGAATCTCTTTCAGGAAAGTGCTGAATCATCTCGTAGGCTGGGCTCACATCCATGTAATCAAAGCATATTAGGGATTAAAATAATTGAAAACAAGTCTCTGAGGTCTTCACAAATTAATATAACTCCTTGACTGGCACAGGTGGCCTCTCTTTGTACAACAGGTAGTCCCTCTGAAATCGTGTGCTAATTGAACTTATAGAAATTTAAAGATGTGTTAATAGTTCTTTGGAAGAAATTTAAAGTTAGTCATCTTCTAACACATTTCTAACACAATGAATCACCTCACCTTCCTTTCATTTCTTAGTAAATCTGGATGTGGGTTTAGTATATCAAGAGGGGTATGTATTGAGCGGTATAACCTTCATCACAATCTAAGTAGAAGATTTCTACCAACCTAAAAAGAAACATCTTGCCCACTCTCCCTTTCTACTCACAGACCTAAGATGACCACTATTTCAGTCTCTATAGATTTTCGACTTCTGGATGTTTGACATGCATGGATCATATAACATGTGCATTTTTATATCTTCTTTTTTCCCCTGAGCATGATGTATTTGAAGCTCATCATGTTTTGGTGTGTATCAGTATTTCTGTTGCTTTTTATTGCCAAATAGTTTTCCATTGAATGGATATATATTTTGCTTGTTTATTCACCAATTGATAGACATTTGGATTCTTTACACTTTAGGGTTATTGTGAATAATGCTCCTATGAACATTTGTGAACAGTCTTTGTATAGACATATATTTTTACTTCTCCTGGGTAAATACTTAGGAGTGGAATTCTTGTATCACATGATAACTGTGTGTTTAACTTTTCAAGAAACTGCTAAAAGTTTTCCAAAGTGGTGGCATCATTTTACATTCTCAACAGCAATATATGATGGTATTTCTTTATGCCATGGCTGACTCTAGTATTGTCTGGTTCATAGACATTTCAGTGGATAATGGCTGGGTGGGCATTTCTACAAAGGCTGTGATCTAAACTAGAATATAGATGGGTCTTAGCATCATGCATTCCTTTTAACCTTTTTCCTGCTTAGGACATTGGAGGGTGCAAGATCCACCTCAATCAGTCAATCACACTTTGAAGCAAAATTCCAATAATGTGCTTGTGTCTACACATGCCTGTATCCATGGTAAATGTATCCTTCCAATTGGAGGACACTGTTTTCCCTTCTTTGCTTTTATAAAGTATTTAATTGAATTCTTTAGTATGTTGAAGTAAAACATTAATTTTAGCTTATGGAGGTTATTTTCATAGCTCTTGATACCTTGCTTGGGCTTCCCTGGTGGCTCAGCTGGTAAAGAATCCACCTGAAATGCAGGAGATCCGGGTTTGATCCCTGGGTTGGGAAGATCCCCTGGAGAAGGGAACAACAGCCCATTCCAATATTCTGGCCTGGAGAAATCCATGCATTGTATAGTCCATAGGGTTGCAAAGAGTCTGACTCGACTGAGCGACTTTCACTTTCACTTGATACCTTGCTTAGATATTCACTAGTGAACAGAGTTGACATTAATGGAAGAAAGAAAGTCTTAGATTGTGCAACACTCATTTGTAAGAACTGAGGAGAGGAATGGGATTTTTGAATCAACTGGTGACTCTTCCAGCAGGAAAGGAGGCACACTGTGAAAGTCATCTTGCCTTTCATCTAACCTAGCTTTACCAAAAATCGTTAAGTTTTTTAACACTTTATATTAAAAATTTTTAACATTTAAAATTTTTTTTTCCAGCAAGAATTGCAAATTGAACTGCCTGTCTCCCTCCTTATGTTGTATGCACACATACCACGCAGACTCGGCCTCCTGCCGCCAGGGACTCTGCTAGTGTCAATTCATCAGCGCTGCTCAGTGCCCTGTGCCATGGAGCACCGAAGAGAAATGAAAGTTACAGTCTCGCCCTCCAGGCGTGAACCCTGTAGGTGGGAAGACACAAGTCAGGGCAGTAGACCACAATGCTTTAGAATAAATCACCAAACTAAGCATGTTCTAGGCACACAAAGGTGGACTCGAAGGTGTGGTGGTGAGAACTCTGAGGGGCAGTTTCATGGTCTGAATTGGAGATAATGCAGAGTACAGAAATTTCTAGAATTCCTACTAATAAACATATTTGGAGGAACCTAAATTATCCTGATATCTGAGCAAATATCATATTTTCTGTCATAAGTTTAAAAATTGCATATATCTCGACAATGATAGGAAAGGAAATTTGGATAGCAGAAGTAGATGGGTGTTACTGTCTTTGTCTCTATTATTATTATGCCTGTCTTCTGAAAAAAATTTTATTTTATATTGGCGTATAGTTGATTAACAATGTTGTGTTTCAGATGTACAGCAAAGTGATTCAGTTATACATATACACATATCTATTTTTCATGTTCTTTTCCCAATTAGGTTATGATAGAATATTGAGCAGACTATGCTACAGAATAGGTCCTTGTTGGTTATCTATTTTAAAAATAGCAGTGTGGACATGTCAACCCCAAACTCTCAGTCTATCCCCCTACCCCACCCTTCCCACCTGGTAACCATAAGTTGATTCTTTAAGTCTGTGAGTCTGCTTCTGTTTTGTAAATAAATTCATTTGTATAACTTTCTAAAAATTCCACCTGAAGTGATACACGATATGTGTCTTTCTCTGACTTACTTCACTTAGTGTGCTAATCTCCAGGTCTATCCATGTTACTGCAAATGGCATTATTTCATTCTTTTAATGGCTGAATAATACTCCATTGTATATATGTGCCCCTGACTTAGGTAAGAGAAAGAAAAGGGAGGAGGGGGTCTCAATCTAGGACACCTTCAGTTACGAGTTGCTTCTCTCTGTGACTGAGTACTGTCCCTTAAATGGGTAGTTTAGCATACTTCTCCAGTTACTTTTAACCAGCCTCTACTTCATGTAAACCAAGGACACGTATATTTGGGGACTAAGACACAGGTTGGAAAAATTCTGAAAATTATGTCAGTTAATAGCAAAACCTATCAAGAGACAAACAAACATAAAAATTCATTATTTTACTTCTGTACCTTGAAATCTCTTGCAGGTTCAAAAATTCACAAAGACATTATTTTCATTTTTGTTTAAGGTGTGATTACTGATTGGTTTCAGTTTAGTTATACATGAAAGTATTTTTAAGGAGAGAATGAAAAATCCTCCAGTAGATAAATTTGACATCTTCTATGCTATCATTTTGTTTTCAATATAAAGTCACTTAAGATATACTTATTTTTCTTCTTGGATCCTTTGTTCAAAGCATACACTTTAATATTCTATCTACAGAAATGTCATTAAGTCCACCATAACATTAGAGGCAGGCATTTATCAATTTCACAAAATAACAAAAGCTTGTATTCTTTTAGACATTGGTAATAACTAGATCATAAATAGAATGTTAACTAAATTTGAAGATGAGAAAACTAAATCTTAGAGAAGTAAAATCTCCCAAGAGCACACAGCTAGTTAGAGACAGAGGCTGGAGTCAAAATGAGATCTGTCTGCCCCAAATTATAAAATTTTGTTTCATTTATTCCAAAGTTAAAATACCCTCATAATCTAAAACTCTGATAATGTTCCTATGTTAGCACATAATAAAATATAAAATTAGCAGTAAGCATTTTCTAAATATTACTTATAACATATTCTCATAGAAAGGCTACCCTTTGTAGTTACTTTATACTCTTTTAGGTTTAGTTTTATCTAGATCATTGTTGCTCAAAATAAATCAAAGCAAAGAATTATATAAAAATACAAAAATTGGTTATTTATATCCAGTAGGGTTATGGGTTTAAAAAAATTCCTTTTTTTCTATTTCCCAAATTTCTGCATTTTTAAAATAGCTGCTGTAATTTAGTTGCCTATTATAAGCAAGTATATTATATACCTTTTCACTGCTATGCTGTCTCTGCTGGAATAGATTTAGTACCCAGTGAATACATGTTGACAAAATGAATGGATGAAAACAATGAACGAGCTGCACTAACTTTCTTCTATAAACTGTTTCTTTCTTTTTTTTTAATACTTTATTCTACGTTACAGTACTGTATTGGTTTTGCCATGCATTGACATGAATCAGCCACAGGTGTACACGATCTCCCAATGCGGAAGCCCCCTCCCACCTCCCACCCCATATCATCTCCCTGGATCATCCCGTGCACCAGCCCCAAGCATCCTGTATCCTGTATTGAACATAGACTGGCGCTTCGTTTCTTACATGATAGTATACATGTTTCAATGCCATTCTCCCAAATCATCCCACCCTCTCCCTCTCCCTGAGTCCAAAAGTCCGTTCTATACCTCTGCGTCTCTTTTGTTGTCTCACATAGAGGGTCATCATTACTATCTTTCTAAATTCCATATATATGTGTCAGTATACTGTATTGGTGTTTTTCTTTCTGGCTTACTTCACTCTGTATAATCAGCTCCGGTTTCATCCATCTCATTAGAACTGAATCAAATTTATTCTTTTTAAGGGCAGAGTAATACTCCATTGTGTATATGTACCACAGATTTCTTATCCATTCATCTGCTGATGGACATCTAGGTTGTTTCCATGTCCTGGCTATTATACACAGTGCTGCAATGAACATTGGGGTACATGTGTCTCTTTCAATTCTGGTTTCCTCGGTGTGTATGCCCAGCAGTGGGATTGCTGGGTCATAAGGCAGTTCTATTTGCAATTTTTAAGGAATCTCCACACTGTTCTCCATAGTGGCTGTACTAGTTTGCATTCCCACCAGCAGTGTAAGAGGGTTTTCTCCACACCCTCTCCAGCATTTATTGCTTGTAGACTTTTGGATCCCAGCCATTCTGACTGGTGTGAAATGGTACCTCATTGTGGTCTTGATTTGCATTTCTCTGATAATGAGTGATGTTGAGCATCTTTTCATGTGTTTGTTAGTCATCCGTATGTCTTCTTTGGAAAAATGCCTATTTAGTTCTTTGGCCCATTTTTTTGATTAGTTCGTTTATTTTTCTGGAGTTGAGCTATATAAGTTGCTTGTATATCTTTGAGATTAGTTGTTTATCAGTTGTTTCATTTGCTATTGTTTTCTCCCATTCCGAAGGCTGTCTTTTCACCTTGCTTATAGTTTCCTTTGTTGTGCAGAAGCTTTTAATTTTAATTAGATCCCATTTGTTTATTTTTGCTTTTATTTCCAGTATACTGGGAGGTGGATCATAGAGGATCCTGCTGTGATTTATGTCGGAGAGTGTTTTGCCTATGTTCTCCTCTAGGAGTTTTATAGTTTCTGGTCTTACATTTAGATCTTTAATCCATTTTGAGTTTATTTTTTTGTATGGTGTTAGAAAGAGGTCTAGTTTCATTCTTTTACAAGTGGTTGACCAGTTTTCCCAGCACCACCTGTTAAAGAGATTGTCTTTACTCCATTGTATATTCTTGCCTCCTTTGTCGAAGATAAGGTGTCCATAGGTGTGTGGGTTTATCTCAGGGCTTTCTATTTTGTTCCATTGATCTATATTTCTGTCTTTGTGCCAGTACCATACTGTCTTAATGACTGTGGCTTTGTAGTAGAGCCTGAAGTCAGGCAGGTTGATTCCTCCAGTTCCATTCTTCTTTCTCAAGATTGCTTTGGCTATTCGAGGTTTTTGTATTTCCATACAAATCTTGAGATTATTTGATCTGTGAAAAATACTGCTGATAGCTTGATAGGAATTGCATTGAATCTGTAGATTGCTTTGGGTAGTATACTCATTTTCACTATATTGATTCTTCCGACCCATGAGCATGGTATATTTCTCCATCTATTAGTGTTCTCTTTGATTTCTTTCATCAGTGTTTTATAGTTTTTGATATATAGGTCTTTACTTTCTTTAGGTAGGTATATCCCTAAGTATTTTATTCTTTTCGTTGCAATGGTGAATGGGATTGTTTCCTTGACTTCTTTTTCTACTTTTTCATTATTAGTGTATAGGAATGCAAGGGATTTCTGTGTGTTGATTTTATATCCTGCAACTTTACTATATTCGTTGATTAGCTCTAGTAGTTTTCTGGTCGAGTCTTTAGGATTTTCTATGTAGAGGATCATGTCATCTGCAAACAGTGAGAGTTTTACTTCTCCTTTTCCAATTTGGATTCCTTTTATTTCTTTTTCTGCTCTGATTGCTGTGGCCAAAACTTCCAGTACGATATTGAATAGAAGTGGTGAAAGTGGACACCCTTGTCTTGTTCCTGACTTTAGGGGAAATGGTTTCAATTTTTCACCATTGAGGATAATGTTAGCTGTGGGTTTGTCATATATAGCTTTTATTATGTTGAGGTATGTTCCTTCTATTCCTGCTTTCTGGAGAGTTTTTATCATAAATGGATGTTGAATTTTGTCAAAGGCTTTTTCTGCATCTATTGAGATAATCATATGATTTTTATTTTTCAGTTTGTTAATGTGATGAATTACATTGATTGATTTGCGGATATTGAAGAATCCTTGCATCCCTGGGATAAAGCCCACTTGGTCATGGTGTATGATCTTTTAATGTGTTGCTGGATTCTGATTGCTAGGATTTTGTTAAGGATTTTTGCATCTATGTTCATCAGTGATATTGGCCTGTAGTTTTCTTTTTTTGTGGTGTCTTTGTCAGGTTTTGGTATTAGGGTGATGGTGGCCTCATAGAATGAGTTTGAAAGTTTACCTTCCTCTGCAATTTTCTGGAATAGTTTCAGTAAGATAGGTGTTAGCTCTTGAAATTTTTGGTAGAATTCAGCTGTGAAGCCATCTGGACCTGGGCTTTTGTTTGCTGGAAGATTTCTGATTACAGTTTCAATTTCCATGCTTGTGATGGGTCTGTTAAGATTTTCTATTTCTTCCTGGTTCAGTTTTGGAAAGTTGTACTTTTCTAAGAATTTGTCCATTTCTTCCAAGTTGTCCATTTTATTGGCATATAATTGCTGATAGTGGTCTCTTATGATTCTTTGTATTTCTGTGTTGTCTGTCGTGATCTCTCCATTTTCATTTCTAATTTTATTGATTTGATTTTTTTCTCTTTGTTTTTTGATGAGTCTGGCTAATGGTTTGTCAATTTTATTTATCCTTTCAAAGAACCAGCTTTTTGCTTTGTTGATTTTTGCTGTGGTCTCTTTTGTTTCTTTTGCATTTATTTCTGCCCTAATTTTTAGGATTTCTTTCCTTCTACTAACTCTGGGGTTCTCTACTTCTTCCTTTTCTAGTTGCTTTAGGTGTAGAGTTAGGTTATTTATTTGGCTTTTTTCTTGTTTCTTGAGGTATGCCTGTATTGCTATGAACTTTCCTCTTAGCACTGCTTTTATAGTGTCCCATAGGTTCTGTGTAGTTGTGTTTTCATTTTCATTCGTTTCGATGCATAATTTGATTTCTTTTTGATTTCTTCTATGATTTGTTGATTATTCAGAAGGGTGTTGTTCAGGCTCCAAATGTTGGCATTTTTAATAGCTTTTCTCCTGTAATTGAGATCTAACCTTAGTGCATTATAGTCAGAGAAGATGCTTGGAATAATTTCGATTTTTTTGAATTTATTAAGGTTAGATTTATGACCCAGGATGTGATCTATCCTGGAAAAGGTTCCGTGTGCACTTGAGTAAAGGTGAAATTCATTGTTTTGGGGTGAAATGTCCTATAGATATCAATTAAGTCTAACTGGTCTATTGTATCTTTTAAAGTTTGTGTTTCTTTGTTAATTTTCTGTTTAGTTGATCTGTCCATAGGTGTGAGTGGGGTATTAAAGTCTCCCACTATTATTGTGTTATTATTAATTTCCCCTTTCATGCTTGTTAACATTTGTCTCATATATTGCAATGCGCCTATGTTGGGTGCATATATATTTATAATTGTTATATCTTCTTCTTGGATTGATCCTTTAATCATTATGTAGTGGCCTTCTTTGTCCCTTTTCACAGCCTTTGTTTTAAAGTCTATTTTATTGGATATGAGTATTGCTACTCCTGCTTTCTTTTGGTCCTTATTTGCATGGAATACTTTTTCCAGCCCTTCACTTTCAGTCTGTATGTGTCCGTTGTTTTGAGGTGGGTCTCTTGTAAGCAGCATATATAGGGATCTTGTTTTTGTATCCATTCAGCCAGTCTTTGCCTTTTGGTTGGGTCATTCAACCCATTTACATTTAAGGTAATTATTGATAAGTATGCTCCTGTTGCCATTTACTTTATTGTTTTGGGTTCGGGTTTATACGCCCTTTTTGTGTTTCCTGTCTAAAGTCTATCCTTTAGTATTTGTTGGAGAGCTGGTTTGGTGGTGCTGAATTCTCTCAGCTTTTGCTTGTCTGTAAAGCTTTTGTTTTCTCCTTCATATTTGAATGAGATCCTTGCTGGGTACAGTAGTCTTGGCTGAAGGTTGTTATCTTTCATCACTTTAAGTATGTCTTGCCATTCCCTCCTGGCCTGAAGAGTTTCTATTGAAAGATCTGCAGTTATTCTTATGGGGATCCCCTTGTGTGTTATTTGTTGTTTTTCCCTTGCTGCTTTTAATATTTGTTCTTTGTGTTTGGTCTTTGTTAGCTTGATTAATATATGTCTTGGGGTGTTTCGCCTTGGGTTTATCCTGTTTGGCACTCTCTGGGTTTCTTGGACTTGGGTGATTATTTCCTTCCCCATTTTAGGGAAGTTTTCAACTATTATCTCCTCAAGTATTTTCTCATGGTCTTTCTTTTTGTCTTCTTCTTCTGGGGCTCCTATAATCCAAATGTTGGAGCGTTTCATATTGTCTTGGAGGTCTCTGAGGTTGTCCTCATTTCTTTTATTTTTTTTTTTTAATTAAATTTATTTATTTTTAAATCCTCATTTCTTTTAATTCGCCTTTCTTTTTCCCTCACTGATTCATTTATTTCTACCATTCTATCTATTTCACTAATCCTATCTTCTGCCTCTACTAATATTCTACTATTTGTAGCCTCCAGAGTGTTTCTGATGTCATTTATTGCATTATTCATTATATGTTGACTCTTTTTTATTTCTTCTAGGTCCTTGTTAAGCCTTTCTTGCATCTTCTCAATCCTTGACCCCAGGCTATTTATCTGTGATTCCATTTTGATTTCAAGATTTTGGATCATTTTCACTATCTACCGGAATTCCCGGTAGATTCCCTATCTCTTCCTGTTTTGTTTGGTTTGGTGGGCATGTCTCCTGTTCCTTTACCTGCTGGGTATTCCTCTGTCTCTTCATCTTGGTTATATTGCTGCATTTGCGGTGGCATTTCTATATTCTATGAATTTGTGGAATTCTCTTTATTATTGAGCTTCCTCTCTGTGTGTGGGGTTATATCAGTGGCTTGTCAAAGTTTCTTGATTAGGGAGGCTTATGTTGTAGTTCTGGTGGGTGGAGCTGGATTTCCTCTCTCTGGAGTGCTGTGAAGTGTCTAGTAATGGGTTATGAGACGTCAATGGTTTTGGAGTATTTTGAGCTGCCTGTATATTGAAGCTCAGGGGCTTGTTCTTGTGTTGCTGGAGAATTTGTGTGGTATGTCTTTCTCTGGAACTTGTTAGCCCTTGGGTGGTGCTCAATTTCAGTATAGGTATGAAGGCGTTTGATGAGCTCCTATTGGATAATGTTCCCTGTATTCAGGAATTCTCTGATGATCTCAGGATTTGGATTTAAGCCTCCTGATTCTGGTTTTCAGATTTATTTTTACAATAGCCTCATGATTTCTCCATCTATACAGCACTAATGTTAAAACATCTAGGTTAATGATGATAGGTTTCTCCACCTTGAGGGTCGCCCCTAGAGGATCGCTGAGTTACTTGGGAGAGAGAAGAGGGAGGGGGTAGTTAGAGATGAGTGGTATGGGATGAGGTGGAATCAAAAGAGGAAAAAGCAAACTAGCCCGTAACTACTTTCTTGTGTGTGCTCCAAAGTCTGGACCTCACAGAGGTGGTCACAGAGTTATACATGGAAGAGGAGAGGGAGGGAAGTAGGTAGAGGTGGCCAGGAGGATAAAAGAGGGAGATGCAAAGGAGGGATACAGATCTGGCCAGTGACCAGTTCCTGAGAGTTCTCCACCTTCTGGTACACACAGAGATTCACAGAATTGGGTAGAGAAGAGGAGGGGGAGGGAGGAGACAGAAGCCACCTGGTGGAGAAAAGAGAGATTCCAAAGGGGAGAGAGTGGTCAAGCCAGTAGTCTTGCACTCATGTAAAATTGGGTACTGAAGATTAGGTTTTTAAAAGTACAAAATTGGCAACAAATATCAAAATGCTGAGATTAAGAATCTGGAGTAGAGATTGGATTTTCAAAGATAAAATATTAACGTAAAGAAGGAGAAGAAGAAAAAATTTTAAAAAAATGTAAAAAAAAGACTCCAGAATTATTAAAAGACAACAGCTTCCACCACCAAAAGGACTATATACGGCATTTTCTTTAAAGTTAGGTGTTTTTTTTTTTTGAAAAGTAATATTAGGTTATAGAAATAATAAATCGAAATATAGAGGACTTAAAAATTTAAGCAAGTTTAGAAAAAAACGAAAAGAAAAGAAAAAAATTATTTTCAAAAAAAATTTTAAAGAAAAAAATTCTTAAAAAAATATCATGCTTCCACATCAAACCCCCCCGCCCACCCATCAAGGTAGTAACGGTATGTCTGGCGCTTTCTCTGTCATTGTGGGCTGTGTGGGGTCGCTACCAAGGCAGTTCCCTGTTTGACTTCCTCTGTTTGACTTCCTCTGTTTGCTGGTCTCTTCGTGTCTGATTTCCGTCTTGACACAGGGATGGGGGTGGTGGAGTCTGCACTGGGCTTGCCCCTTCTCGCAGCGCACACCGCTCAGGCTGTCCGTCTGGGGCCTGCCCAAGGCTTCATGCACCTCCCGGTCCAAGCCGCTCAGGGAGCCCTCCGCTTTGTTCCCTTCCCAGGTCTGAGTAGCTAGGGAGTTTGGCGCGCGCAATTGTTGCGACTTCTGGGCTTTCCGGGTCGCTCAGTTTTCTGGGGGTACTGCTGGGGCTCTTTCTCCGGCAGATGATGACTGTTCAGAGCCCCCTAGAAGTCTTAATTAGCAAAGAAACCTGCTTGCAGTTTGGTAGGTAATGTCTCTCTTGAGCTGCGATGCCCTCTTCCAGCACTAAAGGCTCTGGCTGCCTGTCACCGGAGGGGATGGTCTGCAGCCGGCCTTTTCCGATCCATCCTTTGTTCTGTGCGTGGGCCTGTCGGTGTCCTATGTTCGAGCATTTCGCGTGTTAGCTATCCCACAGTCTGGTTTGCTAGACCAAGATAGTTTGTTCTAGCCACGCACAGACCCGATTCTGGCCCCGTTATGCCCCGATTCTCGAGAAAAGCCCTGCAGCCTACGTCTCTCGTGGCCCAATTCTTAGAAAGCACTGTCGCTGGCGCGCTCCTCCCTGCCCAACCCCCACTGCTACTGTTGGAAGCAGGCGTTTGCGCTGCTTATCCGCTGGGGGTTTTTACTGTTGAATTCGTAATCTGTTGGTTTTAATTATTTATTCTTCCTTCCTGTTATGTTGCCCTCTGTGCTTCCAGGGCTCGCCCCAGACACGGCTGTGAGAATGTTTCCCAATCTTAGGAGACCTCTCTTTTAAGAGTCTCTTCCCAGGACGGGATTCCCTTCCCAGGACGGGGCTCCCTCCCCTACCTCCTTTGTCTCTATTTTCGTCCTTTATAATTATTCCTACCTGGTTTTGAAGCCAATGATCTGCTTTGCTGGATGCCTGATGTCCTCTGCCAGCAATCAGAAGCTGCCTTGTGGAATTTACTCAGCGTTGAAATGTTCTTTTGATGAAGTAGTGAGGGAGAGAGTGTTCTCCCCATCCTATTCCTCCGCCATCTTTTTCCCCTGTCAAATTGTTTTTTTTTTTTTAAGTCATCTTTTAACATGAAGATACTTTATTATTATCATCCTTTAACATGAAGCAACTACAGGTCAGAATGGTTAAGTAACCTGTGTGAAATCAAACAGCTAGTAAGTAAGGAGCTGACATTTAAAAGCATTCTGTTCTATTGCTGTGATGATGGAGATTTTTAATTTTACATTTGGAGACTCAGTAATTCTGAAAGTTTAGCATGAACTCTTCTGGAAGGTAGGTAATACTGAATGGAACCAACTTGTTTCTAAGACAAGTGTTTGGCAGACTCAGATGAGCAGTTTGGATTTTTCCTCCAGTGAACACCCAGAGCCAGACCTCTCTCACCCCCTACTATGGGAACAACACCTCGGATGGAACAAGGGGGTTCTGGGAACTGTCTGCTGTCACGCTGGGAAATGTGGACCTGGGTGAATCCTGAATTCTCAGCTAATTTCCTAGCTACCAACATGTATTCAGTTTTTAAAATTAGAAAAGGAAGAAGAAACTAACTAAGCCCTTCCCGTCTTCAGACCAGCATTTTTCTGTATCAGTAAAGGCCGACAGAACCAGCAGGCCTCCACCTAATTGACTGTGCTGTGTTCTGGGCTCTCACTGGCTTTTTTCACTAAGGCGTAAGAACAAGCCCCAGATGGTTTCTCTAAACCTAACCTCCGTGCTCCAGGCCTTGGCCAGTCCATCTGTCCTTTCATGCCTATTAATAGATTTTTCACCTGAGCCCAAGAAGTCAGGACTGGAAATGTGCTTGTTTCATTGGTTCCTGTGTGGTCAAGAGATAAATCATTGAAGACCATTGGAAAGATTTAAGCCAAGCCGCGTCTCTTCCCAAAGATAGCAGCAGTGTCTGGCTGCGTAGCCTTGTGTTAACTCCTTTGTCTTGCTGTGTGAAGCAGAACTCTGAGAGAGATTCATTAGACCATATGTAAAGTTCCTTCATTCTCATTCTACATACAAGCGTTTCTGATTTTCTTCTACTACTTCCTCTATTCCAAACCTTGTTTTAATGATGATAATGATCGCATTAAATCTTCTGAATTATTTGCCCTTCAGTGGACAGATGTTACAGGCAATAAATGTTATGTTATAATATTCATGATGATAGTTTCCATTTTCTAGTATCACCAATCCTGTTAAGGTATGAATCAGTTCAGTTCAGTCACTCAGTCGTGTCTGACTCTTTGTTACCCCATGAATCACAGCACACCAGGCCTCCCTGTCCATCACCAACTCCCGGACTTCACTCAGACTCACGTCCATCGAGTCCGTAATGCCATCCAGCCATCTAATCCTCTGTTGTCCCCTTCTCCTCATGCCCCCAATCCTTCCCAGCATCAGACTCTTTTCCAATGAGTCAACTCTTCGCATGAGGTGGCCAAAGTACTGGAGTTTCAGCTTTAGCATCATTCCTTCCAAAGAAATCCCAGGGTTGATCTCCTTCAGAATGGACTGGTTGGATCTCCTTGCAGTCCAAGGGACTCTCAAGAGTCTTCTCCAACACCACAGTTCAAAAACATCAATTCTTTGGTGCTCAGCCTTCTTCACAGTCCAACTCTCACATTCATACATGACCACAGGAAAAACCATAGCCTTGACTAGACAGACTTTACTCGGCAAAGTAATGTCTCTGCTTTTGAATATGCTTTCTAGGTTGGTCATAACTTTTCTTCCAAGGAGTAAGCGTCTTTTAATTTCATGGCTTCAGTCACCATCTGCAGTGATTTTGGAGCCCCCAAAATGAAGTCTGACACTGTTTCCACTGTTTCCCCGTCTATTTCCCAAGAAGTGATGGGACCGGATGCCATAATCTTCGTTTTCTAAATGTTGAGCTTTAAGCCAACTTTTTCACTCTCTTCTTTCACTTTCATCAAGAGGGTTTTGAGTTCCTGTCCACTTTCTGCTATAAGGGTGGTGTTACCTGCATATCTGAGGTTATTGATATTTCTCCCGGCAATCTTGATTCCAGCTTGTGTTTCTTCCAGTCCAGCATTTCTCATGATGTACTCTGCATAGAAGTTAAATACGCAGGGTGACAGTATACAGCCTTGACGTACTCCATTTTCTATTTGGAACCAGCCTGTTGTTCCATGTCCAGTTCTAACTGTTGCTTCCTGACCTGCATACAGATTTCTCAAGAAGCAGGTTAGGTGGTCTGGTATTCCCATCTCTTTCAGAATTTTTCACAGTTTATTGTGATCCACACAGTCAAAGGCTTTGGCATAGTCAGTAAAGCAGAAATAGATGTTTTTCTGGAACTCTCTTGCTTTTTCCATGATCCAGCAGATGTTGGCAATTTGATCTCTGGTTCCTCTGCCTTTTCTAAAGCCAGCTTGAACATCAGGGAGTTCATGATTCACGTATTGCTGAAGCCTGGCTTGGAGAATTTTGAGCATTACTTTACTAGCATGTGAGATGAGTGCAATTGTGCAGTAGTTTGAGCATTCTTTGGCATTGCCTTTCTTTGGGATTGGAATGAAAACTGACCTTTTCCAGTCCTGTGGCCAACTGCTGAGTTTTCCAAATTTGCTGGCATATTGAGTGCAGCACTTTCACAGCATCATCTTTTAGGATTTGAAATAGCTCAATTGGAATGCCATCACCTCCACTAGCTTTGTTCGTAGTGATGCTTTCTAAGGCCCACTTGACTTCACATTCCAAGATGTCTGGCTCTAGATTAGTGACCACATCATCATGATTATCTGGGTCGTGAAGATCTTTTTTGTACAGGTCTTCCATGTATTCTTGCCACCTCTTCTTAATATATTATACAGATGACTATGTCTAAGAAAGAGTAACTAACTTGTCCACTTAACACACAGCCATGTTAATTGCAGAATAGGAACCTTCTTCTGTTATCAAACCTATGTTTATTTAAAACTATACCAAATTCTCAGTTACTGAAATTCATAGTCATAGCTTTAGCTGCTTAGTGCTTTTTTTCCTCTTCTGAAGCTTACTGTGGTTTGCAGCAAGGAGGATCACATGGTGTCCTGGAAAGAACAGGGTAAGGGGACATTGTGGGTGTATGCATTTTGAGCCTTCCATGTCTCCATTAAAAATGCCCATAGGATAAAAAGTATAAGAAAAAATAAAACTAGTGTCAACATGGGAGTCACTGAAAGATCACATTCAAAGCAAGAGCAAACATGCCAGCCAACCAACCAGAGAACGCATGTTCCAGCCAAATTAAACAATTTGGAAATTTGCCGCACTTTTATGCTCTGAAACAAATCATATAAGAATTATTTCCTATGTCTATATCAAGAGTATGTGATGTGATTAAAATGTCCCTGGTGGCTCAGATGGTAAAGAATTTTCCTGCAGTGCAGGAGACCTGGGTTTGATCCCTGGGTCAGGAAGATTCCCTGGAGAAGGGAATGGCAACCCACTCCACTGTTCTTGCCTGAAGAATTCCATGGACAGAGGAGCCTGGCGGGCCACAATCCATGGAGTTGTAAAAAGAGTGGGACATTACTGAGCAATTAACGTGTTCAATTTTCACTCATGCTGTAAAACATATCATATCATATAAGAATTATTTCCTATCTCTATATGAAGAGTATGTGATAGGATTAAAATGTCATAATGGAGAAAACATTTAATATTTTATATATTCCAGTTCTGATGAAAAATGACCATTTCCCTAGTCTTCAAGATTGATTTTAGTGGCTCTCTCAGGACATTATTCTTATTAAATTACTCTTTTGAATGGCATTGATGTCAACTGGTTTTTTTCATTCCCACTAGTCACTAATGTGATCTTGCAAATAAGAAAGCAATGATCTTAAAAAAAAAACCAAACTATTTCTTGATAATTCGGGCCTTTTCTCATTGTGTGAGGTAAAGAGTTTTGTGCTATTAACTCAGCAGTCTCTAAACATTTTTTTCATATATTTATAATAGAGAATTTTGGAAAATTTATCCCAATATATGACTATGTTGTGGCTGTTCAGTCACCAGCTCACATCCATCTCTTTGCAACCCCATGGACTGCAGCATGCGTGCCTACCCTATCTCTCACCAGTTCGCCAAGTTTGCCAAGTTCTTGTCCATCACATGGGTGATACCATCCAACCATTGCACCCCCTGTCACCCTCTTCTCCTCTGCCTTCAGTTTTTCCCAGCATCAGGGTCTTTTCCAACAAAGTGGGTATTTGCATAAGTATTGGAGCTTCAGCTTCAGCATGAGGCCTTCTAATGCGTATTCAGCATTGATTTCCTTTAAGATTGACGGGTTTGTTCTCCTTGCAGTCTAAGGGTCTCTCAAGAGTCTTCTCCAACACCACAATTCAAAAGCATCAATTCTTTGGCACTCCACATTCTTTATGGTCCAGCTCTCACAACCGTATGTGACTACTGGAAAAACCATAGCCTTGATGATAAAAGAACCTTTGTCGACAAAGGGATGCTTTGCTTTTTAAAATACTGTCTAGGTTTGTCATAGCTTTCCTGCCAAGAAGCAATCATCTTCTAATTTCATGGCTGCAGTATATGAATTTTGGATTGAGTCCTCCCCTGCATTGACCTGCTAGGAATAAGAGCACTCCCATTGAGTATATTTTAAACATTAGTAAACATACTTTTTTCTCTATTATTTTACATAGAAATAAATGTAATGGTAGTTGTAATATTTTCTTTTCACATCCTATTGATTTACTTTGTGCATCCTTTTATTTTTATACGAATACTACCCTTGTTGTTGTTGCTGTTGTTCAGTGGTTGTGTCCAGTTATTTGCAATCCCATGTACTGAAGCATGCCAGGCTTCCTTGCCCTTCACTATCTCCTGGAGTTTGCCCAAGTTTGTGTCCATTGAGTTGGTGATGCTAATTAACCATCTCATCCTCTGCTGCCCTCTTCTCCTTTTGACTTCAATCTTTCCCCACATCAGCCTTCCCTTAGGCTTCGGTAATCTGATATTTTCTCCCTAATTATCATATCCCACTTAGTTGCCTGCCAGATCAAAGCTGCTGTGAAGCCATCTTTTGAGGGTCCTGATATATACAGAGGGTGTGATATAGGGAAATGGCTTAGGGGAGTGACATTAGCTTTTCCCTAATATCTAGGGCTTCCCCACTGCCTTCCAAGGCCCAGTTATTAAAGCCTTTTCTTTTTCTCCGAGTTACTTAAGGCTAAACAGAAACCACTGATTTGAAAGCTAGTCATCCAGTCTACTAGCTTGTCTCAGAAATTTGTTGTAAATGATGCAATGAATAAACACACTAAAGAAAGGCATGGCATTTGTTTGCAGTTTCACATAGCAGACCATAAAAAATATATGTACTTGGCTGGCAGTAAAATCTATCAGAGTTTTTCAACAGCCCCATATTTTTACATTCCTTTGCTGCCACCAGCAGCTGCCTCTACATATGTTCCTTGATTTTATGGGTGCATTACAACAGCATCAAAGCTGTTGTAACATTGCAGGCACGTTTTATGGGGAGCGATTTCAGCACCATGCCATCCGGCTGGCCCACCCCGGCCTTCTGTTGCTGGAATGAATGGCAAAAGCATTTTATGAAAGGGATGAAGCATAAGATAGAGAGTGGGTGGCCCAAGATGAATACTGCCTTTCCTCCCTGCCAGAGGAAGGGGTTTGGCATTTACTTCCTTCAGCAACTCATCAGGGTAACCAACTTCCCTAGAGATGACCAGGACAAAGCATTGGAGCAGCCTCATTTCTTTGGGGAAATAGTCCCTGAAGAAGCAAGTTATGGCCTCCATAATGACAGCATGATCTGTGTCTGTGACTGAAGGGCAGGGTCTGTGTTCCATTATGTTGGTCAAATGAGTATCATTATTGTCATCACATGTAATAATTATGTAATGATGTCATTAATATTGAGTATTTAGGCTGTATATGTGGGCTTCCCAGGTGGCACTAATATAAAAGAACCTGCTTGCCAGTGCAGGAGACATAAAGACCCAATACCTGGGTTGGGAAGGTCCCCTGGAGGAGGGCGTAGCAACCCCCTCCAGTAGTCTTGCCTGGAAAACCCCGTGGACAGAGGAAGCTGGCAGGCTACGGTCCACAGGGTCGCACAGTCGGGCACATCTGAAGAGGCTGAGCACACACTCCTGCAAGCACAGGCTGTATCTCCAGGAGGGACGCATGTCTGAAGACATTGCATCTGGGCAGCTCCATTTTTCTCTAGATAGCAAATGAATGGATGATGGGTAGGTGGCCCTGCAATTCAAGTCCTTAAGGCCTCCAAACACCAAATCCTTTCCCCAGACTTACCTCTTCTTTCTGTACCGTACACAAACTTGAATGTGCCCAGCCTCTCCCTCCTGATAAAACATGCCAGGGACTGAGAGTAGGGAAGAAGGATGAAAGGATGTGTGTAAAAGAGGAGATGGAAACTTCGTTCTTGGCTTAGAGGACATTAGCTCATGTTGCCACCTTTAAGACTGAACAAAGACTCTTTGGAAGGAAGGCAGGAGACCCACTTAATGTTCTTGCTGAAATCATGGTTTAATGCAAGAATTTCTAGAATGGGATGTCAGCCTATACCAGTTCCAGTGTAGTAAAAGCCTGTATCCTGCAAGTGATCTTACATTTCAATTAACCAGATGTTATCTAACCACTGTGAGCATTACCTAGACGTTCATTGATTGATTTTAATTTTGAAACAGTACACATCCAAGCGTATATTCTCATTCAGCCTCTACCTCTGTGCTGAAAGCTGCCTGGAAATTTGCTGGTTTCTTGATGCTAATCAATCTTGAATACTTTTGACAGAAAAGAAACATAGCATTTATTGGTGCTGAAAGGGAGCCCAGAAATTGGCCAGCGCACCCTCAGTCCACCTTACATCTTACACAGAGGTTCAGAGAGAGGGAAAAGTGGTTTCTTCAGGGTACAAAGCAGGCTGAAGAAGCGGTCAGAAATGAAATCACTGGACACCTTTTCCACTGAATGTTTTCAAAGGCTTTTAAATTTAGACTTGAAAGTCAAAGTGTCCTTACCCTATAGGTTGTTACTTCTGATTTGCCTTTTATGCACTCAGACAGTCCTTCTCAAAACTAGTGAGTGTTTAGGGCATATTTTTCCAGGAGTGGTGATGGATTGGCATCAAGCCCATAGCAATCATCTCTGTCTTACATCTGTTGGGCCTGGACACACCTTTTGAACAGATACACAGCCTGTGTAGAGGTTCCATGTGCTCTTTCTGCCTTTTCTTTGCACCACCCTGAATATTTAACATTCTTTCCAGTGGCCCAAACATGACCTGGCTTCATCCCTGTGAATTTCTCTCCTGATATTTTAAACTTAAAAAAAAAAATCACAGACTCACTAGTATCCTGTTGTATCACAGGTATAACTCTCTTGGTCTCTTTTTGAATATAAGTATGTAAAAATCAAAATGTATACTGTCTTGACACTATTGGTTTAATTACTTCTCATAAACTTTTTACTTTTTAGGGGAATCGTCTGGATTTTTAATGCTTGGCATCTCTTTTTTCATAATACTCCTTTCTTCTACCACCACCTTGGTCGAAACCCCAAATTAGAAGGTTATCCTGGTTTGCATCTTCTAATGAGAGTGAAAGGAAAAAGAAACTTAAAAAAAATAAGAATAACTCAAGAAATAGACTCTACTCTAGGCACATTACAAATAGTTTTTTCATCTTTACAATACATTTTTAAATTCAGTGTTGTTTGGCATTTGACAGATGAAGAGGCTCAGGATACCTCAGTTACTCCTGCAGATTTTCATGGATAAGCAGTAGCACAGACAAGATTCCGACTCTTCCATCTAGCTTCCAAGCTCATGTTCTTTCTACTGCATCATGTGGCCAGGCTGTACCCAGAGTACATTTATATCATTTCTCTCATTTAATCCTCATGGTAACTCTCTGGGGTGTGTGTTTTATGTCCATTTTACAGACAAGGAAACTGAGGCTGAAAGGTGTTACACAATCTGTCCAAGGTCACTAAGCCAGTAAGCAGCAGAGCTGAGGTTCAAATTCAAGCTGGTCTAACTCCAGAGTCCATGCTCTTCCTAAATAACCATCTACCTTTTAAGTGATTGGCACTCCTGGTGGCTCAGCTGTTAAAGAATCTGTCTGCAATGCAGGAGACCTGGGTTTGACCCTGGGTCGGGAAGATCCCCTAGAGAAGGGAATATCCATTCTAGTGTCTTTGCAGGGATAATTCCAAGGACAGAAGAGCCTGGCAGGCTACAGTCCATGGGGTCCCATGGTTGGACAATTAAGTGACTAACACACAATCTGCATGTTAACTGCTGAGACAAGAGACAAGGAGGGGGGAAGTTTTGCAAAGTTTACAGCCATGGCTCACAGAGAGTCAGACCTGACTGAGGGACAATCAGTTTCTTTTAGGTGACATGTATTTATGGACTCTATTTGGATCATACTGCCAATTCTCAATTATTTGTTTAGAAATTAAACCATACTATCATTATTATTTTATCACAAAGGCAGTTAGCTATTTAGATACGTTCAAGCTATTTCCCTGATCTTCCTGAATGGTGGGGAATAAATGAAGAACTGAAGAAAGATATGGAGCTGTTTAGCCAGAAGAAATGGCAACCAAGGGAAGAAGCGACTGAGATTTCCAATTTTTTCAAGGGTTACCATATGGAGAAAAGATTCACTTTTATTCTAAATGACTTAATAGATTAGAAGTCTAACAAATGATGAGCATAAGCTACAGGGGAAATATTTTGGATGAACATAAAGAATATAAAGCTTTCTAGAAGTTGGAGCTGTCCCAATATGGAATAGGCCATCTCGGAATGTGGCAGTGTTTAGGAGTTGCAGGGCAACCACTTGGCAAGGCCACAGTAGGAGAGATCTGCTGACGTTTAAGGTCCTTGAGATTGGATGATTTTCTGACATAGCTTTGCATCCCAGAGTATTCATTACTGGATGCTTGCCTGTTTCTGCAAAATCTGGGATGCATTCCGTAACAGTTGGCACAGGTGGTTTCGGGAAAGGGAGAGCCAGGGAGGGTGGATCTCTGTCTCAGTCTTCATCAACCCTGGGAGTGTCAGTCCACAATCCAAAGGAATGAAATGCTTCAGTGCCAAGAGTCATCAATGGGCCTTCTCCAAGTCCTCGGCAGAGAGAGGGAGGCGGTACAATCTGCAGTGTTCCTTTTCATTTATATTTTCCTGTGTCTTGCTGTTACAATCATCAGAAAAGAAGAAACACTCCCTGCCTGTTGTTTCCGAAAGCACACAAAGTAACTAAAACTCCAGTTTTGAGTGAGGTTATCATTTGCAGCATGATACATTTCTTTTTTTTGTTTGAATAGCAATCACAAAATTATTATATATAACAATGGTAATAGTGATGAAATGATAATGGTCATTTATTGGGAGGTTAGCTTTTAAAGAATCTGCCTGCAATGCAGGAGACCCTAGTTTGATTCCTGGGTCAGGAAGATCCCCTGGAGAAGGGATAGGCCACCCACTCTAGTATTCTTGGCCTTTCCTGGTGACTCAGGCAGTAAAGAATCCACCTGCAATGCAGACCTGGGTTCAATCCCTGGACTGGGATGGTTACCTGAAATGAACGGCTATCCACTGCAGTATTCTTGCCTGGAGAATTCTGTGGACAGAGAAGCCTGGCAGGCTACAATGCATGGGGTCACAAAGAGTCAGACATGACTGAGCAACTTTCACTTCATTCACTTACTGTTATTTTAAGTCTATTTATTCCTGATTTCTTTTTAAAAAAATTATTTATTTTAATTGGAGGCTAATTACTTTATAATATTGTAGTGGGTTTTGCCATACATTGACATGGATCAGCCATGGGTGTACATGTGTTCCCTATCTTGGACCCTCCTCCCACCTCCCTCCCCATCCCGTCCCTCAGGATCATCCCAGTGCACCAGCTCTGATTTCTTACAGAGTCCCACAGTAAACTGTAAAAAGCTTCTGCATCAAGGTCGCACAGCCATGCAATGGCAGAGCAAGGGTTCATATCTAGGTCTGTTTGATATCAAAGCTTGTGCTCTTTTATTTTTGTTGCTAATAATTTTCCATCATTTATGGTATTTCTTATTCTTTATTTAATCATCCTAAGTTGCTTTAGTTGTGTCTGACTCTTTGCAATGCTATGGATTGTATGGACCCTATGGACCGTATCTCACCGGGCTCCTCTACCCATAGGATTCTCCAGGCAAGAATACTGGAGTGGGTTGCTTGTTATTTCCTCCTCCAGGGGAAATGCCTAACCCAGGAATTGAACCTGCATCTCGTATATCTCCTGCACGGAGGTGAGGTGAAGTCGCTCAGTCGTGTCTGACTCTTTGCGACCCCGTGGACTGTAACCTACTAGGCTTCTCAATCCATGGGATTCTCCAGGCAAGAATACTGGAGTGGACTGCCATTTCCTTCTCCAGGGATCTTCCCGACCCAGGGATCGAACCTGGGTCTCCCGCATTGGAGGCAGACGCTTTAACCTCTGAGCCACCAGGGAAGATTTTTTCTCCTGCACTGGCAAGTATCTTCTTTACCACTAGCGCCACCTGGAAAGCCTCCTTTATATAATGAGGTTTGTTACTATTTCTCTATTAGTAGGTTGTATCTTTTGGATGAGATGCTAAGAAAGAAGGTCTCTTCTGAGGATGTTTCTCAATCAAGTGGGCTGTCCATCCATACCCACCCAGGGCAGCAAAAAGAACATTGCCCCCCGTCTAGTTGCATGATTTCCTTCTCACCCTAAATGTCTTTGTTTCGTAAATTGAAAGGCTGTCTTAATTTGTGTTCCTTGAGAGCAGAACCTGAAACAGGTACTTGGGAGGAAGGAGGGTTTTTTAGGAGGTGATCTTAGGGAGCAGATGTGAAGGAGTAAGGAAGGGAGAAAAGCTGACAGAAGGGGAACATTACTGAGGTCACTGCTGTAGGCAACAGAGTTCACTTCTGATATTTCTGAGCAGCCTGCCTGATGTGGCCCACGGTCATCCACCCGGAAGATGGGAGGCTGGAGCACCCACCCCACACTCTTATCCCCTGGTTGCTGAGAGTCGCACCCAACAGTTAGTGCTCGCATGATACTTAGTGAGCTGACCATGGAGCAGAACATGGAAAGGAAAGACATGTGCTTGCGGTGGGAAATGGCATCAGACTGTCCATCCCACTTGCAGTTGAATTGCTGTTGAATTTCTGCATAGAATTTTGAAATTCATGCAGTTTTTGATCTGGAGTTATATGCAACCACTTAGCCTAATTCCAAGGCTTCCCTGAATAATTGGTAAAGAATCCACCTGCAATGCAGGAGACCCAGGTTCAATCCCTGGGAGTGGAAGATCCCCTGGAGAAGGGAATGGCAACCCACTGCAGTATTCTTGCCTGGGAAATCCCCTGGACAGAGAAGCCTAGCGGGCTATAGTCCATGGGGTTGCAGAGTCAAACTCAACTGAGCATCTGAACATAACCTAGCTCCTTTTTTTTTTTCCCCCAGTGGTGAGAGCTGAGGTCCAAAAGGGAAATCATTTATCTAAGACCCACAGTGAATTAGTGGGTAAACTGAGCCTCAAATTTGCATTCCCTGCACTCTGGCCTCTGTATCTATGGGTCCATTTCCTAGCTGATGCTAATTAGTGCCTAATTATTGACTACTTTCTCTTTGTAGCCTGGAAGTTCTGAAGATGGTTATCTCATCTAAAAGCTTCTTGAGCCTTTTCAGAGGCTACCCCAACAGGGTTGCCTTATCTGTGTTTGCTAATTCCTCTCTAGACTCTAGGATAAGAGGCATCAGGATGATAATTAGGGAGAGGCAGGTGGCTCCTTCTCCAGGACTGTGCCGTCTCTCATATGCTCATCTCTGCCCCTTGTAATCCTCTCTGCCATTGCCAGCTGCATTTGCATATATCTACTGTGCACAGCAAAGTCTCCGACAGTGATGACGAGGGATTGCCAGAACATGAAATCCAATAAGGCGACAGAGTTCCATCTTCTGAACTAAGAAGCCTGGTAATTAAGACAGTATTTACAATGCAATAAAAGCAGAGCTAATTACTGGCAAATGAGATTGAGACGATGCTGTCTCCCAGTGAAACTAGACTGGGATCAGCCTTCACTCTAAATCCTCCAACTGACTCCTTTGTTAATTATGATCTTCATAATTCCCTTCTTGGCAATACTTGCCTAATTTATTACTGCTCAACAGAAAAGAATTAATGGAAACTGAGGTAGGAGTGATAGGGAGAGCTCAGAATGACTGTTGAACAGGAGAATCACTAACACAGAAATAAAGACCTGGAAGAAGAGAGGGCTGTTGGTAAATACTCTTAAGGCAAAATGAGGTCATTCTTGCCAATAAGCTCCAGGACACGATCCTTTGCTGAAGTGCAATGGGGATTTCTGTTTGCTAACAGCTTCCTGTCCATACACAGTTCTCCCGGTGGCTCGGATGGTAGTGATTCTGCCTGCAGTGCTAGGAGAACTGAGTGACCCCTGGGTCCGGAAGATCCCCTAGCAAACTACTCCAATATTGTTGCCTGGAGAATTCCGAGGACAGAGGAGCCTGGCGGGCTCCAGTCCATAGGGTCACAAAGAGTCAGACACAACTGAGTGACTAAGTTTTTCCTGTCCACATACAGGTGTGGCACATTAGGAGCTATCTATTCTTCATCTTCATTATTAAAAATATGTCCTGGGTTAGGGATCTTTTACATGGTGCTGTGGCTCATCAGTACTCTCTAAAGAATGCCAGTATAACTACCTTGCTCTCAAAATGCCTGAAGTGAATGGGTAGCCTTTCCCTTCTCCAGGGGATCTTCCCAACCGAGGGATCGAAGCCAGATAGTCCCACACTTCACGTGGATTCTTTACCAGCTGAGCCACCAGGGAAGCCCATGAATAGTGGAGTGGGTAGCCTATCCCTTCTCCAGGGGATCTTCCCAACCCAGGAACTGAACCAGGGTCTTCTGCATTGCAGGCAGATTCTTTACCAGCTGAGCTACCAATTTCAGTATCTGAGGCAGTATGGTGTTTAGTAATACCTTTGGCATGAGAGAAGTGTTTGAGGGATCAGAGAAACAAGGAAGCATTTTGACATCAGACTTCAGTCGCGGGCTTGGGACCAAGCAAGGGCTTTATGGCAGTATTTCCCAACAAAGGAACTGATATCTTGGTATTTTCCTGGACAGTCTCGTGTATCCCCTTTAGATTTCTCATCCCCTTCCACTGAAAGATCAAATCTCCAGTCCCTGTGACCACAGCAAACTTCCCAGGCTTCACGTGCATATTTAATCCCCATCAGCAACTCTCCTACCCTGAGGGATGAGGGTGGGCTGAGAACCCCTGCATCCTCTAGTTCTTAGGGTGCTGGGGATGTGGCAGGAAGGGGTGTCTCAAAGGCCATTGAGAATACGGCTATAGAGAGGAGACCTGGACTCAGGGATCTGTGCTAGGGATGTAGCCTCCTTCTCAGTTCCACTGCATGTTATATTCAGAAGAGAATCTTCTTACTGCAGTCCCTCTTCATGAAGCGAGTAGGGCCGATTTTCTTATATCTGTGCGCCTTCTCATTCATGCCACCATATGCTAGGTGGCAAGGTTTAAAAAAATCACGCCACAGGTGGCCTGTCCATGGCTCAGTCCAGTGTGGCCTAGTGGCACACATGTGGGACAACTTCCAGAATCAATGGACGGCTTCCTTAGTTTGTATAGTGAGTGAGTGGATTACAGTATGTCCAAATACATATTTTGGTTTTGTGCTTCTAAAAGGAGATTGTATTCTCAGAGCCAAGTAAGTCAGAGGTGGCTATTCTCAGGCATTTCAAATTCCACGTGTGCTTTTGTGTCTCTCGTTTGTTGGGAGAGCTCAAATGTGGCAGTGTGCTGAGCCTTCCGTTCCCCTTCAGTAATGCTTCAGGGGTAAGTGCTGCGAATAATAGATGGCCCTTGTGATTCAGTGCCAGCAACAGCTCCATATCTGAGTGTTTCCGCATGATGCATGGGAAGAACATGTGTGTTTCGAGTTAGATAATTGTATATTTCAATCCCGTCTCTACCACTTGCTAGTAGAGGAACCCTCGGAAATTTACTCAACTTCTCTGAATCTTAGAATTTGTAAAGCTTTTCTTGCAGGAGAAGACAATTCACTACAAGTGAAGTGTCCGGGACAAAGCCCAGGCTATAGTAGCGGTTCACTGTTCCATGGCTGTTGATCACCATAAAAATAAATTAGATACAGTGTACGCAAGCATGGCCGATTGACTCTTCATTATTGACTGCTGCTAATAGTGATAAACCAAATGGGTGTTATGCACTGTCTAGGAGAGCAAAGCAGGGGCCAGCAGGGGCCACTCCTCTTTTCCAGCCAGCATCCTTTGGCGTGTGGCTTTAAACATAGGGCTGTGTGAGGCAGTGTGGCATATTTTGTCCTCCCTAATTCCAGGTTTGCCTCTTCCGAATTCTATATGTTTAAGGGAAGTTTTTTCTATCCTAATATACCTTTCCTTCTTTGTAAAATAAAAGTATCCCAATAGCTCTCTCTGGGTAATTGTGTGGATTAAATGTGACGACAAATCAACAGCTGCAACATTTAATAAATACGAGTTGCTCAGTACAAGTAAATTTTCTTTATCTTCCTGCTCAGGTTTTATCTGTGCAAGATTTTCAATAGACAGTGTTGGTCTTTGCCTTGATTTCCTTGCTTCTCTGCACTTTTCTCTTTCAGTGTATTGAATTTTCTGGTCTCTGAGGCACCCTACAATAGTCCATCCACATTAAGGTGAAGGGAATTTCTTACTTAGCTGTCTCTTCCCATTTGGTACACAGAGGGTGAACCCTGCCTCTATGACTGTTAAAAGGTAATAGACGTTTTATGATCACTGAAACAGTGACAGTGTATCAGGGTCAAGTGAAAGAAGTACTTTCGGTCATTTGGAGCCAATACTGGGCCCCTGGATACGTCGAGCCACAGGGAGGGAGGTTGGACTGGAGTTCATCACATACATGAGTGACAGTAATTCAGGACAACAGCAAGGCGACACAACAACCTGGACTGAGTTTAGCATAAGACAAACCTCAAACAATAAGCCAGAAGGAAATAAAGAAGGAAAAGTTTATAGGATCTGTAAATTTCATAGGTTTATCATAATGTTTTACAGGTCTACGATTTTTCATCTCAAACTGTTAGGGGCAAATGTGCTTTGAAATTCAAAGTTTTCAGGTTTAGAAAGGTGCATATAGAGCATGTTATACACCACTCCTGGCAAAGTCCGGGGCAGCACCCCATTATCAAACACACTATTATTTTCTCTGCAGAGCAGATACATATTCACACTAATTAGAGTAAACAAAGATTAAAAATAGCCTTATGTTAGTCCAGGTCAGGTTTTTCCACTGAATGAGATCAAGTCAGGTTACATTTTGACACTATAGAAATCAGAAAAATAGTTTCTGGCTTTCGGAAGTTTTTGCATTTTTGCATTGTTAATAATGGACTGTAAACCTGCATTAGACAGCAGAAATTATTAACAGTTTAATGGAAAATTATGGTCAGGGGCGTCTCAGGTGGCATTAGTGGTAAAGAATATGCCTGCCAACGTAGGAGACATAAGAGATGTGGGTTCTTTCCTTGAGCTGAGAAGATTTCCTGGAGTAGGATTCTTCACTCCAGTATCCTTGCATGGAGAACGCCATAGACAGAGGAACCTGGAGGGCTACAGTCCATGGGGTCGAAAGAGCTGAATATGACTGAAGCGCCTTAGCATGCACGGTCAGATGGGAGTCAAGATAACAAGACTTCTCACATTCTGTTATCCTTGTACCAGAGTTCATCTGTCTGTCCAATAAATACTGAGTGACACCAACAGCCTGCCAGGCAGTGGATATGACAGTAAACAGGATGGACGAGTCCATGCGAATGTGCGTGTCCTGCCATGGGCCCAGGCACTTCCTCTTTCTCTTTTAGGTAGAGGAACTGTTACCTGTCATCTGCTTTTACCATTTCTGTAAGATTATTTCTGTGAGATTTCACCTTTACTATAATATTATTTCTGTGAGCTTTCACCCTTTCTGGGCTTATCCAGGAAGAAAAAGTAGTTTTCTCCTCTGTGAGCCTAGGGTGCTTGGCTCATGCTTCTATTCTACCATGTGACTCAGTTCGATCTATTCTTTTCCCATCCGATTCCTCAAATAAAATGTGACCACTTGAGAAAAAGGAATTTTAGAGCTTAATCTAGGGCTCCACGCATAGTAGGTGCTCAACAAATATTTGGTGAATGAACATTTGTTCTTCTGGATGATGGAAACACCTTTATATCTCAATTTTATTGAATTATGCAGTGGGGAAAAGAATTTAGCCACTCTCCCTTTTTCTGGCTCCCTGGTGGATTGGATTCATTTTATTCTGAATTGTTAAGTTCAGTTCAGATCAGTTCAGTTGTTCAGTATGTATGACTCTTTGTGACCCCATGGATTACAGCATGCCAGGCCTCCCTGTCCATCACCAACTCCCGGAGTTTACTCAAACTCATGTCCATTCAGTCGGTGATGCCATCCAACCATCTCATGCTCTGTCATTCCCTTCTCCTCCTGCCTTCAATCTTTTCCAGCATCAGGGTCCTTGCAAATGGGTCAGTTCTTCACATCAGGTGGCCAAAGTATTGAAGTTTCAGCTTCAGCACCAGTCTTTCCAGTTAATATTCATGACTGATTTCCTTTAGGATGGACTAGTTGGATCTCTTTGCAGTCCAAGGGAATCTCAAGAACCTTTCCCAATACCACAGTTAAAAAGCATCAGTTCTTTGGCGCTCAGCTTTCTTTATAGTCCAACTCTCACACCCATACATGACTACTGGATAAACCATAGCTTTGACTAGATGGGCCTTTGTTGACAAAGTAATGTCTCTGCTTTTTAATATGCTGTCTAGGTTGGTCATAGCTTTTCTTCCAAGGAGCAAGCATCTTTTAATTTCATGGCTGCAGTCACCATCTGCAGTGATGTTAGACCCAAGTAATAAAGCATGTTTTTAGCAGCACCTACTAGTGGGAGAACAACCCTGGGATTTCTTTAGAAGGAATGATGCTAAAGCTGAAACTCCAGTGCTTTGGCCACCTCATGCGAAGAGTTGACTCATTGGAAAAGGCTTTGATGCTGGGAGGGATTGAGGTCAGGAGAATAAGGGGATGACAGAGGATGAAATGGCTGGATAGTATCACTGACTTGATGGACGCAAGTCTGAGTGAACTCCGGGAGTTGGTGATGAACAGGAAGGCCTAGCATGCTGCAATTCATGGGGTCTCAAATAGTCGGACACAGCTGAGCGACTGAACTGAACTGAACCAGCAGAGAATTACCAATAGTGATGATAATTTTACCTTTCCTCCTGATTTTGCTCTATAACATTATTATCCTTTTGCAGTATCAGATATTAAAATCATATTAATAATCAAGAATTATATTAAACTGTTTAAAAGTTGAATAATATAATAGCACATTTAGGTTAGTAGCACCCTTTGGGGATAATCACCAAGAACAAACTTAGCCCCTTGCTTCTCTGGAAATACAAAGACAATATTGTTTTCTAGGAGATTAATTATGATGATGATATCTTGGAATATGCAATAAAATCAATGTTGTTTGGTTGTCTAAGATTTTGAAGTTGCAAATTAAAAGTTAAAATGGTGGACTCACTCACCCGAGGCAGGGCAGAAGGGCTCCATACTTTGGCGGTAATGTCTTTCACACATGAGGAGACTCTCTGAGTGAACTGGAGACCACCTGGTTCCTACGAGAAGTCAGGACTTTAAGGGCCTAAGGTATGCATCATGTCCTCAAGGACAATCATGTTAGCATACTTTCTGGGACTTCCTGCTTACTGCGTCATGAATTGTAAAAGAAGATACTAGGAACTCATCCTTTAACCTTGCTCTTTGTAAGCTCAGAAGAGACTTTTCCCATTAGGAGGCAAGGCCAGGCTTGGCCTTTGTGCTCTCACATATGTAATTTCTCTTCCTGGAGGGCCCTCTTCTCTTAAAGTGTTAATCTACCTAGCTTTTATTTTTTTTCCTTAAAATTACCAGTTGAGATCTTCCCATCTCAGTAAAATCTTCACTGAATCTCAATAGTCCTCCTTTGCCTTCCAAGCCATCTGCATTTCTGTTACAGCCCTTGTCTTACTGTGATTACATTAAAGTTGACTTTAAAAATAACACCCCACTGGAAAGGTCTTGAAGGCAGGAATTGTGTCCTCCATAGTTCTAACATCTAGTGTTGGGCCTGGAATATATTAAAAACACAGCAAATGCCTGTTGAATGGAAGAATATAAGAATAAATGAGATTGAGTATAGAGAGTGAAGGAGATAACTCATATTGAATTTTTTTCACTATTTGTAAATTGCTTCAGTAAAAGGATTTGCTAGAGAAGTGCCTACTGCAAAATTGGGGGATTTTCTTGAGATTGCAATTATCTCTGCTAACCAAATCTTTCATTCACGTGGATTAGGAGAGGTGACTGAGGAATGAGTTTTCTCCAAGGATTGATTCATTCTTTAATGTATTATTCCACTTGCCAAATATACAGTGTGCAATTAACACTCTCAGTGAAAGTTAGTTTAGTGGTGAAATACACTATGGTGAAGGTGAAATCGCTCAGTCATGTCTGACTCTTTGCGACCCTGTGGACTGTAATGTACTAGACTTCTCCGTCCATGGGATTCTCCAGGCAAGAATACTGGAGTGGATTGCCATTTCCTTCTCCAGGGGATCTTCCTGACCCAGGGATCGAACCCAGGTCTCCCGCATTGGAGGCAGACGCTTTAACCTCTGAGCCACCAGGGAAGCCTCGAAATACACTATGGGTAAAAAAAAAGATGAGTGAAAAAATGATTCATATCATCAAGGAGTTTATGTAGTAAGGGGAATACAGTCCTTTCTTGGATGGAATATAGTAAAATGCTATATTTTACAAGGGTTGTAAGGATTCATTAAAAGAAAGAGAATTCCCTTGTAGTAAGAGGTCAGGGAAGATGTTTCTAAAAGAAGTATTTTTATAGTTGGAATTTGAAGAAAGGTCTAACAGAGGCATAGAAACCAACCAGTAGGCAATACACGTGTGGAAGTCTATACTGGTCATTGTCTGGAAATGGCAAGTAGCATAACCTTTTAAATTATAAATTTCAGAGTAGGATGCTGATGGGGACAATGCTGGAAAGATGGTTTAATCTTCTAGATTAGAGAAGACACAGAATGTTAAATTAAGGAATTTGTATCTTACTTTATAGGATTATGGGGGCTTCTCTGATGGTTCAGTGGGTAAGGACTCCTCTTGCAATACTGGAGACACAGGAGATGTGGGTTGGATCCCTGGGCTGTGAAGATCCTTTGGAGAAGGAAATGGCAACCCACTGCAATATTCTTGCCTGGGAAATCCTATGGACAGAGGAGCTTAGTGGGCTACAGTCCATGGAGTCACAAAAGGTCAGACATGACTTAACACCTAAGCACACAAGACTTTGATGAAAGGAGTAGCACCCAAATCCTGTTTTAAGGACCTTTGATCTATTGAAAGGGGGAATATATATCAGAGTGGCAGACATAGGAGACAAGGAGGTCTCTAAAGAGATCTTGAAAGAAGTCTAGGTAAAGAGGATAAATGAGCCAAGAGGGCAAATGACAAAGACAAAGAGTGGAGAGAAATCATAGGACTTGGTGATTTGACATTGAGGGAGATGCTGAGACAAAGATACCTCTGACATTGTGATTGTATGAGACAGTGATGGCTGTGATTGTTCAAATCATGAAGGGAAATAAGGAAACAGAGAGAAACATGAGGATAAAGGACATGAATTCTACATGATTCATGAAAGATCAGTCAAACCCAGTAAAAACTCAGTAGGTTGGAGGTGGCAATTAGAAACACAGTTTTTGATTAATCACATGTGGATTATACTGCCTACTGTCCATGAACTTGGTTGATGGCAGCAGAAGACGACTGCTGTGTCATAGTATCACTTGACTTGACCAGGAAGCCTAAAAACTAGGCTCAGTGTCTTCCCAGGTTATAAAGACTATGGTAACCAAGGCTTATGAAATGGGAATTGTGGCCACTCTAGTGACCAGCACTGTGACTCCTCAACTTGGCAGAGAACACTTTTAAAATCTAGGACAGATCCTTAACATACTCAGAACATCCTCTCCACCCAAACACTCATCTTGGATTTGCCATGGAAATCTTCTTTGACTCAGCCTTGTCCCCTTTGATAATGAAATTTCAGCTCTTCGCTCTTGTCACTGCCTGTGGCAACTTTGTCTTGCTCACTGGTTCATGCTTATTTTAACTGCCCTATGCATTTCTTGACTTATGATACATCTCTTTTGGATCCTCTCATCCCCCTCTACAAGTGTTGGAATTTTGCAGTTCCATCATTTCTTTTTGCAGTCATATCTGACCATGTCCTCGTTGAATGATTCTTAGTGAATGATTTCAATATTGAGCTCCCAACTATATTGTAACAATCAGCACATAAACAAAAGCTAATAGCAGTCAATTACTTAGGATGGAGGAGTCAATATATTTTACTTTGCATGCTAGCTTTAGTAAAATGGAAGTGGCATTTTAGAGCACTGGGTTGAGAAATATTTCTGTACTCAGTGGAAAAGTGTACCATAATTGATTAATGTGTTCCTTGTATACATGAAGACAGATAGCATTCATGCCGAAACATCTCGTTCTTATCTAGAGAGCTAAGGGTAAAATATGAAAATAGAACCCTGGGAGGTTTTTTGCCAATAAGTGTGATGGTTATGTTTTATGTCCTTTTGGCTAGGCTGTGATATCCCGCTGTTTGCCCAAAACCCTGTCTAGATATTGCTGGGAAGGTCTTTGTAGATGTTATTAACACCTACAATCAGTTTGGCTTTTAAGTGAAAAAGATTACTCTCAGTCATGTGGGTAGGTCTCATCTAATCAGTTGAAGCCCTTAAGAGCAGAAACTGGGGCTACTCAGAAAAGAAATTTCATGTCAAAACTTAACACAGAAGTCCTTCCTGAAACTTCCAGTCTGCCAGCATCCCTGACTGATACTAGGAAATCAAGCTAGAGTCTGACAAGTCAAATCCTAGTTATTCCTCTAATAAAATAGTGATGCCTGCTACTATTTTGGACAACAGAAGAAGAGTAGTGTTTATTATCCATGAAGCAGCTACATCCAGGGACTAAAGTTCTCCTTTGCATACCTTGAAACTGTGGTGATGCCATATGATGGGGAAATGGGATTTATTGATCCAGAGTAGACCTTGGCTCTGCAAGTACATCTTGCAGCTACCCATGCCTCCTGTACTGGTAACATGAGTGACAGAGTTCAGAAGTGTTGATTAGATGGAATATGACAAATGGCAGACTTCTTTCCCTTCATATAATATACTCCTAAAGGCTTAAGTGACCCTTGGAGTTCTCCGCAAAGTTTGCCATTTTCTGTTACTCAGTCATTTTCTTTCCATGTGACCTGCAACAGCTGTTCTTTCACCAATTAAACAATTTCTTCCTGATAAATTAAAAACATTTCTAATTAAACGGTATAATGAAATCATCAATCTATGTTACTGAAGCAAAACTGTAATGTAATTAGTTATTGATACCACAAAACAGGGCTCAGTTAGAATGAGAGTAGGGTGGGTGGGAGACTCTAGGATTCTCACAAGGCACATGGCCATTGTTGGAGGTACCTAACTGATTCATCTGGTTGTTTTCCTAAAGGGCAGTTGTTACGTTAACATGGTCCACGGAAGTAGTATAATAATATTGTTTTTTTTTTTAATGTAAAATGACAATTCTCAATAGTACCAGGGACAGGATGACATTTTCCTTGGGTAATCTCAGCAATAAATAATTTCCAGGGAAAGAAAAATTGGTTTGAGAAATGAATGAAAATTCTGGAGGAGAAGGCAATGGCACCCCACTCCAGTACTCTTGCCTGGAAAATCCCATGGATGGAGGAACCTGGTGGGCTGCAGTCCATGGGGTTGCTAAGAGTCGGACACAACTGAGCAACTTCACTTTTTTCACTTTCATGCATTGGAGAAGGAAATGGCAATCCACTCCAGTGTTCTTGCCTGGAGAATCCCAGGGATGGGGGGAGCCTGGTGGGCTGCCGTCTATGGGGTTGCATAGAGTCAGACACGACTGAAGTGACTTAGCAGCAGTGAGGAGAACTTTGGGGGCTTCCTCAGTGGCTCAGCTGGTCAAGAACTGAACTTGCCTGAGCTTGGAGAGGCAAGAGACAAGGGTTCGATCCCTGGGTCCAGAAGATCCTCTGGAGAAGGAAATGGCAACCCACTCCAGTATTCTTGCTTGGAAAATCTCATGGACAGAGGAGCCTGGCAGGTTTACAAAGAATTGGACAAGACTGAGCACACACGCCAGGCAAGCAGAACTTTTCTAGTTTGACTTTCATTGTTTTTCCATGGAAACTGTGGTAGTGAGTGCTGCTTGATAGCTGGAATGAACTCATTATTAATTTTGTGCATTCCATCTTAGCTACCCAATATATACAGAAAGTAGTCAGTAATTGCTCACAGGATGAATGCCTTGGTGTTTAGAGTAATTGTATTAGGCAGCTCAGTTTCATATTTCATAGAACTGTATTAAAACAAATCACCATAATAAAAACTATACCTGTAAGAACTCGCTCTTTTAACAACTCAAAAACATATATGCACCATAAGTATAAACAGGAAAGAAAAGAAGTGGAAAATGTATTAGCTTACTAAGATTGGGTTATCCTCTGGACTATATAAAAAATGGCTAGTGTTTAAATGTTTTGGTGTTTTCTTCTCGTGTTTTCTTCTCTTTAGAATCTCAGTAACAGTGTTAACATATCAATGGGAATGAAAATAGTTTTTTATTTAACCTATAAATGTAATACTTCTGATTAATTATTTATTTGTTCAGTAATTGTAAAGGTATTTTGCATTGCAAGCAATAGCAACTCTAAACAGAAAAGAAATTTATGAAAGGTTACTTGCAACTTATGACTCTCCAGGAGGGCAGGAGTACTAGATTCTTGAGTCACAAATACAGGGACAATTTTTAGTCCCACTAAAGGACCTTTTGTGGGAAAATGCTGCCCAATCACTGTTTGACCTATGATACTCTACTGTACTTAGGTCTGGGTGCCAGAAGCTCTGCTATTGCTACCTACAAGGAACCAGGTGCCTCTCTCACCACAATAGCCAGAACATTAATTCTTATATGCTCAGAAATGTGTTTCTGCCACTTCTTCAGAACCCAGGTGTGCTTGGTCAGGTGTGTCCGACTCTTTGCAACCCCAAGGACTGTAACCCACCAGGCTCCTCTGTCCATGGGATTTTCTAGACAAGAATACTGGAATGTGTAGCCATTCCCTTCTCCAGGGGGTCTTCCCATCCCAGGCATCAAACCAAGGTCTCCTGCGTGGCAGGGAGATTCTTGAGCGGCTAAGCCACCAGGGCAGTCCACACTGGCTTGGAAAGGGTTAATTTATTAAAGAGTTTGAAAAGAACTTTATCTGTATGTCTTAGAAAGACGTCCAAGGGCCAGGATGACCAGTTATTGGTACTAGATATATTGTATAGAGGGAAAGTTTCTTCTAAAGAAAAAAACCTTTTCCCTAGAGATGTTTCAGGGCATACCACCAAATCTACAGAAGAATATGTAATAGGAAATAATGCCTTTGTCAAATTTCTCAATTTGAAAGAGATTCAAAGTTCATTTCTATAGGATTGCTTGGAGGCAAAGAGATCAGCAAAATCAGTACTTTATTCTAATTTATGCTAATTTCTTTCACCTAAACTCAACTTTATGCTAATTTTCTTCCATATATCTTCATAGGCATTTTCCTATTTCCTGGGAAAGTCTTGAAATATTAAACAGTATTTGATTGTTTCTTTTCTCCCCTCCTGATAATTCTGTTCTCCTGGACTTTCTTCTTCTTCAAAAAGCCAGGGCACCCCTGGTCCTTGCCTCAGGAGAGGGAAGTGGCAAGCCAGAAAGAAAAAAAACAAAACAAAAAAATAGGACCCCAGTTTTCCCCTGGCTTTGGTTTCCAGCCTAAAGCCTTTAATAGTACTGAGAGGGCTCCAAGCCAATTATGTTTGGAAAAACATAATGAGATAGAAGAAAAGGTTCCCCCTCCCCTGCTGATTCTGCACATTCCTTCTATCACTGTATCCATCTTTCCTAGAATAAATTCATCTAAACTGAAATCTGGGCTGGGCTTCCCAGATGGTTCAGTGGTAAAGAATCTGCCTGCTAATGCATGAGATGCAAGAGATGCAAGTTCAATCCCTGGGTTGGGAAGATCCCTAGAGAAGGAAATGGTGACCCTCTCTAGTATTCTTGCCTTTAATTTCTATGGACAGAGGACCCTAGCAGACTATAGTCAGTGGGGTTGCAAAAGAGTCAGTGGGGTTGCAAAAGAGTCAGACACGACTGAGCACAAGAACAAACTGAATTCCAGGAAGCAGTGGTATCCCCCGAAATGGTTGTTTGTTGAGTTCAATCCGAGGTTCAGTTCAGTTGCTCAGTCATGTCCAACTCTTTGCAACCCCATAGACTGTAGCATGCCAGGCTTCCCTGTCCATCACCAACTCCCAGAGCCTACTCAAATTCATGTCCATCCAGTCGCTGATGCCATCCAAAAATCTCATCCTGTTGTCCCCTTCTCCTCCCACCTTCAATCTTTCCCAGCATCAGGGTCTTTTCCAATGAGTCAGCTCTTCACATCACGTGGCCAAAGTATAGGCTTTTCAGCTTCAGCATCAGTCCTTCCAGTGAATATTCGGGAATGATTTCCTTTAGGATGGACTGGTTGGATCTCCTTGCTGTCCAAGGGACTCTCAAGAGTCTTCTCCAACACTACAGTTCAAAGGCATCAATTCTTTGGTGCTCAGCTTTCTTCACAGTCCAAATCTCACATCCATACATGACTACTGGAAAAACCATAGCTTTGACTAGACAGACCTTTGCTGGCAAAGTAATGTCCCTGCTTTTTAATATGCTATCTAGGTTGCTCATAACTTTTCTCCCAAGGAGCAAGTATATTTTAATTTCATGGCTGCTGTCACAATCTGCAGTGATTTTGGAGCCCCTCCAAAAAAATGTCTCTCACTGTTTCCATTATTTCCTCATCCAAAGACATCTTTCCAAAGCCTCAGAGGGTGGCCCAGAGTGACCTAGAAGCTGAATGCTTCCTCTAAAACCAAGTATTGCACAGAAACAGCAGAAACAATACTTGAAGGGCTCATGTGAGTGGAAATTGAGCCTATCACTTTGGTTACCTGTGTGGACCTATGACAAAAGACAAAAGAAGATGATGGACTTACCAACTGGTGCCTGCATGGCGAAATGAGACCAAGGAACAGAATCCTTATCTTGATCCATGGATCTGGTACAAACCCTCTCTGGAACTCAGAAGCTTCCCAGGAGAAGAGAAGGCAAACAATCAAATTGGCTGAGGTTTCATGACATTATCCAAATCTTGAAGGGTAAAATATGTTTCTATGGAAGAAAAAATAGAGTTTATTTTGTATGCCTGAACTGTGGACCGGGATAACATGTTCACAGAGAAATGGAAGAAAAGAAGAATGGAAGAAACATTTTTTTTTTATTAGAATGAATTCAAATATGGTTATTTTGTTGAATACAAATATACTTACTTATTATTTATAGAACTGAGGATTCTACTTATAGAATGAAGAATAATAAATATTTTTCTTTATTCTTTGTACTTTTCTGAGGGGGTTTGTGATTTTGTAATGTTTATTTATATGAATGGGAGCCAGCTCAAAGGAAAGGTTTTTGTTTTTCTTTTTAAAAGTAATTATAGTAGAAAAATTCCTGTAAGTTTTACATACAATCATTTAGCTTTAATGAAGTATAATTGGTAAGAAATTGTTCTTTATCACTAACTGCACATTGACTAGAATTTAAGGATCTCTTAGTCATCTATCACTGTTATTGGCCTCTTGTTTTATGCTTTATTTTAATAATTCCTTCCCATTTGGATCTAATAATTCCTTTTTGAATACAAGGTAAAATAAGAAGTAACTACTACCACGTTTTCCAGTAGAAAAGTGTAGACTTTGGACATATCAATGTCTTAAACTATCTATGTATTTAGAGCTAGGTTTGAGTGAAACCAATGAACACGGTACAACTTGCTGCTCATATCACACTAATTTTTGACTGTTCTTAATTCAAGTTTTCAAGTTTTTAGGCCTGAAAGGAAGAATTCTTTGGTCAAAATGGTGTCTTTTCATCTCAGCAGGCTTTCTGGGACTCATTCATAATTCTGTCTTTTGTTCTTTGGAAATTGAGAGCAGTTCTACATTCTCTTTCTCTCATGGTTTTTTTCCTCTTCTAGATTTCAATTTCCCTACCACAAAAGCAAATAAAAATAAACCCTTCAGTTCACTTTACTTAGCTTGCTAGGGGACAAGCGCCTTCTCAGTTGACAGTTCTCTACTCTGGCCACCCTGCCTTTCCCTCATGTCCTATTAAGCAAGATTGGTGACATGAATTCCATGATGTCACTGGCTGAATAAAATACTGAAGTCTGGAAAAAGCAGCAGTTTTCCATCTCTCCATGGAACTAACGCTTTCCAATTTTCATTCTATTCTTAGTTTTATCAATAGCTTTTAAAAATATTACTTCAGTTAATAAGTGAGTTTATATATATTAGGAAACAACTGAGCTTCTATGAAAAACGATTTCTTCACCAAAATTTGAGCTGCAATCCTTTACTAAATAACTTTACAACTTTGTTCTAACCAATCTACGTTAACAAGAAAAGGAAAGTTTTATGTTTCCATTCAGGTTTACCCTGATTAAAAAAAACACACACACACTTAAACTGTTTTTTTTTTTTCATTTTTCTAGTATTTATGGAAGGCCAGTATCTACAAGCTTCTATGTTATGTCATGTCTGAGATATAGGGATACAGAGGCTCCCTCCCCTCAAGGAGTCTGAATTCTTGTAGCAAAGATAAGACTTACACTATGCAGAGAGCGATAATAACAGTAGCAAATGATAAATTCCACAAGAGAAGTACAGATAAATTGCTGTGGGTATGAGAGGCTAGGAAGATTACAGAACACAACAGGTTTTAAAATAGACATAAAGTGTTACCTTCAAAATGTCAATATGGTAAAACAGTGTACATATTTGTTTAGTAGGCCCCTTGAATATATCTGACTGCATTATTTTTCTCTTTGCTCTTGTTTTCAAACAAGGTCTTCTGATGCCTTTTTTTTTTTTTTTGATACCAAGTTTGCATTTTCCTTTGGGAAAAGCTCTGCCATCCTGGCCCATGGCAAGGATGGCTGGAGATATTATTGCCTACAGCAGGGGTGGGCACCGTTTTGATGTGCTAGGAGAGTCTGATGTCTAACGGAACAAAGAGTTCAGTAATAAAAGGGGTTACTCTATGTGTTGGGTATTTGTTAAGCTTGATGAGAACTGATGGGGCAATAACTTGTTATTCTGAACCACAGATGTCTTTTACAAGTGCAGCCATCTCATGAGGGAACTTTTATGATCCGATTGTAAGATTTTCTTCCCTGATTGATGTTCATCAAAATTTTATAGTTTCTGTTTGCTTGTTGAGCTTGAGGAATTAGAACAACTTTTGGCATTTAGAGATCCATGACACAGAGGGGTATTTGAAACGTACAGAAAGAAAGGCCTTTCCAGCAGGAGACAGATGGCATGATCTGTTCTAAGGGGCCATGTGTTCTTGGGTAGCCTAAGTCTGAGTGTGTTCACTCCCTCTGCCCATTAGTTTATAGAGAAAAGGTATTTCTTTTTAAGAAAAAAGGACATAGGGGAGGCATTAGAACTAAAACTCAAGTTTGGCTTCTGTGATTTGTGCTTGTAGTGGTTAAGAGGATTTCTGCTGCACATAAGCAAAACTTTGTTCATCAGCTATATTCTAAACAGGAATTTTTATCTTATTGATGTGATTGAGGAGGCCAGAGTACAAACATATGCAGATAATGATCTAGGGGCTCAAAAATTATCATAAGTTCTTGGAATTTTTACGGTATCACATTGAAACTGACCCTTGTTGGTTTCTCTTGCAGGCTCCATGTGGTAGCTTCAGGCCTAACAGGAAAAAGAGGCCCTACCTTAGTCCTGACATGCATTCTAATTGGGCCAATGTAGGTCACACATCCACGGTGGTGGCTCAGTGTAAAGAATCTGCCTGTGATGCAGAAGACATGGGTTCAGTCCCTGGGTCGGGAAGATCCCTTGGAGGAGGGCATGGCAACCCAGTCCAGCACTATTGCCTGGAGAAAACCATGGACAGAGGAATCTGGTGGGTTACAGGACTGAAGCAACTTAGCACAGCACGGCACAGTCGTATGTCCACTGTTCCTAAACCAGTCTTTGCGGCAAGCGAAATCCTTTTGCTGAGTGGCTGGGGCTGGGTGATGTGTTCTGCATCTGGAAACAGGAGTGATGCCCTACCTGAAGCTGATGGATGAAACATGGAAAAGCTAATGTGTAGTCAGAAAAATCAAAGTCCTATACAGTTCTAAAGGCCTTGTTGATTTTTGTTCTGGATTAGATGCTTGCTAATAGCAAAGAGGTCTAAGGTCCTATTTATATATATAAACAGAACTATTAAGAACCACAAAATCATGCAACCCTAAAAAATAAAGTATGTGGATGTGTTTGTGTGTGCATGTATGTGTGTACAGTGGGGGAAGGAAAATACAAATTTGATTGGAAAATTCTAAAAGTATATACGTGACTCAAGTAATAGCTTGGTAATACTAAATAGTAACTAAATACTAAATAATTTAGTAATACTAAATAGTAACACTATATATATATCGTCGCTGTCGTCGTGAAGTCGCTCAGTCGTGTCCGACTCTTTGCGACCCCATGGACTGTAGCCACCAGGCTCCTCTGTCCATGGGATTTTCCAGGCAATAGTCCTGGAGTGGATTGCCATTTCCTTCTCCATGTTACCATATGGCAATGGCACCCCACTCCAGTACTCTTGCCTGGAAAATCCCATGGACAGAGGAGCCTGGTGGGCTGCAGTCCATGGGGTCCCTGAGAGTCGAACACAACTGAGCGACTTTACTTCTCACTTTTCACTTTCATGCATTGGAGGAGGAAATGGCAACCCACTCCAGTGTTCTTGCCTGGAGAATTCCAGGGACTGTTGTCTATGGGGTCGCACAGAGTCGGACACGACTGAAGCGACTTAGCAGCAGCAGCAGCAGCATACATTTAGGGAAGCATGATTCATATTAATCCATAAAATTATTTAATAATAAATAATTTTATTTTGGGGTTTTCATTTTATCTGCATTTTCTAGTTTCTATTGCAATTAAAATAGTAACTAGATACTTTAGAACTATGTATTTGAAATAAACCAAATAGCAGTTATTAAACTATTATTTTAAGTAAAAATTTTTCTTCATTTTTATATTTAAGCCAATCTACATATGGCAATTAATCTAGACCATACCTTGTTGTTGTCATTCAGTCGCTCATAGTGACTCTGCGACTCCATGGACTGCAGCACGCCAGGCTTCCCTGTCCTTTACCATCTCCTGGAGAATGCTCAAACTCATGTCCATTGAGTCGGTGAGGCCATCCGACCATCTCATCCTCTGTCGTCCCCTTATCCTCCTGCCTTCAATCTTTCCCAGCATCAGGGTCTTTTTCCAGTGAGAGATTCTGAATTGAAGATGTGCCATACCGAGCTGTAGTCATACCCTCTGAACTCTCTACTGGTCACCCTAATGAAAGGCAGGAAAATCATCTCTCCTTCTTTCCTCTATGAATTCTTTCCAGTGACTAGGCTCATATTTTGGGCTTTACTATGTATCTATACATTTTTTTCTCTCCTATAATAAACATCCATAATGATAACTAAATGATGATAAGAGCAGTAGGAAGAATAACACAGTAGCTACACTTATCGGGTAGTCCCTGTGTTCCATGTGCAGAACTAAGTGGTTTATAAGCATTATCTAACTTGATCCATACAATCACGCTATAGAATTCATTTATTTACTTAATATGTATTCATTGTGCAGGTATGATTTCCTAAAAAATAAACTGAAAGATAGATATCTGAATAGAAAACTGAATTGATCAATGTGGAGGAAAAGAACCCTGTACCCGATTGGTGGCAATGAAAATTAGTGCAGTCCCTATGGAATACAGCAAGAATATTCCCCTAAAAACCAGGAATTACCATATAATCCAGCAGTTTCACTCCTGAGTATACATCCAAAGAAAATGAAACACTAACTTGAAAGATACATAACACCCCAATGTTCATAGCAGTATTATTTACAATAGCCGAGATAAGGAAGCAACCCAAGTGTCCATCAACAGATGAATGGATAAAGAAGATGTGGTACATATGCAATGGAATGCTACTACTTTAAAAAAGAGTGACATTTTGCCTTTTGCAGCAATGGATGGGCCTGCAAATATTATGCTTAATGAACTGTCAGAGAAAGACAAATACTCTATAGGATCACTTAAATGTTGAATCTAAAAAACAAACAAATGATGAATACAATGAAATAAAAACAGATTCCCAGATATAGAAAGCACACTAGTGGTTACTAGTGTGGAGAAGGAATGGGAAAAGGACAAGATAGGGTAGAGGACTGAGAGGTACAAACTGTGACATATAAAACAAATAAGCTACAGGGATACAGGGTGCAGCTCAGGGAACATAGCCATTGCTTTATCTTTTTATTGGAATATAATTGCTTTGCAATGTTGTGTTTGTTTCTGCTATGCATGCTGTCACCCAGTCGTGTCTGACTCTTTGCGACCCCAGGGACTATAGCCCGCCAGGCTTCTCTGTCCATGGTGTTTTCCAAGCAAAACTCCTGGAGTGGGTTGCCATTTTCACCTCCAAGGGATCTTCCCCACCCAGGGATCGAACCTGAGTCTCCCACGTCTTCTGCATTGCTGGCCACCTGGAAAGCCCGGGTTTCTTCTGTACAACACTGTGAATCAGCCATGTGTACACATATATCCCCTCCCTCTTGAGCCATTGTTTTATAATAACTTTACATGGAGTATAACGTAGAAACATTTTGAATGACTATGTAGGACACTTGAAATAAATATAATATTATAAATCAACTATATATCAATAAAAATAAAATTTAATAAAACTTGAACTGTTCAAAAAGAGAAGACACTAAAAAGCAGAGTGGTCCATTCTAAGAAGGAGATGGTTCCTTGGAAGCGAAGCAGGGTTATCAGGTGCTAAGAATGGCAGCAATACCCAACCCCAAGTGTCCACAGAAGAAATAAATAGAAACTGGCATTTGCTTTCAAGAGCAAGGCCATGGTGTCTTTTAGCTAAAGGCTTGATCTTAATTTTGTTTCTCTTTCTTCCATTAATTTAGAGAGGTGTGATCACAGAATCATATTTCTCTTGTAATTCTGATTTCTCTCTATATATCTTGCTGATTATGGTACTTGTTTAATAGTATTTAAGAGTGAGAGACTTGAGTTCAAAACACAGATCTGCCACTCATTATCCAAGTGATCTTGGTGAAGTGACCTAACCCTGTCAAGGCTCAGTCCCCTCATTTGTAAAATTAGCTTAGTATAATTGTTAATAGCACTTGAGAAATGCCTGTAGCTAAACAGGAGCAATGTAGTTCAATGGTAAATTGCACAGAATGGAGTTAGATTGCTGGGTTCAAACCTTGGATCCACCTCTTACTAGCTGTGTGTTCTTAGACAATCTGCTTAAAGTTTCCCTGCCTCAGTTTCTTCATCTATAAAATGAGAATGATAATATGAACAGTTCCTATCTCTTGAGTTAATTTATATAATGTGCTTGAACAGGGCTGGATTCACAGTGAGCTCTATATCCATGTTTATTCTTCATTTACTAGTACTTTCTTGTAAGCTAGTTGAGAGGACTAAAAAGTGACTGTTGATTAAAAAGCACTTAGGATAATGCTTCTACACACAGTATGCTCTGTTAACTTATATTAAGGTTAAGGAGCCATAATATTAAACAGATTGATGTAGACATTGCAGGCTAATAAGCATACTCCAGGATTTACCCTCATTTCTGTTCTCAAATTAGGTATCTGATAGCTCTCTTAAGGCAGAAGTGCTTTAATGATGAGATATCTATATAAATACTCCTTTTGTAGCCTCCTTAAGCTTGGCAGTTTATTTCAGGTAATTCCTGATAATCAAACTTTTTCCATCCACCTTGTCATTCTTCCTCAGTATTCATGGCTGACTCTTTCTCACTTTCTTCCTTTCCTTTCTCTATCTTTCAGGGTCTATCTCTAAATCTTGGTGAGTCCTGCTATTTTTTTTTCCCCTGGGTCGCTTTATTTTGTCTTTCAAGTGAGTCTCCATGGATAGGTTAATCCAGATCCTCAACTTAAAAACTGTAATAACTAAGATAATATTCCGAAACTCTGTCTCTAAGTCTGGCCTGACCCTGGAGCTTCAGCTGCATACATGGTATCTGCACATGAAAGTCTAAGAGGCAGCTCAAATTTAACGCAGGTAAACTAAAAGAAGGGCTTCCCTGGCAGCTCAGTTGGTTAAGAATCTGCCTGCAATGCAGGAGACCCTGGTTCTATTCTTGGGTTGGGAAGTTCCCCTGGAGAAGGAATAGGCTATCCACTCCAGTATTCTTAGTCTTCCCTGGCTCAGATGGTAAAGAATCTGCCTGCAGTGAGGGAGACCTGGCTTCAGTCCCTGGGTTGGGAAGATCCCCTGGAGGAGGGCATGGCAGTCCACTCTAGTGTTCTTGCCTGGAGAATCCCCATGGATGGAAGAGCCTGGCAGCCTAAAGTCCATGGGGTCGCAAAGAGTCAGACACTACAGAGCGACTAAGCACAGCACAGCAGCAAATTAAACACAGGCAAACTCAAACTCTGAGGTCTGAGTCTCTTCCCTTCACTCTCTTCTCACTCTTCTCAACAATTGTCCATTCTCTTGTTCCAGAGAGTAAGAGGAAGGAGGGAGGGATGGTATTTCTCTCTCTTCCTTATCACATTCAATCCATCCGAAAGTTCTGACAAATGTCATTTGTTCACTCAATCAGATAATTCATTTTCCTCCGCCCCCACCTATACCATCTTCTTCTAAACCAACACGGGTTTTCCATTCTAATACTGCAGCAGTATTCCAACGCTCCAGTTTTCTTGCTTTTACTCTCTCTCTACAGTCCACCCTGCACACAGTAGAATACTCTGCTTGAAGCTCTCCAGCGGCTGCCCTTTGCATGGTTTGTGGATTGGTGCTGTTTTCTTTCATGATTTGGCCTTAAACTACTCTCTCTTTTCTCATTCTGTCCTATCCATTTGGGCCTTTTGACCCTGGGACGAGTTAAGCTTTTGCTTTCTCAGGGACTTTGCCCTAGATTCACCCGGTACTCATATTGCTATTTTCCATAATCTTCATTCTTGACATTCAGATCTCAATTTAAATGCTGCCTCCTCAAAGAGGTCATCTTGACCACCCAATGTAAAGTAGCCACACTATTGTTTCCTAAAATATAATTCTTTTAATACTTTGCAGAACAATTTCCCACAATGTGATCCTTTATATCTTTTGCTGATTCATTTCGTCATTTATTTTCAATTTGATTTATACTAGAACAGTCGTTCTGGGAGTGGTTTTGTTCCCCCAGGGTACATTTAGCAATACCTGGAGGTATGTTTGGTTCCCATGCTACACATTCTACAATAGATTAAGGAGCTCTCCACAAAAATAGTTATCTTCCCCAAAATATTCACAGTGGCTTAGGATGAGAAACTGTGCCAGAAGAAAGCATGAAATAGCACAGGCTTTGCCAGGATTATCATGTTCTGTGCCTCATGCCTAGAACAAGACCAGATGTATTAATATATCGAACATTCAGCAAATCAATAAATATATGAACATAGTATTTGTAAAGCCTTAATAGGATCTGATACATAGTATTTCAGCAATGTTTTGATCTTAAAAGATTGATAAAATCATGATCTTAGATAAAGCCAAAGCGCTAGTATTTGTCATTGGTGAGATAAAACCTAACCACTTAGGAAATGATCAGAATTGCTACCTCTACTGCACTTTGCCTACAAGGGGTCTCTGTGGACAACCTAAGTCTAGGTTAAAATGTTCCCCATTGGAAGAGCTCCCCCTCCTGTGAAGCCAGTTTGCAGGGCAGTTGTGAGTGAGCGTTTAGAAGCACACTGCTTTCTCAAGTTCCCTTCCACGACTTCATAGTTACGTGACCTTGTATCACTTCCTAGATTTCATGCCTCAGTTTCTCATTTGTTAAATAGAGGCTTTCATTAAAATACCTTCCCCTGGAGTTGTCCTGAGAATTAAGTGACTTACTGAATGTAAAACCCTTAGAAAAGAACACTTAAACATGGCGTGTGTTAAGTTTCTTCACATGTTGTAAGAAACGGGTCCTGTCTGCTATTGACATCTCGGGGATCCTTTGAAAACCTTGGCTGCTCAGGGAGAGCTTGCTGATGATGAAAGTAAATGTTAGTTGTGATAATCATTCAAATAAAAAAGTAGCTGAAATTGTGATAATATTAGTATATTTGTATATATGCTAATATGTGTAATAACAACAACAGGATAATAATGATAATGATGCAATTATCAATCCAGTGATCTGCCCTCAAATTCTTTTGAACCTAGGCTTCAGGTTAGCAAATAAAATTCCTACTCTCACAGGATCAGCTTGGATCAGAGGATGAAAGAACTGAATACACAGAAAAATGAGCTATGAGTTGAAAGCTTTGCATGCTTATCTGCTGTCATATCCGAGGAGCTGTGCCGTATTCTCCACTCCTTTTGCCCTCTCTGGTCTCACCTGCCTCAATAACAACTCCTCTCTGCCTCTTGATGGGTGGTAAAAATCAATAGAAAATAATAGGTGGGAAATGGTTGTATTCCTTGGAGAAATTTCTTAGATAAGCGGGAGGCCATGTAGTTATTATATGACTAATGAATACTGTTTCCCTTCACTGCGCTCCAATGTGGGCAGAAGTATTGAACCTGGCCTTGGTCAACTGTGGTATTGATTTCCTTTTGTGATTTCAGATTCTTTTCTCAAGGAACCTTAACTAAAGACTCAAAATAAGAAAAACAATTCAAATTAGACAAAGTGTGCACTGAACTTCAGACTTAGATTTTAATGAACGATTTTCGATAAAATCTTATGTTGGTTTCTATCGTATTTTTAATGTCTTTTGATTATTTTTTTTTACTACAAAGTATAATTTAATGATGGGGCTTCCTGGTAGCTCAGCTGGTATAGAGTCCGCCTGCAATGCAGGAGACCCCAGTTTGATTCCTGGGTTGGGAAGATACCTGGAGAAGGGATAGACTACCCACTCCAGTATTCATGGGCCTCCCTGGTGGCTCAGAGAGTAAAGAATTTACCTTGCAGGATTCACAATGAATTCACAAAGAATTCACAATGCAGAGACCTGCAGTATGGGAGACCTGGGTTCAATCCCTGGGTTAGGAAGGTCACTTGGAGGAGGGCATGGCAACCCCTTCCAGTATTCTTGCCTGGAGAATCCCCATGGAAAGAGGAGCCTGGCGGGCTACAGTCCATGAGGTCACAAAGAATCGGACATGGCAAAGCAACTAAGCATAGCACAACGCATGTAATTTAATAACACCTTATTATTATGCGGTAAGTCATCTTTCCTGTAAACAACTTTATCTAGATATAACTTATACCATAAAAGTCACCCATTCAAAATGTACAGTTTGATGTTTGAGGGTATTTAAACAGTCATGCAACCATCAATACAGTCTAGTTTAGAGTATTTTGACACCTTAAAATTAATTGTGCCAATTAGCAGTTCAGTTCAGTTCAGTCACTCAGTTGTGTCCGACTTTTTGCGACCCCATGAATCGCAGCACGCCAGGCCTCCTTGTCCATCACCATCTCCCGGAGTTTACTCAGACTCACGTCCATCGAGTCCGTGATGCCATCCAGCCATCTCATCCTCAGTCGTCCCCTTCTCCTCATGCCCCCAAACCCTCCCAGCATCAGAGTCTTTTCCAATGAGTCAACTCTTCGCATGAGGTGGCCAGAGTACTGGAGTTTCAGCTTTAGCATCATTCCTTCCAAAGAAATCCCAGGGTTGATCTCCTTAAGAATGGACTGGTTGGATCTCCTTGCAGTCCAAGGGACTCTCAAGAGTCTTCTCCAACACCACAGTTCAAAAGCATCAATTCTTCGGTGCTCAGCCAATTAGCAGTTGCTCTTTATCCCTTGACCAAGCAATCAGCAACCACTAATCTATATTATGTCTCTACAGGTTTGCTTATTCAGGACATTTCCTATAAATGGAATCATACAGTGTGTACTGTCTGTGTCTGCATTCTTTCACATAGTGTATCATGAGTCAGCTTTATTAAGATTTCAGCTTTTAGACACATTGTAGCAGAACCCTACAATTGTGACTACTCTTGCATCCTTCCATCCATCCTGACTCACCAGCTCCTTGAACTGCTGTTTTGAAGTCATCTTTCTGAGATTTCTTCATGGTGAATGTTGGGAAGGGCTACGATATATAAATACTATTTCTCCTAGATCTCTCCTCAGGGTCTGGTGGGGGCCTATATGTATCTGAAGTCATTCTAAGACGTTATATTTGGGTCCCAAGTACTCTGGTAACCCAGTGATAGGTTCAGTAAGTTTCACAAACATTTCATTGAACTCTGTCTCTCTCCCATTTGTCCTCTTCTACCAGACTTTCATGGGTGCTGGTGAGTCTCTCAATGGTTCTGTAAAGTGATGACTATCTTCCTTGAGAATTCTGAGATTTGTCTTGAGACCCAGGGGTTTGTGTTCCTAAAGGCTTACAAGTGGACTTCAATATGGAGGAAATTGAAAGTGTTAGTCACTCAGTTGTGTCCGACTCTTTGCGACCCCATGAACTGCAACCTGCCAGGCTCCTCTGTCCATGGAATTCTCCAGGCAAGAATATTAGAGTGGGTAACCGTTCCCTTCTCCAGGCTATCCTCCCAAACCAGGGATCAAATCCAGTTCTCCTGCATTGCTGGCAGATTCTTTACTATCTGAGCCACCAGGGAGAATACCAATCATTATATCTATTTTACTGCTGAAATATCTCTGACATTAATCTGCCTATGTAGTAGTTAATGTTGACAGTATCTGAAGACTTCTCCTATAGATTGTAGTGATGTATGAACATTTCCTTTTGACTTCTCCAAGTCCTCTATTCTCTGACCAAAGAGACAGACCTTGAGACAGAGTGGAAGGGCTGTAGGCTCAGGGAACTGTCAGACCTAGGACTGAATCCTGGTGTGACCACTTATTAGCTCATTGATTCTTGGCAAGTTTTCTTAGCCTCATTTTCCACATGGGAAAAGTAGGCAAGAATAAATGTCATGGGGTAGTTGTAAATATTCAGTTAAGTAATGCATGTAAAGAAATTTACACCTGGTAGGGACTGATAATCGATTCCTGTTTTTAAAGGTAGTGTGTACAGGAGAAAGAGGTATCATTGAAGGAGCTGTATCTGCAGTATTTGAACTGTAGTTTTCAATTTACTTCCCAGGAAGCAGAGTGGGAAAAAATCTGCCTGACAATGCAGGAGACACAAGAGATGCGACTTTGATCCCTGGGTTGGGAAGACCCCTAGAAAAGGAAATAGCAACCTACTCTAGTATTCTTGCTTAGAAAACTCCATAGCGCAGAGGAGCCTGGCAGGCTACAGTCCATGGGGTCACAAAGAGTTGAACATGACTGAGTGACTGAACACACTCACAGTGAAGACACTTTACTAATTATATGAGCAGGATTTTTTTCTCTTTATTATTGTCTGTTTACTCAGCCAATAAAGGGAAATAATATCTGTTTTGAAGAGTCGATATTAGAATTAAAGAAGATATTAGCAAATTGGCCAGCCCAGTACCTGTTACTATAAAAAGTCAATAATTGATAACTATGACTATTTTTTGTTATCAAGGTGGTCATGACCAGTAAGGATCTAAGTCAGTGGCATAAAATAATGCTTGCAATTATATGCTGGCATAAGTTAGGGTGGTTCTAGTAACGGTGCCTAAGCACACTCATTCCTTAGGTTGGGGTGCCGCTCACCTCTCCTCTGGCATTCTGGCTGATAGAATATCCACACAAAGATATCAAAGAGTTAGCAAAGTGGAAAAACTAATCTCATTCCAATATGGAACTTTCTGATAAATGCTGACTTAAATAAGATGATAGACCTCACGCCAAAGTGGGACTGCTTATCTTTCATTTTGAATTTACACTTAGGGATCTGCAAATTCAGGCATGTCCAGGAAAGAGTGAGGGCAGGAGCAAGAGTGAGTCAGAGATGATGAGACCAAGATAGAGGAGAGTGACTGTGACACAAAGTAGCCCGGTTTGCTTACATATATTATTGCCCAGGAGAGCAAGTATCGCCTCATCTATGCAGTCAGAGCCTCAGCCAGGAAAAACAGCAGAGTAGGCCCAGCCCTGTATGCTTACTGTCTGGGTGGTGGTTTAGTTGCTAAGTTGTGTCCAAGTCTTGCGACTCCATGGACTGTAGCCCACCAGGCTGCTCTGTCCATGGGGTTTCCTAAGCAAAAATACTAGAGTGGGTTACCATTTCCTTCTCCAGGGGATCTTCTGACACAGGGATTGAAATAGGTCTCCTGCGTTACAGGCAGGCTCCTGCATTGCCAATGGTTCTTTACTGACTGAGACATCCTGGAAGTCCTACTGCGTGTTGCTGTTATTCACTTGCTCCCTTGTGTCCAACTATTTGCAACCCCATGGACTGCAGCACTCCAGGCTTCCCTGTCCTTCACCATCTCACAGTTTGCTCAAACTCACACCCATTGAGTCGGTCATGCCATCCAGCCATCTTGTCCTTTGTCCTCCCCTTCTCCTCCTGCCTTCAATCTTCCCCATCATAAATGTCTTTTCCAGTGAGTCAGTTCTTCGCATCAGGTGGCCAAAGTATTGGACCTTCAGCTTCAGCATCAGTCCTTTCAGCGATATCCAGGGTCAGTTTCCTTTAGGATTGACTGGTTTGATCTCCTTTCAGTCGAAGAGATCTCATGAGTCTTCTCCAACACCACAGCTGGAAAGCATTAGTTCTTCAGCGCTCAGGCTTCTTTATGGTCCAACTATTACATCCATACACGACTACTGGAAAAATTATAGCTTTGACTAGATGGTCTTTTGTTAGAAAAGTAATATCTCTGCTTTTTAATACACTGTCTAGGTTTGCCATAGCTTTTCTTCCAAGGAGTAAGCGTTTTTAATTGCATGGCTGCAGTCACCATCTGCAGTGGTTTTGGGCAAAGAAAATAAAGTCTTTCACTGTTTCCCCATCTATTTGCTATCAAGTGATGGAGCCAGATGCCATGATCTTAGTTTTTGGATATTGAGTATTAAGCCAGCTTTTTCACTCTCCTCTTTCACTTTCATCAACAGACTCTTCAGTTTCTCTTTGGTTTCTGCCATAAGAAGGTGCTATCTGCATATCTGAGGTAATTGATATTTCTCCCAGCATTGTTGATTCCAGATTGTGCTTCATCTGGCCTGGTATTTCACATGATGTACTCTGCATTATCAGTTAAATAAACAGGGTAACAATATACAGCCTTGATGTACTCCTTTCCCAATTTCCAACCAGTCTGTTGTTCCATGTCCAATTCTAACTGTTGCTTCTTGACCTGCATACAGCCTTCTCAGGTAGCAGGTAAGGTGGTGTGGTATTCCCTTCTCTTGAAGAATTTTCCACAGGTTGTTATGATCCACACAAAGGCTTTAGTGAAGTCAGCAGTATATAAGGCGTGCTTGGGCATAGATGAGTCCAAAAGTGAAAGGAGGGAGGAGTTATTGGGAACCAGCATCTTTGCCTATAGATAAACCACATATTTAGATTGGCAGATATAGGCAGATATAGGCTCCTAAGGGTTGGCATTTGGAATTACTTGCAAGGGCCATCCCAGTTCCAAAGCTCCACATGAGGTCTGCTGAAGCCATTTGCTGTGACTGCATGTTGGTTCAGCATCTGCTCTTCCCAGCCTTGCTCCTTTCACTCCCCCACAGATGCTGATCCTGAGAGCATCCTTAGTGAATAACCCGCATGCAAACATCCATTGCTCAGTCTGCTCACAGAGAAAGAGACCCAAGAGACTTCCTTCACTGAGCTCTCCCTCATCCATTCCCGGTGGATGTGAATTTTCCTTTCTCTGAAAACCTCTAGCCCTTTTCAATACCCCTCTTACCGGGTTAATACATTTCTGCCTTGAAATTGCCATTCATGTTTTATCTTCCTTATTAAGCCAATGGCTTCCCATGGATGGGGTCTATGCCCAATCCATTCCTATATATTTTCCAGGTCCCCGCCTTTTGCCTTGCATTTAACACATATTTGAAGAAATGAGTAAGACCAGGTTACAATATGAATTGTCATCCCAAAGGTTATCTCAATAGCTAAATTTTAAGGTGTGATTATGAAGCACTTGGAGATAAACAACCTGTTTTAGGAAAGGATGGTAGTATGTCTGCACAGATTAACACCAGGGTTTCAAGCTTGATTACTTCCAGAGGTGAGCAGCTAACATAAATACAGCAAGTGTAGCAAATGGAGGAAAAGAACTGTATATCCTGTACCCAGTAAAGAAGAGAGAGTTGCTCTCAGATGCAGCCAATTGCTGCCATAAGGGATGTGGGCTCAGTGTTTCCAAATGCCTCCCTTTCTTTCAAGAGGGTAGAAGCCTAGACTTACGTGAAATTGTCTAATCTTTCACACTTGCAGGTGAAGCAATGTCCATGAATTGGATTCAAACCTAGGGGCTAAGCCTGAAACTCCTGGGAGGGACCTCTTAGGTTTCACACACCTTTGGTCTTCATTGTGGGTATCTATCCCAAATGGTTGTTACTTCATGAGAGAATGATGAACTGTATTTATTTGGGGGTCGTCTTTATCCACTGCTATGTACCTGTATTTCTCACTGAGAGGACTAGAGGAGGATAGTTAGATGCTGAGCACAGTATGTGAACCATAATTTTCAGAATGTTTTAAGAGTCTCAGAGGAAAGGTACAATATAGCTCTAAGATAATTGTTGTGTTTTTCTTAATGCTTCTTTTTTTTAAAACCTCTAAGATGAGCTTGTGGAATGAGTTGGATGACAGTCTTGCTATTTATTGAAAAATACGGTCAGGCCATTTTGTGCCAGCGTTATTGCATCTGCATTTTAAGGATGTATGAATAGAGCACTCAGACCCCAATCCAAAGCCTTCATTCCACAATACAGAAAAAAACATATCTCCTTTTTCTTGCATCTGATCACTCCTGACATCTGTGAAAAGACATCAATGTCTTTTGTTGTTTCTCACTCATAAAATAAGATTATTAGTGTGGGTAAGAAAAGAATCTTGTCTATGAACACACAGTTACTTAAGAGTGATGTTGAAAATGAAAGAGGTGTGTGTGTATGTGTGTGTATGACTGTGTGTGTTTGTGTGTATGTGTCTCTGTGTGTTTATGTGTGTATGTGTATGCATGTGTGTGTGTGTATGAGAGAGAGAGAGTGAATTATCCAAGCTCTGAATATGAGGCATGAGGTGATGCAGTGCTCTTTGGTACAAGTGATAGGAAATTCACTGGCCTATTTGCAACACGTTGGGAAGTTCTAGTATCTTTGCTGGTGTGGAATTCAACACAAAGAGTTACACTTTATTTGCTAAAAGGAGAGTTAAATTAGGTTAAAGTCTGATTTACTTAATTTGTGGCATTAGAGTGGGGCCAAGAAAATAAACTGACAAATATCAGAATTTGTAATATACTGTTTTAAAATTGGCTGTGGAAAATACACAGAGAAGTTCCAATTTAAGGTGTGCTCGTATTCACACAAAGGGAGAGAAGTCATATAAATTATGAGTTGTCACTATCTCTATGGAGTTGGAGTCTGGTTAGTAGACTTCACTCTCAGGTAGAGGATAGAAATCAAAGGCAAAGGACAAGTATGTCTTTTTAACAGTCATAATCATATGGCTGTTTGGATTAAGATGCTTTACTTTCAATAGAACAAAACTGAATAGACAATGTACATTTAATATATTATCCAAAGATGTTCTTAAACTTTACATCTTGCTTTGGATTTGTCCTCAGCTGGCATTCTTGATAAATCATTCTTTTTGAATAGTTTAAAGACAATACCTCAACTCACAGAATTGTAACTTGTGTGATAAAGCTATTGATTAACTTTACTAGTGACCATGCTAAATGTCCTTCCTTGTTTCATACACAATTGCACTTATTTTGAAGAAGATATATATGTATGTGTATGAAATAAATTTATCAATGTTATTTTAAAATTGTCTTAAAAGTAGAAAGCATTTTATCTCAGTGGGGTTTTGTTGAGGGTCTACGGCTTCCCTTGTGACTCAGTGGTAAAAAAATCTGCCTGCAATGCAGGAGACCCTGGTTCAATCCCTGGAGAAGGGAAAGTATTCTGGCCTGGAAAATTCCATGGACTGTATAGTCCATGGGGTTGCAAAGAGTCAGAAATGACTGAGCAACTTTCACTTTCCATTTTAGTAATTTGGGGAATAGGGGCAAAGAAATAATGAAAGCAGGCATTTCAGAGGTGATGAGAAACAGCCTCTCAGATTTCAGTGGCCTTCCATTTACACTGGGTTAACACCCCTTTTTCTTGCATGGCATTTCCTAGTATTAATAAAATTTTTTACTGAGTGATATTCTCATGGAATTGATGCTTTTGAACTGTGATGTTGGAGAAGACTCTTGAGAGTCCCTTGGACTGCAAGGAGATCCAACCAGTCTATTCTGAAGGAGATCAGTCCTGGGTGTTCTTTGGAAGGAATGATGCTGAAGCTGAAACTCCAGTACTTTGGGCACCTCATGCGAAGAGTTGACCCATTGGAAAAGACTCTGATGCTGGGAGGGATTGGGGGCAGGAGGAGAAGGGGACGACCGAGGATGAGATGGCTGGATGGCATCACCGACTTGATGGATGTGAGTTTGAGTGAACTCCAGGAGTTGGTGATGGACAGGGAGGCCTGGTGTGCTGCAGTTCATGGGGCTGCAAAGAGTCGGACACGACTGAGCTACTGAACTGAACTGAACTGATTCTCATGGAAAGAAAAAACTGTCTTTTCTCCTGTGAATATTTTTCAATGAACAGGAGGTGGAATGGGATGGGACAGTGTCACTTTAACCTCTGGCAAGAGTTCTCGTCCAGTCCTAACAGTTTTAGAGCTGTTATAAAGGGAGCAAAGAAAAATGTGGAAGAGTTAGTCACTCAGTTATGTCCAGCTCTTTGCAACTCCATTGACTGTAGCCCACCAGGCTCCTCTGTCCATGGAACTCTCCAGGCAAAAATACTGGAGTGGATTGCCATTCCTTTCTCCAGGGAATCTTCCTGACCCAGGAATCAAACCTGGGTCTCCTGCATGGCAGGCAGATTCTTTACTGTCTGAGACATTGAGAAGTCCATAAAGAGGGATGTTGAGGCGTTTAGCTTCAGTTCTGCATGTCCCTTGCATTATTTCAGACCAGCCTATTGTCTCAAAGATGTGGCTCTGTCTACAGACATTGATGATAAGGTACACTGGCTGGAGGCCAAGAGAAGCCTTTCAGCTTATGAAGAGCTTACCCACTGATGCCCAGGTTTTCTGTATTAGGTGCCAGCAGAAGCACAGCGGCAGCAATTTCCGCCTTGGATCTCTGTTAGAGGTGCCTGGATGCAAGGATCTTTGAAGCATGACTCCTTACTTAGCCCCATGCTCATGGCTCCCTTAAACAATGTGGACATTTGTTAAAATCTTCCATAAGGAACTATAGCTCTTAGCTATTATGTGCTAAGAAGTTGTCTGACTCATCCTGACCATGCTCTATCCTGATCACAATGCTGAAAATAACTTTCCTCAAGATCAACACCTCTAGCATAATATTTCTCAAACTGTCTCACCAGAGTACCCATAAATAAAGAGAATAGTGAACATATATTTTAAAATAGGATGAGGGAAGGAAAACAAAAAAATCAGAAGAACAATATATAAGGTGACACACTAAATGATAGCTGAAAGTATATCCTAAAGTCTGATATTTTGGAAAATTATTGCAATTTATCTTATAAATTCCTACCACAATTCATTATTCTATTTTACAGTATACAGTGCCAAATTTTATAAAGCTATATGCAATTTTAATATTTGATATCACTTTAATAATATATTAATCCAGAATACATTCACATTTAAAAATAATATGATTCTTATTGGTTTGATATAAAATATTTCCCCCAAACATTTGAGGGAAAATAATTGCCCTGGATGTGTGTTAATTTCATGCAGTGACTTCTTCTTTTATTGAAGATTCCTCCCCAGTGTCATGACCATAATGGCCTAGAGATATAGGGACATGTAACAAGAACACTGTTTAATCAGGTATGCTAGCTGGTCAGCCCAATATTACCTAAGATATTTACTCAGAGGCCTGAGATTTTACATTTTTAATAGTTTTTATATTTAACATAGCACATCCATTTCATCCCTTCCTCTTTAAAAATATGTATGAGGAACAACTAAGTCAAACCACATTTTGGGGGTTGTCAAATGTAATTTCCCCAGAAATGGCAGCCAGGTAAAGATATGGAAGAAGGACCTCAGAGAGGGTTTTTTTTTTTTTTTAATTGAAAGTAATGTTTATTTTTTTTAATTTAATTTTTACTTTATTTTACTTTACAATACCGTATTGGTTTTGCCATACATTGACATGACTCCACCATGGGTGTATATGAGCTCCCAGTCCTGAATCCCCCTCCCACCTCCCACCCCATATCATCTCCCTGGATCATCTCCGTGCACCAGCCCCAAGCATCCTGTATCCTGGTTTTTGGAAGTGAGCTACTTTATCTTTTTCTAAGCTGTATGGAAGTTCAAATTTCATGCAAAAACAGGAAAATAAATCTAAAAAATAATAGGATATCATTAAATCCATATTGATCATTTAGAGTGAAAATGCTTTATGAGAGGCAGTAAAAGCTTTTAGGATCCTGAGGGGAAAAATATGGGTGCAAAAGCAGAATAAATTACTACAATTTAATCACTTGGTAAATAACTAAACTTCTATTGCTGGATTTATGGTGTCAGAGAGCAACCTCCTATTAAATAGAGAGCATGTTGGTGATTCATTTGTGATGGATTTCAGAGGAAACATGCAAGAGCCATTGCTGTCGTTATAGCTTACCTTTAGTATTTCTCTTCATTATTTCCCCCTGCATGTGAGTCCATTTCCAAAAGCTCTGTGTTTGTAAAACCGTAAATTCTCATTTAAAGGGAATCTGTCTGATCCTGAAACACCCGTTGAAAAGCCTTGAGTGTACCTTGCTGCTCACATTGCTGATGATTCTCACTGAAGCTGTTTATTACTCAAGTATACTTTTCCCCATTCTAGCCTGAGTTGGCCTCTTGGCTTCAACCTTAGGGCTGTACTTGGCTCCAAAGTGTTTTGAGGTGAAGGCTACAGTTATATATTGTAAAAGGTGACCAAGAACTGGATCTGCAGATATTTAGGATTTTCTGGCTTACAGTAGCATTAAGCAACACTTTAATGGTAAAGCATTGATCTGAAGAAGTAGGGAAACTGGACTAACAGGAGGGTCTCTTGTCAAAACCCTACATCTGATGGAGCAAGACATCACCTCCAATGACAAGGGAAGCACCACACGTCAAGCATCCCCATCATCAAAGCAATTTGCCAGAGTCACTGTTCTTGAGCAATTTTGACATTTTGAAGACCTTTTTTAACCTTCTTATCAAAATGTGTGTCTCCTTTGTCCCATGTTTTAAAAGTTAATTGACTAGTAAGAGGTGACAGAAACTGCCTGTGTGCGTGCTGAGCCACTCCATTCGTGCCCGACTCTGTGCGACCCCGTGGACTGCAGCCTGCCAGTCTCCTCTGCCCACGGGATTCTCCAGGCAAGAATACTGGGTGGATTGCCGTGCCCTCCTCCAGGAGATCTTCCTGACCCAGCCATCAAACCCAGGGCCTCTCTTAATATCTCTTGCAATGGCAGGCAGGCTCTTTACCACAGCGCCTTCTGGGAAGCCCCTGAGATAGATTAAACCTCACTAAGTAATAATAATTAATAAAATAGTAATGTTTTAACTGTGCTTTATATTTATTACACATATTCAAGTATTTATATTCAGATACCAAGTAGAAGGAAGTACAAAATCTTAACCACATAATATACAGAGAAGGTAATATTCAATTACAACACAACAGCTTCCTCATATTCATTTTAAATCATTTTCTCATTTTTCAGTAAACTTTACATCATTCTCACATCTATTTCCTTTGCCATATGACCTCATATCAGATTGAACCACATGAGATCGCTGAGATCTGAGTGCACTAGCTAGGGTTCAACTGAGAAACAGAACCTGTAGGAGACTTACATTAAGAAGTTTACTGCAGAAAAAAAAAAAAAAAAGGCTTATATGATTATGGGAGCTGGATAGGCAAGTTCTAAATCATAGGACAGACAACCAGGAAAGGCAGGCTGGAACTCTTAACACATGCTGAAGCTGCAGTCCAGGTAGAATTTCTTCATCATTGAAGCCTCGACCCTCTCTTAAGCCCTTTTAACTGATTGAATGAAGCCCATCCTAAATAGCTAGGATAATCTCCCTTACTTAAAGTCGATCAATTATGGATTTATTCGCATATACCATATATCTTCAAGAAACAGCCACATTCCATATTAGTATTTAAATTACAGGATTGGCAGGAGTGATGGCTAGCCAAGTTGAAACATCAGAGGATCACAATGTGAACCTTTTTTTGACCATGAGAAAAGGCATGGGATGGGGATTGACCTTGTAGTTACAACAGTTTCTCAGGTTCTTCCTATATCTAGATGACCTACCTATTTTAGGACTTCATAAAATTGTTCTGAAATTACCCTGGACTCATCAATGGGAAGACATTCAATACCATCTTAGAGTTCTCTGAGCTCCCCTGAATCATATTAGAATGCTGTTGTTATTCCACGTGGGAACCCTTTTATTATTTGAAGGTCTGCCTTTATTTATTCTTTTCTTCCAAAAATGGCCAACTTCATTAAGTGTACCCCCTCCCTTTTTCTGTTTCATTCACAAAAAATAATAAAATAGTACCTGTTAAATACCTTACAGAAAGTCCAGAGAATTTTTTTTTCTGCAGGATTCCTTTGACTCTCAACCTCGGAGCCCAGTGATAAACAAAGCAGTAGTTTCAATTATTGTCTAATATTGAACCAGCCAGATATCATTTTCTGTTCACATGCACAGAAGATCCCAAGATTTTTCTTTCTTTTGGAATAAGCAATAGGCTGACTTGACAGGATTCACATACATACATTAAAACATTACAAAGTAAATGCTGTCCTAAATTCTGAGAGTCAGTTTTCTCACAACAGAGCTCCATGCTGCTTCCTTTTTTCATCATTCTTTTTATTTACATTAAAAAAATTATTTTACAATGCTGTGTTGGTTTCTGCCATACTACAAGACAGATCAGTCGCAATGCTACATCTCTCCCCTCCCGCAATCCCGTCACCCCCCGCGTCATCCCAGAGCGCCAGCCTGGGCTCCGTGCGCCACACTGCAGCTTCCCTAGGAGGGTGGGAAGCGGGTTCTAGCACTGTTTGCGCTGTCCCCAGAAACTCTAAAGATGTGCTTTGTGCATTAAACAAGCCAAGGTCCAAGACTAGCTAAGGAGAGCTTGGTGATTGTGTCAGGGCAGTCAATGAAAAATAGCAGTTTTAAACTTCAAAATCTTAAAACAGATGTTAGAAAATTGTCAACCGTGTAAACAATTGATTGCCAGGATGGAGTCTTGGCATATACACTTGAGTCAAGGTGTTTTCAGTATCACGGCAGTTATGAAATTTGCACAGAGAAAATCTGCATTGTTTATGACAAAGGACACACCTGTATAATACTTTTTCTGCCATATTCTGTGATAAATCAAATCCCTTTGTACTCTGAGTCAATAGAAGCCTTATTGGCTTTCAATCAGCAATTCTCACTGCAGCAGTTGGGGGAAAATGAGTATTTTCAGTATCGGTGAAAACCAGCATGGCATGATGATGGAACCCATGTGAGCCTAGCTGAAGAGCTTGAGCTGCAGTTCTGAAGTGCAAGTTCTAGCAGTGGGGTGAAGAGATGAACCCAGAGGCCCCTCAGCATTTGCAGATCACAAGAGCTGCTTCCAGCCTGTTACCTCCAACAGCTGTTACCCACAGGCATGGTAGAAAAATATGTGATTGGATTAAATAGGTTGTGGCACTCTTTGCCATCCTACTGTTTCTGTGATAGTCTGTAGTGAGTTTTATCCTCCCTAAGACATGGGCAGTTTCTCTCCAGAAATGAATGGAGAGAGCACACTAAAGGGAAACCGAGTTGCTTTGAGGGCTGACCCAAGAACCATGGATCAATGGGTTTCAATAGTAATAATATTATTTAATAATGCTATCAAATTTACTGATTTTTTGGAATCTAGTATGTGTCAGCACTCCATGGGAAGACTGCTATCATTATCTGCTTTCTCCACATAAGGAAATTAAGGCTCAAGGGGGTTACGTAATTTGCCCAAAGTTATGAGCTATTAGGTGATATATTGAGGGTTTGGACTCAGTTCTAAGTCTGGCCATACTCTCCATACTGTGTTGCATGAAGCAAAGTGAAAGTAACTTCTCCAAACCATCTCACTGGCTCAAAAGCACCCTTTATTCCAGCTATGAGAATTATTTTAGTTCCCTTAATGTATCTAATTTACCTTGTACACTCTGCCATCTCTTTGTGTCTGAGGCCTTGTTGAAGTGGCTAAGTTCCACCAGTGCTGAACTTTTGTGAGGCACAGGACTTCATATTTTTCCAAGGCTTAACAGGATTTCTAGTACCTAGTAGATACTTACAAATGTTAGTCAAATGATATATAGTATCAAAACCATAGCCAAATCCTTCATTCATTTGATATGGGCTTTCTTTCTTATACTCTGTAGTTCAGCATCATTAAAAAACTAATGTGTATGTTCTTCTAATTCCCTTTTATGCAGTGAGCAAAAGTCACTAAAAGATCAAAGCAAATAGAGAATCAAACAACACTGAGAAGATAGATATAGATGTGTATACATAATAAATTAAAAACCCATAAAGATATACATAGAAAGACCCTGATGCTGGGAAAGATTGAGGGCAAGAGGATAAGCAGGTGACAGAAGATGAGATGGTTGAAATGGCATCATCGACTCAATGGTTGTGAGTCTGAGCAAGTTCCAGGAGATAGTGAAGGACAGGGAAGCCCTGAGTGCCACGGTCCATGGTGTTGCGAAGAATCTGACACAACTAAGTAACTGAACGATAGCACACTAGGCTTCTTCAGCCCCTTCTCTTCTTGCCCTCAATCTTTCCTGGCATCAGGGCCTCTCACTCTATGTATATCTTTATGGATCTTTAATTTATTATGTACACACATCTATATCTATCTTCTTAGTGTTGTTTGATTCTCTATTTGCTTTGGTCCTTTTCGTGACTTTTGCTTACTGCATAAAAGGGAATTAGAAGAACATACAAATTAGTTTTTTAAATGATGCTGAACCACAGAGTAAAGGATTTACCAAGGAACTCTCTTTCCTTTTCCATTTCAAATCCTAGCAAAGGCCTTTATGCTCTTACCTTGGCTACTGTATTTTCTTCTTAGCCCTGACCTTTCCCCTTTCTTGAAGCTACCATTGCTAATCTAGCATGAAGATACTACCCTGATGAACTGGTGTGTCAAATCAATTATTGTCACACTGTATAAATTTGGTTACTACTTATTAATCAATTCCTCACTCCAATCAAAGGTGCCGATGCTGTGTCCTATGGTGCCACTCCTGGTGAGCCCGTGAGATCCTGGCCGGGGCTCTGTGGAACCTTGGAACGTGTGTTAATGGTCTTTAGCCAGAGACTCTCAGTGGATTAACGCTGTGGCAGCAAACAGCAGGTAGCCATAGCTATCAGATCTTCTCCCTTGCTCCTAGCAGACTGCCTTGTTTTACATTCTTAACATCATTGACCTGAATAGAAATTGTTCTTGGGGTAAAAGATACTGTTCATGAAACTTCATGATAAATGAAGAAAAAAGTCAATAAATATACCAACAAATGAATAAGCAAATATATGATATAGATGAAGCAAGTTAACTTATGAACTACATTAAGACTTTTTCTTCATATTGATTGACTTTTGTGCAACCTTTTTTTTTCTGTCTTCAAGGAGTGTTCAGGTTTTAGATGTGCAATTATCACACTGAAAAGCAAGGAGCAATATCTAGAGTGAGGAAGAGGGCAGTGGTGAACAGAAATAGAAGCTCATTTATTTCCAAGCTGAAAGGTGGTAAAAGAAAAAGCACAACGTTCACACCTGGGTGTGCAAATCAATATCTATTACATTGCATTCAAAATCCTGGCAGGCCCTATTATAAGGCTGCTATAAATGTATAAGATAACAACTCTGCGGTAGGCTTTTGGTGACAGCTGTATGATGGAGCACCTAGTATCTAGGGCAAGTAGAACTTGGATACAGTGAGTCATCTTTAACAGAATTTTACTATATATGTTTTGAGTCAACTAATAAAATGCAATTTGATATCATCCAATCATCATTTCTGATGCTGACAGAATAACTTCTGCCTTGGGAAACACATTGCTAGAATCCATTTCTGGCCTTGTGTTTGGGGAGCAGTGATTGAATTGGGCTCATAATAAAGGTAACTATAAATTACAGATAACTAGATAAAAGTGTAACTAATGATATTCATTTGGGACATGCACTGCTAAAGACTGGGGCCCCTGCCAGGAAAAAGAACCGCCAAGCTGCTTGTCTGGTTTTATTAAAAAGTAGTTGTCAAACCCTGAAGGACGCCTTTCCTTCCTTTTGTCAAAATAAAGCTGGATTCTTCCATGATCAGTCTCTGCCTGTGTCTCCAGGGATGGCTGTTGTTTAATTATGTATTGCCTAAATATTCTCTTGACAGCGTAAATAATATATAGGCAATTGGTCTGGAGTATTTGTAAAGTCTGGCAAGGTGATATTGATCAGTGCTTCCTAGACATGACTGAGTATTCATGGTCCAGAACTGGGGAACACCTGAGTATTATTTGATGAATTCCAGAATGCAGATTGCCTTCCTCCTCTTCCTCCTCCCTGCTTTCTTGCCAGACTCCAAACTGTCTGTCTGTCTGTCTATCTATTTGTCTACCTATCTAGCCTGAATGTAAAACAAATATGTTTACTGAAGAAACTTGGTAAATATAAAAGGCACGTAAACAAATTAAACTCACTCATGACCCAGATACAAACACTGTATATGTATCCTTCAGTGTGTGTTAGTCACTCAGCTGTGTCCAACTCTTCTGCAACCCCATGGACTGTAGCCCTCAGGTCTCCTCTGTCTGTGGAATTCTCCAGGCAAGAATACTAGAGTGGGCAACCATTCTCTTCTCCAGGGGGTTTTCCTGACCCAGGGGTCGAACCCAGGTCTCCTGTATTGTAGGCTGATTCTTTACTGTCTGAGTAACCGAGGAAGCCCATGTGTCACTCAACATTCAGTCATTCATCGAATATTTACTAAGCCATCTACCAGACATAAGCAGTCTTCCAGGCGCTGGGAATAAATCTACTGACCAAAACAGACAAAATACCTTCCCTCTTAGAAACTGGATTTAGTCGGGCTGAGTAATATATATATATAACTAAGTATACTTGGCAGTTGTTGGATGCTCTGCTTGGATATTTCCACACTGCTGTGGGAGAATGAACTTTATTTAAGGACCACATCAACCAGCTCCTTTGTCCTCTGCCTTCTGGTTGGCTTCCAGAAAGGGTGAGGCACTGGCTAGAGATCAGGAGGTGGAAGGCGAGAGAGGCCAGGCTATTTAATGCTCATGGGCCATGGGGGTACAGAGGCTTTGCTCCTTCGCTGAGGCCAAAGCACTTGTCTGGCAGCCCTTGTCTGCAGTTACCACTGAGTTTCCAGGCTCTGATAACTGCTCTTCCCTCTGACTCCTTCACTCCCATTGGCTCTTCCATTATTGCTCATCCTGGAATGCTTTGCACTGTTTTACTTAACTCTGCCCACACCTTTGTAAATAGTCCCTGCATTGAATTCTTTTCAATGACTATACTCTGTGTGCCATCTGTTTCTTTCTAAGACTTTGACAGATACATTTAGTATGCTACAAGTTATAAATGCTAAAGAGGAAATATAAACAAGTGTTTGAGAAAAGCGTGGTATTTTAGATGGAGTGTCCAGGGAAGGGTTGAGAAAAAGTGAGTTCTGGCTGATTTTTGTAAGAGTGAGTATACATTCTATGCACACGCACTTGCACATCCACACACACACAGAGGGCAGGCAGGGGTGGGGATGGAAATTAGAGAGAGGTGTGGAGAGAAAAAGAGAACATTCTAGGCATGTGAAAGTATTAGTTACTCAGTTGTGTCCGACTCCATGGCTGCCTGGAGCCTGCCAAGCTCCTCTGTCCATGAGATTCTCCAGGCAAGAATACTGGAGTGGGTTGCCACCACCCTTCTCCAGGGGAACTTCTTGCCCAGAGACAGAACATGGGTCTCCTGCATTGCAGGCAGATTCTTTACTGTCTGAGTCATGCATATTAATTTATTGCAAGAATAGAATCACAGGGTTGCATATCGTCTTCTGTAATGTAACACTGCAGGAGTGTTTAAGTTCCCTTTGCTATCAAATATGTCTTTATTGTAATGACTGTGTGGAACTTCATTTTAAGGTTATAGCATATTTTACTTAATTGATCCCCTGCTTTTAGACAATTAGGTTGATTTTACAACTCCATTATTATAAATGAGCCCTGTTGACAGTCCTGATTTTCTGAAAGCATTTGAACCAATTTCCAGGGCCTGCTGGGTCATCTTTGAGGAATCACTGTTTTGCTCTTTCATAAAAAGATAGAATGGGCTCTGTTCTGGGGACTGTTACTGTCAGTCTTTGGGATAGATTCATCACTGGTGTGCAAGAGAGTAATTTTGAAAATGTTTATGGGATGTATGATTACCATATTGAACAACTAGAAGCACCATCTGGAATAAGGGTAACAAAATAACAAAGGGCGTGATGGCTCTTTTAACCATCTGAACTGGAAGCTTGTGTAGTGAGATGGAAGCTCAGTGCTCATGCGCTGGACTAAGTTGTTTCAGTTGTGTCCAACTCTTTGTGACCCTATGAGCTGTAGCCTGCCAGGCTCTTCCATCCATGGGATTCTCCAGGCAACAATGCTGGCGTGGGTAGCTGCGCCCTTCTCCAGGGGATCTTCCGGCCCCAGGGATGAAATTGGTGTCTCTTATCTCCTGTGTTGGCTGTTGGGTTTTTACCGTTAGCACCACCTGGGAAGCGTACAGTGTCCATAACTGCAGCCTTTTTAAACCTGAAGCCTTTCCTTTCCTCATCTACAAGGTCCTTCTTCCTCAAGCTGATCAAGAAATAAAGAACAGTTGTGTCCAACTCCTTGTTACCTCATAGACTGTAGCCCCCCAGGTTCCTTGGCCCATGGAATTGTCCAGGCAAGAATACTGGAGTGGACAGCCATTCCCTTCTCCAGGGGAAAGAACACCTAGAAGGGCTAAATAGGTTGTTTTGTTAGCTAGACTTCTCTTTTGAATAAATTCAAGATACATAAAGATTGTGTTGGTGTGCAGTCGTGCTCATTTAATTGAGTTTGAAGACAGAAATGTTTCACTGCTGTTGGGAATCATTCATGAAGGAAGAGAATGGTCCTTTGCCTCATTGCACTAACCTTGATGTATCATCCTCTCTTGTTCTCAGCCAATCTCAGAGGACATGTATGATCTGCAGAGTCAGGTTCTCATGGAAACTATGTCAAGACTCTGAATTTCCTGCTTCTGATTTTGTGCTTGGACAGATTTTACTCTGCATAGATCTATTTCAGAAAATTAAGAAATTAAGTAGCATTTTAAGAAAGTAAGCCCCTACACATTGAGATTCAGTAAATAGTAATTGAAATTGTATTTGAATATACTTCCTGGAAATTTTCTCTCACTTTCTCTCCTCTCTCTTTCTTAACTAGCATCCTTCTCCTTAGTGAGATCATATAGAATGATACCTCAAAAAGTTCTTTAGATGTCAATCCAAAGTGAAGAAACAAACTTCAGCACTTGCTCTGGCTTTTAAAAGGCCCTTTTTGTTGTTTTCCCTTGTCTTTTTCATATTTCAGTCACACCTCCTGAGATCCCAAATGCCAGCATGACTGGGAACACAGTTCACTAAGTTTCTGGCACAAAATGAATCAACAATGGCAGTTCTGCACCACTCAGGTTGAAGGAAACTTCACTGTGAGGCCATGTTTGGTTTTTTTCTCTCTGGGGAGATTTTCCATCCTTTCCAACTTCGGAGTGGGTTGTAATGACAGCTCTGGAATATGGAACACACAAAAAATTCATGTAATCACAGAAATCCAATATTCTCCTAAGTGACATCTTTGCAAATACCATTGCTACTTACTCATAAATGAAGCAGGTGGGGATCAAAGAAACCCCAGACTACATAGCTCTTAAGAGGTGAAGCGAAACTATAAATCTGAATGTACGGAGCACTCACCATGATGATCGTGTGTGTAGGTATTCATGTTCCATTGTGATTATTCCAGAGAAAATTGGAGAATTGAACCCATCTTAATAGTTACCAATAGGCCTGTGAGATCCAATAGGCCTGTGCTAGCATCCCCAATTAATAGTGAAAAATTTCTAGAAAGTTTTTAATGCAAGATCTTTAGATTTTCCCTTTGTGCACCGGAAAACTGAGAAAATACTCCAACCTTTCTGAATATAAAGTTTAGACTCTATTTCTAACATTTGCTGTTCTCTGCTTTCCATGTTATTTTAGAGCAGCTCTTTAGGGATTAAGGTAACAGTCACATTCTGTCATTACATTAAATTATTGAACCACTTTTAGTCCCCTGAATATTCCAGTTCTTTGTTTGCTACTGGACATCTTCGCATGCTTTCTATCTTTGGAACCATTCCCCCAAGCCCCCAGCTGCTCTTCCATAACACTCTCCCCTGTATTTATGGTTATACATTTTACTTGACTATTTCTTACTCATTTTCCAGTTCTCACTTCAGGTCACAACGTTTAAGTGATGCAGCTGTTTGTTCACTCCTCTGTAGCTCCTATTAGTGGGAAATATATGAAAGTAGGGATATTGCATTTGTGTTTTACTGTATCCCTAGCATCAGACACATGGCTGGTGCACAGCAGAGATCCACTAACTCCTTTTAGGATGAATGGGTGGATGAAATCATGCATCAATGAACAAAATATGTAGGTTAATTCTTCCAGCAGTTAAAGAGCTCCTTTTAAAACCTTTTCACTTAAAACTACTAAGCTTTTTAAAAATTTTCCAGACACAGCTGGAGTCATAATTTAGAAAACTTCAGATACCTGTTCACATTGGGGATAATCATACTGCCTTTAAGTTGTCCCCCATGACCCCTCCCAGAGATAACGACACAGTTACAGCCCCCTCCACAGAGTGGAAATGGACGTCTGCCTGAAATTTGATTCAGATGTCAAGACTGATGACACCACACACAGCCCAAGAGAGTATGAAAATATTTATTATGCACATAATGAGGCTTTCAAAGGAGGCCACGGTGGCTCCCAAGAAGGTCTGAGATGGCTCGAGGTTTTTACGGTGTTTCAGGGGTGGAGCAGGGAGTAAGGGTTCCTGCGCATGGCCGGAGGCTTGTATGATTTGAACTTCCTGCCCGGGTCAAGTGAGAGAGTACGCAGGCTTTCTTAACAGCTTGCCCAGATGTGAGGCGAAAGGAAAGAGGAAGGGGTGAGACCCAAAAGCTGTCACCAGTCAAACATAAAAACGATGGAGGCAGACGCTCTATGCACACATCTTGGTATAAGCCCATCCACTGGTGTAGAAGTGGGATTTGTGATTTGTTTCTGTCCATAGAATATGACGAAGGTAATGGATGGTCTCCTTTAAAATCACTCCAGTGATTGTATTAAACTGAATGAGATTCCATCACCGTGCGCTGCACAGAGGCCTGATGAGGTAGACGGCCAGCTTGGAGCAGCCCACGTGGCAAAGCATTGTGGGTAGCCTCCCGGAACTGCAGGCGGCTGCCCAGCCTGATTGGCGGCCTTGGGCCCGCGGCCAACAGGACGCCGGGTCCTGAATCCTCTGGCCACAGGAAATGGGTTCTGGCAGCAACCTGAATGAGTGTAAAGATGGATTCTTCCTCAGTCACGCCTTCAGATGAGAACATAGCCCAAACCAAACCTTGATTACAGCGTTGGGACACTGAGCACAGAACTCTGCTAAGCCGTGACCAGACTCATGACCCACAGAATCTTGGCGAGAATCAATGTGTGTGTTATTCTATTTCTATGGTAATATTTTTATGTAGCAAGAAAAAACTAAGATACACTCCAAGTCATTTTTCACACGATTTTCCCTAAAACTACCTTCCCAATGATGTCATACAACTAACATGAATTTTTTTCTAGCTAGTTTACTTTTCAGATCATTCCATTATTCCACCACTATGATGGTCTGGTATATCAGGTGATTTTTTTTTTTTTTTTTTAGACTTTTTCATGCCTTCAAGGCTGACCCAAAACCATACAACAAGGTAAGTGAAAGAATGTGTTAGTCACTAAGTCATGTCTGGCTCTTTTGTGACCCCATGGACGGTAGCCTACCTGTCTCCTCTGTCCATGGGATTTCCAGAACAAGAATACTTTGTGGGTTGCCATTTCCTTCTTCAGAGGCTCTTCCTGACCTAGGGATTGAATTAGTGTCTCTTGCATGAACAGGCAGATTCTTTACCACTGAGCCACTTTAAGAAAATCTTCCCCCACCCTGAAGAACCAATTGTAATTAATCAAGGCTCTCCACATCCAAAAGAATCCACTGCTATGAATATAGCACAAAACTCAAAGTCATGGAGTTTTACTTCTTATTAAAAATTTTTTTTTATTTTTACTTTATTTTGCTTTACAATACTGTATTGGTTTTGCCATACATTGACATGAATCAGCCATGGGTGTACATGAGTTTTTAACTTCTTTAAGCTAGGGTCAGATTTGTTTTCTTCATGACAGAGTAAGACTTCTGAGTCATTACTTAGGAAAAATATGCACATGTCCATCTCCTTACTTTTTACCCAATGACCTGTTCTCATGACATTAGGAGATAACATGTCCTGTTCAGAGAAAATGTGAAGCATAAAAAGCACACATTTTTAAAAAAGAATTATTACAGGAAACTAGCTGGGACCATAAAACTGGGGGGCAGATTAATTTCTTTCCAATTTATGCCTAGTGCTAACCTATATCCAGCCCAGAGGTTTATTTGTTAGGTAGCATTAATGCAGAAAGGTAATCTAGATCTCCTTTTGAGTCTCTGGACAGAAGTATATCTCTTTGTTTACCCTTTGTACAATTAATTCAGGCTTTAATTGTATTAAATAAGGGGTGGAGAATTTAAAAAGGTTTCAGTGGCTCTGGGAACATACATTTATTACTGTGATAAAAGAGCTGTCTCTCTCAGTCTCCATTTTCTGTGTTGTTTCATTTGTTTCATTGCATCTCATCTCCAATAAATCACAGAGGCTGGACTCCAGGCCCTTGGCTGGGAACAGTGCCTACGATGGATGCCACAGGTTGCTTAATAAAGCTTTCAGCTTAGGGCTTCCATTTTCGACCATCATCTGGAATGGATATATCTCTCTGTGAACTAATATCCTTTTCCTGGTCTTGGCTTGATTTCTGCCTTGGACTCAAGGAGACAATGTGGGTTTTTCCCAGTATTTATCGAAATGACGTACATAAAGGAAAGATGGAGTTCCATCCTAATAAAAGGTAATGATGATAGTAATGCCAGTGTAGCAGACACCGCTTCATCCAACTCAGGCCCTGGGATCGCCTTTAACTTGTGTATAACATTCTCTCCTTCCAGTTCTGCTCCTGCCCCGTCTTGTCCTGTAACTCTGCCCTTATGCCAGCTAGTTTACCTGCAGACTAGTAGAGCCAGAAGGTCCTGGGATTTGGTATCTTCTCTTTCCTCACCTCTCCGGCTACAAGTTTTGTTTAGTGACTGAGTGGGACAGGAGTCGAAAAGGTGGGAAGTACGGCAAATCTGAGATATAGTTGTTCTCTTGTCTTTTCCTGTTGGACCAGGCTGTAGTGGGAGTTTTCCTGAAAGAAAAACCTTTCCTTGGCTCTTTTCACTTCCCTGTCCTACGTCTCCCACTCCCTTTTCATTTCCTCCTGGGAGCACACATCCACCTTTCATGGTCTGCTTCTGAAGAACCCTACCTAAGACTACCACTAGCTTTCAATCAGGCACTGCTGGTCCAGTCACACTGTTATTTCATTCTTACACAAAACCCTTTGCAGTAGATATCATTAACCCTCTATTACAGAGGAACACATTAATGTTTGCCTGTTTTTCCTAAATAGGCAAAAGGTACTGAAGCTCAGATTTCAACACAGATTCACGTAACTCTTAAGACCTGTTCTCTGGACATGTGACATATGCCTCTCAATAGAAGAAGACTGCCAATTAGTCAATAGTTTCATTATAAAATAGTAGCTGAGGAACTATTTACTAGTCAGAACATATGGATTCTTATCATTCTTTTTACTTGGTGTGTGAATTTAGGCAGGGTGCTTAATATTTCTAAGCATTAGTTTCTCTTTTTAAAAATAAAGCACAGAAACTAATATTTGCCCTCTTATTCTTACGTTTTAAAAATTAAGAGAGGCGAATATGATGATGAGAATTTTCTTGGAGCTGTAAGGTAGTATGAGAGGAAAGAACATGATCTTTGGATCTGAATTTGATGGTCAGTTTAACAACTAACTGAACTTCTTAGGTGGCGCTAGTAAGGAATCCGCCTGCCATTGCTGGAGATGCGAGAGATGTGGGTTCAGTCTCTGGGGTGGGAAGATCCCCTGGAAGAGGAAATGGCAAGCCACTCCCGTGTTCTTGCCCGGAAAATTCCATGAACAGAGGAGCCTGGTGGGCTGCAGTCCAGGGGGTCGCAAAGAGTGGGACGTGAACGAGCAAATGCTGGTTACTATTAAATGCAGCACAGTGCTCAGCTATGTCCTACATTCTGCGACCCCCTGAACTGCAGCCTGCCAGCCTCTTCTGTACATGGAATTTTCCAGGCAAGAATAGTGAAACTTGCAGTGTAGTCTTTGGCAAAACATTCATCCCTATGAGCAATGCTTGTGACTATAAATGAGAAAAATTAGCTGGCCTAGGCTGCCCTGAAAATGCTACTGTGTCAATCAGCTATGTCCAGGGTCTAGCCCAGGGTAGTCCCTTGATAAATGTTAGCCAGGCCCACTTTCATCTTTTTCTTCTTCAAGTAGGTGTCTGGACTGAGAAAACCTAAAAATTTCACTTTTTCTGTTTGCCCATAGAGGTAGTATGTCTTTGGGGGGTGTGTGTGTATGTGTGTGTGTACACACAAGCGCATATTTTGATTAAGCTTTTCTTTGCTTTTGTCAATTGGTTTGCTTTCATTTTTGTTGTCTTTTCATGTATATTTTATTCCCAATCAGTGTCAGAAAACCTTATGCAAATATTTTGTTTCTGTTTTCTTCCTTTATCTACCCAGCTCTGCATGTTTATGGAGTTTATTTTTCCATCACTGACTTCTTTTAATTTGTATATGTTTTAAATCAAGCAGAAAATAGGTACTTGTGTGTGTGTGTGTCTGTGTGCATGCATGTATTTCCCAGTGGCAGGAGCCCTGGACCAGGCTCACAGTAGGATGCTGCACATTTGGGCATCATTCCCTGGTACCTAAGACTTGCTCCCTGGAATGTATCTAAACACTCAGATAGAGTGACCTGGAAGACCATCTGAGTTTTCCATTTACAAATAGAAAAGCTGAGAGCAGGGGGATGGTTCAATCACTACTAGAGCCCAGGACTTAGTTTGTCTGATCCAAAGCTTTCTCACCACACTTTTATTTGAGAGGAGTGAGAGATATAAAGTACCCATAAAAGGATTTAAAATATATTGACGCTTGTTATTCCAAGTATATTTGTAAAAGTTGTTTCTTCTGCCCTCTCGCCAGCTGTCCAGGCTTTTGACAATATTGTTTCGGTTCAGTTAAAATCTAGTCCTTTTGCAGTTCCTGACCCTGCCAATTTTGTTAAAGATTAGGCAGACTCAGAAGAGAGTTAGAGTGGCTTTGAATTATAACTATGCCTGTTACTGGTAGCACAAACTTAGAAGGTTATTCCATTGCCCAGTTTCTTCATCAGTAGATTCAGAATGATAATAGATGTCTTAAAGGGTTGTTGAGAGGGTGCAATTTTATTGATAAATGGCCTAATCTAGAGCCTCATGCATCAATTACTAATGATGGGTCTTAGAACACTGAGAATACTTTCCTTCCTCTGAATTACAGAATATATTTGGCTCTTGGAGGAAGTATGCATATACTAAATTCCAAGAGGATGCATATAATAAATGCGTATGCACAATAAATGAATGCATAAGAGGATGCATATAATAAATTCCAGAGTAAAATGGGTTGTTGGAGGAGGAGGTTTTAGTGCAAAATTGCTATGTACTTCTTTCTTAGGTAGATAAGGCAGTGTTAAGTTTTAGTCGCTCAGTTGTGTCTGACTCTTTGAGACCCTGTGGACTGTAGCCCTCCAGGCTCCTCTGTCCATGGCATTCTCCAGGCAAGAATACTGGAGTGAGTAGCCATTCCCTTCTCCAGGGGGTCTTCCTGACCCAAGGACTGAACCCAGGTCTCCTGTACTTCACGCAAATTCTTTACCATCTGAGCCACCAGGGAAGCTCATGGAGATAAGATAAAGAGCATTAAAATGGGCTGATTTGCCCTGTGACAGTGAATATTAAGCTAACGGAAGGCCCCCTTCCTGATCTCCCTGCCTTTTTCACGGATACAGCTAACGTTAGAAAGTGTTCATGTTCTAGAAACAGACTCACAAGCGTAGAAAACAAATTTATAGTTCCTGAAGGAAAAAGAGGAGGGAGGGATAAATTAGGGGTAGGCGATTAGCAGGTACAAATAGATAAACAGCAAGGTCCTACTGTGTAGCACAGGGAACAAGATATTTGCAATGTCCTATAACAAACCATAATGGAAAAGAATATGAAAAAGACAGTACATATATGTATAACTGAATCATTTTGCTATACACCAGAAACTAACACAACGTTGTGGATCACCTATTGTTGCTGTTTAGTTGCTGAGCTGTTTCCGACTCTTTTGTGACCCCAGGGACTGTAGCCCTCCAGGGCTACATGTCCATGGCATTTCCCAGGCAAGAACACTGGAGTGGGTTGCCATTCTGTATACTTTAATAAGGAAGAGAGAGTGTCCTCCTTTTGTTGCCTTTGTTCTTTTAGCCCAAGAGTTGCACATGGGAAGGGGGCTGAGAGGGTTGCTCCTTGAAGAGTGTTACTTGTGTGTGTCACGCTGGATTTGTGTGTCCCTGAGCCTCTGCACTCGAGCCACCCAAATGTACTACAACACAAAATAGCTGGAGAAAAGGAACCTCCTCCTTAGCAAGAAGCTATTTTGTGTTGGGAATTGCCCCAGGTGCTTTTTATAACTCTCTGCATTTAATTTTCACCACAGCTTTGTGTTATAATTACCTGTACTTAACTGAGAAAAGAAAGCTGAGATCCACAATATTTTTTGTAAGAGAACAAAACCAGAGGCTCTATCGCTTTGCAGGCACATACGTCCCACCCACATGTGCCATTGTAGCATGTGGGGCAAGGAGCCGTGGTCAATATGTAGATAAATGGGTGTGGCCCTGTTCCAACACAACTTTATCTTCTAAAGCAGATGGTGAGATGGATTTGGTTCATAGGTTGGAATGATTACGAAGTAAAATGACTATTTGAAATGAGTTTTCTCTGCCTTCAGAGAATACACACTCTGTGTTCATATCTGCCCTCTCCCTAACAAGTTTTGAGATTAGAAAAAAACCCAAACATATCCTAGATGGTGGTTCTCAGTTCCCAAGCGTTAAGGAAAGCCCACAGCTTAAAAACTGGTATGACAGCTAAGTCAGGGGAAATTCCCTGAATGAGAGGTTTCATGTCTGGAAAGAAAGGGCCGTGTCTCTCAGGCAGGCTTGGCATGTTTGGTCCGATTGCGTGAGGCCGCTCATGACAGCGATGGGTGAGATGCACTCTGATGGGGCCTTGGCACCCTCTGGCTTGGACCATCCAGAAGGGCTTCTCCCTGAATCATTCTAAATTCACCTCGAAGCAGGTGAAGAGCCTGGCATGATCCAAAGTTAAAGAAAGAACCACAAGCAAGACCAAGAGCAAGTAATGAGGAATCTGGATGTGGCTAATACCTCTCAGTAAAGCCACACTCCATTGGCTTTGAAAAATAGCCCAATTATCCTCAGCTGCACCATGCAGAAAAATGATGAAGCAGTGTGACCTCATACCATAAATCCCCCCACACAAACACTCCCTGTGTGATTAGTTGTTGCTCTAAATTGTTCTCGTTTAAGGAAGTGAACGGTCAGTTCTGTCACCCACAAGGGAGACATGAAACAGCTACAGAGCAAGACCATTCCTGGTGATCTCAGCCATCAGAGAAGAGAAAGCTTGGGTGACTATTATGGTTTAGTGAAATGTGCTGACTATCAGAGCTTGTAATGAAGTACAGCATAGTGATGGAAAGAGCCCTGCTGTTTATAATTCATCAACATGATTTTGCCAGGCACAGCAGGTGGGAGCAAAGATCCTGGAGTTCCAAATCCGAACACCTGGTTGCTGTTTCCATGTAGGACCTTGGGCGATTGTAGAGAGAAGAGTTCTGGACCTGGAGTCCGATGACTTGCTTTAAAGTTCCAGCTCTCACAGTTAGCAGCTGGAATGACCTGGGCAAAGTCACTCCCGGGTCACGGATGGCTCTTTCTATTCAGTTGCTAAGTCATGTCTGACTCTTTGCGACCCCCTGGACTGCAGCATGCCAGTCTTCCCTGTCCTTCAGCATCTTACAGAGCTTGCTCAAACTCATGTCCATTGAGTCCATGATACTATCCAATCATCTCATCCTCTGTTGCCCGCTTCTCCTGCCCTCAATCTTTCCCAGCGTCAGGGCCTTTTCCAGTGAGTCAGCCCTGTGTTCATGCAAAGTGATTCTCTGTTCTTCCTAAACACAGATGGGCTGCATTTCTTAGGCTCCCTGTAGTCAGTTTGGTTACGTGGGTGGCTAAGTTCTGGTTAATGGGATGTGGGTGGAAGGAAGGAAGGCCACTTACAGATGTAGAATGTAAAAACCTCCCTTCTCTGTCTCTCCTTTTCCTCATGTAGGCCAAGTACAGGGGATCTTTCTAGGGTCACCTAGAAGCAGACAGAAGACTTTGGGGCTTTCCGAGTGGATTCAAGACCATTTCTACTCCCTAATCTGCTCACCCCACTCTGCCTGCCAACTGGACTTTATATAAGTGGTTACAGCCACTGAGAGTCCAAGATTTGAGGTTAGCTAGTGTTAACACCTTTGGAGAAGGCAATGGCACCCCCACTCCAGTGCTCTTGCCTGGGAAATCCCATGGACGGAGGAGCCTGGTGGGCTACAGTCCATGGGGTCACTAAGAGTCGGGCACGACTGAGCGACTTCACTTTCCCTTTTCCCTTTCATGCATTGGAGAAGGAAATGGCAACCCACTCCAGTGTTCTTGCCTGGAGAATCCCAGGGACGGGGGAGCCTGGTGGGCTGCCGTCTACGGGGTCTCAGAGTCAGACATGACTGATGCGACTCAGCAGCAGCAGCAGCAGCAGGGTTAACACCATAACTATAGCAGTGATAAGAGAAGCTGATATTTTTGAGCTCTTGCATTAAGATGACGTTGGGCTCCCATGAACTGTCTCTTCTGGTTTGTAAAACAGCAACTTTATAAGTTCTTTTTTTTTTTTTTTAATTGGAGCATAATTGCTTTAAAATGTTGTGTTAGTTTCTTCTGTACGGTGAAGTGAATCAGCTCAATGTGTACATATATCCCTCCCTCCTCAGGCCTCCCTCCCATTTCCCCACCCAGTCCCACTCTTCTAAGTCACCGCAGAGCACCACACCGAGCTCCCTGTGCTTTGTAGTGGGTTCCCGTTAGCTGGCTATTTTACACACGATAGTGCATATATGGGGGGAAGGCAGTGGCGCCCCCACTCCAGTGCTCTTGCCTGGAAAATCCCATGGGTGGAGGAGCCTGGTGGGCTGCAGTCTATGGGGTCGCTAAGAGTCGGACACCACTGAGTGACTTCACTTTCACTTTTCACTTTCATGCATTGGAGAAGGAAACGGCAACCCACTCCAGTGCTCATGCCTGGAGAATCCCAGGGACAGGGGAGCCTGGTGGGCTGCCGTCTCTGAGGTCACAGAGTCGGACACGACTGAAGTGACTTAGCAGCAGCAGCAGCAGTGCATTTATGTCATTCCCATCTTTCAATTTGTCCCACTATCCCCTTCCCTGCTGTGTCCACATGTCTATTTTCTACGTCTGAGCCTCTATTCCTGACCTGGAAATAAGTCCATCTGTACCATTTTTCTAGATTCCACATATATGCGTTAATACACTGTTTTTCTCTTTCTGACTCAACTTCACTCTGTACGACAGACTCAAGGTCCATCCACCTTCTACAAATGACCCAGTTTCATTCCTTATAAGTTCAACTAATGTTCCTATTTCAGATTTGAAACTGACACATACATAGAGGTAAGATACCTTGTCTGATCTCACACACTTAATGTGTGGTTAGAGCAGTCACTTGCTTGAAGCCTCAGTCTCCTCTGCGTAATAAAGATGATAATCTCTGCCCCATTTACCTGAAACGTTATCACATATGTCACAGGAGTTAGGTGGTAGAAACGCCCTTGGAAGATAAATGCCAAACATTATTATTATTGATCTCTCTGAGTCTCAGTTTCCACAATTGTAACATTTGTTCTACTTAATCACTCTTTTTAACACAGTAACTTGAACCATTTATGTCTTCCACAGAGGCAGGTGATGGTGAAAATCTAATATTCCTGGCCACGTGAATGGCATTTAGAGGTAATAGGTACAGGGCAGATCAGGGAGCATTTAGGGTGAGTATAAGCAGAAAGGTGAAGCAAGGATAGATATTTATAAGGATTCTTCTCTTACATCGCCTGCTTCTCTTCTGTTTCCCCAACTCTGTAGTTAGGGATGCTATCACTAACTAGCACATGGCATCCGGAATAACCCTGTTATTTCTCAAGTGGCTGATATAATACTTAGGAAAATCCATATCTTAGAACTTAAGGTTTTTATGGTTTTTCTTTAAAGAAAATATCAAAAATATTTTCGCACATGCTAGTTGATACTGATATTCAATTCTGAAATAATTCTCAGTCTAGGCCAGATCTTAGGATATAAAGAAATGAGGGAAAAGCAGGTTTTTCCCTTTAGGAAAAAAGTCACTATACAACATACCAATTAACTATGAAGTTTAATTCAAACTTAGAAGGGAGAGATTCATGACAGATGATTGAGATACATTTTTAGCATGTCTGTCATCTAAATTTTAATTCAAACATCACAAGCTATAGGGCTCCGATATGTTTCTGACTTTCAGAAGTATTTTGTTTAACTTAAAGACTGACATTCATGAAATGGAGTGTTAAGTTAGTGTCAGGAAATTTCTTACATCCACACAATCTGTATCCGTTTGGCAATAAGAAAGATCTAGAAATTTTGAGGCTATGTTCCTGCATGACAGCAATTTTTTGGAACCGAAGAGTGTTGTGCATGTATATAGGCCCTGTACTATCTGCTTGGACACAGTCTTCACCACTCCCTCTTGCCTCTCAACATGAAAGCCAAGTGTCAACTCCCATTTAACCCCATCCATCTTGACTGTTTGCCTCATTAACACTGATTTTATGTTTCCTATACTCCTTGAAAGGAAAGCTATGACCAACCTAGATAGCATATTAAAAAGCAGAGACATTACCTTGCCAACAAAGGTCCATCTAGTCAAGGCTATGGTTTTCCAGTGGTCATGTATGGATGTGAGAGTTGGACTGTGAAGAAAGCTGAGCACTGAAGAATTGATGCTTTTGAACCGTAGTGTTGGAGAAGACTCTTGAGAGTCCCTTGGACTGCAAGGAGATCCAACAAGTCCATTCTAAAGAGGATTAGTCCTGGGTGTTCTTTGGAGAGAATGATGCTAAAGCTTAAACTCCAATACTTTGGCTGCCTCATGCAAAGAGTTGACTCATTGGAAAAGACTCTGATGCTGGGAGGGATTGGGGGCAGGAGGAGAAGGGGATGAAAGAGGATGAGATGGCTGGATGGCATCACTGACTCGATGCACATGAGTCTGGGTAAACTCCAGGAGTTGGTGAAAGACAGGAAGGCCTGGTGTGCTGCAATTCATGGGGTCACAAGGAATCGGACACGACTGAACGACTAAACTGAATTGAACTGATACTGAATCTGGTACCTGAGCATTAGAATATAGCCTCACTAGGAAAAAAAATATTTAGTGCTAATGAAATTACACTCTCCTCCCCTGATGCTTCTGGAGCAGGGAGAATATACTACTCATTCTGTTTATTGAGTAAGACAAGCTTTCTAATATTCGAAAGAATACTCCAGTATTCCTGCCTGAAGAATTCCATGGACAGAGGAGCCTGGAGGGCTCTGGTCCACAGGGTCACAAAGAGCTGGACATGTGGACATGACTAAAGTGACTTTGCATGCACACACAGTATGCCTGGCATATAAAAGATAGTGTGTGTGTGTGTGTATGGAAGAAAAGAAGGAAGGAAGGAATTTCTTCGTGACAAATTAGGTACTTAGCCAAGTTCCCATTGTTATCCTCTACCTTCATCTCTGTCATTCGAAATTCAGTTGGGCTGCTGATCATGTCTCATTGAATACTGTTGACATTTCCTGGTCTGGCTTCCTTTCTCTATTGCTTAGAAATTTAAAAAATACAACTATCAAACAGTGTCTTATTTTATCATACAACCTCTTAGTGGCTTTCATGATTGTGTGAATCTCCTTGTTTTGGAAAAGTGAAAGTCTCTCAGTCATATCTTACTCTTTGCAACCCCATAGATTATACAGTCCATGGAATTCTCCAGGCCAGAATACTGGAGTGGGTAGCCTTTCCCTTCTCCAGGAGATTTTTTCCCAACCTAGGGGTCGAACCCAGGTCTCTGGCATTGCAGATAGATTCTTTACCTGTTGAGCCACAAGGGAAGCCCAAGAATACTGGAGTGGGTAGCCTGTCCCTTCTCCAGCAGATCTTCCCAATCCAGGAATCGAACCAGGGTCTCTTGCACTGCCAGTGGGTTCTTTACCAACTGAACTATGAGGGAAGCCCCTGTTTCCGAGAAGTCCATGGTAAATGTTTGTAGTTCTATAGTTTAATGTTGGGGCTTCCCTGCTGGCTCAGACAGTAAAAATGTTCCTGCAGTATAGGAGATGTGGGTTCAATCCTTGGGTCTGGAAGATCCTCTGAAGAAGGGAATGGCTACCCACTCGAGTATTCTTGCCTGGAGAATTCCATTAGACATCTTTCTTTACCCCTCAGGCTCTAACATCACCTGCATCTTTTATCAGAATGATCTCTGCAATCATCAAGGCTCTTTTGAAGTAAGTGACAAATATCCACTTTGAACAGTTTGAGAAAAAAAAGCCTAGATGTTTGTTTCCCCAGGTATTGTACAGCACAACTGTGTCACAGGAAGAACAAATTTGCAACTTCACCTAAGGGACAGTTGCACTCAGACACCTGGGGCCATCATGACTATCTCCTGCCTTAATTTTTTCATCTAACAACTCTAGTTAGTCAACTTCATTTATGTGTTGTAATTCCAAAAATTCTAGGAAAGAACTAGAATTAGCAGTTTGATTATGGTTTCTCTTCCTTGGACTCATCAACTCCAGTTGGGAGAAAGTCACAGCTTTTGTAAAAGATCTACTTTTGAAGTTACCATATGTGGAGAAGGGAAAGAGCCAGAAGAATAGGGCAGGGCAGGCAAATAGTATGTCTGTCTCATTCCCTGGCTAGACATTTGGGAGCTGGTTCCGTGGTGGCTCAGTGATAAAGAATCCCTCTCCCAGGATTGGCAGGAGGCACAGGTTCAATCCCTGGGTCAGGAAGATCCCTTGGAAAGGGAAATGTCAACCCCCTTATTCTTGCCTGGAAAATCCCGTGGACAGAGGCAAGCTACAGTCCATGGGGTTGCAAAAGAGTCAAACACGTCTTCTCGACCAAACAACAATCCATGTGCTTTACAGTCACTTATTGACTATCCACCATGGGTAGACGCAAAGAAGCACAGCAGTGAGTAAACTAGATGAAGTCACTCCTCTCATAAAATGGACAATTTTTCCATTCATCAAAACAGTATTTCCTGGTGACCTTCTGTATACAAAGGCTGTACTGGAAACTGTGGTGAGGTGAAAGTGAAAGATGTGAAAACATGCATACCATCTCAGCTCCCACAAAGCTTCCAAACTGAATGGGAAATAGGATGTCTGAACAAGTGGACGTTACACAAGACCGGTCAGTCCATCCATTTAAGCAGACATTCACCGAGTATGCAGCAGATTCCATTGTGTTAGACACTGAGGATATAGAGATGGATGGGAAGCTATTGTGGTTATTAAGATGTTCATAGTCTAGAACAGGACTCTGAGATATAAACAGCTAATTCCACCCTAGGAGAATGCAATATTTTCTGACAAACTTGTATGAAAAAGGAGATATCTTTATGAAGAAAAATGTTTCAGGAGAATCCAGGAGAAATTGTACAGGTGGCAGAAAAGCCTAAATGAAAAGAATAAATCTCACCCCAATGCAAGTAATTGGAGCAAAAATGCAGAAGCAGGAGGGTACAGGGTAGATTTTTTAAATGGTGACAACCAGTCAGGACTTTTAAAAGAGGGGAAGGAGATAAACCTGGGAATGTAGGTGGGACCAGATTATAGCTTCTTAATGAGTTCAGAGTTTTTGCTTAATAATGAGAAGTCACTGAATGTTTGGAGGCTCAGGGTAAACTGCCCTGGAATATACCAAAATGGTATATTGATTATTTTGAATTAAAGTTACATAAACTTATGTAAGAAACAGCCGATGAATAAGGTACATTTTGACCCTCACTGACAGCAGGAAATAAACCTCCCTTGTGAAAGGTGCACAACCTGAATCTAGAGAAGGAAGGACATTTAGTAACAGGGAATTCAGTCCTCAAAGCCTGTATAAACAGATCTTGTTTCTTCTTTAATTTACCACCCCAAACCCAAACTCTGTGTAGCAGCTCCTGCTGCTAATTCGCTTCGGTCGTGTCCAATGCTTTGCAACCCCATAGATGGCAGCCCACCAGGCTCCTCTGTCCCTGGGATTCTCCAGGCAAGAATACTGGAGTGGGGGGCCATTGCAGAGTAGAGTCATCATTAAATGAGCACCTCAAATCCACATTTCTTTGTCCCGTTAATTTCTTGCAAATGTATTGCTTCTCAATCCAAAAAGAGAGCTCTTTGCTTTTATTACCTCTTAGGTCCTATTTCTATGAGACAAATGGCACACAAATTGAAATTTGTTTCATTTTTTTTTCCTCTGAATCTGTTTTATGCTAATTTGTTAATCTAAGCCAGAAGAATTTAAGAAAGGTAGAGGGAAAGTTTCCTCTTCCCTGACAACAGGCAGTACCTTGATCAAAATGCATTTTAATTGATTAAATAAATGAGGTGCTTCTTCTTGGATCCCTGCTGGTGGAGCAGGTGGGGACTATTTGGGCAATGGAAAGAGACAAAAGGGTCTGTTGAAAACTGCTGTGATTGAGATTTTTTTTCTGCTTTAATTTCTATTGCATGTCATAGCTTTTGAGAGGTTTAACTTCTAGAGCAGCTGAGTTATCATCTTTCCATTTATGGAGCCTCACGTGCCTGTGTGCTAAGTCGCTTCAGTCGTGTCCAGTTCTGTGTGGCCCTATGGATTGTAGCCCGCCAGGCTCCTCTGTCCATGGTGTAAGAAACGCCGCGGGAAGAAAGAGCCACCTCTAGGGACCGTTGATGGAAGCCTTTATTGGGCGGTCACTCTCGGGCAGAACTCCCAGGGGCGAGCGAGGAAGGGAAGGAGTCTGCAAAGTATGAGGGGTGAGGAGGGGGTTTTATAGCCAGGGCTGGCGCTCAAACCAGGTTCTCCCATGTAAGGTAGAAAGCGCGGGCTGCAGCGGTGGTTGGTGTCCAAGGGCTTCGTGTGGGCACCTGATTGGGCCAGGCCATGGGGGTTGGTCCGCCTCCCGGTTCCTGTTTGAGCATTGGCCAACCGCCGGGACTTGTCCCGGCACTTTTCCGGGGCATGTCTCGACATGCCCGACCTCTCACATGGGATTCTCCAGGCAAGAATACTGGTGCGGGTTGCCATGCCTTCCTCCAGGGGATCTTCCAGACCCAGCGATCAAACTCCCATCTCTTATGTCTCCTGCATTGGCAGGTGAGTTTCTTACCACTGGCGCCACTTGGGAGGCTTTACACAGACCCCATTTAAAGTAGTTTCTAAGTAAATACCAAATGGATATGAAAATTGGTGGATGAACAAATGAATGAAAAATAAATGTTTCAAGAGAGGAACTTTAAATATTCTATACCTGGAGTGTCCCCAGCCTTTGTTCAAACTTTGAATATCACAGGGAGACAACACATTGTGACGCAAATCCTGACTGTTACTTTCTAAATGTGTGAACTTGTGTAAGTTTCTCTGTTTCCAGAGCCTCTAATTATTATTTTTTTTTCCTGCTGAAATGAGGCTAATAATTTTTACTGTCTCACAGTGGTAGTGTGAAGATGAAAAGGAACATTGTATATAAAGCATTTAGCTTGTTACCAGCACAAGTGAGAACTCATTAAATGCTATGGCTTAATATGTTTTCAAGAGCCTACCAGTGATAGGGCTAGAAACAGCCTTTTCTCATTCTTTTATTCATTCACCCAGACATTTAGTATTTAGTCAAAATATTAATAAGTGAAAATTATTAGGCACTGAAGGCACAAGAATGAAAAGATCCAGCCCATCAGGCTCAAAGAACTCATCCTATCAGGGATAAGAGAAGTTAAAAAACAAGCATTTGCAATACACTGGGATAAGGGCTACTAAAAGGGAGATTTATTTGGAGGACACGTTTTTGAGCAGATGTGGAGTGTGAGAGCAGGCGTGGCTAGTCCAAGGCACCGACAATTCAACCGGCTGGAGCTACAAGGGCAGGAAAGTGCAGTCATGGGACTGGAGAAGTGGGCTAAGTCAAGTCATGGGGAACTTCTCAGTTTTTCACAGCCTTGAGGAGGGACTCCTAAATTCCCTACTGTTCATCCGGCTTCCCAGGTGGCTCAGAAGGTAAAGAATCTGACTGCAGTGTGGAAGACCCAGATTCAATCCCTGCATTAGGAAGATCTACTGGAGAAGGGCATGGCAACCCACTTCAGTATTCTTATCTGGAGAATCCCATGGACAGAGGAGCCTGGTGGGCTGCAGTCCATGAGAGTCACAAAGAGTCGGACACGACTGAGTGAATAACACTCACTTCATCCACTTCAATCCGAAATATCTTTTTACTCAGGTCTGACCCGTAGTTCCCTTTCTGACTCCGTAGAGTGACCCATGTCTTAGGAAGTACAGGGGATTCTCACAGAGCTGTGGCTGCCCTGGGTAGCAGATTGCCCTTTGCTGGGGTCCAGGCTGCCTTGCTGGGCTTGCCTGGGCAGCAGGAGAAGGGATCCAGCCAGGGCTGACTTGCCTCAAGGTGCAAAATTCATTCCACATGCGTGTGTTCCCCAGAGCTGACTAAGGAGTCCTTCACTGGCAGTGTTAACAGTCAGTATTCATCAGTCTGTTAGAATATGGGAGGTCTGGTGCTGGCTGTGCAAGGAGAATCTGAATAGAGCCAAAGAATCAGGCAATGGTTGGTTTCACTGAGCACCCACCGGAAGTCTTAGAAAATTAAAGTTGTGTCCACAACTCCCCCACCCCCCACACACCCTAGGGTTTTGTTTTAGTTCCCTGAACAAAGCCATCATTCTCTCTTTTTCAAATTTTACTTTATTATTTTTTAAAATATAAATTTATTTATTTTAATTGAAGGCTAATTACTTTACAATATTGTATTGGTTTTGCCATACATCAACATGAATCCACCATGGGTGTACACGTGTTCCCCATCCTGAACCCCCCACCTTCTTCCCCATACCGTCCCTCTGGGTCATTCCAGTGCACCAGCCCTGAGCATCCTGTATCATGCATTGAACCTGGACTGGTGATTTGTTTCATATATGATATTATACATGTTTCAATGCCATTCTCCCATATCATCCCACCCTCTCCCTCTCCCACAGAGTCCAAAAGACTGTTCTATACATCTGTGTCTCTTTTGCTGTCTCGCATACTGGGTTATTGTTGCCATCTTTCTAAATTCCATATATATATGTTAGTATACTGTATTGGTGGTTTTCTTTCTGGCTTACTTCACTCTGTGTAATAGGCTCAAGTTTCATCCACCTCATTAGAACTGATTCAAATGTATTCTTTTTAATGGCTGAGTAATATTCCATTGTGTATATGTACCACAGCTTTCTTACTCATTCATCTGCTGATGGACATCTATATTGCTTCCATGTCCAGGCTATTATAAACAGTCTGTGATGAACATTGGGGTACATGTATCAATTCTTGTTTCCTTGGTGTATGTGGGATTGCTGGGTCATAAGGCAGTTCTATTTCCAGTTTTTTAAGGAATCTCCACACTGTTCTCCATAGTGGCTGTACTAGTTTGCATTCCCACCAACAGTGTAAGAGGGTTCCCTTTTCTCCACACCCTCTCCAGCATTTATTGCTTGTAGACTTTTGGATCACTGCCATTCTGACTGGTGTGAAATGGTACCTCATTGTGGTCTTGATTTGCATTTCTCTGATAATGAGTGATGTTGGGCATCTTTTCATGTGTTCATTAGCCATCTGTATGTCTTCTTTGGAGAAATGTCTATTTAGTTCTTTGGCCCATTTTTTTGATTGGGTCGTTTATTTTTCTGGAATTGAGCTACAGGAGTTGCTTGTATATTTTTGAGATTAGTTGTTTGTCAGTTGCTTCATTTGCTATTATTTTCTCCCACTCTGAAGGCTGTCTTTTCACCTTGCTTATAGTTTCCTTTGTTGTGCAGAAGCTTTTAATTTTAATTAGATCCCATTTGTTTATTTTTGCTTTTATTTCCGGTATCCTGGGAGGTGGGTCATAGAAGATCCTGCTGTGATTTATGTCGGAGAGTGTTTTGCCTATGTTCTCCTCTAGGAGTTTTAGTTTCTGGTCTTACGTTTAGATCTTTAATCCATTTTGAGTTTAATTTTGTGTACGGTGTTAGAAAGTGTTCTAGTTTCATTCTTTTACAAGTGGTTGACCAGTTTTCCCAGCACCGCTTGTTAAAGAGATTGTCTTTTCTCCATTGTATATTCTTGCCTCCTTTGTCAAAGATAAAGTGTCCATAGGTGCATGGGCTTATCTCTGGGCTTTCTATTTTGTTTCATTGATCTATATTTCTGTATTTGTGCATCATTCTCTTTTTAAAGGCAAGTGAAACAGGGTTGCATTGCTGTGTCTCAGCACCCACCACGTTACTTTCCAAGATGTCACAGTATAACCAGTTTGGCATCACAGGGTTCTTCTGTTTTACGTTTTCTTCCTTTGTTTGGATTGCTAGTTGGGAAAATTGATTTTTTTTTTCAGATTAAGTGAGGTAAGAAAAATATGATTGGGCTGGATGAAGCTGGGGGAGACATGACTTCACCTTGCAACCCTGATAGTGTCAGCTGAGAAAAACCACAATGTGGGAGCTGTGAGTTAAATTTTATTTGGAGCAAAATGTGGGCTCTAGCCCTGGAGACAGCCTCTCAGAAAGCTCTGAGGAACTGCTCTTAAGGGAAGGCCAGTATATATGTGATTTTGGTGAAGGGGGATATGGGCAGTCAAGCACACAGTTTGGTAGAGGTTTTCTCCTAGTCACAGGAAGGTCAGTCCTAGTCATGAGAGAGAGATGTCTCCATTAATGTGTTTTAGTACTTTTGTAGATATGAGAAGATGTAAGCATTCGGGTTCATAAAATCCTCTCCAGAAAATATCTAATTCTCTGAAGGTCCATTCTGCCAGATTTTTCCAGAGCACAGAGTGCCTGATTCCTGATCTCCTGCTTCAACTCTTTCAGACTGTGTTGAAGGTCAGGAACTGCAGTGATTAGTGACGTCATTCTTACAGAAGCTGATGTCCAGTGACAATTTTAAAATGGCAATAGACAGAGATTAAAAATGAAGTCCAAACTAGGATATCCAGTCTGATACTTTGGCTTCCCAAGTGGCTCAGTGGTAAAACAAACAAACAAACAAATAAAAACCTGCCTGCCAATGGAGGAGACATGGTTTGATCCCTGGGTCAGGAAGATCCTCTGGAGAAGGGCAGGGCCACCCACTCCAGTATGCTTGCCTGGAGAATTCCATGGACAGAGGAGCGTGGTGGCTACCGTCCAGGGGGCTGCACAGAGCTGGATATGACTGAGTGACTAAACAACAAGAGCCTGATACTTAACCTGAGAAATGGACATTATCCTCAGGCTGGTTACTGTGATTCCACCCTGGCCACACTAGTGGTCTTTGCCAAGTGACATTTATTTTCAAAATGGATATTGTCATAAACCTATGGTCACCGGGCATAGTATTTTGGAATATGTCTGAAATAAAGTTGGATAAACAAATGCTCAGGTTTTTCATGCCGGATTATCTCAAGCCAAGAGGGCAGCTTCTGCTGGCAGCCCATGCCTGGCTGAGACACGCCAGAATGAAACTGTGTCTTCTAAGGTGGTTGCTAGCTCATCAGATAAGGGCTACTGACACATCTGTTCCATTCTTGACCTAAGCCAGAGGCTTTGCCTACACAAGGGTATTTAATCCTCACCACCATCCATTGAGGCAGGTGGTATTATTTCTCTTTTATCAGATGATAAAAATGGCTCAGAGAGACCAGTGATCTGTCAGTGATCACAAGTCAGTACAATGAATGGGGAGTTGGATGAAAATCTGGATATATTTGATTCCTAAACTTGTGTTTATTGTGCTGTACCCATAGGGTAAAAGGTAGAAAATTCAGTTGGCATTCTCAGCAATCTCTTTCCACGATATATGCCCCTCTTTGTGTGTATCTGTAGGGGTGAAAGTTTCAGAGTTTTTAGAGAAATGGCAACACACTGATCTGCTGTTGAGGGGAACATTGTTCTGGGTGGAACTCTGGGTGACTCTGTTCAGGCTTCCTCTAGATCTCACAGTCAGTTTTGCAAAGAGGCCAGGTTCAAATAAATAAACCAGTAACTTCTCCTCAGAGCTCAAATATGCAGTATGACGATCCTGGAATCTAACAGCCCCTTGAAAGAATTGAAACTGGGATTTCAATGACAAGAATGGCCTTTGGGGCAGAGATTTCAGCTCTATTTCTGGATAAAGATTTTACTTGCTGTGTTTTCCTGGGCAAGTTACTGCTTGTCTCTGACATTCAGATTCTTTACCTATAAAATGGTGATATAAAAAATATACATATACAATAAAATGGTGATTTAAGTTACTTTCTCGCAGTTATTTTGATGATTTAATGTGATAATTAACGCAGGTGCCTGGCACATTATAGGCTGTTCATAAATGGTACCTGTTATTATCTTGAAGTCAAAACAATTGGGATCTGGTTCTGGTTCTTCTTTTTGCTTACTCATAAACCTTTGCTTAGTTATTTAATATTTATAGGCCTAATCTAATGCAAAACTAGGGTTCCCTGGTGGCTCAGATGGTAAAGAATCTGCTTGCAAAGCAGGAGACTTGGCTTCGATCCCTGGGTCAGGAAAATGTCCTGGAGAAGGGAATGGCAACCCACTCCAGAGTCTAGCTTGGAGAATCCAATGGACAGAGGAGCCTGATGGGCTACAGTCCATGGGTTTGCAAGGAGTTGGACATGACTGAGTGAATAACTCAGTGCACAAACCCCACAAAAGATAAAGCAACAAATAAATGCAACTGCATAAAATGTGTGTGTGAAGTCGCTCAGTCGTGTCCGACTCTGCGACCCCATGGACTGTAGCCTACCAGGCTCTTCTGTCCATGGGATTTTCCAGGCAAGAGTACTGGAGTGGGTGGGGTTTGAATTAGTTCCCAACATTTTCACTACCAAGCATTCCTCCTCTTAATTTCTGTCTACCTCTTGAACTGCGTTATTAAGGCTTAATCTGTTTTCCTATTCTTAATCATACATATATATGAGCAGACAGCACAGACAGCAGAATTAAGCCCATGGTAGGAAGAAAGCGGTAGTAAATCTTTTTTAATGAGTCTGGGTTTTCGTTGGTAAATGAGGCCTTATCTTGTGTAAATATTCAGTTCTTGTAGTTATTTTTTTAATATCTAAAATAATTCAAAGACCTTCCCTGCTGCTTCCTTGGACCCCTGGAGAATTGGGAACTCCAGGTTTCATACTACTGGCTTTGTCTAAGGTCCCTTCAGCTAAGGTAGGTCTTCAAAACCCTGGGCCCATCCTTAAATTATAAGGTTGATTTTCCGCAAATTTTCTACTGTCTTCCCCTCTAGTTTATGAGAAACTAATTCACCATTGCTAGCATTCGTATATTGATTCCTGACCTCCCTCCCCCCACCCCCCGGCCATATAGTGCACACATCTAGGGCAAGGACATCACTCTGGATTCTTGTTACTCAAAGCCAGGCCCATGAACCAGCAGCATCCATGTTATTAGGCAGCTTGTTAGAAAGACTGACTTTCAGACCCCACTTCAGACTGAATAAACCTGAATCTATAACAAGATCCCCAAGTGGTTTTTAGATTCGTTAATTTTGAGAAACACTGGATTAGAATCCAGATTCAAACTGAGATCAAGCAGCTCCCTAGTAAATTAGAATTCCTGACCTATTGCCTTGCACAAGCCATTAGACTTTGGTAAGCCTCCGTAAAATAAGGATAAAAGTGCTTGCTCATCTTACCTGGAGGTTTTGTTGCTAGTCTCAAGAAAATAAACAACAATAAAATATTTTATAAGCTCATTAACTAGTCTGAAACTCAGAGTGCATGTTGTTTCATAACTGTAACATTCTCTAAGAATCAGAGTGAAAGATAAACATACTCAAGCTCCTTTTATCATTCAGAAAACTCCTCATAACCGCATCACTACTCCCATGCATTTCCCTTGAGGGTTCTGCATACCTCCCTCTCAGTTCTGTCCAGATGCAATTAGAGGTATCTGTTTACCCATCGGCCTCCTCTTGAGATTTATTAACTCCTTGACAGCATTGACGGGGAGATCATATTTGACTCACCTCTGCTTTCTCTCCTTCCTTCTCTGCGCTCCTGCATCTCCCCGCCAGCCCCTAGAACCGACCTGACCCTCCGTACCTGCTCGCCGAACCAACTCAGACACACAGTACTGCTTGTCAGCGTCTCTCTGAGAAACGAAATGCAGCCAGTGCATCAGTACTTCACCACCTGTTTAATGGGGTTGTTAAGAGCATCAGATAAACCTGGGCACGCGGTGGCCCCCTGTGAGCTGTAAAGCGCCAGGTAAAACTGAGAGGCCGCTATTAGGCATACGCGGTCTGGCAGGGTCTTACAGACGGCAGTCACCTGTCGTTATGAAAACTGTCTCGCGCCAAAGCCGAACCGGTAGTGACTTTTGTGGCTCTTGAGGCAGAAAATGATAAGCTGTTGCTTCGGCTCCATCCTTCGCCGGAGTTTTCGTTCGCCACCTCTGTTTTTCTCCTGGGCTGTGTCTGCCGCTGCGCCAGGGCAGTGGGCAAGCTTGTTAGGCTGGTGTGCGCAGCCGGCTTTCAGCGGCTGTGGGTGGCCTTCTGGGTGCTGAGTGCGGTTGGCAAGGCTGGTTCCTGCCTCGTGTGCTTGCTGTGTTTACGTGCTCTGTTGCTTCATTAGGGAGGCTGGCTCAGACTGTTTCACTGAAAACGAGAAAGCCCACACTGGAGTAGAACAGAGTCAAATAGACATTTATCTTTCTCCAGGACAAATCAATGAGTCATTTTCTGGTTTGAATGCAATATTTTACATTCTGTCTGGGGAGATGCTGTCAACCATGTCCTATCCCAAGGTGGCTTTATTAAAAGATTGTTAAAAAAAAAAAAAAACAACTTCAGATTCTTAGAATATACTTTTTCTTTTGTTTGAACATTGCCAGGGAGCAGCTGCTTCCCACACCTTGCTCTGCGGTGTAGTCCTCTGAAGTGGGCTCAGGGGTGGGCCGCGTGCTGCCAAGATGCACTCGTGCAGTTTAGCTTTCTCTGGATGCTACGAAGCAGGAAGGCAGACGGGCTCGTCAGGCCATGAAATTCAAAGCCATTTCCCGTACTGCATGTCAGAGGCAAGGATGGGAAGATGCTTCCTCTTGTCAATAATTGACCTCCTGCCCAAAGCGGAGAGGTGGATTGGGGGTGTCCAGGGATGACCATTGCCTTGTATTGTCACAAACTGTTTAACAGTCCAGTTGTATTTGGCTACTTTCAATCACTGAATCACTTCCAGTTTTCAGTATCTTAAAAAAAAAAGTTCAAGTTCTATTCTAGCATCCCAAAGCTAATTCGTTCACCCAGCCTTATCAGTGTACAGGCAAAAATAAGGAAGGCTCAGAGAGGTCAAATGACTGGTTAAAAGTCACACAGCTTATACTAGCAGACCTGGGATGACATCCTTTGCTGGAATATTAATCCCATTGTCTTCAGAGATGAATAGCAGTATTCATGGAGCTCGGGAGGATGATATTATATTATTGATTGAACCAAAGTTTGAATGAAATTTGTAGCTGTGGGACCTTGGGGGAGCTACCTAGATATTTTGAAAAACTTTCATCTAAATTATTCTCATTTATAAATTGGGAATTCCTCTATTACTTAGATTTTGTGTGTATTAAATGAGATGATGTCCGTAAACTCTTAGTACACTTTAGGAATTTATTGAGTAACAGAAATTCCAAATAGACTCTTCCATTCCTGACATGCTGGGATCTAGGGCTGTTCAAATAGTGAGTTGTTATTAATCACATTTTAGAAAATATTCAGGTGTTAAGTATAATGCAACTTGGAGATTATGACTCTATAAACTTAAAACTGAGAGAGAGATGGGAATACCAGACCACCTGACCTGTCTCTTGAGAAACGTGTATGCAGGTCAGGAAGCAACAGTTAGAACTGGACATGGAACAACAGTCTGGTTCCAAATAGGAAAACGAGTACGTCAAGGCTGTATATTGTCACCCTGCTTATTTAACTGATAATGCAGTACATCATGAGAAATGCTGGGCTGGAGGAAGCACAAGCTGTAATCAAGATTGCTGGGAGAAATATCAATAACCTCAGATATGCAGATAACACCACCCTTATGGCAGAAAGTGAAGAGGAACCAAAAAGCCTCTTGATGAAAGTGAAAGAGGAGAGTGAAAAAGTTGGCTTAAAGCTCAATGTTCAGAAAACTAAGATCATGACATCTGGTCCCATCACTTCATGGGAAATAGATGGGGAAACAGTGGAAACGGTGGCTGACTTTATTTTGGGGGCTCCAAAATCACTGCAGATGGTGACTGCAGCCATGAAATTAAAGGCACTTACTCCTTGAAAGGAAAGTTCTGATCAACCTAGACAGCATATTAAAAAGCAGAGACGTTACTTTGTCACCAAAGGTCTGTCTAGTCAAGGCTATGGTTTTTCCTGTGGTCATGTATGGATGTGAGAGTTGGACTATAAAGAAAGCTGAGTGCTGAAGAATTGATGCTTTTGAACTGTAGTGTTGGAGAAGACTCTTGAGAGTCCCTTGGACTGCAAGGAGATCCAACCAGTCCCTCCTAAAGGAAATCAGTCCTAGGTGTTCATTGGAAGGACTGATGCTGAAACTGAAACTCCAGTACTTTGGCCACCTCATGCGAAGAGCTGACTCATTGGAAAAACCCTGATGCTGGGAAAGATTGAGGGCAGGAGGAGAAAGGGATGAAAGAGGATGAGATGGCTGGATGGCATCACCGACTCAATGGACATGGGTTTGGGTGGACTCTGGTAGCTGGTGATGGATAGGGAGGTCTGGCCCGAGCTGCGGTTCATGGGGTCGTAAGGAGTCAGACACGACTGAGCAACTGAACTGTGAACTGAGATGTCCTTACATTGAATATAGCCACATAAAGAGATTTTAACACTGACTTTGAAAACTTTGAAGACTGCTTTCAAAGAAAGGTCCAACGCAGTGCAGCAGCCTCCTCTAACTGGGTAAACTGCAAATATGAGGACAGGCTGCTGTTGTTTTTTTCTCTAGGGACAAAAGAAGGCCTTCAGTTGACTTTATGGGAACCTGTACTTTATCACATATTTCCATTGGCAATAGCTGACCCTTGTGCAGGAGAACACGCTGTCCGGGCCGAACACCAAGTAAGGGAGTCCTGTGTCATGGAAGCCAGGGTAGTAGTCCTGCCTTCCTGGCCAGCGCGGGGATTTGCTAAAACCATCCGATTTGCAAGTGATCTGAAATCCGCGCCTTCTCTGGCGCTCAGCGACTCCCTCGGAGCAGTTCGCTAGGTTGGCTGTAGATGGCGATGTTGCACCAAGAACCTCCGCAGAGGCCGCGGCAGGCGGGGAGCGTCCAGCTGTGGCCTGCTGAGGCTCAACTCTGTGAATTCGGTTTTAAGTTCCTCTGGTTGGTCATAACCCAGCGGTCCCCCGCCTGGGCCCCCTGCTTACGCATCATTCTCCCCCGCTACAAGCTGGGAAGGAGAGCGCTGTCTCCCCTCCCTCCTCCCTACGCTCCTTCTCTTTACAGTAGTCTGTGATTAATGGCAGCGCCAGTGAACAGTCGAGAGGGAGAAGGTACCGGCGTAATGGAACAGCAGATAGATTAAATGCAACCGGGTGCCGAACCTCTTTAGCGAGAGCATCCTTGCAAATTTGTTTTCCCTTCCCTCCCACAGTGGCCCCACCTCCTCGGAGCCCAGGCAGGCACGGCGACTTCATTAATCACAGCGCTTTGCAGCGGCTGATGAATTTTAACAGCAGATTGTCACTTACAATCCTTTGCCATCTCATGTATCCCTGAGCACTGGTTATTTCATCGTCACCAATTAATCAAGGCAGCCACAAAAACCACCTTAGAGTTTATTAGCAGGAAACAGGTTGTCTCTTGCCCCAGTGACAAGCTTTTTCTGTTACTTCCAATGCGAAGAGTACCTTTGGTTTAGTCTTTTTGGTTGAGGGACACCCACGTGGCTTATCTTCCTATCTTTCTAAGGTGGTCATTTATCACATTGTCCCCAGATCTTGTTACATTCCTGGCTGTAAAGACTGGAGCACCTTGAATGGAAGGTTGACAGGAACAAACCTGATACAAGATACTTTTTATCTTTAATGGTTCCCAAACCTGGCTGCACACTGGGAGAATTTTAGTGAGCTTTTCAAGAACACCCATGTTCTTGCCACAGCGAAGGGCAAATTATGACAGTTTCTGGAGCTGTGATCTGGGCATGGGTATTTTAATTTTTTTTCCTTGTGTAATTTGCAGTCTGACAACTCTTGAAAAAGTTCCTTGCTCCCCTGGAGTGGCTATGTTCATTTAGAAAATGAGGGACTTAAAGATTTTCATTGTAAGACTATAATCCTCTTTAATTTTCAACATAGATATTTTGAGGAGCTGCACTCGCTAAAGCAGTAATGTGTGCATGAAGCTTCAGAGCTGCTTTAAAGCGAGGTTGCTTATCCCTTTCCTCCGTCACCTTTCCCCCAAAATAGAGCCACTTTTGTGGTCAGATATTTGCACCATGCATGTATATTCCATTCTTCTGTTCATTCATTATTTTAAACAAGTGTTTATTGAACATTTGCCTCTGAACCAGATTAAATCTCTGCCATCGTGAATCTTAAAATTCAACACATACACAAATGGCATTTTGTTACGATTATGATAAGTGCTAGGAAGGAAACAGGCAGGGTGCTTGCGAGAACATTTGATAGATTGAATCTAGCTGTGAGTCAGAGAAGGCTCCCTGGGAGGTAGCATTTACTGGGAGAACTGAGAAGTAGGAATTAGTTGATAGGAATGAGGGGTGGAATGGGGAAAGAGGGAGTTATAGGCGAAAGAATGATTTGTGCAAAAGGCCAGTGGGAAGAAGGTGTATGATAGGAACTGAAAAAGGAGGTCCAGAGGAGAACATGAAGTTTGAGACTAAGAGGGAGGGAGGGGCCAGATTATTTGGGGGCTTTGTAGGTTACTTTGGGGATTTTACCTGAAAATTAAAGAGAAGCTATTGCATAATTTTAAGAAGAGTTAAAAACTGAGATAGCTTTTAAAGATACTACTTTAGGAGAAGAATTTTCAGAATGACAAAGTAAGAACATCAAAACCCACTCCTTTATAAAAGAAATAGTGGCAAGAACTGCAAAAATCAGCTTTTCTGAACTCGAAATTAACCGAAGGTTTGCAAAAATTTAAGGACTGTATTGTTAAGAAAAATAGTCAAAACTAATATGAACAATGAGTTGGTGTGTTTTAGCTTGCCTCATTCCTGTCTCCCACTCCCCAGCTCTCAGATGACTTTGAAAAGTGGCAGCCTTGCAAACATGGTAGCTATGAAATCCAGAAGGCTAACAGCCCTTGGAAGGTGTGCAAAGGTTATGGAGCCTCTCAAAAGCCTTATCCTTGGAGAGTTGTCCCTATTTGACCTGCCTGGCAGCTCCCTGGAAAATGCTATTCACAGAGCTTGTTTTTTTTTTTTTGTTTGATCTGACTCAGTGATCACTCAGTGGGAAAAGCTCCCTTTCTCAGGGCATCTGCTGATAATCATTGACATTTGTTTAACACCACAAGTGCCTAAGGCAATTTTGCCAATTGAGGGAAACAAGAGACCTAGCAAAAAAGGAAAAAGAAAAATCTGGTGTATAACATGTCTATGGGGGCCTTTGGAAAGCTCTGAAATATTCCTGGGGATTTAGGAGGCCATGCACATGCAACGGCCCCCACTCCAGTACTCCTGCCTGGAGAGTCCCATGGACGGGGAGCCTGGTGGGCTGCAGTCCATGGGGTCATGAACAGTCGGACATGACTGAGTGACTTCCCTTTCACTTTTCACTTTCATGCATTGGAGAAGGAAATGGCAACCCACTCCAGTGTTCTTGCCTGGAGAATCCCAGGGACGGGGGAGCCTGTTGGGCTGCCATCTATGGGGTCACACAGAGTCAGACACGACTGAAGTGACTTAGCAGCACATGTACAGGGCAGTGCACCCATCCAAAAAGACCTAAAAAGTCCTTTCACCTCTGCTGACCTTAAAGATCTGTACAAGCAGGAAGTAAAGACGGAGACAGATTTGTAAACTTGAGGGGCTGAGGATGCACCCTAGTGTGCAATCGTACCCCATAGCAAAGAGTGAAAGACTTCCTGGTTCGAGGCATTTAAAGAAAATCTCTGTCTAATCATTCACTGACCACTGAGATAATTAAGGACAGATTTCAATCAGTAGTCAGACATAGCAAGGAATACAGACTTTGCAGAATTAGATAAAACTAATTCACTAAACAAAGAGTAACACAAGCACCAACAACACAAAAGCCCTGCAGGGTAAGGGGATTCTAATTTTCAGAGTTGCCACAGTATAATGATTTATATGCCAAATATTTTTAATGTCCAGTTTTAAAAATAAAAATGTTAGAAGATATGTAGAGAAACAGTGTGGCCTATACACAAGGAAAAAAGCAATAGAAATTGTCCCTGAGGGAGTCCAGATATTAGGCTTGCTCATTTCAGTTCAGTCGCTCAGTCGTGTCCGACTCTTTGCGACCCCATGAATCGCAGCACACCAGGCCTCCCTGTTCATTACCATCTCTCGGAGTTCACTCAGACTCATGTCCATCGAATCCGTGATACCATCCAGCCTCATCCTCGGTCGTCCCCTTCTCCTCCTGCCCCCAATCCCTCCCAGCATCAGAGTCTTTTCCAATGAGTCAACTCTTCGCATCAGGTGGCCAAAGTACTAGAATTTCAGCTTCAGCATCATTCCTTCCAAAGAAATCCCAGGGCTGATCTCCTCTAGAATGAACTGGTTGGATCTCCTTGCAGTCCAAGTGACTCTCAAGAGTCTTCTCCAACACCACAGTTCAAAAGCATCAATTCCTCGGCGCTCAGCCTTCCTCACAGTCCAACTCTCACATCCATACATGACCACAGGAAAAACCATAGCCTTGACTAGACGGACCTTAGTCGGCAAGTAATGTCTCTGCTTTTGAATATGCTATCTAGGTTGGTCATAACTTTTCTTCCAAGGAGTAAGCATCTTTTAATTTCATGGCTGCAGTCACCATCTGCAGTGATTTTGGAGCCCCCAAAATAAAGTCTGACCCTGTTTCCAATGTTTCCCCATCTATTTCCTGTGAAGTGATGGGACCAGATGCCATGATCTTCGTTTTCTGAATGTTGAGATTTAAGCCAACTTTTTTACTCTCCTCTTTCACTTTCATCAAGAGGCCCTTTAGCTCCTCTTCACTTTCTGCCATAAAGGGTGCTGTCATCTGCATATCTGAGGTTATTATTTCTCCTGGCAATCTTGATTCCAGCTTGTGTTTCTTCCAGTCCAGTGTTTCTCATGATGTACTCTGCATATAAGTTAAATAAGCAGGGTGACAATATACAGCCTTGACGTACTCCTTTTCCTATTTGGAACCAGTCTGTTGTTCCATGTCCAGTTCTAACTGTTGCTTCCTGACCTGCATATAGATTTCTCAAGAGGCAGGTTAAGTGGTCTGGTATTCCCATCTCTCTCAGGATTTTCCACAGTTTATTGTGATCCACACAGTCAAAGGCTTTGGCATAGTCAATAAAGCAGAAGTAGATGTTTTTCTGGAACTCTCTTGCTTTTTCCATGATCCAGTGGATGTTGGCAATTTGATCTCTGGTTCCTCTGCCTTTTCTAAAACCAACTTGAACATCTGGGAGTTCACAGTTCACGTATTGCTGAAGCCTGGCTTGGAGAATTTTGAGCATTACTTTACTAGCATGTGAGATGAGTGCAATTGTGTGGTAGTTTGAGCATTCTTTGGCATTGCCTTTCTTTGGGATTGGAATGAAAACTGACCTTCTCCAGTCCTGTGGCCACTGCTGAGTTTTCCAAATTTGCTGGCATATTGAGTGCAGCACTTTCACAGCATCATCTTTCAGGATTTGAAACAGCTCCACTGGAATTCCATCAGCTCTGCTAGCTTTGTTCATAGTGATGTTTTCTAAGGCCCACTTGACTTCACATTCCAAGATGTCTGGCTCTAGATTAGTAATCATATCATCATGATTATCTGGGTCATGAAGATCTTTTTGTACAGTTCTTCTGTGTATGTTTGCCACCTCTTCTTAATATCTTCTGCTTCTGTTAGGTCCAGACTATTTCTGTCCTTTATCAAGCCCATCTTTGCCTGAAATGTTCCCTTGGTATCTCTAATTTTCTTGAAGAGATCTCTAATTTTCTTGAAGAGATCTCTAGTCTTTCCCATTCTGTTCTTTTCCTCTATTTCTTTGCATTGATCGCTGAGGAAGGCTTTCTTATCTCTTCTTGCTATTCTCTGGAACTCTGCATTCAGATGCTTATATCTTTCCTTTTCTCCTTTGCTTTTTGCCTCTCTTCTTTTCACAGCTATTTGTAAGGCCTCCCCCAGACAACCATTTTGCTTTTTTGCGTTTCTTTTCCATGGGGATGGTCTTGATCCCTGTCTCCGTACAATGTCACGAACCTCATTTCATAGTTCATCAGGCACTCTATCTATCAGATCTAGGCCCTTAAATCTATTTCTCACTTCTACTGTATAATCATAAGGAATTTGATATAGGTCATACCTGAATGGTCTAGCGGTTTTCCCTACTGTCTTCAATTTAAGTCTGAATTTGGTAAGATGTATTTCATGATCTGAGCCACAGTCAGCTCCTAGTCTTATTTTTGTTAACTGTATAGAGCTTCTCCATCTTTGGCTGCAGAGAATATATGAAAGGCATGTATGAAAAGGCAAAATGATAGGATACCAAAGAGGAACTCCCCAGGTCATTAGGTGCCCAATATGCTACTGGAGATCAGTGGAGAAATAACTCCAGAAAGAATGAATGGATGGAGCCAAAGCAAAAACAATACCCAGTTGTGAATGTGACTGGTGATAGAAGCAAGAGCCATGCAGTAAAGAGCAATATTGCATAGGAACCTGGAATGTCAGGTCCATGAATCAAGGCAAATTGGAAGTGGTCAAACAAGAGATGGCCAGGGTAAACATCGACATTCTAGGGATCAGCGAACTAAAATGGACTGGAATTGGTGAATTTAACTCAGATCACCATTACATCTACTACTGCGGGCAGGAATCCCTCAGAAGGAATGGAGTAGCCATCATGGTCAACAAAAGAGTCTGAAATGCAGTACTTGGATGCATTCTCAAAAATGACAGAATGATCTCTGTTCGTTTCCAAGGAAAACCATTCAGTATCACAGTTATCCAAGTCTATGCCCCAACCAGTAACACTGAAGAAGCTGAATGGTTTTATGAAGACCTACAAGACCTTTTAGAACTAACACCCAAAAAGATGTCCTTTTCATTATAGGGGACTGGAAAGCAAAAGTAGGAAGTCAAGAAACACCTGGAGTAACAGGCAGATTTGGCCTTGGAATACGGAATGAAGCAGGGCAAAGACTAATAGAGTTTTGCCAAGAAAATGCACTGGTCATAGCAAACACCCTCTTCCAACTACACAAGAGAAGACTATACATGGACATCACCAGATGGTCAACACCGAAATCAGATTTATTAGGCTTGCTACAAAGCCTTTAACTAGCTATCATGAATATGTTCAAAGAACCAAAGGAAAATGTCCAGTCATTACATATAGTGTATATATATATATATGTGTGTGTGTCTAACAACAGGGCCCCAAAATATGTGAAGGTAAAGCAAAAATGGACAAAATTGAAAGGAAAAGCAGTATTTTTTGAAAAAAATCAACCCAGCAATCCCACTGCTGGGCATACACTCGAGGAAACCAGAATTGAAAGAGCCACTGCAATGTTCATTGCAGCACTGTTTATAATAGCCAGGACATGGAAGCAGCATAGATGTCCATCACCAGATGAATGGGTAAGAAAGCTGTGGTACATATACACAATGGAGTATTAGTCAGCCATTAAAAAGAATACATTTGTATCAGTTCTAATGAGGTGGATAAAACTGGAGCCGATTATACAGAGTGAGGTAAGCCAGAAAGAAAAACACCAATTCAGTATGCTAACATATATATATGGAATTTAGAAAGATAGCAATGATAACCCAGTATGAGAGACAGCAAAAGAGACACAGATGTATAGAACAGTCTTTTGGACTCTGTGGGAGAGGGAGAGGGTGGGATGATTTGGGAGAATGGCATTGAAACATGTATAATATCATATAAGAAATGAATCGGCAGTTCAGGTTCAGTGCAAGATACAGGATGCTTGGGGCTGGTGCACTGAGATGACCTGGAGGGATGGTGTTGGGGTGAGGGGGAGGTGGGAGGGGGTTTGGGATTGGGAACATGTGTATACCTGTGGCAGATTCATGTTGATGTGTGGCAAAACCAATACAATATTGTAAAGTTTAAAAAAATTTTTTAAAAGGGAAAAAAAACAAAGTTAACAAAACCTTAGTTAAACTGAACATGTGAAAATGAAATAATAAATAGGAGAATTAAATACCACACTTTCAATAATGGATACAACAAAATAGGCAGAAGATTAACAAGGAAATGAAAGGCTTGTAAAACACTGTAACCTCACTGGACCTAACATATTTATAGAAGATTCCATCCAACAACAGCAGAATATACACTGATATAAAATGTCAATACAGATATTCTGTATTCTTGATACTGATACAGAATATCAAGGTCAGTGTTACCTTGATATCAAAATATGACAAAGGCATCACAAGAGAAGAAAACTACAGATCAACATCTCTTTTAAATATAGATGCAAAACTCCTTTGAAAGATGATAGAAAACTAAAGCAAGCAATATACATAAAATTTATACCACAACCAACTGGAATTTATTCTGGGAATAAAAGGTTAGTTTTAGATCTGAAAACTAATTAATGTAATACAGAATATAAATAGAATAATAGCTGAAAATCATATGATCATATCAATAAATGCAAAATAAACACTTGAAAAAATTCATGATATAAAGCTCAATAAACGAGGAAAAGAAGGGAATTTCTTCAATGTGAAAAAAGGGTAAACTACAAAATACCACAGCTAGCATCATCAGTTCAGTTCAGTTCAGCTGCTCAGTCATGTCCGACTCTTTGCGACCCCATGAATCGCAACACGCCAGGCCTCCCTGTCCATCACCAACTCCCGGAGTTCACTCAGACTCACGTCCGTTGAGTCCGTGATGCCATCCAGCTGTCTCATCCTCTGTCGTCCCCTTCTCCTCCTGCCCCTTTGATGCTAGCATCATACTAAGAAATAAAAGACTGAGCATTTGCTCCCTAAAATCAGAAGCAACACAGTGATGCACACTCATGTGTAATCATCCTTGCACTGGAGATTCTAGTCAGAGCAATTAGCAAGAGAATGAAATAAAACAAATCTCAAAGAAAAAGAAAGAAGTAAAACTATCCTTGGTCGCAGATGACATGAAGTTGCACATAGAGATTCCTAAGAAATCCACACAAATCTCTTAGAACTAATAAATGAGTTCAGAAAGATTGGAAAATACAGGCTCATTTATAGAAATTAATTACAATTTTGCATACTAGCTATAAAGATATAAACAAAATTAATTCCCTTTACAGTAGCATCGAGAAGAATAAATACTTAGAAATAAATTTCATCCACACTAAAAAATACAAAATGTATAGTCTGAAACCTACAAAGTGTTGAAAGAAACTAAGATGACCTAAATTAAAGACATTCTGTGTTCATAGATAAGAAGAATTAGTACTGTTAAGATGATGTAGTCTCCAAATTGACCTACAGATTCAGTGCAAATCATAGCAAAAATCCCATCTGGATTGTATGTAGAAATGAGTGAGTTTATCCTAAGATTCACATGTAATTTTAAGGGACCTAGAATAGCAAAAAAATAAAAAAAGAAAGAAAGAAAGAAAAATCTGGAAAAGAACAATTTAAGGGCTTACATTTCATGATTGGAAAATTTCGAAAACTGTATAAGGGCAAACATGTAGATCAGTGAAGTAGACTTCAGAGTCCAGAAATAAATCTTTATCGTCAACTGATTTTTGACAAGGATGCCAAGACCATGTTACAGGGAAATAAGTTTGTTTTGAAAACAAATAGTCCAGAAACCACTGGATAGTCACGTTCAGAAGGATGAAGTTGGATCCCTATATTATTCTCTATTCAAAAAATATTTTAAAATGGTTTAACCTAAATATGAGCTAAAAATAGAAAACTCTTAGAAGAAGACATAGGAGTACATCTTCAGAACCTTTAGTAGGCAATAGTCTCTCTTTTTTTCCCCCTTTTTAAAATGTGATTTTATTTGTTTTACTTTACAATACTGTATTGGTTTTGCCATCCATCAGAATGAATCCACATTGGGTGTACATAAAGCACAAGTGACAAGAGAGCAAATAGACAAATTGGATTTCTTAAAAATTTTTTTTTAAAAAAGCTTATTTACATCAAAGGATTGCACTTAGGAAGTGAAAGACAATCCACTGATTGGGAGAAAATATTTGAAAATCACATATCTGATAAGGGGCACTTATGCAGAATAATGAGAGCTTATAGCTCAACCATAAAGACAAGTCAGCCACAAAATGGGCCATACTTTCAATAGACATTTCTGTAAAGACTATATATTGTTGTTTAGTCACTCAGTCATGTCTTTTGGAACCCTGTTGACTGGAGCCCGCCAGGCTCCCCTGTCCGCGGATTTCCCAGGCAAGAATACTGGAGTGGCTTGCATTTCCTTCTCCAGGGCATCTTCCCGAGCCGGGGATGGAAGATGCACCTCCTGCATTGCAGGTGGATTCTTTGCCACTGAGCCGCCATGGGAGTGTTCACAGAGACACACTGCGGCAGTTCAGGGTGAGTGACGATGGGCACCAGGACTCAGGCAGTAGCAGCAGAATTATATGTAGAATTATTGAATTATATATATGTGCTGTGCCACCAGGGAAGCCCTATAGAATTGGAAGGGTGGCAGATTTGAAAACTATTTTGGTGGAGTATATAATATCAAGAATATAACATTTATAGACATTTAAAATTTTTCTGACTTTGTGCTAGCTTCTTTGTGAACACCAATTCATAATCGTCCCAACAACCCTTTGTGGTAGACTCTATTTTCACCTACATTTTCCTAAGAGGGAAACTGATATACACAGAGATGAAGTCAGTCAATGCTGACTCTGGGTAAGGAGCTTAATAAAATATTGGTATTATCTATTAATGGAGGACATGGTTTAGGAAATGTCAGATGACCCTGCCCTCAGTTTGGAGGCTGCTTAGCTAGTTCATCATTCCACGTTGTTTCACCTTGGTACTTTAGTACCTTCTAAATATATGCTCTTAGATATTGTCTCTTAGATTTATACCCTCCATAATAATAGCTCACAGCCTGGGGCTAAGCCTGCTTCCCCAGTGGAAAGGCTCAAGAGAAAAATTCTAGAAATTCGCAACTCTTGACTTCACTATACTCTCACTCACCATGCTGTCTGCTTCCACCTGACCAGCACGACACCATCATGAACCTTATCCTTTCTGTCCGTCATGACAAGAAGCCTGAAACAGCTTGGTTATTCCTTACCTCCTGGTTCTTTTACTCTAATGCTCTGCGTATCCTCTTTGTTTCTCCTAACGATCCACTCTCTCTAAACTGCTGAATTTTTTCCACTCTGACATCCGGAGTTTGTGACCTATCATCGGCAAAACCTCTGTTTCTGAAATCTCTTCTTTGAACTCTTTTTTCCCCCAATCTTCTTGCTTTAAATAAAACCTTGTCTCTTATCTCTTTTTTCCCTCTACTCTCTTCTTCATGATTTCATTCAGGATTATATCCATTCTATATTCATGACTCTCAAATTTATATATTCATCAGGACCTCTTTTCCACAGTCTTGATGTGTGTTTATCTGACTTTGTGTGATCCTCTTTCTCTGTTTTTTCTATATCTCCTCTGCTTCCACTACGCTTTGAGTCATTATCTGTCTTCCAAAGTACTTGCACTTCATTTTTGCTTTGTCCCTTACACTCTGTTCACATGACTGCTGAAGAGATTCTTTAAAATCCTGAGTCAAATCTTGCCACTCCCCTGCTCAAAAGTCCTGCCTCGATTCCCCCTTTCAACCAAAGTATGTCATGCGTGTAATAGCTTTCTAGCCACCTACTACTCTCTGACTCCGTTGCCTCTTTCTCTCCATTTTGGTCATTCTCGTCTCTGTAAGAACTCAAGAGTATAACTCTGACCCAGGACACGTACTGCCTGGCACTTTCTTCCCTTAAATATCTACATAGCTCACTAATTCGGTTTCTTCAGATCATTCCTCAAATGCCACCTCTCCCTGAGGCCTGTTTTAAGGAACGTTCTTAAAATTGTATCTTCCTTGGTCTTCACAGACCTGGCTTTCCTGATTCTCCCTTTCTTGCTCAACTTTCCCCTTTTTAAAAACACTGATAATCATTGAATGCATTAGGTTCTTCAAGCATATATTATACTTAGTGCTTGCTTTCCTCTCTATCCGCTAGAAGATAAGCTTCTTTAGGAAAGAAAGTTCTCTTCAATTTGGTTTATTCTGCAGTATCTTGCAAGTTATACCTAGAAGAGTATATGGCACAGAATAGGAGCTTAATCAACATTTTTTGAATGGATAGGAAAAAACATTTATTGGCGAATATACTGAAAGGTTCTTGACCCCTTTGGGAACATACAACCAAATCTTAATCTCCACTGATTGCAGATGAAAAAGAGGACAGTACTGGACTTTTTTAAAAAAAAACCAAACAAGTAACAGCATCTATAAAACTAGCCAGTTATACCCCGGCATGTACTGTATCAAACCAACTATACAGGCATAATTTGTTTTACTGCACTTTGCTTTCTTGTGCTTCCCAGATTATGTGGTTTTTACAAATTGAGGATTTGTGACAATGCCGAATCTAGCAAGTCCATCTATACCAGTTTCCAAACAGCATTTTCTCCCCTTGCGTCTCCATGTCTCGTTTTGGTACGTTTCACAGTATTTCAGACTTTGTCCCTGTTAGTTGTTATGGCGATCTGTGGTCAGTGATCTTTCTTGTGCGCATTGTTTTGTTTTGGCGCACCAAGAACCGTGCCTGCTTAAGATGATGAACGTGACTGATACACATTTCGTGTGCTCTGACCTCCCCATCATCCAGTCACTCCCCACCGCCCTCTCCCCAGGCTCCCTGCTCACAGGATGCAACAATATAGAACTTAGGCCTGTTAACAATCCTATAGTGGCCTCTAAATGCTCAATAAAAGAAAGAGTCAATACCTGTGGGCAACTTTCACCATTCTTATTTTTAAGAAATTGCCACAGCCATCCAGCTTTTGCAGCCACAACCCTGATTAATCGCAGCCATCAACACTGAGGCAAGACTCTGCCAGCCAGAAGACCCTCAGTCAAGGCTCAGATGATGTTTAGGAATTCTTAGCAATAAAGTATTTGTAAATTAAGGTTTGTGTGTTGTTTTTAGACATAACTATCGCCTACTTAATAGACTATAGCATAGTGTAAGCATACTTTTCTATGCACTGGCTAGGAAATGAAACAACTCTTGTGACTGCCTTTATTGGGATGTTTGCTTTATTTTGGTTGTCTGAAAACAAACCACAATATCTCCAAGGCATAATTATAATTAACTTTCAAAAATCTTTGCCTTCTTTATGAGTTTTTATGCTTCATTAAATTAGGCCACCTCACTGGGAAGTTTAGTCATATAATTGCCTTTTGAACACCGTTCTTTTTGTTTTCATGTGGAATATCAGGTTTCCTTGCTATAATTTCCTTCTTTGCATTGTCTATTCTCTTTATTTTATGGCTGCTTTAAATAATCCTTCTGTTCTTTTTAATTTCATATTGAACTTCATCTGCCCCCTGCCTGGGTTCTTGCCTCTGATGGTATTAGGTCTTCAGGATGCTGCCTTTCTCCGTGCTCATTTCAGTTTTTAGTTCAGTTGCTCAGTCGTGTCCGACTCTGTGTGACCACATGGACTGCCACATGCCAGGCCTCCCTGTCCATCACCAACTTCTGGAGCTTGCTCAAACTCATGTCCATCGAGTCCGTGTCCAGATTAATGGACTAGATACCTATGGTATAGCTAGCTATCTTCTGTGTATCAAACTCTGTCTTAGATTTTACAGGACTTTCCCCATTGTGATGCATATTTGCTAGGCCTTTCTTAACTATGCTTGCTTGCTCGGTTGCTTCAGTCGTGTCCGACTCTTTGTCACCCTATGGGCTGTAGCCCGCCAGGCCCCTCTGTCCATGGGGTTCTCCAGGCAAGAATACTGGAGTGGGCTGCCGTGCCCTCCACCAGAGGATCTTGCCAACCCAGGGATCAAACCAGTGACTCATGAGCTTTGTGCCTTGTGGATTCTTTACTGCTGAGCTACTGAGGAAGCGCTTCTTAATTGTAAGTGATACCAAACCCAAAGGAGACTTGAATAATCAGTAGTTTGTAGGGTAGTGCTGGGACTCAGAAACTATTAGGGACTCCAGTACCATCAGTCCTCTTTCATCTTTTACCTTTCCTGGAAATTTTGCTTCATTTTCTTTCCCTGCAGTTTTGGTTTATTCACGTGGTAGGAAACCTAGTTTTTGACAACTCACAAATTTTATATTATAGTTTTATCACTGAAAAGAGACTATTCTGCTGTTCTCTGTGGCTCAAATACTATATACACCTGGAAGAAGGGTCTTATCATCCTAGCCAGGGTCTGCTGTTTACCTCTGTGAAAAATGTGTTAGGATGATATTGTACAGAATTTGCTGCTTCCATGGAAGCCAAGTGGATGGGTGCTTGCATTTCTCATAAAAGCTGGCGCTGTTTAGATGAATCAATATATCCTCTACTTGAAACCTATAATCTCAGAGTTTATGTTAGAAGAAAAAGACCAAATGGTAATTGAGGGAAATATACATTTAGAGGAAAGTTTATATTCAATCAAGCTGCATGGAAGGGTTGCTTAAAAATAATGAAGCAACTATGAGCTGATGGCATCAATCTGAAGAGTCTGGGGAGGTTAGTATTAAACCAGTATCATGTAAAGTTAAATTTTTGAAAGATAAGGAACCCAAGATTATTTACTCCAGTTATTCACATACTGGAGTGTCTGACCCCTTCAGAATCCTGGAAATGGAGGGAGAGTTTTCTTAAACGTATTTCTCCTATTAAATTTCTTGCCCATGGTACAAAACAACAGCCAGAAATTCAACAACAAAGCTTTATTTACTGAAACTGCTAATATAACATGAAGTTGTAAAAACCAAACCTTCCCCTATCCCATTTTCAATGCTTCCACATGACAGAAGGTTATATAATTATAGAGAGGCATGTGGGGATTATTCCTTTTGACAAAACAGTATCATATTTTACATGTTACTTTGAAAATTGATTTTTCTCTCTGAATGTATTGTGGCCATCCCTTAAAGTCAATAACTATAACCTAAAGCATTATATTTTCAAGGAGTTGCATAAGTTTTCACAGCAATAAACTACTACACTTTTAAAAAATTAATTGTTACTGGAATGTAGGTGCTTTACAATGAGTCTACTGTACAGCACAGTCAATCAGCTATATGTGCACGTATATGCCCTCTTTTTTTGGATTTCCTTCCCATTTAAGTCATCACAGATCACTGAGCAGAGTTCCCTGAGCTATACAGTAAGTTCTCATTCATTATCTATTTTTATTTAACCCTTTATTTACTGATGTTGCTCAGAGTATTTCCAGTTTTTCTCCTTTTCAAACAGTGATCCAGTAAAATGTCCCTTAGTATTTTGAGTTGACAACTTGTACTTTTATTTCAATGTGACAGAGACCTAAAACTGTTATTTATGTGTCAAAGGTTATATCTATTTTAATTTTAAAGGATATTACTATACAATTTATAAAGAAGTTGCAGCAATATACATATAAGAATAGCCGTTTTTTTCATGTCTTCAAAGGTGTGCTAGTGTGTTCCAATTAAGTCTGGAAATATAGTTTCATTGTTTACTTGCTTTGTCCTGATGATTTTTACAGTTGGATATGGTATTATGTTTATTGCCAACTGAAATTTTTCTTTTGTGACCTGGAAATATATCTCCATCACTTCATGGCAAATAGATGGGGAAACAATGGAAACAGTGACAGTTTTTATTTTGGGGAGGTTCCAAAATCACTGCAGATGGTGACTGCAAGCATGAAATTAAAAGATGCTTGCTCCTTGGAAGAAAAGCTATGGCCAACCTAGACAGCATATTAAAAAGCAGAGACATTACTTTACCAACAAAGTTCCATTTAGTCAAAGCTATGGTTTTTCCAGTAGTCATGTATGGATGTGAGAGTTGGACTATAAAGAAATTCGAGTGCTGAAGAACTGATGCTTTTGAACTATGGTCCTGGAAAAGACTCTTGAGAGTCCCTTGGACTGCAAGGAGATCCTACCAGTCCATCCTAAATGAAATAAGTCCCAAATATTCATTAAAAGAACTGATGCTGGAGCGGAAACTCCAAAACTTTGGCCATCTGCTGCAAAGAGCTGACTTATTAGAAAAGACCCTGATGCTGGGAAAGACTGAAGGCAGGAGGAGAAGGGGACGACAGAGGATGATATGGTTGGATGGCATCACCGACTCAATGGACATGAGTTTGAGTAGGCTCTGGGAGTTGGTGATGGACAGGGAGGCTTGGAGTGCTGCAGTCCATGGGGTCGCAAAGAGTCAGTCATGACTGAGCAACTGAACTGAACTGATCAGTTGTCCCTTGATTTGTTTGTCAGTTTTCTGATCAGTTTGGATGAGTTACTTGTATATTGCATGGTAATAATTATTTTTGTTACATGTGTTGCAAATTTTCTTTAGCTTAATATATGTAATATGATTTTTGTTATTTTTGTCTATACACACAAACACACATATTTTGCTATCATATATATACTTTTCCTTTATAACATTTGAGTTTTTGTGTTTTGGAAAACCTAGCAAGAAGGTCCCATATAGCTCATTACAAGCTCTTGAGAGAACAAATATAATTTTGATGAATAAAAATTATGAAATTAGATATCTGCTTAACAAATGGGGTTTTCTTAATAGTGTTCATCTTTCAAAAACTTGAGATTATGGTAACTTCAGCAAAATCTTTCCTCGGCTAAATTGTTTGGGAGTTTCTGGTTTAATACAACTGACTCATTTTAAGATAAAGCAAAAAAGACAAAAATAGCGAAATGGCTTTCATCAGTCTCTGTTGGTGAAAATGAGCAAATTTAATGAATCTGTGAAGTAAAGTATCTGAAAATACACTTAATGAGAAGAAGGTGAAAATCGCTACCTTCCAGCTGACTTTTGCCTTGCTACATATGTCTTTCTACTAATCCTGCATGGCTTTACAGAAAAAAAAAGCTAATTCAGCAAAGTGGGTGGGGTGGGGGGTGGGGTTAATGCTATACAGGTCTTTAAGGGCACACTTGGGAGTTAAGTTACCTTAACCAGATAGAGACAACAAAACTAACTTGACAACACCTGGCAGATTTCTGGCAACAGGGGGACATGAGTGTTATAGGCGTGATTCGGCAGAAAGGAAGACAATTTATTTGAACAGTAGAAGCAAAAATCCAAGCCCTTAAGAGACATAATGCTTAGCTTTAAAGTCACATATTAACTGTACAACACTACTAGCAAACAGAATATTTTTGAAACTTTTCTCTTTTTGTCATCTTTGACAGAGAATAGCACTATGAACAAGTCAATAGGGCCCACTTTCCTTGCCAGCATCTGGAAAGTTTGAGTCAAGTTTCTAAGAGTTTCTTATAACAAGTGTAAATGTAAAAACAGCTCAGCATGTCCCAGTGAAGGGGTCTAAGATTTGGGTTCAATAGGAAGCAGAACTTTAAATAAGATCTACCATCAAGTATCTAAGATCATATCTTAGATATGATCATATCTAAGATCAAATATGAGTCCAACACTAATGATCAATTTCAAAAGTAATCTGGAGCCTGCTCAAAAATTCACCTGAGTTATGAGTTACTTCCCTATGATAACTTCTCTTCCTTGATATGGTCTACTCGGTGCACTCCTGTAATTGTCAGAGACTCAGTTTTCAAAAATGGTCCATAGGTTCAATCTTTTCCATGTTGAGGGGCCTTTTTATCTTATGCTACTTATTAAACTTTCTATGGTGGTTTTGGCAGAATCCGAATCAGATATGATGTTGAAGAAATGTAAGCTGGTAATATAATTTTTTTCCACTAAGGATTGCATGATGGGCCTCCCATGTGAGACTAGTGGTAAAGAATCCGCCTGCCATTGCAGGAGACATAAGAGACATAGGTTTGATCCCTGGGTTGGGAAGATTCCCCTGGAATAGGAAATGGCAACTTATTCCAGTATTCTTGCCTGGTAAACTCCATGGACAGAGGAGACTGGCAGGCTACAGTCCATGGGGTCCAAAGAGCTGGGCACAGCTGAGCGACTGAGCACGCGAGGACTGCATGCCTCCCAGGGTCCTCCCTGAGCCTCTGCATTAGGGCGCCCATCACCTCTGCCAGTGTCACTGCGATGACCTCAATATTCTCCTGATCTTCTGCGCCATGCTCCTGTTACTTTCTCCACACTGCAGAAATCGTTATGCATTTTGATTCTGCAAATATTGAGCCAGATCAATACTTCTAAAACATACATCTCATCATGATTAAAGTACTTCAAGAATCTCCCATGCACACCTTTTAATACAGCTTGAACACTTTGGGATGACTCTGCAATAGAGTCGGGCTCCAGTTTTTAGTGCTGGAATTTCTAATAAGTATTAATCCTCATCCCTCCCTCTTCTCCTTCTGCTTATATCTGGTCAAGCTTGTAAGAGAGCCTAGGTGCTGCCTCCCTTGGTTGACCTAAGATTCAGTCTGTAGAAGCCGCTATCTTCGTGTGAGAATCCTTACCCAATGCTGCATCTTAACCACGGTGAAAACCCCCATGTGAGTCTTCTGACCTTGGTGTCTCAAGTCAGTTTTGGGCTAGCTCGGGAACCCTTCTCTGTCCTCTCTCAGAGGTCTCATTATATCATTACTAAACATTTTAATACCCACTTGGTGTGTGTGGCTTCTGAACCACATTTTGGTTGAGGGTCCATCTTGTTATCAGTGTGGCTAAACATCTTCTAGGCTTTTCTGTCTAGTGCTGGCCCACTACATTTTTCTACATTTCATCCTGCACATGCTTGTTGAGGACCTCCCTCCTATATGCCCTATACTCTCTAGGCATTTGGGAAATGATGGAAAACAACGTAAACAAGATTTTGTATTCTAGCACAGTGAAACAAGCAATTAGCAAATGAATCAATAAATGAATCTCTAGAGTGGTAATTACTGTATCAAAAAAGAGCGTGGTGTGATATAATCTGAGCAGATAAGATTAGATTGAATTGTTAGATAAGCATTCATTGAGAAGGTGATGGGACTTTTCATACTACAAATAAGAAATTCTCACTCTTGCAAATGTTTAGGATAAAGTCATTCCAGGCAAGGAAAACAATAAGTATAAAGTCCCTATGGTGTGAAAGAAAGGATATATTGTATTTTAGAAATAGAATACAGATTATTTGTTCTGAACATACTGAACAGGGGGTGGGGGAATGAGGAAAGGCCCAGATCATAGCTTCTGGTAGGTTATGTCAAGAAAGATGAATTTTATTCTAAGTTCAGTGGATGGCTAATGAAGGGCTTGAGCATGATCTGATTTGCTTTTTAACCGATAATCCTGGCTGCTAAGAAGAGAATAAATTATCTTTAACAAGAGTGGGGACAGAGAACAATTAGTATGCCAAGGAAAATAATTCAAGTTAAGAGATGGTGAAGGTCTGGACAACAGTGGTCGTATTAGGAAAGAGAAACGGATAGGTTTTGAATATATTTAGGAAGTACAATAACGAAGGTTTGCTATTTTATTGAAAAAGGAAGGGCAAGCACCCTTCCCCTGGACATATGAAACACCATGCAGTTCCCGAACACCCCTCTGCCAGGATTCGCACTGGTGTGCCCTGTGAAGGTCGCACAGCTCTGCAAAGAGCCCTCTCTTGCCTGGCCCTCTGGCGCTGGGCTCCACACAGAAGCCTGTGAATGCTTTCATCACAGCACTTATCAGGACGTATTGTAACTGTTGTTTCCCTCTCTCTTAAGTGGGAGGCTGGCCCAGTGGCGAACACGCTGCTTGGCACCGCAGGCGTCTGATGAATCCGTCAGATGAGCGAGTGAGAGCGTGGCTTAGGAGGCCCTGCAGCGCGGGGCGTGTGTGAGGCTCTGAGCCTCGCGCCAGCCCCGAAGCGTTTGATGGGTGCTGCCCAAGGCCTGGGGCCCATCGGGAGGGTTTCTTTTAATTACTTCAGGAATTCTCAAGAAGAATGATCAAAATATCTTAAATGGTAATGATCTGGAAAATGGAAAGGGGCTTACAAATTGGAAAATGAAAATAGTAACCTCAGAAGCTACAAAATTAGCTTAAAAGGCAAACTAACTGGAGGGAGGAAAGCAAGTCATCCCAAGAGAAAAGATTAAATTCCCCTGAGTACAGGTCAAGTCCTATTTTCTAGTACATTAATCTTGCAGTTTTTTTTTTTCCCAAAATTACTTTTTAAACTCTGACTGATGTCCTATTATTTCAACATGTATTTCATACTACAACAGTCCCATGGTGGGGGAAAACATATTTTTGAGTAGTATGGTAGTGGAAAGTTACACAAAGCTGGTATTTCTGATTCAAGTCATATTTTTACCTTGCTCTGTTGAATGAGTGGATCTCTGGGACTCAATCTCCTTATAGAAAAACATGAAAATATATGAATAGTATTTTACATTCTTTCCAACTCTAATACTCCATAGGTTTTAGGAATTCACTCTTTTAGGATGTGCCTTATTGACTTGGTGATGATGTGATAAGAAGCAGAGAACAAAATACCACTGAAAATATATATAAAATATTAGTGTAGGTATAGTAAATATAGAAGTGTAATAATTGGATTTCTGGTGAGAACACAGACATTAAAATATGTGTCTGCTGAATAGTCACTGTTCTTTGCATTAATGTTACCTTGAATTTGTGGCTAACATTTTTACAAAGTACTTCCACATCCATCATTTGAATATATTATCAAAACCGTTGGCTATGGCGTAAAGTTGCTCCTGTCAGTTCCATTTTAGAGATGTGTACGCTGGGGCTAGGACTTCCCAGGTGGTGCTAGTTGTAAAGATCCCGCTTGCCAGTGCAGAAGTCATGAGAGACACAGGTTCAACCCCTGGGTCAGAAAGATCCCCTGGAGATCTCCTGGCAACCCACTCCAGAATTCTTGACTGGAGAACCCTCCTGAACAGCGGAGCCTGGCAGGCTCCAGGCCATGGGGTTGCAAAGAGCTGGACACAACTGAAGCTACTGAGCATGCACACACCGAGTCTCACAAAAGTAACATCATAAAACTAGAGGACTGCCATGTTGCATAACCAAGGCTTGAGCCCAGATCCTTTGGTATCCAGTCTGGATCTCTTTCCCTAACTCTAGAAAATCTCAATAGCTAAGATTTTTCCCTGTAATACATTATGAAATCCTATGATGTAGGACTTAGGTCCAGTCCAATGAAGTAGGTATTTACAGTTCCTACTGACAAATGAGGAAACCATAAATCTGAGGATTCAAGTAACTTGCGCATGATCTCAGAGGCGTCAAGTAACTGAGTTGAGGTCTAACTTTAAAGACTGCCCTAAAGGACTGTCTTTCCAAATGCTTGGGAAATAAATGCCGAACTCTAAGGAATTTTAAAAAGGGTAAGTAGACTTGCCCAGGTAGGGACAGTAGTGTTAAAAAAAAACCAGTAAGTTAAATTGTAAAGTCAGGATTTAGAAACAGTTTAGAAACAGTTTTTGTCTGTTAGTCACCCTTCTTTTGGGGGAGTGTCAGGGCAATCCCTTACCTTCAGTTCAGTCAGTTCAGACGCTCAGTCGTGTCTGACTCTTTGTGACCCCATAGACCACAGCCTCCCTGTCCATCAACAGCTCCCGGAGTCCACCCAAACCCATGACCATTGAGTTGGTGATGCCATCCAACCATCTCATCCTCTGTCGTCCCCTTCTCCTCCTGCCCTCAATCTTTCCCAGCATCAAGGTCTTTTCCAGTGAGTCAGCTCTTCTCATCAGGTCCAAAGTATTGGAGTTTCAGCTTCAACATCAGTCCTTCCAACCTTATTATACTTTAATTCTTTCTTCAGTCTTTCTGATGATGGTGTCTCTTTTTGCAGCATTTCTAGACCTTTTGTTCTCCCTTTCATCTCGAAGGGATTCAGGTTATAGAATCATTTTCCTTGTTTGCTTACTAACCTCTCCTATCATATCTTAGAATATTCTAGAACAAATAAAAGGCATTGCACAGAGGGAAATATAATTTCTTACTTTTGTTTATGGATTAGATTTATATATTTATTTTATAACTGGAGAGATCATTTAAATAATAAATAACATTGATTAAGCAAATATATACCCAGACCTTTAGATAATCAGGAAGATATTTGTAGTTTTTGTTTCTGCTTCCAAGAAATGAAAATTCGGAAAGGAAATATGAGTCACCTACATGGAATTTCACATTCCTCGCCTTGCTGAATTTGGGGGAAAATAATAGGCTTTGGAGTCAATGTTGTCTGGATTAAAATCATAAACTGATCAAATGATATTTCTGTAACCTTGCACACATTCCTCCTTTGCAACCCAGTTTTCTCCTCCTCGTGTTGATCACAAAGGGTTGCAGTGAGAATAAAATGAAATCTGTATGTGAAAACATCAATTATCACAGTCTTTTTGAAAGACTTTTAATGTTATCTTTTCGACTGTTCAGCCTCCAACCCTGGCCTGTTAGCTACCTGATCTCCCTTTCTCTTAATGTGCTGCCTAAGTGGGAAAGGAGAGGTGGACCATAAAGAAGGCTGCGTACTGAAGAACTGATGCTTTTGAATTGTGGTGCTGGAGAAGACTTGAGAGTCCCATGGACTGCATGGAGATCCAACAATCTATCCCACAGGAAGTCGACCCTTAATATTCATTGGAAGGACCGATACTGAAGCTAAACTCCAACAGTTTGGCCACATGATGTGAAGAGTGGACTCATTGGGAAAGACCCTGATGCTGGGAAAAATGAAGGCAAAAGGAGAAGGGGATGGTGGCAGAGGATGAAATGGTTAGAGAGCATCACCAACTCCGTGGACATGAATTTGAGCAAATTCTGGTAGATAGTGAAGGACAGGGAAGCCTGGTGTGCTACAGTCCATGGGGGTCACAAAAGCTGGACAGAACTTAGAGACTGAACGGCAGCAAAGTGAGAAGGGCTGTCCTGGCCCCTGTCTCTTCCTGGTGTCTCACTCAAAGTAAATAGCGGGAAGCCTGATCTTTCCTCTACATATTTTATTGAGGGAATGAGCAAAGGACATAAGCTTGGCCAAGCAAACTATTGTCTACAAGACAGTAAACACTGAGTTAGTGAACTCAATGCAGAAAATATTTGAAGTTTGAGTGATTACAGAAGTAGTAATGCTCTATCAATCTCTTTCTATGGCATGATGGCAGTAGAGTGTCTTATTCTTTAAAAATAATCTATACTATGGATATTTCACAGTAGGTAGAAGTTAAGTGTCTTTCAGTAGCTTGAATTAAAATGTCTAGTTTATAAGTTGCACAAAGGACTTGTACAGAAAGCAATGATTCTGACACCATGACTCCTATTTTCTCTTTGAAAAGGGAAACAATAATATATATCATATTTATGTGGAATTTAAATGAGAGACAGAAAGACTGTGTCCCATGTAGGCCTAACAGATTGTGCCATTCCTGCTGCTGTTTTGTCGCTAAGTCATGTCTGACTCTTTGCAACTTCATGGACTATATCCCGCCAGGTCCCTCTGTCCATGGGATTTCCCAGGGAAGAGTACTGGAGTGCGCTGCCATTTTCCTCTCCAGGGGATCTTCCCTAGAGTTTATGTTGATGAGGTGGAAATGAGGGTATAAGGGTTGAAAGGAGTGATAGTGTCCCTGCCATTGTAGGAGGCTTATCAAGTATGACAGAGCTTTAAATAAGGATCTAACCTGAAATAATAGAAACAAGTAGGTTTTTTTCCTCCATATGTGAAAAATATTTGTAGAATAGGAAAAGTGTAATGATACATTTTATAGGAAAATTTGAATAACACATGCAACTAAAAGATAAGGTAGCTTTTGGATTTTCATGACACCAATCAATAACATATATTTATCATGTTTAATTTCATTATTTCTCTTTTTCTCCTGGATGAAGAAACCATATATCCTCTTTCCAATGCCCAGGCCCCAAGCCCATTGCAGTGGTTTCTACTAGTGGGATTTCCTCACTAGCTGTATATTTGCATACTGAATATTGCCATGTTCTATTCTTTCTCATCAGTAAATTTGTTTATCACACATTAAGAGGAAATTAGAAAGGAACAACAGTGAAAGGATTCCCACCTTGTTTTATTCCCAGGAAAAAGAAATGACACCAATGAGATATTTTTTAAGAGTAAGAATTAATTGACAAAAAGTCTGTACTGTGTCTCTCTGGGCACAATATTGTTATTAGTCCTGTGAAGAATAACACTCAGTTTTGTGTAGATGGTGTAGTCTGAAACCACAACTGTTGACAAGTTTGGGGAAATTAGATGCTTTATGAGCAGATTTCACTTTGCCACCCCCAACTGTAAGCTCGATGGAAAATGGTGAATGAAATCTTTCAAGGTGGCAAAGTTGTGCATAGACTCAAGTGAGCTTAGCAATTTATACTTGTTTAGGAAGAGTCACTTCCATGTCAACTATCAGAGCATGTGCAAAAATAAATTTATATTTCAGTGGTAGTCAAAGGTTGTATTAACAAATACAGCCTACTGCTGTGGATGTTCCTGAGCAGTCAGCTCAATGTGCATGAGTGTACACACACACACACACATACACGCACACACACTGACATACACATACACAAGTCAGGTATTGGAATATGTGCCTTTATGATGAGAAAATGTATAGCTTCTGTTAGATTCCCAAATGGTTATCACCTATATAAAGATAAGAACTGTTATTCATCCATGTTTATCTCCCAGTTACTAAAATATATGAAAATTCAGGTTAATAATGGTTGACATAATGAATGGGGTACCTTTGAACAGATTTGAAATGTTTCACTCATATGCAGGTTTAGCTATTTCTGATAAAAGCCTCAGAGTTCCTTGTTCACCACCACTGTGTAGCTGGGTTGAGAATCACTGCCCTAGGAAACTACACAAAATAAGAGAAGTCCAGACTTTCCGAGTTGAGTGTCACAATTCATTTAATGCAAATACTTTCCAAAATCATTTTGTGCAAAAAACATAATGCAACCCCCTTCTCAAGTAAAATATGCAAAACTCTCAATATATAAATCCCACAGAAGAGCAACCATCTTGGCTGAAGTCTGTGGCCTTGGGTTGCTCCTGTTCAGCCTCCTCTACGCTTCAGACAGCACAAGCACAGAAGCTCCCAAAGTTCTGTTTCCTTCATAATAAGTTATTTTCTGCAATCTTCAGCCCAGATAAGCACGATGGTGTGATCATTCACCTAAAGCCAGACATCCTGGAATGTGAAGTCAGGTGGGCCTTAGGAAGATCACTATGAATAAAGCTAGTGGAGGTGATGGAATTCCAGTTGAGCTATTTCAAATCCTAAAAGATGATGCTGTGAAAGTGATGCACTCAATATGCCAGCAAATTTGGAAAGCTCAGTAGTGGCCACAGGACTGGAAAAGGTCAATTTTCATTCTGATCACAAAGAAGGAAATGCCAAAGAATGCTCAAACTACCACATAATTGCACTCATCTCACACACTAGCAAAGTAATAATCAAAATCCTCCAAGCCAGGCTTCAGCAATACAAGAACCATGAACTTCCAGATGTTCAAGCTGGATTTAGAAAAGGCAGAGGAACCAGAGATCAAATTGCCAACATCTGTTGGATCATGGAAAAAGCAAGAGAGTTCCAAAAAAACACATCTGCTTCTGCTTTATACCAAAGTGTTTGACTGTGTGGATCACAACAAACTGTGGAAAATTCGTCAAGAGATGGAAATACTAGACCACCTTATCTGCCTCCTGAGAAATCTGTATGCAGGTCAAGAAACAACAGGTAGAACTGGACACGGAACAACAGACTGGTTCCAAATAGGGAAAGGAGTCCATCAAGGCTGTATAATGTCATCCTGCTTATTTAACTTATATGAAGAGTACATCATGTGAAATGCTGGGCTGAATGAAGTACAAGCTGGAATCAAGATTGCCAGGAGAAATATCAGTAACCTCAGATATGCAGATGACACCACCCTTATGGCAGAAAGTGAAGAAGAACGAAAAAGCCTGTTGAGGAAAGTGAAAGAGGAGAGCGAAAAAGTTGGCTTAAAGCTCAATGTTCAGAAAACCAAGATCATGACGTCTGGTCCCATCACTTCATGGCAAATAGATGGGAAAACAATGGAAACAGTGTCAGACTTTATTTTTTTGGGCTCCAAGATCACTGCAGATGGTGATTGCAGCCATGAAATTAAAGATGCTTGCTCCTTGGAAGAAAATCTATGACCAACCTAGACAGCATATTAAAAAGCAGAGACGTTACTTTACCAATCAGTTCCATCTAGTCAAAGCTATGGTTTTCCCATAGTCATGTATGGGTGTGACAGTTGGACTATAAAGAAAGCTGAGTACCAAGGAATTGATGCTTTTGAAATGTGATGTTGGAGAAGACTTTTGAGAGACCCTTGGACTGCAAGGAGATCCAACCAGTCAATCCTGAAGGAAATCAGTCCTGAATATTCATTGGAATGACTAATGCTAAAGTTGAAGCTCCAAAACTTTACCCACCTGATGTGAAAAACAATCATTGAAAAAGACCCTGATTCTGGGAAAGATTAAAGTTGGAGGAGAAGGGGATGATAGAGGATGAGATGGTTGGATGCATCACTGACTCAATGGACATGAATTTGAGTAGGCTCCGGGAGTTGGTGATCGATCAGGAAGCCTGGCGTGCTGCAGTCCATGGGGTCACAAAGAGTCAGACATGACTTGAGTGACTAAACTGAGTGATTTTCTACAGTATCTGTTGTAATTGTTTCGGTGTTTTGTTAGTGAACTTTCAGAGTGTGAATTATGTCATGTAGCTTTTTATATGGGAGAGTTAGAAACTAAAGATCTTGGTTGACTCCCTGTGAAGTTTTGCTCATGCTTACTCGAATGCCCTCAGTATCGATCTCAGAGTCAGGTGAGTTTTAAATAGAATCATGGTTCTGGGCTTCTTAGGTGGCACTAGTGGTAAGGAACCCATCTTCCAATGTAGGAGACGTGAGATTCAGCTTTAATCCCTGGGTCAGGAAGTTCCTCCGTAAGAAGGCATGGCAATTCACTCCAGTATTCTTGCCTGGAGAATCTCATGGCCAGAGCAGTCTGGCAGGCTACAGTCCACGGGGTCACCAAGAGTTGGACATGACTGAGCTGACTTAGCTCTCAGGTACACAAAGGCTCTGTCATTCATTAGCTGTGTGATCTTAGGCAAATCCCACAACTACTTATGCTTCAGTTTCCTTACCTGGGAATTGTGATAAAAATTAAAGTAATTATGATGATGATGGTAATAATGCCAATGGTCCTTAAAACAATCATGTTGATAATGGTAATAGATACCCATGAGGTTGCCATGAAAGAGTGCTCATGATAGGGCATTTTCTTAATAGCCCAAATTCATTGCTGATGACCCTGCCTGCAGCTGAAAACTATTAAATATAAATATAGTTTTATTAATTTCAGTGGGAAAGTTATGAAACTTTTGCTCCCAATCTAAGATGATTTTCAAAAATAGAATATATCAATTGCATAATGAAAAAGTAATAAAAAGTATATGCAAATAAATTACCATGATTTATAGTTAAAATTTAACATTACATAGATTTAGTGACTGAAGAAGTCAGGGAAACTTGGACGTGTAATGGATAGTTGTAAAAGAAGGTGCAGAGAATTGTTCTTTACAAGTGCATTATATTTGTTTATATTGCAGCTTTTTTCAGGTAAAATTGGCATACAATATGGTAAGAAATTTCAAGTGAATGTTGTATGATTTGATATACATGGACATTTTGAAAGGATTCCCTTGTGAAGTTAATTATCAATAACACATCCTTCACCTCACATACTTACATTTTTGGGGGTATGAGAACCTTTAACTTATACTCTCTCAGCAGGTTTCAATTAACAATACAGTGTTATCAACCGTAGTCACATGTTTTACAGCAGATCTTCAGTCCTCAGTTTTCCTATAGCTGAAAGTTTTCACCCTTTTATCAATCTCTCACTATTTTCCCCACGCCTCAGCCTCTGGCAACCACTTTACTCTGCATTTTTATGAGTTTGACTTTTTATAAAAAGATTCTACATGTAAGTGATACAATGTGGTATTTGTCTTTCTGTCTGGCTGATTTCACTTAGCATAATGCCCACAAATTCCATCCATATTGTTGCAAGTGGCAGGATTTCCCTCTTTCTCATGGCTGAGTTTTATATGTAATTGTATATAAATATATACATAGGGCTTCTATGGTGATTCAGTGGTAAAGAATCCACCTGCCAAAACAGGAGATGCAGGTTCGATCACTGGGTCAGGAAGATCCCTGGAGAAAGGATGACAACCCCCTATTCTTGGACAGAGGAGCCTGGAGGGCTACAGTCCATGGGGTCGCAGAGTCAGACATGAGTTAGCAACTTGTCGTTGTTCCGTCACTAAGTTGTGTCCAACTGTTTGCAACCCCATGAACTGCAGCATATCAATTGTACTTCCCTGTCTCCCTGAGTTTGCTCAAACTCATGTCCATTGAGTGAGTGATGCCATCCAACCACCTCATCCTCTGTTGCCTCCTTCTCCTCTTGCCCTCAAACTTTTCCAGCATTGGGGTCCTTTGCAGTGATTTAGCATTCACATCAGGTAGCCAAAGTATCAGAGCTTCAGCTTCAGCATCAGTCCTTCCAATGAATATTCAGGACTGATTTCCTTTAGGATTGACTTGTTTGATCTCCTTGCAGTCCAAGAGACTCTCGAGAGTCTTCTTCAGCACCACAGTTCAAAAGCATCAATTCTCCGGCACAGCTAAACAACAATAAAGATAGATAGATACACAGATACATAGATATATAGAGATGTATACCTCACATCTTCTTATCCGTTCATCCACTGACACACACGTAGGTTGTTTATATTGTGAATAATGCCGCAGTGAACAGCAGAATTCACATAGGGGTCTGGCTATCTCTTCAATATCCTGTTCTCATTTCCTTTGAAGTATATATATATATATATATATATATATATATATACACACACACACACACACACACATATATATATTATACAACTTCATTCTTTTAAAACTATTTTCTCCAACAAATGTTTAGCCTTTTAGGGATTTCAGTGATTCTACCCTCAATCTACATTTAATAAGCTGATAGCTTAGAAAACAAACCCTTTTATGCCAAAATGAAAGCTGCAACAGTGGTGCTTTGAAACACACGAGAAGACCATTCATGCAGAGCAGAATGAGGAGTCTTAGTGTTGCCTTGTTATCGCACTTGCTGAGCATTTATAGGCAAAACAAACTCATTTAAGTTTATTCAAAATATAACTCGTCAAATTTATTCTCTATGATATTCTCTAACTGGAAGCTTTGGTTCAAGTAAATTGGTGAATATGTCTTTGCCTGAAGCCATAATGTTGAAATATTACTTTTATACTGTATGTATTTAATGTGTTTTGGGAAGAAAAAAGTCATCATCTTGAAAAAAAAGAGAGTCAGTGTCCAGACAGCAGAATCACTTATGGGTAGGGCACTTATGCTTTAGCTGAACGGCCGTCAGGTGTGGTCAAGCCTGTACTTCACACGATTCCAGGCACCAGAGGAGGAAGCCAACAAATCTGTCTCCTTCAGCACTATTCCCTTTCTCTTCGTATATTCCTTCCATCTCTAACTACTACCTTTAAGACTTCAGCTTCACAGAATAACTCAAAAGGGCCTACAGTTTCTGTGAACTGTAAAACCATGTCTCAAAACCGTGCAAAACAATGTCTCCCTTTCATCTCAGGAAAAACTCAAGCTGACTTTAAATCTGCATCCAGGCTGTGGCTTTATCCGAAGAATACTGAAACATTTCGTAGGCACGTCATGTTGTTCTTTGACATCCCTGTGAGATATAGTGATAAATAGATACTATTTTTCAGATGACGAATCCCAGCAGGGCAAAATGAACTGTCCGGGTTTACAGAAGCTGGATTCCAACAGTGTCGCTACCCATCTGTGTTGCTGTGTTTGTGCTTTTCTCAAAGTACGCACACTGACTGGAGACGGCAGAAGTTCAAACAAGCATATCTTTCCCCACAGCATTCTCAGCCGCAGAAGATAAATTATAATCACCAGAAGCATCTCTGTGATAGTCTCCCATTAGAAACTCACAATTTATTGCGCATTCTCCCTTCGAGTCCTAACATATTCACAGGCTCAGAATAAGGATGTATCCATACCTAGAGGTCTCTCACTTTTCGCAACTCTGCACAGCTATCTCTCGTAGTGGCTCACTACTGGAACTGTGTTCAGTGTGGTGGAAGGAGGAGTCCTAAGGGGCTCCAGAATTATAATCTGAAACACATTGTGACAGCCATGAGTGTATGCTTTGAAAACTTCAACTTCGGGTTGTCTAATTGACTCACAAGTACCCTAGCTATGCACTCTGAAGCAGACTTGTTACTGGGAGACATGTTTTGATATGATGGCTAACTTTCCTCAGACTGTAGAAAACTCTAGGATGATTCCACCCATCCTTCTCTCCTTTAGGGTAGACTTCTATCTTGTTGTGTTGGCTTTCCCAGTCTTTAGTTGTGTCAAAGAAGAAATAGATCCAGACTTGCATAAGGAGAAACTTATTCAAAAGACTATTGCAATAAGGGGAGGGAAGTGTTGAAATATGGAGAGTTTTCTGACCTTGAGACTTACAGGGTCAGGCAGAAAAGAGCTTTTTTAAAAATGCTGTTGTTTAGTCACTAAGTCATGCTCAACTCTTTTGCAACCCCATGGACTGCAGCCCGCCAGGTTCCAATGTCCATGGAATTTCCCAGGTAAGAATAATAGAGTGGGTTGCAATTCCTTTCTCCAGGGTTCTTCCCTGACCCAGGAATGGAACCCACGTCTCCATTGGCTGGCAGATTCTTTACCACTAAGCCGCCAGGGAAGTAAGGTTAATGGGTGTTTTATTCAGTTGGATAGTGGTAACAGCTGAGCCAATAATTTAGGTGGCAAAGAATGGGAATTTGCAATCTGTCTCTGGTTTTGTCATAAATAAAATTTTGGCATAGACTGTTCATCCACCAGTCTTATCTAAGTCAAGGGTATATTTTTTGCAGGAAGCCATTTCTTGAAACACAAAAGGGGATGGGTTTCTTAACCATCACAGTTTTCCAGGAGCACAGGGCTTAGGTAAAGTTCAGCAGTATCAATTGCTTCTTCTTCATTTTGTCTCACAGGCTTCTTGCCAAATAAACAATTCTTGCATATTTATTCCTATTTGCTGTCTGCTTCTTGAAGAACCTGAATTAACACATGTTTCCTATATTCCTTTTCTTACTTTTCCCATTACTGTAATGCTCTTCATACCAGTGGTACTCAAATTTTATTTTGTAGTAGAATTGATATGTTGAGTTTGCTACAGTGCAAATTCCTAAAGACCAGTAGACAAAGATTCCTGGACTTGGGGTGGAAAAATGAATTAAAGATTCATGTTAGCTAACTGTGAAAAGTCTTCAAACCACACTTTGAATAATGCTGCTGAAATCAGTCACTGCAATGTGGGAAAGACCTATATTTTACTAAAGCTTAACAGTAATTTTCACGTCTCATAGGAATGTGTTTGGTACATTTCCTTGATTGAGACTACTTTGGCCTTGCTGCTCATCCATGGAAATTCTTTTGGATGCAGCTCTATTAGTACTATGGAAATAATACAACATTATGTAACTGGTCTTGAGTTTGCTCTAATTCAGGGAAAGAGTTTCATCAGTGAAAAATTTTCTCAACCTGTGTTAATCATAATATGAATCGCACATATTATTCCCTGCACCTCTGAGGATATTTCAGTACAGTAAATGAAGGGCTATCCATTTGGTACTCCAGAAATTCATATTATGATTAGTTTAGCTCATGATAGTGAAGAATTTAATGGTTATATGCCAAACGTAATGAGTTTCTGGAGTGAAAAATGTTTCTCTTTGTGAGTTAAGTAAATCGGTTAGATGCTAATTCAAGAAATCTAAGTAATCAGATTAAGATATAAGTCCAAGCAACAACACATAATGAGTCACACACTATTATAGAGTTGGAAAGACGTTAGACTCAGAACCAAAGACTTTAAACTAGAAGAGTCAGTCGCTCCACACACACACACACACACTCGCACACACAAACCAAATAAGGAAAACAATGATCCCAGTTTGCGAGTAAGCACAATTATGCTTTTTAGCCATTAATATAATTCTGGAATGACATAAAGGTAGTGACTGTTTGGAGGTTTTCAAAATTTTTGTCCTTCTCATGATGTGACCTAGGACATTTATAGAATAAGTGCAATGCTAAGGTCAAGCAAAATCAAATATAAACAAACATTTTCATGGATGCATTTATATATATAGAAATCTGTGAACCTGGGTCCTCTTTAAAATTATGGCTAAATTAGTTAATGATGATTTCTCATTGATCCTACTATCAAAATTTACCTCTGATATAATTATAAATATCAAACAATGCCCAGGAGCATGTTGACATATTCAGATCGGTCCACTTGCAACTCATTGTTATAAGGCAGTTCTGTCTTTTTCTTGATTTCCTCTGACAACCCAGAACTTCGCAGAAGTGCAGCTAGTGCTGGGCATCAGTGAGCTCACTGTTTAAAACTGGAATAAAGCAATAGGTCTGTTGTTTCAGACGGGTCACCTCTGAGGTTCTGGCTGTTCTTGGGGGTATACATCTAAATAAAAAGACTTCTGACTTAGGTAATTACCTCTTTAATGGTTTTCCCATCCTAGGAATGCCCACAAGCCACTGTCGTACTTTCATATGTTTTGCCATAAAACTAAAGAGACTAGCGTGGATGAAAGTCATTTCTGTGTGGAACTAGGGAGTTGCCTTAGTTTCTCTTCATATTCTCAGTCATCATAAAGCCCCCATAAAACTACTAAGAAACCTAAGATGAAACTTCAGGCGTGACTCATGTGTCTCTACATCCCCTTCAAAACTCTTAGGAAACAGAATAACCGTTATCTTATCCCCCCAAATTTTATTTTTTTGGGTAGTCTCTTCTAAAATCTGTGACTATCTTAGATGTTCCAGTTTCACCCTTATTTTACTTATATTCTCAGTATCTTCTTGATGTCCTTTCTTCTGCATTCAAACTGCAAGGACACACAGAAAGAGATGGTGGTTGATTCCCTGGGGAGTCTTGCCCTTTGTACTATAATGACCTTTGAAATCCTTACTTGTCATTGAAGGCACCGTTGGCTGCCTGGCTAACATTCAGTCTTGAGTTGCACCCAGCTAAGAGCCTTTCCTGATAGGGAACTTTCACCTTTTTCACTACATTTCCTCTCTTCTTAAAACTCCTAAATAGAAATGTTGCTTTTTCTCCTTTGAAATCTTGACCTCTCAGAAGAATGCATGCCTATCTATGGGACTCCATACAATGGTAGGCAATTGTCATCTGAGTATCTTAAGTGTACCTCAGTTTTAATTTTTGTAAGAAAGACAGTAGGTGATTTCTACTCCTAGGAACCCTTCTTTCATTAGAATTATCTTCCTTGAGATATCTATTCATCTCAGGAAATACCATAGAACCCAGAGTTAGTGTTTGTTTTATCTTGTTTCTACTGATATTCTTAATTACTATGGAACTGTCCCTATGACTAATGTAACATCACCCCATTTAAGTTTCCTCAGGGCAATGGGAAATATTTTACTTCCCAATTAGGTTGATCTCCTATGAGACCCTTGCTCATTATGGGAGTGACCACCAGCACCATGACTCCCACAAGTCATTCTATTTTAATCAAGTTAAAAGACAGATTGTAAGAAAATATAACCCTTTTCCTATCTGAATAACTAATATTTGTAAAAATGTCAAAAGAAGTTTGTAAAGTGGAATGATCACAACTGAGTACTAAATCAACATTCTAAAGGATAAAGGATGAAATACCTGAAAGTCAGATTGGAGGGGAAAAGTGAAAACACATATTCAGTATGAAAACTAGCCCACAACTCTTCTCTCTTTTTAATCTTGATGGGATTTTTATCTTAGGGACATCATTTCTTTCCCTGTGTTAGTATATTGAACATGTCCATTCCTCCCTTTCCCCACCCACTCCCGTAGTTTCAACAATTTGAATTTAAATGGAGATAGGCTGGTGTCTCCATTCATTTCCACATACACCCTGGACTCTGTACAAGAATTTGACTATTGCTTTCTCTGCCTGCTTCTAATGCTGCATCTTCAGCGTTTCTTCTCTCCCCTTTGCCAAAATAAGATTTCTGTTTCATAGAACATGATTTTACTTTGGATTTATAGCATCATCTTTCTGGAAAGAACATTAAGACCATGTGGGACACTACAGTTATATTCTCCATTGCACTGAGGAAGGAGCCTGAAGACAACACCAACTGCATTTAGGAATTTTCACCTTTTCCACTGTTATCAGTTCATGTTATATAAAAGAGAATAATTGGCACTTTAATTGTGCTCTCAGATGATACTGATTCAGGGAATGTTGCAAAAGCAGGAGAGAGAGAATAATGAGGCTGCAGGGACTAAAGAGGTTTAGCTGTGTGGGTGGGTAGAACCAAGAGAGTGCAAATCACCCCAGAAAGGGTTCCAAGTAATTCAAACCTACCCTATGTTCATGTGCATGTGGGTTTATGTGGGTTTCTATATGCACCTGTTCTGTTACACTATTTAAGTTTAAACACGTATAATTTTATGGAGAAAAAGCAAGCTAGCACTGGCCATAATAACATAGGGTACCTACTGCTTCCTCTGTGCAATGATTTGGCCATGGTATTAGCTTGTATCAGATAAAGAGTTCCATTTTCTTATTTATAACATGAGGGGCTTGCATAAAATTCATGAGTCCTGCAGCCTTTAAAAGTACATGAATAAACATTTGAGTCATAGTTTCTATGGCATCTAGATTATAGAACATGGAACAATTTGGAAATAAAATATTGACTAAATTATTTCCTGATGTTCTTATTCTTCAAGTGCCCCTTTATGACTTCTTTGCATCATCCCATTTTTCATCAGATATTAACTTTGCTCAGGCTCAAGCCACACTGATGAATTCTGCCAAAAAGCTTACAAATATTTTGACCTCATGATACCTATGGGTTGGAGGTCATTCTTATTTGGAGCTAAAGAGGGAGGGGGCTAAAGTCAATATCCACAAGTTGATCTAAGGATTATCTGTCTAACTGTACCCTGGGGAAATTTGATTATTATAAATGTAGGAAGTAAGAAATACCAAGAGACCAATTACTTGAAACTGATGAGCTCCAAGTGGTTAGAAATAAGCAGAGTTTCTAGAACAGTAAGTGCACTGATACACTGATTCACTGCCCCAGGAGAATGCCACCTACGATACACTCAATATATACATCTCCCTCTGAGTCACTGCTTGATGAGGTTAGGACAGATTAGAATAGGGATCAAGAGACTAGAAAGGAGTGTGGTTGGACTGTTGTGTTTGAAAGCAAGGGAGTGAGAAGTTCTGATATATCAGAAAATGAAATTGTTTTCAAAACATGACTGAACAGTATTTGCAGGTAGAACCTTGTCTGTTGAAAGGTACTTAGGTCTTTTGGAAAGAAATAGTTAGGGTTTTGACCTTTCTCTGACTAACTGGATTGTAGGAAAACCTACTCAGAAGGAGCTACCAACTTAATCTAGTCCAGGGGATGACCAGTAACAATTGGTATCTCCTAGTGGCTGAAGGAACATTGACATCTGTCATATAGAGCTGGCAGGGATCTCTAGGACTGAAGACTTTGTAGATCTCTATGCCCCATTGCAGGCTTCGCAGGTGGTGCTAGTGGTAAAGAACCCACCTGCCAATGCAGAAGACATAAGAGATGCCCGTTCAATCCCTGGGTCGGGAAGATCCCCTGGAGGAGGGCATGGCAACCCACTCAGTATTCTTGCCTGGAGAATCCCATTGACAGAGGAGCCTGGCAGGCTACATTCCATAGGGTCAGACACGACTGAAGAGCCTTAGCATGCATCATACACGCATGCCCCATTGCTCCTGGTAGCTGAGATGGTAAAGAATCTGCCTACAATGCAGGAGACCCTGTTTCTATCCCTGCATTTCACTTTTTAATGTGCAATCAGGAGAAAGACAGAGCACCTCAATCTCTGTAGCTTCAGAAAAGGCCTCAGGATGGGCACTGATGGACCAGATTTGGATCATGTACCCAATGAGCCAATCACTATGGCCCAAGTGGTATAGAACTTCAGTTTATTAGGGCATAGTTACATACCTGTGAAGTACAGACTGGGGAGGAGTGACCTGCATATAAATTACATATTTTTTTTCCCTATCAAAGCAGGACTGTTCATACAGGGAGGGTTTAAGGAAAGGAATGCACATGAATAGTCATAATTTATACATTTTAGCATCCTCTACTGTCAGGCAGATGGTGTGAGATATAGGATTTAGAAATGGGTAGGTGGCTCAGACGGTAAAGAGCCTCCCCTACAATGCAGGAGATCTGGCTTCGGTTCCTGGGTCAGGAAGATCCCCTGACGAAGGGAATGACAACCCACTCCAGTATTCTTGCCTGGGAGAATTCCATGGACAGAGGAGCCTGTCAGGCTACAATCCATTTAGCCTCAAAGAGTCAGACACGACTGAGCGACTAACACTTTTGCATCCTGTCCACGGCCGTTTTACTGGTTGAAGTGAGATACGTGGTCCAGATCTACATGCATGAACTAGGGAAACACACTTTACCCACAGTGGGGGAGGAGATTAAATAGTTTGAATAATCTTGAGGTACTTTGAAGAACCTAGAGTGAAAGTGAAAGAGGAAGTGAAAGTATTCAGACCTGTGCTACTTATTGTTGTTTCAAACGCGACTTGTTAGAAAAGCAACTAGTAAACCTAGAAACCTAGAGGTCACAAGTCATATGCAGGAAGTGTTGGTAGTGGAACTGAGACCATATAATGGTAAATCTGTGAAATGATATTTTCTAACAGCCTCTGAGACATGGCTGATGTGTTGCAAGTCGCTTCGGTCGTGTCTTACTCTGTGCGACTCTATGGGCTGTAGCCCGCCAGGCTCCGCTGTCCTGGGATTCTCCAGGCACCAACACTGGAGTGGGTTCGTGGCCTCCTCCAGGGCATCTTTCCAGCCTAGGTCTCTTACATCTCCTGCATTGGCAGGCGGGTCGTTTACCACTAGTGCCACCTGGGAAGCCCCTGAAACATGGTTAATACATATTTGTATATTACTGTCTGACATGCATATGATAATCAAAATGCTCTTTTTGTGTGTTGGGCGGGGGAGAAATATATTACCCTTTGGGAAAGTATTTTAAGCTAACATTGAAGGAGATATGGAACTCTGGAGTGAAAAATTGCTGTGACCACTGGCAGCTGGGGAGCTAAATGCAACTGTTTGTTGAGGTGTGAAAGTAATAGCTAGCAAAGTCTTTTTATTCTAGCATCAATTCAGGACTTTGAGGCTTAATAGGTAGATTATGTTCTACTGGCTTTATGCATGACTAATAGTTTGAATTCATTCTCTTCAAAAGTTCTCTCTATTCATGAAGAACTACAACCTGATTATTTTCTTTTTAACCAGTTTTATTTTTCCACCCTACCCCAAAGCCATGGAAAGCCAGCAAGGGTGATTCTGACATTATCTGTGTTCAAGAAAAGGCAATATTGTTCCTATAATTGAAACTGCAGACACTTAGTAAGAGAAAAAGGGTCAGAATTTCAGATGGAATTGAAAGTGGTAAGTTGGTTTCATTATGGAGGGTGAGAGATGTTGAATACATTTGATTGTCTGTTCAATAAGAAGTAAATGTTTCATGTACCAGTGTACCTAGTATGGTTATAGGTACTTTGGAGGAGGAAAAAAAAAAAAAAAAAGGTACAATTTCTAACCATGGTGGAGCAAGAAAACTGCAAGTGTTAGCTGCTCAGTCATGTTTGACTCTTGGCCGACCCTATGAACTGTAGCCCGCCAGGCTCCTCTCTCCATGGAATCCTCCATGCAAGAACACTGGAGTGGGTTACCGCTCCCTTCTCCAGGGGATCTTCCCAACTCAGGGACTAAACCCTGGTTTCCAGCATTGCAGGCAGTTTCTTTACCGTCTGAGCCACCAGGGAAGACACTGCTGGAGAGAGAATATGCTCAAAAGGAAAGAGATGTGCTAGGAGTCAGAAATCCTGAATTTTACTAGGAACTAGATTTTGGAGTTTAAAGGGATCATAAAGCTTTTCTAACTTTTTAGGATGCTATTTCTTTCTCTTGAAAATAGGAAAGTTTATCTAGATTTATTCCAGTGACAGCTCTGACTCAAACATCAGAGAACGTTAAGGAGTTTTCCTGCCTAACTGGAAAGACATAAGACATAAAAGGCTTCATGTTTTCAATAACTGTGTGTTGACCGCCTGCTAGCTTTTGGTAGGTTTTATTCTGGGTGTGGGAAATATGGTCATAAAAGAAGTCTCTGGCACTAGAGAGCTTAAATTCTGGTGGAGTGACTGTCAGTAAACAAGTAAGCAAATAAGTATATGATTTTGTTTTCAGGTATTAATAAATACCATAAAAACATGTTTTGCGAGAGTAACTGGGCAGGAGAGTTTATTTCAGGTAATTAGGAAAGTCCTGTCTGAAAAAAAAAAAGTTCTTATCTGAGAGATAGCAATGGAGAGCTGAATTAAATTATCAGATTAGTTTTACAATTATTTTGGGAAAAATCATCTTTCTAGCAAATGCAGTGAGCCTGGGGTCAGACTATATTTGGCATATTTAAGGAAAAGCAAAAGCAATACCTTAATTCCACAGCATAATCTAGATGTAACAAGATAAAGCATAAAGTGTGTTCCATGGCATGACATCAAGGTGTGCTGAATTAATCAGAGGAGGAGGCGAGCTGAATGATTCCTGTGATCACGTCTTTGTTTCATTTTTGTTGTCTCATTGGTCACCAAGTTCTGGGTATTTTAACTTCTTAACCTCTTGTATTCACCCCTCATTTTTATTCCAATATCTGGACTTGAACTTAGCTGGACTGTCCCAGATGGCTTTGAGTCGTATTCTACCCCAAGTAAACCTAATTATATAATTCCACTTCTAAAAAAATATGTATTTTAGATGCATCCCTATCAGCCTCAGAAAAATAGTCAATTCAAACTGCTTAGCATAAGATGACTTTTATGATTTGTCCCTGCTGACTTCTTTACCCTCCTCCAGTTCCAAACTTCCCTACTTATTCTAATTCTGTGTCCATGCCAAACTAGTTAATTTAGTAAAGAATCAGAGGAAAGAAGTGTTAGTTGCTCAGTTGTGTCCAACTCTTTGTGACTCCATGGACTATGGTCTGCTAGACTTCTCTGTCCTTGGGATTCTCCTGAAGGATACTGGAATGGGTTGCCACGCATTCCTCCAGGGGATCTTCCTAACTCAGGGATCAAACTGGCATCTTCTGCTTTGCAGGCAGATTCTTTACTGTCCGAACCACCAGAATCCCAATCTAGTAAATCACTCTAATAAATTTAGATTTCCTTGTGACAACTCTGATTTCCAGAATGCCATGCTTCCCCATATGCTTATCTAAGATCTCTGTCTACCCTTTTAACTTATTTCACATGCTTTAGGAACCAGTTAGGGTGTCTCTGTTGGAGCCTTTCCTTTAATGTTACAGTCTGTTTCTGTAGCACTTAGCATGCTCTGTAGGTATATAGTGGAACAGTCTTCTCATCACCTCATTTGCGTCACTAGACTGTGAGTTCCCTGAGAGTCTGGGAAATATTATTAATCTCTGTATTCTTGGCATCCAGTTTAGCGCCTGGCACCTGGTTCAATAAATGTTTCTAAAAATAATGAATGTGGGGCATAATACATGAAGTATTTAATTTTAAGAGCCAGGCTGTGTCTTTAAACAAATCAGTTATTTTGCCCCATTTATTTCTCTTCCCTTCCTCCTGCCTTCCATGTCTAAATTCATGTTTTTACAGAAATCCAAGTGATTGTTCCATAAATTGGTTTTTCAGGCTACATGAGAGAACTACATACCATGTGGCAGAGTGGTTTTTGTTAAGGACAAATGATTATTTTTTAAATTTAAACTCTACTCATGGATGCTCTACTGGTGGACATTATTATTGCATTAGCAGTCTTTTTAGTTATTTCATTTGCCTCCATGAACAATGAACATTTTCTTTAGTATTTTCATGTGTAGTTCACCTCTTATGAAATGTGGCAGGATTAGTTTTCTCACTAAGGTAAATGGCCATAGATTAAGTTAGACTAAGAAACATCTCATCATCTTTTTGATTGTTATCACCATAGCAATTTTTTCATATTGTTTCTCCGTGTCCTTTAATCATTGAGTATTGTTTTATCCTTTTCCAAGAAGTGAAAAGAAGGGAATCTGAGAGAAGACTGCAGGTCTTTCCTACTGCTCTTCACAACCAGGGAGGTAGGTGGCTTTATCTCCATTTTCCAGCTGACACAAATGAAAGTCAAAGTTTAGGGCAGCCAGTTGGTGGAAGATATAGAAACGAACCTAAACAATTCTCTTTTTACTCAGTCATGCTCCCTCATTAAAGAGTGACACAAAGCAAAAGATCTATATAGTCCCATGTACAGTACCCCATAAAAATAACATATACATGTATACACAAAAATTAACTACATTCTCTAAATGGCAGACATACCCTACTGAGAAGGTCTGGAAAATTATTAAGAAAACTTTCTGATATTAGCCTGAAGGCAATGATTCATAGATATCCACAGTTTCTCTGAGCCAATTAGGAACTCATATTTATAACAGAAAGTAAATTTAGAAACATGATGTAAGCAACATCTGCAGCTGGAAGAATGAAATTATTGATTTATTGTGAGTCAGCCTTTTCTGATCCATTATTACTAGTAAGAAACACATGGCAGTGCTTGTTCTTGGCCTATTCACAGTGGTCAATGGCATCCTCATTGTCAAAATTGCCTCCTTGAATGTGAAGTTGTTAGTGAATAGTCTAACATCTAATAGTTATCGATCTCTTGCAATATTCCCGGTGGTGTGTTAGAGTCTTTATTTCTATTTATTATCAGTATATTCCTTAAGATGGGTGCCACTCTCTGACGAAAGAAGTCAGGCTTAAAAATAAGTAACTCGCTCAAGCTGTACCTACTGAAAAATGACAAGGCAAGACTTGAATCCAGTTCCTCTGAGTAGGCAGGCAGAACTCTGACTTTCTGTTCTTTGTTAGAATTCTAAAGAATGCACTTGAACTGAGCTCAAGCGCTTAGCTCCAGATTTTTACTGGCAGACTATGTGAATTCAGGCAAGTCACTTTCCTTCCCTGAGCTTGTTTTCTCTTTTGGTAAGGGGGATGGATGATGAGAACAATGATTTCTGATGTGTTTTGCAACTGAAGAATTAAATGATTGAAATGCCAGAAATGAAAGCTCATTAACTCACAGCAGGATAGAGTAATTTCCCAAGATCATCCTGGTATAAATATCAGTACTGTTATACCACAATACTTTTTAAATTAAATTTTTACTTAATATTTAGGTTATTCTCCTAATTATCATCTCCTATAGAATTCCTCCAGAGTATTCATCATATTTTATTAATTCCAAATTAAGATACACAAAATAGAGTGTGGAAATGTATTTATGAAATCTGCAGGACTGGATATTTAAATGAGAACTGTCCTTGAGAAGTAGGCATTCTCTTCCATATTTTTTCCAGTGAAGAAATTACATCTTTGAAAGCTCAAAGGATGACGTGAAATTTTCAGACAGATAGTCTGACTACTTGCAATGCTGATTTCCTAGGTCTGGACTTTGCCATGTTCTGGGGGTAAATATATTTATTTTACTGACGCTTCAGTTTTAATAGCACCTTCCTCTGTGAATTAGGAGAAAGATGATTAGTATCTTGTGATGTTTTATAAATCCAAGAAGAAGAAATTTGGCAATGACCATAATGGCTTGGAAGGTACTGATATAAGATAATTTTTTCAAGTGCCAAAAACTCTAGATATAGTTCCAGTTTCTTGATAGTTATTTTTCCTTGTCTCTGCATAAATATGTTCGTAATGTACTGCATTCATTGCCAATGTAATTATTTTTTTGCTTCCAACTTAGATCAAAATTCATGAGAAAGGAGTTTCTGAGGGTGTGGACACAGATAATAAGGTAATGGTAATGAGGATTTCACCTGATTGTGTTTCTAGATTTACTGAAATATTCTCAGCATCCTCACCCTTCCCCCTTTCCTTGCCATCATCGCCAGCAATATGAAAAAGGATTGCTTGCATAAGTCATTGGCTTGTCCTAGTCTTTGTTGAGTCCCTCTGTAGCTATTATTTCATAAATTCGTCACTGTAATTCTAAAAGGAAAATACGGTTTTCACCACTGCAAATGAGGAAACTGATTATGAGTGAGATTCAAGAGGGAGGAATACGTGTGTACTTACAGCTGACTCAGAGGCCTCCCTGATGGCTCAGACGGTAGAGAATCTGCCTGCAATACAAGAGACCTGAGTTTAGTTCCTAGGTCTGGAAGATCCCCTGGAGAAGGGAGTGGCTACCGGCTCCAGTATATTGCCTGGAGAATTCCATAGACGGGAGGAGCCTGGCTGGCTACAGTCCATGGGGTTGCAAAGAGCTGGACACGACTGAGCAACTAACATAGCATAACCTGCACATAGCTGACTCGTGCTGTTGTACAGAAGAAACAAACACAACATCATAAAGCAGCTATCCTCCAACTTAACCCACCCCCAGATTTACCTAAGACCACATAGGTCACTAGCCATTAAAAAGTGATCAAGTTCTTTTTGACTTACAAACTTACAGTCTTTCCATGATGCTATATTATCTGCAAACTGGAACACTCACAGCAGCATGATAATCTTGCTGTCTTAGCAACATCTGTCTTCATAGGCAACCCCCAATTGCATGTCTATAATATATTTTTATGCATTTTTATTGAAGTAATTATCTATCTATACATCTTATCTATCAATTGTAATATATACAAATACATCCACAGCTCGGTAAAATTTTATAAAGTCAAAACATACATGCTACTAATATTCATATCAATATGTAGGAACTATCCTCATCCAGCAGAGTTTTGTAGACAGTGCTTAACTCTCAAGCAATGGTGTGTAATGACATCTCTAAGGTATGGCCACCCAGGGAGCTCTCTCAAGACTTAATGGTATAGGGTTTTTATTGAGAATGAGTCAGTAGGCATGGACCCACATGGCTGTACTTGGTTCAGTTCAGTTCAGTTCAGTCGCTCAGTCACGTCCGACTCTTTGCAACCCCATGAATCATAGCACGCCTTGCCTCCCTGTCCATCACCAACTCCCGGAGTTCACTCAGACTCACATCCATCGAGTCCATGATGCCATCCAGCCATCTCATTCTCTGTCGTCCCCTCTCCTCCTGTCCCCAATCCCTCCCAGCATCAGAGTATTTTCCAATGAGTCAACTCTTTGCATGAGGTGGCCAAAGTACCGGAGTTTCAGCTTTAGCATCATTCCTTCCAAAGAAATCCCAGGGCTGATCTCCTTCAGAATGGACTAGTTAGATCTCCTTGCAGTCCAAGGGACTCTCAAGAGTCTTCTCCAATACCACAGTTCAAAAGCATCAATTCTTCAGCGCTTAGCCTTCTTCACAGTCCAATTCTCACATCCATACATGACTACTGGAAAAACCATAGCCTTGTCTAGACGGACCTTAGTCAGTTACTCAATCTCAAGTTCCAGCCCTACCAGAGGTCAAACTGATATAATGTGTTGCAAAGCCCCCATCAAGATCACATCATTAGCATAAACCATCTGGCATGGCTCATGGCCCTGGGTATACAGATCTTCTAATCAGGAATAGTATTCCAAGGACTCAGAAGTTATCACCCAGGAGCCAGACCTTTCTTTGAAATGTGCATGGTTTGAACACCTATGAATTAACTATTTGTTGCTAACTCTTTATTGCATACAAGGTCTCCTAAAAATAAACTTATTAGTCTTTGTTTATCTGAAAAATCTACTTTATTTTTTGAAAGTTATTTCCATGGGATATAGAATTTTGGGCTTATAGTGTTTTCCTCTCTATTATCTGAAGGTATCACTCGTTTCTCTTGCATAGTTTTGAATGATGAATCTACTATAATTCTTATCATTGTACTTCTGTAGTTAATGTTTCTTTTTTTCTTTGAGACTTTCAAGATTAAAAAAAAATCTTGTGGTGTGATGATTATCTATCTAAATGTATGTGTGTGTCTGGGTACACCCGCTGCAGTGTTCTTGCCTGGAGAATCCCAGGTGCAGGGAAGCCTGGTGGGCTGCCGTCTATGGGGTCGCACAGAGTCGGACACGACTGAAGCGACTTAGCAGCAGCAGCAGTCTGGGTACTCAAATGTACATGTGCTTACGTTTGCTCTGTTCATCCTGCCTGGAATTTTCTAAAATTCTTGAAGAAATAATTAACATACCCAGCTTCCACATCTCTTTGACTACTCTTTATATTTTTTTTCTTTGCTTTTGTTTATCAGTATTTTTACTGTGAGATAATATGGTATGTCTGGATATCTTTTGTTATGTATATACACTGCTCTGGTTCACAGTGTGTCTTGAGTCTGTGGTTTTATCACTGTTTTGTAGCAATCTCATCATGCTGTGCCTTGTTTTCTTCCTAGTGTTTATTCAGATGGGGGTTTGCTGAGTTTCCTGAAACAGTAGCTCTGAAGTTTTATAAAAGATTGAAAACTTTGATACACTGATGACAAATATTAATTGACTTTTCCTCCTTTTTCTCTTCTCTACTTCTTGTACTCTCATATTCCAGACCACCCACAAGTCACTGAGACTCAAGTCATTTTTTCACATTTTTATTTCTTGCCCTTTATTTCAAATATAACTTCCATTGCCTTGTTTTCAAGGTTACTGGTCTTTTCTTCTACAGAATCTAATCTGCCATTAAGCTCTTCTAATGAATTTTCACTTTTATGCATCATGTCTTTCAGTTCTGCATGTTCTTTTGATTATTTCCCATAGTTTGAATTTTTTTATTTGCTAGGGTTCATATTTTTACTTTGCATCTTTGATGATATTTACAATAGCAATTTTAAAGTCCTTGTCTTCTTCCGTCATTTCTATCTTGGGGCCTGATTTTACTCACCGATATCTCTTTATTTATAAATAATATTTTGTGAGTAATTCTATATTTAGAGTAACATTTGTCTAATTCTTTGCATGTCACTATTTTTTTGGGAATACTTGTCACTATGCATATAATATTAAAGGTTTGGATATTTTTGGTTTTCCTTATCAATTGTAAGACAGGATTTCCTGGTAAAGAATCTGCCTGCCAAGCAGGAAACATGGGTTCAAACACTGTGTCAGGAATATACTCTGTAGAGGGAAATGGCAACCAACTCCAGTATTCTTGCCTGGGAAATCCCAAGGACAGAAGAGCCTGGTGGGTTATAGTCCCTGGGGTCACAAAAGAGTCAGACATGACTTCTCGACTAAACAGCAATAACAACAATATAGATTGTGGGAATTTTGTTTTTGATGAGTAGCTTAATTTAATTGTAGTTCAGCTTAATACTTTCAAATGCTCCTTTTGGAGCTCTCTGAATTTGTGTATAGAATATAACTGCCATATCCTGTAAGACGTGATCTGGTTTATAACTGTGTGTTTTCTTCCATATCCCATATTCATTTGACTTTGTTCCATCTGTTTCAGGCAAATTCATCTTTCTGCTATTCTTTTTTTTTTGTGGGATCTTAGTTGTCCAACCAGGAATTGAACTTGCAGTGAAAATGCTGAGTACTAACCACTGGACAACCACAGATATCCCTTTTTGCTACTCTTAAAATATGCTAAGTTTGCTTCAGGTTTGGTTCTTTATTCTTGCTTCTCTCTTGTCCACGATACTCCTGTTCAACTTGGTTTTAATTCTTGTACCCTTACTTCAAGATTTGTTTTGTTGTTATCTCTTCAGAGTGTATTTCTCTGGCTACCATGTTAAAAATAGATACCTTTCATTCTCTCACCTAATCACAATTTCCTTCCTTACTTATTTTTTCTTCATAGCAAATGTTACTACCTGATATAATAAATTCATTTACCTAAAGCACCCTGCCTGTAACATGCACTCCTGAATTTTGTTTTTCATATGCATCCCAAGTGACTAACAGGATGCCTGGCACATTCAAAAAACATTTGTTAAATGAGTTAATAAATGATTTCCTAGTTTCTTATGCATCAGATAGTTAGGAAAATACCTACCCTGGAAATCTTATGTTTATTTTTCCTGAGTGATAAATAAAATATTATCTGTGTTGTACATGTTTGTTATTTTCTCTTTCTATATTTGGGGAATATTTGATTTACCTGTCTCAGGGGTAAACAAGGACCTACATATTGCTCTTGAAAGCAAAAAGAATCCGATATTCATTTCCCCAGATATCGTAGGTGGGGCAACAGCTGCTCTGGTTTTATTGAAACTAAAGAGTTCCCTGGTTGGCGAGGGTTCTAGTGCTCATAGGCTTCTGCACTATTTTGTAGAAATCGCATCGTGCTGTGTTTTGTTGTCTTCTTAGTATTTATCCAGATTGGGGTTTGCTGAGCTTCTTGAAGCAGTAGCTCTGTAAGTTTTAGAAAAGATTGAAAATTTTGCTTCTACCTCGGAATCTGGCTGTGCAGTGCGTGGTGTGAAGAAGTCGGTGGAGAATTCATTCCAGCCACAGCAGGAACATCCAGTGTCCCAGGGCTGTGGTGCAGGCACTGTGGTTTCAGGTGTTCAGTGCTGGTGGTGTTCTGAGCAGACTCACCCGAGAGCACACTCTTCCCTGTGAATTAAGCCATCTACCTGCCTAATATTAAATATTTTCCCCAAACCTTCATTTCTGGATAATTTAATAAACAGAATTCTGTTGCTTGTCGGCAAGAACCCTGGCTGGTATATTCTTTAAACAATTGATAAGAGACAAGTTGTTGAAAACTATAAAAGCATTCATTATCATTTTTTATTAGTGCAGAACAGAGCTCAGATCAACATCTAGATAGCCAGTGGGAAACAACTGCAAATACTAGGAGTTTTGCTGAAATGGGTATTGTGTGTGCTTAAAGGAGTCTGATGATAGCAACTCTCAGGCTATGTAGGAAAAACACTTTATTTTCTAGTTGTTATACTTGTTATCTTCTGGTCAAATACATTCCCATGGTATAAAAAGTAGAGATGAGTTTCAGTTCAGTTCAGTTCAGTCACTCAGTCATGTCTGACTCTTTGCGACCCTCTGAATTGCAACACGCCACGCCTCCCTGTCCATCACCAACTCCCCAAGTTCACTCAAACTGACGTCCATCGAGTCCGTGATGCCATCCAGCCATCTCATCCTCTGTCATCCCCTTCTCCTCCTGCCCCCAACCCCTCCCAGCATCAGAGTCTTTTCCAGTGAGTCAACTCTTCGCACGAGGTGGCCAAAGTACTGGAGTTTCAGCTTCAACATCAGTCCTTCCAAAGAACACCCCAGTTCCCTTAAAATTTATAGCAGTAGCTGATCATGTATGAGTCATTTGAGAAGAAAATAAAATATGTTTTAAATGTCAGGGTAACCAAGGACTTGACCTTCAGAGTTGATTAATAAGGAGGCTGTGTCTACCAGGGGTGGGTGGGAATAGCTCATCATAGTATTTTTTGTAAACTGGAAGATCTTCCTGTTATGCGATTTTTATATTGTTCCTCTTTGTTATAAAGAGAAGCTTGAAGAACATTTTAGAGGGAATTTGAAAGGTTGTGTTTTTCAGTTTGGGTTTGACATTAAATGACCAACCACATAAGCTCAGTGACCTATAATAGAAAGTGTTTCTTACACATGAATATGTGTTCAGTGGGCTTCCCTGATGGCTCAGATGATAAAGTATCTGCCTGCAGGGTAGGAGACATGGGTTAGATCCCTGGGTTGGGAAGATCCCCTGGAAAAGGGAATGGCTATCCACTGCAGCACATTGCCTGGAGAATTCCATGGACAGAGGAGCCTGGTGGGTTACAGCCCATGGAATTGCAGAGTTGGACACAACTGAGCGACGGACATGTGTTCAGTGTGGGCTGAATAGGTGGCCCTGATTTTGGCTTGTCTCTGTTGGAATGACTGGGGTGACTCAATTCTGTTCTGTGTGTTTTGAAACCCGAGTTTAGACCTGGCACATGGTCAATCTCACCTTATTCTCTAAGCTTAGGCAAACCACATAGGTAAGCTCCCAAACCAGAGGCAATGCAGGTCACCCTGTGTACAGGGAAAAACCATTAAATTGTTTCATGGCAAAGGACCACCGTGGATCTGGGGATGGGTGAAGAACTGAGTCATTACTGCAATCTGCAATCATATGTTTTATACCTTCTGAATGTATAAACCGGGCTTATGCTGGGAAGTTACTTAAATGGGTGAAGGTAAGTATTGTCATGTTGCCTCATGTTTCCTTGGCTGTACCAATTTATGGATCCTACATAGGTTACCTTGAAATCCTTGTCCTAAAGTTCTCTTCATAGGAAAAACCGGACAAGCCAGACTGTCATCTCTTGGCCACCCTCTGGCATCACTTATTTATTTCTCCTTCCTTCCTTGCTTTCATTTGTGCAAAAATAAAACTTACCTCATTAGTGTAACTTTTGTACAAGCCATCTTTTTAGTCCCTGGAGACAGAGGTGTACAAAAGATAAATGTTCATGTTCTCATAGGCTTTAAATTCTAATGATGAAGACAGGCATTCATATGTGATAAACACAATTAAATTTTAATTATAATTCCTTCAATTTTTCTCTTATTCATTCTTCTCTACTGTTGCCTTACTGCAATCAGTAAACTGTCTCTGCAAGGCCTTTGTATTATACTTACTTCTTCTGTTTGGAATATTCATCCTACAGATATCCATATGGGTTACTCCTAAGTGACCCACATAGCTCAGAATGACCCAGGTTGCTCAGTGGGTAAAGAATCTGCCTGCAATGCAGGAGACATAGGTTCAGTCTTTAGGTTGGGAAGATCCCTGAGTTGAGAAGATCTCCTGGAAGAAGGCACAGCAACTCACTCCAGTATTCTTGTCTGGAGAATCCCCATGGACAAAGGAGCCTAGTGGGCTATAGTCCATGGGGTCACAGAGATGGACATGATTGAAGCAACTGAACTCACACATACTCTTAAATGTTATAGCCTCTACTAAAAAATCAGAGGGGCTATCATGAATGACACACGTGCAACCATTCACTTCTTCATTCCTGCTTTACAAGGCTCATTATAGAGACTGTATGTGAGCATTATATTTTTTTATATATTATAGAGACGATTACATTATATTATATTTATTAAAAATATGTACATATACACAATATATTATAGAGACTGTATGTGTATGTATCTTAAAGAGATGGGAATACCAGACCACCTGACCTGCCTCTTGAGAAATCTGTATGCAGGTCAAGAAGCAAGTTAGAACGGGACATGGAACAACAGACTGGTTCCAAATTGGGAAAGGAGTATGTCAAGGCTATTTATTGTCATGCTGCTTATTTAACTTAAATGCAGAGTACATCATGCAAAATGCTCAGCTGAATGAAGCACAAGCTGGAATCAGGATTGCTGGGAGGAATATCAATAACCTCAGATATGCAGATGACACCACCCTTCTGGCAGAAAGTGAAGAAGAATGAAAGAGCCTCCTGACGAAAGTGAAAGAAGAGAGAGAAAAGTTGGCTTAAAGCTCAATATTCAAAAAACAGATCATGGCATCTGGTCCCATCACTTCATGGCTAATAGATGGGGAAACAATGGAAACAGTGACAGACTTTATTTTGGGGGGCTCCAAAATCACTGCAGATGGTGACTGCAGCCATGAAATTAAAAGATGCTTGCTCCTTGGAAGAAAAGGTATGACCAACCTAGAGAGCATATTAAAAAGCAGAGACATGGCTGACAAACGTCCATCTAGTCAAAGCTAGTTTTTCCAGTAGTCATGTATGGATGTGAGATTTGTACTATAAAGCTGAGTACCAAAGAACTGATGCTTTTGAACTGTGGTGTTGGAAAAGACTCTTGAGAGTCCCTTGGACAGCAAGGAGATCCAACCAGTCCTTCCTAAAGGAAATCAATCCTGAATATCATTGGAAGGACTGATGTTGAAGCTGGAACTCCAATATTTTGGCCACCTGATGCAAAGAACTGACTCACTGGAAAAGACCATGATGTGTGGAAAGATTGAAGGCAGGAGGAGAAGGGGACAACAAGGGTGAGATGGTTGAATGGCATCACCGACTCAATGGACATGAATCTGAGTAAACTCCGGGAGTTGGTGATGGACAGGGAGGCCTGGCGTGCTGCAGTCCATGGAGTTGGAAAGAGTTGGACATGAATGAGCAACTGAATTGAACTGATGTGTTCATTATCTCTGTCCACCATCCTTTTCAGATAATAAATTCCATGAAACCCAGGACTCAGGTTGATTTGTGTTCTGATCTTTCATGTACTTTCAACAGTGAGTAGCATGTAGTAGTCTTCAGCATTTTGAAAACGCCTTATGCCTATATGTCACCATTGGTAAACTTATAAAGCAGTCTCCTACACTTACTCAATGATTATGGCTACTAAATTGGTGAGGTGACCACCATAATGTTCCTTCTTTGCTGATGTTTTATGAGTTGACAAGAACTAAATAAAATGGCAAGAACTAAAGTAAAGTGGTTTCCCAGCCTTGGTTGTAGGGTCCTTGGACTTTCTGGCTCCTATATCCCACTTTAATAACTATGTATGTAAGAATATGCAGACATATCAATATTAAATCTTTGATTAGGGTAACACTAGAAATTTACTCCTCAGATGCATTTTGAACCACATCTCCTGGTAGTATTAGTATAACTCTATCAGAACCAGTATGCTAACCATGATATTTACTCTTTATGTCCAGGGAAGGAAAACCCAGCTCCTTTCCCACAGTTAAAGATCTCTGTAAGTGGAATAAAAATCATGGTTCCCTACTATTATAATTAACCAGTCCACCTTCTTGAGCAAGGAAAAGTATACTTAGCAATGAAATAGGATACTTCAAACCAATCTGGCACAATTTGACACCAAAGCCAGAAACAACAAAGAAAGAACAAACTGCCCTTCAGGAAAACTAAAAACCTTCTGTGCATCTAAAGACAGTATCAACAAAGTGAAAAAGCAACAGAGCAACAGAGAAACTCACAGAGGGGAGAGAATATTTATAAATCGTGTTATCTGAAAAGATTGATTCAGAATATATAGAGATGGTAACAATGACCCTCTATGCGAGACAGCAAAAGAGACACAGATGTAAAGCACATACTGTTGGACTCTGTGGGAGAAGGCAAGGGTGGGATGATTTGAGAGAGTAGCATTGAAACCTGTAAATTATCATATGTGAAATACATCTCCAGTCCAGGTTCGATGCATGAGACAGGGTGCTCAGGGCTGGTGCACTGGGATGCCCTGAGAGACGGGATGGGGAGGGAGGGGGAGGGAGGGTCAAGATGGGGAACACATGTCCCTTGGACTGCAAGGAGATCCAACCAGTCCATTCTGAAGGAGATCAACCATGGGATTTCTTTGGAAGGAATGATGCTGAAGCTGAAGCTCCAGTACTTTGGCCACCTCATGCGAAGAACTGACTCATTGGAAAAGACTCTGATGCTGGGAGGGATTGGGGGCAGGAGGAGAAGGGGATGAGAGGGGACAGAGGATGAGATGGCTGGATGGCATCACGGACTCGATGGACGTGAGTCTGAGTGAACTCTGAGAGATGGTGATGAACAGGGAGGCCTGGCGTGCTGCGATTTATGGGGTTGCAAAGAGTTGGACACGACTGAGCGACTGAACTGAACTGTACACTCATGGCTGATTCATGTCAATGTTGGCAAAACCACCACAGTATTGTAAAGTAATTAGCCTCCAATTAAAATAATAAAAAATAATGCTTCAAAAGAATCCAAAGAAATTCAACTCAGCAAAAAAACAGAATTAAAATGAATAAAAGTTAAAAAAATAAAACACAACAATTCTTATATTAAAATGGGCAAAATACTTGAGTAGACATCTTTCCAAAGAAGATATACAAATGGCCTAAAATTACTTGAAAAGATGATTGCTGATTATTGTTGTTTAGTTGCTTAATTGTGTCCAATTCTTTTGTGATTCCATGTGCTATAGCCCACCAGCTCTTCTATCCATTGGATTTCCCAGGCAAGAATACTGGAGTGGGTTGCCATTTCCTTCCCCAGGGGGTCTTCCTGACCTGGAGATCTAACCTGAGTTTCCTTTGCAGGCAGGTACTTTACTGACTAGGCCACCAGGGAAACCCCACTACCCATTAAGGAAGTGCATTTTCCTGTATTTTCTCCAAATCCTTGCCAACACTTTCTTTTGGTAGTGTCCATCTTAATGGATAGTGATTTTATTTGCATTTCATATGGAAATTAAGATGAAGATGATTACTATTAAAAAAACCACAATATATATCTTCTGGCAAAGTAAATATCAGAATATTATTAACACTAACATTTTTTTTTTTAGTGAAAAGTGGTTTTGACATGTCTAAACCAGCACTGGCCAACAGAGAGAGCATTCTATAATAATGGGAATGTTCTCTTCTACTTTATCCAGTATGGTAGCCCTTGGTGACCTGTGGGTATTGATCACTTGAAATGTGGCTAGTGAGAACTGAGAAGAAAGAAAGATTTTCACTTTTATTTATTTTTTAATTAAGTTAAATTCAAATAGCCACAAATGATCAGTGGCTACCACCTTGGACAGCAGATCTGGACTATATAAGGACATCAGACATGTGAGAATCAGGAAGATACGGATGGAGGAGAGGCTGCTGTCCCTGATCACAGTATTGACTTTGGTACATCTGGAACACCTGCTCTTCCTTCTGGATATGGCCCTGTCATTAAGGAGTGCTGAAGATAGTGGAAACATTGAGAAATTATCGTTGAAGCTAGTGTTTTAAAGAAGTCTTGGGTTAAATTCTGAAATTGCTCTCAGGTCTCAAAAACCATGCTTGCCCTGCATTGGATGTATTCTTCCTTCACAGAGCCCAAGTCCAGCAGGATCTTAAAGAAATGTCATCACCATCATCATCATCACATTAATAAATAACAACAACATGCATAATTATAGCAGCTAACGTTGGTTTAGTGAGAGCCAAGTGCCATAATCTCTGTATTATCTTCTTTAATAGGCTTCCCTGGTGGTGCAGAGGTTGAAGTGTTTGCCTGCAGTGTTGGAGACCTGGGTTCGATCCCTGGGTGGGGAAGATCCCCTGGAGAAGGAAATGGCAATCCACTGCAGTATCCTTGCTTGGAGAATCCCAAATCCTGTGAGGTTGGTGCGATTGCTATCTCTTTAGAGAATATGAAACAAAGGTATGAAAGAACTAAGCCACTTAACCAAATTCACATAGCCAGGAAAAGTAAGGGGGACTGGGCTCTTCCCTCCTTGTCTTGCTCCTACACACCCCTGCTCCTGAGGCCTGACCCATTATCACCATCGTTCAGTTCATGTCAAAGGGAACAGTCAAAGCAGAGGGTCAGGGGATACTCCATCAACTTCTAGGTAGACTCAGGCAGACCTCGGACTCCCGCTGTGATTCTATTGCCACTTAACTTTTTTGCCTGATTCATTTTATTTCTTCTGGACCTCAACTGCATAATATCTAAAATGGGCATAACAATCCCTACGTCACAGTAGATTTGGAAGAACTGAAGAAGACACTGAGCGGCGCCCTCTAACTGAAAGTGATTCGTGACGTATAAAGAAAGATGCAGGTTTTTGCTCTCACTACTATTGCTAGGGTTACACCTCCACCAGATGCACAGATTTTAGTACCTTCACTGCCGTTGGCAGACGTGACGTGGTGGTTTTCCTGGTTTATCTTTCATTTTAAGCTGTCCACGGTACACACTAAATACAAGGCTGATAATCTAGCTTGGTTTCCTGGTGCTTCAGCCTTCAGGTTTCACCCAAGTCTGTGGTCCTTGTGAAGTGTCCACCTTTAGGTTCATGTTATGCTTCACCATCTTGTTATCACTTGGAGGCAAGAAGTGGGCAAGCAGAACTGTCTAGAGGTGAGAAAATGAAGAATATGCTTACTCAGGGGAGTGTGAGTCAGCAACATGGCAAGAAGGGCTTGGGTGGAGGTCAAAAGTTATCCTTGAAGATGAACAAGGTGGAAAGCATGAAAGGCAGGCAGTGTTGGGGGCAGAGGAAGCCAGAAGATCCACAGCAGGATAGCAGGTGTCCCCGTGAGCATCAGGGTTCCAGGCTGTAACAGGTGAAGCAACAGCAAAGGGACTCACTGTCCCCTTTTGGTGGGTGAGGTCTGGAGCCAGGATGGAAGGATGGTGTTTAGAGTGGCTTTAAATGAACTTTCCTGGGCGTGACTGGTTCTTGATAGCAGGCTAACAAGAAGCTATTTGAATTTTAAGAGAAAACAAGCCTCAAGGTAAAGCGTGAGGGTTTCAGTTCAGCTGCAGGAGGAGCATATCACTTGAGGTCTCTTTTCCTAGCCATCCTGAAATTCCACCACTGGGCAGTCTGCAGCCCGGCCTATGTGGGTGCCAGCTCTTAGCATCAGGGACTCTGGCGTTCTGACTAAACGTCAAGTGTGTCTGGATGCTCAAGCAGAAAATCGAAATAACTCTGGGTCCAGTTCGAACCCTCCCTGTGTTTCAGCTGCCTTGCTTTTGCAGAAACAAATTCAGGATCTTAGAGTTTGCCCATCTGCTCAGTCATATTCAGACTAAAGGCCTCTGAACCTGATTTCTCAGGAGCTGAGCTCAATGTGGAATCAGCTAGAATGCGAGAGCCAAGAGCATTCCCAAATGCAAAAGGCTGCCTCACTTTTATTATGTTCATTAGAAGGTTCCACAAGTCACAGGGGCATCCAAATTAGTTTTTAATGATGAACTCTGCTAACAAAACCTAAAAGAGTGGGTGGAACCGGAATGGAATGAAACCACGGGATCCCTGCATGACATCTCCACACAGTCAATCATTAGCTGGTGCTTGAAAATGGAAGAGATCTGTGTGGGAATAAAACGGAGAGTGGGCGGGTACATATTGCGAGTACATATGCTGAACTTAGAAAGGTTTGGTTTCCATCCACACACACAGTCTGTGTGACCCTGGGCAAGTAGTTAACTTTGACTCCATTTCTTTAGGTGTACAATGGAATTATAGCATGAAGCATTTTTTTTATTATATTTATTTGTAATGATTGATGATAGCTTTACAGTATTGGTTTGATTTCTGTTCTACATCCACACGAGTTAGCCATTAAGAACATGAAGCATTTTTGAAGCTATCAATTGTGTTAAATGTATATGAAGTATTTAGCACATTTTCTGATGCTTCATATGACACTTAATACATTATCTGATTATTGTTAGTCCTGAATTATGTTCTTTTGTTCTTTCAAGTTTACAATAATTTATCAATTTGATCCCCTCTGCCTTCTCCCCACCCATCTCCCCTCCCCATCTATATCATAGATGATCTTATCAAATGCAACCTGGATCCTTATCCATCATGAGAAATACCTCAGGACTGGGGGTCAAATCAGCATTGGCTTAGGATATGATAGAAATCGTAGCTAATTCCTCAGTCTGGTTAAAATTCATATGTTGGGGTGGCACCTTAGGACTGGAAGTGTGAACTACGTCTGTGAAACGTGGATCGTGACTTTCAGCAGTGGAAGGAATGTGTACAAACTTTGCCAGGTTTCCCTGGTGGCTGAGCGGTGAAGAATCTGCCTGCCAAGACAGGAGATGCAGGTTCCTGAGTCAGGAAGATCCCCTGGAGAAGGAAGTGGCAACCCACTCCAGTATTCTTGCCTGGGAAATCCCATGGCCAGGCACCTAGCAGGCTACAGTCCATGATTCACAAAAAGAGTCCATGGGTTGCAAAAGACCCGACTTAGTGACTAAACAACAGCAGCATGCCTGGTGATGGACTCCTCTTCCCACACTAGAGTGATTCACCTTCTCAGCAGACATGCTCCTCTCTGGGGAATTAAGGCTCACTAAATTTTATTTTAAGTATAATTTTTCTCCCTTTTCTGGTTCTCATTGTTTTAGTTCTGCTCTTCAGTTAGCATGAGACAAAACTATCAAAAAGATGAAGGTCATTTTAACGTTTTCTGAGGTCACGCACCAAAGGCCTGGAAGAGAGCAGCTGTTCAAAATCTCCACTCTTCCTTTCTTCTCTTTGGTGAGTCACTGTGGGACTCATGAGGAAGAGAACCGGTCTTTAAAGTCAGAGAGAACTAGATGTCTGTCCTACTACTCAGAAACTTTGTGGCCTGAGCCAGTTGTGCCATCTTTTACATTTAGAGCTCTCATCTGAACATGAAAAATGATAAACTGATGTCTGTGTGTTGAGGTAAGGGGAGCCTGTCATGGAGTAATCCAGTGACTCTCACTCCCCATGTGCTCAAATATTCGTACTTTCTGAAACCTCTCTGGGTGGTTCTGCTGTCTACCTAGGATTGGGAACTTGTGATTTAGATGGAAGCAACATTAATTCCTTTTCCTTTATTTCAATGTAGACTGAAAGGATCCAATATTTTAACTTGCACTAAGGCATAATTTATTTAAATAGAATCATATTATTTCAGAATTATAATATGCCTTGGATGTCACTGTTCAAAATCCTCCTTGATTTTATTTATTTTTACAACTTTCTTGACAAATGGTCATTCAATTTTTCTTTAGATGCCTTCAGTTATAAAAAAAAAAGTCTACTGTTCTATTAGGGGCCTGGGATTAACAGATACAAACTAATATATGAGAGAATGAACTGAACTGAACTGAACTGATCAGTTCAGTTCAGTTCAGTTCAGTTCATTCTCCCAGTCATGTCCGACTCTTTGCGAACACATGAATCATAGAACGCCAGGCCTCCCTGTCTATTACCAATTCCCAGAGTTCACTCAGACTTGCGTCCATCGAGTCAGTGATGCCATCCAGCCATCTCATCCTCTGTCGTCCCCTTCTCCTCCTGCCCCTAATCCCTCTCAGCATCAAAGTCTTTTCCAATGAGTCAACTCTTCGCATGAGGTGGCCACATACTGGAGTTTCAGCTTTAGCATCATTCCTTCCAGAGAAATCCCAGGGCTGATCTCCTTCAGAATGGACTGATTGGATCTCCTTGTAGTCCAAGGGACTCTCAAGAGTCTTCTCCAACACCACAGTTCAAAAGCATCAATTCTTTGGCGCTTAGCCTTCTTCACAATCCAACTCTCACATCCATACAGCTGCTGGAAAAACCATAGCCTTGACTAGACAGACCTTAGTTGACAAACTAATGTCTCTGCTTTTGAATATGCTATCTAGGTTGGTCATAACTTTTCTTCCAAGGACTAAGAATCTTCTAATTTCATGGCTGCAGTCACCATCTGCAGTGATTTTGGAGCCTAAACAAATAAAGTCTGACACTGTTTCCACTGTTTCTCCATCTATTTCCCATGGAGTGATGGGACTGGATGCCATGATCTTAATTTTCTGAATGTTGAGCTTTAAACCAACTTTTTCACTTTCCTCTTTCACTTTCATCAAGACGCTTTTTAGTTCCTCTTCATTTTCTGCCATAAGGGTGGTGTCACCTGCATATCTGAGGTTATTGATATTTCTCCCAGCAATCTTGATTCCAGCTTGTGTTTCTTCCAGCCCAGCGTTTCTCATGATGTACTCTGCATATAAGTTAAATAAGCAGGGTGACAATATACAGCCTTGACGTACTCCTTTTCCTATTTGGAACCAGTCTGTTGTTCCATGTCCAGTTCTAACTGTTGCTTCCTGACCTGCATACAGATTTCTCAAGAGGCAGGTTAGGTGTTCTGGTATTCCCATCTCCCTCAGAATTTTCCACAGTTTATTGTGATATATACATATATAAAGATAAGCAACAATAGCATACTATATAGCACAGGGGATTATATTCATTATCTATAGGTAAAAAATAATAATGGAGTATAAACTGCAAAAACACTGAATGACTGTTCTCTACACATGAAACTAACACAATATTGTAAATCAACTATACTTCACTTAAAAAGATTACTGTTCTATTAGAATTATTTTTATGTTTTTTTGTTTTTTTAATTTAGTTTGAGTTCTCTTTTCTTTATAGCTACTCAGAAAAAGTTGAGTTTCATGTCTACAGGTAAATTTTTAAATATTTGAAGATGGCTTTAAGGTCCCTTTACTTACTCCTTGAAAGAAAAGTTATGACCAACCTAGATAGCATATTCAAGAGCAGAGACATTACTTTGCCGACTAAGGTACATCTAGTCAAGGCTATGGTTTTTCCTGTGGTCATGTATGGATGTGAGAGTTGTACCGTGAAGAAGGCTGAGCACCGAAGAATAGATGCTTTTGAACTGTGGTGTTGGAGAAGACTCTTGAGAGTCCCTTGGACTGCAAGGAGATCCAACCAGTCCATTCTAGAGGAGATCAGCCCTGGGATTTCTTTGGAAGGAATGATGCTAAAGCTGAAACTCCAGTACTTTGGCCACCTCATGTGAAATGTTGACTCATTGGAAAAGACTTTGATGCTGGGAGGGATTAGGGGCAGGAGGAGAAGGGGACGACAGAGGATGAGATGGCTGGATGGCATCTCTGACTCGATGGACGTGAGTCTGAGTGAACTCCAGGAGTTGGTGATGGACAGGGAGGCCTGGCGTGCTGCAATTCATGGGGTCACGGGGAGTTGGACACGACTGAGCAACTGAACTGAACTGAACTGAACTGAGTCAATTCTTATTCATGGTTAATAACCAAAAACTGATTTCCAAACTGTCTGCTGATCAGAGCTCTGAGAAACTCTTAAGACATCCTGTGTTCTAGTCCTTTGGGGCCACAGTCACCACAGTGAGTCCTTGTAGTCAGTCATTTTAACAAATTCTTCAGGAATTCTGTACAGGATTCTTCACTTTCCAGTAGTTATCAACTGGGAATAATTTTGTACTTCAGAGGACACGTGGCAGTGTCTGGAGACATTTTTGGCTATTATAACTGGGGAGGGGGCCACTTACATCTAGAAAGTAGAAACCAGAGGTGCTGCTAAGCATTAAAAAGTACACAGGAGAGCTCCCACAGTAAAGAATTATCCAGTCCAAAATGTCAGCAGTGCTGAGGTTAAGAAATCCTTATTCCATTCTTATATGACATAGCTTTGAGCCTGTTCACCATCCTGATTGACTTCTTAGTTGCTATGTAAAAATGTCTCCCAAATGTAATGCATAGAAAGGACTGAATATGATAAAGACCAGACTTTTTTTTTTTTTTTTTTTTAAGAAGAGGTGAAGAAGCAAAGCGTCACTTTACAGAGTGGTTTATTAACAGCAAGATTTCAGGTATTCAAGGAACTGAGAATCTTTGTTGCTGTTGTTTAGTCCCTCAGTCATGTCTGACTCTTTGCAACCCCATGGACTATAGCTTGCCAGGCTCCTCTGTCCATGGGATTTCCCAAGCAAGAATACTGGAATGGGTTGCCATTTTCTTCTCTAGGGGATCTGCCTGACCCAGGGATCGAAACTGCAACTCTTGCTTCCCAGGCAGGCTCTTTACCACTGAGCCACCTGGAAAGCCCTGAGAATCTTTTAGATGCCATTAACTATCATAGGATTTCAGTTCAACAAACATATTCATGACCCTAGTCTGCCTATGGAAACTGGAAGGTTTCTTTGAACTGACTTGGCACAAAGCTTTCTCTCTTCTTCTTTGTCTTTTTATTATCTTTCCATGAAGAAAACTGCAAAAGGACTTCTCACATTTAGTCATGAGGATTTCCTTAATTTGAGTAATTTAGGATCACGCCTGTGAAGCAGTCTTTTGGAAATTAGAAATCTCTTTTCTGTCTTTGCAAAAGCTAATTTTCTAGAGACTACTGTCTTTGAGTGAGTGAAGTCTCTCAGTCGTGTCCTACTCTTTGCGACCCCGTGGACTAGGACTACCAGGCTCCTCTGTCCATGGGATTCTCCAGGTAAGAATACTGGAGTGGGTTACCATTCCCTTCTCTAGGGGATCTTCCTGACCCAGGTATCGAACCCAGGTTTCCCTCATTGGAGGCAGACGCTTTAACCTCTGAGCCACCAGGGAAGCCCTACTGTCTTTAGAGTAATTTAAAATACATTTACAATTTAATTTAAAAATAAAAGTTGAGCAATAGCCTCATTGTTGCAGCCTATCTCTACCCTTTCCTGAAACCTTGAAACAGATGGTGAGATTTGGTGAGGGAGGTCCAGGTAGTCATTTGCTTAAGAGAAGTGAAAACTGCAGACGTGTACACAGTGGATATACAAACAGACACTGTCCCGATCATGTGTAAAGACAGAACTCTTACCCACAGTCTGAAGCAAGTGTCCCAGGACATTAACCCATGATCTGTAGTAACCAGCCTAGAAGCCAGCCTACTATAAGTCAGTCTTGCAGGAAGTCAGACCACTATCTCTGGCTAAACAATGACCCTGTAACAATTGGCCTCAAATGGCTGGAATTTGATTAATAACTGACACCTTTACAACATTTGTCCCTGCTTCCAATTTAAGGGCAATCAGAAATAGCTAAGTGTACTGTCTAACTAATTGTGTAGGATGTCCCACTTCTAGTCAGCTCCCCTCTAGCTTGCACCCTCCAACAGACTTCAGAGCTTACCTGAAGTCTTTCCCTGTTTTCATTAGAAAGCTTTCCCACTCCTCTGGCTGCCTTGGAGTCTCTGCCAAATGGAAGTGATGGTAGCTGATCCACTTGGTAGAACAAGCTCTAATTAAATAGCTTCTGCTTATTCTCATTGATTGGTCTTTATTTGCATAAGAATTTAGTATTTTAAATAATATTCATCCCAGTAAGTGCCATTATGTCATTTAATCCTCATCTTAACACTAGAGGAAGACAGCATCACTGACTCAGACTCAATGGACATGAAGTTTTGCAAACTCCAGGAGACAGTATAGGACAGGGGATCTTGGCGTGCTGCAGTCCATGGGGTCTCAGAGTTGGACACGACTTAGTGACTTAACAACAAAATAATAACAACATTGAATTCAGTTAAATGGTGAAACAATAGAGGTTTACAGTAGTTTCAGAGAGTTACCCAAAGCCCGTGAGTCAGGCAGCTGCTGCGCTGGAATTTGAACCCAGAATGTTTTATCTCCTTCCTCCCCTCAAACACCTGTCTCACACACTTGATTCCCTAGCTTCTAATTTCTGGATCTGTATCACATTTACAGCTCTTCCTTTTCCCTAGGGTTTGAAGCTTGGCTTTGCATGCATGCATGCATGCTAAGTCGCTTCAGTTGTGTCTGACTCTGCAACCCCAGAGACGGCAGCCCACCAGGCTCCTGTGTCCCTGGGATTCTCCAGGCAAGAACATTGGAGTGGGTTGCCATTGCCTTCTCCAGAAGCTTGACTTTACTTCCTCTCTGATTTTGGGTTCTTTGCCCCAACTCAGTTCCTATCATGTCCAACTTATGCCGCACCAAGCTTGCTTCTTATGACCTGGATAACAGCAGCCTGTCCCCTAGGACAGGTGGAGCAGACGCTCTTTACAGGTTTGCCTTCTCTCCAGGGGGCAGATGGAACGTTGGGATGTGTGTGTTTATTCTTTGGTTAACGAGGCCACCTCTGGGGAGAGAGCGCTCACTCAGTAAACTATTGCCTGAAGTTCTAGTATAAGCTATGCTGAGCATTCATTTCACGGTTGCACTTCAATCACTTCCCACCCACAACAGTTTTGTTGAGCTCTTTCTCCTGCCACATTAAAATTCCTAAATGAAATGTGCAATTGGAAAGCTTGATATGGGACAGAGAAGTGAACAGAAGTGATTTTCAGAGAAGAAAGGGTGAGAGACCTTGGCAGCCCGCAGTGAGAGTAAATCAAATGGAAGTCAAAGCTGAGAGGTGTCCTGGAATGTCAAAGAAACAGGCAATGGGGCCTGGGAAGAAGGAAAAGACTTTAATAGAATGACTCCAAGCTGTGGCTCTGGAGAGGAAATTTCCTTTTCATGCTCTATAATGATATGGAAATGGATCTGTTTAGTGAGGCTCATGCTGGGGAAGAAAAATGAAATGGGGAGCTTTCGGAAAGATCACAAGTCCTTTAGCTTATCATCAGCCTGAAAGTGCTCCTCAAACTCATTACCGTGCAGCAATCTTGCCCTTTAAGATTTTTTTTCAGCAGTGATGGCTAAACTTGACCTTTATGTAAGCATATGTGAAACTGCTAGGACTCTCCCTCTGTTGACTAAAAAATGACAGAGATGGGACTGAGAAAATAGATGTACCTTTAATCATTTTGCATTTTACAAGCTCAGACAATAAAAACGGCCATCAATCCTCAGAGAAAGCACACCCTGGAAAGAGGGACTGCTTTAAGGAGTAAATATCACTGGTTTTATTAGACCCCAACTGCTGTTACAACCTGGTTCTAGAATCAGTCTCAAAGACCAGACTTTGCAAAGTACCAAGTAGTTGTGTCTGCAAGAGAAAGCCAGCCATTCTGATGGAATTCAGATGCTGTGGTGCTGTCTGGGGACGCTTCTTTCATATCGGATCAGCAGAACTGAGATGGAAAGTAACCTTATGATATTTAACAAAGCACAGCAATTGCCCAACTATTGAAGCTTTGCCTTCTCTGTATTGTCTCTTACCATTTAATGAATGGTTTGTCAGAATGTACTACCATATATAAAGATTATGAAGTTGAGATCTCATTCAGAAGAGCATTTTGAGACCAATGAGTAATCTGAATACTGCAAATGACATTCTCAGAACAAAGATAAAGGAAAGGTCAACTTAGAAATAACAGAGTTTTCGTGGTGTTTAGTAGTAGTAGCAGTCATTGTGGCTTCCCAGGTGGCACTAGTGGTAAAGAATCTGCCTGCCAGTGCAGGAGACGTGGGTTCAATCCCTGGGTCAGGAAGATCCCTGGAATAGCAAGTGGCAACCCACCCTAGTATTCTTGCCTGGAAAATTCCATGGACAGAGGAGCCTGGAGGGCTACAGTCCATGGGGTCACAAAGAGTTGGACGTGACTGAGTGACTGAGTATACACACACACACACACACACACACACACACACACACACAGAGTAATAACTACCTGTATTGAACACTCACTATAGATCAGGATCTAGAACAATAATCTCTAGTTGTCATTTAGATTGATATCTCTGTGAATTTGTGAAAGTTGCTCAGTCGTGCCCAGTTCTTTGTGAACCCATGGACTATACAGTCCACAGAATTCTCCAGGCCAGAATACTGGAGTGGGTAGCTTTACCCTTCTCCAGGAGATCTTCCCAACCCAGGGATCGAACCCAGGTCTCCTGATTGTGGGCAAATTCTTTACCAGCTGAGCTACAAGGGAAGCCCAAGGTCTTTGAGGACTTCCTGGTGGCTCACATATTAAAGAATCTGCCTGCCAATACATGAAATCTGGGTTTGACTCCTGGGACAAGAAGATTCTTCGGAGAAGGAAATAACAAAATACTCCCGTGAAGAATTCCTGGAGAATTCCTGGGCATGCTTGGAGAATTCCATGGACAGAGGAGCCTGGTGAGCTACAGTCCATGGGGTCACAAAGAGTCAGACACAACTGAACCACTAACCACACTCTGAATTTATCTACTAAGTTGTCATTTAGGAGCATATATCTACTGCTTAGAAAGCTCAGGTCCTCTGTAGTAGTGAGCTGGCTAGTAGACCAAGAAGCTACATTAACCAGACATACAGTAAAAGACTACAATTGGAAACCTGGAGACTTGAGTTCTAAACTGTTACAGCTCTTCTACAGATTGCTTGTTCCTTGCTTACCTGGTTTACTTTAGAGAGGCAAGGAGAAGTTCATATGAATGAGTACGTGTAAAAATGTCTTCATGAAAGGCTAAAGAAATATAAGGGTGATACTAAGTTTTAAGATATTAATTTACCTAACCTGAATACTGACTTAATATTTCCCTTTTATATTGATTATACCCATTATATATCTTTAACTATGACTGTGGATCTTTTTCTTGAATGTCTGCAGTGTTTATTCAATGTATTTTGAAATTACATAGTTAATGCTGAATTTATGACTGCCGTTTCCTCACACTCATTGAGCTTATATTCTAATGTTTATGGATAGCCCCACCCTGGTGGCACCAGTGGTAAAGAACCCAACTGCCAATGTAGGAGATGTAAGAGACATGGGTTTGATCCCTGGGTTGGGAAGACCCCTTGCAGAAGGGTATGGCAACCCACTCCAGGATTCTTGACTGGAGAATCCCATGGACAGAGGAGTCTGGCAGGCTATGGTCCATGAGGTCACAAAGAGTTGGACATAACTAAAGTGACTTAGGACGCACCACTCATTGTTCCAATTTTGATGTCTGTTAGGATCCGTTGGTCTTGTTTTTAAGACATAGAAAGTGGTGCTATGGTGAGTAGCAGCAACAAATCAAGCCTAAAAGGTGGCTAAAGAAGTCAGAGAAAACACTCAGAAAGACCATGTTTAGGAAAGCTTAGGATAAAAGTGCTAGAGAAGATTCAAGTATTAGATGTTTCAGGGTGCCAACATCAGGAAACATGTAGACCAAATGAGTTTCATCTTTGTGCCGCATTTCTTATGATTTAAATTATATAGTAGAAGCAGTATTGGTCTAGATCAAGTAACATCTGCTTCTTGACCGAAATAAATAAATAAATAAAGGGGTCTTTTGTTGACAGTCCCAGAGTACTATATCCAAAGGGACAAGGATGAATTCTTGAAGAAAAAAAAAAAAGTTTGCTATTAACAGAAGGAGAAATAAATCCTGGAAGGAGCCAAAATCAACAGAACTCTGCAACTACTAAACATAATATACCTGCCCCAAATTATATTTTATCATGTTAATTAAATGGGATCTCAAATATATTAGTTACTTTGGGCTGCTGTAACAAAACATCATAGCCTGGGTGGCTTAAACAACAGAAATTTATTTTCTCACAGTTCTAGGTGTCAGGAAGTCCAAGATCAAATGGTGCCTTCCTTCCTAGCTTAAAGAAGGCTGCCTTAGCCTCACATGGCCTTTCCTGAGTGTGTGGGATTGGGGAGGAGGGGGAGGGCAAGAGAGCTCTTCTTCTTATAAGAATACTAGTCTTATGGATTAGGGCCCCGTCTTCACAAACTCGTATGTGTGTCTTCTAAGTTGTACCTGACTCTTTTCAACCCCGTGGATTGTAGCTTTCCAGGCTCCTCTGTCCATGGGATTTTCCTGGCAAGTGGGTTGCTATTTCCTACCCAGGGATCTTCCCAACCCAGTGATCAAACCATCTCTTACGTTTCCTGCATTTGCAGGTGGATTGTTTACCACTAGCGACACCTAGGAAAGCCCTTTGCAACCTTGAAAGGGAAACTTATTAGCTCAGTCATGTCCGATTCTTTTTGATCCCATGTACTGTAGCCTGCCAGGCTCCTCTCTCCATGGAACTCTCCAGGCAAGAATACTGGAGTGGGTTGCCATTTCCTTCTCCAAGAGATCTTCCTCATCCAGAGATTGAACCTCCACAATTGTTAGATGTATGCATGAAGAGGCCCTCTTGGGAGTCGAGCCTACGTTGTTGGCTGCCTCTAGCAGTGGCACATGGCGTGTAGACAAGTCAGCCAGCCAAGCTCATCCCAAAATTCTTACCTGCAAAATCGTGAGTGAAAAACTATTGTTTTTTAAGCTACTAAGTTTTACAGATAATTTTGCACTAAAGACTTAAGTAAAAAATTTGTGTGAGAAAAAAATGTTAATATCTAATTTCTAAACATTTTTTTCCCCAATAAAAATGGTTTTAAGTCTAGAAGAGCACTTAAAATATTGGCGAAAGGTTAAAATCTCATTTGAGAACTATTGTACCTTCATGATTTCTAAGGTTTTCTATGACAATAAAAATAGGAGGAAATTTCCCGGGATATACAATAGCAAAGGAATGAAAAACCAATAGTCTATGGTTGATGAGATAATTGCCTCAAGGGAAAGATTTTATTTCCACGTGAATAGAAGAACAGCAGAAAGAAACTGAAGGAAAAACCCGGAGCATTTCTATATTCTTTTGATTAAACCTTGTTTCCTCTTTTCTAATAATGAATTTCTTCAGAGAGGTGAAACATAAATGATACCTCTTAGAAATCGTTAATGGAAACTCTACCTGGCATTCAGATGGAGAAAGACTCTTCTGTGGACCTATAACTACCCATTAATTTACATTTGGCTTGACAACAAAGTTAAAAGTTTCATTTTATTAAAAAGTAAGTAGGAATTACCACTACCTTCCAAATAGGATAAAAACAAACACATTTGCTTCAAACTGCAGAAAATAGGGGGGCTATAAATGTTCTCTTTATTAGGCCTTTCAAATGGAATATGTTGAAGAAAACAAACAACAATTGTAAGATTATAAAGAGAAATTAGCATTTTGCTTGAGAGAAATGGCAATTAACAATGAGGACAATGTGATTTATACTAATTGAGATTAAGTCAGACAAAATGGCAACATTAGTAATCATGTGAAGTGCTGTATTACTCATTACACTGTGCTTTGTAAACATCTCTCTTGAAATTAAAAAGTAATTAGTAGCATTTTAGTCATTTAATTCAGTCTAATTAGGATTTTCGAAAATCTACAGACCTGCTGTTGAAAGCCTTGCCCATTTTGAACTGAGAAAACACATTCTTTAGGAAAAAAACAACAACAAACCAGCTTCAAGTGCTAACTCCTTTCTTCTTGATCTCTAGTCTTCTAGTGATCATAAAAAATAAGAGAGAGAGAGAGAAGAAAATGGTATAATTAGAAGCAAGAGGTAGGAATTTATTTAAATTGGGCTAAATTAGAAAAGTCAAATCATCTTAATTCATGGAAGGTGCCATTTTAATCTAAAGTGTTTTGAGTGGAAAGCATGCATGTTTTGTCAGTTGCTAAAAGAAGGAAATACTTTTTTTTTTTACTAATTTAGTCTAGCTACCTTTTCAGAATATGCATCTAGAGAGAGGGGAAAAACAAAGCTTTAGTCCGAGTTGTTATTTGGATGGCATTTGGAATATAGAAAATTAGGTTTATCACTAAGACTTTATGACTGGTGATAACATTTGTATTATGTACTTGATGAAAGGAGGGACTCAAATCTCACCCTTTGGGGCATATGTAAATTGAATGACAGGGCAAGCAAAGATTGCCTTTCTCTCTTTCAAATTCTGTGGTAGGACATTTTCAGGCTGGATTTTCTTTTGTACTTGATGGTAGTGCTAATTATGACGGTACTGGTTTGAAATGATGGTAGGCTTATTAGTTTCTTATTGCTATTGCAATGAATTACTGCTAAATCAGTGACTTCAAACAGCACAAATTTATTATTTTACATATGTAAAAATTAGAAGTCTGAAATACATCTCACTGGGCTAAAATCAAGATATGAGCAGAACTGTGTTCCTTCTGGAGACATTAGGGGAAAATACGTTTTCTTGTCTTTTCTGGTTTGCAGAGGTCACTTGAAGTCTTTGGCTTATTACCTCTTTCTTCAAAGCTGGCAATTGCATCATTCTGACCTCAAGCGCTGCTACTGGTCTCTCTCTCTCTGACTCCTTTCCTCTTTCACTTATAAAGGACTCTTGTGATAACATGGAGCCCACCTGGATATTTCAGAATACTCTCTGCTGACTCAAGTTAACGGAGTCTTGAGTCCCTCTGCAGCCTAAATGTCCTCTTCTGTGTCACAGCATACTCACAGGTTTCAGAGGTCGGGGGTGTGGACACCTGTTCTGTCTACCACAGTAGAGAACGACTGGGTAGCATTGGAGGCTAGAGAAAGCAGGAGTTCCTAGATCCTGCTCAGATCAACTCTAGGCCTGTCTATCTCAGACTTTTCCAAGGATGCTACACACATCCTTTTTAAACAATGGCAGATGGGAAACAAAGGGCCATTCTGATAGATGTACATGGACCCCAACCATGAGTGCTGCAATAAAGAAGGACGAGCAATATGGAAACATTTCTTTTCTTTGGTGAACTAGTCCAAAATAGCTCTGATCAAAGCATTTCTTTGTTTCTATAATTACCTCCTACCTGATCTGTGTCTAAATCTGCATCTGGCATTACCACACCCGTGCATTCATTCTTTCATTCTGTTTCCAAATATTCACTGAGCCTGTGTTATATGTCAGGCACTTTTCTAGGTTCTGGAGATATAGCAGTGAATAAAACAGACCAAGAAAATCTTGTCCTCAAAAGCTCACATTCAAGTGTGTATAAAGGATGGCAGAAGCTACACAATGAATAGAGAATGCAAACACAAAATTTGAAAATGGTAGTAAGTAAAGCAAAGACCGGGATACAGGAAGAGAACATTTATAGTTATTTAAATGATGTGTCCTGGAAGGACCTCATCAAGAAGGTGAATTCTGTGTGATGATCATAAGGAAGTGTGAGTTGGTCACGTGGATCTGTAGGGCAAGAGCAATCTGGCAGAGGAGAGCAAAATGCCAACCCACTCCTGTATTCTTGCCTGGAGAATTCCATAGACAGAGGAGCCTGGCGAGCTACAGCCCTTGGGTTCACAAAGACTCTGACATAACTGAGTGCCTTTCACTTTCAGATAGTCACTGGCATCTCAGTTCTCTCTACAGTAGATGATGTAAGGCTAATTTTATTCACTCCCTTGTAAGCACGAAAGCTTGCATGTTAAACTACCTTATACTAGTAAAGCTTGAAAAAGAAAAGGAAAATTTAAGGCTTATTGGGTGTTCATAAAGAACACATTAGAAATGCTTTAAAGTATTTTGCATACATTAACTCTTAATCCTCACGACAACCCTATGAGGTAAGTCCTATTATTTAAACCACTTTACAAATGAGCACATTGAAGATAAATAACTTCCATGAGGTCTGATACCTAGCAAATAGGGGTACTGGGGTTTGAAGCCAGGTAAAGTCAAGGCTATGGTTTTACCTGTGGTCATGTATGGATATGACAGTTGGACTGTGAAGAAGGATGAGTGCCGAAGAATTGATGCTTTTGAACTGTGGTGTTGGAGAAGACTCTTGAGAGTCCCTTGGACTGCAAGGAGATCCAACCAGTCCATTCTGAAGGAGATCAACCCTGGGATTTCTTTGGAAGGAAAGATGCTAAGGCTGAAACTCCAGTATGTGGCCACCTCATGCGAAGAGTTGACTCATTGGAAAAGACTCTGATGCTGGGAGGGACTGGGGGCAGGAGGAGAAGGGGACGACAGAGGATGAGATGGCTGGATGGCATCACTGACTCGATGGATGTGAGTCTGAGTGAACTCCAGGAGTCGATGATGGACAGGGAGGCAGGCCTGGCATGCTGTGATTCATGGGGTCGCAGAGTTGGACATGACTGAGCAACTGAACTGAACTGAACTGAACTGAACGTTCAGAGTCTGCCCACTGAACAAACTGAATGTGTGGTTTCTCAAGCAGAGCTAGAAATGTGGGAATGATTTTTAAGAGCTGTAGATTGAGTTGTGGTCCTGCTCATGCCCTCTGCATGTGAGTTAGAGTCGCTGTATGCAGTCTTGGTTTCCAAATCCTTTAAATTGGGACTGTGATTGCCTGCACCTCTGATCTCATGGGTTTTGGTGAGGATCAAATGAGACAACTCGTGTGACAGCTGTCTGAAGTTTGTAGAACTATAAGGTGGTGTTACCCTTATCTCTCCTACTGGAGAACCTGGAAACAGAACTTGGGTCTTTGAAATAATCAAAACAGAATTATCCTTCCTGCTTTCTGATTAATAAACCTTGTCTTGTTGGAAACCCAGGAGCTCATACTCTCTTTCAGTTTCTTTGTGCCAGAGAGGGCTTTCATAACGTGCGCTCCTGGATGCGGGGAGGAGTGGTGTGTCTCCTCTGACTCCTGCACTTAGAGTCTCTGCTTCTAAGCTCTGACTGTGCTTTTAACACAAAGCAAAAGATCATTCAACACCTGTGCGTGTGTGCATGCTGTCTGTTTAGTCATGTCCAGCTCTTCGCAACCCTGTGGGCCGTAGCCAGCCAGGCTCCTCTGTCCATGGGAATTCTCCAGGCAAGAACACTGGAGTGGGTTTCTGCGCCCTTCTCCAGGGGATTTTCCCAACCCAGGGATCAAACCCAAGTTTCTTTACGTCTATCCATATTGTCAGACAGGTTCTTTACCACTAGCGTGACCTGGGAAGCCCATTCAACAATTAGACTGTAAGAAAGATACCCGAGCAACACAGACCTGCTTGCAGCAGCGGTTCTGATTTTTCTTAACAGTTCTTGAAGCTTGTCTCACACCTTCTGCTTGGTTCTTCCATATCTCCCCGTCTTGTCCTATGTCATCTCCTTCATAGGAGTCCTCTCTTTGTATTTTGATACTAACAAGACCTGGCTTCTTCAGTCTAACCCTAAGTGTTCTTCAGTCTTGATGTATTCCAGGATTGCAAGTCTGTTTAAAACATTCAGTGAAGTTCCAGGTTTCTTTCCTGTCCCTTGGTGTCTGACACTGACCCCCTCGTGTGGGGCCACTGAGCCCTAGCCTTGGTAACCAGTATGTCCTGTAGGAGAATGCATCACACGGGTAATGCAATCTTAACTGCTTTCTTTATTGTTTTAGTTTTAATAAGACAGTGCTTGTTAGTTGTAATTAGATGTCAATTTTATTAACTTCAGTGTTGTAACGGGATAGCAAAAAAATGAATACATGCTATAAATGCTAACTTCTATGGTGTGTTATTTAGAGTCCCCAAATAAATTAAAGGTAATACATTGACTTCCGTTAGTGAGTAGTAGAAATGAGAGGAGGGACTGAGTGTGAGAGAGAATTAAAGGGAATTGCTATTACAGAGGAGCGGAGGAGTCGAAAGGCAATTCAACCCAATTAAATTGGATTTTAAAGACCATAAGGAGACAGACTGGGGCCTTAGGGAGGGAAGGAATGCAGTCATTACGACAGTGAAGGACATGGACACTCCAGGTACAGAAGGAAAGCGCTTGGAGGTGCCGTGGCAAAGGGGTGATATAATTTGAATGGTAAACACAGGGCACCCAAACAGCCTTGCAGTGCTTGAGGAAAAGATGGGGAGATTTCTAAGGAAATCTCTCTAAACTGTGTCTGTACATGTGCTCTCTAAGTTCCCCTGACTGTCTCAGACCATGAGATAATGGATTTCAGAAACTAGGGAGTAAAGCAGGTTATTTTTTTTTTTTTTTTTTTTTGTAACCTTGGCACTGTTGACATTTTGAGCCAGATAATTCTTGTGGGACCACCCTGAACACTGTGGATGTTTAGCAGCATTTCTGGTCTCTACGCGCTCTATGCCAGCATTAAGCACCCTCCCAACTGTGACAACCAAAAAAGTCTCCTAGTTTTCCCTAGGGGATGAAATTACCCCTGGTTGAGAACCACTGGGACAAAGGAATAAATACTGTTAACATTATTGATATTTTGGGTGCCTACTTTGTGCCAGTCACTGCTCCAGGTGCTTCTCTTATGTTTTATTTAATTTTCAAATGGAACATAAGGTATTATTGTGCCCATGTTGGAAATAAGAAAATAAAATTTGCAAAATTAAGCAAAAGTTACAGCGTATATGCTGTTTTAATTAACATCTATTTAAGTAGCTAGGGGGAGCCTGGTGGGCTGCCGTCTATTGGGGTCACACAGAGTCAGACATGACTGAAGTGACTTAGCAGTAGCAGAAGATGGTTTGGGTCCTACTTTCTCTTGCCAAACTTGATTATACTGTTGACATTCTATTACTAAGATTTTTCTTTTTTTCTACTTTTTCTTTCCTTCCTTCCCATACTGTTCACATAGAATACAGTGGCCACTGGTAATGAACTTAATATTAAAATAATAATCAATGTGAATCAGGAAGAGGGACTCAATTTGAAGCATCAGTGATCCTACCATAAATGAATCTCTAGGTTATATGACTGAGGTAGTGACTGCTTGTGGGTCAACCACTTTTCAGATTATTGGGGCAACATGAAATATACAGAAAACAGTTCTGATCAGTTTAATTCAGTGAAACAAGCAAAAGCTGAGCGTTTACTGTGTATCAGGCATGGTAAAATATGTCACAGTTATTTATGTTAGTTCACATTTAATCCTAAAGAATTGGGAACAACAAATGAGTCGGGAAGTTTGGGTACTTTTACTGCACCATCTGCTCAATTCCATGTTAATTTAATACTTTTATAGTACTTGCTTTGAAACAAGTTCAGGCACTGTTTCTGATTCACTCTTAAACTGCACAAATGTAATGAGAGACGACACTATCACTATGATCTTAAAAAGAGACTTGAGGTCACAAAGGTTAGAAGCTGTCCCTGGGTCAACACAAATTCTTTAGTCATGGTGGCTAACACCATACTGAGATCAATCTCCAGGACAATATTTATGGTCAGGTTTTAATGTATTTTCTAATGTTGAGTGGCACTGTAAAGTAAAACTAAAATGATATACTGTAAAGAAATAGGTGAAATCTTACCATAATCTCACTTTCAAAGTGTAATGCTAATTCTGAATTTCCATAGAGATATTATTTATTTAGATCCATTATTTCAAATATTTTCACGTTATACTCCTCTCTAACTTGCTCACATTGCTCTTCTTTGATTTCTTATAAATTATTTCAAATATTATTTCAAATATTTCAAATATTTTCACGTTATACTCCTCTCTAACTTGCTCACATTGCTCTTCTTTGATTTCTAATAAATTTGAAAAAAAAAAAAACTCTTAAAAAACAGAAAGAGTGCTGCTATCTTATGTCCCAAAGGTAACATTTTGGTTTATATCTTTCCAAATGATTTTTTATATTATGTGTACACACCCAGTACACATACTGATACATACTTATGTATGTGTGTGTATGTCTTTTCAAAAATAGGATTGTACTTTTTCTTCTGTGTGCTTATTTCACATTTTCATACACTACCACTCAACATTAGAAAATACTAAAATGTTACTCAATATTAAAACTTGATCTTTTATTTCTGCATCATTTCTAACAAGTAGTAAGGTACACTAAAGAAATTTATAGCTTTTTTCTACTTGTATACATTGTTTTAATAAGTAATTTTTTTCTCAGTTCATATCTGTTTGTGTAGATGTATCTTTAGGATAGATTACTAGAAATGAAGATGCTGTGTGAAAGGAAACAAACCCATGTAAAATTTGAAGGTGGAAAATTATTCCCTTGAAAGCTATTGTACTAATTTATGTACTAATTTATTTATGAATAAATACTAATCTATTCATATTTATATGAATACCTTTTTCCCTACAATCTCGTCAACCCTCTTCAAGAATGGTACCTCATTATTGCTTTAATTTACATAGAGTTTGTTTATGAATGATGTCAAAGATCTTGTATGTATGTCATACTTCATATTCTGCAACCCTATTCTACCTCTCTTTTTTTCATTTTCTTCTTAGTATTTTTTTTCTGGTGTCTATTTTTTATATTTATTTTTTAATTGGGGGAACCTAGAGCCTGTAAGCGGAGAAGGCAGTGGCACCCCACTCCAGTACTCTTGCTTAGAAAATCCCATGGGCAGAGGAGCCTGGTAGGCTGCAGTCCATGGGGTCGTGAAGAGTCGGACACGACTGAAGCGACTTAGCAGCAGCAGAGCCTGTAAGACAGAGTGAAGTAAGTCAGAAAAAGAAAAACAGATATCTTATATTAACATATATATATGGAATCTAGACAAATGGTACTGATGAACCTATTTGGAGGGCAGGAATGGAGATGCAGACACAGAACAGGCTCTTCTTGGGTTTTTATAAGTTTTCTTGTTATCTTATAAACCTGGATTACCTCTAACAATTCTTTCTTTTTTATTTTACATTTAAATTACTTTTTTTTCTTCATTAAAGAAAAATCATATACTGTGATGGCCCTGGGCTTTTTTATTTTCTGTAATAACATTAAAATTTTTCTCTATATAGTCCCTAGACTTAATGTCACACTAAAATAAACCATACCCATTCTGAGATCATGAAATAATTGTCTAATATTTTCTTTTAGAATTTTTAAGGCTTTATTTTTTTATTTTTAAATCTTGCATCTTTAGGGACTTATCTTTGGTATAGGCTGTAAGGTAAATATCTGAGTAATTTTCATTTCCAAATGTAATCAATATTAATCCCATTTGTTATTTATTCATCCCATTATGTTTTATTTCCAAAATTTTAAATTTACTCTACTTGAATAATTTACTTTCAAAACTAGTGGAGATGGTGCTAATTCATTTTGTTTCTTTTCCAATATTGTGTTTCCCAAAATTATTTGTGATGTAGATATGAAAAGACAGGTTTAATGAGGCATATAGAATCAGAAGCCTAAAGTTAAATGTTTACTATCTTCAAATGACTCTTCTAATTATACACATAGGCTATGTTCAGCTGTAAACATTTTACTTACTTCCATTTGATATTTGTGGTAAGATTTGAGTCACAGGATTAGGGGATATTCCTATAGTATATTTCCTTATGGAGTTCTTAACTGTATGTCACAGAGCGAAGAGGCCAGTATAAACTAGCCATTCAGCCCCTGGTCTGAATGTTGCCTTACAGTGGTTGAAGATTAAAGATCAGGCCCTATGGATCACGTGATATAAATTTAATCAAAGGATTAAAATTCAGAGTCAAGAGTTCCAGGGATCAAACCCAGGTCTCCTGCACTGCAAGCAGACTCTTTCCCATGTGAGCCACCAGGGAAGCCTAGAGTCAAAGCAGTGGGCTGGAATGAGAGAGGAAGTGTAGCGAAGGTTTAGTCACTAGATAGCTTTAGTGGGATTCTTTTCATTCGATTCGTGGACACAGTTAAGAGTTCAAGCCCGAGCTATGTCAACAGTTTAGATGAGAAAGCTTTAGATTCAAGAGTAGTGCATATTAGATTGATTTCTGATATACTGCTGAACTGGAATAGGATTCATTGTGAAAGACTAGGGTCATATTTGCATATTTTCAGGATTTACTTGCTTAATTTGGACGTCTTAAAGGAACAGCCAGGTGGCGCTAGTGGTAAAGAACCCGCCTGCCAGTGCAGGAGATGCTAGAGATGTGAGTTCTGTCCCTGGCTCAGGAAGATCCCCTGGAGTAGGAAATGGCACCCTTCTCCAGTATTCTTGCCTGAAAATTTCCATGGGCAGAGGATCCTGGCATGCTACAGTCCACGGGGCTGCAAAGGGTCGGACATGACTGAGCGACTGAACACTAAAATAGCTTGTTTTATGGAAGGTAAACTCACCATATAAGACTGCAAGAATATGGAGCAGAAAAAGGGAATTCCATATCAAACCATGCCTCATCCTTATGTAGTCTGAAAATTGACCTGCTGGTTTTTCTTATTGACTGGTAATTTTACACATCATTCTGAGTCTCTGAGCCAGTATCTGTCTCCTCTTCTGTTCAGTGGGCTGACCTCTAAGTAGTTCATATCTCAAAGTACCCTTTGACTCAACCTCACTGCTTTTATGCCCCTGATGGAACCAGTGGGTTTAGGTTGCTGTAGGCTCTAAAGAATCAATGACTGTATGTGCAATGCCTGCTTCATCTCAGCGTTTGTTGAATGATTCTTGTTTGTGCTTCAAGTTTTGCAAACTACTTCGAGATCCCTCTGGGCTGAAAAGGCAAGAGTAATATAAGATATCACTGGCAGTGGTAATAACCTTTTATTTATCAAACACCTTGCTTCCAGGGAGCTCAGAGTGCCTTATGGATGTTACCTCATGAATCCTCCTGACATCCCTATGAGGCCAGGAACAAATACTGTTCCATTCTGAGTCGCAAGAGAGAAAACAGTAAGGAGGGAAGGTAGAAAACACAGAAATCTTTGAAGAAGAATGAGGGTAATTCCTAGTAGGGCCATGATGCGGTGTATTTTGATAGGAAATGGAAAATCTCTCTTCCCAGAAATGTCATTTCTAGCAATGTTGACAGCTAATATTGACTGAATGTTATTATATACCACATATTTCTTTTAAGCACACTGCTTTTGTTAACAAATTGAATCTTCTCAACAGTACAATAAGATTATTATGATCATTATACCCACTTTACAGATGAAGAAAGTGTGTACAGAGGAACTAAGTGACTTGCTCAGAATTAGGAAGTTTGAGTCAATAGTCAAAACAAAATAAATAAAATTAAGCTGTAAGTCTCAAACTCTTAACTACTCACTACAATGTGGAATTAATGCTAAGCCCTGAAGTAAATACAGTTAGTGGTATATTCCTTTGTCTCATGTATGCTTACACTTGAAAGTCTTTCAAAATGCAGGTAGTCTGAGATGATGGGATTTTCAGTCACTATTGACATTATTCCTCCTGAAATACTCAAGTAGAAAGGTGAGGAGGTATGATTTTGAATAATACTCCACATCAAGTGATAGGACTTGCAGAAGATTTTCAAGGCAGGAAAGGACAGAAGAGGGAACTAAAATGGGTTTCATGCTTAATACACTCTATGCACAGCACTAGCTAGGACCACATGTATCTTCTCTCATTTCATATTTCCAACAAATCTTAAGTAAGTAGTAGCATCCTGATTTTGCTCATGAGGAAATGGTGAATTAGGTCATAAAGGAGTAAGTAGCAGAGATCAGATCAAGACTCAGGACTCCCAACTTCTAAAAGTTCTACTTTTACAAACTGTGCTGTCTCACATGGGAGAGGTATAGAGAGAAGAGAGCCCAGGTTGGGACCTTGGGCCAACTAGGCGCTCTGTGCCTGAGAAGGAAACAGAAGTGGGGCTGAAAGGGAAGCTGTTGGTAAGGTAGTAGGCACAGAGTCGTGAGCCTTGGATAGCGAGGAAAGAATTTCATCTTGGGAGTAGTCAGTGATGATGAACGAGAAGCCAAGAAGGCTAAAGGCTAGGCAGTGTCCTTTTGGCAAACCGGAAGCCACTAGGATCTTAAGCGAAGCAGCAGAATGATGGGGCAAAATCAGGTTTCAGTGGGTGTTACAGAGAACTGGAATCAAGAAGACAGATCACGAGATCCAAGATAAAAGTTAAAATGAACTAAACAATTTTATGGATTGCTCTGCTTGATATGCATCATCTCTGCTTTTTGCAATGATCCTTTGAGGTTCTATTATTATTGCTATATTTCTGACGAGAAAACCGAGTGCCAAAAATTTGAAATAGTCTGAGATGGTATAGTTACCATGGAGCAAAGCCAGAAGGCAAATCTAGGTCTCACACATCCTAAGCCGAATCATTTTTTCATCTTCTCTCTCCAGGAGGAATAGACTGCTCCTTGGGGAAGCCTGCTTGTACTAAACTCTTTTATTGATCACTAATATTTACTACCCCTCCTTTTAAGAGGATTAAACTTTCCTGCACTGCTGATGGCAGGCCTGCGCATGTAATTTGTTTTGGACAATTGATGTGAAAGTAACATGTGTGACTTCTGGGCAGCTCAGTTTATCAGCTGACTCATACATCACTATGTTCTTTCTCCCTGACGCAAGACCAGCACTGTTGCAGGTGAAGGCTGCTTAGTCAACTTGGATTCTAGGGTGAAGGTAATGGGAAGCAGTATAGCCAGCCTGTGATGGCTTGAGAAATAAGCTATTGGTGTAAAGTACTGATATTCTGGGGTTGTTACTGCCACATAACTATCTATCCTGAGTGACTTACTGTCTGTGACTGGGAAGAGGGGAAAGAGTGGAGGCCAGAGGTGAAGGCAGTTATAACACAGAGGGTGTACACCTTGTCACCTGGTAGTTGTTCAGTCACTCAGTTGTGTCCAACTCATTCGGTCCCATGGACTGCAGCATGCCAGGCCTCTCTGTCCATCACCAGCTCCTGGAGCTTGCTCAAACTCATGTCTATTGAGTCGGTGATGCCATCCATCCATCTCATCCCTCTGTTGTGCCCTTCTCCTCTTGCCTGCAATCTTTCCCAGCACCAGGGTCTTCTCCAGTAAGTTGGCTCTTTGCATCAGGTGGCCAAAGTACTAGAGCTTCAGCTTCAGCATCAGTCCTTCCAATGAATATTCAGGACTGATTTCCCTTAGGATGGACTGATTGGATCTCCTTGCTGTCCATGGGACTCTCAAGAGTCTTCTCCAACATCACGGTTCAATAGCATCATTTTTCAGTGCTCAGCCTTCTTAATCGTCCAACTCTCACATTCATACATGGCTACTGGAAAAACCATAGCTTTGACTAGATGGGCCTTTGTCGGCAAAGTAATGTCTCTGCTTTCTAATATGCTTTATAGCATCTGTCACCTAATCATTATCAAGTCAACTAGGCAGAATATCATAAGATGAAACTCAGCATCTGAAGAAAAAAAAATCACCAGATTGATAAAATATCCAATAAGAAAAGAATATCACTGAGAATACCCCCAGGATAATTCAAGACTTTTGAAAAATTATTACCCTGATGAGCAGGACAGATACTCTCATCTCATATTAAATATGCTGAGAAAGGGATTTATTCTGAAAAGATATAGTCCCTAAGCAATCTGAGAAACTCAACAGCAAATGCATATTTAATGTCACCATTTTTAAAACCTTGGCAGAGAGGGCACCTGCCTCCCAGACCTTGGAGGCTGGGGATAGGGAGAAAGCACTTCATCATGATTATATATAAAAAAGAAAAAAAAGAAAACCATAACCTGCATACATGTGTGCATGTATGTGTATGAGAGAGAGAAGAGGAGATGAGATTTGGGAGATGTTAACTTGAACATTATATTCCTTCTCCCAGGACATTTTTCCAAAAATGAATACCATTACTAGAAAAGGTCACTAATTACTTTGGTGAAATTCAATTCTCTAGAGACCTCAACAAGTCAAGATTCTCTTCAAATAGAGACCAAGCCACCTCTTTACAGGACTGTGCAAATTCCAGTGTTTTTTATCATCTTTTTGCTGTCCTCTTGGGATTAGTGAAACAGTAATTGTGATCCTAACGGCTTCTGTGTATTGAGCACTTCTCATGCACCAACTCCTTCCTCGGGGTCCCTTCACATTCTCAGCTGGCCCCTGCCAGGTCCTGAGTGGCAGCCCAGAGAGCCCTGCAGAGCTGTGGCCCTGACTGTCGTTTGATGCCGCGCTCTCTCACACTCATTGTACTGTCACTTCTTTTCATCTGCTTGGATTTTCTTTGCAGGCTCAACGCATTTGCCCATATTATTTCCTATGCTTAGAATGTTTTCTCTCACAAACTCTCAACATTCGGAGTTCACTTTCAGTTTTGCTTCACCAAGCATGTCTTTCCTCACCAGTCTGTAATGCAGGTACCACCCCCCCAACCCTGGTACCTTTATTTCAGCCCCCGTTCCTGGATGCTTCACAGTGCTTATCACATTTGTTTATTTGTCCATTTACTTGTATCCTATCTGTCTCCCCAGTGAGAACTTAATTAAGTTCAATGAGTGTATGAGTTATTTCTAACTTTTTAACCACTGAATCCCCAGCTCTACACAGAGCACTTAAAATGTAGGGATATTCAATTATTATTTGTTGTGTAAATAGATTGTTGTTATTTACTCTTTATGGATGAAGAAACTGAGGCTCAGAGAAGTGAGTTGTCCAGGGAGACTTAGCTAATTAGTGGCAAAGAAAGATGCAAACTCAGATCTATCCAGTTCGGAATTGCTTGCTTTGATGATGCACCAAACATTCACTGGTTTCTTCATTCAGCCACTTTTAAATATTTGCTCACTGCCAGACAAAGCTGTTGGGCATTAAGAATATGGTGGTCAGCATAAACAGATAAATGACCAAACAGATAAACAAAGTTCCAGTCTTCCAAGTGATTATATTCTAGGGGGCAGACATTAATCAATGAATCAAAGAAATAAACATTAAAAATACAGCTGTATTAAAAGCTGTGTGAGAGAAGATTATGGTAAGGCAGTTAGAGTTGACCTAGTTTGGGGGAAAGAGGAAAGTAAACTGTCTCCTGAGAAATGACAGCTAAGTAAAGATTTGAAGGAGAAGCAGGTATTTAAGATACAAGAGCAAGCAAGAGCCTTCAGGGTAAAAGGAAGAAAATTGAGTAAAGCCCCATAATGAGAAGCAGCCTGCAGTAAAAGAATTAAAATGAGGCAGTGTTACTGGAACCAAGAAAATGAGGTGAAGTTGGGGAGGTAAGTAGGGGCCAATTACACCCAACCTTGTAAGACTTGTTAAGAATGAAGGCCAGTAGTTCAGAGATTGAGAATTTGTCTGCCAATGTAGGGGACATCAATTTGATCCCTGGTCTGGGAAGAGCCATATCTGGGGAGCAACCAAGCCTGTCAGTTCAGTCGCTCAGGCATCTGACTGTCTGTGACCCCATGGACTGCACACACCAGGCTTCCCTGTCCATCACCAACTCCCGGAGCTTGCTCAGACTCATGTCCATTGGGTCGGTGATGCCATCCAACCTGTACACCATAACTAAGCCTGTACACCATAACTAAGCCTGTACACCACAGCTACTGAGCTCATGCTCTAGGGCCCAAGAGCCGCAACTACCGTCCCCCTCCAGCCCGGAGCCCGCGCTCTGCAGCAAGAGAAGGCACCGCACCAAGAAGCCCGTGACGCCGCAGTGCAGAGCCACCCCCATTTGCCGCAGCCAGAGAAAGCCTTCACGCAGCAAGGAAGACCCAGCACAGCCAAAAATCAATCAATTCATCAATCTTGATAAAAAAAAGATAGAATGAAGGTCATCTTCCGAAGGGTTTTAAGAAGAGAGGGTAACATGATCAGATTTTCTAAAAGAAAAGTTCTTGGAGTTATGTGGGGAAATGAATTGAGAGGAGGCAAGGAATTACAGGTGGGGCTGCTGGCTCCCCAGGGTGGTGGACGCTGGCAGTTTGAACAGGGAATGGGTCTCTCTCTCTGTTTTTCCATCAAAACTGGCAAGCTGCTTCGCTGCCTTTTGTACTTTAGCTGTATAAATAGATAGCCGCTGCTGCCACCATCATCGAGACTCAGTACACAGGAACGTTAGGTAGCAGGGGCTTCATGTATTACAGAATGTGACCCTTACACTGCAAATGGAAAGAGTTCTAATCTCTACCACATAGCAACTAAAGTACTGGTTCTCAGATTGTGGCCCAGGAATCCCTGGAGTCTCTATGATATCATTGTTGTGTATCAGAGGGGAACCACAAGATCAAAAAGATTTTCCTAATAATATTGAAACATTGTCTTTTTGCTCTCTTCTTTCACAAGTATAAAAAGGAGTTTTTCAGAGGTAGTATGCTTTATTGCAGCAAATCGAATGAAGGCGCAGGAAAGAAAATTTAATTGGTTTCTATTAATCTAGGCTTGAAAGAGTTATGCAAAACTAAAAAAATGCTACTTTTCATAATAACTATAATTACTTTTTTGTTTTGGAACATGCATTCTTCATAAATAAATCACTTATGCTGACATAGAATGAGTTTGTTATTATTATAAGTGAATTTGTAAATATGTTAAAAATTTCCAGCTTTAACTTTTAATATCTTAATTATAGACTGATATGTCACACAAATGAAAGTTTGCAGAGGGGTCCTCAATAATTTTTAAGACTATAAGAGTGTCCTGAGGCCAGAAGATTGAAAACTGTAGATATGAAAAATTACTACATTGACATGAGAGAGTTTGTATAATATTTAACATGATGGAGGAACTTTATTAACAGCTAGGAGTGGTTAATATTTAATCTTCTACCACTAAGAGGTAGTGAAGGGTATTTGATTCAACCAAGACCTGTTTCTTGCCAGAGTGAATTTTTGCTGAAGCAAATAATATATGCTAGTGACCAAATAAGTATATTTCTTTGTATTCTGTCTTACTGCCCCAAAGATGTGTTGGAGATTTTGAATGCACTTTTGGTGCATGAAATTGTACACCATGGTAGTGCCTAAATTCATAACATATATAAAATGTTCTCAAGACATATTTCTTGAATGAATAATAAAGCCTCATGAACACTATGAAAGATGTGGTTTAGATATTGGGTTAGTCTGAGGGAGTATATGAAGCATAATGTTAAGAGACTTTTTAAATTTACCAAAGTGACATCCAATCCTCCTGTCTCTTCATAGTGTAAATAAGAACTGATTCCGACAAAACTCAGTCTTCCAAAACAAAATATATATGTTATTTCTAATACTTACAGTCAAGGGGAAGGGTTTTCTTGACTTTAATTCCTTGGTAGTTTTTACAGAAAAATAAAACAATATTCATACTTTTACACAAATGTATATGCAAACATACCCTCTTCAGAATTATTTTTCTCCTCTGGGCTTCTGAAATTATTGAGATACTGTTATATTTGATTTTAACTCACAGTTTAGGGGTTAACTAGGATTTCTTGACAGGAGTTTCCATATATTTTAAGCCAAAGAGGAATTATTTTGAATGACAATTAATGGTAGGCGTATGAGGGGAACTGATGTTTAAAGACCAAAGAAAAGTTCTCTGAAGTTCAGAAGCAACATCACAGTATTAAGATAAAATGCTAACATATTCTTAAAGGAATTGTTTGTTATAATTCATCATGTATCCTTATATTTGTTGTTTCAGTCGCTAAGTTGTGTTTGACTCTTTTCGACCCCATGGACTGTAGCCTGCCAGGCTCCTCTGTCCATGGGATTTCCCAGGCAAGAGTACTGGAGTGGGGGTGCCATTTCCTCCTCCAGGGGATCGTCCCCACCCAGGGATGGAAGTCGCGTCTCCTGCACTGGAGGCAGATTCTTCTTTACCAGTGAGCCACCTGGGAAGCCTGTATCCTTGCATAGCCTCCATGAAGGTCTGATGTTTTCATATATTATCTTCATGCCTCTCTTTACACTCTTCCCTCCTGCCACTAAGCTTCCTCACTCACTAGCATAACCTGCTGTTATATTATCTATGCTGGGAAGGCATCTTTATTTTTAATTCTCCAGTTTCTTCCAGGTAGAATTGACCACTTGTTCCTTGGGATTTCTGCTGTTCCCTGTCAAGGACTTGTTTATGTGTTCCTTGCTTCCATTATTCTTTTATTCTGTTACACGTGTATGCATTACAACATAATGTCTTAAGCAACTCTCAGTATGTTGATTTTAATGCTACCTTTTCTCCTTCCACTGGAAAAATTGCATCAGAATATAAATTGGTGTAAGCAATGAAATTTTAGGTCTAAGCTGTATCTCCAGTACTGAAACACTAACAAGAACTTAATAGGTGGTCTGTTATGGCTTATTAAATGCATGGATGCATGGGTGCATCCGATGTTTGCTGGAATCCTGGCTCTGTTATTAATACTTAGTTGCTATATGGCGACTCTGAGTTCATCTTAAGGTGAAGTTTACCTCTCTGTATTTCAGTTTCTACACCATAACATGGATGGAATATCTTTCTTCCTATCTACCTTTCTAGACTGTTTTCAAATTTAACATCCCTGAAGGCCCTTTTTAAATACTAGGCTACAATGTGCTTGTAAGACTTTTTTTTTTTTTTGAAGGTGTCCTTTCTCCTTATTTTCATATAAACAGTGAATAACCAAGTGTTTCTCTTGGAAGAATTGATCACTGCTTCACCAACTTTTTACCCTAAGGACTCTGTTGAGAGAACTGAGTCTCGGAGCTACCTGAGGGCATATGGAAAGAGCTACATTATCCAGAAACTTTTTTATAATAAAAGAGCTTTATCTGTAATATAATGTAGTTATTCTTTCTCCAAAGAAGTCAGTGCCTGAGATTAAACATCTTCTGCTGCTGAGTCAGTGGCCAAGAGAGAGTTTATTGAGTCCCCATCGGCCTTGTACTAGAGGACCAGGGCATGATTGAAGGGGGTGATTTCCATAAACTGCTTCAAGGAAAGTTTTAGGACACAGACTGGTAAGAGATATTCTAGGATTCTTTCTTCTTTTCTTTTGTAATTGTGATTAAAACAAACAGGAACAGACCCTGGGCACAGCTTCTGTAAGTAAGGAACACTCAAGCCTGATAATAACTTGAAATGTACATAGTGCCATCCAATAAGAGAAATGCTAGGGGCAAATAGGGGGAAATCACATCTAGTGTTGTTTTATGGGAAGCAGGTTCCTCTCTCCTTCCTTCCTTTTCTCTCATTTCCTTGAAATTACCAGGCTTTGTAAGTTCCTGATTAACTAGCACTTCATAAGCTTTCTCATTACCCATGAACATATACATGACACAAATTGAGTTCACTTGCTCCTTCTTGCTGGAATTAATCATTTCTTATTCTTTGTGCCACATGGTCAAATTGTGTTTTTCCTGTATTTATCCTATGCATTTGTGTTTTTTTTTTTTCACCTTTTCTGAGACATTTCTTGCATAGATTCTCTCTCATACTTCCTTGTATAACCATTTCAATGGCTTTGTTGGGAGTGCTTTCCCTTGAGATGTATCTTGAGTTTATAATTTCAGGAAATGATGCAGTCAGTCCTCGATCAAGCAGATTAATGCACACAGAATGGATGGGGTGGTTACCAAGATCCTAAAGGCACGGTATGTTTGTTAGAAATCACAGTTGTAAGAGATGGAGACACAGTTGAAACTGCATTAGGCATTAAAGGGGATTTATTGGCTCACATATCTAGAAAGTCTATTGGCACGTAAGCTTCAGCCAAGACTGGATCCAAGGACTTAAATGATATTATCAGGGCACTTTCTTTCCCTCCATCTTTTATATACGCTCTCTCACAAATAGGTAAGATAGCTCCAGATGCATCAGACTCACATCTTAGTAGTTTAGTAACTCACTGGAAAAGGACTGTCTTTCTTAGTAAATACTGCAGAGAACTCTAATAGAGACTGTTTTGTATAGATTGGAGATATATATATATATATATATATATACACACACACACACACACACACACACACACACACACACACACACACACGTACTTGTGAGTGCTCAGTCTTTCAGTCGTATCTGACTCTTTGTGACACCACGGGCTGTAGCCTGCCAGGCTCTTCTGTCCATGGAATTTTCCAGGCAAGAATACTGGAGTGGGTTGCCATTTCCTACTCCAAGGGATTTTCCTGACCCAGCGATCAAACCCACGTCTCTAGAGTCTCCTGCCTTGGCAGGAGGATTATTTACCCTTGTGCCACCTTGGAAATTATATCTATCTATACATACATATAAGCCTATTAAGAATATGGGATATTCTAATTGACCAAGTCTGGAGTTTGTGCTCACTCCTATGGAGTTCATCTACTCAAATATTAGAGAATGAATCCCCACTGGAGAACAAAAAACAGGATGAATGCAGAATCAGTTAAAAATAACAGGTGTCCTTAACATATGATCAAAGCAAAATATGGTGTAAACATATGTGGTAATTATACCCAATATTTAAAAACACATTTATAGGTCTTTAGTTAGACATATTCCAGAAAATGTCATAGTGTCAGAAAAAAATAATTTAGGAATACAGAACATCAAAGGAATTCATTGTGAAAAGTATGGCAAAGGAGTATATCTGTAAAATATCTTTTCCTGAGTTAGGTGAGATTACATTTCCGTATTTGAGAATGGGATGTGAAGAGGGCAGAAATTCAGTCCCTGTTAACGCTATCACTCTCCCACTCACATCTCTTTTCTTGATGTTGTCACCTTGGCGGTCCTCGCTCCCTGGCACTATTAGCTCCAGTTACATGATTTTTTCCATTCTTATCCTTCTAAAAAGACCATTAGCAGAGGAAATGACTGATCTAGGATGGTCTGGCTGAGTTAACTTTCTTGTACTCTATGTGTCTGCCATTCTCCAGCAAGCCTGCTTAGGCAGAGATGTAAGAGAGAGGGTGGAACGGTGTGATGCCTCTTAAAGTCAGAACTGCCACATCCTCACTTTGTTGTTCAGCTGCTAAGTCATGTCTAACTCTTGCAACCTCCTGGACTATAGCCCCCGAGATTCCTCTGTCCATGGGATTTCATGTCTTATTGTCCAAAGCAAGCCACAAGCCCAACCCATATATTTAAGAGGCAAAGAAAGAGAATCAAATTTATTATGGGAAGAAGTTCAAGGTCTTATTGAGATGGCCATGGTACAAAGAGGGATGGAAATAGCTACAAGTTCCCTCAAATGATTGCATTCCCCATGCAGTTTCTTCATGATAATTTCTGCTAATAAACTAGTTTTTCTTTTGTAATTAAAAATGTATTATTAGAGGAATTCTGGTTTCAGGTTCTTCATATAAGTTGCCCCATCTGTCCTAATAAGGAGTTAAAAGCAGAACAGTTTTAAAAATCAGTTCCTCCCCTTCGATCCATAAAAGAGAGAAAGACACAGGGAGCTGGTTGCTTCTGAGATTGGAAGGATGAACAAATGCAGGGAACTGCACCTTAACAGAATACAGACTCACAAGCAGAAATTGCCACAGCAATCACTATAGGATCTAGTGTTGGGATAGGAAAACCAGAACTATGATTGACAATTTGCCAGAGGCACGGTGTGAACAACTATTGGAGTTAAAAACTCTAGGGGGACACAATCATAAGTGGCCCCCCAGAATATTGCATAATTTGCCTCTAGTAGCTGAACCAGGGGAGAAGGCGATGGCATCCCACTCCAGTACTCTTGCCTGGAAAATCCCATGGATGGAGGAGCCTGGTAGGCTGCAGTCCATGGGGTCCCTAGGAGTCGGACACTACTGAGTGACTTTCACTTTCATTTTCATGCACTGGAGAAGGAAATGGCAACCCACTCCAGTATTCTTGCCTGGAGAATCCCAGGTATGGAGGAGCCTGGTGGGCTACCGTCTATGGCGTTGCACGGAGTCGGACACGACTGAAGCAACTTAGCAGCAGCAGCTGAACCAGAGTCCCACATGAAATATCTGATAAAATCCAGTTATGCTTCCAGTGGTAGGAAGGGAAAGGAGTCATTTTGTAATAGGCTAGAGCATGTCTTAATACAGCCTGTCTCCATGGAAACTAGTTAGCCAGAGCCTAAACTGCCTAGGTATTATCAGAGCCTAATTGACTATGGGAAGGAACATATCCAACTCCAGCCTGCTCTAACTATCCTTTACCACTTAAGGGGGCGGGCAGGGAAAAAAAACAAACAAACAAACACTTAGAAATGCATGTGAAGTTCACAGTCCTGGGGCATAAATCCACTGAAAACTGAAATCTAATTGTAGGACATAGAACACTTCCCCTAATCCCAAATCTTATTACCACATTACTAACTGCATATTTACAATCATTCCATTTACTTAAGGAGCTCCCTAGTAGCTCAGATGGTAAAGAATCTGCCTGCAACATAGGAGACCCCGGTTCAATCCTTGGATGGGGAAGGTCCCCTGGAGAATGCAATGGCTACCCACTCTAGTAATCTTACCTGGAGAATTCCATGGACAGAGGAGCCTGGTGGGCTACAGTCCACAGGGTTGCAAAAGTTGGATGCCTTTTACTCAATACATCATGTCTGACTATCAGGAAAAAAAATTACAGGACATACCAAATCAAAAAACACCTACATAGTTTGAAAAGACAGAGCAAGCATCAGAGAGAAACAGACAAGGCAGGGATGCTGGACTTTGGAATTATCAGACAGGGAATTTAAAATAAATCTAATTAATATGCTAAGAGCTCTAACGCATAATATAAGTGAAGTGAAGTCACTCAGTCGTGTCCGACTCTTTGTGAACCTATGGACTGTAGCCTACGAGACTCCTCTGTCCATGAGATTTTCCAGGCAAGGGTACTGGAGTGGGTTGCCATTTCCTTCTCCAGGGCATCTTCCCAACCCAGGGATCAAACCCAGGCCTCCCGCATTGTAGTCAGACGCTTTACCATCTGAGCCACCAGGGAAGTTAGATGGATGATATAGTTAGTGTGCAAAAACAGATGGGCATGAAGCATTCACCAGAACTGACCACATTTGGAACCATAGCATGCATCTTAACAAATTTAAATGAAAAGAAATTACATAATGTCTGCTTTCAGGCCACAGTAGAATTAAACTTGAAATTAATAACACGAAGCTAACTGGAAAATCCCAGTACACGTGGAAATTAAACAATATGCTTTCAGATAACACATGGGACAAACATGAAATCTCAAGAGAAATTTATAAATATTTTGAATGAAATAAAAACATACCTTATCAAAACTTGTGGGATGCAGCAAACATAGAGCCTAGAGGGTAAATTATAGCATTGAATGCAGTTATTAGAAAAGAAGAAAGATCTAAAATCAGTACTCTAAATTTTCACCTTGGGAAACAAGAAACAGAACAAATTAAATCTAAAGTGAGCAGGAGGTACATAACTGTAAGAGTCAGGGGAAAATAATAAAATTGAAAATAGGAAATCGATAAAATCAGTGAGCCCAAAAGCTAGTTCATTATAAAGATGAACAAAGTTGATATACTTCTTTCTATTTATCTAGAAAAAAAGAAATAGAACACAAATTACTAATACCAGAACAGAAAGAGGAGGCATTATTATAGATCCTATGAACTTTAAAAGATCTTAAAGGAATAGTATAATATCTGTGTCCACAGATTCAATAACCTAGAGGAAAGGGACCAATGCCTTGGAAGACACAAGGCTTCAAAACTCACACAAGACGATATAGAGAATCTGACTAGACCTGAATCCATGGAAGAAATTGAATCGATAATCAATGACCTTCCAAAACAGAGGTCACCAGGCCTGAAAACGTTCACCGGTAAATTTTGCCAAACACTTAAGGAAGAAATTATATCAGTTCTCTACCATCTGTTTCAGAAGCTAGCTGCAGAAAAAATATTTTCTAATTCATTCTATGAGGTCAGTGTTACCTTAAAATCAAAATCAGACAAAAACATTATGAAAACGTGTGTGTGCATGCATGCTAAGTTGCTTCAGTTCAGTTCAGTTCAGTCACTCAGTCGTGTCCAACTCTTTGCGACCCCATGAATCGCAGCACGCCAGGCCTCCCTATCCATCACCAACTCCTGGAGTTCACTCAGACTCACGTCCATCGAGTCAGTGATGCCATCCAACCATCTCATCCTCTGTCGTCCCCTTCTCCTCTTGCCCCCAATCCCTCCCAGCATCAGAGTCTTTTCCAATGAGTCAACTCTTCTCATGAGGTGTTTCAGCTTCAGCATCATTCCTTCCAAAGAAATCCCAGGGCTGATCTCCTTCAGAATGGACTGGTTGGATCTCCTTGCAGTCCAAGGGACTCTCAGGAGTCTTCTCCAATACCACAGTTCAAAAGCATCAATTCTTCGGTGCTCAGCTTTCTTCACAGTCCAACTCTCACATCCATACATGACCACTGGAAAACCATAGCCTTGACTAGATGGACCTTTGTTGGCAAAGTAATGTCTCTGCTTTTCAATATGCTATCTAGGTTGGTCATAACTTTTCTTCCAAGTTGCTTCAGTTGTGTTCAACTCTGTGCAATCCCATGGACCATAGCCCACCAAGCTCCTCTGTCCATGGGATTCTCCAGGCAAGAATACTGGAGTGGGGTGCCATGCCCTTCACTAGGGGATCTTCCCAACAAAGAGATTGAATCTGTGTCTCTTAAGTCTCCTATACTAGCAGGCAAGCTCTTTAAAACTGGAGCCACCTAGAAAGCCCACAAAAATGTATACTACAGACCAATTTCTCTCATGAACATGGATGCAAGAATCCTCAACAAAATATTAGGAAAATGAATCCAACAGTATACAAAAAGAACTGTATATCACAACCTAGTGTGATTTATCCTAGGAATGCAAGACTTGTTCAACACTTGAAAATCAATTAATTACATCAATAGGATAAAAAGAAATTACCAGATTGTATCAATAGTGGTAGAAAAAGCGTTTGGCAAAAATTCAATACCCCTTGGTATTGAAAAAAAAGCTATCGTCTAACTACAAATAGAGGGAGCTTTCTTAAATTGATACAGAATATTTACAAGGATAAGCTGTTGGTATCTTTCTATTTTTTAGCTAACTTTTTAAATTGTGAGATAATTGTAGATTCACATGCAGTCATAAGTAATGATATTGAAAAATCCCATATACTTTTTACTGAGATCTCACCAGTGATAATATATCTTGCAGCATCATAGCCAGGATACTGATATTGATGGTCAAGATCCAAAATACTTCCAACACTGCAAAGATCCTTACTATTTTCCTTTTATAGCTACATCTGTTTTCCCCCATCCCCATCTATTCTTTAATCCCCAGCAACCACTGATCTGTTTGCATCTCTATAATGTTTACATTTCAAGAATTTTATATAAATGGAATTACATAGTATGTAGCCTTTGGGATTGGATTTTTCACTCAGTAGAATACTATCGACATTTATCCAGGTTGCTGTACGTATCGAGAATTTCTTCATTTTTGCTGCTGAACAATATTCCATGGAATGAATTTATCACTGTTTGCTTAAGCACTCACCCACTGAAGGATGCCTGGGTTGTTTTTAGATCTGGGCTATTACAGATAAAGCTATTACAAACATTCTTGTACAGGTTTTCATCTGAACATAAATGTTCATTTTCTGGGATAAATGTTCAGGGGGTGCAGTTGCTGGGCATTATGGTAGTTACATGTTTAGTTCTTGAGGAATAAAGAAATCTTGATTTTTTAAACATAAAAAGAGAGAGGAAAAAGTTTTAAGAATTAGATGGTGATTATTTTTATGTTGATGGAAAATTTTTTGACTTTTTGTGCCAATTACGATATATTGTTTATAGACAAGACACAATATGTTTAATTTTTATTAGTAACATTTGCTATCACTTGAGTGTCGACAGTCAACAAAACAATAAATTAAGCTCTGATTCATAGCATGTACCAATTTCCATGGTGTGACTACACCTGCTGTGGTCTATTTCAGGCTATCAGTGGTTTGTCACTGAAAGGGAAGTTGAGAAGAGATACTCAGGAGCAAGCATTATTTAGTATTTCCACCAAACAACTACCACAGACATAACCTCTAGTTTATATAAGTTGATTTTTAATAATGGCTGTGCTTGACAAACCAGCTTGCAAATTTCCCCTAAATTTAGCAGTCAGCTTTCAAGTGCTGATATAAGTTGGCTTCAACTACTTAATGTTTCTCTCTTCTTGAACCTCCCTATTTTCCCCCAACATTTTCTGTGTGTTCTAGTCCAGTTACCTAAATACACTATACTTAATTATTCTACCAGCTTAACTCTTAAAGAGTCTAGTTATTTTCCCCAGGCAATAATTTTACTGGGAACTCTTCCTTTAAAAATAGTATAATGTTTGTTTGTTTGTTTTCTTGATAATATGGCTAATAAATATCCACTCTAGAAAATTTGGAAATATGAAGAGGAACATAAAAATCACCACTAATTTTATCAGTTCTCTGTAATTTCTAAAGTATATTGGGATTTTATTTTATGCCTAGTCTTAGCCACAGAGAGCTAAATAATAACTTTGATTTTAAATCATTTCTCCTTTAGCCCCAAACACTTATTTTCCCCATATTTATTCCAACAGTCCTGAGGTTAATTTTGCAGCAGCAACTTGCCTATCTCTAGTGTTGGAGTTCTGTTCTCCATTTTACCAGTCTCCTATGTGAGTGGGGAGTTTCCTTGGTGCCTCAGATGGTAAAGAATCCACCTGCAATACAGGAGACCCAGGTTCAATCCCTGGGTAGGGAAATCCCCTGGAAGAGGGCAAGGCTACCCACTCCAAAATTCTTGCCTGGAGAATCCCCATGGACAGAGGAGCCTGGCAGGCTATAGTCCATGGTTCGCAAAGAGTTGGACACAACTGATTTTCACTTTGTGATTGGGAATGGTGAAGTGACCAACATCAGGCCAGTGAATCACATGGGTAGGGATGGAGATGTTATTCTGGGAAAGCTTTTAATTTTCCTGATGAAAGCTAGCTGATATGTAGCATAAATGTAATTTCTCCATTTTCCTGTCTTAAACATGTGTCTGGAGCTACTCCAGGCACCTAGAATAGATGGGGTGGCAGACACCAAGACCGGATTTCAGAAATGCCAACCTTGACAACTCTGAGCTACTGAAAGGAAGCCAGAAGCTTCTTACCTTCCAGATTTCTTTTTAAGAGAGGAGAAAAGACTTGTATGCTTAATCCACTCTTAATAAGGCATTCCTCCCCAATATGCCTCTCTGTCTTGTTGCTTGCTTGCCCTTTTACAGCCGAAACCCCAGTCAAGCTGAGTTATGCCCTTTGATGCTTCCAAGCTTTGCTCAGTGACCCCTCTTGACTGTGTGCTTTTTCTCCTTGATTACCCGGCTTTCAGAATAAGATAAGGCAGCATTTCCCACATAACTGTTTAGACTCTTCCTTGATGCCCTGTCCCTGTAGGTTTGAAAAGTTCTCTTTTGGTCTTTATTGTGCCTTGTATATTCCTCTACCGCATGGTTTATTGCACCCACATTTGTCAATATCTGCATCTCTTCAAATTTCCCTTGGCACAGAGTTTCTCAGCCTTTTTGAAAATTATTGCCCTTCTAAGAATTCTTTCTGGACAGATTCCTCCCAGCTGTCCCCTTTCTCCCCCATGAAGTTGTAATGCCAACAGTATAGTCCATGTTTATTTGTTTATTGAATGCACTGTGCTTTATACATAAAGTAGAACAAGATTTTTCCACTGCCAGAAGAACTGATTTTTATCCCTTTGGGAAAATAACGTTCCTGTTGAGAGTACATGCTGTAGCACAAAACCTAATTCTCTTATGCATTTTGTACACATTTGTTGAATTGCTTACAGGGGAGAAGCCTAGCAGGCTATAGTCCATGGGGGTCACAAAGAGACACAGCTTAGCAACTGAACAGCAATAAAATTTTCAGAGGCACTGGTATAGAACAATACAAATGAAGATTATTTCAGTTGGGTTGTGTTAAAGGCTGAATTGTATTCCCCCTACCCCATGATTCATATGTTAAAGTCCTAACCCCCAGTACTTCAGAATATGATAATTTGGAGATAGGGCCTTTAAAGATATTATTAAGGTAAAACAAAGCTAGGTGAATGGACCCTAATCGTATCTGACTCAGAGGAAGAAGAGATTAGGACTCAGACACACACAGAGGAAAAGACCCAGTGAAGACACAGGGAGAAGGCAGTCATCTATAAGTCAAGAAAAAAGGCCTTCGGAAAAGAAATCAACCCTGCCAACATCTTGTTCTTGGCCTTCTGGCTTTTAGGATTGTGAAAAGCAAAACAGTGTTGCTTAAGCCACTCAGTCTGTGACACTTGGTTATGGCGGCCCTGGTGGACTAAGCCGGCTGAGGATCCAGAGAGGGAGGCCTCTTGCTCTCTGACAGCAGAATTGCTTTTCCTTAGTGCCTGTGTAATGAAGGGACGTTCACAGTGGCTCAGAGAAGCTCTTAGCTAAGGAAGGTTCTTGTACTGGGACGTGTTCTCAGTTTTGGCTCTAAGGTACTCTCATTGCAAAGATAAACTGACATTTGCGACCTTTTCTGAGGTGAATTTTTATGGTAAATTTTGACACCTCAATCCACTTAAATTGGGTCCCTTAAATGCTACCAGAGTGGAGATTGTTTTCGGTCAGCTTTTCTTTTACAGCCCCCCCAAGGGTCGAACCCGGTGCTTTGGAGAGTAGGTACAACAACCAGGTTTAAGGGCAAGGCCAATAATCCAATGGCTGAAAGGGATGAAAGGATTCTCTTTTCCTTAAAACCCAGAGCAGAGACAGAACACGCAACATCTTCCAAAATGCTGGAAATTGTCCTTTACGGAAGTTATGTGTGTTTAATTGAAATCTGCCTTCATAAGGTTTGTTTTTTGAATGTAGGTTTTCTCCAGAGAGTGTCTCTGGTGGTTAAAGGCCTTTGGCATAAGACAGGCCTTGGTTTATTACCTCGTTTGGCACTAGTCGGTTCTGTGAACAGTTAAGAAGTTGTTTAAACTTTATATTCTTTTTTATGATTTCTAAAATTGTGATCCTGTTAAGACACATCTTACAGAATTTTGTAAGGACTAATTATGTTAATGCTCACCAAGCATCCAGCCTGATACTAGGTTCATATGAAGGGCTCTGTGGTGCTGGTGTGCTGGGCTAATATTAAACGGTAATTAACAAAAGTAGCATGAAATATCAGAGATCATTTTGATTGTAGAAGTGAAAGAAAGTGACTTTTTAACTTAGCAAGCACTGTACAAGAATCACTTCATGGGAAATAGATGGGGAAATGGTGGAAACAGTGTCAGACTTTATTTTGGGGGCTCCAAAATGACTGCAGATGGTGACTGCAGCCATGAAATTAAAAGACACTTACTCCTTGGAAGGAAAGTTATGACCAACCTAGAGAGCATATTGAAAAGCAGAGACATTACTTTGCCAACAAAGTCCGTCTAGTCAAGGCTATGATTTTTCTAGTGGCCATGTATGGGTGTGAGAGTTGGAGTGTGAAGAAAGCTGAGCATCGAAGAATTGATGCTTTTGAACTGTGGTGTTGGAGAAGACTCTTGAGAGTCCCTTGGACTGCAAGGAGATCCAACCAGTCCATTCTAAAGGAGATCAGCCCTGGGTGTTCTTTGGAAGGAATGATGCTAAAGCTGAAACTCCAGTACTTTGACCACCTCATGCGAAATGTTGACTCATTGGAAAAGATTCTGATGCTGGGAGGGATTGGAGGCAGGAGGAAAAGGGGACAACAGAGGATGAGATGGCTGGATGGCATCATCGACTCAATGGACATGAGTTTGAGTGAACTCTGGGAGTTGGTGATGGACAGGGAGGCCTGGCGTGCTGCGATTCATGGGGTTGCAAAGAGTCAGACACAACTGAACGACTGAACTGTGGAGGGATGCACAGAAAAGGCATGTATTTATGGCCAGCAGTATGTCAAACTCTCCTAAAAAGACAGTCAGCTCTTATTTTGTCAAGGACAGAACCAAATGATGCCAAAATAGACCCATGCTTGACATAGCTTTGGTTGGTCTGGATTTGTTTGTTCTCTTTACTAGCAGCTGATTATGTTTTTCCTTAAAACAAGTTTCTTAATTTTGTTCCCTGTTATTCAGAAGGGATTCCCTCTGGGCTCTCTGACCTGCCTTACTGCCCACTTGAGTCTCTGGCGGTAGAGTCTGGTGACGAACGTTTCAGCCTTCCATTCAGCCACTTTTCAGGACTGGAGTGACTTCTTGCATGCTTGTCAGCCATGTTCTGTTCTTTAAAGCTCACAGGGAAATTCAACTTAGTTTCATTGCTTTTTGGTCTTGAATAATATATCAAAGTAAGATACGAAATTAACTCTCATAACTGTATTTTAAGTAACCAAAATTTTGCAGGCTATATAAAAGATTATTTAATTGGACAGATTTGTCTAATATTTTTCATTGTCATTAGTATTTTATGTCAACTATTTCACAGTAAGTTTTTTATGTATTAATTTTATGTAACAATTTTGAAGAAATAGATCATATGACATGCTATGAGTATATGAAGAGATACATTTGTGTTTCTTAAATATTATGAAGGTATATATTTGTGTATATGTGTATATAAATATATTCTTGCATATATGTCTACACATGTACTTAGTGTACAATGTCGATTTAAAAACCAGTCACAACCTGAAAGTTGAGAGTTATGTTTTGTTTGGGGAATATTTAGGACTTCAAAACTGGGAGACAGCATCTCAAGTGACCCTGAGATAACTGCTCTGAGGAGGTCAGGGGAGGAGTCAGGTTATATAGAATTTTGCAACAAAGGGCATGTAGTCTGAACATCAAAAGGATTTAGAATTCAAGAAAAGCAGGCATCCTAAGTTAAGGGATTTAGTGCTTTTCTATGTGTGGGGAATTTTATGTATCTATTTCTATTGCACATTTCTGTGTATGGGAATTCTATGTGTCTATTTCTATTGCACATTTCTGTGTATGAGAATTCTATGTGTCTATTTCTATTGCACATTTCTGTGTATGGGAATTCTATGTGTGTATTTCTATTGCACATTCCTGTGTATGGGAATTCTATCTGTGTATTTCTATTTCACATTCCTGTGTATGGGAATTCTATGTGTGTATTTCTATTGCACATTTCTGTGTATGGGAATTCTATGTGTGTATTTCTATTGCACATTTCTGTGTATGGGAATTCTATGTGTCTATTTCTATTGCACATTTCTGTGTATGGGAATTCTATGTGTGTATTTCTATTGCACATTTCTGTGTATGGGAATTCTATGTGTGTATTTCTATTGCACATTCCTGTGTATGGGAATTCTATGTGTGTATTTCTATTGCACATTCCTGTGTATGGGAATTCTATGTGTGTATTTCTATTGCACATTCCTGTGTATGGGAATTCTATGTGTGTATTTCTATTGCACATTTCTGTGTATGGGAATTCTATGTGTGTATTTCATTGCACATTTCTGTGTATGGGAATTCTATGTGTGTATTTCTATTGCACATTTCTGTGTATGGGAATTCTATGTGTGTATTTCTATTGCACATTTCTGTGTATGGGAATTCTATGTGTGTATTTCTATTGCACATTTCTGTGTATGGGAATTCTATGTGTGTATTTCTATTGCACATTTCTGTGTATGGGAATTCTATGTGTGTATTTCTATTGCACATTTCTGTGTATGGGAATTCTATGTGTGTATTTCTATTGCACATTTCTGTGTATGGGAATTCTATGTGTGTATTTCTATTGCACATTCCTGTGTATGGGAATTCTATGTGTCTATTTCTATTTCACATTCCTGTGTATGGGAATTCTATGTGTGTATTTCTATTGCACATTCCTGTGTATGGGAATTCTATGTGTGTATTTCTATTGCACATTTCTGTGTATGGGAATTCTATGTGTGTATTTCTATTGCACATTTCTGTGTATGGGAATTCTATGTGTGTATTTCTATTGCACATTCCTGTGTATGGGAATTCTATCTGTGTATTTCTATTTCACATTCCTGTGTATGGGAATTCTATCTGTGTATTTCTATTGCACATTTCTGTGTATGGGAATTCTATGTGTGTATTTCTATTGCACATTTCTGTGTATGGGAATTCTATGTGTGTATTTCTATTGCACATTTCTGTGTATGGGAATTCTATGTGTGTATTTCTATTGCACATTTCTGTGTATGGGAATTCTATGTGTGTATTTCTATTGCACATTTCTGTGTATGGGAATTCTATGTGTGTATTTCTATTGCACATTTCTGTGTATGGGAATTCTATGTGTGTATTTCTATTGCACTTTTCTGTGTATGGGAATTCTATGTGTGTATTTCTATTGCACATTTCTGTGTATGGGAAATCCATGTATCTGTTTTGTATGTGGGCTTCTCTGATGGCTCAGCAGGTAAAGAATCCACCTGTAATGCAGGAGACACAAGAGAAGTGGGTTTGATCCTTGGGTTGGGAAGATACTCTGGAGAAGGAAATAACAGCCTGCTCCAGTATTCTTGCCTGGAAAACCCCATGAATGGAGTCTGAAGGGCTACAGTCCAAAGTGTCATAATGAGTTGGAAACAGCTAAGCACACAGGCACAGCATATTTAGGAAGATGCAAGAGTCTGGGCTCACTGAAATCATTCCTTTCATAGACCCCAGCTATCTGGGGCCTGTGGGCTGTGTTTTTCACATCCTGAGTTCCTTGGGGCTCACCATGGGGAGTGGCTGCAGCCTGATGGTTGCCATTGCTCAGGTAATCTTCTTCATCCTGAGTGCCCTTGGGGCTCAGGAATTCACAGGTGGGATAGCTGACTGTGAAATCCTTCTTTACTAATATGGCACGAAATATTCCATTTCTTGCAAGTACACAAAAAGTACTCAATGTGTCTTTACTAAACAAGGTATCAATTGAAGTGCGTAACACTGCTTTGTGGTTCGCTGCTAATTGGTGCAGAATGGAAATAAATCTACTAAGAAAAGTGTGATATTAAAAAGTAGAGAGACAGATGAGCCAGAGTGGAAACAATAGTGAGTTTGAAGTCATTAGCGCTTGGGGGTTTAATGCTGGATTAAAAAATAAGTCTGGAATTGAAAAATAAGTTTAGTATGTTTTTCAGGAATCATTTGAACATTCAATGTGAAAATAAAAGGTGGGAGATTATTCACATATGATCTATTGCCTGTCATTGCTGATAAAAAGCTTGTTAAATATGGGATGATATGATACTTCAGAGGGACACTGAAGCAGGAAGTAGAAGAAAGTCACTCCCAAATAGCTACTGTGTGTATGTGTGTGTGTGTGTCTGTGTGTGTGTGTGTACACTGTGGAAAATTCTGAAAGAGATGGGAATACCAGACCACCTGATCTGCCTCTTGAGAAACCTGTATGCAGGTCAGAAAGCAATAGTTAGAGTTAGAACTGGACATGGAACAACAGACTGGTTCCCAATAGGAAAAGGAGTACATCAAGGCTGTATATTGTCACCCTGCTTATTTAACTTCTATGCAGAGTACATCATGAGAAATGCTGGGCTGAAAGAAGCACAGGCTGGAATCAAGGTTGCCAGGAGAAATATCAATAACCTCAGATATGCAGATGACACCACCCTGATGGCAGAAAGTGAAGCCTCTTGATGAAAGTGAAATAGGAGGGTGAAAAAAGTTGGCTTAAAGCTCAACATTCAGAAAACTAAGATCATGGCATCCGGTCCCATCACTTCATGGGAAATAGATGGCGAAACAGTGGAAACAGTGCCAGACTTTATTTTTTTGTGCTCCAAAATCACTGCAGATGGTGATTGCAGCCATGAAATTAAAAGACGCTTACTCTTAGAAGGAAAGTTATAACCAACCTAGATAGCATATTCAAAAACAGAGACATTACTTTGCCAACAAAGGTCCGTCTAGTCAAGGCTATGGTTTTCCCAGTGGTCATGTATGGATGTGAGAGTTGGACTGTGAAGAAAGCTGAGCGCTGAAGAATTGATGCTTTTGAACTGTGGTGTTGGAGAAGACTCTTGAGAGTCCCTTGGACTGCAACCAGTGCATCCTGAAGGAGACCAGTCCTGGGTGTTCATTGGAAGGACTGATGCTGAAGCTGAAACTCTAATACTTTGGCCACCTCATGCAAAGAGTTGATTCACTGGAAATGACCCTGATGCTGGGAGGGATTAGGGGCAGCAGAAGAGGATGACAGAGGATGAGATGGCTGGATGGCATCACTGACTTGATGGACATGAGTCTGAGTGAACTCCAGGAGTTGGTGATGGACAGGGAGGCCTGGCGTGCTGTGATTCATGGGGTTGCAAAGAGTTGGACACAACTGAGTGACTGAACAGAACTGAACTAATATATATATATATATATGAGTTTACAATACATCTATTCCTTTTCCATGCCTCAGTCCTCCTGTCTATATAAAACAAGTATGAGGAATAAAGGGTTTTCAAGGTCATATATAAGGACATTTCTCTTCTGGTGTTCAAAGGTTCTATCTTTGGTTTGTAGTACATATATTGGTGTCCAGTGACAGGTCATGTGACTGGGAAATTTTAAATGGATGGAGATGAAGGAGACCTCAGAATCAGGGGTATACACTGGTATGGTTATACAAAAAGCATAGAAGTCCTAGAATTTAGACTATTTAGGATCTAATCCAAGCTATGCATGTTACGATGACTCACTCAATTTCTTCAGGCTCCCTTTTCTTATCTATAATTTGACTATTTCCTTTGACATGATTCCCATCTCATTCCAAATTCAGCACTCATGGCGTCCCTTAACAGTTGAGATAAGGGGATAACATGATAAAAAGAAATCAAACAGGCTCACAGATGCATTGTTTATACTTACTGGTCATTTTCCATCTTTTTCTTCGCCCCACGTCCCACAGTTTTACTTCCCTGTGTAACACAGCATCATGATTGAGAGTGAGGGCTCTCCAGCCATTCTGCCTCAATTTGAATTTCAGCTTCATCACTTACGAGCATATGATGTGACTGGACATTTCACTTAAGTAATCTTTGCCTCATTTCTCTCATGTTTAAAGTAGCTATGATTATAGTACCACCTCCCAGGATTGTAATGAGGAGTAAATGAGTTAAAGCACGAATGGAAGCCTGGAATGAAGCCTGGTACATCATAAGTGCTTAATAAATACTAGCTATTATTATGTCCTTTTCTAAATCCATTCTATAGCCAGGCTTTGTCTTGAGCTAGGACACAGTTATTTCACGGCCTTCTGGGTGTCTCCTTAATCTCTCCTAGGAATTTTGATGTAGGTGAGGAGAGAGAAGGGAAAAGCACTATGGGATAGAGATAGAGAGTGAGACATGGATAAAAGATTAAGATGAATAGTCTCTAAAATTGCCTGGAGGAAAATGAAGAATAAGAGGAATCATACTGCCCACATAGTTAATTTATATTATTTGGTAATTCCATTGTATTTCTGGCAATCACTAATTTTCCTGACATAGATGGGGAGTAGGTTTTGATCCTCCAATCATTCTTTCTCTTAATGCTATAATTCTTTCCTTTATTATACCATCTTTTGTGCTATGCACATGTAAACACATGTTATATGACATTATTTATTCTTATTGTCCAGAAGGTCAGATGTGTATCTCGTCCATCTCACATGCATAAGAATCCCCAGCATACTGACATATGTATAAATATGGTCATGCTTGCATGCTGAGGCACTCAGTCGTGTCTGACTCTTTGTGATCCTATGGACTGTAGCCTGTCAAGGTCCTCTGTCCATGGGATTCTCCAGGCAAGAATATTGGGGTGGGTTGCCTTCCCCTTCTCCACGGGATCTTCCCACCCCAGGGATCGTATGCAAGCCTCCAGCGGCTCTGGCATTGCAGGCATATTCTTTCCCACTGAGCCACCAGGGAAGCCCCATAAAGATGCTCAGTACAGATTTATTGACTAGTGGCTCGCGTTCAGTCGCTGAGTTGGGTCCGACTCTTGCGACCCCATGAGCTATAGCCCAGCAGGCTCCTCTGTCTCAGGAATTATCCCAGCAAGAATACTGAAGCGGGTTGCCATTTCCTCCTCCAGGGGATTTTTCTGACCCAGGGATTAAACCTGCGTCTCCCTCATTTCCTGCACTGGCAGAAATATGCTTTCCTGCTGAGCCACCTAGGAAGCCCTTATTGACTAATACATTGGATAAAAATTATTCAAAGGTCTCATGAAGCCCTACATAAGCATATGTTTTAAATCACATTAAGTATAGATTATTTCCCATTTTTATTATTTCCACGGTGTCAAACCTTCAGAAATCCATTCTTTAAGTGAATTTTTTTGCAGCCTCATAACAGACAAAATAGTTCCCTGCTTCTGTTTTCTACATAGAAATTTTCAAAGCGTTCTAATAATAAATCCTGCGAAAGGTTTTGACCATAATGGCTTTTCAAAGCTTCCACACAAAGAAACTCAGTTAAGACCAGGCCATAAATAAGACCTCAGTGCTGAAGCAAAAGAAGGCCCTGTATATCTAAAACCATTAAATGAATCATTTATTTTGCTACTCATCTGTCACGTTTTGAAGGTCACATAACAATGCTTATTTCTTATGGCCCGTCAGCAGGCTGTAGAATCAGAAGCTGAACCAAGTCCTTGAGTCAAATACTTGTGGTGGTTAATTGTATTTTCAGGACTAATAGCTACAGTTATGTTCACTGGGTAAAATCAGATCTCATGCCCTGGGAGGGCACAGCACGCCTGCAAGAGCAAGAAAAGGATTTCTCCACATTGTTTCTCATCTCTGAATAGTTATGTCACATTGAAATATTTTTGGAACGTGGTCAGCCTTTTTGTCTCCTCAGATACATGCCTAGGAGATTTTTACAAGTTGGCATAATGGGTGGCTCAAGTGGTAAGAATCTACCTGCTAATGCAGGAGCCACAAGAAACTAAGGTTCAGTCCCTGGGTCAGGAAGAGCCCCTGGAGGAGGACATGGCATCCCACTCCAGTATTGCTTGGAAAATCTCATGGATGGAGGAGCCTGGTGGGCTACAGTCCATGGGGTTGCAGAGTCAGACATGACTGAGAATGTACACACTGCAATGGGGATGAAAAGACGTGCCTATGAAGCAGATGGAACTGGATTTGAAACTCCGTTTGCCCTCTCACACAGTCCATCATCAGACAAGTTGCTTGACCTCTCTGACCCTCCTTTTCCTTACCTATAAATTGCCTAATTCTACGTGTCTTGCAAGGTTGCTAGGAAGATTTAATGATTTAGAATAGATAAAATGATATCCATGATGCCTGACACATGGTAGATTCTCTCAGCATTTGTTAACATCCACTCCAGGTTCCTTTTTATATCTGGAGCCACTTTTATTAGAATCCTTCCCAGAGCTGTGCAGGAGGGCCTCTGGCAACCCCAGCGTGATTGCTCTTCATATTGCTATATGTTCTATTTATTCTCTTACATCTTTGTTCAAATTTATTAATTTACATAAAGTGCACAAATCTTATGCATATGACTTGGTAGATTTTAACATTATACATACACCCATGTAAATACCACCTCAGTCAAGATACTGAAAATTTCCAGCATGTGGGAGGTTCCCCCATGCCTTTGTTTAGTCGATTACAAGTGGGTTGCATCATTTACAGCTCACAGTCCAAAATGAACACCTAGGTCTCCTTGTTCAAGAACACTAAGAATTTCACCATGGTGAGAGCAGAGCATTAGAGTAAGCAAAGGACCTTTCTAAATGTGGAGCCTTATGACGCTTGCACCCGTGAAGGTTGCCCCAATCACATGCCTTGTCAACTGAGCTAACTATTATTCCAATTTTGATTGCTATCCAAATATTTACTATGTTCATACACTTTGTATAAAAGGAATTAAACAGTACATACTCACTTGCATCTGTTCCTTTATCCCTCAATATAGCTATGAGAATATCCATGATGTTACACATTTTAGTAGTTTTTAAAGTTTTTCCTGCTGTGTATATTTCATTGCATGATAGTAAATTCCACTTTGTTTATCCAGTCTTCTGTTGATAGATGCTTGGATTGTGTCCAGTTTGGGCTTTTATGAATAAAGCTGCTTGTATATGTCTTTGGGGGCTTCCCAAGTGGCGCTAGTGGCAACGAACCAGCCTGCCAATGCAAGGGACATAAGAGATGCTGGCTTGATCCCTGGTTGGGAAGATCCCTGGAGGAGGGCATAGTGACCCATTCTAGTATTCTTACCTAGAGAATTCCCATGGACAAGGGAGCCTGGTGGGCTATAGTCCATAGGGTCATATAGAGTTAGACGTGACTGAAATGACTTTTGTTTGGACATATGTACTTACTTCTCTTGCATGTATACTTAGGAGTGAAACTGATGAGTTATAGGCAGAACCCATAATAGGCATAATAGGTCATGTAAAATGATCATACGTCAGAGAAATGAAAATTTAACCAATATAGTATATTTATGCATATATATGGAATTCAGGCTTTAGCAGTATGTGAACCATGAACTTTCAGATGTTTAAGCTGGTTTTAGAAAAGGCAGAGGAACAAGAGATCAAATTGCCAACATCCGCTGGATCATCAAAAAAGCAAGAAAGTTCCAGAAAAACATCTATTTCTGCTTTATTGACTTTGACTATGTGGATCACAATAAACTGTGGAAAACTCTGAAAGAGATGGGAATACCAGACCACCTGACCTGCCTCTTGAGAAACCTGCATGCAGGTCAGGAAGCAACAGTTAGAACTGGACATGGACCAACAGAGTGATTCCAAATAGGAAAAGGAGTACATCGAGGCTGTATATTGTCACCCTGCTTATTTAACTTATATGCAGAGTACAGCATGAGAAATGCTGGGCTGGAAGCAGCACAAGCTGGGATCAAGATTGCCGGGAGAAATATCAATCACCTCAGATATGCAGATGACACCACCCTTATGACAGAAAGTGAAGAAGAACTAAAGAGCCTCTTGATGAAAGTGAAAGAGGAAGGTGAAAAAGTTGGCTGAAAGCTCAATATTCAGAAAACAAAGATCATGGCATCTGGTCCCATCACTTCATGGGAAATAGATGGGCAACAGTGGAAACAGGGTCAGACTTTATTATTTTGGGCTCCAAAATCACTGCAGATGGTGACTGCAGCCATGAAATTAAAAGACACTCCTTGGAAGGAAAGTTATGACCAATCTAGATAGCATATTCAAAAGCAGAGACATTACTTTGCCAACAAAGGTCTGTCTAGTCAAGGCTATGGTTTTTCCAGTGGTTACGTATGGATGTGAGAGTTGGAGTGTGAAGAAAGCTGAGCACCAAAGAATTGATGCTTTTGAACTGTGGTGTTGGAGAAGACTCTTGAGAGTCCCTTGGACTGCAAGGAGATCCAACCAGTCCATTCTGAAGGAGATCAGTCCTGGGTGTTCTTTGGAAGGACTGATGCTGAAGCTGAAACTCCAATACTTTGGCCACCTCATGTGAAGAGCTGACTCATTGGAAAAGACTCTGATGCTGGGAGGGATTTGGGGCAGGAGGAGAAGGGGATGACAGAGGATGAGATGGCTGGATGGCATCACTGACTTGATGGACATGAGTTTGAGTGAACTTCAGGAGTTGGTGATGAAGAGGGAGGCCTGGCGTGCTGTGATTCATGGAGTCACAAAGAGTCAGACATGACTGAGCGACTGAACTGAATTGAACTGAAGTGATGGAATTTAGAAAGATGGTAATGATGACCTTAGATGTGAGACAGTGAAAGAAACACAGATGTAAAGAACAGATTTTTGGACTCTGTGGGGGAAGGCAAAGGTGGGATGATTTGAGAGAATAGCATTAAAACATGTATATTACCATATGTGAAACAGATCGCCAGTCCAGGTTCAATGCATGAGACAGGGTGCTCAGGGCTGGTGCACTGGGATGACCCTGAGGGATGGGATGTGGAGGCAGGTGGGAGAGGGGTTCAGGATGGGGAACACATGTACACCCATGGCTGATTCATGTCAATGTATGGTATAAACCACTACAATATTATAAAGTAATTAGCCTCCAATTAAAATAAATTAATTAATTTCAAGAAAAGAAAATTTAATACCACAGTGAGATCTTACAAAAAGCTTACCAGAATGGCTAATTAAGAAGACTGAACAGCCCGTATCATGTTGAGGATGTAGAAGAATTAGAATTCTGATACCTGCTGGAGAGAGTATACGTTTGTTCCATTGCCTTGGAAAACTTCTAGGCAGTGTTTGCCTAAGTTGCCTGTGTACCTGACTTATGATCCAGTAGCTCTATTCCTGAATATATTTATTTTCTACCTTCTCTAGTCACTTTGAGGAAACATCTAAAAAAATTTCAGCCTGATTCTTGGTTTATTAATATGCTGCAGTGGCCTTTTTCTGGGGAAGCCAAACAGTCATACCTAGGTTTCTAGTCATGACAACGAGGTGGTTTTTACATGCCAGCTTTAAAGTTCCTTCTGCATTACTTCAGATCTCACATTTGTAGGCAAGAGATGGGTCCAGGGAAAGAAGGCCTGATGGGATATCAGTAGGATGTCATTAAGAGCTATCTTATATTTCCCATTTTTAAAAATAGCTTATTAGTGGATGAAGGCAGAAATAAGACACATAGGCAATGGGCGTTTTGTGAAATGAATGTTAGTTGGCCTCAGATATATTCCCTTTGAGATCTGACAGCAAGCTGATATATAGAATGTATTCAGGAAGGTCCCCCCATCATCAAGGTGGCATTTCAGTGTAGCAGGACCAGTTTCATCCACTTCCTTAGCTCACTGGTTTCTAAAAACTAGTTCACAGAATCTGTCCTGTGTCCTGAGAAAATTTTAGGAAAGTCATATTCCAATGGCATTACCCCTTGGAGATTCAGCTGACCTGGATTAGGACCCAGAATCTGCATGTTTTCAGAAGCTCTTCTGATGATTTAGCTGCCAACCCTAGGAAATGCAGAGCATGTTAGAACAAGCAACAGAACCACTGCCTGTTCATCTGGAGCACAAATACTCCACCGAGTTTTCCCAGCTTCCTTCCCAGACGGCTGGACCATTTTCTTATTCTCTGTGAAAGCCAAAAATTAAAGTCCTAAGAATAGATTGATGTCACCATTCACCTAACAAGAGTATAATCCATCTTCTTTGGCAGGACCCACTTACTGAGACAGATCCCTCTTGAATAATAAATGCCTAAACTCTTAAGCTAATCACCTTGCCCTTGACCCTCTCAGGTGTCTCTGTCAGAGCCAACCTCTGCAGGTGAGCCAGGTAATAATGACCACCATCTATTGTACATTGGACAGCAAGGCGATCAAACCACTCAATCCAAAAGGAAATCAACTCTGAATATACATTGGGAGGGCTGATGCTGAAGGTGATGCTCCAATACTTTGGCCACCTGATGTGAAGAGCCGACTCTTTGGAAAAGACCCTTGTGCCGGGAAAGATTGAAGGCAGAAGAGAAGGGGGTGGCAAGAATGAGATGGTTAGATAGCATCGCCAACTCAATGGGCATGAATCTGAGCAAACTCAGGGAGACAGTGAAGGATAGGGAAGCCTGGCATACTGCAGTCCATGGGGTGGCAAAGAGTTGGACTTGACTTAGTGGCTGAACAACGAAATTGTACATTTACTATGGCTGAATCTCTCTGCACGTCTATTATCTAATTTAATCCACACAACAACTTTGGCAAGCTCGATACTATCATAATGCTTATTTCCTAAGAGAAAACAAAGGCCTAGAACCCTTAGGTAACTTGCCTAATTAGCATCCTAATAAAGAATGGGAGAGCTGTAACACTGCACAACTCTCACCCTTTGGGGTGGGTGTATGTGGGGTTACTAAGGACAAACTAGGATGTAGACATAAACCTTTCTGATTTTTGAGATCCTGGCCTCCTTTGCCCCCTTACTGAAACACACTGTTTAGGTAATAACATGTATTGCATTAGAACCTAGATTTTATTTGACGTGTTATATAATGTGAGTTGCAGTTCTAGGGCACCAAGGATAGGGGTCTTCACACTCCGTTGCAGAGTTGATCTGTTTCCCACCAGGCATGTGAAGCACAGGGATCAGGGGTCGTTTCATAATGAAGCCCTGTTGCAGGTGATACATAAATCGAATTGCTCTTCTTAGTTATGTTTTCCTGATGCCCACAGCAGTTTGACCTAAATGAGTAGATAATTATTCAGGCTGTTATAAACATTCCGATTCATTTGGTGATCCCTTTATTAAATGAAACAAGTCCTTTTATTCCTTTTCTGATACTGCCTGTTAATAGAATAATCTCAAAGCTATTAGCGTTTAAAGAGGAATTAGACAAAGATGGCCTGAATTGTCCCTTCTTCTGGCTCTTGGTGCTCATGGGACTCTTGCTTTAGCTAATTAGCCTGAAATGAATATTAAGTGCATTGATCTCTATCAAGCTCATCCTGGAAGGAAAGCTTTTGTGAAAGTCATTTCAATTGCAGACTTAGGTTGCCCATACGTAAGCATCTAGCTCAAAACAATAGGCACTGGGAATGTTCCAGAATTCAAACAAAACAAAATAAAATGTATAAAAGATAATATGGGAAGGGCTCTGAGATTTCTTGAAATGCTCTTTTTAAGCCCCAAACTCACATGATTTATTTCCATGACAAGCAACAGAAAAGTTTAAATTCCGTTTCCTTTCTCTCCTATCTCCCAGGAGTTCATAAGAACTGTGCCTTGAGGCACAGCATAGGGAATAAGTGTTCTACTCTGAAAACAGACAGACCTGGATTTAGATCCTAACACAGACCTCTGTAAACTGTAGGACCTTGGGCAAATGTCTCCTTAAGCCTACGTCTGCATATCTCTAAAAGAATCAAATTCTTAAAACATGTTCCTTATGAATGTTGTGAATGGACATAGTAAAATCATTCAACAAATACTAGTTACTATTAATAATAAAGATTGGGATAAGCATTCTGGGACAAGGCTTCAAATATTAGCAAGATTCTCGCTCTTGCCACTTAAATGTCAAGTTTACCAGAAATGAGATGAGAACATTTTCTTCCGTCAGCTTGAGGGGCAGGGTGATGCAACAGTGTAGTCAGAATGAAAATTGAAGTTTGGTGACAATAAAAACCTAAATATGGATCCACATTCTGTCTCTGATTTAGGGCACTTTGCTTACACTCTTTGAAGTCCAATGTCTTTGTCTGTAAATGGAGATGGTCGCACTTACCTCCAAGTGCTGTATTGTCTGGATTTCATGAGAAAGTGTTCATCAAATGCCTAGTACACTGATTATGCTCAGGATGTTGTGGTTCTGTTTTCCTTTCCCTTTCCTGGCCAAGTATGAATATGTTTCCCACAGACAGAGCTGAGAGAGGAAATGGAAATGAAATGGAGAGGGGCAGTCAGCACACCTGGGTGCAAAGGGGACTGGCTGCAGGAAACCAGCCAGTGGTCAGATGCAAAAGGAAGGTCACGTTCAATTTTATAAATCCAGTTTCTCTTACTCCTCCAAACCACTCCAGGAGCCAGCTGGAATGATAACTCCCAATACTTGAGAAACTAGAAACTGTTTTTCAAGCAAAACCACTCCACACACACACACACACACACACACACACACACACACACACACACACACGTACTCAAAGCCATGCTCGCTTTTGTGGAGTCGTTTTCCCATTTCTTGCCACTTCACTTTGATTCATAGAGAAAGACAGTGCAAATTCTGTTTGGCCCCTCTAGGTCACTCCTAGCTTTATCTGCAGAAGGAAGAGTTGGTAAGAAAGTGAAGGCAATGTTAGAACAACATATGTGCCTTTCTTGAGGCTGGGAAGGCGCTTTTTCTAATCAACAGTGACAAGTCTGGAGCCTGCACTTCCAGACACGTCTCCTGAAGCTTCCAGCCAGGGAAAGCCACGTGGGGCGAGTGGAGGTGGGGGCCTCCCTGCAGAGGACCTGACTTGGATTCCTGTACTTCCTCAGCCTTCTCAACCCTCTAACCACTGTTCAGAGCACCATGGTCTCCAGAGCCCTCCTGCTGGAGCCATGGGGTGACTGCTGATCCCCTCTCATTCCCCTCATCATCTGAGTCACACGTGTCTCAGTCACAATAAGACACCTGCACCAGCATCGTGCTTGTCACCATGACAACCAGCACAGGCCGGGCATTAGGCAGGCATCACAGAGGGAGATCTGTCCCTGCTCTCCTGTGGGTGGTGCTGCTCACATTCAGTCCTGCCCACAGCCTCTGGGATGCTGTCCCAGTGGCCGTTCGCCTCCACTTCATGGGCAGATGGTGGGGGTAGGGCTGAAAGCTGAATTCCAGAAGCCACTCAGGTGTTGGAAAGCAAAGTTCCCAGCCACTAGGGAAGCAGCAGGCCACCTTTCTTTTTCCTTTTTTTTAATGTCAGCTCGGTCTGAGCTGCAGTCTTTTTAACACATGAGGTGCTTTCCTCATGAGCAGGAAGAGGAAAAAAAGAAATTCCATCAATTATTCATTGAGGCTTCCTGATGCTTAACAAGCCACTCTTCTCACAGGCCTCCACCTCCAGCCACCACCTTCAAATGGACTGGTCTCAGCAATAAGGCAAAGTGAAAAATACAGAATCTTTGGAATCAGAGATTTAGATCCCAGCTCTACACCTCTCAACCTACACGAATTTTGTCAACTCCTGACCTCCCGGAGGTTCTCAAATCAGGTGCTGATTGCTGATTAGCAAATCTACCTTTGATTCTTTCTGAGGGTGACAAGATGGTGATAAATGCAGTGTGCCCAGCACATCTATGGCCTAGACTGAGGAACTGTGGCTGTTACTGTATTACCAGGAACATAGAGGTAATAAATTCAGATTAAGATTTTGAGCTTTTTTTTTTTAGAAATAGTGGAAATGGACAGAAAACATTCTCCCGGGAGACCAGTCCCGGGAAGCAGCTAGTCCTGGAATCACAGTTGTCCTCTCAGCGTGAGCCTGGGGCTTAGAGTGTGAGGCGTCACCTGGGGGCTTGCTGAGGATGCAAACTGCGCCGATTCCTCACCGGGGCGTGTCCTTCTCTTTGCGGCCCCGTGACTGCAGTCCACAGGCTCCTCTGTCTTTGGCATTCTCAGCACCACCCTACTGATCCACAGAGTCAGAACTCTGGTGGTGGGGCTCAGCACTCTGTGTTTTAATGAGCCCCTATTTAAGAGAGAGAGAGTCAACTGCCCTAACAGAAATAGAGAACATCCAGCTCAGAGCTTCATGAGAAGCAAGAGGGCATCTTGCTTGTTTTTGCGTTTCCGGGCGTAGCAGAACAACCGACATGCTGCCTTTGCTCTGCAAACTGGGTGAACAGTCCTCCTGCTGCCCGGCTGGGGTCGCTCTGTCGCTGAGTCACTGTGGCTCTGTTTCCTTTGTTCCTCATTCCCCATGCAACCAAAAGCCGGCAGAGAAACTTAACCCAACCCACCCCCACTTACAGTCCCTAAACTGTCTTGATATTTCCGTTCTAGAGTCAGACACTTGAGTGAGTGAAGTCGCTCAGTTGTGTCCGACTCTTTGCAACCCCGTGGACTGTAGCCCACCAGGCTCCTCTGTCCATGAGATTCTCCAGGCAAGGATACTGGAGTGGGTTGCCATTTCCTTCTCCAGGGGTCTTCCCGACCTAGGGATCGAACCCGGGTCTCCCGCATTGCAGGCAGAGGCTTTACCGTCTGAGCCGGAAGTCTTAAGTCACTTGAAGGGACTATTAAATAGAGTTAAAGAGGAATTAAATGCAATCCAACAGGAAACTTTACCTCTGACCTGACCTCTCAGAGCCTTTCATTTTCAATATGGGTCTGCACTATGGATTGGAGAAGGCAGTGGCACCCCACTCCAGTACTCTTGCCTGGAAAAATCCCATGGACGGAGGAGCCTGGAAGACTGCAGTCCATGGGGTCGCTAGGAGTCAGACATGGCTGAGCGACTTCCCTTTCACTTTTCACTTTCATGTATTGAAAGAGGAAATGACAATCTACTCCAGTGTTCTTGCCTGGAGAATCCCAGGGATGGGGGAGCCTGTGGGGGTCTGCCGTCTATGGGGTCGCACAGAGTCAGACACACCTGAAGCGACTCAGCAGCAGCAGCAACACTATGGATTCAGGTACAGGCTGAGGCATAACGCTGCCTTCAACACTCCTTAGCCCTGTGACCTTGGGCAAACTAACACCTCTCAGCCTGTTTTTTAAAAAAATCATTATTTAAATACTTTTATATTCAAAACATTATATGCTTTGGTATACAGATGACACAAATTGAGTAAAAAGATTCTAACAATAAACATTCAGAACATGGATTCTATTATTATTATTATTTAAAGATTGACAGAAGGGACTTAAGGCTTTTATTTTTGAAAAATATGCCCAAGTTACTTGTGAGTGGCATAATCACTGAGCTAGTTATGAGAAGGGAAGTCCATCCTTGATCTTTTATTTTTCTATAGAGGAGAAGTGCTATGAGGCAGTGTTTGGGAAATAGGTAGACCGGATTATAAAGGGGGCTCTCAATAAGTATGAGCTCTTGTTATTTTCATTAGTATATGGACAATAACATTTTTGAAAATATTCGTTTTCCTTGCTCTCCAAGGGACTCTCAAGAGTCTTCTCCAGCACCACGGTAAGAGTGTTGCTGTTCAGTAAACGTGGTCGGATGAACACAGGAATGTTAGAAGTGCACAGGTGAGACAGCTCCTTTGCGGTATCAAGGGGCCTTCCAAGAAGACACAGCACTCGATACTATTTCCTCCCTACACCCAGAGTGATTCTTTAACACATAATTAGACAGCTCTGCTCCTCTACCCCAAGCTCTTTATTGGATCCTCGTTTTCTCAGAGTGAAAACCGGAATCCTAACAGTGACCTCATGACTTCCCTGTGGCTTCCCTTGGGTTTCCCTGGTAGCTCAGTTGGTAAATAATCTGCCTGCAATTAGGAAACCTGGGTTCAGTCCCTGGGTTTGGATGATACCCTGCGGGAGGGCATGGCTACCAACTCCAGTATTCTTGCCTGGAGACTCCCCATGGACAGAGGAGCCTTGTGGGCTACAGTCCATGGGGTCTCAAAGACTCAGACATGACTAAGCCCAGCACAGCATCTAACCTCAAGACACTCCTGGCTAGTCTGACCTCATGTCCTGCTACCTTCCTTCTCCTTCACTCTGCTTCAGACATGCCAGCTGTTTTGCTGTTCTCAGATCAGTCATACTTTTGTCTTAAGGCCTTGGCACTGGTTTTCCCCTCTGGGTGAATATTCTTCTGCCAAATACCTGTGCTTCTAATGTACTATATATGTGTTTTTTGTTTATTATATGTTATTGTTTATTTTCTAAATTTTCTGTCTCCTTCTGAACTGGATGCTTCACAAAGGCAGGGCTTGCTTTTTGCTTGTTATTATTGTTTTTTTTTTAATGTTTTCAATTCACTGGACTAGTACCTGGCTCGTAGTAAACACTCAGTAAATATATGCTGAATGAATGAATGAATGAAAGATGGATAAGATAACCACTCAATGACTCTCACTCTTTTGAAATGGGGGTAGTAATTTGTTCATACAGGATTGTACATATTTAAAAAAAAATTAATTCAGAGGGTAGATATTTTGACCTATTCTCATGAAACAAAAGATGAGACTTCCTTCAAGGATAAAAATTTTTCTGTTTAACAGCCTTCATACTTGACTAGAGGAAATTCTGATTGTGAGTTCCACATTCACTTCTGAAAGATGTAGCAAGCTCCCATTGGGATTTGAGGAAAGATTTACCTATAAAAACAATTAAATAAAGAAATTTCCCAATGAAATGCTCACTGGAGACCAATATCTTCAAGATCTCATTAAATAGTTACATGTACAATATGCTTCTTAACTGCCTGGGTCACTTTGCTGTCAGGGTACATCACAAAGGGAAGATGATAAATCTCTTTGGTTTTTCTCCTGTCTCACCCCACGTCTCAAGTTAGAAAGATTGTCCTCCACCCAACACTGATCTAGGTGGGCTGAGAGGCAACAATGGATGTTCAAAAGAAACAACAGAGGCTCTTCTCACATGGAGTCTTTCTGAGATGTGAACACTGAGGACCTTGCATCCTTGGGATGCTTTTGTTGCTAAAGAAACTCTATTCCTTTCAAGTGTGGCTATATCAAAAAAAGGAACAATGTTGGGAAGCCATTGTTATATTCTCCCAGAGTAAATGTGCACAGTTTTCAAGTTAAAACTGGATATTTGAAAATCTAAAATCACTCTCTATGTACTTTTGTGTTAGAAGCTCCTCTCTGTAATACATAGACCAGTGGGATCCTTTGGAACCTCTGTCCATCGTGACCACATGAAATAGGCCAGACCCCACTGGGAATTAAAAAAAATAGTAAACTGCTCATTCATTTGGTGGAACTGGGTGGGATTGGGAGGAGAAGATGAACTCTTTCAGGAAAATAAGTACAGATGTAGACATAAGTATATAAGCTATGAGTTGGGGAATAGAAGAAGGATTGTTTGTAATTACTGTGTCAGCCATACAGACATTTTACTTCCACAGAAAAATCAATGTACTTAATGTAACTTTCAGTGTCTTTCTTCAAATGTATATATGGACTTAATTTTGTAAAAGCATTTCTGTTGCAACAGACTTCGATATCCCAAAATTCAAAGCACCTGAAAGAAAGTGGGAAAAAAATTACATTCACAAAAATATATGGTTTTGGTGGGGTCCAAAAGGAAATAATTTTGTTAGATATCATTCTGACAGGCTTTCCTGTGTTTTATTTTATTTTAATTTTTTACTTTCTATTTGGATATTTTGGCATTAAGAAGACTTTCTGGATGGTAATTTTGAACCTAAAATTGGTTGCTGCCAAAATATGAAAAATGAAAGAAACCAATACTGTTATTTCTTGAACATTTATGATAGGCTAGAAACTTTGCTAAGAGATAGATACTTCATTTCACTGAATTTCCATGGCTATTGTTGTTGTTGTTCAGTTGCTAAGCCATGTCTTGATTCTTTGTGACCCCGTGGACTGCAGCATGCCAGGCTCCTCTGTCCTTCGCTGTCTCCTGGAGTTTGCTCAAATTCATGTCCACTGAGTCCATGATGCTAACCATCTTGTCCTCTACTGCCCTCTTCTCCTTTTACATTCAATCTTTCATAACATCGGGGTCTTTTCCAGTGAGTCAGCTCTCGGCATCAGGTGGTCAAAGTATTGGAGCTTCAGGTTTAGCACCAGTCCTTCCAATGGGTTTTCGGGGTTGATTTCCTTTCCTTGCAGTCCAGGGGACTCTCAACAACCTTCTCTAGCACCACAATTTGAAAGTATCGATTCTTTGACACTGAGCCTTCTTTATGGAGAAGGTGATGGCACCCCACTTCAGTACTCTTGCCTAGAAAATCCCATGGACATGGACGAGGAGCTTGGTGGGCTGCAGTCCATGGGGTTGCGAAGAGTCGGACACGACTGAGCGACTTCACTTTCACTTTTCACTTTCATGCATTGGAGGAAATGGCAACCCACTCCAGTGTTCTTGCCTGGAGAATCCCAGGGGTGGGGAGCCTGGGGGCAGGGGAGCCTGGGTGGGGGGCTGCCGTCTCACGGGATCGCACGGAGTCAGACACGACTGAAGCGACTCAGCAGCAGCAGCAGCAGAGCCTTCCTTATGGTCCAGCTCTCACATCTGTACATGACTCCTGGAAAACCATAACTTACTAGATGGAACTTTGTCGGCAAGGTGATGTCTCTGCTTTTTAATACAATGTCTAGGTTTATCATAGCTTTTCTTCCAAGGAGCAATATCTTTTAATTTCATGGCTGCAGTCACCATCTGTGGTGATTTTGGAGTCCAAGAAAATAAAATCTGTCACCGCTTCCACTTTTTCCCCTTCTCTTCTCCATGAAGTGATGGGGCATGATGCCATGATCTTAGGTTTTTCTTTTTTTTTTTTTTTAATCTCCATGGCTATAAGAAATCATTATCTCCAACTGTAAAAAGTAAACTGACACTCATAGAATGTCGATTATTTGTCCAGGTTCTCACATTTTCTGAGGGAAGGGACAGCCACAAATTCAACTATTCTACCGACTTCTAAACCTATGCTCTTTAACATTTACATACATACTCTCTACAGTGAGAAAATAATTTTATTTCCTGCTAATAGAATCTGGCTCTATTTTTCCCATTTTAACTGAGAAAATAACAATATTAAAATTAAACAGAAAATTAAAAATCATTCCTGATGCCAACAGTTTAATAAAGGATATTATGTTTATATAAGAATGTAGGCAAATATATCTTTACAGGATTTTAATCAGTATGAACATAGAATTTTATACTTTGCCTTTTTAATTTTATGTCACATAAGCTTTACATAATGTTGCAAATTTTAAAAAGATCTTAAAAATATCTGTGTAACATTCCAATGAGTGGGCACAACATAATGCTAGACATTTTAATTCTTTCTAATTTGGGGGTATTATAGATAAGATTACAGTCAAAATCCTAACTGAAAGGAATAAAAGAAAAAAGCTTAAGTAAATGCTTTCTCCAGAATAATTTCTGAGAATGGGATTACTGAAATATCTGCATTTCTGTAGATAAGCACTGATATCTTGCTTTTGAACATGATAGACTCACATTGCAATCACATCCCAAATTGTTTGAGCTTAAAACTTTACCATCTTCACTATCACTGGCAATTGTGATTTTAAAATAAATCATTTGTGCAGTAGCAATGAAATGTAACCTCATTGTTTTAATTTGCATTAATGTGATTATTTGCAAGACTGAATGTTCCCCCACATATTCATTTAAAAGGTTCTTTTTCTCTTTTAGACTTCCCTGGTGGCTCAGACGGTAAAGTGTCTGCCTACAATGTGGGAGACCAGGGTTCGATCCCTGGGTCTGGAAGATCCCCTGGAGAAGGAAATGGCAACCCACTCCAGTTCTCTTGCCTGTAGACTACCAGGCTCCTCCGTCCATGGGGTCACTTGGACACAACTGAGTGACTTCACTTTCACTTTTTCTCTTTTATCACACAAATCAGTGGCATCACTTGAATTCATTTTATCATTTCTAGTATTGCTTTGTGAATACTAGACATAAGATTCTAGTACATTTGTCTATGTGTGTTATAGTATATGTAGACATATATCTCAATCTAATTAATTATGTGTGTGTGTGTGGGTGTGTGTGTTAGCTGCTCAGTCATGTCCAACTCTTCAGGACCCCGTGGACCGTAGCCTGCCAGCCTCCTCTGTTCATGGAGTTGTCCAGGCAAGAATACTTGGAGAGGGTAGCCATTCCCAGGGGATCTTCCTGACCCAGGGAATATACACACAAATACCTGTAGATACATAAATAGGCACGTATATTTGACTTTCAAGTTAGATAAAATCATTGCAGGACACATAACATGCCAAATGATTTTTTCTCTGAGAGGCTATCCAACGTCTAATTAATATCTTTATCATGTGTTACTGTAAGTGTAAATTAGTTACTTCAATCTGTATTTAATCCACATTACCTTCCCTTGATTCTTACACTTCCAGCCATTCAGTGAAATAGTCACCCAGTCTCATTAAGGAGTCGTCATTAGAATCTTTTCGCTTGCAGACTGGTGACGACTCTAGATACGAAGGGTATATCCCAGGGAAGCAGGTGATAGATGCAAGCAGATAGATGGTGTCCCTGTGCCATGTGTTGGCCCCTGAGAGTGGGGTCTAGGATTCAGGCTTTGATCTTAGTGCTGGCGTTTGGCCTAGTGCACCGTACAAAGAACATGTTCTCAGTGCCATTCACAGCAACCACCGAGAGTCCCACTATTTAGTGAAAACCATTTATTTGGCTTCATAAATTCCCATGAAATCATGGCTAAAGATTTAAACTATAAAACTTATCTTTGAAGTAAAAACAATAGACTTGGTCTTCTTGTTTGAAGTCTTTCAGCCAAGAATCAAGTTGAATGATTCCAGAGAGGGTAGAGTTCTGTCTGCACCAAGAGAGATGGAACTTGTCTCTCCTAGTTTTCAGTAAGCACAACAGCATGTTAGATCATGTTTCAAAGTCTCCCTGACCAGAAAATGGGCTGTAAAAGGTCATGATGTTTGGGGAAAAGTAATGAGAACACGTGGCTCTCATTCTTTCTTTTTCCTTCATGGTTAAGACCATCTTGGGTATTAATCAGCAACAGGGCACCTACTCATCAAGAGGCATCCCCGTGAGGTTAGATGATCTGATAATGACTGACATCATTCATTTTTAAAATCAGCTCATTTCCCTTATCATTCACTGATCAGGGAAGGGCACACAACTTGCTACTATAGAAAATTTAAACTTTGTTTTTTAAGTCCTAAGTTCTCTGCCACATTTTAAACTGGTGTCCCTGGGGTAGAAAGTTAGCATATTGGAAAGCTTTAGTCACTCGGTTGTGTCCAACTCTTTGCAACCACATGGACTGTAGCCCACCAGGCTCCTCTGTCCATGGAATTCTCCAGGCAAGAATATTAGAGTGGGTAGGCATTCCCTTGTCAAGGGGATCTTCCCGACCTAGGGGTTGAACTTGGGCTTTCTGAGTTGCAGGTGGATTCCTTACTGTTTGAGCTGCTAAAGAGCCTCTTGATGAAAGTGAAAGAGGAGAGTGAAAAAGTTGGCTTAAACCTCAACATGCAGAAAACTAAGATCATGGCATCTGGTCCCATCACTTCATGGGAAATAGTTGGGGAAATGGTGGAAACAGTGACAGACTTTAGTTTTTTATTTTTGGCTCCACAATCACTGCAGATGGTGATTGCAGCTATGAAATTAAAAGACGCTTAGTCCTTGGAAGAAAAGTTATGACCAACCTAGACAGCACATTAAAAAGTGGAGACATTACTTTGCCGACTAAGGTCCGTCTAGTCAAGGCTATTATTTTTCCAATAGTCATATATGGATGTGAGAGTTGGACTATAAAGAAAGCTGAGTGCAAAAGAATTGATGCTTTTGAAATTTAGTGTAGGAAAAGACTCTTGAAAGTCCCTTGAACTGCAAGGAGATCCAACCAGTCCATCCTCAAGGAAATCAGTCCTGAATATTCATTGGAAGGATTGATGTTGAAGCTGAAACTCCAATACTTTGGCCAAACTGATGTGAAGAACTGACTCATTGGAAAAGACCCTAATGCTGGGAAAGATTGAAGGCAAGGAGATAAGGGGACAACAGAGGATAAGGTGTTTGGATGGCATCACCAACTCAATGGACATGAGTTTGAGTAAACTGTGGGAGTTAGTGATGGACAGGGAGGCCTGGCATGCTATAGTCCATGGGGTTGCAAAGAGTTGGACGTGACTGAGTGACTGAACTGAAGTTTTTTATTTATGAAATAAGAGACTGGAACAGATTACTAGGTTTTCTTCTTGCTGTAACAGTTTGTGATTCTTTAGTAACCTATGTCAAGCGCCCACTTCTGGAGCAATACCATTCTGGCTTAGGAAAGTATGAAAGAAATGTCAGATATATTTCCTACTCTGTAGGAACTCTCATGCCACGCACCCACTGGAGAGGTGATGCAAAAGTAATGTCTAAGGATGTCTTGATGATGGATGAGACAACACGGTGTGTGGAGGTTGGAGAAAGAATGTAATGGTCTTGAATCTGGGAAGACCTATGTCCCCAAATCCTACTACACCACCTTCCCTGTGTGCTGCTTGGTTTAAGTGATCAGACTTCTAGGATTTAGTCTGCTCATCTACTGGATGGGAAAATAATAATGCCCTTGAGTAGTTTATTGTTCTAAGAGTTAGAAATGGTGTGTCTGGTGTCACTTGTTCCATGATGTGTTGTAGAGATTAAAAAAAAAAGTGTAGACAAGATAGGAAGAAGATGTAAGAAGAGAAGAGATGTGGGCAGCGTAAAAACACCTTTGTTCTGGCCATTAGAGAGTTTTTGTTTTGTTTTTTTTTTTTTTTTGAACTTACAGTAGAGTGGAGGAGTTTGAAAATCTTGACTTACATATATATCATTTACATTATGGAGCTTGATGTTTTAGTGGGAATCAAACAAACAAACAAACAAAAAGGAAATGAAAGCGTCATTACTGCGATGAATGTTTTTAGGTCCAGTGTACACTGAGAACTTATATCCAGATGACCTGATTTAATCTGATGTGTTAGAGAGTGATTCTCTAAGGAAGTGACCTCTGTACTGAAATCTGAAAGATGCTTCACAGGAGCTGATTAATTGAAGGGAACTACACACACAAAGCCCTGGGATGGGAAGTGGCACATCTGAGCCACTGGAAGGTTAATAGAAGTGGAGCAAGATATGCAGCAAGAATGGGGCCAGAGGGCCCAGTGGATGGAAAGTTACTAAATATCAGGGGGAAGAAAAGATTCTTGCTTAAGAAGTTTAATAGGATTCTTGCTGAAGACAGTTCAGACTGGCCAGATGTCAGCTGGGGAATGGTGAAGGGTGAGGAATTTGATCTGATATCAAGGTAGGGATGGCATGGGGCAGATTCTCACTAAACAGACTTAGCAAGATTCTTGCTATAATGAACACCAAGATCTAGGCTTAGAGGGCTTAGAGGAGTCTGACTAGAGTCTAGAAAAGGATAGCATCTGTGTCAGGTATGACTATAATCTGTTTTCAATTAACATCTTATCTGATTAAATTAGGAATAATGGAGTGACTTTTTAAAAAAGTATATATTGTTATACTTTCTCATGTAAAGCCATAATATCTTCTAAAATGATATTTTTCTATTATTCACATACTATGCTAAGTTCAGAATAATCAACATTTATAAATAAGCTTCCTTAAAGAGTAGGTCCTTTACATGTGTGCTAAACCTTTGAGAATAACGGTGGCACCACTTTCACAGGGCTTACGCTTGACACAGGTACTTGTCAAATGTATTCTTTCCTTTGAAAGGGGTTGGTTATGTGTCATCCTTTCAACAAATACATATAATAAGCCAGCATTATGCATTATGGAGCTTGAGATACAGTCATGAAGAAAAGAAATATCTTTTTGTACTTTAATGGAGCTCTTTCTTTTTTTCTTCAAATCACTACTGAAAGCCTTTAGTTCTGATTGTAAAGTCCTGGATCTATCTTGGCAGACTCTAAAATTTATATTTATATTTTTGCATTCATACGTGATCATGACAATTCTCTGTGAAAATAGAAGCAGTAGAGGGTAAAGATTAAAAACATGGGTTTTGTACTCAGAACAGTTGGAGTTCAAATCCCAGCTTTGCTATTTATTAGCTCTTTTTCTGTTAAGTGCTTTACATGTGTCATTTTGAACTCAAAAATACTTCTATGTGAGAAGTGCTATTGTTTTCATTTGTAGAGGACAAATTGAAGCTCAGAGAAGTGAAGTTGTTTGCCCAAGGTCACATGCCTAGCTCTAAGATATAAGACAACAGTGATTACCTAAGGTTAGCAATTTTCTCTTCTATAATAATTAAAAATATTTTTTATTTTCCTGACTTGGAAATCCCACAAACCTCTTGAGATAGACCAGTCTCTAGGCCTCTAAATACTTTGGCTTATTAAAAACCAACAGAGTCTCCTGTTGAAAGCATTGTCCGGCCAGGGAAAATATTTTTTCTTTTTCTTAATAGAAAATCAAGCCTGCTGATTAAAATAGAGTAATAGTTTCAAAAGCCTGCTCTTGACAGAGCATTTGCTTTCTCATTTCCTAATGAATTACTCCCCAAAGAAACTCATTATATTTCAAGGCACAAGGCTCCCTGGAGACTTTCCCACTTCCACCATTCTCTTACTAAAATGTTCATCATTTAGAAACCCATAAGCTTTGCCAGATACACTGAGTCCTTTGAATCCTCTGTTTATCAATAACTCTTTGTTCTATGTTATGATCAAAAGGAGTGTTGTCCTCAGATAAACAAGAAAGGAAGCCTTCTCTTACTTACAGATAAGGAACATTTTGCTGATGAAATGAAAAGATACAATGATGAATATCATTACATTATCGTCTTATTATTATTATATTTATAGTTTAGTTGGGGAGTCTTGGTTCATTGTGGAGTAAACGTAAAACAGCTTTTGTTTCCATTAATAACTCCCACCAATGCTCTGTCTGACCCTGTCTCTCCCACAGAGGAGCAAGTGCCTCTCATGATATCTAATTTCATAGCATTTTAGTCTCTTTCAGTTATTCAAATGGTTTTATTTTAGTTCTTAAGTTTCATAACTTTTAAAACTTTAAATTCATATCAGAAAGAAAGTTCTCTCTTTCCTCTCCTCCTCTGGGGCTGAGGTACGGAAGCCAGCTCTTTGTAGCAGACACATCTCTCCCTCACTGTGGTAACTCCTTGGGAGGAGAGGTGATAAGAAAGAGTGGGAAAAATGTGCAAGGTGGCTTTTCTCCCCAGGAAGCTTGAACTACTTTCCAAGACATGGATTATCAGTTCTATGTGGACTGCTGGTGGTTTTGAGACTTTGTGCTGATGGATGACTCCCCAGATTCAGTGGTTAAGAATCTGCCTGCAATGCAAGAGACGCAGGAGTTGCTGGTTCAATCCCAGGGTCAGGAAGATCTCCTGGAGTAGAAGGTTCAAGCCCCAGCAGTCCCACCAGACCCTGGGGCTCCTGGTGACCTCAGCCGCTGAGTTGTGCTGGCGGTGTCCTGCCATCTTTGCTGTGCCTGTCTCCTCTCCCCTGGCTCTGGAGTCCTGGTCTCACCTCCCAACTGCGACCTCTCCTCTGTTATCTGTGGACGCTACTAGAAACCATCTTCTGTGCCGGTCCATTCCACCACACCATTCTCACTCAAGGCTCTTCCCCTTGCTCTGGGGGCACTGGCCAGATGAGTCCAGCTGATGACCTTCTCAACATCTGCCACTCTCCCCTTGTACTGGTTTGCTAGAGGTAGGTATTCTTTCACAGATCTGAAACCTACAAGTCCAAAGTCAAGGCGCTGGCAGGGCTATGCCCCCTTTGAGACTCAGCATCCTTCCTGTCTTGTCTGAGCTTCTGACGGTGGCCCAGGCCATGTCCCCTTTGAGACTCAGCATCCTTCCTGTCTTGTCTGAGCTTCTGACGGTGGCCCAGGCCATGTCCCCTTTGAGACTCAGCATCCTTCCTGTCTTGTCTGAGCTTCTGACGGTGGCCCAGGCCATGTCCCCTTTGAGACTTAGCATCCTTCCTGTCTTGTCTGAGCTTCTGACGGTGGCCCAGGCCATGTCCCCTTTGAGACTTAGCATCCTTCCTGTCTTGTCTGAGCTTCTGACGGTGGCCCAGGCCATGCCCCCTTTGAGACTCAGCATCCTTCCTGTCTTGTCTGAGCTTCTGACGGTGGCCCAGGCATTTCTTGGCTGGCATTGTTGCAATCTCTGCCTGCTGTCACATGACATTCCCCCTGGGGGTCTCCACAAAGTTGTCTTATGAACTCCAATTCAGGACCTACCTACTGCAGGACGACCTCCTCTGACTTAGCTAATTACATCTACAAACTCAGAGTCAGAACTTGAACACATCTTTTGATGGGGGCAGGGTGCTACCCATGATACCCCTCTTATCAGGCACTCCCGAGTTTGATAAGTGAGTCTCTCGGGTTTGAGGAGCGGAACTAGTCACAAGTTCCCATCCTTCCCCCAACTGGGAACGTGGAGAGAAGAGGCAGAATTTCTTCATGGATGAGACATCATTCAAAACTGATAAACTTTCCCCTGCTCCCAGTCTTTTTAAAAGTATCTTGAGATAAGTGGAGGTGATAGCTAGGTCTGTGAAATGCTGCTTTTTTGGAAGATGTGAGGCAAAGTGGGTGGCCCAAGAGCCAGCAGGTCTGTGCTCAGGGTGGTAGACATCACTTTCGTCTTCACTGATGGCATTTGGTGTCAAGCGAGGTACACAGAAAGATTCTTTGTAGTACCTCACACCACCCTTTTATATTAATAATACTGATAATATGATGATGATGACTGTGTTCACTTTTTGCGTGTAATTATGCCAGGCAGTCATGTTAATGCTTTATATGCACTGTCATACTTAATATTTTTGATCAAGGTATTAGCTTTTTATTTATACAATTTTTAATTTTAGGCTGATTTTAGCTCAGAGTCCCTCTAGTCAAAGCTATGGTTTTTCCAGTAGTCAAGTGAGAGTTGGACCATAAAGAAAGCTGAGTGCCAAAGAACTGATAGTTTGGAAATGTGATGCTGGAGAAGACTCTTGTGAGTCTCCTAGACTGCAACAAGATCAAACCAGTCTATCCGAAAGGAAATCAGTCCTGAATATTCATTGGAAGGACTGATGCTGAAGCTGAAACTCCAGTACTTTGACCACCTGATGTGAAGAACTGACTCATTAGAAAAGACCCTGATGCTGGCAAAGACTGAAGGCAGGAGGAGAAGGGGACAACAGAGGATGAGACGGTTGGATGGCATCACCAGCTCAATGGACATGAGTTTGAGTAGGCTCTGGGAGTTGGCAATGGACAGGGAGGCCTGGAGTGCTGTAGTCCATGGAGTCGCAAAGAGACAAACACTGCTGAAGGACTGAGCAGAACTGCATTTTAGCCTTACAGAAACACACACACACAAGTACAGAATTTCCATCCATCTCTCATTCCCCTTCCCTTAATATAAATGCATTTATAATTTTAGTATAATGATCAACACCAAGAAATTAACCTTGTACAATGCTATGAACTAAACTATACAATATATTTGCATTTCACCAGCTTTCCACTAATGTCCTTTTCTACTGTAGAGTCCTCTTCAGGGTCCCAAAGTGCATATAATTTTTATTTCTTTGTAATCACCTGCACTCTAATAGTCTTCAGTCTTTCCTTGTTTTTTTATGACCTTAACAATTTTGAGTGATATTGGCCAGTTTTTTTTTTTTTTTAATCAAATGTCCTTCAACTTTGGTTCATCTGATGTTTTCTTGTGATTGTATAGACTGCAGGTATGCATTTGGGGCAAAAATACTGCAGAAATGATGCTATATCCTCAGTACATCCTATCGAGGGATTCATTATGTTGATACGTATTTTTACTAATGATATTGACCTTAGTCACTTGGTGAAGGTGGTTTTGGCAGGTTTCTCCATTGCGAAGTTAGTATCTTTCCCTTTATAGTAATAAATATCATGAGGGAGATACTTTGAAACCATGTTAATCCCATTTCTCAGCAAACTTTTGCCTACTAACTTTAATATCTATCAGGGATCTTGTCCATGGCAATTATACTGTGGTGTTTATGTGATGATTATTTCCTACTTTCCTCTGTTCGTCTACATTTATTAATTGAAAATCAACTATAAAAGTGCTGCCTTTCTCCTCCATTTACTCATTGAATTATTTATTAAATCAGGATGGACTCAGGGATGGTTATTTCTAATTTATGAGATAGAATTCAATATTATCATTGTTTATGTTCACTTCGGTGCAGGTTTGACATAGATGCATGTGTATGTGTAATGTAACTTTGAGAGAATAAGGTGTTGAGACTATCCAGACTGAGGATGTGGTTGAATTTAGTATAGACCTCTAACTTTTAAAGATGCTGGCAGGTGGGGGAAGAGATCTAATTGTCTTGCATATACTCAAGACAAGCCTGGTATGCAAGTTCCTTTGCTTATTAAACCTGCCTCCTGCCAATCTGCAGTGGTCATCCTGCCCTTGCCCTTTTCCTAGGGCAAGTCAGTTTCAGGTTTTACCCAAGAAGTTCCTGAGGTTGTAATCCAACATCAACAAGGGATCTTTTTACTGTTTTCAGAGTCTTTTTCAGAATGTCATATAACTGGATTTACAAAATATATAGCCTTTACAAACTGGCTTCTTTCAGTTCAGTTCAGTTCAGTTCAGTTGCTCAGCCGCAACTCCATGAATCATAGCACGCCAGGCCTCCCTGTCCATCACCAACACCCAGCATTCACCCATACTCATGTCCATCAAGTCGGTGATGCCATCCAGTCATCTCATCCTCTGTCATCCCCCTTCTCCTCCTGTCCCCAATCTCTCCCAGCATCAGAGTCTTTTCCAATGAGTCAACTCTTTGCATGAGGTGGCCAAAGTATTGGAGTTTCAGCTTTAGCATCAGTCCTTCCAAAGAACACCCAGGAATGATCTCGTTTAGAATGGACTGGCTAGATCTCCTTGCAGTCCAAGGGACTCTCAAGAGTCTTCTCCAACACCACAGTTCAAAAGCATCAATTCTTTAGTGCTCAGCTTTCTTCACACTCCAACTCTCACATCCATACATGACCACAGGAAAAACCATAGCCTTGACTAGACGGACCTTTGTTGGTAAAGTAATGTCTTTGCTTTTGAATATGCTATCTAGGTTGATCATAACTTTCATTCCAAGGAGTGTCTTTTAATTTCATGGCTGCAATCACCATCTGCAGTCATTTTGGAGCCCCACCCCCACGCCCGCCAAATAAAGTCTGACACTGTTTCCATTGTTACCCTATGTATATCCCATGAAGTGATGGGACTGTGCATTTAAGATTATTCAGTGTCCTTTTAGCTTGTTACTTCTTTTCTTTTTATCAAGGAATCATATTACATTGTATGGTTACATCAACTTCTTAACTCATTCACCTATTGAAAGACAACTTGGTGGTTTCCAGTTTGGGCAATTATGAATAAAGTTACTATAAGCATTTGCATGTAGGTTTTTGTGTGGACATAAGTTTTAAAATAAGTTGGGTGAATACCTAGGAGTGAGATGGCTGGATGATAAGACTGCATTTAGTCTTGTAATCAGTAGCCAAATTGTTTTTCTAACTGGCTGTGCCATTTTACGTTTTCACCAGCAGTGAAGGAGAATTCTTTCACTGGTATCTTCTGCAGAATTTGTATTGTCAGTTTTCTGGATCTTAGCCATTTGAATAGGTATATATCAATAGGAGGTATATATCAATAGGCTTCCCTGGTGGCTCAGACAGTAAAGAATCCATCTGCAATGGGAAAGACCTGCCTTTGATCCCTGGGTTGGGACGATCCCCTCGAGGAGTGCATGAACACCCACTCCAGTATTCTTGCCTGGAGAATCCCCATGGAGAGTGGAGCCTGGTGAGCTACAGTTCATGGGGTCGCAAAGAGTTACACACAACTGAGTGACTAAGCACAGCACATACAGCATATCAATTTTATCTAATCATTGTTTTAATTTGCAATTCTCCAGTGACAAATGATTGTGAGCATCTAGTGATATGCTTACTTGCTATCTGTATATCTTCTTCGGTGAATCATCTTTTCAGATAATTGCTTGTGTCTTATTCAACAGACTTTAATTTTTAGAGTAGTTTTAGGTTATATGTAGTAGAATTGGCCAGAAAGTATAAAGGATTCCTCTAAATGTCCTCTCCTCCCAGTCAGTTCCCCCTTTTTTTCAGGTATCTCATTAGTGTGGCACATTTGTTCTTAGTAGAATACAAACCGATACTGATACATTGCTATTAACTAAAGTCCATAGTTTATATTAGCACTCCCCCTTTGTGTGATACAGTTCTATGAGTTTTGATGAATGTATAATACCTTGTATCCATCACTATAATATCATGCAGAATAGTTTCACTGCCCCCATATTGCCGTTACCTACTTATTATTCCCCCTTCACCCCTGCCTTGAACTTTAGGCAACCACTGATATTTTTAATGTCTCTGTACTTTTGCCTCTTCCAGATTTTCACAAAGTTGGAATCGCACATTATTTGTTTAGCCTTTGCAAATCGGCTTCTTTCACCTGTGTGTGTGTGCGCTCAGTTGCTCGGTTGTGACCAATTCTTCGCCACCCCATTCTTAGCAGTATGCACTTAAGGCTCTTCTCTATGTTTGTGATTTGATAAGTTTTTGTTTTTATTGCTGAATAAAGAGTATATTATCCATTCATCTACTGAACTGCATCTTGAGCACTTCCAAATTTTGGCAACTATGAATAAAACTGATATGAATATTCTTGTCTTTGAGTGCTCAATTCCTTGGGGTAAATACCTAGGAGCTCAGTGGCTGAACAGTATGGTAAGTCTATGTTTAGTTTTGGAAGAAACTACCAAATTGTCTTCTGAGGTGTATTATTTTACATTCCTACTGTCAATTAATGAGACTCCCTGGTCCACATCTTTGCCAAATATACTGACTTGGGGTCAGTATATTTTTGATTCAAAGTTTGATCAAACATTTTGAAATGTGTGTTAAATCATTTTTGAGTATAGTATTCTAGTTTCTTAAGCTCAAGGTTACTTTTAGAGGAGGAAGAGAGACATTTCACAAACTGAAATGCTTTAATTCATCTTTTCTGTTTTTATTGTTGTAATTCTGTACAAATATGTTCATATTTATCTCTCTGTTTCTCTCTCTCTCTCTTTTTTTTTCTTTGCTGTTTCTATTCATTTTGGAAATATTGCTCTTAGTTCTGTTGCAAGAAGGCAGACCCCTTCCAGGGCCCAAAACTGGGCTCTTGTCTAACACTCAGAAATGAATTGTCCGAGGAGACACATGTGCTGACAAAGCAAGAGATTTTTGGGAAAGGGCAGCCGGGTGTAGAGCAGTAGGGTAAGGGAACCCAGGAGAACTGCTCTGCCGCGTGGCTCGCAGTCTCGGGTTTTATGGTGATGGGACTAGTTTCCGGCTGGTCTTTGGCCAATCATTCTAATTCAGAGTCCTTCCTGGTGGCACAGGCATCGCTCAGCCAAGATGGATGCTAGCGAGAGGGATTCTGGGAAGTAGATGGACACATGGTGCCTCCTTTCGACCTTTCCTGAACTCTTCTGGCTGGTGGCGGCTTATCAGTTCCGTATTCCTCATCAGGATCTCCTGTCATAAAACAGCTCATGCAGAAGGTTGCTCTGGTGCCTGGCCAGGGGGGGCGGTTTCAGCCACTGTGCTTCCCCTACCAGTTCAAGGATTCTCCCTGCTCGGCTTTGTGTCCTCTGTGCATTCTCTTTTAGGGGTGGGATTGATAGTGAGGGTGGGGAAAGAAAGGGCCATGTGCCTTATCTTTCTTTTGTTTGTGTGAGCTTTCATTTCTGCCCTTTGTTCTTTATTTCCTTTCACTGCCTGATTGCTCCATCCTCCACGTCCCCAATTATCCTCAAAAAACAGCACTTCCCTGTGCTTGCCACTGCCTCCCAGGCTCCTTTGCTGTAGCCGTACTGCAGACCACCAAGTTCTCACTTGTGTTCACTATATTGGCATTTAACACTGGATTTCACTTTCCCAGGTGATTTCGTCTGTGCTTTTTTTCTGTCTCCCCTTCATTAAGTCCCTTAAGCCTCTTCTATCCATTCTCCTTATTTTACAAGCCTGCAATGACATGTGGGAGCCCTACTGAAATTTTTAAACTTACTTACAATTAAGTTGGCTTCCCTGGTGGCTCAGAGGTTCAAGCATCTACTTGGAATGCAGGAGACCCAGGTTCGATCCCTAGGTCGGGAAGATCCCCTGGAGAAGGAAATGGTAACCCACTCCAGTACTCTTGCCTGGAGAATCCCATGGAGGGAGGAGCCTGGTGGGCTACAGTCCATGGGGTCGCAAAGAGTCAGACACGACTGAGCGACTTCACTCACAACCTCACTCTACAATTAAGTTAAAGCTTGCCCTGCTTGTTTACCTTCTAGTAATAGTAAAGCCCCATATTATGTTCATTGATGCTATGATTTTTGTGGGGAGGATGTTGGGAAAATTTGAAATTGGGTAGTTAACACTGTATTCAGCAACTAGCTTTGATTTAAAAACAAAAAATCCAAAACTTTACAAATAATATGGCCTAGATGCAGTTTTATAGGAAGGTGATGTCCTGAGCTTTCTTATAATCAGGGTGTAAGCCCTGTATTTCAATACAGCATATGGAAAAGTAAACGTTTGAAGTGAAGATAGATGTTTAAAGGAATAGATTGGTGAACAGAAATGTACGTGTGGATGGATAGATAGACAAATTCGTTGTTAAGATGTATATTAGAGGCAGAGAGATAATGGGGAACTTTTCCTGCTTTGTGAAGGACTAGCTGTTCTTATCTATTGACTAAATAGGAGATTTAAAAGGAGGGAATTTCCTACCAGAGTGAGACTAATTTGTGGTGTCTTTCCATCTACAGGTTCCAGTGAAGTTAAATTAGATCAGCAACTATTGCAAAGAAAGAGGTGGAAACAATTAGCCAAAAGTCAAAGAAGTTTTTTTCTTAGAGAAAGCAAAAATTTTGAAGCAATTATCCCTCTGGAGGGGTGGTATGCAGTGAGTAAGGGGATAGAGTGTCAGATCTGACATGCATCCCAGCTCACAGAACTTTCCAGAAGTTTCGGAGCTAAATTGGTAGGCTTTGCTGGTACTGCCGGTGAGTAGGAACGTGTCCGTGCCCCCGTGAGAGAGACAGAGAGACAGAGATGGAGACAGGCCTGGGGTAGGCTGCTTCTCCACTACTTGGCAGGAACACGTGAGCTTCCTCCAGGTGGAGAGGATTCCCTGAAAGGTGGCACAGCTTAAGGCCTCGCGTGAGTCCCGCAAATGAGCAACCGCACCTGAGCAAGGAGATTTAGGCAGAAAGCGAAGTAGACCTTCTGTGACATGGAGAGACAGAGGAATCATTTCTTTCTAGAGTCACCAATGTTGAAGATCCACTCAAAGAACAACTTGCATGAGCCCTCAATTAATATGTGTCTCTAACGACTCTTGGAGAAGGCAGTGGCAGCCCACTCCAGTGTTCTCGCCTGGAGAATCCCAGGGACGGGGGAGCCTGGTGGGTTGCTGTCTATGGCGTCTCACAGAGTCGGACACGACTGATGCGACTTAGCAGCAGCAGTGACTCTAGTTTTGTTTTGTTTTGTTTTGTTTTAAGACAGGCACTTACAGCCAGCTAATGCTAGATGAGAAACTGGAAGCGGCGAGGAGATAGAGAAGCAGATAAGAAGCTTGCCAATTAATCTGGATAGTTAGCTTCAAGCGTAGTCCTTGTCTTTCACAGGAAGAGGGATAAGTATTTAGGACTGTTCTCTCCATTTGCTGTTTCAACACACACACACACACACACACACACACACACACACACACACACACTTTACAACTTTTGTTGGTAGGTTTTCCAGAAGTGCTGGTAGTGAACAATTGGAGTGTAAAAGATAACAGCAGTATCTGTGAGTGTGTGCTAGCTGCTCAGTTGTGTCTGCCTTTTTGTGACCCTGTGGACTGCCAGGCTCCTCTGTCCATGGGATTCTCCAGGCAAGGATGTCAGAGTGAGTAGCCTTTCCCTTCCCCAGGGCATCTTCCTGGCCCAGAGATTGAATCCAGGTCTCTTGCATTGCAGGCAAATTCTTTACCATCTGAGCCACCAGGGAAGCCTCAACATCAATACCTAGAGCTGACCAAGTATCTACCCAAAGTGAGACCACAGAGGATTAAATAACTTGCTTGTCACATAGCTGTAAATTGTAGAGGTAAGAAGAATTTAAACTCAGGAAGTCTAGTTTCAGACCATGCTCTGAATTATTAAACTGGTAGCTTTTATAGTCTACCCTCCTGTTTTTAGTGCAGAGACATTTGTAAATCATCCTATTTAGCTGATAATCTGATTATACTTTGAAAATGAAAATTTGTTTCTATTCTTATTTATTTACACACACACACACACACACACACACATTGCCAACTTGCCAACTTCTCTTAATTTGGAGAAAGACTAGGTTTTCTTTAGTCCTATGCTTAATCCTTCTGTGCTCATGAGTTATGTGTCTGTTTTACCTCTGAGTTTATCTTAAAAAAAAAGATACAACTTAAAGATTCTGATTGCCATCCATTGACAGTGCTGAAATAAGAATTATTCTATCCAAGGCTACCATTTATTAACTCTGTGTGTCCTTGGTCTTGTGTAAACATTTTGAGTTTCAATTTCCTTTTCCTTAAGAAAAAGTGATTCTTCCCACCTCACAAGTGGCGTGAAGATTGTATGAGATGCGGGGTATACACTCTAAAGCCCTTTGTAAATAGATGGTGCTACTGATAACTAATTTGTCTTCTATGTTCCATATCATCTCTTATCTCTTCTTGAAAAATTAGATTTCCTTGTTCTACCACCCCCTAGCAATACTCTAAAGTTTAAGCAGATAACCCGTTTCTCACATAGTAACTTCATCGGAGAAGTAAGAAATATGGATTTGAAAGTGGAGAAAAATGAGGGCAAAGAGTCACACTTGGGAACTGGAACCTGAAGCAGTTCTAATTCACAGTCTGAATCCATTTTCTTTAGATTACAGTGTTCAATTTTTTTCACCTGTTTTTTTTCCTTTCATTTCATCACACAGTATTTTTTATCTCTTCAGAGCTAAGGAAGGAAAAATGAAAACAAAAATTCAGATGTCAATTCAGCAGTCTTTTTTTCATCAGTTTTCAGCTTCCTAGTTCTATGTGTGTGTGTGTATATACAGAGAATATAAATTAATAAGAATTTAAACTTCTGCAGGACTATATTGTTATGTGTCTTTGTTACTGCTTTACAATGCTCATTTTCACTATTCAATATATTTCCTCTCGATAGTTTGTTTTAAGACATGTCAAATAGTGGAATCATTCCTATTTTATGTTAAAGAATCAGAAACTCAAGGCAATTGGACAGGAAAAACTGCTGGCCAAGGAGTCACAATTGGTTAAAGGAAGAGGAATGAAAGCAAGAAAGATCTTTGAAGATTAAATCAGAATGCAACTCTCTTTTCACCTCAAATATTACTATTTACTGCTTGATGATAAGTATTCAACTAAGGACATCCAAACTTCAATCAGAGGATGTATAAGAGATAAACGCAACAGCTTGTTTATTGCACTGGAATTCATGGCAGTCAAATGTCCATCATTTCTAACCCTAGCAAGGACTTTAAAAGCCAATTTGAGATGGTATTCTAGTCAGTAAGTGGTAGGACCACAGCCTTGTCTAACTCAATGAAACTAAGCCATGCCCGTGGGGTAACCCAAGACCGGCGGGTCATGGTGGAGAGGGCTGACAGAATGTGGTCCACTGGAGAAGGGAATGGCAAACCACTTCAGTATTCTTGCCTTGAGAACCCCATGAACAGGAGGAAAAGGCAAAATGATCCAGGAAGGCCTGGCGTGCTGTGATTCATGGGGTCGCCAAGAGTCGGACATGACTGTGCGACTGAACTGAACTGAACTGAAGTGGTAGGTGTGGCCCCTGTATCCACTGGAGATACCCCGGGGAGAATTCTGTAAAAAGGAAGTGATTTTTAACATGTAATGGATAATCATCACGCTCACAGACATTGGACATTTGCATATGTTATTTGTAATTAGCATATCTGACTGCTTTCTGACATGAGGAATTAGCTTGCACATTTGCTCTGCATCTCTGCTTAGTGCCATGATCAAATGTGTGGAATCCACTGCTTCCTGCTTCCTGTGCCTCTCGCATGGGTCTCCCTTAACTCCCAAAGCACTTGTCACATAGATGAGATGATTTCAGAATTATCTCTGACCTGTGAAATTCTAGGAGAGAGAGCTCATTCTATTTTGGTTATTTCTGGAGAGATTATAAATCACAATGATTATAGTGCATGGTAATAGGAAATAAGGGGCTTCCCAGTTTGCTCAGTGGTAAAGAATCCACCTGCCAATGCAGGAGATACAGGTTTGATCCCCAGGTTGGGAAGATCCCCTGGAGTAGGAAAAAATGGCAACCCAGTCCCATATTCTTACCTGGAGAATCCCATGGACAGAGAAGCCTGGTGAGCCACAGTCCATGGGGTTGCAAAGAGTTGGAAATGCCTGAGCACCTGAACACAATAGAAAATAATTAGAGTTTATAGTTAAGGATTACATAATGTTCAGTTCAGTTCAGTCGCTCAGTCGTGTCCGACTCTTTGCGACCCCATGAATCACAGCACGCCAGGCCTCCCTGTTCATCACCATCTCCCAGAGTTCACTCAGACTCACGTCCATCGAGTCTGTGATGCCATCCAGCCATCTCTAAAAATCATCATTTTACATGGTTGCAGACTGCCATCATGCACTATTTGCTGGTATATACAAATAGTCCTCTAGCCCCAAATGCTTATAAGCCACGAAACAAGGTGCTTGTGGTAATGGTCAGGGTCAGTCATAAAAAACTGCATGGGGGTGATGGATTTTATATAATTCTGATAGAAAGAAAATGTAGAAATTGAGATGTTAGAGTATTTCCCGGGCAAGGTGCCCATGGGCCTTCAATAAATTTAATAGGCATGCATTACCTTAGAAGGAGAAATCTTGTGAAATAGAAGTCTTTCCAAGTGTGATGGTTAATTTATATGGCAACTTGACTGGCCATGGGTTCCCAGAGAGCTGGTTAAACATCATTTCCCGGTGTAGCTGTGAGGGTGTTTCTAGAAGAGCTTAGCATTTGGATTGGTGGGCTGAGTAAAGGAGATGGCCCTCTCCAGGCTGGGTGGTTACACAGTAGGTAGGACCCATGTCCTTGGTCCTTAGTCCTCATTTATTCTTTCTGCAAATTGCCATCTGTACCAAAGTATACAGTGGTTTCAGTGGCCTCTGGAGAGAACAATTTATTTTTCCTCTCTCCTGAGGTTTGAAATGTTACTGGAGTCCTGAGACATAATAGAGGATTTTAATATACATTTAGGTATATTATCATCATTCTGATTATTATCACTCTTCCTATCATCATTCTGATTATTATTATCATTATTCACATCCTATTAGCTTTTCACCTTGAGCTAATGTGACATTTCAGTGCAATGGAAAATCAATGAGGCAAAAATTTCTCATGCTACCACCAACAATTACTGTTGATTTAAGTACAGAGACTAAATACCACATAGACAATATGGATAAAGAGATTAAAATGCACACACGCGCATACCATCCATTCTTGAGAATAGTTTAAGTGGTTTTCAGAATTAGTGTTTTCTGCTGGGAAGACAGGATGCCTTTATTGAATGACCATAACCTGAACTGAAACTCACTTTCAGCATAATTAGCTGTGTCCTCACTTTTGATAATGGTACCAAACTTTGGATTTAATTAGACTCTAATTGCTGTTTTAAATTGTCTCCTGCCTCAGAGTTTGTATTCTATGCCATCTCATTCTGTTTTGTTTTGATTTTTTTTCATTTTCTATATTTGTTCCTGTGCTGAGATCACAATACATAACGAGCTAGTCACAGAATTTAACAAACTAGATAGCCCTAGTGAGAATATCTGATATTTTCCAATAATCTTCTCTACTAATGACTTTGTGTGACAGAGAATGGCTATTTGTTAAGCACATTTCCAGTTTCTACCCAGAAGGAACTGTCTCAAGTTTCCTTGAAGTTAGTATGGCCAGATGACCAAATTCTGGCTAACGGAATGTGAATAGAAGTGATCCAGGCCCAGAAAACCTTTCACTTCTGTTTCTTCCTCTGTCTGCTGCCTAGATGTTGGTATCCAGGTGACCCTAAAGGTCACAGAATTTTCAAACCTCTGCTGTGCTGGGTCTCTTCTCCCATCCCCATCTATTAGATGCTCATTGTGTGAGTGAGAAACAATTTAATGAGTTAAGCTGTAGAAATTCATGGTCCAAGTGCTTTAGTGGATAGCATTACCTTGTCTGAAATTTTTGGCAATGTCTCCCTGGGCCATTGGCTAATGTTTTACTATCCTGAATTGGCAAAGTTTTCCAGAGAAACAGACCCATAGGATATACTTAGTAGGATATATAATATATTAAGATATATGCATTTATATATTATATAATAGTATATACATATCTAAAAATAGATTTAAATGAGTATAAAGGGATTTATTTTAAAGAATTGACTTAGATAGTTATGAGGGCTGACAAGATTTAAAGCCATAGGGCAGTCCTGTGGGCTGGAAACTCTTGTTCTGAGGTAGAATTTTCTTTCTTAGAAAACCTGCTTTGCTTTTAAGGCCTTTGCACTGATTAGATGAGATTTTCCTACATAATCGAGGCAATTTCCTGACCCAGAGATCAAACGCACATCTCCTGCAATGGCAGGTGGATTCATTACCACTGAGCCACCAGGAAAAGCTCATTTAGAACTTTGCCACTCTCCACATGTCAGGAATTGTAATAGCACCTAGTAATGTTTTCAGTTCAGTTCAGTTGCTCAGTTGTGTCTGACTCTTTGTGACCCCATGAATTGCAGCACGCCAGGCCTCCCTGTCCATCACCAACTCCCCGAGTTTACTCAGACTCATGTCCATCGAGTCAGTGATGCCATCCAGCCATCTCATCCTATGTCGTCCCCTTCTCCTCCTGCCCCCAACCCCTCCCAGCATCAGAGCCTTTTCCAATGAGTAAACTCTTTGCATGAGGTGGCCAAAGTACTGGAGTTTCAGCTTTAGCATCATTCCTTCCAAAGAAATCCCAGGGCTGATCTCCTTCAGAATGGACTGGTTGGATCTCCTTGCAGTCCAAGGGACTCTCAAGAGTCTTCTCCAACACCACAGTTCAAAAGCATCAATTCTTCAGCACTCAGCTTTCTTGATAGTCCAACTCTCACATCCATACATGACCACTGGAAAAACCATAGCCTTGACTAGAAGGACCTATTCCTCAAAGAAATGTCTCTGCTTTTGAATATAGTATCTAGGTTGGTCATAACTTTTCTTCCAAGGAGTAAGTGTCTTTTAATTTCATGGCTGCAGTCACCATCTGCAGTGATTTTGGAGCACAAAAAAAAAAAGCCTGACACTGTTTCTACTGTTTCCCATCTATTTCCCATGAAGTGATGGGACCGGATGCCATGATCTTCATTTTCTGAATGTTGAGCTTTAAGCCAACTTTTTCACTCTCCTCTTTCACTTTCATCAAGAGGCTCTTTAGCTCCTCTTCACTTTCTGCCATAAGGGTGGTGTTATCTGCATATCTGAGGTGATTGATATTTCTCCCGGCAATCTTGATTCCAACTTGTGTTTCTTCCAGTCCAGCGTTTCTCATGATGTACTCTGCATAGAAGTTAAATAAGCAGAGTGACAATATACAGCCTTGACACACTCCTTTTCCTATTTGGAACCAGTCTATTTGTTCCATGTCCAGTTCTAACTGTTGCTTCCTGACCTGCATACAGATTTCTCAAGAAGCAGGAGGTCAGGTGGTCTGGTATTCCCATCTCTCAGAATTTTCCACAGTTTATTGTGATCCACAAAGTCAAAGGCGTTGGCATAGTCAATAAAGCAGAAATAGATGTTTTTCTGGAACTCTCTTGCTTTTTTGATGATCCAGCGGATGTTGGCAATTTGACCTCTGGTTCCTCTGCCTTTTCTAAAACCAGCTCAAACATCAGGAAGTTCACAGTTCACATATTGCTTGGTAATGTTTTACCAAGACCAAATAAGTGTTTGGCACTTTGTACGTAATAACATGTAGTCATCACAATATTGCAATAAGGTGCAGAAGACTCACATTAATTTTTGAGCTCATACAGATAAAATGCAGCAGCGCAAGCATCCATATCCAGGCTTCATACCAGGACTATTGACCACTAAGCTGTGCCATCCCAGCTAGCCCTCAGCCTTCACCCGTCTCCATGCCAGGATGTCTATGAAGCTTTCATGCCTGCATTGCTCTCTGCTCATCTCAGCTCTCTCTTCAAGAAGCATTGTCTAGACACACTGGCTTCTTATTATGTCTACTCTCTCCTGTGTCCCTCTCTAGACCCTGCACATGTCCCTTCTGCCTTTACCACCAGTTGACAATGACAGCCGGGATGCTTCCCACTTGCAAATTGCTTTTCACTTCAGCCATTTTCCAGGAGGCTAATGTGAAGTTTGTGAAAGCATGAAAGGGGCAGCAAAGGGGTGGAAGCCTGAGTATAAGACAGCATCTGGTATGGCATCTCGTCTCCCCTCTTCCCAGGACCTGTTTGCAACTGGTTACACAATTTAGAGAAAAAGAGAAAAATTGAAATGAAACACAGTAACATAGAAAACTAGAGAGATTGCTTCTGAAAGGTGGTTAAATTGCCTGGGTCAGTGTCCCCTATGAAAAAGCTAATGGCCTCTTCCCCGAGAAAGGCTCTTTCCTCTCTTGCAAAAAGAAAAGTTCTTCAGGACCACAAACAACCCTCTTCTGCTCAACCAGGGCCACCCTTCCTTGACTCATCCTCCACTTCCTGTCAGATGCCCCATACTAGGGGGTCAGATAGCTGTGCTGCTGTGCTGATGGAATGATGCCTCCTTCCTTTTCCTTTTATCCATTAAATAAATGGACTTAAAAATGGACTCTTCAGGCTGGCCCCCTGTCATTGCTAAGATTTCTACCCTGGAACTCTAAGTGCTTATTGAATAGCAAACTCTTATTCGAGAGATTTGTTATGAATTTGAGCTGTGAAGCGTTACTAATAAAACCCGGATATCTAGACTTTGGGCTTCCCAGGTGGCTCAGTGGGTAAAGAATCCACATGCAATGCAGGAGATGTGGGTTCAGTGCCTGGACTGGGATAGTCCCCTGGAGGAGGGCATGGCTATCTGCTCTACTATTCGTACCTGGAAAATCCCAGGGACAGAGGAGCCTGACAGGCTGCAGTCCATAGGTCACAAAGAGTTGGACAGGATTAAAGTGACTAAGCAAACACACAGGCATCTAGAGTTCACAAATTTGTTGGAGTGATTCATCTTTTCCAATTCATAATCATCTAAACCTGTATGTCAACTGATGGTGAGGCATAAGTTATCTTTTCCAGGTTTCCTTCTTCAATTATGTCCTGGCATTCTGGAGAGGGTCTAAATATTGCAAAAATCTGTGCTGAATGTCACTGTCCACCTCAAGCATGCTAGGACTTGTGCATTACTGAATCCACAGTCTAGAATGTGGGCCCTCATATCTTTGCATGCGTATTAGTTTTCTTTTGCTTCTGCAGAAAGTTTCACAGCATAGGAGAGCACATATTGGTTTTTGTTTTTGTTTGTTCTTTGTTGCTATTTTGTTTGTTTGCTTTTTTACAATCCAAATAAGGGCATGTGACTTTTAAAAAATATTTAGGTATTTATTTGGCAGCACTGGGTCTTAGTTGCAGCATGCAGGGTCTTTGAGCTTCAGTGAAGCATGTGGAATCTTTAGTTGTGGCACACAGACTCTTAATTGTGGCATGTGGGGTCTCATTCCTTGACCAGGGATGAGACCCAGGCCCCTGCATTGGGAGAATGGAGTCTTAGCCACTGGACCACCACCAGGGCATATGATTTGTGGTCTTATAGTTGTATAAGTCAGAAGTCAACTATGAATGTTTCAGAATTAAAATCAAGAGGTCAACAGGGCTATATTCCTTCTGTGTGGGCTCTAGGAGAGAATTCATTTACTACCCATTACGGTTACTGGCAGGCTTCCTTGGTAGCTCAGCTGGTAAAGAATCTACCTGCAATGCAAGAGACCCTGGCTCAACTCCTGGGTCTGAAAGATTTCCCAGAGAAGGGTTAGGCTGCCCACTCCAGTACTCTTGGGCTTCCCTCGTGGCTTGGACAGTAAAGAGTCCACCTCAATGCAGGAGACCTGAGTTTGACCCCTGGGTTGGGAAGATCCTCTGGAGGAGGGCATGGCAACACACTCCAATGTTGTCGCCTGGAGAATACTCATGGACAGAGTAGCCCACTGGGCTACAGTTCGTGGGGTCACAAAGTGCTGGACACGACTGAGTGACTAAGTACAGCACACAGCACAGGGTTACTGGCAAAATTCAGTTCCCTGGCTGTAGGCCCAAGGTCCGTGTTTTTCTCCTGGCTGTCAGCTGAGTTCTGTTCCCAGCTTCTAGAAGCCAGACTACACCCGTTGTCTGGGGATCTCTTGTCTCCACCTTAAAAACCGGGAAAAGTGGACTTAGTCCTTCTAATGCCATCTTTCTGACACACTGTTATGCCTTCCTCTTCTACATTTAGACTCGGTGATTAGATTGGGTCCACACAGCTCATCTAGGATAATCTCCCCATGTCAGAGTCCTTAACCCTGAAGGAGACGTGTGCAAATTCCCTTTGCCATGTTAAAGAAAATATTCATAGATTCCAGAAATGAGGATGTGGTCATCTTTGTTGGGGCCATTGTTCTGCCTTTTCTTATTATTTAGGCATAAGCTCAGACATTACCCTATCAGAGCAGTCTTCCTTGATCATAGAAAATATTATTTTCATAGTAATGACTATGGGCTTCCCTTGTGGCTCAGACTGGTAAAGCATCTGCCTGCAATGCAGGAGACCCGGGTTCAGTTCCTGGGTCAGGAAGATCCCCTGGAGAAGGAAATGGTTATTACTTGTAGTTACTTTGCTTACATATTGCTTCTGTATTATTTTGCTTATTTATTTTCTATATGCCAACTAAAGTGAAAGCTCTCAAAGCAGAGGTTTTGTATGGTGGTGGTAGTGGTTTAGTTGCTAAGTCGTGTCTGACTCATTGTGACCCCATGAGCTGTAGCCCACCAGGGTCCTCTGTCCATTGAGTTTTTCAGGCAAGAATACTGGAGTGAATTGCCATTTCCTTCTCCAAGGCATCATCTCAAACCAAGGATCAAACCCTGTCTCCTGCATTGCAGGTGGATTCTTTACCACTGAGCTACCAGGGGACCTGAAGTGATTGGTACATAATAGCTATTTAATAATGTTTTTGGAGTGGACAAAAACATGAATACATGGAAATGATTTTGAACCTACGTTGTATAGAGGATTTCAATTTTGAGTCTTTACACTCTTCTGAAATATTCCTCATGTCCATGATGGTTGCCAGAATGTTCAGTGTCTTTATCTAAACAACTTCCCTTACTCAAAGAACATGTCATTGGCCAGGCCATCTGAATGGTGTATTCCAAGTACAGGACATTTCCAAAAGTCTGAATTTTGAAGTCCAGAAAAAATAACATGTGGAAGCCTTCAGTAGAAAATGGAGATTGGGCTTCAGTCTTCCCTACCAGATTTTTGAATATCATGCTGTGAACACTTCCTGCCATGCTGTGCTTTTGAACACTTCCTGCCATCAACATATCTCTATGCCAGTCTCCAAGTGGGTAATAACAGCTAGCTCATGCATATCTCTCAAGAATTAACATTTTTTTTGAGAGAAGACAGTTTAACTCATATTTAGGAAAGAGGCATATTCTTTCAGTCCTGAAAAAAAAAAAGGAATATATTGTGTGGTATAGTTTAGCTATCCCCTATCCCAAACTTCTTTCCTTTTGCTTTGTTATTACATCAACAAACTAACAAGTAAAATATTTCTTTTTATAAAAGAGAAAGAAATCCTGCCTCAAAGTTGAAATCAAGATTTTGTCTATAAAACAGCAGGAGAAATACTTCTGGCTATAAAATAGAAGTCCAGTCCTAAAGACATACACACACATGCACACACACACACACACACAGAATTCTAGCCATAAAATAGAAGTCCAGTCCTAAAGACACACACACACACACACACACACACACACACACAGTCTTCTAGCCAGAATTCCAAAAGCTTGGACTCATTCACATCATAGCATGTCTTTACAACAACATTTATGGAGTATCAAACATAAATCATAGCCTGTGCTAGGGACCCTCTATATAACTGTCATTTAATAATTTTTTGATCTTCTAGGTAGATACAGTTATCTCTGGGTTAAACATGAGGATATTTTCTTGTAGTTATTTGTGACTCCAAACCAGGCTCCTTAATTCCAAAATCAGTGCTCTTTTCATGCTTCTGCACTGCTCTAAATCTGTCACATTTCTACTTTCTTTTAGGTCACTTTTAATCTCTTCTTCATATTTATGCGCATATTACCCTTATGCTGCCCATGGAAGCATCTTTTTAGGTCTGCATTTATAGGGGAATATTCTAACATTCAAAAAAAAAAAAAAGTTTCTTTTCCTTGTCCCCAAACACTGGTTCCTTCAAGAGCTTGTATCACCAAATAATTTCTGGGATAAATACCAACTATATGCACTGTGGCATAATGGGAAAGAAATAGAACTTGAATTTGAGTTGTGAATCTGCAGATTTCAGTAGTAAGGTCTTGGTCTAGGGATGCTGTAGTAAGGCCCTGGGGAAGTGACAACATCTTCCTAAGACTAACACTCATCAAACATCTACTCTAAAGCTCTGGACTGGGTCTAACACACTGTTTCATAGATTGTCTCATTTTGTTATATTAACATTCTCTGAACCTCAGATTCTTTAGCTCCAAAACAGTGTTGAGAACAAAAGAATCTTTCTTGCATAAATGAATGTGGAGCAGGCAGTCTCCAGTGCAGAATGGAATAGAGACGTTATCATGTCATCAGAGTGCCTGGTTCTTACTGTCTTTTCAATCTTCTATCCTCAGTATTGACTTCCTCTGAGGTTGATTGTCTTTAAGGTGTTTACTTTGCAGAAAGTATTTGTGACCAAAAGGATTCCTTTGCCCCCAACATGGCTGCAAAAGAAAGTGTTGCACTAAGAATTATATGTGCCCATTTCCCTTTAGTTTGATTGGGCCAGTTACGTCTCAAAACCATTGCTCTTTGAGGAAGAGTTACCCTAAGAATATCATTCACTGATAAACTCAGGATAACTAAAGATGACGTCACTTCCTCTAGTCTCATTGAAATAAAGGGGACATTTGCACAAATTTGGAGCTGTGTTTGGAAGAACACATGGAATTTCTAGACCGGCAGCAAACAAATCCACTCTCATGAGGAAACTCTGCCCCCATTTCTACGTTTATTCTGTGTTTCCTCCCCTCAAAGGTAGACTATCTGCTAATGCAGTTGACTAGCTGCTGCTGCTGCTGCTGCTGCTAAGTCGCTTCAGTCGTGTCCGACTCTGTGGGACTCCCAGAGATGGCAGCCGACGGGGCTCCCCTGTCCCTGGGATTCTCCAGGCAAGAACACTGGAGTGGGGTGCCATTTCCTTCTCCAATGCAGGAAAGTGAAAAGTGAAAGTGAAGTCACTCAGTCGTGTGCAACTCAGCAGCCCCATGGACTGCAGCCCTCCAGGCTCCTCCATCCATGGGGTTTTCCAGGCAAGAGTACTGGAGTGGGGCGCCAGTGCCTTCTTGTCACTTCCTTTTGCTAATGTGGCTTCTCTGGTGGCTCAGTGGCAAACAGTCTGCCTGTAGTGCAGGAGATGTAGGTTCTATCCCTGGGTCAGGAAGATCCTCTGGAGAAGGAAATGCAACCCACTCCAGTGTTCTTGCTAGGAAAATCAAATGGATGGAGGGGCCTGGCAGGCTACCATCCATAGAGTCACAAAGAGTCAGACTTGACTGAGCTACAGCGCATGCACACTCTTTGCTAAGGCATTGCTTTACTCAAACCTTTTCAGACACAGATCGGAAGGAGGTCTCGAGAATAGATCAGATAGTCACAATGATTTCTTCCTATAGTACAACGTGCTTTTTGCACTCTTCCACTGAAGAGATATCATTTATTTCTCTATCTCATGAATCTGGACTTGCCTTGGAAGTGGCTTAAGCCAATATCTTGTAATAGATGTGAAACTTTTCAGCCTAAGTCTCAAAAGGCATGATAACTTCTGTTTTTGCTTGCTACCCTAGAAGTGCTATGTAAAAACGCTTGAGCTAAACTCCACGAGTCAACACATGAAAAGACAGATCAAGCCAGCAACCAAGATGGACAAATACATGGCTGCTGATTCAATCCATTGTATTTGGGGTGGTTTATTCCACAGAAATAGATAACTATGATACAATCCGTAGATCTGGCTATTCAAGAAAAAGAACTTATTAATATGTATACCTCTTTTGAATTATAAAAACTAGATTATATTATAGTGTATTCTTGTATTTTCAAAAGGATAAACCATAATACATTTTAAAATGTTTATGTGTTGGGGATAAAGGGAATAGAATTAAGGGGGAGGGTATTAAGTCTAGACTTTCTTGTTGATTTGAATTTGGAATCTTGAAAACATTATACATAATCATTCAACAAAATAAAAAATTTAGAAGCAATACTAAAAATCAAATAAAAACAAAAGTTTAATTAACAATTTTCTTGTGATAGAACTATTCAAAATAACTGAAAAACACAATGATTTGACTATACATCCCTGGAGGAGAAAAGTGATTGCAAAAACACCCCAAAACAAAAACCAGACAATAGCAAAAGCACAAAGACAGTGAACAAAAAGCACCGCAAACCTCGGAATTCCAGGAACATTTCCTCCTTATTTACTGCTTGAGTTTACTGTACCTTTTTCAGTTTTCATAATTTTAAGTTATTTTACAAACAAAAGAGTTCAATGAGCCCATATGATAATTGAAGGGGAAAATGAGATTTATTACATTTCTTTAAAGTAAAATTTTTCTTTTTTATATTTTCTAGTAGATTATTCTAAGAAACTGTTGATTGAATGAATTCCTGGATGAGCAAATAAAAATCTAAGTCTTTATTCCTCCATTTAATGACTATTTTCTCCATTCTTTATAATAAACTATATTTTACCAAGGTGGGATTTGGCAAAGGGAAAAATCAGATAAGGATGTTATAGGATCCAAATATCCATCAAATGATTTTTTTCTTAGACTATGCATCTGCCTTTAATCAAAATGACTTATTAGGAAGCAATTCAAACCTTAAATATTAAATGTTCTGTTTGAAATATTCCAATTAGTTGCCTTTGAAAAAGTATAACCTTCACCCTTATGAAGAAGGTAAATTAGGCTCAGAGTTTCCTATCCTTTTATTTAAGCACTGAAGCAGTATAGTCATGCATTTAGCAGTGACAGACTCAGCTATGTAGGACTAATTAGGGAAACCAATTGTTTATTTTTCTTCATTAAAAATATGTATATATATGAATACCCTCCCTGAAGACTGGAGAGTTTCTAGGATTCGTTTTTTTTTTTTTTTTTTTTTAATGAGAAGAAATAGAGTTTAATTTCTTAGAGCATCTATTCCAGATTGGTTTTACGTTTAATGGAATGAGCTGATTGAGTGCCAGTAGAGAAGTAAAACACTCTCTAGCCCAAGAGTCAGTATGGACATATTGGAGGAGAGATCTTGTTAAATTAGATATCAAGCTAAAAGCAAACTTAAATTCTAATCCCATTCAACACAGAAGGTACACTTAAGTTTGGTCAGGCACTGATGCAGAGAAAATCATAAAAGAAAACTCTCCTTCCATAAGAGATGACTTCCAAGTGAGGAAAATGACATTTGTAAAAAGAAAATTGATATGATGTGACAATGATTGATGTATACACTGAATTCTATGTTATTCTAAGTGTTGAGTGAGTCAGCTTGAACTAGGCAAATAGAGCTTGATTTCAGAAAAGAGTTGATATTTGTGCTAGGACTTAAAGTATAATAAGGAGTTGGCAACCATTTTGACCAGGGGCCAGCCTTGCCTACCAGACCTCCAAAGTAGTTAGCCTGTCACAGCAGAAGGACCTGTGCAGCCCCAGGAGGAGGCACCCTGGAGCACATAGCAGCAGAGACCAGAGGCCAGCGTGCTACTGGAACACAGGACTCTCCCACAAGAGACTGATTCTCCAGTTTCAGAAATCTAGCCAACCTACTAGACACACAGAAATATAAACAGCAGATTAGGCACAAGGAAGAAACCAAGGAAGACAGTCAAGATGAAGAACAAGGTAAGACCTGTGAAGAACTAAGTGAAGCGGAGATAGCCAATCCACCCATAGAGAGTGCTAAGTAATGATGATAATCAAAGATCTCAAGAGAAGACTGGATGACCAGAGTGAGAAGTTAGAACTTTTTAACAGAGTTAGAAAGTGTGAAGACCAAAACAAAGATGAGGAATACAATATAAAGATGTAAAAGAAAAAGAAAAAAGGAAAAAGAAAAAATGATAAAGAGAAATGAGGACAGTCTAAGAGATCTCTAAGACAGCTTCAAGCATACTAACATTTGCATTGTAGGCGTCCCAGAAGGAGAAAAGAGAAAACGGCAGAGAACATATTTGAAGACAAAGTAGCTAAAAACTTTCTTAACCTTGGAAAGGAAACAGACTTCCAGATTCAGGAAGCACAGAGAGTCTTAATGCAAAGAGGACTACATCAAGGCATATTGTAATTAATATGGCAAAAATTACAGATAAAGAGAATATTAAAAGTAACAAGGGAAAAGCAAAAAGTTACATCTGAGGAAACTCTGGTAAGGCTGACAGCTGACTTTCAGCAGAAACTCTGCAGTCCAGAAGAGAGTGGCACAATATATTTAACTATTATACCTTGTCTATGTTATTCACTGTTGGATTTCTAGAGCCCAGTAATTGCCTGACACTTAACTACCCTGTGTTCACTTTTTGTTTATTGGCTACAAATTTTGATTCTTAAAAGAATCATCCAAATTACTAGCTATAAATTACAGCAATATAATGTACCACACACAAAATAAAATCAATATTTTATAACTTTGGAAAAAAAAAGAATCATCCAAGATAAATATTATTAGTCCCATTTTGTTGATGAGGAGAAAGAAGTTCAGAGAGGCAAAAGAACTGACCTGTATTATATAGTCAGAATGTCAAAAAGAAACAAATAACACAAAAAAGTAAGTTAAATTGAGAAGAGTTTAGTAAAGGGCTATTTACAAAGGCAGGAATAGAGAGTTCAGTTATCTGGGGTTTATAACACAGAATAAGAATTCTTGTCTAGGAAAGGGAGCTACCCTATTCCTATACACATTTTTATGGTATTTGTACTTAAGAAGGTTGTTTTTCATGACTGGATGTGTGCAAGTTTAGTCTCTCAGTCATGTCCAACTCATTGCAACCCCATGAACTATAGCCTGCCAGGCTCCTATCTGCTTGGTATTCTCCAGGCAAGAATACTGGAGTGGGTAACAATTCCCTTCTCCAGGTGTTCTTCCCCACCTGGGGATCAAACCTGGGTCTCCTGAATTGCAGGCAGATTCTTTACAAACTGAGCCGTCAAGGAAGCCTGTTATCCTTGATAACATGGTTCTGTGTTGAGTCTTATGGAAGAAGATGGAAGGGTAGTTGCTGTAAAGTTGCAGAGAGCATAAAGGGAGAGATACAATTCTGACATTACTTACTTCCTTTTTGATTGTCAATTTTATTTCATAAAATGAATCTGGATATGAAATAGGTTTCAGCCAAGGAAAAGAGCTTGGTAATATAAGCACGCACAGAATTCCCAAGTTTCTGGAAGATAATGTAGAGAGTGTAATGAAGAGAGCTCTGCGTTTGAGATTCTGGTTGTAGATTCTGCGTTGAGAGATGTGACACCCTGCTCCAGGTACTTACTCTCAACGGTTCCATTTTCTCCTCTATCAAAATATCACAAGTATGCCAGACCCATCTACGTCAGAGGGTAGGATGCTATAACAACCACATAATAACATTTTTTTTTTTAACGTATAGCACACTGAAGGATACAGAGCTCTGTGTGTGTAAGGATTATTCTTTTCAACAAATGCAAATATTCTGCAGCCTCCTGGAAAAATCAACCAATTGTGTGGCTTTATTTATTTGGACAAATTCAGTTATTCTTGATGGCCTCCCTCCTGAACTCTGTCTTTAAATGCTAGGCTTTGTGGGAAAAGGCCATGAGCTGGTCCCAGAGAGCCTTGACCTTGCATCGCAGTCCTCTGTGCTGGCTGTCCTGGAAAGCAAAGGGCTTCACCAAGGGTAGCCCTCAGGGATCCAAGAGCAAGTGATGTTTGATTCATTGAGTTCCCTGCTTGAATAAAGAGAGGGGAGCAGCTGAAGCCTGGCCTGGATTAGAAGATTTATGAAATACAAAATTCACCAGTGGCCTCTGTCTCCTCTTTCCTTTTCAGTGATAGGTTAAGAGCACACGTTGGAGAAAATAGAAAGAAAAGGGAGCAGTAGGCAAGTTAGGCAGCGATTCATCATGCTTCTGGCCTGAGTCCAGATGACTATTTGTACACAGTTCAGTGTTTGCAGGGAAAAGAGAGCCATATGAGAATAGGGAGGATTGTGAGCAGAGGGCCAGCCAATGTGGTGCAGACTTAAAATGGGGAGGGCTCCAAAAGGCAGCCTCCAGGGAAGAAAGTGACTGTGCCTTCCTTATACTATTCAGATAAAGGGACAGAGGTGCAATTGCCCCCAGTATTGTTATACTAGCTCAAAGGAGAACGATTCATTTGGCTCAGTGTCAGGTGTATTAAGGGGACTTTTTATCTTGTTTTTAGTTTAGACAAATGAACTACCTAAACTTAGTACACAGCCCCAAACAAGCCAGTGAGATGAGTTGTAACTCTTATTTATGTTCCAGACTTACACTCCATCCTTTCTGTTATTTCCTAATTATCTGTTTTTTTTTCTCTGATATCTTGTCCCATCCCAGTCCCAAATTTTTAGCACAATGCAGGTGTAGATATATAGCTATAGGGGCTTCTGTAAGTCACTTCAGCCATGCCCGACTCTGTGCGACCTCATAGACGGCAGCCTATCAGGCTCCTCTGTCCCTGGGATTCTCCAGGCAAGAATCCTGGAGTCAGGGGTCAGGTGATAAAGAATTTTGCCTGGAATGCAAAATCGGCTTTGATCCTTGGGTTGGAAAGATCCCCTGGAGAAGGGAATGACTACCCGTTCTAGTATCCTTGTCTGGAGAAATCCATGGACAGAGGAGCCTGGAAGGCTACAGGCTTTGAGGTTTCAAAGAGTCAGACACGACTGAGTGGCTAAGATGAATATAGCTATACATGTAGCTGTTGATACAGAGAGAGATATGTGTGTGTGTGTGTGTGCACGCCGTGTTGGCAGAGGTTTCCTGTTGTTTGGAGGCTGGCTTCCTCATAGGAGCACAATGTTTTCTCATCTGCCCACTTTTGGCTTCCTGAGCAGTCTCAGAGTAGGTGGTGGATGGCAATCCTGGTCAAAGCTAATTCAATGACATGACACGATTCTGGCTCCTCTTAGGCAAGAGGAATATGACACATTCACCTTCTGAAATTCTGATGACTTTTGCATGGGTGGCTTTTCATTTATTTGTCTTAGATGAGAAATAACACAGAGCACATATACCATCACTTTCATGAGAAAAAAATGTTGCTGTTCAATACTTATTTGGGATATTGCTTAATATATTCCAATAAATAGACTTTGTTGCTATTTAACTTAGCACTTCATAGATCTTAGGTTTGGAAGATGCTTGTGTTTCCTTCAGTAAATGGATTAAAATAACTATGTATATTTATGTTTTTAATATAATTCTCTCAAAGACTAACTCAGAGATACTTATTTAGAATATAGCAAAAATTGATATAAATAGAGATCAATCATATATAGTGAAGTGAAAGTCACTCAGTCGTGTCTGACTCTTTACGACCCCATGTACTATAGAGCCCATGGAATTCTCCAGGCCAGAATACTGGAGTGGGTAGCCTTTCCCTTCTCCAGAGGATCTTCCCAAACAGAGATCAAACCCAGGTCTCCCGTTTTGCAGGCGGATTCTTTATCAGCTGAGCCACCAGGGAAACCCATATACAGTTTGTCCCCACAATTAAAGGCAAAGGCAGGACTTATGAACATTTAAACTCTAAGTGTATACGATATGTCCACATCTGTACAATGGTGACCAGCAGATAAGCCAGGCCTTTCATCAATTCCTTCATCATGAATTTTGTTCTCACCTTTGGTCAACCTTAGATATCAGAGGAGCCAAGTTGTCAAGAAGACTTCAGCCTCTTTTTGAAACAATAGTTTCAGATCAACTGAGTGTTGACTTAAGGTAAGTCCACTGGCTAAAGAAGGCACAGTGGACCATTTCCCATTCAGAATCGAATGGTTCTTATATATTAGTTAATTAAAAGATATTTGTTGATTGTCAGCTAAATGTCAGTATTATTCAAGTTCAGTAGGAAGAGACATTCAGGAGAAAACCTTTTGAAGGATATGTAGGAAAAATGTTTGGGATTAAGGTTCAATCTCTGTTAAGTGCCAGTAATGTCGAAGAATTGATGCTTTCAAATTATGGTGCTAAAGAAGACTCTTGAGAGTTCCCTGGACAGCAAGGAGATCAAACCAGTCAATCCTAAAGGAAATCAACCCCAAATATTCATTGGAAGGACTGATGCTGAAACTGTAATGCTTTGGCCACCCGATGTGAAGAACTGACTCATTGGAAAAGCCCCTGATACTGGGAAAGATTGAGGGCAGGAGTAGAAGGGGACAGCAGAGCGTGAAATGGTTGATGGTATCACCAACTCAATGGACATGTCTTAGCAAACTCCAGGAGATGGTGAAGGATAGGGAAGTGGGGTGGCAACAAGTTGGACATGACTGAGCAGCTGAAATCAACAATGTCTAACTTCCTAAAAGTAGCTTTTTGTCCTAGCAACTAACATAGAATATCAGCATTTTTGCTTTCATAAAAGTAAGAAAATCCTATTATCTGATGACCAACTTGTACCCAAATTTGGTTTTGAGAAATAGTAAAGAGAGAGAGAGAAGAAAAATTTAAGGAATAAAGAAAAAAATTTTACATTACTTCCTACGTTTAGATTCAATCATTTTTCAAATGAGTCCATATCCTCTTAAACACTCACTGAATTGTCACTGTGGAGCTATGGTTTAACAGAATGCTCTTGGCTGCTCTTGTGGTTCTTCATGATAAAAATCATATATACAAAGTTTACAATTTTTTGTAAATCATTCCCTGTATAAAAGTCTGTATGAAAAATAAATTTAAAATTTTGTAGTTGGAATTTTCTTTTCCTATCCAGGAAGTTGGCAAAAATTATACTTCATTATTTTTCTTATTAGGAAATTCAGATATAGGCCATGATGCTACACTCCTCTTCATTTTTGCTATGTTTATTTCTCCTCTTCTCTCTAGGATTTTGTTTTTATATTCCTTAATTAGGTTTTTCAAACCTTATATTTTCTATGCTATCAGCTACTTCAGGTTATTTTTTACAGATGAGGGTGGATAATGATGATGGAGACAGATAGTAGATAGATAAGTGACGGATAGCTATCTGACTGCAGTCATCAGTCACCCATTCCTGAAAATCAGGCATTCTGCATTCAAGCAGCAACTGGGAGCCAATTTCCCCTTACTCTAAGTGGTAAAAATTATAATGTGTTACACATCATCTCAAAATCCACAGCCACTTTCCTAAAATGTAACTAAAACAAACTACCTGTATAAGGCTCAGACTATGTTGTTGGTAGGATATAAAGTGCTTAAAACATCACTTTCTGATCATCACTGTGGCAGCTGTGTTGAATTGCTTTTTATGCAGTAGCATCTCTTCCTTTATTGTAATTGTTTTTCCCTTTTGACTCTTTCTCTATTCTTTAGCAAAATGCTAACTTCTGGGGGAGTCATTGAACAGCATTAGGCAAAAACAAGTGCTACAACATGAAAGATACTATGGAAATCTACTCAGGACAAGGTCACAATGGCAAGAAGAAAGCTCACGTTGAATATGACCATGTGTTGTCTCTCGGCTCCAACACTTAGCTTCATATCCCCATAGTCGGGGCTCAGAATGCTTTTCAAAAGGTCCATCCGTAATGTTAATCCTCTTGTGACTGGAAGTGTAACTCATAGCTGTTACTGCCCATTGTCTTTTCACCACACATTGTAAATGCTGCATTTAGAATTGAGAGGGTAGATATAAATTTTTCCTAGGCATATTGGCTGAAAAAGATGTTGTATCTAGAGATAAGTGCATTCCATAAAGTTAGATATTAAAAACTAACAAGCGTTCTAGAAGGAAAAGAAATTCAGTGGGGAGAGTTTTGCAGACTATACCTATACAGTGTAATATAGTTTTCAGATCTGCCTTAAAGATGATTTTAATGGCATGCTCCATGGTGGGGATGGGGGAGTAAATGAGTGTTGAATTTTAGTTTTGAGCAAGTCAGCTGAAGCAAAACAGAAGAGGGGAGAAAGGTAGCAACTGATGCCAGAAGCAAAAAGAAAAGTCTTTTAGAATCACCTCATCATTAGAGGATAGCTGTCATCGGCCTTTAGCTGTTTGAGAGATCAGTTTTGTTACTGTATAGATTCTTTGATTATCCTGTATTTATAGCAAGTGCTGGGGGGTTACATTTGTTACAATAGTGAGTTTTCCTTTTAAATATGTCTATTTGAGTTGGGTAAAATAATCTAAGCTGCATGTGACCGAAACAAAATCATAAAGATATTGCGTGATGACCTAAAGTCTGATAGCAGTTAGAATTATCTTCCACTAATGGCTTGTGGGGCTTCCCCGGTGGCTCAGCTGAAAGAACCCATCTGGTACAGGAGAGTCCCGTTCGATTCCTGGGTCGGGAAGATCCCCTGGAGAAGAGATAGGTCACCCACTCCAGTATTCTGGGGCTTCCCTGGTGGCTCAGACGGTAAAAAAAAATCTGCCTGCAATGCAGGAGACCTGGGTTCAATCCGTGGGTTAGGATGAACCTGCAGGGGAGGGCATAGCAACCCACTCCAGTGTTCTTGCCTGGAGAATCCCCATGGACAGAGGCGCCTGGTGGGCTACAGGCCGTGAGGTCACAAAGAGACCAACATGACTGAGTGGTTAAGCACAGCACAGTGGTTGAGAAGACCCCCTGGAGAAGGGAAAGGCTACCCACTCCAGTATTCTGGCCTGGAGAATTCCATGGACTATATGGTCCATGAGGTTGCAAACAATTGGATGCGACTGGACAACTTTCACAATGGCTTGTAATCTTGGCCAGGTTATTTAATCCTTTTGAGTCTTATTTTCCTACCAGTAAAATATGGATAATTACACTCACCTTGTGATGGTTTTTAACGATAAGTATATTAACTGAGTTCTCTCCAAAAGCAGACCATGACATAGGACTTGAATATGATCGTTGGGAATACAAATGAGCATGCAGTTGAGTTGGGGAACAAAAAATGGGAAGAGTATAGATTACACTTCGGGCATCTGGGGCACAGCCGCCCTGGAAACCGTGAAGAAACCACATGAAATGTACTTCGGAAAGGCCCCAACAGAGAATGGAAGGTTGGAACATATGCTCTTCTTCCTGGAAAATTTAACTCTCCCTCCACTTGAAGTTCATACCTTCATGGATTCAAGTGTTGACTTGATGCCTTTGAAAACACTCAGGCACAAATGTAGAGAGATGCCGTCACTTGAGACAGGACACAGTCATCAGTTTAGAAATCATTTATCACAGAGACAAGTAAATCCAGAGGTGGGGTAAGAGGATGGGGCAGTGCATCAGCAGTGTCTGATACTGATTCTTGTAACTCTCAAGTCTTCTAGTGCCCCATATCAAGTCCACCCTTTCACTGAAGTTTCACTGGGGTAGCCAAACACAAAGTCTAAAAATGATTGTAAGTATAGGTGGACGTGATAAAACTACACTCCACATGATGGCGACTGGTCCCAAAGCTGTTGTTCATATTCATTAGACCTCTCCTTGACTACGTATTCTTTATTCTCCTCACCTATGCCCAGTGCTACCACTTGGTCTGACCTGCTTTCCTGGTGGGTGCCCTAAACTTCCATTTTTTTGGTCAGAACTCCTGCTTACAATGTTTTTATTGGGTTCCATGCATGCGTGCTAAGTCAGTTCAGTCATGTTCAACTCTTTGCAACCCTATGGACTGTAGCCCACCAGGTTCCCCTGTCCATGGGGTTCTCCAGGCAAGAATGCTGGAGTGGGTTGCCATGGCCCCCTCCAGGGGTCTTCCCAATCCAGGGATTGAACCCATGTCTCTTACATCTTCTGCATTGGAAAGCATGTTCTTTACCACTCGTGCCACCTGGGAAGCCCTTTTATGGGGTTATGATTGCTATATTCCCATTTACAACTTGGGGCACTGATGGCATCCCCTGAATTCCAGTCATAGTCTTCCAGGCCTTTATTAAACAACAGTTACTTGATTTTCCATAATAAAAAATGTTTGTTTATCTTTTGCAAGTGTAGTGAGTTTCTTCTCCTCTACTGACCTGAGAATTCTGAAACAACCAAGAGGCGGTAGTAACTTTTGGTTCAGCAAACTCTTAATCTAGCTCTTGACGGAAGTGACCCTTACCTAGGTGAATAACTAACACAGCAGACACCACCATTGTGGGTGTATTAATGTTGTAGGGCTGTGTAACAAAGTATCGCACATTGAATGACTTGAAAACAACAAGAATTCATTCTCTCATAGTTCTGGAGGCTGTAAGTCTGAAATCAAATTGTAGCTAGGGCAGGATCTTGAAGGATCTAGGGAAGAATCTGTTTCATCCCTTTCTCTTAGCTTTTGGTGTCACTGACAAGCCAAGTATTTCTTGACTTGCAGTGGTATAACTCCAAACTTTCCCTTCTTGTCACATGACATGGTCCTCATATGTGAGCATATTCCCCTCCTAAAAAGACACTAGTTATTTGGACTGGAGGCCAACCCAATGACCTCATCTTAACTCGATTACATCTATAAAGATTCTATTTAAATCTTTTTACAGTTACAGATCCATATCTTTTTAGTGGACACAATTCAGCTAATAACAGTGAGGAAGGGAGGCAAAATATTTCCGGGTTGGTCAATGGGAATGAAACAACCAATACTGCTTCTACCTCTTAATAGTTCTTGGTTTAAAGTATCTGCCATATCCTTGTGTGCCTATCTATTCTCTATAGGAAGGAGCTGACCAAATCCACCTCCACGTTCTGCTTACTGGGAGAGGTTTCCTCACCAGAGCTCCTGAGTGGTGGCATAGAGTGAATGCAATCCATTTTGCTCACATCAGTATTTTGAGATGCTTACTCCTTGGAAGAAAAGTTATGACCAACCTAGATAGTATATTCAAAAGCAGAGACATTACTTTGCCAAAGGTCCATCTAGTCAAGGCTATGGTTTTTCCTGTGGTCATGTATGGATGTGAGAGTTGGCCTGTGAAGAAGGCTGAGCACCGAAGAATTGATGCTTTTGAACTGTGGTGTTGGAGAAGACTCTTGAGAGTCCCTTGGACTGCAAGAAGATCCAACCAGTCCATTCTAGAGGAGATCAGCCCTGGGATTTCTTTGGAAGGAATGATGCTAAAGCTGAAACTCCAGTACTTTGGCCACCTGATGCGAAGAGTTGACTCATTGGAAAAGACTCTGATGCTGGGAGGGATTGGGGGCAGGAGAAGAGGGGGATGACAGAGGATGAGATGGCTGGATGGCATCACTGACTTGATGAACGTGAGTCTGAGTGAACTCCAGGAGTTGGTGATGGATAGGGAGGCCTGGCATGCTGCGATTCATGGGGTCGCAAAGAGTTGGACATGACTGAGTGACTGAACTGAACTGATCCATGAAACAACACTTATTTTATTTCCTTTATGTCACATGGTGCTGGGGGAGTCCATAATATGAGCTGGGTCCCCCAAGACCTGCTGACAAGTCCCTAATATGAACCAAGGGTGAGGTCTTGGCATAGATAGTGTAGGTATGTGTCATTTGAATGTAGAGTGTCTGGTATGTATTTTACCTTCTGGACCTGCTCAATTGTAGTACCAAATTTTCTATTATCATATGATGGATTAGTTCTGCCTCCTTTTAACTTAATGAACTGAGGAGTCTGACAATTCCCAGTGCATGGTAGGTTAACTACATTTTCATAGCTATTTTATTTCCCACAGTCTAGCATTTAGTTTCTACTAAGGCCCAGTAGTGTTTCAGAAACAAGTTTTCAGATAATGAGTAACACTTGCTGAAGAAAGCATGGCTTTGCTCAAGAACACTGAGGAACTTCACTCTGATTTTCCTGTTACACTTGCTAGAGACTCCACGTGCCTCCTAAACCAGCACAGACTCTCTAGCATCAGTGCATCTGTCTTGACATGAGCTGAACGGCAAGTCATACTCTAACCTGTATCGAATGCAAAATCTTCCTTTTTTAGAAATACTCTGCTTCCAAAATCCAAAGTGGCTCACCAAGCACTATGCATTTCTCTTCCTGCTGAAGTTGCAAAGTAAAATAATTTTTGTATGACTTTAGAAGCAATATTCCAGCCTTATCTTAGATACTTTTGCTCCTAAAACTTCACAAAAGTGTCAGTCCCTCACATCTCTGTAAGATTTATATTCTGTGGTCTCACATGCATGTGACTTGATAGGGCATTCAAAATATTTGCCCTTTGTTTTTCCCTGGGTTCAAATAATGTGATGTTTCAAGTTGATTTCTCAAGGAAGGAGATCGAAAACCTGAAGTTGAGAGGCAGGAGGTTTATTAGGGATTGTTCTTATGAGCAACACCGTAGAAAGTTAATGACGAAGGATGATTGGTCAGAAGGTAATGAACTATGACACAGTTTCAGTAGAGACACTGAAGCTGGAATAAACCTTTTTCTTAAGAATTTTTCTCAGGTACAGAGAGTCAATCTGGTCTTCATACCCCAATATTGATCTGGAGACAGATCATTCACCAGACTAAGGTGGCTCTTTCCAGCAGGGGCAGTCCCCAGGGGAACTAAGAACTGAGGTCTGTACAGGAACTGGAGGTTCTTCAGTTCTGCATGAATGGAGATTTGTACTTTTTTTTTTTTTTTTTTTAACATTATCCTCCTCCCTATTAATACAGAGAATGCAGGATGACATTCTTCAGACTACTAAGGAAAGCTTAGTCCCTTTGGACATTACCATGAGTGAAAGCGGGAAAGTTAACATAAGTGGGTTTATGCCAAGTGGATGAAAGGTGCTTTTGATTTTCTTTCCAGTTGGAGACTTAAAGGACACATTTGTCAGATCCATGACCCCACACCTACTGCCAAGCCTATGTTGATCTGTTCTTTTAAAGATATATTTAGCAGAGATGATTGGTACTATCATTCAATTTTGCTTAAATGGTGATAGCCTTAATCTGCCATGATTCATTTGTCTCTTGCAGAGGCCATCCCAGTGAATCACATGGGGATATGTTGGCTGCCCCTGTTCCTGTTAAAATGTTTTAAGATAGCACTAATCTCTGCAAGTCCACCTGGGGTGCCCACTGCTTCTGATATGTTCACTTGGCCAGTGAGACAATTTCAGTGGCTTTCACTTGGCTTTTCCCACCAGTCTATGTATTTAGATCAAAATACAGGACACCTCTATGGTCCTGTTGTGATATGGACCTGATCCAGGGTTTTGTTTGTTACCTGGAATCTACACACCCTGGTTCTAACAGGGATTCATGGTAATATTTCAGATCTCATGATCAACATCATGACAAAAATATTTCGTTTACCCAAGTATACATTTACACTGAAGAATGACTGCAGGACCCTTTGAGAAAGGTTTGAGAGGATATTTAATATGCATGCTTCTATCACTGTAAGATCCCTCCCTCAGGAAAACCCAGTCTCTCCTGCAATAGATGGGTTTCAGAATAGCACGAATTTGGAAACCAGGTGAGAGGTCATGATTTCCTGCTGCCGTGATGGCATTCACCAGATTTTGATATGTCGGGAAGTTCTTTGTAGACTGTCCTTCTATTTCATCTCTAGGAATACCTTGGATTATTAGCTACAGCAACAGTTCCAGGGGTGTCAAGGCCTTCCTTTTTCTAGTCCAGCCTTATTGCCTATGACAGTCATCCATCTACCCTGCCTGAATGTGGGGTGCCACCATCCTGCCTCCGCTCTCCTCGAGCCCTACTAACCCGCTGAGGCTAATGAACCCAGATCCACAGTAGCATCTTCTATTATTAATCTCATCTACAGAGGACAATTGGGCTTCCCAGGTACTAGTGGTTAAGAACGTGCCTGCCAAGGCAGGAGACATGAGAGACTAGGGTTAGATCCCTGGGGCAGGAAGATCCCCTGGAGGAAGGCTTGGCAACCCACCCCACTCTTCTTGCCTGGAGAATCCATGGACAGAGGAGTCTGTCAGGCTGCAGTTCATAGGATTGCACAGAGTCGGACACGACTGAAGCAACTTAGCCTGTATGCACGCATAGAGGACAGTCACTACTACATTTCTCAGTGAGGTCATTGCCTCTCTCCTTTCCAGTGTATTGTTATTGCTTTAATAGATGGGGGTTATCTCTGAGCTTCCCAGGAAGTAATCTGCTGGTGGTTATCTGATTTCATATGATAAATCTATTCCAGTGCTCACCTCTCTGTTTCCTTTCTAAATTTTACATCAAGGGATTTCTGGTACTTAAACCTCATTTCCTGTAGACCACTACTATTTAAACTATGGGAGCCGTACCATTTTGATATTTGAATCTGATCCTAATATTCTTGCCAAGATATTCAATTTTGGTCATAGGCGAGAACTCCCATATCAATAAACTCCTCCATCCTGCCTCAAATTTCACACTTCTTGGTACAACATCTTGAGGATCCACTCCCATTTTTGTCTCAGTAGGCATTCTGGTCCACATTAACAAAATCCTGTCGTTCCTGGGTAAATAAGAAAGTCTCTACCAAAGTAAGACTGCACTTACTCTGTGTTACGCATAGACTGATTCTAGCTGTTAGTCTGGAGGCAATGAGGGAAGCAGGAGTAGATACTGAAGCACTCAAGCATCATTCTGTGAGACGTGCACCTCATCTGAGGCTGTTACACGTCCCTGATAAGGCTTTTCACTTTAACGTAAGACAGCCACTGGTTTATGAAGTCCTTATAGCTCTACTACCCTTATGATCAAATACTTGTCCTGACACTCCAGCTACAAGGAAGGGGATTCTCTTTAAATTTTGACATGAATGCCTCCTGTTTTTCACAAAATACTTGAAGTGAGCAGCAGATTAACTTACACTCCTTCAAGGCTGCTAGAATGGTTAACAAAAGCCAGCGTTCCCAATATCATTTAAGAACTGCAACTGTTGCCTAAGCCAATATATTCCTTTCTGCATCCCACTCTTTGGGACCCTATGGACTGTAGATCACCCATCTCCTCTGTCCATGGGATTCTCCCGGCAAGAATGCTGGAGTGGGTTGCCTTGCCCTCCTCCAGGGGCTCTTTCCCAGGCAGGAATCAAACCCTTGTCTCTTAGTTCTCCTGCATTGGTAGGTGGGTTCTCTACCTCTAGCGCCACCTGGGAAGCCCTATATTTCCTTCTACTCATATCTAACTCTTAATAAAGCAAAAGAGAGAGTTTTAGTAATTATGAAATCAGTCTTAACAGATGCCATCCCCCTCTTAGCACCATAAATGGGCTCTTCTGACACTGAGTGGTGCAATCCTAGGATCCCATTCGAAATATTTTCTTTTCAATACAAGAGCCAAAGTTTGAGCTCCCCTAAGAGCAAATCCCCAAGTAAAGAGACAGGCGTGTGGAGTTTATTTCTGAGACGATCCTATGAAGCATACATGTGAGAGTGAGGAAAGCGGTTGAGAGAAAGGACTCAGGTCAATGAAATCTGCATTAGTATTCAGGCACATTAGCTGGCTACTGCTGTATGACCGATTACCCCAATATTAAGTGACTTAAAACAACAATAAATATTTATCATGTGCCATAGGTTATGTTAATCAGAAATTTGAGGGTGGCTTAGATGGCTTAGGTGGCTCAGAGGCTCTTACGGGTTTCGGTCAAGGTGTTGATCAGAGATGCAGCCACTGAAGGATCTGCTTCTAGACGGCTTACTCACATGGCCAGTATGTTAATGCAAGCTGTTGGGAGTGAATCCCCGTTCCTCATAACCTAGGGGCTTCACAGGTGGCACTGGTGGTGGAGATCCACCTGCCAGTGCAGGAGACATGAGAGATACGGGTTTGATCCCTGGGTCAGGAAAATCCCCTGCAGGAGTGCATAGCAACCCACTCCAGTATTCTTGCCTAGAGAATTCCCATGGACAGAGGAGCCTGGCTGGCTGCAGTCCCTAGGATTGCATAGACTAGGACCCAGCTGAAGCAACTTAGCACCCACACGTACATAATCTATACCTTTCCATAAGGCAGCTTGAAAATTTTCAACACATGGCAGCCCTGTTCCCCCAGACAAAGTGATTTAAGACAGGACAAAGCTGAACCCATAATATTTGTCATGACTTATTCTCAAAAGTCACACAGTATCACTTCATTAAGATCATGCTGATTACATGGATCAGCCCCAGTCAATATGGGGAGGGAACATAGAGAGCAGGTTTACCAGAGCACAGAGGTCAGTGTGGGCCACTTTAGAGACTGGTCACCGAGGTTGGTTTATCCCTACAGGAAACGGTGTCTAAATTCTGCTGGAGAATTCTGAGATGCACTGTAATGCAGAATCGTCCTACAAGATCGCTGGAATGCTGGGATATTTACCTACCATCCCCAGTGTCTTACTGGTTAGTTGCTCCTGTGGCTTTCATTTGGTCACATTTCTGAATTGTACTCAGGCGTAGCAGAAAGACCTCATAGCAGAGACATATATGTTCTTGAGTCAGACAGTGATCAACATATAACTGCTTGCCCCAGCTTCAGGCAAATGTGGCAGTGAGCTGAGGGTATTTGAGATAGGCAACAATTGTTTGCAAGAGAACAAATGTGAAATACCTGGAACTCAAGAAAGAATAAATTATTATTTTTTGTTATTACTATTATTACTTTATTTTATTAGTAAAATTGATTCTAATTTGTGCTAGTTATATTCTATAAAGTTGCCATGAAAACTGAGTTAGCAAATACTGAACCATTCCTCCGAGGGGAAATACAGGTTTAGAATCCTGCCAGCCTTAGTTTACAATGTTTTTGTCAACCAGTCAATACATAACCTTGTTTTATGAGTGTCTCTGTTGAAAGACACCTTGTTAAGTATTATATTGAGACATGAGCACTGGATGAAGCCTGAATGAAGCTTATTTAACACACATAGTTTCTGCATAAGGCGTGTAACAGCCTTCTTATACTTGGAACTCTAGACAATACATAAGCACTTCATTTGGAGGCCATTCTGAATAGAAAAATCACCAAGAAAAAGCACAACAATATGATAAATATGGACTCAGTAGACCACAGAAAGGACACTTGCTTTTAGTACGAGAGCTGCAATGAGAGGGTATATTGTCATCATTTTGCTGGACCTCAACTGGGACTCTGTACGGTGGGCTCCACTGCGCCTTTGCATGCCTTTGTGCATATCCTCGAATGACTACAAAACACCATGAGTATGGCTTTGGAGGTTACCAGTCAATTTTAGCAAGCAGGTGAATTTGCAAATATGAAAATGGAGACTAATGAAAAACAGCCATATTATTAGATACTTTACCATGCTGATCATATTTAGAAGGCCCTGACTATAAAAATGAATAACAACTAATTTATGAATTGCTTGCTGTAAGCTAGAATCTGGTCTAATTCCTTCAGCTGTATTTTATTCTTAAAACACCCTTATGGTTGTAGTGCTTCATTTTCAGATGTAGTAACTGAGGAAGAGATCAGTTCAACAATTTGGACTGTCCACACAGACAGCAAATGGAAATATGTAAAACTTTTCAAGCATCACATTGGTGTCGTGAATGCTGTGATAGTCAGCCTGGGCTGGAACTCACAGGCCACGGCTCATTGGTTTCCTTCTAAGAAGCACTGTGCATAAAAAGAAACTATCTTGCCCAAAGTTATAGACTCTCTAATTGCATACATCCCATGGCTGCTCAAAGTGGGGACTACAAAGGGCTGGCTCCCTTATCTCCATCGAGGACTCTTAGGACTCCAGAGCCTCCCATGGGCTCAGCAAAGCCTCTGTGACAACCACTCCTGAGTTCAACTTCTCCTTCAGCCCAATTCTTCCCTCACTTCCTTGTAGGTGTTGTTCCTGAAAACACCTCCTAAGAAATGATTTGCACACAGCGAGCTCCATATCAGGGTCTGTTTCCTGGAAAACCAATCTATGGAAGTTCAGATGGAAACCACTATTCTTTTCTATTTACAGCATTAATGGGCAGGGTGCATATGTACTAAGTCACTTCAGTCGTGGCTGACTTTTTGTGACCCTGTGGACTGTAGCCCTCCAGGCTCCTCTGTCCATGGGATTCTCCAAGCAAGAATACTGGAGCGCATTGCTGTGCTCTCTTGCAGGGAGTCTTCCAAACCCAGGGGTCAAGCCCATGTCTCTTATGTCTCCTGCATGACAAGTGGGTTTTTACCACTAGTACCATCTGGCAAGCCACACTAATGGGTAGATTATTTGCTAATTTATGAAAATAATGTTTACAACAACTCTGGAAGTAAACATATCCTTTTTAGTCCAAACATATTCAAATAGTTTTATAAGTCTGTAGAGCATAAACAATGCTCTCAGGATGCTTCAGACATCCCAGCCACTGTTGCTGGGACTTGGTTCTATGTATCGAGTCTCCCAGGCCCAGAACATTATCAACACCCAAGTCAAACATTTAAGGCTTGACCAGTGGAAGACAACATTGTTTAGCTGTTCATTCTCTTGAGTAATTGGTACAAAGTCATTTCTATATTTTCTTTATCTTGCCAAGAGGCAGTCAGTTTCTGCAGTTTAACCTGTTTCTGGTTATTCAGCAAATCTGTGTCCTTGGTTCAAGAACTTGCATACCTTTTCTTGGTAGAGATTTCTTCAGTGGACTTCTCCGAACAGCTTTGGCAATGCAAAAACAAACTCAACATCCCATTCAAATTTCTTTGAATGAAAAAAATTTCCCCCATTCTGCCACTGATCAGAAGTAATCCACCTCCCAAACCATTTGGTCAAGGGCTGGAAAATCACCTAGATGATTATACTCAAAAAAAAAAAAGGAAAGAAAATTGCTCTCCCAGAGACGTCCACAAATACTAGAGTCCACTTGTATAACTGCTAGCAGATAATATCCAAGAATCTATTTTATTCTAAGAATAGTATGCATGAATCTAATCTATTCTGAAGAATCTATTCTTCATGTGGAGGGCTGATATGTGGATGGTTTCCGATCTCCTCAGCTGCCCTCCTCAGAAGCTTAAACTTATCTATCAGCATATAACTGATGAAGACAACCTTATATATCCCCACTGAAGAATGAGGGTTATTCTTGTTTTGAGATGATTTGAAGCTTCAAAATGTGGACTGCTGCAGCAAGAAGAGTCCTCCTTTCTACCTCCTTCCCTTTTGGGCCATTGCAGAGCAGTTGCTCTCTTTAGCAAATCTTTCCGTTTCAGACACCCTAACGTACCTTTATTAGTTTAAGCAAGTGCTGTTTTTATTATTCCAAGTTTTATGACACAAGCATTTCTTTTTAATAATCGAGCCCTGTAAGTAGCTACTGCTTTGAGGAAGCTCTCTGTTCAGTATAGGTAGCTGTCTTCAGAAAGACTCTTCCTGAGCTGTATGAGAAATTTCTAACTTGAATCTCTACTTCATTTTGGTACTTCTCTTAACCTTTTGTGCTTCATCGTTCTGGGATAATATTCAGACCCACTGAAAGGAAAGCAAATCAGGACGAGTTATATTTTCATGCCACCCATGTGCTTGCCAAACATTGTAGGAGATAACTGCAGAACCAATGGGGAAGTTGCTGGTATATTCATATTAATTTTTAACAAGAGCATAAAATTTGGATCAAGTATGTCTCTTTAGGATATCAAGCAACAAATGAACTAAGTGGGCCAAGGATAAGAAACCATTGGTGGGTTTGATGTTTTATTTATTTGTTTTCTATTTGTATGTGTGTGTGTGTATGTTCTCACTTTTTGGATTTTATATTTGACCCTGCAGTAGTTGATTAAACTCTGTATTCAGATGAATTCTAAATAGCCCATGATGATTTTTATTGAAACATACAAAGATGCTGAGTTAAGAGACTTAGAATCTTAGATGTGAATGAGATTTCATAAATTCACCTTTGCATTTTAAAAGGGTACAAAACTGAGTTTCAGAGAATGTATTCAATGTACAAAATGTCGCACAGTGACAAAGCTAGGACTGAAAACATGTTTTCAATTTCCAGTCAAGAATTTATCCTGCTAGTTCACCATTTTGATTGATGTAGAATCCCATTCCTTCCATTATATGACCTCTCTGAAACTCACACTGGAAAGCGATAATTCTAGCAGAAGATATTCTAACTTAACTGTGAGTTATCTCAAGCTCAAGTTTCTGAAATATGGTACTGGTTTCACTCAGGGTTTTCGCAGGAGGCTTGTCTGAGATAGTGAAAATTATTTTTGGATGATTATGGCTATACTTATCTTCCTGATGTGTACAGTATACTAATTAACCCCAAGCCTAGTGGGATCTGTATTAAAGTGGTAACACAGAATACCTTCTCTCTATTTTTCAAGGATAATCTTGAGCTATCTGTCATCCACTACTTAACAAAAATTAAACCAAGGGACACAGTATAGGTGGCTAAATAATGCATAATGTGTATACTCTCCATCCATTCCTTTTAGTTCATCCTTGCATAAAGTAGCTGAATATCTGGACACCGTGTTTTCCTCTTTATCTTGACATTCGGAAATTAATTAATATATTTTATTTAGCAATATTTACTGAGTACTCTCTATAGCTCTGTCCTGTGCTAGGTGTTGTAAATATACATCAGAGAGTTAAATGTAGTCCCTGTAATTGTCAAGCTTTTAGGGAGAGAGTGAGATTCCACTGAAATAATGGCATAAATAAATTTGTATCCTATACATAAACATGCAGTCATAAATCTCATGAAAGAAATGAACAATGTACAATGTTAGTGGGCTTCCCAGGTGGCAGCAGTGGTAAAGAACCCACCTGCCAGTGCAGGTGAGATGTAAGAACTGCAGGTTTGGTCCCTGGGTCAGGAAGATCTCCTGGATGAATGCCTGGAGAATCCCATGGACAGAGGAGTCTGGTAGTCTACAGTCCACAATGTTAGCATGAAAAAGGTAGTTTGACCTAGTCTCACATGTCAGGGGAGTCTCTCCTGGGAAAATAGATTTTGCTTTGAGAACTAAAGTGGTAAGAAGGAACTGATGAAAAACTGTTATGAGAGCTGATATTCAAAAATAGAGCCACATGTGTAAAGCCCTGTGGTGGGAAAGCATGCTTTGTTTGAAGATTAAAAAGAAGGTCAATGTCACTAAAGCTTTGAAAGCTTAGGTTGTCATGATATGAAATGAGACTAAAGCAGTATTTAGGGCCCAGGCCATGCTAAGCCATATGAACTATTTTAATTGTACCCCAAGAGCAAATATTGCTGGGTGAAATATCAATAACCTCAGATATGCAGATGACACCACCCTTATGGCAGAAAGTGAAGAGGGACTAAAAAGCCTCTTGATGAAATTGAAAGAGGAGAGTAAAAAGCTGACTTAAAACTCAACACTCAAAAACTAAGACCATGGCATCTGGTCCCATCACTTCATGGCATATAAATGGGGAAACAATAGAAACAGAGAAAGACTTTATTTTTCTGGGCTCCAAAATCACAGCAGATGGTAATTGTAGCCATGCAATTAAAAGATGCTTGCTCCTTGGAAGAAAATCTATGACCAACATAGATAGCATATTAAAAGGCAGAGACATTACTTTGCTAACAAAGGTCCATCTAGTCAAAGCTATGATTTTTCCAGTAGTCATGTATGGATGTGAAAGTTGGACCATAAAGAAGGCTGAGCACTGAAGAGTTGATGCTTTGAACTGTGGAGTTGGAGAAGACTCTTGAGAGTCCCTTGGACTGTAAGGAGATAAAACCAATCAATCCTAAAGGAAATCAGTCCTGGGTGTTCATTGGAAGGACTGATGTTGAAGCTTCAATACTTTGACCACCTGATGCGAAGAACTGACTCATTGTATAAGGCCCTGATGCTGGGAAAGACAGAAAATAGGAGGAGAATGGGAGTATAAAGGAAGAGGTGGTTAGATGACACCACCGACTCGATGGGCATAAACCTGAGCAAGCTCTTGGAGGTGATGTAGGACAGGGAAGCCTAGTGTGCTTCAATCCATGGTGTTGCAAAGAGTCAGGACACAGACTGAGTGACTGAAGAACAACCAAGGGCAAAGAGCAGAAACAATTCATTGAAGGACTTTACACAGATGTGATACATCACCAGATTTGTGCTTAGGAACTACCACTTTGATTGCAGACAAGATAATTGATTAAACTGGGTTAAGTGGGAATCTAAAAACTGGAAGAGGAAAGGGAGTGTTATGACGGTCCAGAAAGATGTGAGGGTCTTTGGTCCAGGATGGTGGTGGTAATGGAAATAGAAGTGGATGTATTCAAGGTGTATTTAGGAGATGTGGTGTTTTGGACTTGTTAATGAAGGTAGAAAAAGAGAGGGTTTGGCCAAAGATGACTGCCAGGCACTTGACATTCTGAAAAGGATTAACAGTGGTATCATTCACTGAGAGAGGGGGAAATATAAGAAGAGCTTAGAGAGCTGAATACCCAGTGTTCAGAGCTTTGGATGTGTTCAGTTCAAGCTGATTGTTGTGTATTAGGAGAGTGGTTGAAGATGATGTGTACTGAAGCTCAGGAGGGAAAGAGCAGTCATCAACAGATGGAGATGGAATATCTGGGTATAAAGGAGAATTTTTAATGTTTTCACTGTATTTCCAGATGAACACACTTAAGTGGAATTACACGCTATTGAGAAAAGTTCAGTATTGGAGTGAGACAGATACTAGAGAAGAACACATTGATTTCCTCTGAGAACAGCTAAGACTAAAGCAGAGGTGAGCTAGATACAGGATGATATGTACTTCTTCAGTTATAACGAGAGAGGTGCAGGGAGTCAGGGAGGAAGAAAGTAGTCTCCCAGGGCTGATAAAGAGATGACAGAGGATTCCTGAATAATGGCTTATATTTCTCTGTTTTAAGCAAGGAGGGTGGGGGTGAGCATCTGGAGAGTCAGAGTTCTGTGGGGAGCACAAAAGTTTAAAATGATTGTTGTGGAAAGTGGACAAGATTTGTGAACCAGAGAGAAGTCTGATTTAAGGCAAGAAACAAGGCCCCTTAATTTGAAGATCATAAAACTCATAGCATCAGTTTGCTCTTTCGTATGATTTTCTCAAGCTATATCCAGCTGCTTGGATGACAGTAGAAGGGAAGGGACTATCTGATTTTGTTCAAGGTTGGTATCTTTCAAAATGGGTTGAATGAGTAATAGAGAGGAACAGTTTGGCAAGAATATTTTTGAAATGGTGATCAAAGAAAGTAAACTGGATAATGAAAGAATTAGTGAAAGGGAGGGTTATTGGATTGGGCAAAATGAGAGGGAGTTAGTCTAACTATGTCATGTATGGATGTGAGAGCTGGACTGAGAAGAAGGCTGAGCACCAAAGAATTGATGCTTTTGAACTGTGGTGTTGGAGAAGACTCTTGAGAGTCCCTTGGACTGCAAGGAGATCCAACCAGTCCATTCTGAAGGAGATCAGCCCTGTGATTTCTTTGGAAGGAATGATGCTAAAGCTGCAACTCCAGTACTTTGGCCGCCTCATGCGAAGAGCTGACTCATTGAAAAAGACTCTGATGCTGGTACACACCAAGGAAACCAGAATTGAAAGAGACACATGTACCCCAATGTTCATTGCAGCACTGTTTATAATAGCCAGGACATGGAAATGACCTAGATGTCCATCAGCAGATGAATGGATAAGAAAACTGTGGTACATATACACAAATGGAGTATTACTCAGCCCTTAAAAAGATTTGACTTAAAAAAATTTGACTCAGTTCTAATGAGATGGATGAAACTGGAGCCGATTATACAGAGTGAAGTAAGCCAGAAAGAAAAACACCAATACAGTATACTGACACATATATATGGAATTTAGAAAGATAGTAATGATGACCCTTTATGTGAGACAACAAAAGAGACACAGAGGTATAGAACGGACCTTTGGACTCTGAGGGAGAGGGAGAGGGTGGGATGATTTGGGAGAATGGCATTGAAACATGTATACTATCATGTAAGAAATGAAGTGCCAGTCTATGTTCAATATAGGATACAGGATGCTTGGGGCTGGTACACAGGATGATCCAGGGAGATGATATGGGGTGGGAGGTGGGAGGGGGCTTCGGCATTGGGAGATCGTGTGGCTGAATCATGTCAATGTATGGCAAAACAAATACAGTATTGTAATGTAGAATGGGGGCAGGAGGAGAAGGGGACGACAGAGGATGAGATGGCTGGATGCCATCACGGACTCAATGAACTTGAGTCTGAGTGAACTCCGGGGAGTTGGTGATGGACAGGGAGGCCTGGCATGCTGTGATTCATGGGGTCGCAAAGAATTGGACACGACTGAGCGACTGAACTGAACTGAGCAAAGGGGTCAGTTGTCTAGGACAGTTGGAGTAATAGAGATTGGTGAGCACAAAATGGATTAAAAGGGTTCTCAGTGGATTATGAATGCACTTTTGTGGTAAGGAAGACGATGTTGTTTGGACCACAATGTTGAGTTGGGTATGGGTGTAGAAAGAAGGGGGATTAGTCTCTTGGGAATGGAGTTGTTTCAGGTGATGATAAATTCTAGGATATGAATCTGAGTAGGTGGTTAGGGAAGCATGCTGGAGAGGATTATCAGAGTTGAGGAAGTCAAGAAAGTTGAGGACTGTAGTCTGAATGAATTAACCGTGTGAATGATGATAAAGGTAGAAAAGATTTTTCAAATACCAAAGTTTTTGAGGCAGGAAAGATAAGAATAAAACTACTGAGAATGATGGTTCTGGGAGAGAGGATGGAGACGAATGATGGCAGCTCTCAAGGAGCAGCGTTTTGTCAGAGAGTGGGGAAGAGTTTCAGAGTCTAACCAGGCCCATTTCTTCTTGGTCATGCCAGAAGACAGCAGTTATCAGCCTCCCTTGTAGCTGTTTCGGGGCCGTGCATCTGAGTTCTGGCCATCGGTATGAAAAAGAAGCGATGTCGTCAATGTTTTAACAAGATGATGGAATAACCAGAGCATCTGCTCCATCTGCCTCTGCTGGATATTTTCAGAATTAACTTAAAACAGTAAGATGTAAGGACCAAAACATGGAAATAGACCGATTTTTGAGTCACTTCCCTGAAGAAAAATGTTCAAACTGCTTTTACTAGGCAGGACAGTGATGTGATTTAGAACAAAAAGTTTTCCAAAGAGAGGAGTCCCAGGTCCACAGAGACCAACAGAAAAGAGATGTCTCCCAGATAACTAGAATGATAAACCGCTAGCAGGGGGCTTTCACTGTGTCTGCTAGGATGGTGAAGAGTTATTTGGACCAGTGAGATTTTTATTCTTCACTTTTGTAAATGGAAATATTTAGGGTGATATCCTGTCCCTATTTCACTACTGTATGTGGTGTGTGCATTTGTGAGGGTGGGAAGAAGAAAACATCATCATTTTAGTCCAAAGTTTCTGGGATCAGGATAAACCATATCCAAAGATGAGGGAGAAGGCTGGGACTCATCCTTTGTTTCAGAAATTTAGTCAGAAGGAATGCTTGCATGCATGGAGACTTGGGTTGTTTTGTTATGAGTGAGAAATTTGTGTGTATTTGTTAACGAGAAGTCTGAACTCTCTCCGAAATTGGCTGAATCTCATCAATTGTATGACTTTTCCCTAGGAGTAGAGAAGACCAGACGTCTCTACTAGTCTAATTCCAAAGGAATTAGGTAGGAGTCATATGGACTGAGAGGTTTGGTGGGCTATAGTTCATGGGGTCACAAAGAGTCAGACATGACTGAGCAACTAACACTTTCATATGATTAGTTGCTGCTGCTGCTGCTAAGTCACTTCGGTCGTGTCCGACTCTGTGCAATCCCATAGACCGCAGCCCACCAGGCTCCCCCATCCCTGGGATTCTCCAGGCAAGAACACTGGAGTGGGTTGCCATTTCCTTCTCCAATGCATGAAAGCGAAAAGTGAAAGTCAAGTCGCTCAGTCGTATTTGACTCTTAGCGACCCCAGGGACTGCAGCCCACCAGGCTCTTCCATCCATGGGATTTTCCAGGCAAGAGTACTGGAGTGGCGTGCCATTATGATTAGTTATGCTCAAGTAAATGTGAACAGAAATGATGTAAGCTATTTCTAGCCTTGAATTCTCAAACCAAGTGAAAACTTCTTGGCCCATTATCTCTCTTCCAAATTTTTGGGTAGGAAAAGAATTTTGAGATAACAGAGACATGTGATAGAAGATAACAGGGTCTAGGAGTGACCCCTTAGAGGAAGGCTGCCAGGAAATCTTAACTTTCACAGCTGAAGATGGCATGAGTGAGAATTAGTTTTTATTACATTAAGTCACTGAATTTGTATACTTATTCAATAGCTGATAGGTTTGATCTTGAGCAGAAGTGAATTGACAGCACAGGAAATTTTCACAAGTCTATGGCACTGGCTTATTAATAGGAAAGCAAGCAGGGTGGACATGCTGTGGAAAGCTTGCAAAAAGGCAACTCATGTTTTGTTGGGGGCAAAACATTTGGAAGATTGTCCCTCCTGATAACACTTTGGAGACAGATGATTTGCCTAACTGAGCTGGCATGTTTAGTGGAAGAGGTTTTAAAGGAATCATATAATTACTGTGAATTGACTGTTATTGGTTGCTTTGGCAAACTGTTATATGGAAGGGTTTACACGATGACAAGTTATCTGATTTACCAGCAGAAATGAAAGGGAATATATGGAGTCCGAAAGACTTGGGCCATGTCAAGTCAGAAAAGCATCATCTCAGACTCCAGATAGTAAGGAAAGGAATTAAAAAATTTTGGGAGTAACACAATCCAGTTCAATTTTCTATCTTACCAAAATGGTTCCGGTTGGAGATGAAATAGAGTGTATGGCTTATATTCACATTTATTTCAGGAGGGCATCAAGATAATAGTCATTAAACATAGAGAAAGTCACAGCTCAACAATTATATCTAGGAAGAACTCTGGGTGAGGTTGTTGAACCATGGATTTATAGTAAAAGAGAAAATTCCATGCCTAATAAGTTTTGAAAAATAAAAATATATATTGCCAGGAAAACCTCAAGACCAGATTAAAAATCTCTGATGCTGGCTAGCAGTGAAAACAACTCTCCGCTTCCCACAACTTCCCTAGGGACCCACAATCAAGAGACAGTCTTCAAGGCTGCCTTGCCTCAAGGAGGTCACACTAGCTAATCCTTATTTACAACATGCCCATGTAAGGTGGCAGGATGGAGAACACTTACTGAGAGAAGAACATGAGGTCACGGAGAACGAGGACCAAAAGGGATTCTACCAAATAATAGAACCAGTTTGTGGAGTCTTGACTGCCTCCCAGAGGAGGATAACTCCCAGTTCCTGGCCCCCGAATTTCAACAGTGTTATGAGCCTGTCACAGGTTCCCATTATCTCCCTATCCCTTTCTTTCAATGTGAAATATCTAACGCGGATATCTTCTCCATACTCCGACATTGTCCACTGAAGTGAGACATATATTTTATCTCTGCGAAAAAGAGCCACATGTGGAGTTGTTGTGTAGGATTGGGAATCACCTGGGGGACCTGATTTTGAGCCAGATACAATGGCCAGATGGTAACTTGGCCTACCTCTCTTAGGAGTAAAGAGTGTACTCTATGGGTCAGAGAAAGGACAAAAATGGCTATTGGTTGACCAAAATACTGGGTTGCTGTAGCTACCCACAGTCTTATTTCCTCTTCCTAGGAGCCCTAGAAGTCTATGTTTCAAAACCACTATTTTCGTTGGCTTGGTGCCACATTGGCTGATTCATAGCTGATGAGATGTAAACAAAAATAACATGTCACTGTCTGGCTGAGGTGAATCTTGCATAGTGTGTATTCTTCTCAGTATGTTCCCTTCTTGTTGGCTGAATGATACCAACATGACCTTACTGTCAAAAGATGATCGGAACAGCCGCAAAAGAGCAGTCTATTTGAGGAAAGTCAGTTGACCTTCTCTTGGGACTGTTTTTGGAGTGAGAAACTTCTGTGTCATACTTTGAAATTTCAGATGTCTGTGTTACTGTGGCTTATTTTTGACCTATTTTGAATAATACAGAGGATTAGTACTCTGTGAATATCAAGGACCAGTACAAAACAAACAGACCAAAAAAACTAACTTTCTCCTCAAACTTATAAGATATGAGCTTATGGAGAAGGTAGAACCACCTTGGGAAGCTGTATCTTTAGGGAGAAAGTAATGTTTTCATTAAAACAAGGCAGTAAAGAAAAAGCTAAGGGAAAAGATGAAAGATAAAAGTGAGTTTGTGTATTATAGGACAGTTTCAAGAAGGGAGAGTGTAGAATAGTGTTTCAAGAAAGGAGAGTGAATTGTTTGAAACTGTAAACCGAGGATATGGCTACTTAGAACCAAGGAACCACAGCGTGTCTTGATGACAGCCACTCCGAGGACTAGAAGGTTGGGGCGAGGGGTTAGACTCTCATGACAAGGTCAAAAGCTCTGATCACCCAGTTCTATTGTCAGTTTAATTTAATGAAGTAGCCAGGGGGTATAATTGCTGGAGGAACTGTGTCACTCCACCTGGGGCAGATGGTTGCCAGCCCTTTCTTTCTCTGCGCCCCTGAAGCTCAGAGTGGTGGCAGTCCCTGGAGCGCTCACGCTTGGATAGCCATTGATGACAGCAAGAATGATCTTGATCCTGGTATTTTGGTTTCCTCCAAAGGCATTGGATTGCCTGCCCTGATCCTTCTCTGGAAGCTCTTCAAAGGTCAGTGTGTCACTGAGATGGTCGCTTGTTTCTTGAAGCATCTTTGGGCCAATGATCAGTGTCTTAATGTTGCCATTAGAGATGCCTGGTTGTGACACTTCTTTCCTGAAGGGACTGCTTTCGATATCCTGAGGCTGGAGAACAGTTTTCAAAGGAGACATGACTACTTTCAGGCCTATTTTGCTCTGAAGCACTTAGATTTCATTTCCATCCAGCTTTATACATCTTCTCTTTCCCTAGGAAGTTTGAGAATGACATTGTTTAGCACACGGAACAGTGCATACATTTAGGAAGGCCTGGTGTAGAAATGATACCTTAATGTCAGTATAAAGTACTTTTCCTGAGAAACAGGATTGTTTTATTCTGCCTTAGATAATGTGAATCGTATTGTGTCTACCTATGGTGTTGGTAGCTAGAAAGCTTTCACGGACACCTGTGATTTATCCCTTGCGTGGAAGTATTTTGGTACTAAACCTACCTTGGGTTCACCTTTTCTGTCTTTCTTTTATTTTTTAAACTCTTATTTCCCCATTGTTTAGGTTTCTTAACTGCATTTTGTTTTAAATGTGGAGTGGCTATATCAAGGTGAATTTAATGCTGGCTTTGTATAGTTGCTATGGTGTTAGAAAGAATGAAAGAGACGAAAAGAAAGAAAAACTAGTGTAAGAAGGACAGAGTGCTTTCTGTCCGCTCCTTTCCATGTTCGTCAGACTCTGCTGTTTTAGTGGGGCCTGGCTGAGTCCTAACTGCTTGTGTCTGTGTCTGTGCTGAGGTCTTTTTCTGGAAATACCAAAGGCTGTGAGGCATATGTGTTTGAAAGGCTAGGCTAGAAGTGCCAGGGATTAGCCATCCCTGTGAAAAAGAGATGGGTAACTCATGACTCTTAGGTTACTACATAAATGCCCCACTTCCCTCACCCCTTGGTTGAGATTATTATGAATTGTTTTGTGCCATTTCTCAGTATGTCCATTGGATTGAGTGCTAGGCACTTACCATGAGCTCTTTTCTCCCAGGTATCATTTCTCTGCTCTCCCATCACTGATGCCTTCCCTTCTCAAAGATATCCTTGCGTTCAACTCCTTGTGTCAGGTCTGGGAGACTCAGCTAACAGAGAGAAAGATAAAGGGTGTGAAGAAGAGATGGAAGGAAGGAGGGGAGGAGGGACAGACAGACAGAGACAGAGAGGGAAGAGAGAGGAGGGAGAAAGAAACGGAGAAAAATCTGCATTATATGAATAATATATGTTCATTTTGCTATCTGAAGGATCTACACTCATCTTAGGTGAAGTGTTTTTATAGCTATACGTATGCAATTTTCTCTGTTGATGAAGGAATAAACTAAAACAATTTGAATCATTTTATTAGTGATATATGACAGTGAAAAATATTTACACAAAAGGTTTCTCTAGTTTATTAATTCATGTACAACTTTAAAACCTTATCTGATTCTGAAAGCTGATTTTATTGTTTTTATTTGACTCTCATTTTCAGAACCTGAATTAGAACTAACTTCATACCTAACCCATCTCTTCTGCACGCTGCTAAATGTTGGGCCAGGTTTGGCCACTTACACTCATTCATGCTTAGCTCAGTCTTGAGTACAGGTATGGTGAGAACCGTATTCATTTGTCATTTGACAAATTCTAGATAATACAAAAGTTTTAATGACTTATATGACATATACTTTTAAGGCTAAGGAAAAAAAGTCATATTAATCCAGATTTTTAAAGCATTTATTTTGAACAAAGTGTTGATACCTAAGGATACACAAATCCATAGTGTGTGGACAACTTAAAAATCTATTTTAAAACTAAAGATATACCACATGTATTTCACTGCAGATGGTGACTGCAGTCATGAAATTAAAAGATGCTTACTCCTTGGAAGAAAAGTTATGACCAACCTAGATAGCACATTCAAAAGCAGAGACATTACTTTTCCAACAAAGGTCTGTCTAGTCAAGGCTATGGTTTTTCCTGTGGTCATGTATGGATGTGAGAATTGGACTGTAAAGAAGGCTGAGTGCCGAAGAATTGATGCTTTTGAACTGTGGTGTTGGAGAAGACTCTTGAGAGTCCCTTGGACTGCAAGGAGATCCAACCAGTCCATTCTAGAGGAGATCAGCCCTGGGATTTCTTTGGAAGGAATGATGCTAAAGCTGAAACTCCAGTACTTTGGCCACCTCATGTGAAGAGTTTACTCATTGGAAAATACTTTGATGCTGGGAGGGATTGAGGGCAGGAGGAGAAGGGGACAACAGAGTATGAGATGGCTGTATGGCATCACGGACTCGATGGATGTGAGTCTGAGTGAACTCCGGGAGATGGTGATGGACAGGGAGGCCTGGCGTGCTGCAATTCATGGGGTCGCAGAGAATCAGACACAACTGAGCGACTGAACTGAACTGACATGTATTTATTTAATTTAAAAAAATAGCACTGAATTGGATACTGTGATGACAAAAATGCATCAGACACACTGTATACCCAACAGAAATGTATTACATATTTGAAGAAATGTATTACAAATGTATTACATACCTGAAGACTGACCCAGGCAAGAAGCACTTATTCATAATACCTCGTAACTTCTGCAGAAGAATGTGTAAACACAAAGGGATACACTCACGCAGTGAAACATGATACAGTAATGAGACTATGTAAACTATAAGTACACGAAGCAATGAGCTCATAAATGTAAACCAGAGTCAGAGAAGTCAGATACAAAATAGTGTGTTCATTTGATCCCAGTTATATGAAGTTTGCAATAAGGCTCTGTTGTTAACAAATCAATACTGTATATCTCCATGAAGGCAGGGGTAGTGACTGAAAGGGGAGCATGAGGTGGCTTCTGGTATTTTGCTAATTTCTTTATTTTTCAATCTGGGCATTGATTATATTGATATGCCAGCTTTATAAATGTTTATTTATCCACGTGTACATTTGTGACTTATGTACTTTTCTTTTTTTTTCAAGTTGTTATCCTTAAATTTATTTATTTTTTATTATTAAATTTATTTATTTTTTTAATTACAATACTGTATTTGTTTTGCCATACATTGACACGAATCAGCCATAGGTGAACACAATCTCCCAATGCTGAAGCCCCTCCCACCTCCTGGTATATGTATCTATCTATAGATACATATACACACACACATTTATATAAAGATAAATCAGACATTTTGCTTTGAGTTCACATCTCCTAGGAGAGATGTGGTATATAAACATATACATTTAATTTTATGTTAAAAGAATTAAGAACCATAAATGTTATAAAAACCAAATTTCTTAGAATTAAAGATAAATTAGAAATTTTCTTCTACCTTGGATGAATCTGAAATGCTTAATGGAACTAATGAATACATTTTGAGATTGCCCTGGAAGGATAAGTGGGGATTGCCATGTGGGTGCAGACCAGAAGGCTCTAGGTGGAGGAACAGTAAGAAGAAATGTGCTGGCATGTTCTACAAACAAGTTTCCTGTGTGGTCTGGACATTAGGAGCTGTCAAAAGTAAGCCAGATGAGAAGTTGGTGCTGGCTGATGGAAGGCTTTCAACAGTAGACTGAGGAATTTTAGGACCTTTTGTTGAGTGCCAGTGTTTTTGAGCATAGTCAGCATGACCAGAGCCATACCTAGAAAGAAAGTGAAATCACTAAGCAATACAAAAGGTTGGTGTAAGGGAATTCTGGATGAGGGAGACCAGAAAGGACATCTGGAAATGATCCAGCTCACTGGACATAACAGCTTGTTTAGGGCACAACATGGGCCCAAAATTGAACCTATATTTTTATGGTTGATTAACTAGGGTTTGGAGAGAAGGAGACTATGAGACTCCATTTGAGGCAGACTGAGTTTGAGTGGTCAGCAAGTTATTTAGAAGTTGGGCAAGTACTTTGTAAACACAAGACTGGAGCTCATGAGCAAGGCTGAGATTTGAATTTGTGAGTTGTCTACATAAGTGTGATGCAGGTGATCGAGGACCAAAGTGAAAACAAAGAAACAAACAAAAGAACAACCCTATGCCACATCCTTGTAGCTTCACATCCAGTGCTGTAGAGCATTAAAGTCAAATGGGCAGAAATGCAACTAATAATACATAACAATGGGCTTCCCTGGTGGCTCAGCTGATAAAGAATCCGCCTGCAATGTGGGAGACCAAGGTTCAATCCCTGGGTTGGGAAGATCCCCTGGAGAAGGGAAAGGCTACCCACTCCAGTATTCTGGCCTGGAGAATTCCATGGACTGTGTATATAGTCCATGGGGTCACAAGGAGTCGGACATGACTGAGCGGGACATGACTGAGCGACCTTCACACTTCTACACTTGTAATATGCACCAACATCAACAGTGGTGGCTCTGTGTAAGTTTCTTGAGGGTGAGGAATGTGTTTTGTTAACCATCATTGTCTGCCGTCCTTTCACACTCCTGGCATATAATAGGCATTTGATAAACACATTTTTAAGTGGATGCATTAATTTTATTTGCACAGTACTTTACCGTGTTTGTTTCCTTATCAGTACCCTTAATGCCTCAAAACTTTATCATTTGTACCATGAAAGTGCTATGCAGCAATTATAGCTTTATACTTATACAAAATATATTTTTTCATACATATTAAAAAGGAATCCCATTTTCATCACGTACTTTCCTGTGTTAAAGAGCAGCCTCATTCCATTTATCCTGGCTCTTGTATGTCAGATACACTTCACAGTGGTCATCACAAGGGAAACTCTGGGAGAGGAGGAGAAAGAGAGTTCATAGGTGGCTTCACTTCACAGAGTATGTGTTTTGTCACACAGCAGACCAAGATCTGTTAAAAATTAGCGCAGTTGTGCTATGGAGTTGCAGCATGGTGTTACCGTGCTATAATTATATGCAATTTACAAGGATGTTCTAAGGGGCCAGTGGAGTAGATTGTAAATGCAAAGAGGAAACCCTTGAGCACCGAGGGGAGGTGATTCAGATGTTAGTAACTGCAGTAAAACTCTTCCAAGATTATCCAGGGTAAATCCCTAGGGGAGCAAAATAATGTTCCCTGCAACCCACGGACGTCGTCTTAATTGAATCATTACTCTAGTGGTAAAAGTCCCCGACCCTCCTTGCATTCAGAATACAGAAGGTGTTCATCGGTAAACCTGCTCCTTGTTATCACCTGATGATAGACATGATTTCTGCACAGGAGTCTGTTCATCTCTTAAATGCTAAACCTACAACGTGAGTGTTAATAAAATGCATCTCAGTCTAGTCAAGGCTATGGTTTTTCCAGTGGTCATGTATGGATGTGAGAGTTGGACTGTGAAGAATTGATGCTTTTGAACTGTGGTGTTGGAGAAGACTCCTGAGAGTCCCTTGGACTGCAAGGAGATCCAGCCAGTCCATTCTGAAGGAGATCAGCCCTGGGGTTTCTTTGGAAGGAATGATGCTAAAGCTGAAACTCCAGTAGTTTGGCCACCTCATGCGAAGAGTTGACTCATTGGAAAAGACTCTGATGCTGGGAGGGACTGGGGGCAGGAGGAGAAGGGGACAACAGAGTATGAGATGGCTGGATGGCATCACTGACTTGATGGATGTGAGTTTGAGTGAACTCCGGGAGTTGGTGATGGATAGGGAGGCCTGGCGTGCTGCGATTCATGGGATCGCAAAGAGTCGGATACAACTGAGCGACTGAACTGAACTGAACTGAACTGAATGACAAAAATATCCATAATTAGCACTAGTCATATTATACTCCCTTAGAAACAGTAACAACCTTGTGCCCCTCAATTTTTAAGCCATTAAATGGGGTTTAAATACTTAGCCTTACAAACTTTTTGCATTACATGTCAACAAGAGAAAATATTACAGAACCCTATTCTAATTTCCACATTCATCCAGACAAACTAGAATGATAACAATGAAGACACCATTTTGGTGTTATGGATTATTCTCATATTTCCTGTTCATCCCTTTTATATTCTTTTGACAATCAGTGGAGTTCTCTTTGCTTCGCTTCTGGCTTTCCATTTATTCTTCTCTTTATCCTAACCAATAAAGATAGATGGATATGTGATTAGGAGACACTTATAAATATATTCATTAAATATATGCATAAATATGAATATATGTGATAAATAATATAGGTTATAAATAAATATTTATAAATATTTGGCTCTATTGATATTAATATTTATAAACATTTTATTAATATTTATAAACATTAATTTTAAAATATACAAATATTGATTTATATTATAATATAAAAGTAATATAATATTAATGTTATAACATTTATAAATCAATATTTATAATATTTATTAATATTTATAAAGATTATAAATAAATATTTGTGTTCATAGTTTTTAATTTACAAAATAAGAACATGTAGAACATTATTATTAGGTCTATTTTATATAACAAAATCAATTGTAAGATGAGGACAATTTATAATTTCCTTTATGATCCTGAATATTTATAGGACATATATATTATTAACATTTAACAAGTGAAAATTTGAACTTACAGATGTTAACTGACTTGCTAAAGGTCACACAATCAGTAATGAGCAAATAGGTCTTGTATCAGTTAGAATACTTTTGCAGAGGATAAACCTGCCGCTGCTGCTAAGTCATTTTAGTCGTGTCCGACTCTGTGAGACCCCGTGGATGTCAGCCCACCAGGCTCCTCCGTCCATGGCATTTTCCAGGCCTAAAGAGAAAAAGTGAGTTTGTCAGACTCAGAGGTGCTTACCAAAATCAGAAAAGGTGATGAACTGAACTCACACAGCAGCTACAAAGTCTCTGTATTATCTCAAGAGCATTGCTGGAGGAAATTATTCTCAGCTGTTTTAAGTATGCTTTGTTTGTCTCCCAAGATTCAGATCCTCTGGAGGAGACCCTGGTTGGTCTTGTTTGGGAAATGCATCTGCTGTTTCTACAGAGGTGTAGTTGACACCTTAACAACCCCCGCTCCCCTGCAAGAAGGCAGCATAAATGCTGGTTAGGCACAAGACTTCAAGCGTCCCCACAACCTATTTCCCAGGCTTCTTAATAAGGGGACATATGTATACCTATGGCTGATTCATGTTAATGTTTGGCAGAAATCAACAACATTCTGTAGAGCAATTATCTTTCAATTAAAAATAAATACATTAAAAAAAAATTTTTATTTTGTAGTTTAATTCTGTTTAGTTTAAAAACAAAGCAGACAGCAGGAGCAAAAGCCCTTCTGCAAGGTGCTGAAAACTTTCTTAAGTGGCTACATGTGTGCACCCCTTTGGGGTTGCCACAGACTGAGTCTTCCCATGTACAGATCATTCGATTTCAGTTTAGATTTACTACCATACAATGCAGTGTTGTGTAAAATGCATCTTGTTTGTGCTTTACATGAAGTATTTTTTAAAAGGCTTTGTGTACAATTAAAATGTGTATATTTTCCTACAGATCGCCATTATGACTTTCAGAGATATAACCTTAAAAAAAAAATTGGTCGTGAGAAATTTATTCATTGTTTTTCCAGGTGACCTCTATACATTGAGGTTATTAGGCCTCCACTAGACCCAATGGCACCCCACCGCAGTACTCTTGCCTGGAAAACCCCATGGATGGAGGAGCCTGGTAGGCTGTAGTCCATGGGGTCGCTGAGTCAGACACGACTGAGCGACTTCACTTTCAGTTTTTACTTTCATGCATTGGAGAAGGAAATGGCAACCCACTCCAGTGTTCTTGCCTGGAGAATCCCAGGGATGGGGGAGCCTGGTGGGCTGCCGTCTCTGGGGTCGCACAGAGTCGGACACGACTGAAGTGACTTAGCACAGACAATTAATGTTGTGATAGTTTCAGGTGAACAGCAAAGGGATTCGGCCATACATTCACATGTTTCTATCCTCTCCCATCCAGACTGCCACATAGCATTGCGTGGAGTTCCCTGTGCTCCACAAGTGGCCCTTGCTGGCAATCCATTTTAAGTAAAGCAGTGTCTACATATCAATCCCAAACTCCCTAACTATCCCTTTCTCTCATTCCTCCACCCTGATAATCAGAAGTCCGTTCTCTTAAGTCTGTGAGTCTGTTTCTGTTTTGTTCATTTGTATAATTTCTTTTTAGATTCCACATAAAAATGATGTCATATGATATTTCTTCTTCTCTGTCTGACTTACTTCATTCAGTATTTCAGCCTCTACATCCACTCACATTGCTGCAAATGGCATATTTCATTCTTTTTAATGACTGAGTGATATTCCATTGTTTTTTTGTTCCATGTCTTCTTTATCCATTCCTCTGTCCATTGAGGTTGCTTCCATGTCTTGGGTATTGTAAATGAACATTGGGGTGCGTGTACACTTTGGACCATGTTTTCATTTCCTAGGCTTTCTGTTCCCAATTCTTATACCTTTTCTGCAATACAAGTAGATTTTTACTCCTTGTAATCAGCAGCTCTCACAGCTACATACTGGCAGTCAGTTAAACAATTTGAGACATGGGCTAGAGAGCTGTAACTTCTTTGGAATCATGTTGAGATGCATGTGCCCTGCTTCCATCGGTAACCTCACCGCCAGTTCCCAACTACTGGTTCATGTTCGTGAGGACCAATCAGATTGCTTCCGGTGGTCCCATTCTAGACAGAATGAAGCACAGGATAATTGGTAAAAGTAAAAATACCACTGTCACAGGTAAGGATAAGTTATGTATAAATGATAAGCTGTATTGTAACAAGGTAATATGTCCTCCAGATTTAATTAGCTTGCAATGCGAGTTGTAAATTCTTTGTGAAGGAGGGGATTAATTAAATTCTCGGCAGGAGGGGAAAAAGCAGTCTGAAAAATTTCAACACAAATAGATAATATTTTTTCATATTAATTAAGGCCAGTTCTCATTATTTAAACCTTAGGGCCATGATTGCTACTGTTTATTTTTGAAGTGGAGGACAAGGCAAATGGAAAGGGGAAACAAGTTAAAAGAAACAAGAAAAAAATAAGGAAATACAGAAGAATCAATCAACTTTAACTTTCTGGTAGTGATAGTTATAGTCCATTACTTATTCCATCATAAGTGCCAATGTGGGCGAGGAAAAATAATTTTCTGTCTACCCTTTAGGTTTCTTGGCTGAGAAACCTCATGTAATAAAAGGCAGATTAATAGGAGAAAAACAAACAGATATTTAATAACATGTACACCTCCCATATACATGGAACAGGCCCAGAAAAACTGAATAACTGAATAACTCTCCAAATAGCCCAAAAGAAGATGCTGAGGCTGAGGGATCCAGTTATTATGAAGGACTGTTAGGAAAAGCGCAGTTAACAAGGGTGTAGTTGTCAATCAGCTTTAACCTGTCTTCTCCACTGATAAGTTTCCAGAAATCTGGTCATCCTCTTCTAGTATGGAGAAGAAGATACTCTTTCAAATGGAGGTTTCTCTTATAAATGTAGATATCTCTTACAAAAGATTAACTTTTACTGGTTTTCCGCGCTGCTTCTAAGTGTGCAATTTCTTAAAATAACTAGCTCGAATAATCAATATCTCAAAGAAGCACCTTTGGGGTGGCAATTTCTGTTCCCTTCGCCAATCAACAAGTTTTCTTGAGAGCTGAGACAGAGAAATGGTAAATCTGTAACTCTGAAACTATCTGCATCATTTTACTTATTGAGTTCACTGAACAACAGGTTTATTTGTTCCCAGGATTGGTGATCAGAATAAATACAATAAATTTATTTACTAAGGACCTACCCGTTTGCTCAGACTCATAGAAGTTATCATGGAATAGTAAAATAGCATGTCTGAGATATTTGCTCTCTGATATTTACATAAGCTTGGGAAACTTTGTTAACCTCTGAGCTTTAATTAAATGATCAGTAAAACAGTGATAGTAATTCCTTTAGGTTTATTGGAAAACAAATACAGCACGTGAAATTTCTAATATATACTGGGTAATTGCAAACATTTGTTCAGATTCACTCCTGGTGGCATAGGGAATGCAAAGATATTTAAGACCACAACAGTAATTTAAGGGCTCCCCAGGTGGCACTAGTGGTAAAGAGCCCCCTGCCATTGCAGGTAGACAGAAGACATGTGGGTTCAATCCCTGGGTTGGGAAGTTCACCTGGAGAAGGTCACGGCAACCCACTCCAGTATTCTTGCCTGGAGAATCCCATGGGCAGAGGAGCCTGGCGGGTTACAGTCCATGGGGTCACAAAGAGTCAGATGTGACTGAAGTGACTTAGCATGCATACACAGTAATTTAAATTCTAACTAGAAAGTGAAATAATATGAAGAATCAGTCAAACCAGACACATAAACCAGAAGTTTTATCTAATATAAAAATTAACAAATAACTTCAAGGATAGAAGGCATCATAATGCAGGAAAACCCAGCAAATCCCTACAACCATAGTTTTCCAGGTTCTTATTTGTCATCTCAGAGGCACACTCAACCATATTAACATGAAATTTTGAAACAATATGTGTGGTTTGCATCACTGACTCAGAAGATAGTGTCTCAGACATGAAACATTTCCATATTAGGCTCAGCCAAGTAACTTTTACATGATGTTTTCCAGGAAGAATATGCTTTCTTTCATAATTGTGAAAGAAAAGTTGATAAGTTAAAATTCATTAGAATTAAAATCTTCTGCTTTGCAAAAGACACAGCGGAAAGAATGAAAAGGCATGCCACAGACGGGGGAGAAAGTATTTTCAAAACATATATTTGATATAAGACTTGCATCTAAAATATACAAAGTCTTAAAACTTAACACTTCACAAAAAGAAGATAGGCAGAGGTATCTATGCATATAAAAAGATGTTCAATAGCATATATTATTAGGCAATTGCAAATTAAAACATTTAAGAGATACCACTATGTGTTGATTAAAGTATCTAAAAGCCAGAACCTTAGAACACCAAATGCTGATCAGGATGTAGATCAGTGGAAACTCAGTTGTTGCTGGTGGGAATGCAGAATGATGGAGCTACATTGAAAAATGTCTTGAATTATAACCTAAATATAAACCTAAATGTGCGTGCATGCTGCACGCACAGTCACATCTGACTCTTTGTGACCCCATGGTCTGCAGCTTACCAGGCTCCTCTGTCCATGGAATTTTCCAGACAAGAATACTGTAGCAGGTTGCCATTTCCTAGGTATTCTTCCCAACCCAGGGATTGAACCTGTGTCTCCTGTACCTCCTGTATTGTCAGGCAGATTCTTTACCACTGTTGAGAGTTCCTTGGACTGCAAGGAGATCAAACCAGTCAATCCTAAAGGAAATCAATCCTGAATATTCACTGGAAGACTGATGCTGAAACTCCAATATTTGGCCTCCTGATATGAAGAGCTGACTCATTGGAAAAGACCCTAATCTGCTGGGAAAGATTGAAGGCATAAAAGGAGCAGCAGAGGATGAGATGGTTGGATGACATCACTGACTCAATGGACATGAATTTAAGAAAACTCCAGGAGATAGTGAAGGACAGTGGAGCCTGGCACGCTGCAGTCCATGGGGTCATAGAGTCATACACGACTTAGCAACTGAACAAGTGCCACCTGGGAACCCCCATCTACCTAAACATATACCTTATAAACCTATATATGTTCTTATTATATGGGATAGGAGCTGTGATCCTAGGTGTTTTCACCTACTTGAAAATGTATTTCTAAAAAACTTCATGTGAACATTTATAGCAGCCTTTTAAATAATTGCTAAAACCTGGATATAACCAAGATGCTCTTCAATAGTTAATGAATTAACCAACTTTGGAATGTCCATTCAGTGGAATGTTATTCAATAATAATAAGTGAGCTATAAAGCCTAAAATACATGTAGGAGATTAAGCACACATTTCTACAAGAAGGAAGTCAATCTGAAAAGGATGCATGTTGTATGACTTCAATTATATGATGTTCTGGAAAAGATAAAAGTATGGAGAAACTAAGAAGATCAAGTTTCCAAGTTTAAGGCAAGGATGACTAGGTGAAGCAAAGGGAGTTTTATGATTCTGAAACTCTTCGTCATATATGTACTATATATCACAATATGTATTTTGAAAATGTATAAAATTTTATAATGAATAATGTACCATTATGTATGCAAATTAAAAAAGCAGCATTTAGAACCTCAAGGTATCATAAGCAAGAATGTAGGTTCCCAAGAATGTCCATCTGTATTACAAATGTATGAGACAACCCCATTGAAAAGGGTGAAAAGGTGAAAATGCTGATGTACGTAACTTTGGGAAACAGTGAACTATGTATTGCTAATGGCCAAAGCAAACAAAACGAAACTGCACAGACTCACTGTGCTGGAGTTGAGAAGGTTGTGTCACTTGAGGGTAGGGGTTGGCACTTCTGATCCTTCTATACATGTATGCTGGAATTGAACAATTAAGCAAATAGATGGTGGATGGCTAGAGTCAAGCATCACTGTTGGGGTGGGATTTTGTGGATAAGCAAGAGGAAGAAGCTAAAATAAACCATGAGGTAAAAAAGATCTTTGTGACCCAGATAATCACGATAAAGTGATCCCTAATCTAGAGCCAGACATCTTGGAATGTGAAGTCAAGTGGGCCTTAGAAAGCATCACTACGAACAAAGCTGGTGGAGGTGATGGAATTCTAGTGGAGCTGTTTCAAAACCTGAAAGATGATGCTGTGAAAGTGCTGCACTTAATATGCCAGTAAATTTGGAAAACAGCAGTGGCCACAGGACTGGAAAAGGTCAGTTTTCATTCTAATTCCAAAGAAAGGCAATGCCAAGGAATGCTCAAACTACCGCACAATTGCACTCATCTCACATGCTAGTAAAGTAATGCTCAAAATTCTCCAAGCCAGGCTTCAGCAATACATGAACTGTGAACTCCCTAATGTTCAAGCTGGTTTTAGAAAAGGCAGAGGAACCAGAGATCAAATTGCCAATGATGCTGGATGATGGAAAAAGTGAGAGAGTTCCAGAAAAACATCTACTTCTGCTTTATTGACTATGCCAAAGCCTTTGACTGTGTGGATCACAATAAACTTTGGAAAATTCTGAAAGCGATGGGAATACCAGACCACCTGACCTGCCTCTTGAGAAATATGTATGCAGGTCAGGAAGCAACAGTTAGACCTGGACATGGAACGACAGACTGATTCCAAATAGGGAAAGGAGTACATCAAGGCGGTACATGGTCACCCTGCTTATTTAACTTCTATGCAGAGCACATCATGAGAAACACTGGACTGGAAGAAACACAAGCTGGAATCAAGATTGCTGGGAGAAATACCAATCACCTCAGATATGCAGATGACACCACCCTTATGGCAGAAAGTGAAGAGGAGCTAAAGAGCCTCTTGATGGAAGTGAAAGAGGAAAGTGAAAAAGTTGGCTTAAAGCTCAACATTCAGAAAACGAAGATCATGGCATCCGGTCCCATCACTTCATGGGAAATAGACGGGGCAACAGTGGAAACAGGGTCAGACTTTATTTTGGGGGCTCCAAAATCACCGCAGATGGTGACTGCAGCCATGAAATTAAAAGACGCTTACTCCTTGGAAGAAAAGTTATGACCAACCTAGATACTATATTCAAAAGCAGAGACATTACTTTGCCGACTAAGGTCCATCTAGAAAAGGCTATGGTTTTTCCTGTGGTCATATATGGATGTGAGAGTTGGACTGTGAAGAAGGCTGAACGCTGAAGAATTGATGCTTTTGAACTGTGGTATTGAAGAAGACTCTTGAGAATCCCTTGGACTGCAAGGAGATCCAACCAGTCCATTCTGAAGGAGATCAGCCTTGGGATTTCTTTGGAAGGAATGATGCTGAAGCTGAAATTCCAGTACTTTGGCCACCTCGTGAGAAGAGTTGACTCATTGGAAAAGACTCTGATGCTAGGAGGGATTGGGGGCAGGAGGAGAAGGGGACAACAGAGGATGAGATGGCTGGATGGCATCACTGACTCAGTGGACGTGAGTCTGAGTGAACTCCGGGAGATGATGATGAACAGGGAGGCCTGGCGTGCTGCGATTCGTGGGGTCACAAAGAGTCGGACACGACTGAGCGACTGAACTGAACTGAATGGCTTAGAGCTGGAGACATCTGTAAGAACTCATTTAACTTAATATAGATACTTATGGTTACATCTAGAAATATTTATAAATATGTATATATTAATAAATTAGTTACATGTATTTCTTTTCTCCATCTGCTGAGAGGGCCTGAAAGAAATGGTTCTACTGTAGGAAAGAGTATACCTACCACCCAGATTTTTATTCTTATACCATTTACTAAAATTCTTCAAGAGATGGGAATACCAGGCCACCTTATCTGCCTCCTGAGAAATCTGTATGCAGGTCAAGAAGCAACAGTCAGAATGGGACATGGAACAACAGACTGGTTCCAAATCGGGAGAGGAGTACATCAAGGTTGTATGTTGTCACCCTGTTTATTTAACTTACATGTAGAGTACATCATGCAAAATGAGGGCTGAATGAAGCACAAGTTGGAATCAAGATTGCCTGAAGAAATATCAGTAACCTCAGATATGCAGATGATACCACCCTTATGGCAGAAAGCGAAGAGGAACTAAAGAATCTGGATGAAAGTGAAACAGGAGAGTGAAGAAGTTGGCTTGAAGCTCAACATTCAGAAAATGAAGATGATGGCATCCGGTCCCATCACTTCATGGCAAATAGATGGTGAAACAGTGGCTGACTTTATTTTGGGGGCTCCAAGATCACTGCAGATGGTGACTGCAGCCATGAAATTAAAAAATGCTTAGTCCTTGGAAGGAAAGTTATGACCAACCTAGACAGCATAGTAAAAAGCAGAGACATTACTTTGACAACAAAGGTCTGTCTAGTCAAGGCTATGCTTTTTCCAGTACTCATGTATGGGTGTGAGAGTTGGACTATAAAGAAAGCTGAGCACTGAAGAATTGATGCTTTTGATCTGTGGTGTTGGAGAAGACTCTTGAGAGTCCCTTGGACTGCAAGGGGATCCAACCAGTCAATCCTATGGAAATCAGTCCTGAATGTTCATTGGAAGGACTGATGCTAAAGCTGAAACTCCAAAACTTTGGCTACCTGATGTGAAGAGCTTACTCATTGGAAAAGACTTGATGCTGGAAAAGGTTGAAGGCAGGAGGAGAAGGGGATGTCAGAGGATGAGACGGTTGGATGGCATCACCAACTCTATGGACATGAGTTTGAGCAAGCTCCGGGAGTTGGTGATGGACAGGGAAGCCTGGCATGCTGCAGTCCATGAGGTCATTAAGAGATGAACACAACTGAGCAACTGAACTGAACTGAATCATTTGCTAGAGAAAAGAACCAGGGGTCCCTGGAAAACCAACTGATTGTAGGCCAGATATGAGATGATCCTAGAGCACCTAATAGTGTCAGAAAATATTTGACAATGTTTGTTGAGCAAGTGCTCGAACAAACTACACTGATGAGGTGTGTCCAGGGGGCCCAGGAGCCAAATGAAAGAATTCCTAATGGATGAAACTTGAGCAACTAGAACAAGTGAAGCCATGTTGGATTATAATTCAAAGTATAAATGAATATCCATGAATCCATATAGATCTAAACTAGTAGGTGGTGGAGAAGAGACACATTTTCTCTGCAGAAGAATTCTAAGTAAATTATGTAGCTGCTCTGTCCTCAAACAGGGGGCATAAATCTCCAGTCTTTAAATGTGGGCTGTGCACAGTGACTTCCTTCCAAAGACTACAATATGGAAAAAAGGGGAAACTAGAGTGATTATATACTGCAGAAACCTGACAAATGCTACTTCAGCCAGATGATCAAGGTCAACATCAGTGGTCATAAAACATGCTGATAGTATGTACTGTTATATAATAGGAGTCTATGGATGAAAACATACACCGTTTTTGAGTCTTTTATAGTACTGGAGAGCCAGCAAATTTGCCTTCATCTGTGTACCATAAAATTCTTTCAACATAAGAAAAAAACTTCATCGCGTTGGATTAAGTGATTTTTCATTGTTTCATTAGTTACATCTTAACACTGTACCAAAGAAGTCCAGTATTTTTCTGCTTTTTATAAGCATGCATGTGAAAAGTATAAAGTGCAAGTGGTCATTTTTGAAGAGTCTTCAGAAGCACAATTCTAATAATTGTCTTTATATGCCATAAAGAAAATCTTCCTTACCTTTCTCTTTGTTTTCCTTTTAACTAGAAAAAATCACCTTTTCAGATTAAGAGGGTCATTTCCTTCTCATTACTAGGAACCAGTTTCTATCAGGGAATTAATTTCTGTTCTTTTTGTTGCTGCAGTTTTCCCATCAACTAAAGAGGTATCTGAAAAGAGAAGATACTCCATAAATATTTAATAAATCAGTGTATCATTACATTGCCTGCACTTGCCCTTTGAATACTTTCCTCTGCCTGAGGAATACTGACTCAGGTTAAGGAAGTGGCTGGGATTCTTATGTTAAAATAGATTCTTGGCATATCTCATTTAATTTCATGTTAAATGATGAAGAAATAGCAACAAAACAGGTGGAGATAATATGAAAGAAATGGAAGAGAACTCAGATGATGCAGTATCATGGCATCTAGGGAATGCCAATATTTCAAAAATGAGGTCCTCAGTAATGAATCGGATAAGGCAGTGGCACCCCACTCCAGTACTCTTGCCTGGAAAATCCCATGGATAGAGGAGCCTGGTAGGCTGCAGTCCATGGGGTCACTGAGTCAGACACGACTGAGCGACTTCACTTTCACTTTTCACTTTCCTGCATTGGAGAAGGAAATGGCAACCCACTCCAGTGTTCTTGCCTGGAGAATCCCAGGGACGGGGGGAGCCTAGTGGGCTGCTGTCTATGGGGTCGTACAGAGTTGGACACGACTGAAGTGACTTAGCAGCAGCAGCAGCAGTAATGAATATGTCAAAGAATTAATAAAGAGCAAGCTGCTAGATTTGTTGATATGGAAGACAAAGATGAATATTGAGAGAATACATAAATGATGGGAATAAACCACCCAGGTCTCAAGATTTAGTAAGTAGGAGCCATTAGAAATTGATGGGTTGAGTAAATGATTGTGCATATATGTGTAAGGTGATACATACTGTGCTTCAAGTATTTCTTAGCACAAATAAATTTAAGCTTAAAAGTGATGCCATGTACATTGTATATTGTTTAAGTTGTCTTTGTTATCTTTCACAGCCTTAAGCAGTGTTGAATGTGCAACACACTTTTATACATATGATTTATTTCACTCATTATATTAATTATTCTCTATTCCAGTTCCCTTTTCCTTGCCATCCATAGTAGTCCTATTTCTGTTGAAAAATAACGGATAAATTATACTTAAAATTTATAGGAATAACAAGTTGATAACTCAATTTAGTAAACAGAAAAAAAAGTCACAGATAATTTGAGAATGGTATACAGTAATCAAAAACTAATTTGTGAATCCTTGTATAATTTGTAGAGTACCTTAACTTTCATTGTTTTAACAAATTTCATAGCAACCTCATGAGGAAGCAAGGTATAATATTCCTGATTTTCAGAGAAGGTAAATATTAATAAAGTTTTCAATTTGCCTTGAATTTAGATAACTTCCATTGCTTTTCACTGTTTGTATAACCTTAGTTATTTCACTTAACTATTTCTAGTTTTTTCACCTGTAAAATAACTATCTACCTCCTAGACTTACTGAGACCATTAAATGAATTAATCAAATGCTCAAAAGTCTGACCTTTTCATATTTTTCCCTTTGCCATGCTATGCATAAGCAGATATAGGCATAAACCAATTCTGAATTGGTTTAAAGGAAATATGGAAACAAATAGGATATGTAGTTGATGAATATAGTAGCTGAGATTAAATGTACTCCTTTGGCTGCACAAAAGTTTTCTTGTGCTTTCAATCCCACCAACATTTGGAAGTGCTAACATTTGGTATATCCTGTATTTATTATGTATTGCACTTGATTTTTAGGTTCCTAAATTTATTCAAGAATATTTTAATAATCATTCTGCTGAAAACCTAATGCAAAGTTTAAGTCTCTTTAAAGGTGGATTTCTACTCTTTTAATAATAGCATAGCCAAATTACTCAGAAGTTCCTTTTATTCCACAATATCTCAGAAATTGAGAGCAGATAATGAGAATGTATTCACAGTCTTAATGTAGTAATCCCCAGTGGAGATTTTCACATTTTTAATTATTTAATGATGTCATTTAAATATTATCTGTCCACTATGAATATTTCATGTTCATCAAAAATTCCTGTAAAAGTAAAAATAACCTGTACATTTGTTAAAGAAGACAGTATCAATGGTAGCATCCAAATGGCATTTCACTGCCTTTGGCATGGGGAATAGATTTTAATCCAATGGTTCCAATCAATCATTTCAAGTTTTTCTAAGAGTACACAGACCGAGGGCATGTTAACAAAAGGAATCTTGGAAATAGGGCTTGAATAATGAAATAGGACTGAAAATAAGCTCTGGCTCAAGACTGGATATTCTTCAAGAACATGTAGAAGAATTCCTGCAAGTCAAAGCTGAACCATCTCCATTGACATGACAGTGTGAACAGCATAGGGTATGGACTGAATTATGCTCACCCCAAATTCATATGTTGAAGCCATAACCCTCAAGTTTAAAAGAGAATGAGGTACTAATTCAATTTAACTTGCATGCTTAAAAAAAAAAAATGAGGGAGGGAGCTTCAAGAGGGAGGGAACGTGTGTCTGCCTGTGGTTGCTTCATGTTGATATATGGGAGAAACCAACACAATATTGTGAAGCAATTATCCTCCAATTAAAAATAAGTGAAGAAAAACAAAGAAAAGCAAAGAAACACAAGAGACCCCAGGGATGTGTATACTCAGAGAAAGGGCCATGTGAGGACACAGCAGAAAGGTGGTCATTTGCAAACCAAGAAGAAAAGCCTTGGAAGACACCGGCCCTATTAGCACCTTGATCTTGGACTTTCAGCCTCCAGAGTTGTGAGAAAACACATTTATGCTGCTTAAGTTTTCCAGTCTGTGGTATTTTATTATGGCATCCCTAGCAAGCTAATGGGCTCCTCCTATGTGGCTCAGTGGGAAAGAATCCACTTGCTGATGCAGGAGAGGTGGGTTCAGTCCCTGAGTCAGGAAGATCCCCTAGAGAAGGAAATGGCACCCCCACTCCAGTATTCTTGCCTGGCAAAATCCAAGGGACAGAGAAGCCTGGCGGGCTATAGATCATGGGATCACAACTTAGCAACTAAAGAACAGCGACAAAGCACACTAATACATGTTGCCGTGAGGAGGCATCATGATCTTTGGAATATTAAGAGCAGAAGTGTAAAGTTAGACAGTGATGAGTGCTGTGCTTAGTTGCTCAGTCATGTCCTAGTCTTTGCAATCCCATGGACTGTAGTCCATCAGGCACCTCTGTTCTTGGGATTCTCCAGGAAAAGATACTGGAGTGGGTTGCCATACCCTCCTCCAGGGGATCATCCCAACCCAGGGATCGAACCCAGGTCTCTCTCCTGCATTGCAGGTGGATTCTTTACCAGCTGAGCTACCAGGGAACAACACCTGGTATGAAAAGTTTGATAGTATGAGTTAACATATATAGAACATCTAGTGTGTGTTGAGTAGTTGAGACACATACCTTTTATCTCCAAATCACACCTTTAATATTGGCATTATTAGTCTCAGGATGAGGTGAGGTGAGGTGAAGTTACTCAGTCGTGTCCGACTCTTTGCGACCCCGTGGACCGTAACCTACTAGGCTTCTCCGTCCATGGGATTCTCCAGGCAAGAATACTGGAGTGGATTGCCATTTCCTTCTCCAGGATGAAGATGTGAAAAGTGTTAGAGGAATTAAATAAATTCCTCAAACTAGAGAGATGAAAAGTAACTGATAGGAGATTAGAACTTGGTATTTTTCAACTTAAAGTGATGACCTTGCCACTGTGTCATTATTTCACTGTCTGAATTTTTCTGTGACTCCAGCTTTGGCTCTATCTTTTATACTTTGCTCAGTCTCTCTCTCTTTCTCCATCCCTCCCGCCTTCCATCTTTCTCTCTCGTTGTCTTTCTTCTCTCCACTGCTCCTGCTTATGCATTGTCTAGGCTTAGGAGAGATGAGAGTCCTACACTAAATATTTCCTTCCAGTTTACAGAGTGAGAGGCCAAGTAGTAGAGAATAGAGTTAGGAAGGACTTTGTTGTGCTTCTTTGATTATTCACCAAGGACAACTTGGCATCAGCCCAACCTATAACCTATTTTGCCTGCTTCTAACCATTTTGTTTTCAATTACTATTTTACCTTGGCACCAAAGTCAGAAACTTAAAATGCATTAGTCTCACTGTTAATTTAATTAACATACAGCTTCTCATTACATCAGAAAACAATCAAGTGCCTCTCCACTCTCTGAGCAACTAAAAAACAAGTTGGAAAGCATTGAAAAGGGAGCTATGGGGAGAGTTTTTGGAGATCATCTGGAAAGGTAAGGTGTTGGGAAGCTCTGCTTTTGAAATGGAAAGCAAAACAATTAATCCGAAGCGGGCACACTGGCCTTCCTGTTTATTGTGTTGTCTTCCTTGATTTTTCCTTCCTTTCTTCCACCCTCCTCCCAGTCTCCTCCTCCTCGCCCATAAAGTGTCCTTTCTCTGCAAACCTGTTTGCTTTGTTTCTAAAGAGCCTCTCATGAATGCATGAAATCAACCAATTACCGCGGTACCATCTTAGCAGTTTTTCCAGCGTCTTATATTGTTTTGACCTAGAGAAATTTTGATGTGAATCGTTCAGGATGCTTCCACTCATTAATACATTGTTTAAATTTATTATCTGTTTCACTATTTGTAACAACACCAAAGAATTGTTGCGTGGATTATTCCTGTTTGTTATAGGTAGAAAATGTGTCATGAAGACACATTAATTTACCTGACAGAGACCACATAGCCTTTAAGGTAAACCTTAGTAGCCTAATCTATGAATTACTCTTGTCATTGCCTTTTTATAGTATATATTTAGTGTCTGTATATTATGCAATTTGTAATACCATTTCAGAAAACGGGAAAGTATATAATATCCTTCTTAAATAGGCAATAAGTAATATATTTTTATATGTTAAGCTATTAAAAATGGAATTTATCTGTTTGCTTCCTTAATTTTGTATTCCTAACTGCTTAGATATAGATGAATGACTTTCTTACTACATCTGGATATGTGAGAAAAAATATAAATAGTAGACTATGAGATATAAGGGGTTTCCTGGTGGCTCAGAGGGTAAAGCATCTGCCTGCAACGTGGAAGACCTGGGTTCGATCCCCAGGTCAGGAAACTAAATGGCAACCCGGTCCAGTACTCTTGCCTGGAAAATTCCATGGACTGAGGAGCTTGGTAGCTTCTAAAAAAAGAAAATATGATAAACTTATCCCTCTTATTTGTGTTTGACCCATATTTTATTGTCAGGTATGTAGGTGCATATGTGCAGCTTCTTTTGAGAGTTGGGGAGAGGGAGAGATTGTAGTTAATGGTTAAAAGCATAAGCTCTGGGGTAAAAGTTTCTGAGTTGTAAGTAGTAAACATTGTACCTTGGACAGACTACTTATGCATTTAGGTCTCAAGTTCTTAATTTGAAAATGAGATGAAATATAGCACTTGCAATATCGAATTCTTATGAAATGAAATGATAGGAGACATGTAAAATATTTCATACTTCTCACCTCTTAATTACTCATGAATAGCTGGATATTTTTCCTTCCATAGCACTTTAATGCTGGGTTATCTATTCTGGGCAAAGGGTGGATAGCAAGCTAAGTTCTCAGGGCAATAAAAGATTGTCATGCTTAACATACGTGTGTCATTTCCAGGCACTAAGCATAATGTTAGTCGTGTCTTCTGATTGTCAGCAATTCGTTGCCAAAATGAACGGTTCTTTGCAAAGGGCATTTCTAACCTTGGATATCAATAGGTGAAAGATAATAAATTTGGGTCGTTTGTTCTTGAGTTAGAAAGAAAACTACATAATTGTTACACGCAGGATTTCAAAGTGGCTTCTGCCAAGGAAGGTAATAAATACTCCAGCTGAGGATTCATAATACATCAGCTATCCAAGCCTTTCTTCTAGATGTCTCCTGACCTGTTAGCCCTTTCTAAGCACACATACATATATCCAGAGTATGTGGAAATGTCAATATTAAAGGCATATTTTCTCTATCTGGCTAAATCACATTTACATTTTCTGATTATGAAAGTTTACTAGCTCCCTAGACTATATGTAACATACAGAAAAAACACAAAGAAGAAAAATTATCCATTAACCTACTATTCACAGTGTTCTGTTATGGAAAAAAGAGGCCACCTAAATGAGAACAAACAGAGGTTGTTTATTCCGAGCGTGTTATGGCAAGGGAAACAGTCATTGTCACTTGTGTTAATAGACACTCAAAGACAGACAGAGGGGTGGAAAAGCTGAATAGTTAAACACGGAGAAGGCTTCAAGTATGCCGCGAAGTGGGGCTTTTGGCATGGAGAAGCTCTCTCCAGGCTGAGTAGAAGTAGGGTGCTTTAGGGACTGGTCCTAAGTTGGAAGCGGGGGGGCAAAAATGAGGCACGCTAATAATTATTATTCCCATCTTAGCCATTTTTAAAGCCAATTATGATTGTTACAGGGGTTGTTGCTTGGCTTCCTGGTGTGTTGTTGTGTTTTTTTTTTTTTTTTTTTTTGCCAGAGATAATCTGACCTTACAAATCTGACTTGTAGATAAGGCGTCTGGTTTCCTGGCATGGTTGCTGACTGAGTTTCAGTCAGAGTTTCAGTTTTATATACGGTCTGGGCGTTATTGATTTTATACTCAGTCTGTCACCATATTGAATATAGTGTATTCCAGCCCTCCTCATCCCACTACCAAGACATATGTTTTATTGTAGAGTGACTAACAAATGTTATAGGTAGAAAAATGTGTATTAATGAATCATATCCAAGTCTCCAAGGAATTATGTCTGTGGTTTCATTTCTCATATATGCAGAACACCTATTATGTAGCAGGTTCTGATGGGCCCAATGAGTTAATGAAGTTTCTTACTTCAGAGAACCTAGAATTTTGTGGTAGAGATGAAATGGTCTAGATATCCTCTTTGTTTAACCATTTTCTATGAGTGACTTCAGTCAAACACTTATGGTTGAAGTGCAGATATTAATTTACAGTCTTTGACCCACAAAATTATAGAGGTTCATCACACAAATGGAGAAATATCCAAGTTTCAAGTGTGTAGTGCTCAAAGTTAAATAAGTGTTTAAAAATGAAAGCAATTCTGTATTTCAAACTGAAATAATTAGCTCTCTGAAAAGTCTGTAATTAGTATATCATTTGAATTTAGAATTAATATTGCAGATAGCAAATTACTGCTTATTTCAGATGTATCTTAGTTGCTAAATCAAATGTAATTGAATGCATTTGGATGTTCTCAATGTACTATATTGTATTTATTAATGAAAATTAATTTAAACTTGGATTGCATAATTTGCCTGTGTAAACAAGTTAAATTTATAATTGCTATTAAATGCTAATTCAAGAGACATTTGAATGCAAAATTTAAATGTTCATTCATATAACCCCCAACTAAAATTCCTACCTATGTTAAATATGTACAAATATTTCTAGCATTTATGATCTTTATATGGAGATCATTCATATTTATTTTGGATGATTGATGACGTTAGTTCCCTGAGAATTGATTATTCTAGTATAAAAGTATTTAGATTAAAAACTCAGTGAATCCTGAATTAACTTCTTTGCTTTTGAGTTATGTAATGTTGAAGCGAGTTTTTATCCCATAAGGTATTCTTGAAACTAAAACATATGTGTGTATGTGTGTGCACACTCACACAAATGGTGTTTTTTTATATATAAATATATATATGTATATAGTTTATATTTTATGCTATGATCTTTTATCACTGAGAAGATAACGTTTATAAACTCTTTGGAAGCCATTCTGGAAAGCAAGATTTTGACTAGAAATTTTGTCTGCCCTTAACAAATTTAAGTGATTTTTTTTTTTCTATATTGGCTCTCTTGAAAGTATATATATAATTTTTTGAGAAGAATGTAAATCTGTAGAACGAAAACTCAACTCATTAAATATTTTGATTATAAATACACTTTTATTTCATCAACTATTATTAACAAACTAATTTAGATAGAACCACAGAGTGACCTTAATTGGCTGTATAGCAGTCATTACCCATCAAAATGCATTTTCCTAGAGTGTGGACTCTGATACCTTGCCTGGATTCAACTCCTGGCTCTCCCATTACTGTATTGGAGATGTGGGAAGTATATATATGTCCTCTGTGTTTCAGTTATAACATTTGTGAACTGGGAACTTTGTAATATCTTTCTCATATGGCTGTTGTAAAGATTGTGAATGATTATATTCATATGATCTACAGCAGTACCAGGGACATGGTAATCATTTCAATAAATACTGCTTTAGACATCACGGTGAAGAAGGAGGAGGAGAACAGGGGGAAGGGGAGAAAGGGGGAAGAGGGAGGGAGTAAGGAGAAACTGATGATGACCATCACCATCATCCCAGCACCCATTAGAAGGACGTACAGCTGGGCGCTCCCGCCTGCTCCTCATGAACAGTAGGATCTATAAATTCTTTAAAACTCTTTCTCTAATATCTGGGTGAAAGCAGAGAGAAGTTCACTGTACCAACCCCTTACACAGTAACAGCACTGCATACTCACTTCATTGTGCTGAGAAACTGGCCACTATCCATAAGTCTTTGGCTGACTTATTTCTGTTCAACAGTCTGGAAGCTAGCTTTGAATCTGAATCTCCCATCTAGTTCATAACAGCTTCTTTTCCAGGGACTCATATCTTGATTACAGTCACCCTCACAAAAATCAGTGTATTTTAAAAATTCCAATTCTTATTTAATACCACATGTTGCTGCTTAAAACCTCAGTGTGGCACTCTGCGGAACATCCAGAGTCTACTTAAAACAAGACTCTCTTGAATAGTTCCCCGGAATGAATGTGGTTTTATACTATATATGTCCTACAGTTTGCAATATTTGAATTTAACACAGATGTATATCTGCATCTGCTTGATGGGCCAACTTTGTGGTCACAGTTAATTTTTCTCTGCCCTAATTTAGTCCTTTGAGCATAAGATCAGCATCATTAGCAAAGGGTCTAGCTTGTAATAGAATTGGCACTTATTCTTTACCTGAATAGATTTTCCTATATTCTAATATATAATGTATTATATGCATTATAAATATATGTTGCACTATTATAGATAATTTACACACATATGTTTAATTTGATACACCTGAATGCCTGAGCTATTTGGTGGGTGCAAGCATAACTGCAGTATCACACAGTGAATTTTAAATCATCATAACTAAGCTGAAACACATCTTTTTAAATCAAAATAGGAGCCATTACAAACAACACATTTTTGCCAGTGAGAAATGTTTGTGTATTCCTGTAGCATAAAAATCCATCTTAGGGATTCAGTGAGCTCTTAGAAAGCATTTTCTGCCTCCTACTGGTTGTAGAAGCATTTTCGCTGAAAAAAATTTGTCAAGGTACTTGAAGAAGGGGTAGTTGGTTGGTGAGAGGTCAGATGAATATGGTGGATGGGGCAAAATTTCATAGTCCAATTTGCTCAACTTTTGACGCATTGGTTGTACAGTCAGACATTGCCATGGAGAAGAATTGGGCCCATTCTGTTGACCAATATCAGCTGTAGGTATTGCAGGTTTTGTGCATCTAGTCTGTTTGATGAACATACTTCTCAGATGTAATGGTTTTACCAAGATTCAGAAAACTGTAGTGGATCATGCTGGCAGCAGGCCACCAAACAGTGACCGTGACCTTTTTTGGCTACAAGTTTGGCTCTGGGAAGTGCTTTGGAGGTTCTTCTTTGTCCAGCCACTGAGCTGGCCATTGCCAGTTGTCATATAAAATCCACATCAAAATCTGAGTGAAAAATGGTTCCTTATTGCCACATAGAATAAGAAAAGATGACACTTCAAAACAAAACTTTTTTGAGTTTTGATCATCTCATGAGGCATCCACTGATCGATCCTTCTCAGCTTTCTAATTTGCTTCAAATGCCAGAAGATGGTAGAATGGTCAACACTGAGTTCTTTGGCAACTTCTCATGTATTTGTACGGAGAAGGCAATGGCACCCCACTCCAGTACTCTTGCCTGGAAAATCCCATGGACAGAGGAGCCTGGTGGGCTGCAACCCATGGGGTCGCTAAGAGTCGGACACGACTGAGCAACTTCACTTTGACTTTTCACTTTCATGCATTGGAGAAGGAAATGGCAACCCACTCCAGTGTTCTTGCCTGGAGAATCCCATGGATGGGGGAGCCTGGTGGGCTGCTGTCCATGGGGTCTCACAGAGTAGGACACGACTGAAGTGACTTAGCAACGGTAGCAGCATGTAGTTGTAAGAGGATCAGCTTCAATGATGCTCTCAGTCGGTCGCTTTTAACTTCCAACGGCCAGCCACTGTGCTCCTCATCTTCAAGGCTCTCTTCTCTTCTACAAAACTTCTTAAACTGCCACTGCACTGTATGTTCATTAGCAGTTCCTGGGCCAAATGCCTTGTTGATGTTGCAAGTTGTCTCCACTGCTTTATGACCATTTTGAACACGAATAAGAAAATCATTCAAATTTGCTTTTGTCTAACATAACTTCCATAGTCTAAGATAAATATAAAATACACAGCAAGTAATAAGTCTTAGAAAAAAATAGAGTGAGAAATGCACATTAATATCATGTATAACATAGCCACATTTATTTAAGAACATATGTCAATATCAAACAGCAAATTTCACCAATGCAAAACTGCGATTACACTTATACCAGCCTTCATATCATCAAGGTTGGGCTTTATCATAAAGACTGGGCATATTATATGGGCTTCCCAGGCAGTGCTAGTGGTAATGAACCTGACTCCCAATGCAGGATACGTAAGAGATGAGGATTTGATCCCTGGGTCGGGAAGCCCCTGGAGAGGAGAATACTGGAGAAACCGCTTCAGTATTTTTGCTTGGAGAATCCCAGGGACAGAGGAGCCTGGCGGGCTACATACAGTCCATGGTGTTGTGGAAAGTCGGAGACGACGGAAGCAACTTAGTGCAATGTCATAAAACTGTACCTAAGATGGCAGTGAAAGTTATAAAGTCACTATTATTTCTCACATTTTTGTTGTACCTGATCATTTCTCTTTTCTCTGCATTGCTTCAGTCCCCTGGGGGAAATCTGAGTGTAGTTAGGAAGTTAAATAGCTCAGGAGTTAAAACAGTGGCTTACCTTGTGATTGACTATTAATAGCATGCTTACTCCTCCTCATCAAAACTGTTAATGCGCTTTGCCTTGAGGTTAGTTCTCCAAAAGCAGATCCTGAGATGAGGATTTATGAACAGTTGATTTATTAAAGATGTGCACCCAGGAAAAGCCTTTAAGATAGTGGGGGCAGCTGGACAGAAAAGAAGATCTCAAATCCTGACCTCAGGTGTATCCTTAAGTGTGAATTATACTTAAGAAGTTCTTCCAACTTCAAGAGAAGGAGCAGAACTTTCACAGGCTCATTAGTCATTAACTTAGGGTCAACCCATAACATAGCATGAACTCCCAACCACTTTTGGAAAATGATCTTATAGCACAAGAGCAGACTCTTGTTGCAGAATGTCCAGAGGGTAGACCAGTAGTTGCAAAGCACACAGAAGCCAGGGAAGGGAAATCCATAGGCAGAAAAAAGAGGGCCGAGAGAATTTCTGTGGGCTTATGTGTGTTTCTCTGCTTGTTCACTCGGAACTAGGGAGTAGGAAACAGGATCTGAGAAGGCCCTGATGTGACAGTAGGTAAGAGTTTAACGATAGGAAAGATTTTGGACTCTGGGTTCTTTCATCACGAGGTGGCATTACCATCAATTGGTTGAGTAGCATTGGGAAACGCAATGTCAGGAAAGAAGAACATTCTTCTGTCTCAGTAGTTGGTAAAAGGTACTTTTGCTTGACAATCTTCCTGCAAAAATGCTCTTAAATCAGTTCCAGATTGTAATTCACCTGCTTTATGTAGTTTGCACAGGTCTCATTCTTTGTAATAAATGAACAATTTAGGTCTGCCTGCCCATGTGAACACTGACTGTTCTCCAGGGGAATTGGTTAAAGAGGAAAAGTACACTTAGAGGAACAGCTCTCTCCACTCTCCCTCTATGGTTCTAGTTCTCTTTTCATTAAGCAAACATCCACTGCTGTGCATTCATGCCAGGACCAGTGCTTCAGGCAATAAACGCTGTGACAAGGGAGCTTATTGGAGGGCACAAATATTTCAACCAATAGTTACAGCAGGGCTTCCTCACCTGTAATGTGGGTTGCATTGATTGCATTTTTTTAACTATTAGGTATCTATTTCTGCATAACAGATTGCATTAAAACTCTCTCCCAGTTTCTGTGGATCGAGAATTAAGGCAGAGCACAGCATGGTTACTTGTCTTCCCTCCAGGGTTTTAGGACCTCAGCTGGAAGACTCAGAGGCTCATATCACCTCAAGGCCTGTTTGTACACATGCCTGGCAGCAGTGCTGGTTGCTTACTGTGGACTTATCTGGAATTGTTGGCTAGAATATTAGTGTGTGACATTGCATGTGGCCTGGACTTCCTCGCAACATGGTGGCTGGATTCCAAGAACAAGCATCCCAAGTGAAGAGAACTATCTCATAGTGCTACGTGCCACGTGCTAAATCGCTTTAGTCATGTCCCACTGTTCGTGACCCTGCAGACCATAGCCCACCAGGCTCCTCTCTCCCTGGGATTCTCTGGGTAAGAATACTGGAGTGGTTTGTCATTTCACTCTCCAGGAAAATTTTCCCAACCCAGGGATCGAACCCATGTTTCTTATGTCACTTGCATTGGCAGGCAGGTTTTTTTATCACTAGCAACACCTGGACCATAAGTGCTACAGTGAGGATTAAGTCAATTAACTGATATAAAGTGCTAAGATCTTTATCTAGACTTCAGTGCTTTTAGCTATTATTAGTATTGATAATAATAATAATAATATTATTAACAGTAGCTATGAATATAAAGTATGTTAGTTATAGTATTTTACATTCAATGTAATTCATTTCTAATGCATCGAGGTAGGTGGGGGTGCATTAATCACCTTTCTAGTTACTCTTCAAAAAGATTAATTGTTTATTTGGAGGTTGTGCCCCTGTTTCTTACTACTGGTTCATGAAATTTTATCTGCTATTAAAAAGAGCTGAGCAATGTAAAGAGATTTTAGCTGATATTGAAAGAACTGAGCAGTGTAACCCAAGAGGATTAGGACAAGTTTTGAGTTCCAATGAGAGAAAGCTGCAGGAAGAATGATTAAGAGTACTGTTGGGCTGGTTAAAAAGTAACTGTAGTTTCAGACCATGAATTTTAAATCATTATAACTAGGCTCAAACACAACTTTATTAATAAAAATAGGAGCCATTACAATCAACATATTTTTGCCAACGAGACATGAGTTTGTTTATTCCTGTAGCGTTAAAATCTGTGCTTCAGGACTTGACAAATTCTTGGAAAGCATTTTCTGCCTCCTGCATTTTCCCTGCAAAAAGTCATCAAGATGCTTGAAGAAGTGGTAGTTGGTTGGCAAGAGGTCAGGTGAATATGGTGAATGAGACAAAACTTAGTAGCCAAATTCACTCAACTTTCAAAGTTTGGTTGTGTGAAGTGTGGTCAGGCACCCTTGCAGAAGAACTGGGCCCATTCTGTTGAGCAATGTCGGCTGTGCTCACTGCGGTTTTCTGTGCATCTCAACAATTTGCTGAGCATACTCCTCAGATGCAATGATTTCACCAGGATTCCTAAAACTGTAGTGGATCAGGCCAGCAGCAGACCACCAAACAGTGACTATGGCCGCCTTTTAGTGCAGGTTTAACTTGGTTGGGGAGGTGCTTTGGAGCTTCTCAGCCCAGCCACTGAGCTGGTCGTCTCTGGTTGTCATATAAAATCCAATTTACATTGCACATCATAATCTGACTGAGAAATGATGTATAATAATAAATGATTAAAATGACGTATAATATAGCTACATTTATGTAAGAATGTATTCCAGTGTATGTATGCACGCTATGTCCCTTCAGTTGTGTCCAACTCTTTGCGGCCCTATGGACTGTAGCCTGCCAAACTCCTCCGTCCATGGGATTCTCCAGGTAAGAACCCTGGAATGGGTTTACATGCCCTCCTCTAGGGCATCTTCCTGACCCAGGGATCAAACCCACATCTCTTACAAATAGCACCACCTGGGAAGCCCTGTATTCTAATATCATATAACAAAAGTCAACAATACAAAACCACAGTTACTTCAGCACCAACCTGATACCATTTGGAGAAGGGCATGGCAACCCACTCCAGCATTCTTGGCTGGAGAATCTCATGGGCAGAAGAGCCTGGGCTATGGTCCATAGGGTCACAAAGAGTCAGACACGACTGAAGCAACTTAGCATTTAGCAAATGCAATACCATCATCAGAGAAATGAGATAATTTGGGTGCTCTTAGAATGGTGTCTCCAAGTCTCAATGTGGTGATTGAGTTATAGCCAGACACTAACGCCTTCACTTGTTAGCAATTTCATTTTCATTTGTAATGATCATTTTATTCAGTTTTGAAATGAAATTTTTTCCAGTATGTGAGGATATGTAAACAATGATTCTCTTCAGTTAGAATTGTGAGTATAGTAGTAAAGAAGAATATGGAGATGGGAACAGAAAATCAGAAAGGACACTGACATGTAACATAAGTTACTTTCATTTAATAAACTCAAGTGCTTATTGGGACTGAACTTGAGTGACCGACTCCTTCCCAGAGAACCCTTAGGGTGACAGCCTCTTACTTTCTAAGAAAGATGTGTAAACTTTAGTGATGCTATTTGAGTTGATTGATGCTAAGAAACTTTTCTGATTCTTCTGCAAAAACTCTAACGCCATCAGGGTTGTCTTCTTGGTCTTTGGGCAATGAGTTAGGCTTTTCTTCATCTCAGTAACTGTCTTCTTTCAGCCTACGGATTAGCCCAAACTCCTTTCAAAATGTTGTTCACTTCATCCCCCACTATTTCTCATCACCCCTACTTGTCCCTTATACTCAAGCCATATCTGACTTCTTGCAGCCCCTAAATAATTCCAGCAGTTTAACACTTCTCTATTTTATTCTTTTCTACTTTTATCAGAAGGTTTTATTTTTTATTTTCTACTTTCCAGAATGCATTCGCCTTTTTCTTTTGAAAATTTCTTCCTTTCCTTGTCTCTATTCAGAGTTTGTGATTTCCTCTTTCTTGCTCCCATATCTTTTCTGGAGGGCATGTATCATCTTATTTTTGCTTGCTTATAGATAATGCCTTTCCTCTTCCTTAAGTTGTGACTTTCCCTGGAGTAGAAACTATTCAGTACTCATGTTTATCTTTTCAGTGTCTATGACCTGGCCTTTTGTATATTAGATAAAATGCCTAGTGAATGAATTACTTGAATTTATAAACAACTATACACTGCTCTGGTCTGGCATCTACTTCTTCCTCCACAATACAGTCTTTCTTCTAGACTATGCTTATGCATGTGTGTGTGTGTGTGTGTGTGTGTGTGTTTTCATCTATCTACTACCATGCAAAGGAGCACCCCAAAACTCTGAGGTTTAAAGAAACACTGGTGATATTTCTTCATTAATTTTTCATGATTCTGGGAATTGCCTGTGCTCTGCCAAGTGGTTCTTAATCAGTTTCATGTAGCTGGTGACAGATGAGGAATCAGGCTGGAATGACCATGAATATTTCTTCCTTCACAAACTTAGCAGTTGTATGTGGACTGTAAGCTGAAACCTCAGTTAGAACTGTTACTGGAAAACCTACATAGAATTGTTTTTTATATAGTATGCTGCTGCTGCTGCTGCTGCTAAGTTGCTTCAGTCGTGTCCAACTCTGTGCGACCCCATAGACGGCAGCCCACCAGGCTCCCCCATCCCTGGGATTCTCCAGGCAAGAACACTGGAGTGGGTTGCCATTTCCTTCTCCAATGCGTGAAAGTGAAGTCGCTCAGTTGTGTCCAACTCTTAGCGATCCCATGGACTGCAGCCCACCAGACTTCTCCATCCATGGGACTTTCCAGGCAAGAGTACTGGAGTGGGGTGCCATTGTGTAGGGAAGTAATAAAAGCTAGGTAGAACTTACTTGTGATTATTGTTGCTTAATCACTAAATTGTGTCAGAATCATTTGCAACCCCATGGACCTTAGACCAGCAGATTCCTCTGTCCACAGTATTTCCCAGGCAAGAATACTGGAGTGGGTTGCCATTTCCTTCTCCAGGGGATCTTCCTGACCCTGGGATCAAACCCCAGTCTCCCACATTGTAGGCAGATTTTTTACCATCTAAGCCACCAGGGAAACCCATATATATGTGTGTGTGTATATATATATAGTTTTTATATCTAGTGTTTTGGTCATCTAACGGGAACAGCAAACTCAGTGGAAAAGTCCCCATTGCTGGGAAAGATTGAGGGTAGAAGGCGGAGAGGGCGTCAGAGGATGAGAGGGCTGGATGGCATCACAGATGCAAAGGACATGAACTTGGCAGACTTTGGGAGATGGAGAGGGTCAGGGAGGCCAGGCATGCTGCAGCCCATGGGGCCCTAAAGAGTCAGACATGACTGGGCAACTGAAGGAAAACAGCAATAGATTTCTATGATAGTTATATGACCCAGGTAGTAAAACATTTGCTTGACTAACTTAAACAAGTTTGTTGATTTTCTGGATGTAATACTATGATGGAAAGAGTTGAAACCGAAGCTGATGTGACTCTGTCTGAGCTTTCCTCTGAGACCTGTCAGGTGTCCTCTCTGAAAGTTTGGGTGTGAGGGGTCTTGGCACTGCAGTGTCTCTGAGATACACAATCTCAGGAGGATGTCAGGTCTACCATCCTAGAGTCTTTTTTTTCAGAGGACAGGAACTATAGACCTGTCTCTAAGTTGTCTCTTTCTTCACTTCGTCATGCAGGTCATTTTGACTAGGAAAATTTTCAAACATTAGTACATTCACTTTTTCCAGATAAAACAGCTGTATTGAATGACTGACAACAGAGGTGACAGTTCTTTTGGTCCTAAGGTCTTTCCCCTCCAGCTCTGCACTCACAGTCCCTTGAAGCTTACCAGTGGGGAGCTAGCTCAGCTCCAGCTCTGCACTCACAATGCCTTGAGCCTCACCAGTGGGGAGCTAGCTCAGCTCCAGCTCTGCACTCACAATGCCTTGAGCTTCACCAGTGGGGAACTAGCTCAGCTCCAGCTCTGCACTCACAATGCCTTGAGCCTTACCAGTGGGGAGCTAGCTCAGCTCCAGCTCTGCATTCACAGTGCCTTGGGCCTCACCAGTGGGGAGCTAGCTCAGCTCCAGCTCTGCACTCACAGTGCCTTGGGCCTCACCAGTGGGGAGCTAGCTCAGCTCCAGCTCTGCGCTCACAGTGCCTTGAAGCTTACCAGTGGGGAGCTAGCTCAGCTCCAGCTCTGCACTCACAGTGCCTTGGGCCTCACCAGTGGGGAGCTAGCTCAGCTCCAGCTCTGCACTCACAGTGCCTTGGGCCTCACCAGTGGGGAGCTAGCTCAGCTCCAGCTCTGCACTCACAATGCCTTGGGCCTTACCAGTGGGGAGCTAGCTCAGCTCCAGCTCTGCGCTCACAGTGCCTTGAAGCTTACCAGTGGGGAGCTAGCTCAGCTCCAGCTCTGCACTCACAGTGCCTTGGGCCTCACCAGTGGGGAGCTAGCTCAGCTCCAGCTCTGTGCTCACAATGCCTTGAGCCTTACCAGTGGGGAGCTAGCTCAGCTCTGTGCCACCAGGTAGATCCGTCAGGCTGCCCTTGACTCTTTTGAAGAGCATGACCATGAGATGGTTTTGAGAGTGAAGGCGACTTTATTATAAAATTACCCTGGGCCACAGACAAAACTTGGACTGTTCTAGGCAAACCAGAGTATGTGATTGCCTGGTTATGAGGATATGAATAGTGTCAAGGATCCTACGGGTCAGTTTTACGGGAGACAGTAGGACTGAATTGTGGACTACTCCACTGAGGCAGCATGATCTAGGTTTCAATATTTGAATCCTAGGATTTGATGCAAAAGCCCTCTGATTCCCATGTGTTGTCAGGAATGTATGCTGCTCTTTAGGTTTGCTGTTAGTCAAAACTGGGAGCAAGGCCTAGATCAGTGGCAAAAGCCACGGAAGCTGATTTTCCTAAGGCACACAAGGGATAAAAAGTGGAAGGTTGATATTCAGATAGTCAGTGAAAAAGCAATCCTGACTTGGGAATGGCAGGCCAGATATCGAAGGTGAGATTGTATAAAAAATAAGTGAATATTCCTCAAAATGACATTCCTAGCCACCGTGGAATATTATTTAGCCGATAAAGTGGATGCATGTGAACTGTGCCTCTCTGATTTGGAGACATTTTTATAAGCTATCACTGAGTGAGACAAAATAAAGGTAAATTGTATAAAATATGATTCTCTTTGTATAAAAATGAAAAACTTTATGTGTATGTATTTAAGTACTATGTTTTACTGAACCTGAAGTGTTACTGATTGTGGAACACACCATCATTTCATATAATGCAAAGAAAAAAGTGCTGAGATTAAACTCTGACGGAAGACTTTTTATCACCTAGAAGTTTAACTTTCAATTTAAAGAGACCTTTTAGAATTAACTAAATATCAATGTTTGTCTTATATAACTTTGTTATTCATAAGAAGGAGTGTGTAAGCAAAGCAAATTGATCAGTTTTAGTAAAATATCACATCCACAGAATCATTTTTCTGAGTCCCTTCCAAAATGCAGTCATAGATATTTTTGTTTCCACCAATGTCTTCCTCTGCAATTAAGATTATTAGCATTTTAAAAATAAGAACTCCAGCATTGACTCAGAGAAGGCAATGGCAACCCACTCCGGTACTCTTGCCTGGAAAATCCCATGGACAGAGGAGCCTGGTGGGCTGCACTCCATGGAGTCGCTAAGAGTTGGGCACGACTGAGCGACTTCATTTTCACTTTTCACTTTCATGCATTGGAGAAGGAAATGGCAACCACTCCAGTATTCTTGCCTGGAGAATCCCAGGGACAGGGGAGCCTGGTGGGCTGCTGTCTATGGGGTCGCACAAAGTTGGACACAAATGAAGCAGCTTAGCAGCAGCAGAAGCAGCAGCATGGACTACAGGTTTGTTTGTTTTCTGAGATCTCATTCTGAGGATTTTTTTTTTCTGAAATTCTCATTCTTTAAATACATATATGCCAGTAATAGATTGTAGCCACTATGTCACCATTTGGGTGTTCTGCAGCAATCATCAAATGTCTCTTAATTTCAGAGACATTAAAATATGACAAAGATGCATCTTAGAATTGATGAAATATGTATGTGTTAAGTGATTATATGGTGATGGAGGAAGCTACAGGAGAAAATGTGGAAGGCTGTTAACATGTGGTATGTGTGGTTGAGCTGGGAGATGTTTAGTGCAGAGGAGATTGAAAAAAATGTCCGTCAGTAAGGGAAAAATTACTGTGCTAACAGCACAATCACCCAGCACAGTACTGAAGGGGAAGGACAAAGTTAGAGGGCTGATCCTACTTAAACTCAGGACTTACTATAAAGCTATAGCAATCAAGAGAGAGTGTTGGCCAAACAATAACCGAATGGATAAATAAAACGGAAGAGGAAGTCCCCAAATAGACTCACATAAATACAGGCAACTGGTCTTTTATAAAGAGGCAAAGGTAACAAAATAGAGCAAATATAGCCTTCTCAACACAGGGCACTGGACATCTACCTGCAAAAAATAAAAGAATCTAGATACAAAGTTTATACTCTTCACAAAAATTAACTTAAAATGGATCATAAAACTCAGTGTAAGACAAAAACTGTATGTGGGTTAATCTCAGGGCTTTCGATTTTGTTCCATTGATCTATATTTCTGTCTTTTGTGCCAGTACCATACCGTCTTAATGACTGTGGCTTTGTAGTAGAGCCTGAAGTCAGGCAAGTTGATACCTCCAGTTCCATTTTTCTTTCTCAAGATTGCTTTGGCTATTCGAGGTTTTTTGTATTTCCATACAAATCTTGAGATTATTTGATCTAGTTCTGAGAAAAATACTGCTGGTAGCTTGATGGGAATTGCATTGAATCTGTAGATTGCTTTGGGTAGTATACTCATTTTCACTATATTGATTCTTCCAAGCCATGAGCATGGTATATTCCTCCATCTATTAGTGTCCTCTTTGATTTCTTTCATCAGTGTTTTATAGTTTTCGATATCTAGGTCTTTAGTTTCTTTAGGTAGGAATATTCCTAAGTATTTTATTCTTTTTGTTGCAATGGTGAATGGAATTGTTTCCTTGACTTCTTTTTCTACTTTCTCGTTATTAGTGTATAGGAATGCAAGGGATTTCTGAGTGTTGATTTTATATCCTGCAACTTTACTATATTCACTGATTAGCTCTAGTAGTTTTCTGGTCGAGTCTTTAGGATTTTCTATGTAGAGGATCATGTCATCTGCAAACAGTGAGAGTTTTACTTCTTCTTTTCCAATTTGGATTCCTTGTATTTCTTTTTCTGCTCTGATTGCTGTGGCCAAAACCCTGAGATTAACCCACATACCTATGGACACCTTATCTTCGACAAAGGAGGCAAGAATATACAATGGAGTAAAGATAGTCTCTTTAACAGGTGGTGCTGGGAAAACTGGTCAACCACTTGTAAAAGAATGAAACTAGACCCTTCTCTAACACCATACACAAAAATAAACTCAAAATGGATTAAAGATCTAAATGTAAGACCAGAAACTATAAAACTCCTAGAGGAGAACATAGGCAAAACACTCTCCGACATAAATCACAGCAGGATCCTCTATGATCCAACTCCCAGTATACTGGAAATAAAAGCAAAGATAAACAAATGGGATCTAATTAAAATTAATAGCTTCTACACAACAAAGGAAACTATAAGCAAGGTGAAAAGACAGCCTTCTGAATGGGAGAAAACAATAGCAAATGAAACAACTGACAAACAACTAATCTCAAAGATATATAAGCAACTTATGCAGCTCAACTCCAGAAAAATAAATGATCCAATAAAAAAAATGGGCCAAAGAACTAAATAGACGTTTCTCCAAAGACATATGGATGGCTAACAAACACATGAAAAGATATTCAACATCACTCATTATCAGAGAAATGCAAATCAAGACCACAATGAGGTACCATTTCACACCAGTCAGAATGGCTGCAATCCAAAAGTCTACAAGCAATAAATGCTGGAGAGGGTGTGGAGAAAAGGGAACCCTCTTACACTGCTGGTGGGAATGCAAACTAGTACAGCCATTATGGAAAACAGTGTGGAGATTCCTTAAAAATTGCAAATAGAACTGCCTTATGACCCAGCAATCCCACTGCTGGGCATACACACTGAGGAAACCAGGAGTGAAAGAGACACATGTACCCCAATGTTCATTGCAGCACTGTTTATAATAGCCAGGACATGGAAGCAACCTAGATGTCCATCAGCAGATGAATGGATAAGAAAGCTGTGGTTCATATACACTATGGAATACTACTCAGCCCTTAAAAAGAATAAATTTGACTCAGTTCTAATGAGATGGATGGAATTGGAACCGATTATACAGAGTGAAGTAAGCCAGAAAGAAAAACACCAATACAGTATACTGACACATATATATGGAATTTAGAAGACAGTAATGATGACCCTATATGTGAGACAACAAGAGACACAGAGGTATAGAGTGGACTTTTGGACTCTGAGGGAGAGGAAAGGGTGGGATGGTATGGGAGAATGGCAATGAAACATGTATATTTTCCTGTAAGAAACGAAACGCTAATCTATGTTCAATGTAGGATGCAGGAGGCATGGGGCTGATGCACAGGATGATTCAAGTAGAGGATGGGGGTGGGAGGTGGGAGGGGGCTTCGTCATTGGGAGATTGTGTTCACCTATGGCTGATTCGTGTCAATGTATGGCAAAACAAATACAGTATTATAATTAAAAAAATAAATAAATTTAATTAAAAAAAGACAAAAACTGTAAAAATCTTGAAAGATGACATAGGAGAAAACCTAGATTACCTTGGGTATAGTGATCCCTTTTTAGATACAACACCAAAGCCAAGATACATATAATAAATAACTGATAAGTGCATGTGTGGAGAAGGCAATGGTGACCCACTCCAGTACCCTTGCCTGGAAAATCCCATGGGTGGAGGAGCCTGGTAGGCGGCAGTCCATGGGGTCGCTAAGAGTCACACACGACTGAGCGACTTCACTTTCACTTTTCATTTTCATGCATTGGAGAAGGACATGGCAACCCACTCCAGTGTTCTTGCCTGGAGAATCCCAGAGACAGGGGAGCCTGGTGGGCTGCTGTCTGTGGGGTCACACAGAGTCGGACACGACTGAAGTAACTTAGCAGCAGCAGCAGCAAGCGCATGTGTGCTCAGCTGCTCAGTGGTGTCTGACTCTTTGTGACCCACCAGGCTTCTCTGTCCATGGAATTTTCCAGGCAAGAATACTGAAGTATGTTGCCATTTCCTATTCCAGGAGATCTTTCAATCCCAGAGATTGAACCCAGGTCTTCCACACTGCAGGCGGATTCCTTACTATCTGAGCCACAGGGAAGTCCCTCTGAGCCACCCAGGGAAGACCTAATTGATAAGTAGGACTTTATTTGTATTAAAAACGTATGCTCTGTGAAGATAATATCAAAAGAATGATAAGACAAGCCACAGACTGGGAGAAAATATTTGCAAAAGGCACATCTGATAAATCACTCTTAACCAAAATATACAAAGTACAGTTAAAATTTAACAATAAGAAAACAAACAAAAAATGTTCAAAATGGTACAAAAACTTTAACAGTCATGTCATCAAGAAAGACAAACAGGTGGCAAATAAGCATAATGAAAAGATGTTTATGAATGTTTACAATTGCCAAATTATATTTTCTTCTGGAGGTGAATGGATAAACTGTGATACATCCAGATAATGCAATATTATTCAGTATTAAAGAGAAATTAGCTATCAAGACATGAAAAGACAAACTTTACATACATCTTACTAAGCGAAATAAGCCAATCTGAAATAGCTACATATTGTGTGATTGCAACTATATGACAGTAAAAAGATCCGTGGTTGTTAGAGGTGGGGTGGGCTGAGGTTAGTGGAAAGACAAAGAGAGCACACAGGACTTCTAAGGCAGTGAAACTGTGTACTATAATAGTAGACACATGACCCTGTATATTTTCCAAACAGAAAGAATGTGCAGGACCAAGAGTAAACCCAATATGAACCAGGACTCTGGGTGATCATCATGTGTCATTGTAGGTTCATCAGCTGCAACAAATGTAGATCTCTGTTGAGGAACGTGGATAATGGTGGAGGCTATATATACATGGGGTTGCTGCTGCTACAGCTAAGTCGCTTCAGTTGTGTCCGACTCTGTGCGACCCCATAGATGGCAGCCCACCAGGCTCCCCCCGTCCCTGGGATTCTCTAGGCAACAACACTGGAGTGGGTTGCCATTTCCTTCTCCAGTGCATGAAAGTGAAAACCGAAAGTGAAGTTGCTTAGTGGTGTCCGACTCTAGCCACCCCATGGACTGCAGCCAACCAGGCTCCTCCGTCCATGGGATTTTCCAGGCAAAAGTACTGGAGTGGGGTGCCATTGCCTTCTCCTATATATGGGGTAGAGTATGGGAAATATCTATCTTCCTCTCAGTTTTGTGGTGACCCTAAAGCTTCTGGGGGAAAAAATATAGTGTGAAAAATATTAATTAATTAATTGATTAAAAGCAATCACAATACATGTGATTGCACATTTGCATTTCTATACATTTATATTTGTGTACTCACAGATAAAAAGTTTTAAACTTTTTAAATGCAAGGAAAGAAAGACGTTGAAGGACTTCACAGTCTGCGTGCTCTGTTACAGTCTCAGGAATTCAGGAAACATTTGAAAGGACTGAATGAGAAGGCATGTAAGGTAGTTAGCAGCGTTTTAAGTCGCTTCAGTCATGTCCAACTCTGTGCAACTCTATGGCCTGTAGCTTCCCAGGCTCCTCTGTCCGTGGTGATTCTCCAGGCAAGAATTCTGAAGTGGTTAGCCATGCCCTCTTCCAGGGGATCTTCCCGACCAGGGGATCGAACCCGTGTCTCTTATGATTCCTGTATTGGCAGGCGGGTTCTTTACCACTGGCACCACCTGGGAAGCCCAGGAGTTATTAAAGTTATTCTATCATTGTGTGTGACAAGTAGAAAATGTTATTTGCTTTTTTTCCCTTTAATTCCTAGGCAGCTCTCCATTCCCACCCTATTTTCCTGAAGAGTGCTGAGAACACTGATGTTTTTCAACACTATTTGCTGATAGAATGATCGTTAACAGAAGTTGGCCATAATTGGCATTTCCTCTGCTGAATTTTGTAGAATGTCAGTTATTCAAGATGTTCTGTGGAAAAATGGTTCCATGATTTTAGTCTGAGGAAAACTCCAATAAGGTGTCTTCTGTAGATTCACAGCGCTTTGTTGAACTCGTAGGAAAAAAGATTTTATTGTTTCAGTTATTTCCTAAAACTCTTAATGAAAGAATCTCTGTTTAGCATGTATAAAGTTGGCCATTGTCCAGAATTTATGTTCTATGAAGCAGAGAGAAACTGATTTGTAGAAAGTGGTTAGATTACTCATACTGAGCTGGACAGGTGTGAACGCAGCCCTCTACACATTTGTAGTGCAGATCGCTGTAATTTCTCTTCATATTTTAGGGCAATGACTTAGGGAGGAATTGGTGTACATTCTTATGAAGCAACTTTTTCTACTATATTTCATTGTGAGATAGGGAACATGGTAACTGAAGAAAATAATGGTAATGATGTGGGTGGTCCTCCCTGGTGGCTCATTGGTAAGGAGTCTGCCTGCCAGTGCAGGGGATGTGAGTTTGATCCCTGGGTTGGGAAGATGCCCTGGTGAAGGAAACGGCAACCCACTCCAGTATTCTTGGCTGGAAAAATCCCAGGGACAGAGGAGCCTGGTGGTCTACAGCCCACGGGGTTGCAAAGAGTCTAACACAACTTAGCAACAAGCAACAGCAATGATGAGGATAATAAAGAATATGTGTGTTTATAACCAGGTTATAAAGTTCTAGCATTAATTTCTATTTCAGTTTTACTGTTTTTAATAAGACTCAGAGAGTCGTTTGGTGACCCTAGGAAGAGTGAATTGCATCTGAGACCTTGAATGACTGACTCTCAGGAAACAGTATCTTTTGTGTTTTTAAAGTCTTGGCTCTTTTTTTTTTTTTTTTAAGCTAATCAGACTCTGTTGGCAAGAAAGGAAAGTATCATCGACTTGCTGTGATAAATGATGATGAAATGTGCCCAGAGGGAGGGTAGAGTGGGGGAGAAGCTGGACGCCTTTCACAAGTGGGTTGTTTTTGCTTTAGGGTCTTCCGTCCTATTTGAAATTAATCAAACTCTCTTCTCTAAGAAAAGAAATAGGAGGCTTGGCCTTTTTTTTTTTTGCTTTAGCATATAGGGAAGAATATGGAAACTACATCTGATATAACTTATGGGGAACCAAGCTTAGAGGGAGGCTGAGTTGAGGGTTAAAAGAAAAGTTGGAATATGTAGACATCGCTGAGCTCAGCATCAAATGATTGAAGTTGCCTTTCCTTGATGGTCCAGGAGGCCTAATTTTTTTTTAAACCTATGTTCTATAGCAACAGTGGATGAGGGAGAGCAACAGAAGCAAAAGCTTTAGTGAATCAACTATAGTCTAGGACTCTCTCTGATTGGTTCTGAAATACAGTCAATTGATTGTGTCAGCCTTTGTCTGTCCTCTTGTTTGTCTCAGCAGTGGTGGTTGGGAGTCCACTCCTCACTTAGAGAAAAGGGCTGGATTTACTACTATTTTTGATGTGGTTTTGAGCTTTCAACAATTCCCTTTTAGCAATAAAACAGATGAGATTCTACTTCTTACTCCATCTGTAGTGGAGCAGTTCCCATTACTTATTATAGACTGAAATGACTTAGACAAAATGGGTTGAAATTATAGACTTTCCAGTTTCTCCCCCACCTATATTCAATAGAACGTGGAGTCTATTTTTAATAAGTTCAGGTGATGGTGAGATGGTTGACCAGAGTACTGAAATTTGGAAAGGATATTGATGAACCATTTATCATTTGAAATGGGGATGTAAATGGAACATGTTCTAGCACCATCATTACTATGGTTAACCTATGGTGATATGGCTAAATTTTGATCTGAGAATTTAGACGGAATCCTGTGGTTTGTGAAAACACCATTAGGTTTAATGAGTGATAATCCTTACCATACATGCCACAATGCATTCAAAAATAAAATCATCATTACTTAGCTAGAGAGTGTAAAACTATCTATGAAACCAGATTGTGTTGAACAAAAAATATTGAGTATATTAATTAATTAATTAGTTCTCTATCATCAATGTACCTGGCGTAGGAGGTGGCCCAGTATAGGGGAAAGGAATGAATTTTGGAGTCAGAAAGATTTGACTTTAGATTCTGACTCCAACACACCCTACCTGTTATAGACAAGTCACGTCCCTCTCTGGAACTTGGTGTGCACATTTATAAAACAGAGCTGATAAGACCTAACGAAAAAAGGCTGCTGTGAGGACTGCACAGAACTAATGATGCTATAAACCCCAAGACACTGAATAAATCTTTCTTGTTTATGACTGACCTCCCCTATCCCTCACCCCACCCCAAACACCATGTCAGACACATAACAGGGGCTGAAGGCACTAGCTTTTATTAACATGATCATTATGTTTAGAGAATATCATACTCACCTGTTAAAGCAGTGCCCGTAATTAAGTGTTTTGCTCTTCTCTGGTTTTAATGTGCCATGGGAATGTGTTTTCAATCCTATGTCTACTTTGTTAACTCCTCACCCATTCATCCACGGAGCTATAAACACAGCAAATAAATGTTAAACAGTGAACCCTTGTAACACAAATGAGAATCATGTCACTCATTTTCTCAGCTCACCGTGAGCCTTTACTTAAAAACAGTCAAAAGGGAATTGGGATTAAAATCAACAAAACACAGTCAACACCTCTCCTCTTCTCTTTCCCCGCTCCATATAAACCACCTTCAATTAAAAAATATATATATATATACAAATGAATATAAATATTTCATGATAACCCCAAGTTTCAGTGATTGAGGTCAGGAAACTAGAGGGGAAAAAGTGAAAAAGCAGTTTTCCTTGCCTTTTCTTTCTTTAGAAACTGACACATGAGCATGATTAAAACACTCTGGAAATCTCAGTGTATGAAGAGAATAGGGGGATATGAACGGATACCTAGATCTGTGTGTTTATCTATTACTGCTTATATCTGTACCTGTAACATACATCTGTATTTCAAGTCAGAGATTATAATAGACTTTAATAAGAATTGGAGAAGGAAATGGCAACCCACTCCAGTACCCTTGCCTGGAAAACTCCATGGACAGAGGAGCCTGGTAGGCTACAGTCCGTGGGGCCGCAGAGAGTTGGACATGACTGAGTGACTTCACTTTCACTTCTTTAATAAGAATAATCCCTCGCAAACATACCTAATATTGAATGATATTAAGGACAATCATAAACCCTGAAAATCTATGCAAATCAGTTTTGTGTGTGCTTAAGTATAATAATCATATTTGAAAGTAAGGTTTTCCTAGATCCTTTAAACTTTACTTATGTTAGAGCTTTATGGGTGTTCACTTTTCACCTTTTCTTCAGCTGCTGACATATGATTAATGCTCCGAAACTAAAATTTTTAAAATATATGGAGGAATGTAAAGTTAATTGCTTTATTTTGCTTGTAATGGATCTCAAGCAATTGTTCACCTTGGACCAATAAAGGCACAGATGGCATGAAGAAGGATGTCAGTTTTAGAATAAGTTCCAAAATGGAAAAGGCAGAATAATCCTTTCCTTTTGGTCCTGGTATAATGGAACTATACCTCTCTGTGTGTGTCTCTGTTTCTCACACACAACAAACACACACAATTGTAAACAACTGGTGTGTAGAGTATTTTTAATCACATTAAAATATGTGCCTGACACATATTTAAGGATCAATTAAAAATTATCTGTTGATTTTGAGTGAACTATGTTAGTGCTACAGTAACATAGAAAGCATTTTTCATACAAATTATAAAAAGATAAGAGAACTGGTTCAAAAGAAATTAGGGGTTTGACCTTTGTGCAAATGACGCAACAAGGGGGAGCAATTTGATATTACTGTGAATTTACCTTTGAGCTTTCTTAGTGGCTCAGATTCTTGGTAAAGAATCTGCCTGCAATGCAGGAGATGTGGGTTCCATCCTTGGGTCAGGAAGGTCCCCTGGAGGAAGGCACAGCCACCCACTCCAGTATTCTTGCCTGGAGAATCCTATGGACAGAGGAGGCTGGCAGGCTATAGTCCATGGGCTCACAGAGTCGCATATGACTGAAGCAACAGCATTCAAGCCCATGGGATTCACGCACCTTTACCTGGAATTAATGGGAGGGGAGGAGACAGGCACAAGGTCTCTAGTTCCCACCTTCCTCTAGTTAGATGCACAGGCCCAAGTAGAAGGACATAGACTGGCCCTCTCTGTTGTAGGCTAACATGGAAGTCTCCTTGAGAAATCTTTCATTTATTCATATCTGGTTTTCAAATAATAATATAATGGCCAGTGAAAATCCCCATTTGCCACCAAAAGGCGAATGACGTACTGAGGGGTGAAAGATATCTACACCCAAAGCTTTGTTATTGTTGTTCAATCGCTAAGTCCTGTCCCACTCTTGAGACCCCATGGACTATAGCCCACCTGGCTCCTCTGTCCACGGGATTCCCCAGGCAAGAATACAGGAGTGGGTTGCCATCTCCTTCTCCAGGGGATCTTCCTGACCCAGGGATTGAACTTGCGTGTCTTATATTAGCAGGATTTATTCTTGACTGCAGAGCCACCAGGAAAGGGCCCCAAAACTTACAGTGGGGGGCTCCATAAGAGACCTTACTGTCCAAAGCATTGTCACCTTTCCGAACAGTCAGGCCCTCTACTTAGTGTCCAATAAACACAGCCTACATTTTGATATGCCTTCTTTTTCTAAATTCTTAACATAAAAGGAACATCCACTTGTTCATGGTAGCTTTATATATAGCAGTGATAATAGCTGTCACTGATGGGATGTGTCAAGTTCCAGTAACTGCACAAAAGACTTTATGTTAGTTTATTCTCAGTAACGATGAAGTAGTTACTAACTTTCTTTGGGTGATGAAGCTGTAGGTGAAGTTATCGACCCAAGGTTTTATAAGTAATGAATAAACTGAACATCTCAAACTGAACCTGTTGATCTAGGTGGTGACCCCCTGAGGGACTCACTCTCAGAACTGAAGCCCTGGTTTACCGAGCAAAGAGCTTGAGTTTTAGAGCCGGTCGACCCTGGGTTCCAAACCTGACCTGCCACCCTTACTGCCTGTAGGATATTGGGGGCAGTATCTTGTTCAGTTGGATCCCTAGCTTCCCCAAGAAGAAATGAGGGTAATAATACTCACAGATCTGTTGGGCAGAGTCAATGAACTAATATTATTTTATGGACTGTTTTCCTCAAACATCGTAGTAGATATGCAAAAATAAAAGGCATTTCTAAACTTAAAGTTGTTTAGACTTAAATAAACTGTTCCATTTACTAACAAATTGTCCTAATTAGGCTCACTGAGAAACTTAAAGCTGTGTGGCTAGAGGCCGTCTCCAGATGATGAGCATTCCTTATTCCCACACCTTTGTGTAATTGTTTTCTTCCAATAATGAAACACTGGGAATCTGATCTGTCTGACTCCCTCTGTTTTACTGCTGCTCATGCCCATGATTCCCAAAGTATTTGCCAAGGCATCCTGGGATGCCACGCCAAGCTCATAGGAATGCACTAAGATATTTTTAATCGTTAGGAAAACATAGTGATATTTGGCTTTTGTTGGACGCTGTAGGGATGACTCAAAGCAGTCCACACTTTGCTTAAGTATCACTGTGGTTCTTCCAGTGGTGTCATATCTTTAGGAAGCTGGGTTTTCAGGAGCTGCTGGATTACAATCCATCCTCATCTGAAAATCCATGTGAACAGGAAATGAGCGTGGCAGTCTGGCCTGGTTCCAAGCTTTGAAAAGTTGGGTGCGCCCCATCAGTGTGCAGTCCCCATTGGCCACCATCACTTGTGGTCTAGTGAGGGAGAGAGTTCATTTTCCTTCCAGTGGTTATGCATCACTTTTTAAAAGAGCTTCTAAGTTGTCAGGACCTAAATGCTTCTTAAGTTGTTTGGGTTTATGGGCATGTTTACTGACTCAGTTGTATCCCACTCTTTGTGACCCCATGGACTGTAGTCCATCACGCTCCCTCTGTCCATGGGATTTGTTTTCCAGATGAGAATACTGGAGTGGGTTGCCATTTCCTTCTCCTGGGGCTCTTCCTGACTCAAGGATCAAACCTGTCGCCTCTCCTGTGTCTCCGGCATTATGGGTGGACCCTTTACCCGCTAATTCATCAGGGAAGCCCTGTCTGAATTTAACTGCCTAATAAACAGAACTCTTGGATATTTAGCAATGATCCTTCAAGTATGATTTATGACCCATCTGCACTGGCACAATCTAGGGAAACTGGCCGTGAATACTCCCACCACAGGATTTCTGGAATCTGCATTTCTAATGAGTTCTCTGGTTAATCCTTATACACACTGGAGTTTAAAAATCTCTCACTCAAATGCACATTTTTGTCCAAATTTCAGATTATCTCTCTCTCTTTTTTTTTTGCCAACTCTCTTCTTTTGAAAGATCTGTTTGCATCTTGAGGCCTCCCCTACCACCTGTAGCCAAAGAAAACCACCCAGCCCTCTTTCACCTTTCCATCTTTAAAGGGACAGGAGCCACCAGTACATATCCAAGAGCATCTGGGCTGGAAGCCTAGGTTCTCCCTGTCATCACTGTTTGTGGGAATGGCCAGGTAGCACTGATTTGTCACCTGGTGATGTTAATTACCAGCCAAGCATTCAGATTGTTTCTTTTTCTCAGCTCTCAGCTTGATCCCTGAAGTTTCAGCATGGAGTCGGGAAGCATTTAATGGAAAGTTAATCAGCCAAATCCTCCCAGTTCAGAAGTTACTCTCTGGCCCAGGCTCATGCTTGGAACACCAGGGTATCTGTGTAACATGGGGAAGCAATTATTTACGGAATGCTTCCCAGAGGGCCTGAAAGAGGTAATGACCCTCTACAGGGGCCTTCTGGAGGGCTTAGAAGCCACTTATATGCCACAGAGAGAACGGCCTGACTCATTATATTTTTAAAGATTTGTTTGTTCTTGTCAAAGGAAGAAGCAAATAAGCAGAGGGGTGCTTGCTTCTGAGATGCCAACAAAGAGGATTTCTTTTTCTTATCTTTTTTTTTTTTTTTTTCCCGAGCAGCTGCATCCTGTCTATATCAGTGGAAGATGATGTTACCTTTGTTAGAGACATAGGTGATCTAGATTGATTTGCATGTTAAATTTTCTGCTTTCAATCAATAACTGCTTAACAAAGTCTCTGGCTAAGGATTCCCAAATTGATTTTCAAAAAGACTTTGAATTTTAACACTTAACGTGTTTTTCGCCAAAACTGGTGTTTGAGGGAAGAAACAGAAGGTGGTATGAATGCCATACAAAGAAGACTTAAGTTGTGGATACTGATGGTCTCCGTCAGAGACCACAGCTTCAAATGTCTGGGACATCCAGCTTTGGGTGATGGTGTCATGTGGTAGAAAGGGTAAAGCTGGGGGTCTGTCTGATTTTGAGTTCTTCTTCTGCTCCTGGGCAAATAGCTTTCCCTGTATTAACCTTAGCATCTTTCACCTATAAGTCAGACATAATGATACCCACCACATGCGATGTCGATTTTCTCCTGAGTATCTCAAAATATAACCACATGTCAACAAATCTGTTTCCCATATATACCTACAATGTAGGTTACCAGCTTATATGTGGAACATTCATTCAATCAACGTATGTACAAAATGCTACCACGTACTTGGTACTTTTTCAGGCACCAGAGACAGAAAAAATTAAACACAACCTTTCTTTCACAAAAACGTACAGCTCTTCCTTGTTGATTTTGTCAAGATCTGTGAAGTACCTTTTGGCATTGGAGAAGCTTTCACTGTTAAATATGGCTTGACATTAAAAGATCTACTCTAGAACATATCTACATTATCAATCATGTCAAATCTTTACAGGGGTCTTTTGGACCACGTTCTTACTAAATCAATGAGCCTAATCAAAATTGAGCTGAGAAAACATATTATGTTCTGTCAAGAGTGGCCTATCCCTAAAGGACCCATAAAGACTCCATGCATCCCTGTGTTAACCTTCGAATCTTTTACCCATAAATCACATGTACCTGAGATGTTGATTCTCTCTGCATATCTCAAAATGTATCCATATCTCCCCGTCCCAGCCCTCATTTATCCTCTTTAGTGTGGGCTGCTCTCAGCCTTTTCAGGAAGAATGAGGAATGCATTCTTCCTGGTCCTCTCACTCACTTCTCTAGTTGTGCTCTGTCCCAGTCCATTTTATAGACTATAACTGAATTTTTAAAAATTCTTTATGCTTCCAATGACTTAAAACCATGCAGTGGTTCCTCTGAGCCTTAGATTTAAGGGCCTGTTGCTGGCTCGGCCCCTGCTGTCCCCTAATCTCACCCCTCACACCCCCTTGCCTAAGCTGTCTTCCAGTCCCACCAGTCATTTCTGGTTTCCTTTGATGTGCCACGCCTGCATTTACAGCACACCCTCACGCTCATTGCCTAAGTATCTGCTTCTCATTTTTTTTTTTTTCAGAATTAGAAAAAGTTACTCATTTTCTTAAATTTCTTTTTATCCATGGAAATTTTAAGTGCCATTCCATGTGTTCCTATGTCACCTCATATATAGAATTTCTAGCTAAAACTTCTACATTAAAACCTACCATGATTGTTTTTCTTGTACTTTATAGTCAGCTTCACAAAATCCAGTGCTGGCTTACACTGTGTTTAATAAAAGGTAGATTTTATCAGTATTATTATCTGTAAATAGAGGGTGCTTCTTGATAAGACTGTTGTACAAAGTAAGTGTTAAATGAAAAATATCTTAAACAGATATTCAACAAATCCATTTCCCATATATACTTACAATGTAGGTTACCAGCTTATGTTTGAGTCATTCGTTCATTCAAAATACAGATAAAATGCTACCACACAGTGGGTACTTTTTCAGGCACCAGCAACATAGAAACAATTAAACACAACCTTCTTTTGAAGGTTCAGGTAATCATGGATGGTGCAGCACGGGTATGAGTCTTCATGGTTGATTTTATCACGTTCTGTGAAGTACCTTTTTGCACCAGAGAAGCTAAGTTTCACTGTTAAACATAGCTTGACATTAAAAGATCTACTCTAGAACATATCTGTTCATCAAACATGTTGAATCTTTGCTGAGGTCATTTTGACAGTGTTCTTACGAAACCAATGAGCCTAATCAAAACTGAGCTGAGGGAGCGTCATGCTCAATCAATGACTGTCTGCATCCCTGTGGGCTCTCTTGTGCTTTGTATATAGTTCAGAAACGCAGGAAAAAGGAAAAACACAGTGAAGAAACTAACACTTTCTTATGGGGACTATGAGCAATTGTGTGGACCCAGATAATGTTTCTTATTTGCTCTGCAGACATTGTCCTTCCAGCTGAGTAATGTCACTGATTTTTCTTTCCATGTACCACCGCTCATGGAATGGAAGTCTAATTTAATCCACAAAGGTTTATTCAGTAACTGCTGGGTATAGTCACTGTGCTCCGGGCTGGACGTACTTGGTGAATAAGCCAATAAGTTTTCCCATCATAAAGCTTTCAGTTCAGTATGGGAGAGTAACAGTTAAAAAAACAATCTGTAAAATATATATTTAACCACAGCTTTAAAAAAGTGCACAGATAATTGCAAGGCACTAAGAAAAACAAAACACACTCACTTGTGAAATCTCACCTATTCTGTGGATACAGAAAGACTAATGTGCTTATTTGAGGACTGCATTTAAAAGAGGTGAAAGCTAAATGTTGGAAAACATTACCCAGGCGGAAGAAGAGCTGGAGACTGAGAGAGCCTTCTAGACAGTGGAAATATTACAAGTAAATGCTCAGTAATGAGAAAAAGCCTAGAAGGTTTGAGAAACTAAAATAAGGCCAGGGTTTTGGAAGGGCAGAGATAGACTTGGAAACAGGTCCAAAATGATGCTGGCAGGAAAGACAAGAGACACACTGCTGCTGCTGCTGCTGCTAAGTCGCTTCAGTCGTGTCCGACTCTGTGAGACCCCTAGACGGCAGCCCACCAGGCTCCCCGTCCCTGGGATTCTCCAGGCAAGAACACTGGAGTAGGTTGCTGTTTCCTTCTCCAATGCATGAAAGTGAAAAGTGAAAGGGAAGTCACTCAGTTGTGTCCCACCCTTCACGACCCCATGGACTGCAGCCCACCAGTCTCCTCCGTCCATGGGATTTTCCAGGCAAGGCAACAGACTATGCTGGCCCATTCTTAAGGCTCTGTGCTCAGTGCTGCATAGATACACTCACTTTGTCATAACACCTTGTACACGTTAATAGTTTTCTTTGAATGAACAAACATTTAGGCAGCTAATGTGACTGGTCTGAGGTCTTTTAGCTAAGAAGTGAGAGACTGGGATTCTAATCAAAGTCTAACTGATTATAAATTTCTTCTTGTCTTGAACTTCAACTCCCAGGAACCAAGAAAGGAAAATTCTTTCTCCATTCACCTATCTCATGGGGCATCTGGTTTCTCTTCCTTTGACTTTGTGTGGCTTATCAGAATGGGGCTGCTCTCGTGAATATATCTATATCTATCACATCTATATAGCTATATAAATAGAGAGAGATCTATCTATCTATCTAGATCTATCTACCTACTTATCTATCTATATCTATATATATGTATATACATAGAGAGAGATGTGTCCTCTGCCACGCAGAAAGCATCCAGAGCCCCTGCACTCGGGTGTCCAGGGACAGGATGGGCCCTTAGCAAGGGCTGCAGCCCCTCCCACCCCCAGAGACTTTGTCACCATCTTGGGATTGTGAATTCACAGGTTATGCCTCCCTGAACTGGAATAACTTTGTGTTTTAACACGTCACTCAGGGCTTCTCAGGTGGCATTAATGGTAAAGAACCCGCCTGCCAGCATAGAAAACATAAGAGATGCAGGTTCGATCCCTGGGTCAGGAAGGTTCCCTGGAGGAGGGCATGGCAACCCACTCCAGTATTCTTGCCTGGAGAGTCCCCCTGGACAGAGGAGCCGGGCGGACTACAGTCCACAGGGTCACAAAGAGCTGGACAAGACTGAGCGACTTAGCATGCCTGCATGCAGGACATTTCATCCTCAGCCCTTTTATATATTCAAACAGAGTTTTCTCTTTCAGTGTCCATGACTCTAGCAGGAAAAAAAAAATCATCTCATTAAGAAAATTGTGCCTTATCCCCAATACTCTATGACATTACCATCTCCCTAGTCACAGTCCCTTTTTTCTTTTCTTCTGTAAGTACAGGATCCAACATTTACACAAATTATAAAGGTTGTGCCTGGAATAATAATTTCCGTAGGCTCAGCCAGGCTATTCTTCACTACATTTGTGTTTGGAATTGCAGTCAAACTGAGTGAACTTCCTCCTTTCCTCCAACACAGCCGCTGCAGATTGTGAATTATAGCTAAATACCAAAGTGTTATTTAATGCAGCCGGGAAGGAATGGTGTGAATGATAGCCCATTACTACTTTATACCCAGAGATCAGTCTCCAAGTGCAAGGCTATTCTCTTAGCCACGCCAGAAAAATTACACAGGCTGCTACTAGTTTTTATACCCCCCTTAGGCAATGCTGGAGCGATAAACATGATGGGAGTGAAGTCTTGCCATGTGTATCTAACAGCACCAAAGAGAGCGGCTAGCTCAGTGCTGACACGACACGCAGCTTACGTTAAAGGTTTAACACGTTACCTAGCTCTCTCTTTTGGTATCATATTCTGGGCAGGAGCATACTGTGTATACCTGGTCACCAGTCTTCACCTATATCCTGTTACAGAACTGAGCTCCTGCTTTCACTCTAAAAGGGAAGGAAAGCTTTGTGTTAAGCCCCAGCTGCAGAGATACGGGGCTGAGGACCATGGTCTCTGAGCAAGTAGGTACACTAGATATGCCAAGACTTAAGTGCCTGCTAGTCCAAATCCAGTACTGCCACCTGATGTGAAGAACCGACTCACTGGAAGAGACCGTGATGCTGGGAAAACCGAAAGCAAAAGCGGAGGAGGGAGGCAGAGGATGAGATGCTTAGAGAGCATCACTGACTCAGTGGACATGAATCTGAGCAAACTCCAGGAAACAACGGAGGACAGAGGAGCCTGGCGTGCTCTGGTCCTTGAAGTGGTGAAGAGTCAGACACAACTTAGCAAATGCACAACAGCAATACCCCAAAACCACATTCTTGAGGTTCCCGCCTCCAGCTCCTTCCTAATTGCCTTCAATTGCCTCTGACGCCCAGCTGGCTCTGTGTGACCCCACCGTACACAGCTGAATGGTCCATAAGAGGATTTTTGCCCCAAAGCAAGTCAATTTGCAGGTCTGTGGAATGAACTGCGATAAAAATTCCGTTGACCAGGTCCAGTGGAGGCACGCTGAATTAATCAGATAGTCTTCCTGGAGGAATTAGAAAGGTAATTGGAAGATTAGTAGAAGGATCAAAAGTAGATATGACAAGCTATCCAGTGGATAGGTTATTTAGGGTAATGATATCACCAGCTGGGGATTAACAAACTGTAGTTGAAAAAAATGTGAAAGAGTCAGTGAGGTCATAAGATATTTATTGAATATGGACCATCCTTTTGGTTGCTCAATTGTTTGTTGTTGTTGTTCTGAAACTTTTAACTTTGTTTTTGGGTCTAGGTGGCTCAGTGTTAAAGAATCTGCCTGCCAATGCAGGAGATGCCAGAGATGTGGGTTCGACCCCAGGGTCAGGAAAGTCCCCTGGAGAAGGGAATTGCAACCCACTCCAGTATTCTTGCTTGGAGGATCCCATGGACAGAGGAATCTGGCAGGCTGCAGTCCATGGGGTCGCAAAAGAGTCAGACGCGACTAAGTGACTGAACACACAGGCTATGTGAAAAGCTCGTGGCTTCACTGCTGATGAACAGCTGATGTTGTGATGGTTTCAGGTGAACAGCAAAGGGACTCAGCCATACACAGACGTGCTTCCGTTCTCCCCCAGACTCCGCCTCCCATCCAGGCTGCCACATAACGTCGGGCAGGGTTCCCTCTGCTCTACAGTAGGTCCTTGTTGGTTAACAGTTTTAAATATAGCAGTATGTATACGCACATCCCAGTATGTGGATAAACACAGCAGTATGTATGTATCCCTTCCCCCATCCTTCAACTGGGTTTTTATCACTGTAAGGTGTATGACTATATAACTTTTCCTATATTTTTATACTTCTAATTATACACCTTTTCTTGAGATTATGTAAGCTTATAGCAATAGGTTATTTCAGTTTTTATGAAGCTTAAAGGAACAGCTACATTTCTATCTTAATTATTTCTGCTGAATGCATGCAACAATTTTGCTGTAGGGTATTTGTTACCTTTCAATAAATATCCATTGCTTGAGGTACTTGAGTAACTGTCAGGCAACCATGTAATTAACCTGATTTAAAAAAATATGTGAGAAGATAGAGCTGAGAACAACTTAAACACCACAGTGTTCCTCCAAAGGGTCTTTAGAGATTCAAGGTGATGTTTAATCACCCAGGACACATTTTTTTCTTGTAACATCATTTTGGGAGGAATAAATGTGATAATCTATCTCTATTATGAGATAGTAAATAGTCCTGTTGACAAATGGGATTTCTCTACTTTCATATATTTCTGATAAATTGACACACTGAACAAAGCCTGATACTGATAAGGACAGACAGGCATATATTACAGTTCTCCAAAGAAACAGAACCTATAGGATATAGATGTACCCTCATCACTTGATGTCCATAGGGGGCTGGTTCCAGACCACTGTGGGTTCTCAAGTGCCTTATATAAAATGGCATAATATTTATATACAACGTAGGCACATCCTCCTGAATAATTTAAATCATCTCTATATTTCTTATAGTATGATACTAATTATAAATTCTATAAATAGTTGCTTGCCTGTGGCAAATTCAAGTTTTGCTTTGTGAGACTTTCTGAAATCTTTTTCTGAGTATTATCATTTTGCTATTAGCTGACTCTGTAGATGCGGAACCCATGATATGGAAGGACAACTGGATATGAGGATATTTATGATGAGAACTGGCTCAAGCAGTTATGGAGGCTGAGAGGCCCACGGTCTGCCCTCTTCCAGCTGGCCAACGAGGAAAGTCAGTGGGAGGCTGAAAGCCAAGGACCAGAAAGTCTGCCAGTATAAGACCATGAGTCTGAAGGCCTGAGGACCAGGAGCTTCCATGTCCAGGAGGAAAAAAAAGATGGATGTCCTAACTCAAGAAGAGATTGGGAGAACCTGCCCTTTCTTTGCCATTTTAATCTGTCTGGGCTCCCAATAGACAGAATGATGGTGGCCTACACTGATAAGGCTAGGTCTTTTTATCCAGTCTACTGTATCAAATGCTAATCTTTTCTAGAAACTCCTTTCTATAAGGAAATAATCCAGAAATAATAATGTTTTACCAGCTATATGAGCATCCTTTAGCCCAGTGTAGCTGACATGTAAAATTAATCATCACAGCACACCTGTAAGAAAACAATTATGGACGACTAAAGATCATAGCAGTGTAGGCTATGACTCAAATGTAGGCTCTGAATGGTAGACAGATTCATGATTCTAGAACAGCTGGAATCCCACCCTAACTCTACGATACATCTCACAGAGTACAAGGCCAGGACTCTTGTATTCAAGGAAGAAGCTCTCTCTAGGCTTAGCAGCTTTTCTGTGGAACGCCTTGTAAGAAAGATGGAGGTGAGAAGCCAAATCACTTCCCTACTAACGGGAAAGGTGAAGAGCTCAGAGGCCTGGGAGAGATACGGAGTGGCCTGGGGTGGTCAGGGGCCTGCAGATTTTTGCGTTACATAGGCATGGGCAGCAGGACCGTGGATTGATTTGGGAGGAGAGTGTGGTGCAGAAAACTGTCTCCCAAAGATACCAGGTCCCAACTGCTGGAACCTGTGAATACTGCTTAACAGATAAAAAGTATTTTTGCAGATGTAACTAAACTAAGGATTTTGAGATGGGAATGTTAGCCTGGATTATTTGAATGACCCTAAAAGGAGTCACAGGCTTCCCAGATTGCAGTAGTGGTCAAGAATCCATCTGCCTATGCAGGAGATGCAAAAGACCTGGGTCAATCCCTGGGTGGGGAAGATCCCCTGGAGAAGGGAATTACAACCCGCTCCGGTATTCTTGCCTGGGAAATTCGAGGGACAGAGGAGCCTGGCAGGCTATAATTCATGGGATCACAAAGAGTCGGACACAACTGAGCGAGTGAGCATAAGAGGAGTCACAGTGTATTTTTTTTTAATTATTTTTATTTTTTTAATGCTTTATTCTACATTACAGTGTATTTTTAAGTGAGAAGCAGAGAGGGGGATTTGAGCAGGAGACACTGGTCTGCAAGGCAGAGATAGAAGTAAGGCAGCCACAGCTGAGAAATGACAGCGCCCCCTAGAGGCTGAATGAGGCAAAGACCCCGCTCTCCCTTAGAGACAGGGTTCACTGCCTGCCGACACATCACGATTGGTCCAGTGAAGCTGGTTTTGTTCAGGTATGTTCCTTCTATTCCTGCTTTCTGGAGGGTTTTTTTATCATAAATGGTTGTTGAATTTTGTCAAAGGCTTTCTCTGTATCTATTGAGATAATCATATGGCTTTTATTTTTCAATTTGTTAATGTGGTATATTATGTTGATTCATTTGCGGATATTGAAGAATCCTTGCATCCCTGGGATACAGCCTATGGGCCAGAACTGTGAACGAATCCATTTCTGCTGTTTTAAGTCACCAAATTTGTGGTAATTTGTTACAGCCACCCTAGGAAATTAAGACAGAAGGAAACCACCAGAAAGATGAATTGAAAGTATAATAGACACTGAAGCAAAGGGGTGGCCCATTCCATCCACCCAGTGGACCCCAAAGATAAAGGGACCTCGCCTCTGACAGACAGGCTGGCAACCACCTCCTAATTCTTAAAGAGTATTTGGCAGGAAATTCTGAGGAAAGTCTAGACTTTCTGTTAGTCAGACAAATACAGCTTTGAGTACCAATATTTGGGGGATTTCTGTATGCGTTTGCAGATAAAGCATTTTGAGCAATAGTGGAACTTTGAGCTAATATTAACCCACTATGTCTCCTTTATGGGCTTCCCCTGTGGTTCAGAACGTAAAGAATCCGCCTGCAATGCGGGAGACCTGGGTTCGATCCCTGGGTTGGGAAGATCCCCTGGAGAAGGGAACAGCTACCCACTCCAATATTCTTGCCTGGGGAATCCCACGGACAGAGGAGCCTGGCAGGCTACAGTCCACGGGGTCAAAAAGAGTCTGACACAACTGAGCGACTTTCACTTTCATGTCTCCTTTATAGATTTGCTATGGCAGCTATTTTATTTTTCTTTCTTTTTCTTTTTGTTTTGGTAATGAGTTCATACATACACAAAAGTTTTCTAATTAGAAAGTAGCTGAAAAAGAAAAAGGTAATTTTATTACCAGATCCTTAGTGGATCTGGTATTTCCCAAGTCAGATAAATGAGGTTCTAAAGATGGACCCTCCACAAATGCACCCAGTCCTTTCATGCCCCGGCTTCTTCCACCCACGTTACTCTTCAGGGCTGCTAGTGTCTCCTCCTGAAGACTGAGACTGAACCTTCACGCTTCCCCATCTGGCTTAAAACTTGCTTCTTCAGAGCGGCCACCCCATTTAAATCCTGTCTCTTCTGCTCCACCCCCTCACTGCATCATGCTCTATTCCTTCAGAATATGTAGAGCGGCCAGGCCTTAAGCTTTTGTAGATGGGCTGGTTGCTTGCTACTGATCCTCCCTCTGCTCTGAATGTTTTATGACCCCATCCCTCTCCAGTGCACAGAAGCATCATTGATGGGAACTCTCTGATGCTTTGAAATATGTAAAGGAGGGCAAAGGTTTTCATGTACACCAGTAGGCCTTCACATTTTTATTTATTAGCTTTCAAAATAACATTTATAATTTAACTTATTGCAGAAATAGTTTAGGATGATTTAGAAGACAGAGACTATCATTTTGTTCACCTTATAGGACCTTATCAGACTTCAGTCTTCACTCAGCCCACTGCTGGTTACAGGAGTCAGCTCATGATCCCTAAGATGAGGCCCCTACAGTTTGTCCCTTCAGCCCTCACCCCAGATTAAAACATCCAACAATCTCTGCTTGGCTCCACCATGTAGTGGGGAAAAGCTCTGGTCAATTATATTATCCACAGAAATGTTTCCTGCCCATGATAAAGCTTACCTTCTACATTGTTAAGTAAAGCACTTGAGCATTCTTGGTGCCTAAAATAGAAGGAAATGGCAACCCACTCCAGTGTTCTTGCCTGGAGAATCCCAAGGATGGGGGGGCCTGGTGGGCTGCCGTCTATGGAGTCGCACAGAGTCAGACACGACTGAAGTGACTTAGCAGCAGCAGCAGCAAAACAGTGGCTGGAACCCAGCTAGGAGACCTATAGATGTCTGTAAAAAAATCAGACCTCATATTTGTACAGAACTGGAAAGAACTTCTGAAACTCTTCTTATTGGAACCTTAGAAGAGGTTTCAGTGAGGTCTACTCCTTCCTTTGGTCCGTGAAACACTTGTTTTCAGCATCACACCCTCCTGACACTCACCTGGGCCGTCTGTGGCCTACTTCTGTTTTCCTGGATGCAAACTGATACTGTGGCTTCCCAAGTGGCAAAGTGGCAAGGGATCTGCCTGCCGATGCAGGACATGCAAGAGACCCAGTCTCTGGGTCGGGAAGATCCTCTGGAGGAGGGCATGCAACCCACTCCAGTATTCTTGTCTGGAAAAATCCCACGAACCGAGCAGCCTGGCAAGTTACAGTTCATAGGGTCGCAAAGAGAGGGACACACCTCAGTGACTGAGCCCAGACACACACAGCCTGATATTCTAGTTGTGGAATATGTGTCTTAGATTCATAGTGTCTCAGAGTTGGAAGGAGCCTTAGAGATTAGTGCAGTTGCCTCTTTCGACCCCAAAGAGGATAAGCAGCCTGAAGAACAAGAAACTAGTTAACAGTGCAAATAACGCTGGGTCTTCATTCCCTTCCTTTAGTGCTAAGATCTTCCTTTTTCCCAGAATAATACCCCGTGGGTGTTTGTCAGTAAATATTGCTGAAAGCAATAGTGCTTTTTATTCACCTGAGTCTCCGAGCTATAAAGTGATTTTTATTATTCATAACCTTTTTACCTGAATCACGCCATCTCCTCATCTATTGTCTTAGATGTCTCTACTTGTCTTCTTAGACACTCCTCTTCTCCCCCTCAGTAACCTTTGAAAGCTTTGAGGTTGCAATCTTAATTCAAGAATGATTCTCCCCCTTGGGTCCAGAGAATGAGTAGAGAATGAGTCTACAGGGGCAGAGAAGGGCTGGTGAGGGAGGCGAAGGACACAGCCTCGCCAGCATGAACAGAGGAATAAGCTGTGATAGTTGCTGACATGACCAAAGTCACAGTCATATCACTCACCTTCTGCCTGTGGTGAAGAGACTTAATTCAAATATATGGATCTACGTTGAGAAATACCTTTCAATTTACGAAATAGATGACTTTCCCTTGTCCTTTTTAAAAGCATGACCCTTTCTACCTGCCTGAACCGCAGCGTTCTGAGCTGGAAACCCTTGAGAAAATTTAGCAGGGTTTGCATAAGCCTAGAGAAAATGAGTAGGATGCTTATTAGGTATCAGGGAGTCACCCTAAGCATAGCTGAGGTAAACAATATTATAGCTTCTTGAGGCCAAAGACTGGGCTCAAAATAAAAGTCAAAGAAACTGCTAATTTTGATCTCCCTTTGATTTTGTTTTTTTTTTTTTTGATTTTGAATTTATCAATTTATTTGACTTATATGCATCGTTTTTTTAATCTGCAAAATGGACTTAGTTATTTATCTTGGAGAGCTCCTATGAGGATCAGCGAGGTGAATAAAGATTGTGGCCTGAAGTATGGAATAAAATGGAGGAAGTTACTTACCTCTCTCTGCCTGCTATATTTCCTTTGCTTCTCTCCTCTCCCTCCTGTGAGTTTATTCAAATGGTCTGGAAAGCAATGATGCATCTGCCTGGGGAGGAGTCTCAGCAGGACTGCTGGGATGCGGGAAGAATCAGAATCACCGACCACATGCATAGCAGAGGGAGGGAAGGCCGTGAGGCAGCTCATGCAGGCTTTTGGCCGCTGGTTAAGGTGGCACATTCATCTGCTGCCCAGTAGCTTTGAGGCCAGGAGATAGGAGGATCCTCCAGGAAGTGAGGGTCTCCCTGTGCCACCCTAATTTACTGCCAGCTTCTGATGACCTAGGTTATATATTTCCAGCAGGTAAACAAAGATTTTCCTCCATTTCAATAATAGAAATAACTGGATATACAAAACTCACGTGTGAGGGAGACCATTAAAGAAAAGAAATACGACAACCATAAAAACGTTATGTCCAGGACTTCCCTGGTGGTCTGGCAGTTGAGTCCACCAGCCAAGGCAGAGGGCACAGGTTCGTTCCTTGGTCCAGGAAGGTCCCACATGCCTCTGGGCAACTAAGCCCACGTGCCCCAGCACTGAGCCAGAGTGCTCTAGAACCCATGCCCCACGACGAGAGAAGCCGCCACAATGAGAAGGCCACGCACCACAGCTAGTGAGTAGCCCCCGTTACTGCAACTAAATCAGGTCCGCGAGCAGTGAAGACCCAGCACAGCCAAAATAAATCATAGAATAAAATTTAAAAATGTGATGTCCAGTGAAACAGCAAACAATGGAAATCTTTACATTTAAATAAATTATTTATCCTTAGATTCAAGGCCATGTAAAACAAGAGCAGACTTCTATGAACAAGAGATGGTTGTCGCTCAGTCACTAAGTCATGTCTGACTCCTTGCGACCCCAAGCCTGCAGCATGCCAGACTTCCCTGTCTTTCAGAGATAGTAGAAAGACTGTAACTAAAGAATAAAATTGTTGTATCAAGTCAAAATTTACAAAGAACTCTTAAAAGTCAATGATAAATATACAAACAACTTAATTCAAAAACAGCCTGAAGACCTTAACAGATACATCAGCAAAAAGATAAACAAGTGGAAAATAAGCGTATGAAGAAATGCTCCAATTCATATGTCATCAGGGAAAATGCAAATTAAAACATTTTTCTGGTTTGTTTTAAGGTATAACTACACATAGAGGAAAACAACAGAATGAGAAAGACTAGAGATCTCTTCAAGAAAATTAGAGATACCAAGGGAACATTTCATGCAAAGATGGGCTCGATAAAGGACAAAAATGGTCTGGACCTAACAGAAGCAGAAGATATTAAGAAGAAGTGGCAAGAATACATGGAAGAACTGTACAAAAAGATCTTCATGACCCAGATAATCATGATGATGTGATCACTAATCTAGAGCCAAACATCTAGGAATGTGAAGTCAAGTGGGCCTTAGAAAGCATCACTACAAACAAAGCTAGTGGAGGTGATGGAATTCCAGTTGAGCTATTTCAAATCCTGAAAGATGATGCTGTGATAGTGTTGCACTCAATATGCCAGCAAATTTGGAAAACTCAGCAGTGGCCACAGGACTAGAAAAAGTCAGTATTCATTCCAATGCCAAAGAAAGGCAATGCCAAAGAATGCTCAAACTACCGCACAATTGCACTTATCTCACATGCTGGTAAAGTAATGCTCAAAATTCTCCAAGCCAGGCTTCAGCAATATGTGAACTGTGAACTCCCTGATGTTCAAGCTGGTTTTAGAAAAGGCAGAGGAACCAGAGATCAAATTGCCAACATCCGCTGGATCATGGAAAAAGTGAGAGAGTTCCAGAAAAACATCTATTTCTGCTTTATTGACTATGCCAAAGCCTTTGACTGTGTGGATCACAATAAACTGTGGAAAATTCTGAAAGAGATGGGCATACCAGAACACCTGACCTGCCTCTTGAGAAATCTGTATGCAGGTCAGGAAGCAACAGTTAGAACTGGACATGGAACAACAGACTGGTTCCAAATAGGAAAAGGAGTATGTCAAGGCTGTATACTGTCACCCTGTTTATTTAACTTCTATGCAGAGTACATGATGAGAAACACTGGACTGGAAGAAGCACAAGCTGGAATCAAGATTGCTGGGAGAAATATCAATCACCTCAGATATGCAGATGACACCACCCTTATGGCAGAAAGTGAAGAGGAGCTAAAGAGCCTCTTGATGGAAGTGAAAGAGGAAAGCAAAAAGTTGGCTTAAAAGCTCAACATTCAGAAAACGAAGATCATGTCATCTGGTCCCATCACTTCATGGGAAATAGACGGGGAAACAGTGGAAACAGTGTCAGACTTTATTTTGGGGGCTCCAAAATCACTGCAGATGGTGACTGCAGCCATGAAATTAGAAGACACTTACTCCTTGGAAGAAAAGTTATGACCAACCTAGATAGCATATTCAAAAGCAGAGACAGTACTTTGCTGACTAAGGTCCGTCTAGTCAAGGCTATAGTTTTTCCTGTGGTCATGTATGGATGTGAGAGTTGGACTGTGAAGGCTGAGCGCCGAAGGATTGATGCTTTTGAACTGTGGTGTTGGGGAAGACTCTTGAGAGTCCCTTGGACTGCAAGGAGATCCAACCAGTCCATTCTGAAGGAGATCAGCCCTGGGATTTCTTTGGAAGGAATGATGCTAAAGCTCAAACTCCAGTACTCTGGCCACCTCATGAGAAGAGTTGATTCACTGGAAAAGACTGATGATTGGAAGGATTGGGGGCAGGAGGAGAAGGGGACCGCAGAAGATGAGATGGCTGGATGGCATCACGGACTCGATGAACGTGAGTCTGAGTGAACTCCGGGAGATGGTGATGGACAGGGAGGCCTGGTGTGCTGCGATTCATGGGGTCGCAAAGAGTCGGACACGACTGAGCGACTGAACTGAACTGACACACATGTTAGAATGGCCAAAATCTGGAAAACTGATAACACCAAATACTTAAAATGATGTGGAGGAAAAGCAACTGTCATTCATTGCTGGTGGGAGTACAGAATGGTACAGCCATGGTGGAAGACAGTTCAAAGATGTCTTTCATAAAACTAAACATACTCTTGCCTGGAAAATCCCATGGACGGAGCAGCCTGGTGGGCTGCAGTCCATGGGGTTGCTAAGAGTCGGATAGGACTGAGTGTCTTCACTTTCCCTTTTCACTTTCATGCATTGGAGAAGGAAATGGCAACCCACTCCAGTGTTCTTGCCTGGAGAATATCAGGTTTGGGGGAGCCTGGTGGGCTGCCATCTATGGGGTCGCACAGAGTCGGACACGACTGAAGTGACTTAGCAGCAGCAGCAGCAAGCATACTCTTACCTTATGCTTCAGCCAAAGCACTCCTTGGTATTTACCCAAAGGAGATGACAAGCTGTGTCCACACGAGACCTGCATATAAGTGTTTATATTGGTTTTATTTATAATCACCAAAATTTGGAAGCAACCAAGAAATCCTTTGGAGAATAAACAAAATTTTGGTTTAGAATAAACAGATTTTGGTCCTTTCAGACAGTGAAATATTATTCAGCATTAAAAAGAAATGAGCTATCAAATGATGAAAGACAGAGGTAACTTTTATGCATATTACTGAGTGCAAGAAGCCAGTGTAGAAAGGCTACATACTGCATGATTCCAACCATTAATATAGGACATTCTAGAAAAGGCAAAACTATGGAGACAAACTATAAATTTGTAGGACCTTATGGTTTATTTTTATTACTTATGAGTCCACTTCTTATATCACTAGAGCAGTGGTTCTCAACTAAGTGAGATTGTGCCTTCACGGTGACATTTGCCAGTATCTGGAATTTTCTGTTTTCATAATTGTGGGAACAGGTGCTACCGGAATCTAGTGAGCAGAAACAAGAGATGCTACTAAATGTCTCACAATGCACGGAACACACCTCCACAAAAAGAGTTGTGTCAGTCACGCTACACAATAGAGCTCGAGTCCCGTTCTGGAATTAATCACATCTACAATCTCTGCTGTCTAAGTCAGTGTGAGACACAAACACCTCTCACCCTGCTGGGCACTCAGGCTTCGCCCACGAAGAAGCTGCTTGTGTGATAGAGTGCTTGACAGAAAATTTAATTGGGATAGATAATTTTAATTGGGACAGATGAAATAAAGCCCACTAGGCAATTTGAGAGTGCTTCAAATTAATGTGACTTAAAGCATCCAGATCTGCATTTGAGCTGACTGAATGTAGTTTTCATGTCTACATCCAGATAGTACTTGGCATACTTGTTAAAATAATGTAGGATTGTTATGACTGATGGCTAAGGTCCTCCTCCTTTCTTCTCAACTTTTCCTAATAGAAGATTTCCATTTTACCTTGGAAAAGCAGCACAGAAAATCCCAATACTGTTCTAGGATATGAATTCCATCATGTTTGATTGTTGTGGTTATTATTTGATTATATTCTTTAAACTTTTTAAGAATACTAACTAATTAGTTATTGCAAAATGCCTAGGAAGAGGTACTAACATTATCTCTCCAACTGGTTCAAAATTGGTAAAGGAGTACATCAAGGCTGTATGTTTTCAGCCTGCTTATTTAACTATATACAGAGTACATCATATGAAATGCTGGACTGGATGAATCACAAGCTGGAATCAAGATTGCTATGAGAAATATCAATAACCTCAGATATACAGATGATACCACCCTTATGGCAGAAGTGAAAATGAACTAAGAGCCTCTTAATGAAAGTGAAAGAGGAGAGTGAAAAAGCTGCCTTAAAACTCAACATTCAGAAAACTAAGATCATGGCATCTGGTCCCATCACTTCATGGGAAATAGATGGGGTAAAAGTAGAAACAGTGGCAGATTTTACTTTCTTGGGCTCCAAAATCACTGTGGATGGTGACTGCAGCCATGAAATTAAAGATGCTTGTTTCTTGGAAGACAAGTTATGACAAACCTAAACAGCATATTAAAAATCAGACATATCACTTTGCCAACACAGGTCCATATAGTCAAAGCTATGGTTTTTCCAGTAGTCACATGTGAATATGAGAGTTGGATCATAAAGAAGGTGGAGCACCAAAGAATTGATGACTTTGAACTGCAGTGCTGGAGAACACTCTTCAGAGTCCCTTGGACTGCAAGGAGATCCAACCAGTCCATCCTAAAGGAGAACAGTCCTGAATATTCACTGGAAGGACTGAGGCTGAATCTGAAACCCCAAACTTTGGCTACCTGATGTGAAGAGCTGACTCATTGGAAAAGATCCTCGAGCTGGGAAAGATTGAGTGCAGGAGGAGAAGTGGGTGACAGAGGATGCGATGGTTGGATGGCATCACCGACTCAGTGGACATGAGTTTTGGTGAAACTTCAGGAGATAGTGAAGGAGAGGGAAGCCTGGCATGCTGGAGCCTACAGGGTCACAAGGAGTCAGATACAACTTAGCAACTGAACAGCAACAGGAAACCCCAAATTAAGAGGTTAGGTGGTAACTTGCTTAAGGTCATGAAGCTAGTAGACCGTGAAGGCAGTCTGGCTCAAGATTTTTGTACTTCTCTTCACTACGGTCTCTTGTTTTCTTGCTCTAGAAAAAAGATTAAATTGGTAAGATTAAAAATTAAATCCAATCATGTGGGTGTTTAGGATGAGAAATTGTTTGGTTTATTAATTATTTGGGGGTTATGATTCCTTTTTCATATATGTATTTTTGTCATATTCTGACACTCACTTGCAGAAAAAGGTAGCAGGCCCTTAGTGTTCAGGAAAATAAGCAATGTCTTCAAGGCTAAGAGGCTTAAACTTTTAAAAATCTATCCCCTTAATTTTTAAATATTATAAATGTTATTTTTCTTTAGTCATTAAACAGTTCTGTTGCAGAGCCAACACTGTAAGTAAAAGCAATGACCATAACGCAACTGTGTTACCATTTTCAAGATGCTACTATGTGCCAGCTGCTCTGCCAGCTGTATTTTATATTAATACACTCATTTAAATTGTACATTTAATTATATGTATGAAATACATACCATCATTGTCTCCATTTTAGAGATGAGGAATCTAAGATTATAAGAGGCCAATTGGCTGAAAATTGAGTGGTTCATAAGTGGTGAAACAGGATTTTGTCTTAAGTCCCCACTCTCCCTACAAAACCACTCATGTTTTCCAAGCCTTCATTAATTTTTTTTTTCATTCTAAACATAGTTTGTGACAACTAAAATTAACTTTGCTAAGGTAAAGTTCCCCTCCTCCCCTCACTGGAATCCTTGATTAACCAGAAGAGATGCTTAGAACGAAGGCCATTCTGAGGGTATTCCCCCAAAGCAATTTAAAGGTACTTGATCAGGTGATGGATTTTTTTTTAGAGGAAGACTATTCTGAAAACATCTTCTGGAGCAATTACAAGACTGTTATTTATTTCTATACCCATTCCTGGGATTGAATAGAGTCTATTAAAAAATTCTTAATTTTATGTAATTATATTTATTAAGCATCCTAGCAAGAGAAAGCCAAATTCATTGCTGAGTATCCATATATCTGTTTTAAAAGGGAAATCAAGGCTATCGTCTACCCCTAATCTTGGTGTTGGTCTTACGTGCCTTGTTTTAATTTCAGCTGCCTGGTTTCTGTGAATGTTGTGCTTAGTCGCTCAGTCATGTCTGACACTTTGAGACCCCATGGACTGTAGCCCGCTAGGCTCCTGTGTCCATGGGAATTCGCTCAACAAGAATACTGGAGTGGGTTGTTATTTCCCACTCCAGGGAATCTTCCTGACCAAGGGATCAAACCCACGTCTCTTGCATTGCAAGTGGAATCTTTACTGTCTGAGCCGTTAGGGAAGCCCAGTCTCTGTGAATGATCATTATTAAATAATTAAAGTGGATAAGCATTCACAAATTTGAATGCTAAACTTCTGGGACTTTGGGACTTGCTGAAAGATTTGGTGAGATTAAAAACCCAAATCTTCATCAAGATTGTTTTGAAGTATGTACTTACACTGGGTTTCCCTGATAGCTCAATTGTTAGAATCTGCCTGCAATGCAGGAGACCTGGGTTTGATCGCTGGGTTGGGAAGATCCCCTGGAGAAGGGAAAGCTACCTACTCCAGTATTCTGGCCTAGAGAATTCCATGGACTGTATAGTTCATGGGGTAACAAAGAGTCGGACACAACTGAGGGACTTTAACTTTCACATACTTACACTAATTTATGTACTTACACTAATTATGCATTTCCTTAAATATCTTTATAGAGATTGCTTTTATAAATTATGTATGTATAAGAAATATATTAACATGTATGAATATTTCTATAATGATCAGTTCAGTTCAGTCGCTCATTCATGTCTGACTCTTTGTGACCCCTTGGACTCCAGCACGCCAGGCTTCCCTGCCCATCACCAATTCCCAGAGCTTACTCAAATTCATATCCATAGAGTCAGTGATACCGTAAAACCATCTCACACTCTGTCGTCCCCTTCTCCTCCTGCCTTCAATCTTTCCCAGCATCAGGGTCTTTTCCAATGTGTCAATTCTTTGCATCAGGTGGCCAAAGTATCGGAGTTTTAGCTTCAGCATCAGTCCTTCCAATGAATATTCAGGACCGATATCCTTTAGGATGGACTGGTCAGATCTCCTTGCAGTCCAAGGAACTCTCTAGAGTCTTCTCCCACACCAGAGTTCTAAAGCATCAGTTCTTCGGTGCTCAGCTTTCTTTATAGTCAAACTCTCACATTCATGTGTGACTATTGGAAAAACCATAGCTTTGACGAGGCTGAATTTGTTGGCAAAGTAATATGTCTGCCTTTTAATATGCTGTCTAGATTGGTCATAGCTTTTCTTCCAAGGAGCAAGCGTCTTTTAATTTCATGGCTGCAGTCACCAGCGCAGTCATTTTGGAGCCCCAAATATAGTCTGTCACTGTTTCCATTGTTTCCCCATCTATTTGCCATGAAGAGATGGGACTGGATGCTATCATCTTAGTTTTCAGAATGTTGAGTTTTTTTTTCTTTTTTTAAAAACTTTATTTTTACTTTATTCTACCTTACAATACTGTATTGGTTTTGCCATACATTGACATGAATCAGCCACAGGTGTATTAAGCCAACTTTTTCTGCTCTTTCACTTTCATCAAGAGACTCTTCGATTCTTCTTCAGTTTCTGCCATAAGAGTGGTGTCATCTGCGTATCTGAGGTTGTTGATATTTCTCCCAGCAGTCTTGACTCCAGCTTGCACTTCATCCAGCCCAGAATTTCTCATGATGTACTCTGCATAGGAGTTAAATAAGCAGGGTGACAATATACAGCCTTGACGTACTCCTTTCCCTATTTGGAACCAGTCTGTTGTTCCGTGTCCAGTTCTAACTGTTGCTTCTTGACCTGCATACAGATTTTTCAGGAGGCAAGTCAGGTGGTCTGGTATTCCCATCTCTCTAAGAATTTTCCACAGTTTATTGTGATCCACACAGTCAAAGGTTTTGGCATAGTCAATAGAGCAGAAAAAGGAAAATGAAGTCTCTTGATCACGTCCGACTCTTTGTGACCCCATGTACTATAGCCTACCAAGCTCCTCCATTCATGGGGTTTTCCAGGCAAGACTACTGGAGTAGGTTGCCATTTCCTTCTCCGGAGGATCTTCCTGACCCAGGGATTGAACCTGGGTCTCCACTATTGCAGGCAGACACTTTACCCTCTAAGCCACCAAGGGCTCCAAAATCACTGCAATGGTGACTGCAGCTATGAAATTAACAGACACTTGTTCCTTGGAAGAAAAGCTATGACCAACCTAGACAGCATATTAAAAAGCATAAGTGGATGTTTTCCTGGAACTCTCTTGCTTTTTTGACGACCCAATCATTGTTGGGAATTTGATCTCTGGTTCCTCTGCCTTTTCTTAAACCAGCTTGAACATCAGGAAGTTCACGGTTCACGTATTGCTGAAGCCTGGCTTGAAGAATTTTGAGCATTACTTTGCTAGTACTTGAGATGAGTGCAATTATGCAGTTGTTTGAACATTCTTTGGCATTGCCTTTCTTTGGGATTGGAATGAAAATTTACCGTTTCCAGTCCTGTGGCACTGCTGAGTTTCCCAAATTTGCTGGCATATTGAGTGCAGCACTTTCACAGCATCATCTTTCAGGATTTGAAATAGCTCCACTGGAATTCCATCACCTCCACTAGCTTTGTTCATAGTGAGGCTTCCTAGGGCCCACTTATGATATTGTATCTTTATTTACTTCCAGAGGGAAAATTTTCCAGACTATCACCAACATTTCAAGATGAAATAAAATTTTTATGGAATGTTAAAAACAACAACAACTTCTTTTGAAATTTGTACCGTTTTGCTAGTTTATCTCTGGTTCCTACCTGTAGAAACTTAAAAAATAAGAGTCATAGAGGACAAGTTGGAGATTCGGATTCAAGCCTTAAGTGAGCCCTTGGAAGTTGGTGATTGTTGGCTGAAAGGCCAAGTTCAAAGGGTGAGTTACTCTTAGATGGAGTAATGAAAGAGTTAGCGAGGAAGAAAGGTGGCTTCAAAATATGAGGACCTATGGTATTTGCCAAGAACAGAGATAGAGTTTGCAAATGCTCTTTGAAAATTGGGGGAAGGTTTATGACTTGGCTGCACGGCTATAAAGAAATGAGATGGGTAGTCTTTGAGAGGTCTAGTTTAAGAATAAGTTTGTCAAATTCTAGTTCCAATAAAGCACAACCAGCCCTAAACTCCAGCTCATCCACCACAACCCTTCGTAAAAAGAAAAGAAAAGAAAAGAAAAGAAAAGTAAAATAGCCTCTATAAGAAAGCATTAGCCTTGGAAGGAAGATAATCTTACAAATGAAAGCAACAAAGTTGTTAAATGTAGACAGACTCTAACTTGCTTACAACAGTATTTGCTCCTTTTATGTATGTCGATTATAAGATGCTCCTTTCTCGTTGTCTTTTATGTACTCTATGCTCTTGCAAGAAGCTTAGCTTTGGGGTTTTTTTCATTTTAGTTCTTTAAATGTGGAAATATAATTTGTATTAAAGGAGGTTTTTCTTTTAATTAAAGAATGCATTCATTCTAAAACTTGACTACTAATTAAAATCTAACATTTGCTTAATGTGGATGGGTTGATAATTAAAGGAAATCTTACATATTTTTTGCACTTCATAATTTAGTTGCTGTTTAATTTTGTACTCCTAATATTGTAATTAATAAATGTCACTATATCTGACTTTCTGTTTCATTTTTGAAAGTAAGGTGGTAAAAGGTGTTCCAGTGCTTACAAGGAAATTTATCTAGCATAACTCTTTTACTCTGTCTGATCATCTAATGGCTGCATCTCAGTTTTGTACCAAATTGATGTTTGTACCTGAATGCCTTCTACTTTTTTTGTAAGCTGTTTTGCACCATTGGTATCAGTCAATGTTAAATTTCTTTAATAGGCCTAGATTTATCAAGGTTTTTTTTTTTCTAACTTTGGGCTAAATCATGCAGGTATAGAAATAAAAAATGCAAAACTATTTTCCTCAGGGAGCTCACTGTCTACTGGGACAGACAGACAAGTAAAATAGGGTTTCAGAAAACCATGTATCGTATTACAAAAAGACAAGCTATATACCTGAGAAGCAAGAGTGGTGAGTTTAGAAATTATCTAAAAAGTTACATCACATTTGCTCAGTCTGTGTCCCACTCCTTCATGTGACTTACTGGCTAATTACTTTAGATTTATATAAAAATCTTTACTTCATTTTTTATAACTTTGCTTTCACAAACCAGTCAATTTTATTATAAAAGTAATATTGGTTAACACATTATTTACATTTAATCATATCTAATAATAGAAATAAATATAAAGTAATTTGGCTTATACTAATCCAAAATATTTAAACTCAGCTACTTTGTGCCTATTTGGGGAATGAGGTATAAAGGCAATGTTTGGATGAAGATCAAATAGTCCCCTTCATGGAGCATAGCCTTGTCATGGCAAAGGGGCTTGTATAACTCAGTGTAGCCATATCTTTTTGCCTTTTCATACTGTTCTTGGGATTCTCGTGGCAATTATCAATAGGCCCGTGCCATACAGGGCCCATGCCATGCAGGGCCACCCAAGATGGACAGGGCATAGTGGAGAGTTCTGAAAAAATGTGCTACACTGGAGGAGGGAATGGCAAACCATTCCAGTTTTTTTTTTTTTGCCACGAGAACCCCATGAACAGTATGAAAAGGCAAAAAGATATAATACCAGTAGATGAGCTGCCTAAAAGCATGCCATGTTGCATGAGGCATAAAAACATGGGAGTCAGTGAAATTAAGTTTTTTCAGACATTTGTTGAGAGGGTGAACTTTTTTGAAACATTAGGTGGAGGGGGATGGTGTCCGACATTTATTCCTTACTTGGCAAATTAGCGTACCAATGCACGTATGAAATGTACTGACTGGAATAATACCTGCCTGTTGCCTTGTCTCTCACCTGATTGAGTAATTTCCTCTCTAGAAGTCAGTCAGGCATGTTGGAAAAGCTGTTTGTCTAAAGTTCACCCTTATAGCAGTGTCTAGGGCATGTTAATGGCCTCTGGGTGTTCTGTATGCAAAAACAGTTGAACACTTTCCTCAAATATACACAAAAACGAACCAAATAAAATGCTCCTTGAGGCAAAAGTTAAGACTTCATCCTTTTTCCACCAAAAGAAAACTTAGATTTAGAAAAAGGTATCGCGTCTACAGGTGAGGTGTGAAGAGTGTGCTTGAAGGGACAAATACCGTCACAACATTATGTCACATATTCACTATGGTATTTGTGTTTATGAATAAAAATGTTCTTGGTAAGGCTGTTATAAGAAATAATGGAAAATATCCTCAAGGCCTTAAAAGAGAATATTGGTGAATTAAACTAACTACTCAACTAACAATTATATAGCTATTTAAACTCATATATTTATAGAAGTATGTTGTACCATATACTCTTCCTAGTTGGCTCAATACTAACAAATCTACCGGCAGTGCAGGAGACACAGGAGATGTGGGTTCAATCCCTGGGCCTGGATGACCCCTTGGAGTAGAAAATGGCAACTCACTCCTGTAGTCTTGCCTGGAAAATTCCATAGACAGAGCAACTTGGTGGGCTACAGTCCATGGGGTTGCAAAGAGTCAGATGGGCTTGAGCACGCATTGATACTATACGATTGAGCATTAGTTTTTAAGTGGAAAAGGAAGGAAGCAATATTGTTTACATAGTATAATTGCAGCTATGTAAAAAATAAAAATTAAAGGAAAACAATTATTCTGCAGAAAATGTAGTATGAACAAAATGGGCCAAAATATTGACTCATCCATTTGTAAATCATTTATCCTGTTATTCACTTATCCCCTTATATATGATATTTGTAAAGCTATTGCAAATATAGAATAAAAGGAATAAGACGAACTGCAAGTATGGAACATACTCTGAGCTCACTCTGATTGTGGACTATATGTAAGGTTTTAATACTCTTTCCTCTGAATCTGCTATCTTTTCTATAAAACATGCAGATTTATCTTAAAATGAAAAATCACTAAGGTTAAAACAAAAACCGGATATATTAACACATAATTATGAAACTTCCTAAACCTGGATTTTTGAGCATGGCTAAATGATACTCTGTGATACTCTGTAGACACAGCTGAGTCCCATTAGCATTGGAAGGGATGGTACATTTTGTGGTCAATTAAAATCTCAGAGGAAGCTCATTTGCAGTACCCAAAGACATAACCTGAAATGGGTCCAAGGAGATTGCAAATCTATAGTTTAGTTCTTACCAAACACATATTAGAAATTTAAAAATCCACAATGGTTGTAGTTATTTAGCCACACAGACCACGCTGACCAACTGACATTTATTTTGTCTGAATGATACCAAACCTAAAGCAAACAAAATCCTTCAGGCAGTCAGCATCTAAATGCAGTCTCACCAGTTGGCTCTGCTGAACCTGTATACTTGTCTATCATTTGATGAGTAACATTCACCACCTCTTTTATGGGCTTCCCAGGTGGCGCTAGTGGTAAAGAATCTGCCTGCCAATACAGGAGACATAAGAGACCACAGGTTGGGAAGATCCACTGGAGAAGGGCTTCCAACTCACTCCAGTATTCTTGCCTGGAGACTCCTCCCATGGAGGAGCCCAGCGGGCTACAGTCCATGGCTTGCAAAGAGTCAGACAGGACTGAAGCAAATTAAGCACATGGGCACATCTTTTTTCGTCTCAAAATCTCTGTCTCAGTCCTGTTCTGTTTCCACTGTGATTAGTTATAAAGAATGCACAGTGAAAAAGTGAAAGTGAAAGTCATGCAGTTGTTTCCGACTCTTTGTAACCCTGTGGACTATACAGTCCATGGATTTCTCCAGGCCAGAATACTGGAGTGGGTAGCCATTCTCTTCTCCAGGAAGGAGATCTTCCCAACCCAGGGATGGAACCCAGGTCTCCCACATTGCAGGTGGATTCTTTACCAACTGAGTCACCAGGGAAACCCAAGCACCTGCTGAATACTTCTATAACTGCTTGTCCATCTTTCACATAAATATCTCAACCCTAAGTACGCTGAATCGCCTCCTAGAAAACTTCCATTTGCCTCGGAGGTTGGACAAGTGCCCTTTTCCATTTCCCTTGCCATAGTGATAAGTATTACAGAGCAGCAGCAGCAGCAGCAGCAGCCTCCTGGGTACCTCCCTGCCATCATCCTTTCTTTATGCCCAGGAATCTGGCATTTCCTCTCTCTCGACCCCGAGGCTTAAATTCAGTTCTCTAGACACTATTTTCCTAAGACTACAATCTTAAGTCCCAAATCCTAGCATCCATATCTGGAATCCTAGCATCCATCTAGCCCATGGGCCAGAGCAGAGTTCCTATCTCCTTTCTACATGGAGCTTTTCCATGCATTGCTTCTTTTTCTGGATCTTCTCGCCTGCTTGAATTTCCAACTTGATAATGTCTTCTGAAGTTTACATCCTGTGTGTTAAACCAGCTGCCAACTGCCCAGATCAAATCAAATAAATAAAAACAAAGCCATGGGTTTTTATTCCTTCCCATTAGAATTTGCTTTTTGCTCTGCATTCTGCAATATGGTTGGGGGTAGAGTATCTTTCCTACTGAGTGAGATTTGAGTGAGGTCAAATAATGACAATGCCTTGTGATTGGAGCTCTGCTAGGAAGCTGTGAGATATATAAAATAGTAATGATGCTTTGAAGCTGAAAGTTTTTGAGGTGATCCAAACCCAGTCTGTGCCTGCAAGACTCCTATTTTTGAGAATGCCATGGAGCTGGGGATAGAGGGATGACATTAGGCCAGATTAGAATGTCCCAAGCCTCCACTGTTCTGACTACAGTTCAGCAAGTTTTTTTAGGATAAATGCTCTTTAGATTGTTGCCATCTTTTTGTTAATACCCAGAGTTCTGAAAAAGTTGATTTGGACAATTTTACCAGCATTTTGTTTTTGCTTCTATGGAAAAACAGATTTATAGAGGTTCTTATTCCACTATTCCCCAAACCCTTCCCTCTAGCTATAAAAGCTGTAAGAAAACGCCGCGGGAAGGAAAAAGCCACCTCTAGGGACCGTTAGTGGAAAGGCCTTTATTGGGCGGTCGCTCCCGGGCAGAACTCCCGGGGGCAAGCGAGCGAGGAAACAAAGGGAGTCTGCAAAGCATGAGGGGTGAGGAAGGGGTTTTTATAGCCAGGGCTGGCATTCAAACCCGGTTCTTCCATATAAGGTAGAAAGCCTGGGCGGTAGCAGTGATTGGCGTTTGGGGGGCTCCGTGCCAGCGCCTGATTGGGTCAGGATACAGGGGGCCGGTCCCTGGAAGTTTGGTCCGCCCCCGGTTCCTGTTTGGGCGTCGGCCGACTGTCGGGCTTGTCCGGGGCACGTCTCAACATGCCGACCTCTCATCCCGGCCTTTTTGATATAGGAAAAGGGGCGCCGATTCTCTCTGGCTACTTCCTGCTGAACAGGGGCGACGAGGGGTAGGGTGCTGCTGGGATGACAGGAGGCAGACGTCTGTTAGGTTGGTCACAAGTCACTTGTCAGAAGCCCTTGGTACTGCTGTCGCAGTACCATCAGTTGGACCGTATTGAGCCGTTGTTTGATAAAGGCCAAAACCTTGGCCATGGATTCCCTCACCACCCCCGTATGGTCAGCGTAAAAGCAACATTCTTCCTTGAGGGCTGCACAGAGGCCCCCTTGTCGTAGGCCCCAAGGGAATAGCACCACAGGAGTAGAGCGCAGATGGCTAGGTAAGCAAGGGCCAGCGACAGCCGATGTGCAGATGACCAGTCTTGGGGAGCTGTGGCCGCCAATCCAATGGCAAAGAGTATGGCCAGAACTGTGATTGCCAGTAGCCACGGCGGATGGTACCAGGCAAACATCGGATAGGGATGTGTTTGTTCCTGGTGGAAGACGGTGCCTTGATTATTTTAAGATTGGCGAAAGAGGGGTTTGGGTAATGGTTATTCCGGTATCGGGGGAAGGGGGGTCCGGCTGATGGTTAGCTTGGTTGGGCCAGTAAGGACAGAGCGGTAGGATCCTCTCCCTTCTGGGTCAGGTTTGGGGAAACCTGGGGGTGCGGGCTTAAGTCGGGTCAGGTGATACCAGGGGTCGTGTCCCAGGAGTTTAGCTGCCGTAGGAGTGGTGAGGATTACCGTGTGGGGTCCCGTCCAGCGGGGTTGTAGCAGGCGAGGGTTGAGAGTTTTTAGCAGTACCTGATCTCCTGGGGCCAAAGGCCGGATTGGCTCTTTGTCGTCCGCCGGTTGTGGCAAGACGCGGTCAGTGTGTTCTCTCAGCAAGGACTGTAGGAGGGAAAAGAGAGGGAGGTACCCCGCGAGTGGGGGAGTCTCTCCCTCCAGGAGGTAGGTTAGGAGATAGGGCCTTCCGTAAAGTAGCTCGAAGGGGGTCAAACCTGTCTTTGAGTGAGGCGTGGTGCGCACACGGGTGAGCGCCAGAGGAAGGAGGTCGACCCAGGACAGTCGCAATTCTAAAGCAAGTTTGGTCAGGTGTGTCTTGATGATTCCATTCACCCTCTCTACCTTGCCCGACGATTGAGGCCGATGAGGAATGTGGAGATGCCAGGCGATGCCCAAGGCTGCAGCCACCTGTTGGGAGATCTGTGAGATGAATGCAGGCCAATTGTCAGACTGAAGGGAGTTAGGTAACCCAAATCTGGGAATGAGATGGGTTGTTAAGACCTCTGCCACCACCGCTGCGGTTTCTCGGGTGGTGGGGAAGGCCTCAACCCAACCTGAGAAAGTGTCCACTAAGACCAGCAGATAGCGGTGACTTCGATGTCTAGGCATGTGAGTGAAGTCTATCTGCCAGTCCTGCCCAGGCAAGTGTCGCCTGAGTTGGTGCGTGGTCTGAGGGGGCCTAAGTCCTCCCTGAGGAGAGGTGGAGGCGCATGTCAAGCAAGACCGATGAACCTCATATACCGCACGCCTAAGATGCCAGGGGGCAAAGATGGGACCAAGGAAAGAAAGGAGGGCCCTAGGTCCGATGTGCAGAGTGTTATGGATTTGGGATATGATGTCCTTTGCCTGGTGCTCAGGGAGCACTGGCTTATTGTAATACAGTATCCATCCCGATGAATGCTTCCGAGTCCCCTCCTGCGCCAGTAATATCTGGGCTTCATCATCAGTGTATTTGGGTATAAGTGTCGACCTTAAGATCAACACGGATTTGGGGGTTCCTGCAGAGCAACCTGTCGAGCTACTTGGTCAGCCATGTTGTTGCCCAAGGCAACTGAGTCATGAGTGCTCTGATGTCCTTTACAGTGTATGATAGCCACTTCTACGGGTAAGGATAAGGCGTCTAACAATCAAGTAATGTGGGAGGCATTGCAGATGGGGGATCCCTTAGTGGTCAGGAAGCCCCGCTCTTTCCAGATTGCCGCGTGGGAATGGGCAATCAAGAAAGCATATTTAGAATCGGTGTAGATGTTGGCCCTCTTTCCTTTTGCCAAATGTAAGGCTCTAGTTAAGGCTGTTAATTCTGCCTTTTGGGAGGTCGTCCCTGGAGCCAGGGGCTGGGCCTCTAGGACTCCTCGAGTGGTAACCACAGCATAGGCCGCCCTCCGGATCCCATCAGAGTCTTGTTTCGAACTTCCATCCACGAACAGTGTTAAATCGGGGTTTTGTAAGGGCTTGGCGAATAAATTGAGAGGCGGCTGCATGAGGGACTCAAGGGTCTCAATGCAGGAGTGAGCTGAGGGTTCCATAAAGGGAAGAGAAGGCAATGACGAGAGAGGATTTAGTTGCGGAGAACAATCTACAGAAGCTTGTGGGTTATCTAGGAACACCAGATGGAACTCCTGGAGCTTAGAAGCACTGAGATCGGAAAGATACCTGGAAGCTAAAATGTCATTTAGGCGATGAGGTGAAAAAATGGTCAGAGGTTGACCGTGGATCAGCTTTTTGCATCTGCATACAGCGTGGCCGCTGCCGCTAGTGCTCGCAGACAGGGAAACCATCCCCTGGCTGTGGGGTCCAGCTGTTTAGACACGTAAGCAACAGGCAGCAGCTCAGGGCCCACTGGTTGCATCAGGGCTCGAAAGCTATTCCCCCTTTTCATCCGTATATAGATGGTGTGGATAGTTTGGGTTTGGGAGAAAGAGAGGAGGCGAATCCAGTAAAGTGGAGCGTAACGCATGAAAGGCCTGAGCTACTTCGGCAGGGGAAGATAGTGGTCCTGTGGGGAGTCTCTTTAGCTGCAGCATACAGAGGCTTGGCCAGCGTGGCGTAATTTGGGACCCAGTGTTGGAAAAATCCGGTCAGTCCTAAGAAAGATAATATCTGGTCTCCGTTAGTTGGAGGGTTAAGGGACCGGAGGAGGCTACACCGGTCTGCTGTCAGGGCCTTAGTTGTGGGAGTAATTTGAAGGCCTAAATAGACCACAGAGGTCTGAGTCAGTTGAGCCTTGGATTGTGAGGCTCTGTAGCCCTGAGAACCGAGGAAATTAAGAAGAGTCGCAGTGTGTTGTCTAGAAGTCTCTTCCGAGGGGCTACAAAGGAGTAAGTCGTCTACGTATTGGAGGAGAGTGCTAGGGTGAAGTGAACATCTGGCCAGGTCTCGAGACAGGGCTTGCCCAAAGTAATGGGGGCTGTCTCTGAACCCCTGAGGAAGTACCGTCCAGGTAAGCTGTGTGGTCAGCCGAGTGTCGGGGTCAGTCCAGGTGAAAGCAAAAAGGAACTGACAGTCTGGGTGGAGTGGGATGGTAAAGAAGGCATCTTTAAGATCAATAACAGTAAAGTGAGAGGTTTGGGGAGGAATGGAGGAGAGGAGAGTGTAAGGGTTAGAGACAAGCGGATGGGCGGGGACCACCGCTGCGTTAATCAGGCGGAGGTCTTGTACCAGCCGGTAGTCGCCTGAGGCCTTCCGGACAGGAAGGATGGGCGTGTTGCAGGGGGAGGTCGTAGGGATTAGGAGACCCTGTCCCAGGAGTCGGTCAGTGACGGGCTTCAGTCCCCTGAGGCTACGAGCAGACAAAGGAAATTGGGGTCTAGCCGGGAAGCAGGCGGGGTCCCTTAGCCAGATGAGGACTGGGGGGTGGTGCCGAGCCACCACCAGAACTCGGGTATCCCAGATCTCAGGACTAACCGGAGGAGTCAGGGGGTCCGCGAGTAGCATCAGGAAGGCTCCCGACGTGGGGGCCGATCCGGGAGTCAGGTGGAGGGTGGCTTTTAGCTTGACGAGTATATCTCTCCCCAAAAGTGGGGTAGGGCAGGAAGGCATAACTAAAAAGGAGTGAGTGAACATGCAGGAATCTAATTGACAGGACAGTGGTTGGGTTTGGAGAGGACATGAAGGTCGGCCGTCAATTCCCATAACCGAAATCTGGGAAGGATGCAAAATGCCCCCAAAGGAAGGAAGGACCGAATAGGTAGCCCCCATATCAACCAGGAAGTTGATAGACTTACCCGCTACCTGGAGCGTTACACTGGGCTCGGCTTGGGTGATCGGGGGTCCCCGAGTCTGGGCGGCATCAGTCTTCGTCGAAGCTCAGCAGCTCCAAAGCCGGAGTAGGGCCGGAAGCCTCCCTGGGGCGCTCTGGTCCCCGGCCCCTAGGGGTCGGGGCCCAAGAGGCCTGGGGACAGTCGCTGGCCCAATGTCCTCATTGTTTGCGCAGCGGACATGGCTTGGATGGAGGGCGCGGGTTGGGGCATGCCTTGGCCCAATGTCCTTCTTGGCCGCACTTGAAGCAGGCCCCCGGAGGGGGCTTTTGGGACCCTGAGCCCGCAGCTGGCCGCAGGGCCGCCACCAAGGCTTGGGTTTGCTGATTAAAGAGGTTTGCCTGCTGGTTGAGGAGGTTAGCCTGAAACTCGGCCTTCTGTTTAAGCCTCACCTTTCGGCTGGCCTCAGCAGTTTCCTCACGGGCGTTGTAGACTTTAAATGCCATTTTTACCAGATCTCGGATAGGGGTCTGAGGGCCATCCTCAGCCTTGGCCAGCTTTTTCCGGATATCAGGGGCAGACTGAGAGATAAAACGACTGGCCAAGGTGGCTGCCCCTATGGGGGACTCAGGGGACAGCCTGGTGTATTGAATGAGGGCCTCAGTAAGCCGATTGAGGAACATAGCTGGATTTTCATCAGGCCCCTGAGTCACCTCATCCAGCTTAAGGAAATTTACAACCTTATGAGAGGAAACCTCCGTCCCGTCAATAAGGCACTCTATCATATAGCGTACTCATTGCTGGCCACCACCCCCCTCCTGATAGTTCCAATCAGGGTCAACGTCAGGGACCGCCCGAGCCCCGGGGGCGCTCGGGAGAGGGACTGGCAATGTGCCTCTGATCGGCCTGAGCTCTGGCTGCCGTCCAGATGGCCTGCCTCTCTTCTGGGGTGGTGGAAGACTCCAAAATAACATAGATGTCCTGCCAGGTCAAAGCATAAGCATGAGTTAAGCCAGTGAACTGTTTGATATACTGAGTAGGATTGGAAGAGAAAGATCCCAGTTTGGCCTCAATCTGGGCCAGGTCCTGGAGGGAAAAAGGGACGTGGACTTGGGCTAGGCCCTCAGCTCCAGCCACCTGTCGCAAGGGAAATAGCGAGGCTGGGGCAGAAGAAGGAGGGGTGGAAGAAGGGGGTTCCTGTGGGCTGCTGTGAGAGCGAGTGTGGGAACTAACCGGAGAAGGCGGGGGGCTGCCGATGGGAGGGGAGGATAAAGAATAGGACCAGGCGTTGCCGGAGTCGGTGCTGGGGGAGGAGCCTCCAGGGCGGGTGCAGAGGTTGGAGTAGGCGAGGCAGAGGGAGTAGGCGGGGCGGAGGAGGTAGGAGCCCAGGTGGATGCATATGGAGGAGGGGCGGTCAGTTCTTCTGGGGGGATGGTAAAAGCTGAGGCTTCGGAGGAGGAAGGAATGGGCTTGGCCTGGGGGGAGGGGTCGGGGAGCCATAGTGAGCAAAATCTGGTTAGGGGTGCAGGTAGTGCATAGGGTAGGGCGGGAGCGCAACGCCCAAAAGGCCTGGACATAAGGGACCTCAGACCATTTTCCCATTCTCCGGCAGTAATTATCTAAATCACGGAGGACGTTAAAGTCTAATGTCCCTGCGGCCGGCCATTGTGAGCCATTATCTAGAGAATACTGAGGCCAGGCCTGCGAACACAAAAAAGTAAGCTGTTTGGGGCGGATATATCCCTTTAGTCCCAGGGTCCGCAGATTAGCTAACAGGCACTCCAAGGGAGTGGAATAGTGGGGGTCGGGTTTGGAGGCTGTCGATCCCATGGCAACCACGTACAGCAGAGGCGAACCCCGGTATCCAAACGTCTTTGGACATGCTGAGGGAAGCCGGAGGTCCAGGCAACCGGTCGGAACATCTTCCTCATGGACTGCCGGACTGAAGGAGGCCGAAGCCGGAGGTCCACGCAGTCGATCGGGACGTCTCCCTCACGAACTGGTGACCTGGGGAGGGGGGCCAAAGCCGGAGGCCGAAGCCGGAGGGGAGGCTGAAGCCCGAGGTCTATCAGTCGCTAGGGACGTCTCCCTCATGAACTGATGACCGGGAGGGCCCAGTAAGTGCGCACCCATTACAGGGCCCTAGGAAGTGGTCGCCAGGGGAGGGCAGGCCCCAAAGCCGAAGGGACTTACCCCGTATTCTGCCGTCTGGGAGGTTGGTCAGTCACCTGGGTCCGGGGCTACCGTGGTGGTGGAGCTCAAGGGGACCTCAATGGCAAGTGCCAGAGGCCCTCACCTCGAGCCCCACGTTGGGCGCCAGATGTAAGAAAACGCCGCGGGAAGGAAAAAGCCACCTCTAGGGACCGTTAGTGGAAAGGCCTTTATTGGGCGGTCGCTCCTGGGCAGAACTCCCGGGGGCAAGCGAGCAAGGAAACAAAGGGAGTCTGCAAAGCATGAGGGGGTGAGGAAGGGGTTTTTATAGCCAGGGCTGGCATTCAAACCCGGTTCTTCCATATAAGGTAGAGAGCGTGGGCTGTAGCAGTGATTGGCGTTTGGGGGCTCCGTGCCAGCGCCTGATTGGGTCAGGATACAGGGGGCCGGTCCCTGGAAGTTTGGTCCGCCCCGGTTCCTGTTTGGGCGTCGGCCAACTGTTGGGCTTGTCCGGGGCATGTCTCGACATGCCGACCTCTCAAAAGCTTTCTGGTTTTTGAAAACAAACAAACAAAAACTGAGCTGAGAATTTAAAACCTGGTCTGGCAAACCCATAAGTAAATCAGCTTCTTAGATTTTATACTTTTTATTGGTACTAAATTGTTTTAAGGTCTCTAAAAGTCTTTTGTTTCATAGACTTTTGATTCCAAGTAGCTACAGGTGAATAATTAAAATGACTGTTTTATTTGCAATCAGCTCCCAACACTCATGTTATAAGTGCCTTTAAATCTAACCCATCAGAGAACCAGGTATGGATTCCCATTGAAGGAGGAGACAGACAGTACAAGCTCCATCTTGAGAACCGGACTCCATCTTGGGCCGGACTGTGGACTTTGAACTATATACCCAGTCTCTATGGAAACGACATACCAACTGGAAAATCAGGCCCCTGGAAGGAAGAGCCCCAGGGCTCATACCTATACTCTCCCTTGCCTAAAAGAATACCCTAATTACCTGTGTAACTGAATAGAATCATCAATTCTATTATGCTTATTGGAGTTTGACCACAGGCCTATTGATAATCGTCTGCTGTTAACTACCTAGGCTTAAGGCATATGAATCACAGGTTAACTTTGATTGTATCTTTCTTTTCTTTTGTTCAGACTAGTTTCAGGGAATTTGGGGAGGTGGGTTTGGGCATGTACACTTAAGGTATAAAATGTTTTCACAAAAACTGGTTGGGGTCTTTGGCTAAGAGGAGACTCTGCCTGGGCCCTGCCGGTGTAATAAACTGCCCTCCACTATCTGCATTGTCCTTCTGAGTGAGTTTCCTGGAACATGTGGCTACAACACCATCCTTAAGATTCTGTTCTTCTGGCTCTATTTCTAGGATCACTATGAGTATCTATTAGAAAAACAGAGGTACCATAATGTTATAAGATAAAATATTTTTAAAGACATTCAGTTCAGTTCAGTCGCTCAGTCGTGTCCGACTCTTTGCGACCCCATAATCGCAGTATGCCAGGCCTCCCTGTCCATCACCAACTCCCAGAGTTCACTCAGACTCACGTCCATCGAGTCAGTGATGCCATCCAGCCATCTCATCCTCTGTCGTCCCCTTCTCCTCCTGCCCCCAATCCCTCCCAGCATCAGAGTCTTTTCCAATGAGTCAACTCTTTGCATGAGGTGGCCAAAGTACTGCAGTTTCAGCTTTAGCATCATTCCATCCAAAGAAATCCCAGGGCTGATCTCCTTTAAAGGCATTTGCAGCATAAATGTAAGGGGAAGAGGTTGGTCTGGAAATATAAGAAACATCAAGAGTTGCCAGAGGAATTATGAACCATGGCAGTGTGGGAACTGGTGATGCTGAAGGGCAAGTGCTATGACCTGAATCCAAAAGGGAGATGGCACAGGACAAAAACTCAGGTTTAACTTCCTTTCCCCCAGTTTACCTGATTTTGCAGAATCCAGGTAACTGAAGACAGATTCTGCTGATGTGCTTACGAAGCTATCAATCCAGGAGACGTTAGGCTTAATTATTGAGCCATTTACTGCCACTCAGATGTGATCTTCTGAAGGTTTAGGGTTGATAGCATATTCAACACTGTTATTTGTGATTTAACATGCAAGCTTCCCTGGTGGCTCCGACGGTAAAGAAACTCCCTGCAATGCAGGAGACCTGGGTTCAGTCCCTGGGTCGGGAAGATCCCCTGGAAAAGAAAACAGCAAACCTCTCCAGTATTCTTGCCTGAAAGATTCCATGGGCAGAGGAGCCTGGCCGGCAACAGTCCATGGGGTCACAATGAGTTGGACATAACTGAGCAACTACCACACAGCTTCCCAATAGATATCCCCATAGAGAGTTACTAAAGAGTAATTCCACATGTGCACTATACAGCTCATTTCTCCCCAAGGCAAGGATACTCGAATCACTTGCAAGGCAGTGCCTTTTCGCAGAACCTTGCTCCCTGGCTCTAAGTATCAGGAGGCCTTCTCAGTCGCAGCCACACATTGCCATGCTGGGCGTGAAGGCTATTTCCCCCTGGTGTCGTGTCAATTCCACTTTATGCACAACTCCAGGGCTAACCCGTCTCACTTGGACTTTAATTAAATAACCTTCAAGGATGAAGAACCACAGGGGGCAAGGTCGCAGGGACAGCTGCAATTATTTCCTGCAGCTATTGATTTTGCACTAATGACCTTAAATGATGCATAGCTCTGGATCTAGCAGTCTCACTCAGAATGGCAGGTGGGGACTAACGCTTTGGTTCTCACAAGGGACCAGAGCAATTTAGACAGATTTAAGCATGTTGATGCGATTTTCTAAGAGTGAAGGAGGATGAAAGTCTGAAATCTGGAGGTTATGTGAATGTAACGGAGGGTATAATATTAAGATGAGAGACTTTGGAGCCAGAAAGAACTGAGTGCCAATGACAGTTTTTCCAAAATTGCTTGTGGACCTTGAACAAGTAGCTGGACTCCATGGAGCTTTGGTTTTCTTATCTGTAAGATGAGGATAGTAATGGACCTTTTGCATTTTTAAAAAAAATTATAGGAGATGGCAATTTTAAACCAGTAAACACTATGTTGCTTCCCCACCCCCACAACTTAATGCACTAGATACCTGTTTTCCTCTTAAAGATATTTATCATTTGATTCTTGGTACACCAAAAGCCTTTAAATACCAAGTAAATATATCTCTAATGATGGGATTAGAGCCCACATGTTAAGGAAGGTATTGAAAGAACATTTTCAAGACTTCAAAGAACTGGGTTTGCCATCTGATTCTACCCTACTGTGTGACCTTAAGCAACTTTTTGGCCTCTCTGAGCCTCTTGCACTTTCTGAAGAGGATGAGCACTGAGAGATCCCACACTGTGTTGTTTTAATGATAAAGGGGATTAAAAATGTGAAAGCATTTGACTGAAAGGTGCACTGCTGTAAAATACCATTAGCCATTATCCCCCAAATAAGCCGTAGTGGTCAGAAATCTGAAGGACCAGAAATAGAGGCATTTTAACAGCTTTGCAGAGAGCACTGATTTAAACGCTGCTGATACAGGTTGGGAAATGGTGGACACATGCAGGAAGGCTTTTATTTTTCTCCTTTTCTTTGACTTCTGAAGCCCAGAGAGATCAACAATCAAAGGGTACAAGAAATCATACCTTAAAGTTAGAAGATTCTACTAAGAGAGTTCTGAAAGCAACCATGAGTCATGGTACTCTCTCTTCTCCAGAGATCTGTGAAGTTAGTTCCGCCTTCACTTTTGACAGAGGATCTCTTGACAAAGAAAGCCCTCTATGTCAAACCATATCTTCTCATCCCAGTTTCTCATGATAAATTGTATCTTCTAATTTTTCAAGATGATTTCCATGGGTTAAAATACCCATATTCAGACTCTGATTTACCGTCTCTGAAATTCATGTATTCAGTTAAACTTTTTTTTTCATCAAAGATCCATTCTGTATCTTTATCATTATGTAACTCCTGTGAGCTATGAGGTATTGGAAGTCCCATCAAACAGCTTCAAGTCACTTAGAGTTTAAAAGGGAGTCCAATGCATGAAGGAAGAATGACTGAGACAGTGGTGCACAAGTAGGGAACTTCACCTGCGCCCAGCATGTCACCAGAGACATCCAGAGAGAAGTGATAGCTGAGCTGAGGATATGGGGTAGGTGAGAGTGGTGGTGCTGGGCATAGAGTGTGCTTTCAGGGCCAATCTGAGAATCTGTAAATTATGTCCCATAAAGACCCTGATGCTGGGAAAGATTGAAGGCAGGAGGAGAATGGGATGACAGAGGATGAGATGGTTGGATAGCATCACCAACTCTTGGGCAAGAATTTGAGCAAACTCCAAGAGATGGTGAAGGACAGAGAAGCTTGGCGTGCTGCAGTCCATGGGGTCGCAAAGAGCCAGATACGACTAAATCAACTGAGCATGCATGCTTGCCACTCCAGCTTGAGGCTACTTTGAAAGGACCATTCTAGCTTCGAATCTCCCCATAAAGTTGTCTGGTATGTCTCTTGGCCACGCTTCACAGCTCAGCTACTCTCCCTCTTGCTTCCTCCCCCTCAGTCACCTCTTGCTTCCTTCACCTCCTTTGCAAAGATTTTGATCTTGAGGACACTGCTTAATAACCCTGTCTCACAGTTCACTTCCCAGAGTGTTCAGCCTGCTATAGATGTCATCAAATCTATAGGATTTAGCTCAGTACACAGGCCAGCAGCCCTCATTTTACAAATAGATAATTCAGACCACCAATTTTAAAGTGACTTTTCAAATGATTACTGTTAGTCATGGACTCAGTAGGTTCTAGAGTGCAGGTATCTTGATCCTTTGTTCATTTCTCTCTTCCCTGTGATGCAGACATTGCCATCTGTTTGCAACTCCTGTGAATTGAAAAGGTAACTTTTTAAGTTGACCACATCTTCCCTCCCATGTCGTCTCTCCTCACCGTCTGTGCTTTAGCCACAGTAAACTACGATTTTCAGTTCTCCACGTGTGGGTGATGAGTTACTTCATTCCTTATTATTCTTCAGTTAGCATCTTAGTCACTAGCCCATTGGTTGCCTGGCTACACACGGGAAGCAAGAATTTATCCATAGAGATGCTTGACTCCTCTGGGCAGAATTAGGCAAATTTGTCTGCTCCTTTATACATTAACAATGTATGTAACTTATAGAATAGTCTCTATGTTTTCCTGTATCTTCCCATTCTAGCTTAAAATTTCTTAAAGCCTTGAAAAACTTTTCTCTCGCTCCTGTATCTATATGACTTAGAACAACGAGGAAAAACAAACAAAGGAAGATATTACATATTTACAAATTTATAATATATGCTGTATACTTCTGGACATATAGTCCATAGGATGGCAAAGAGTCGGGCACAACTGAGCGACTAACACTTCCATTTTCACTGGGCATATAAGCTCCTTCAAAACAAATAATGGTTGTATTGATAGTATTTGCAGCAATTGTAGCAATCTCAGTATTTGAAAAACATAACAACTTTAAAGAATTTTAACAAAATATTTTATGCTACTAAGAAATATTATCCAAAATGTGGAAAAGATTTGGAAAAAGATGATTCAGTGTCTTTTCAAAATTATTTTAGAGTATTGTCTCACAGGTTTGTCTAAGAATCATTTAGTTCCCCTCAGTGAATGCACTTCTGACTGACATACTATTTGCTATTTATTAGAACCATGACTCTGTAAAATTATATGTTTTGAGATGGGTTTTTCTGATACACATGCAAATTACTTCTGTCCAGTAGAGAAGATATCTATAAAGCTCATGAATTTAATGCCCTGTGGTCTGTCACTCCAACATCCCCTCTTGCAGTGTCTGCATGTACTCACTTTCTCTGTTTTTGCCTTGGAACTAGTTTTAGCATCCTGCTGTGGCCCTCATTAATGAGTGAAATATATCTTTGACATGTTTTAATTATATGTTTATATGAGAGGCATATTTTTTCATGTTTTGGAAATTATACTTTCACAGTCCTTAATGAGAGGTGGGAAAAAAGTACCTACCCTAATTTTATAGATGAGAAACTGAGGCTTAAAAAGTTTGAATTAACCCAACACAAGGTTTTCGGAATGCACAGTGATGGCAGGTTTCAAGCCTAAGTCTCTTTTTAAAAATTAATTTTTACTGAAGTATGGTTGCTTTATGATAATTGTATTAGTTTCAGCTCTACAGCAAAGTGAACCAGCTATACCTATACATATATCCCCTCTGTTCTGGACTTCCTTCCCATTTAGGTCGCCACAGGGCACTAAGCAGAGTTCTCCTAGGTATACAGTGGGTTCTCATTGGTTATCTATTTTATAGAGTATCAGTAGCGTGTATATGTCAATAAATCTAAGTCTCTTGACTTCAGAACACATGTATGTAAGGAATTTTGGACGTGGCTGAGAATGTGTCAGATGGTAATTCCCAGGAGGGAAGTGTGAGAACGTTGAAAACACACATTGCTGAATATGTGACTTTGCCAATTGTTGGCCCTGATAAATAATCTAAGAACTATTTCAGGATCAGATTCTTCCCATTGTCTATACATTTTAAGTTCTAGACCACTACAGTGGCTCAAAATTCAACTTTTCTTGCACCCATTCTAGCAATGCCCTTGCCATAAATGACTGTTAGTAGGAAGGTAAGAAAAGGAGAAAGAGGGAGAAAAGGAAGGAAAGAGAAGGAAAGAAAGTAAGAAAGAAGGAGATCTATGATCTGCCTTCCTTAATAATATTATATTTCTATTACTTTGTTTCTTCTCTGGGACGTTTCTATGAATGATACAGACAGTAAGGGGATTGTGCTGTAAGTGATATTTCTGGGTGATGGACAAGACAGAGCAATCCTAAACTAACTAAATATCTCTTTTGTTTGTTTGTTTGTTTTGAGAAACAATGCCTTTGTGGCATTTTTGTGAGTTTTTTTTTCTTACTCTATCTTTGATCTGATTGAAGAGATTTATGTTTATGAAATCTATTCCCTATGGATAAAAGAGGAAGAAAGAGGTCTAAGATGTTCATGTAATTAATATTAAACATTATGTGCTTTTTAAATATAATTTAATTTATTTACTTTTTTTTGACTGTGCTGGGCCTTTGTTGCTGTGCAGGCTTTCTCTAGTTGTGGTGAACAGGGACTACTTTCTAGCTGAGATGCGTGGATTTCTCATTACAGTGGTCTCTCATTGCATCATGGGCTCTAGGGCAGGTGGGCTGAGTAGTTATGGCTCCTGGGCTCAAAAGCACAGGCTCAGTGGTTATGGGGCATGGGCTTAGTTGCCCCGTGGCATGTGGGATCTTCCCAGACCAGGGATCAAACCCATGTATCCTTCATTAGCAAGTGGATTCTTTACCACTAAGCCAGCATTTGGCCAAGTAGCTCAACATCATTTCACATGCATTTAATTACTATCTGCTGTGTAAATTATGCTACATGGAATATCAACTCCTTGCCTTGTGCCTCTTGAGGTGCTCGAAACGTGGTATTCCATTTAATCTAAAGAGCAATGTCATAAAGTCGTGGGGGACATTCCATTTGATCAGTGAGGGAGTTGAAGTTCAGAGTGTTATCTTATGCAGTCTATGCATAATTATAAAATGATTTACATTGATATACATATATCCCATACCAAGCTTAGGACAGTTTATATCTTTCTTTGTGGAGAGCTCAGAATTGGGAGGGAAACCCATGGAGAAGTCAAGAAAGAGAAAGATAGCATCCTAACAAGTCATACCAGCCGAAGTGACCTAATGACAACATGGTACAAGGTGTTGTGTTCTTTCATCGTGATCTGTCTCAGACTCAAAGTGAACTTGTCTTGTGTTTAAACAGTCACATAATGATCATTTCTTTTCTTTTCTTGCATAGTTCACATGCACAGTATGTGCCAGGCAAGGTAAAATACCACAAGGGTATAGAATAAATCCTATGAAGTAATATGAGAGTAATTTGGTAGGATATACTGAAAACAATATAACCTAAGTATGTTGAAATCAAAGATTTGGAGAAAAATATGCCAGAAAAATTATAATCAAAACAAGTGGTACAACAATATTAATAACAATTTAAGGGAAATTTATTTTGTACAAGGAACACTATTTTCTACTGTTAAAAGAATGCATACCCCACAAATGATCATGTGCGTGTACACACTTCAGTTCAGTTCAGTCGCTCAGTCATGTCTGACTCTTTGCGACCCCATGAATCGAAGCACGCCAGGCCTCCTTGTCCATCACCAACTCCCAGAGTTCACTCAGACTCACATCCATCGAGTCAGTGATGCTATCCAGCCATCTCATCCTCTGTCGTCCCCTTCTTCTTCTGCCCCCAATCCCTCCCAGCATCAAAGTCTTTTCCAATGAGTCAACTCTTCTCATGAGGTGGCCAAAGTACTAGAGTTTCAGCTTTAGCATCATTCCTTCGAAAGAAATCCCAGGGCTGATCTCCTTCAGAATGGACTGGTTGGATCTCCTTGCAGTCCAAGGGATTCTCAAGAGTCTTCTCCAGCGCCACAGTTCAAAAGCATCAATTCTTCAGCGCTCACCCTTCTTCACAGTCCAACTCTCACATCCATACATGACCACAGGAAAAACCATAGCCTTGACTAGACGGACCTTAGTCAGCAAAGTAATGGCTTTGCTTTTGAATATGCTATCTAGGTTGGTCATAACTTTTCTTTCAAGGAGTAAGCATCTTAATTTCATGGCTGCAGTCACCATCTGCAGTATACACTTAACAATATCAAATAAATATAAAGAAACAGATAATGGACATATGAGGATAAATTTACAGATATAGTTAGGACTAAATACCTTCCTTGGAAACCTGGTCAAGCAGAAAATGGTATTATTAAACATATGCATGATTTAAAGGGCTTCCCTGGTGGCTCAGTGTTAAAAAATTCACCTGCCAATGCAGGTTTGATCCCTGGGTTAGGAAGATTGCTTGGGGAAGGAAATGACAAGCCACTTCAGTATTCTTGCCTGGGAAATCCCATAGACAAAGGATCCTGGTGGGCTACAGTCCATTTGGTTGCAAAAGTCAGACACAATTTAGCAACTAAACAACAGCAACATGATTTGAAATATATAAGTAATTTTATAGGACATGTAAAACCTACTCCCAAGCAACAAAAAATTAAATGACGACACGTGCAAACTAAGTCAAGGTAGTGTTAATAGAATAATAGATGGGGAGTCCGTTAGACTGGAATAGAAAACCTGTGCATATATGTTATTTTCTTGCTTTTGGTTATGTGTTTTCAATAGAGGGCATCTTCCTGTTCTGCTCTGATCAATAACATAGTAAAATCACACTTCTGAAGACTTCAAGTTTGGTACTTCATTTCATCAGATTCCTATCAGCTATTTATTCTTCCAGCATTTTTATTGAGTGCTATATATTTGCAGGATCACAGGCCCAGTGGTAATAGTAGGCACTAAATAGACCCTTCTGTGTCCGATGCCCTCGATGAGTAGTAGTAGCTCAGTTGGGAAGAGATATTGGTTAATAGAAAATAATAATTTCTAAATGTGAATTAGAGAAGAAATACCTAAAACCAGGATGAGCTGGAGATAGGACAGGTCAGGAAATCCTTCTTGAGAACTTGCTGCCTCTTTCGGAAGGAAAGGTCCTGATTACTTGTTAGACAGGAATATGAAAGATATTCCATGGGTATGGTATCTGATAGCCCACCTTCACCAAAGGGTTAGAAAATCGGCTCAGATTATATTAATCTATGTTTCCCCTCCTCAAACCTCTTAGCTGTAGCCTGAAACTACCCTTTTAAATTTAAGGTTGGGTCATCATTGCCAACTTCTCTTTTTCCAAAGGGGACCCCACACACATGGCTGTAGCCCCAAAGTCTGCCTATTCCAATGATTGCTTTTCAAGCACCAGAATGCTCTGGAAGGGATGGGGGGTTTAATTATGCCATGCTTATTCATCAGTTTTCCTGGGGAAGAGGGGTTGAAAAGGTTTTAGTTTCTACTTTCAAATCTGTCCAGATCTTTGATCCTTTGATCTCTAAGGAAAACTTGCACTGGAGTTTCCTACTCGAGCCTTAGATCTGGCCTCATGTCGTCCTATTTTAGGGTCAACTGAAGATTCATACGTTCCTGACAGTACTGCCACTTAATGATATGAGGTCTAGAAAGCAAACATAATGGGAGCATTTTTTTTTCAAGCAGTGGAGGATCTCGAAATACCCACTGGTTTTCTCCATAGATATTATTACTGTTATTGTTGTTGTTATTGTATAGTGGTTGTGCTAATCTATAGTCTCACCAGCGGGGAATATGTGAAAGTGAAAGTCATTCAGTTGTGTCCGACTCTTTGTGATCCCATGGATTATACAGTCCATGGAATTCTCCAGGCCAGAATACTGGAGTGGACAGCTGTTCCCTTCTCCAGGGGATCCTCCCAACCCAGGGATCGAACCCAGGTCTCCTGCATTGCAGGCAGATTCTTTACCAGCTGAGCCACAAGGGAAGCCCATTATTATTGTACATTGTATAGTATAAGATCCCCTGGAGAAGGAAATGGCAATCCACTCCAGTACTATAGCCTGGAAAATCCCATGGACAGAGGAGCCTGGTAGGCTACAGTCTATGGGGTCACGAAGAGTCGGACACGACTGAGCGACTTCACTTTCACTTTCACATACAGCAATAATAGTTTGCACACTAATGTACAATGTACCTAGAGCATACACCTAAGTGATTTCACATTATGTCTATTACAAACCTGTGAGCAAGTATTTGCTACCCCATTTTCAAATGAGAATAGAGTTTATGTCAAATAATCAATTAGCTCAATGCTAGTCATATAGCAGCTTTGTGCTTAACATCTTAAATCTTAACCCAAATTCCTTTATTCCCTCACAGTCAACATCTTAAATCTTTAACCCAAATTCCTTTATTCCTCCACAGTCACATATTTCTTTGGATAAATCCATAGAAAAACAAATAATAATCGGGATTTTTATTCCATTAAATTTTTTAAATTTATTTTTCAATTGATGGAAAATTGCTTTACAGTTGTGTGTTGGTTTCTGCCATATGACAAAGCAAATCAGTCATAATATATATTTGTATCCCTTCCCTCCTGAGCAATAAATGAAGATTTTATTAGATGATTTTAATTTATTCTTAAGAGATATTCAAATGTATTTTAGAAAACATATGTTTTTTTCTCACAATTTCTGTTTTGTAAATATGGCCAATGAGAGCACATCTTCAGTATTTCCAAACAGCTTTTTGGAAGGTGTAATCTGTTTCCCTTTATTATTTTAGGATATCTTGTCCCAGCAGCAAGCGCTCGTACAGTATTATATATATATATATATATATATATATATACACACACACACACACACATATATACACATACATACATACACACATACATACATACACACATGTGTATATATATATATACACAGTTATATATATGTACAGTTTATATTTATATATATATATATACACACATATATATATCATATAGACAGAGATGTTATTGTCTGTGCAGCAATACGATTCTCAATGAGAGAGGAAATTAAAAAGCAAGAGGTGATAAAAAATAAAATGATTTACATCTCTCTGGGCATGAACTCTGGCAACACTTGATGATCTTGAAAGACATTTAGTTCTGTCTAATAAATATTTGTATCTGTCCAATGAAACCATTTCTTATTATTTCTAAAGTAGTCATGACCAGATTTCACATGTAAGTAAATTTAACACTTGTTAGGAAAATGAATATGAAAGCTCTGGAGGTGTTACACAAAGCTCTGTTAATTGGCTTTGCTAAGGATCTTAAAGCTGTAGGACACGCTCTGGCAGTTTCCCTTTGAAAATGCGGCCGCTGCAACTCTTGACACTGCCCCCTGGTGCCCAAAAAGAAGCATGAACAACTTGGCTCCATGTAAAGGAGCCTGTAGACATTAGTGTGTTTATTTGAACACCGCAGAAATCATAATTATAGAAAGACAACAGACTAGTCCCTAGGCTCTCTAATTCTCAAAAATAAATTCCAAAGAACTCTGGTTCCTTATATAGCATACTCCTATTCAACAACCTCTCTGAATGGCAGGGAATCTGGTCTCAGCACCAGACGTTGTCATAACATGTAGACTTTTTCCTATCTTCTTATCTTCAGTTCAGTTCAGTTGCTCAGTTGTGTCCGACTCTTTGTGATCCCATGAATTGCAGCACGCCAGGCCTCCTTGTCCATCACCAACTCCCAGAGATCACTCAGACTCACATCCATTGAGACAGTGATGCTATCCAGCCATCTCATCCTCTTGTTGTCCCCTTCTCCTCCTGCCCCCAATCCCTCCCAGCATCAGAGTCTTTTCCAGTGAGTCAACTCTTCGCATGAGGTGGCCAAAGTACTGGAGTTTCAGCTTTAGCATCATCCCTTCCAAAGAAATCCCAGGGCTGATCTCCTTCAGAATGGACTGGTTGGATCTCCTTGCAGTCCAAGAGACTCTCAAGAGTCTTCTCCAACACCACACTTCAAAAGCATCAATTCTTTGGTGCTCAGCCTTCTTCACAGTCCAACTCTCACATCCATAGATGACCACTGGAAAAACCATAGCCTCAACTAGACGGACCTTTGTTGGTAAAGTAATGTATCTGCTTTTGAATATGCTATCTAGGTTGGTCATAACTTTTCTTCCAAGGAGTAAGCGTCTTTTAATTTCATGGCTGCAGTCACCATCTGCAGTGATTTTGGAGCCCCAAAAATAAAGTCTGACACTGTTTCCACTGTTTCCCCATTTATTTCCCGTGAAGTGATGGGACCAGACGCCATGATCTTCATTTTCTGAATGTTGAGCTTTAAGCCATCCTTTTCACTCTCCTCTTTCACTTTCAGCAAGAGGCTTTTTAGTTCCTCTTCACTTTCTTCCATAAGAGTGGTGTCATCTGCATATCTGAGGTTATTGAAATTTCTCCTGGCAATCTTGATTCCAGCTTGTGCTTCTTCCAGCCCAGCATTGCTCATGATGTACTCTGCATAGAAGTTAAATAAGCAGGGTGACAATATACAGGCTTGACATACTCCTTTTCCTATTTGGAACCAGTCTGTTGTTCCATGTCCAGTTCTAACTGTTGCACATCCCTCCAATAACGGTAATGAAGGAAGAGCACTCTCTTTCTACGGCTTGTTGGTAGAAGATGGTGGAAGTTCGCCAAGCAGAAGCAGGTCAATAGGTAGAGTTTGTTCTTTAAGCAGGGACTCGGTGATTAAGACCCCTCTCTCCCCTTTGCTGGCTGTGAAATAATAAGAGAACTACTAGGTTCAAAGTCCTTTTGTATCCTATTTTACTTAGTAGTCATAGTGAGGTTGAAATGCAAGTTTGATTGCTCCCTCTTTAATGATAAGTGCACTGAAGTTCAGAGCTACAGGGTATATGACTAATGTCACCCAGTTAGAGACGGGGTTGGACTCTGCTCCCATCTTGCTAAGTCCATAGGTCTTCCTAAGTCCACAAGTCTCCCTAATGCAAGGAAGAGCTGTACTACACCTGTTTGCATTAGGTCCTGTGCAGTGAACCCTTCTGGCACATGTACAGTTTAGCGCCATTCACGTGGGTCACGTATGTGTTCTTGTATCAGTTGTTTTTGTTAGGGAAGGTGTTGAACCTAATCATTTGACCGTTTAAATGAAATTGATTAGTTCAGTCGAGCTGACAGGAAATTCAAGGCTGTCAGTAGAATTTAAAAAAAAAAGGAAGAAAAAGAATGAAAGTACCTGAAAATAATTTGTTTGTGTAGCTACATCCTCATTGTGCTTCACTTATGTTTATTTTGAAATGGCTGTCTGAATTTCCCACTGTACTTAGAATAAAATCTGAACTTCTTCCTAATGCCATTAACTCCATGAGGCCTGGCATGTCTACATAATCCCATTCTCCACCTCTCATATCACTCTTCTTTCTTCTTGTATTTGAAGCTCAGGACCTTCCAGAGATTCTAGAATATTCAAGAATATTTACTGACCTTTTGGTTGTATTTCTTTCTTCCTTTTTCTGCTTTGTCCTTCTCTCCTCCCTTCTTTCCTTTTTACCTTCTTCCTCCCTCCTTCCTTCCATTTCCCTTGATCATCTTCTTTTAACAAATATTTTTGAGAACTTTTATGTTCCATATAAGAGATATTAAAGATTACAGAATGGAAAAATGGAAAATGTTGAGTTTGTATATCTTACAATCTTATACAATGAACAAGAATATTTTTAGTATGTTTAAGGAACATCAAGGAGTCAAAATTACTGGAGCAAAGTAAAAGAAAAGCATGGTAAGAAATAAGATATAAAGGAAGTAAGGGACTGCCAATAGTAAGGATTTTGAATTTTTTCTAACTGATGTATAAAGGCAATAGATATTTGGGCCAGAAAATGGATATACACTCACTGGCTGCTTTGCAAAGAATAAAATGTAGGAATTCAAGAGTAGATGCAGAAAGACCAGATAAGACATTTACTCTTGTCCACATGAGATATGACTAAGGTATGGTTTTATAGAGATGGGAAGTATAAGGATTTGGGAGGTATTTTGAAGATAGAGCCAAGATGACTTTTTTCTTACTTTGCTTAAAAAGAATGATTAAATCTTTTTGGCTATAACAAGTGAGTGAATTGTAGAATTTTTGCCAATATAGGAGGAGAAATAAATTTTTGGTGAAAATCAAGAATTTCTGAAATTCAAAATTTTTATTAGACATGCAAATGCTAATGTCAATAAGCTGTCTAGAGTTGAAAGTGGCATGAAGGGCCGTACGTGTATATGGAAGTTGTGAGAGTAAATCTGATCTTCCCACCTTGAGGCCTTTTACCCTGCATGGAATTTATTCTGGATCTCATCTGTTTGGTCCTTTGTCATCCCTCAGATTTAGCTTAAATTCCACCTTCTTAGAGAAGTCTTCCCTTACCAAACCTTCCAAAGTGACCACCTTTTCCTCTTACATAGCCTTGTTTACATCTATCTTTCTATCTATCTTTTTGTTGTGTTTTTGCCTTGTAATCACTGTTGGTTTCTTTTCAGTTTCTTCAAACTCACCGCACGCTTTCTGCTTCCTAGTTTATTATCTACCCTCTCACAATGCTACAAACCCTGTTAGACCCAGACCATTACTACCTTATTTATTGTTGCATCAGCTCCTGCATGTAGCAAATACACGCATACATCTGCAGTAAATAGATATTGTTTCCATTCTTCTCATGGCTTGCTCTTTAAGTCTCTCAGTACCAGCTGTGCTCAGGGCCCAAGCCTATTCCGAAAAGAGGACGTAGCATGAACAGCCTGAAACTGACCTGCAGCTGCAGCCTGGGGAGGCCCGTTTACTCTGGAGGCTGGTCCTCCTCTGTGGTTGTTTGGGCAGGGCACCTCTGGGTAGATCCTTCCACTTTTCTCGAAAGCCTGTTTTCCTAGGCTTTCTTCAGAGACCCTGCAGTCTTTCCGTGAGATAGTCATTAAGTACACAGTTACAATAGCATATGATAATTGCTAAAATTGTGGCTTTTCCTCAGAACTCTGTAAGGAGAGAGAAGGAAGCACACTTGCCTCTAACTGGGGATATAGACAGCGCTTCACAAGACAAGCTTATCCTTTAGCTGAGCCTATGATAATGAGACATTTCATAGGTTAAAGTGGTCTAATATAGCTCGAAATATGTGAGTTCTGCACAGAAAATGTCTAGATTCTAATCCCAGATCTTCCATTTATAACTTATAGCCTAGACCAAGTAACTTGAATATTTTAAGGCTCACTTTCCTCTTCTATAAGACATAGGCAAAAATATATACTCTCTCGGGTTTATTTAAACATTACTATGATAGATGTATAGGCTCTAACACTGTGTCCAAAGTACATGCACTAAACATAGTATGCATGCAGTTGTCATCAATGGGAAACTGATGAAAATGGAAGCCTGTGCAAAGGCACAGAAGGAGGGAAATCATATCATGTTTAGAAAACTGTGTTCCTCTCTCTTTAGTTCTAAGTACAGAATACTAAGAAAATATGCTTAAGTTACTTTTACATGTTTTTAATTATCTAATAAACTGTTAAGTTCCTTGAGAGATGCTTCTTCCTTCTGCTTAGCATATGGAAGCTTTATCTCGTCTACTTTGCTTTAGATTTCTAGCTGGTTTTCCAGATTTGCAGAAAGATCATATTTCATAGAACAGCAAATGCTTTGAAGTAAGGACAAACTATATGTGAACAAAGTATCCATCACTTCTTTATCTTGAACAAGATGCTAAACTTTCTGAACTTCAGATTTCTTACTTGTGGACTGGAGATAATAGCACTTACTTCAGAGGGTGGTTTTATGGACTTAGATATTGTAGAGAATTTGCTGCCCATGCTTGGTGGGTAATATGATGCAGTAGTAAGCAGTACAGCAGCCGTAAAAGTAGTCTCTGTAGTAGAGGCAGTAGTGAGAGCAGTTGCTGCATCACACTGAACTGTCTAACATCATTGTCTGTGCAGCAGGAGATCTCTACAGATGCATCGTGGTGGAAAATTCTAGTGCTTATCCAAATCTTGTTCCCTTTCTTCCTGTGCTTCTGGAGTAATATTACACTTTCCCAACCTCAGGTGGCTCAGTGGTAAAGAATCCACCTGCAATGCAAGAGATGTGGGTTTGATCTCTGAGTCAGGCGGTTCCCCTGGAGAAGGAGAAGGCAACCTGCTTCGGGATTCTTGCCTGGGAAATCTCATGGACAGAGGAACCTGGTGGGCTTCAGTCCATGGGAACGCAAATGAGTCAGACACAAGTTAGTAGCTGAACAACAACCCCTGTGACTAGGCAGCACACAGTACTAGTTTTAGCCAATAAACTAGGCACAGAGCATCTTGAGGCAAAAGTACAAAAGAGCCAGCAGGTGACCCTTCAGTTCTCTCTTGCCTTAGTGAGGCCCTATTCCAGATGGGACAACTACAGTATAATGAAATTTCTGCCAATTTAGATCCTGAGTGGAACAGAACTCCAGACAACCTAAGTGTGAGAAATAAATACACTTGTAATGTGATAAGCTAGTGAAAATGGGGGCTATTTGTCACTACAGCATTACCTGATTTATAATGACTAGTACATTTAAGAACAGTTAATCGTGATTTTCAGAACAAGAACAATTCTAATCAGTTCTTCTCTCAAAAGATCTTTATGGATAATAACTCCCTGGTGACTAACATCAAATTAAGGCAATGATAATACTTCAGTAGCAAAGAAAGAAATATTTTTCCTGTGAACCCTGGAAACATTACAGGCAATATCATTGTAAGACTATCTGATAAGGAGTTCAGGTATTTTGAATAGATTGTTATGGATAAAATTGAGTTCAGATGGTCTGTTCTCTTGAAAAAGGCTGATGCTTCCGATTTAAAGGAATTCCTTTGTATTCAGGTGTGTGTATGGTGCTTGTTTATTAATGCAGAGACTTAGTTGGCTGCTTTGAATGGTGATCTAGACACAAACAAATAAACAAATCAAAGCCAAAAAACTCCCCAAACCAACAATGTAGTGGAGATTGTAGTTGAAGTTACTTTCTCTGTAACAGACCTTTTAATGCACAGTGCTGTAGGTGTGATGACCTCCTAACCCTGTCCATCTGAAAGCCCTTTCTTTGTCACTATCCTCTTGATGGGAGTCTTTAGATAAGTCATTGTAAGACTGCATTACCTAGTTATTAAAAGCCTGAATCTTGGAATCAAACTGCCTAATTCGAATGATATTTCTGCTGTTTGTTAGTCATGTGACCTTAGGCAATTGACTTTAAAATCTCTATTCTTCTGTTTTCCTACTAGTAAAATGGAGATGTCCATAGTAAATATTCTTTGCAGAATATTTGTGCTAATGAAACCAGTTGTGCTAATGAAACATGATAAAACATCTGAAGCATTTATAAAAGTACCAGGCATGTGTATAGTAACATTTCTGTAACTGTTAGCTTTCTGTTTTAGTTGTGGCTTTCTTGGGACTCTGTTTTATTTTCTATAAAATAAAACAATTGGACTAAATGATCCGCCAAAGTCCTGTTATGTTTTTTATCCCTAAGAATGAAAGTTCCATAGCCTAAGACTGTATTTGTCCCATTATTTTCCCATAACCTAATTAATTTCAGTACAAAAGACTCTCAAAAAATAGTTCTTACATGCATGTATCAATGACTTTATTATAATAGCTACCATTTTTTTTAAGATTTAACTGTCACACACTGTTCTAGTCTGTTACCTTAAATTTTCCCAATGAATCAATAAAGTCAGTACTATTATTACCTCATATTACAGATGAAGTGATACAAAAGATGTTAGATAGCTATTTCAAGGTCATATAATATAATTACTGAAGACTAGTAGGAGAATGGACTTCCTGAGTGGCTCAGTGGTAAAAAAATCCTCCAATGCAGTAGATACAGGCTCAGTCCCTGGGGCTGAGAAGATCCCCTGGAGACGGAAATGGCAACTCACTCCAGAATTCTTGCCTGGGAAGAGGAGCCTGGGCAGAGGAGCTTGGTGGGCTGGAGTCTAAGGTGTTGCAAAAGAGTTGCACACTACTTAGTGACTAAATAACAACAGCAAGAAAATAGAAGAATAAGACTTGGATTTTAATGTATGACTTTTAAGTTCCTAAATGAGACATGGCTGTTTTCATGAAGACAATTCATAATATAGCTGGAATTCGTAAAGAAAGCTGAAGTCAACTCTTGAAATAAAGTTTCCATTACCCACGGCTCTACCACATGGAAGTCATCTCTGAACTTGTCTGTGCCACTCACAAAGAAATGAGTTATTTTTATTATAAATGCAAAAGATTGCATTTATCTTGTCCTTACCACAATGCATGACACATATAGGTACTCAGTATATGTTGAATGGATGAATATGCAAGGAATGAATGGTAATTAGAAACCTGGTGGTTGCTGAGGGAGATACTGATGGGTTATATTTCATGTGTTGCTTTACGTAGAATTACCAAAGTCATGATTCACCTTGACCCTATGTGATGTCTTATATATTTTATTTGCACAATCATCACAAAAATAGGTACAGTGGGAACAGTTAAGTAATTTTACAGATGAGAGTATTAGTTCAACCAAGGTGCTAAGTTTTTTGAATCCTAACTTCTAGTTGTTTCTACCACATCAAGTTAGCAGGCCAAATTTTTTTTTCCTAAAGGAATTCAGTGCAGCTTTCTTCATTAGGGCAACTTTCTTGAAGGTTGTCCACTTCTCAGGAAGGTGAGGGCAAGGAGAACTAAGAGTCAGCAATGACCGATGTGCAGCTTCCTATTTTTATTTTCATCATTCTGTTGTTGAGCAAGTCTTAGATTAATCATTTCTGAATTTTTTGATTTGAAATGGACATTCAATTCATTGCCTCAGTGTGCCAGCTTCTTGAGCCATTAGCATTTTATAGGAAGTGTTCCCAGGTCTTTCATAGAGTAATTGACCCTGAATATCTGTGGTGAGAGACTGTGTAAGCTGTGTGAAGGGGCTTCAGGTGCCTTGCAAAAGCTGTTCAGGGTTACCTATCAGGTGAGTGAGGTGATATTTATGAAACAGATATCTGAAGTGCCTTCCACATCTTTGCCCCAGCAGTTCAGCTTGGCAGGGTGACAGCTGACAGTCGTTCAATATCTCACTGTTATAGACAGGCTCTTCTAAATTGAAATGATCAATGCTTTGATTAAAGAATGAGGATGAAACTAGTCAGGATGGTCAAGATCTTTAGTCCTATTAACATTCTCCTGTAAACCACTGAGCCGTTTGATCAATAGATCAGACTTCTAGATTGGAGAAGAATAACTATGGCTGGCCAGTTGGTAATGGGTTCTCTCAACCATCTTCCAGGGAGCTTGTTGCACTGTTTTGAAGCATCACAGCTGGAAAGCTCCACTCCAGTGCTTCACAAAATCATTCGGGTGTGTGAGACAATTTGGCTTAAAATCGAACAAAATGACACATTAATATGGGTCCATTCTCCAGGCATTGAATGTATTTTGCAGGAAAAAATGGAAAACTGACTTTGAGAAAAGATTCACAGACCTGTGGATGAGTGATGAGAGCTTACTCACTTTTCCTTTTACCTTATAAGCAATACATTGAGTAATTAAGGAACAATATAGCTACTGAATTATATTTTAAAATATGTACTCTGTCCCTTTCCTCACAATCGACTGAGAAGAAATAACACTTCTAATCTTTTAGATGCAATGTTTCTAAACAAATCATAAAGCCAGGACTTGGTTTATGTATAAAATTGACAAATTTCAGGGCTAAGTCTCAATGATGAGAAATCAGTGTAATATATGTTTCTGCAGGGATTTTTAGTTTCTTTAATCTTACACTCCTCTTTGTATAAACAGAAAAAATTTTCTGAAAACTCGATACTAGTTTCTTAACATGGTTTTAGAATATCTCAAAGTACAAGAAAAACAAATATAAAGAACCCCTCTTTTCTCCTTATCTGGCCAGTCAGGAATAGAAAGGTGTTACTCAGATTCTGCAAGTATGCATTTCTTTATATTAAACCCCTTCCAAGAAGATTTTGAGGCAAAATGGAAAGACATAGGATAAATCATGATAAAATAAGAAGTCAGAGTGCTGAAATAGTAAAGTGAGTTGCAAGAAGGGTTAGAAATTTTAGTACTGTGATGTAAGTTTTGAAAAATCATTAGAACTCAGCTAAAATTTTGCTATGAGCTGCTAACAACCAAAGTTAAGTTAGAAGATCCCCAATATGTGTAAAGATGACAACAACCAGAGCTCAGTTGAAGCAAGAAATGTTAAAATTCCGAAATCACCATTTTCCAATAACCAAGATAATAATTGATTTAGACAAGCATTATCAAATATTGTTAAACTTATTAACTAAACTACTTTTAAGAATCAGGATATTCATATGGTCTCAAAGCATCTTCCCATAGTTAACCTGATACTGCTAAGGAATAAATATACCTTTCCATGAAATGATTCACTAGGCATATTAACCAATTTATCAGTCTTGGCATCATTAACAAACACTTTACTATATACCCCTCCTTGTGTGATGCAACAAGTAAGTAACATCTCTATGTAGTATTCCTACCGGAACTGTTTAACTTGACTCTAGTGATGAAGAAATATGCAAAATCAGAATGTGAAAAGAACTGATTTCTGAGTTTTAAGTACCTATGCTAAGGAGAATACTTTCTATTATGTTTTCCACTCCACTATAACAAATGCTTATGATTCAGTGGTCTTAAGCCAGTGTTCAAGGGTACCTATTACTCTGAACATTAGCTTTATTTTAGATGCTTTTTCCTTCCATAGGCCATTCAAGTCACCAATATGAAGCACCAAGAAGGCTATAAGGTGGCAAATTAAATTCCCTTTTCTCAAATAGTTACTTTAACTGGTTCCATTATGACTTCTAGAATTGACATGGGAATCAGCAGGGCCCGGGTAGCATTACTCAAGAAAGATTGCTATGTCTCAGGGCTTAATGGAACTGTGCTTTTAGGTTGTATCCTGAAAGCATGTCTGCTATAGAAAAGGATGAGTCTTATGAGATTGGAGGATGTCAACTCTGAATGTTCCTGGAGCTAATTGGTGTCTCCTGGTGGTTATTCTTATGACCTGACCTTGTTTGCCCCAAATGGGCAATCGTTTGCAGTCAGAAATTTTCTAACATTTTTGTGCTTCTATTGTGATAAAAAGGGCAATTAAATAGTCTTATTGAATTGATGGATCAAAAGAAGATACGACAATAAAAATGGCTGTGGCACGTACCACAGTTTTTCTGTCTCTGTCTATTGAAAAGTTTCCATGACTTTAATCAGATTTCTTCATTTGGTAGGGATCATTTATGAGAGACATAAAAAAGAATACTCATTAGATTTCCCCTGGGGAGACAGTTCTGGAAGTTGTAATTTTCTACTGTAAGTATGAACAGCTTCACTGTGAAAAGAAGGCTTCAGATAGATAATGACAATAAAGCAGTTTATTTCATCAGACATCCAGCCTAAAGGCCTCCTAAATGGAAAACAGACGTTTTCCACATCTTCACTTTTTCTTCAGAAATATAGCCAATTTTTAGAGAGCTAAGGAGTCAGATGGAGCTGAAGGAAGATCCTATCTAATGACCTTAGCTACAAAATCCAGCAGAGAAAAAACCATGGCAATAATATGTATTGGACATGTGGGATGCACCAAAGCTTGGTAGGCAGCTTATGAGCATAGCAACACTATGAATCTGGTACTATTGTCATCTTCATTCTATAGCTGAAAAAACTAGAGCTCAAGAGAGTGTAGGAGAATCATCCAAATGTAGAATAGTCATCAAGCAGTCTCATCTAGAAACCATGCCCATAAGTGACGGAGAACACCTAACTGTATTCAAGCTTACAGAGATTCCATGGGTTTATTTTCATATTGGTCTAAATTTCTATGACAGCTCTCAAGATAAGTATTGTAAGTAGTGTGGAGACATGGAAATTGAGACTCAGAGAGGTGAAATGCCTTGCCCACAGTCATTCTTCTGGTAACTGGGTAATGCCTGCACATTCAGTATCACCACTTCCAAAGCAGCATCCTTTACAGGGTGTCATGCTCACGCTATTTTGTGGATAAAGGAATTGTGGACCATATGTACAATGAAATATTAGTCATAAAAAGGAACAAATATGAGTCAGTTGTAGTGACGTGGTTGAAACCTGAGCCTGTTATACAGAGTAAAGGAAGTCAGGAAGAGAAAAAAAAATCGTATATTAACCCATGTGTATGGAATCTATAAAAATAGTACCTATGAACCTATTCACAGAGAAGAAATGGAGATGCAAATGTAGAGAAAGGACTGGTGGACACGTCAAGAGAAGGAGAGGGTAGGACAGGTTGAGAAAGTAACATTGACATATACATCCTATTATGTGTGAAACAGCTGAGAAGCTGCTGAATTACACAGGGAACTCAGCGTGTCATTCTGTGATGACCTGACCTAGAAGGGTGGAATCGGGTGTAGAGGAAGGCTATTGAGAGAGGATATATATATATATATATATATATATATATAATATATTAAAAATATAAAAATGTATATAATATATATATATAATTATTACTGACCTGCATTGATGTATGACAGAGACCACCACAACACTGTAAAGCAATTATCCTCTAATTAAAAAAAAATAAAGTGAATCATGCTATCTATCTTTTGCTTATTGAATTTTTCTCTTTTTTGTATGACTTTCTCTTATGCCTCTAAAGGTGTGAGACTGTTAGATGCTCAGTTGCATCTGACTCTTTGTGACCCCATGGACTGTAGTCCACCAGGTTCCTCTGTTTGTAGAATTTTCCAGGCAAGAATACTGGAGTGTGTTGCCATTCCCTTCTTCAGGGGATCTTCCCGACCCAGAGATGGAAACCAGATCTCCTTCACTGCAGGTGGATTCTTTACCAGCTGAACTAGAAGGGAGGTTTCTTATACCTCTAATTTATATTAAATGCTATGAAATTATATGAACTATTTGGACTTAAATCTCTATCATAGATAATCCTAGGATGGTCAGAAAATATGGCCACGGCAAGTAGAATTTATGTCAAGCTTGGGAAAATAATCCCAGATCCCAATGTTAATCACAACAGATTGAGCTAAGTTTAAACTTTTAAATAAGAATATTACACAAACAGCAAAGACCATACCTTTCTTTCTGTGTAAAATACTACTGTCGGCCACTGTGGCATAGATTAATTTTCTCTCACTATGCAGCAGCTCCTTCCTTTTCAGTAACAGAGCACCTCAATGGCCACACATGGCTTTGCTCACTGACAGTTCACGTGACCACTCAAATAAATGCCACATTTCCAAACTCCTCTTGCAAATAATAAGACTGTGGAAGTCAGTTACATGGAGCATGAGAGGAGGTGACGGGCTGAATTCAATGCCATGAATTAAATGAAAACTGCTTGCTTTCCATTCCTTCTCTGCCCCTTTCTTTATGTCTAAAGAGAAAGCTGTGCCAGGAAGATTCTAAGACACAAGACAGTCACCTTAGTGAGTTGTCGAAGGACAAGATGGAAGGCAACTGGGTTCCTGGAAAATCTTGTGGGCCCGAGCTGCCCACCTGCTGCCAACTCTGCTGACTTCTGAACTGAGAGCAAAATATATATTTATTCTGCTTGAGTTACTGTTTTTGAGGTATCTTTGTTATAGGAGCTTAGTATATATCTTATTAGATCAGTGTTTGCTGAAATAAAAATCAAGATCCATATTCTTAATCAAGAAAATTTTATGAATTATATGTGAGTTTATATAATAACCTCTATATTTTCTAGTAGATTCATGGTGATATAGTATATAGCATTATAGGTCAAAATGTATCACCTAAAAATTTGTATATTAGAACTTTTTAAAATCAAAAAACAAACAAAGGAAACAAGAGTCATTTATGTACTGTCTACAAGAGACTATAAGGACACATACAGACTGAAAGTGAAGAAATGAAAATGGAAACCAGAAGAAATGGAAATGGAAACCAAAAGAAAGCTGGGATAGCTATACTTATATCAGACAAAAAAAAGACTTTTAAATGAATACTATAATAAAAGACAAAGAAGGTCATTTCATAATGGCTAAGGGATCAATTCAACAAGAGAATATCACATTTGTATTTATGCATCCAATATAGGCAAGTCAAGAAGCAACACTTAGAACTGGACATGGAAGAATGGACTGATTCCAAATTGGGAAAGGAGTACGTCAAGGCTGTATATTGTCACCCTGCTTATTTAACTTATATGCAGAGTACATCATGCGAAATGCCAGGCTAGATGAAGCACAAGCTGGAATTAAGATTGCCACGAGAAATATCAAAAACCTCAGATATGCAGATGACACCACCGTTATGGCAGAAAGTGAAGAGGAACTAAGAGCTTCTTGATGAAAATGAAAGAGGAGAGTGAAAAACCTGGTTTAAAACTCAACATTCAGAAAACTAAGCTCATGGCATCTGGTCCCATCACTTCATGGCAAATAGATGGGGAAACAATGGAAACAGTCACAGACTTTATTTTCTTGGACTCCACAATCACTGCAGATGGTGACTGCAGCCACGAAATTTAAAGACACTTGCTCCTTGAAAGAAAAGCTATGACCAAAAAAAAAAAAAAAAAACCACACTAGACAGCATATTAAAAAGCAGAGACATTACTTTGCTGATAAAGGACCATATAGTCAAAGCTATGGTTTTTCCAGTAGTTATGTATGGATGTGAGAATTGAACCATAAAGAAGACTGAACACTGAAGAATTGATGCTATTGAACTGTGGTGTTGGAGAAGACTCTTGAGAGTCCCTTGGACTGCAAAGTGATCAAACCAGTGAATCCTAAAGGAAATCAATCCTGAATATTCATTGGAAGGACTGATGCTGAAGCTGAAGCTCCAATACAGTGGCCCCCTGATGCGAATAACTGACCCTTTAGAAAAGTCACCCAATGCTGCGAAAGACTGAAGGCAGGAGGAGAAGGGAGTGGCAGAGGACGAGTGAGCTGGATGGCATCACTCATTCAATGGACATGAGTTTGAGCAAGCTCCAGGAGATGGTGAAGGACAAGGAAGCTTGGCATCCTGCAACCCATGGGGTCGCAAAGGGTTGGACACCACTGAGCAACTGAATAACAACAGCACAATATAGGATCACCTAAATATATAAAGCAAATATTAACAGACCTAAAGGAAGAAATACAATCTACAGATTCAATGAACAAACAATCCTGAAGGTTGACAAAAACCATGAAAAGACCATAATAGCCAAAGCAGGCTTGAGAAAGAAAAAAGCTAGAGGCATCAGTCTCCCCGATTTCAAAATAAATTGCATAGTTACAGAAATTAAAATAGTATTGGCTTTAAAAAGGACATATACCAAAAGAACAGAATGAAAGTGAAAGCGAAGTCGCTCAGTCGTGTCCGACTTTTTGTGACCTCATGGACTGTAGCCTACCATACTCCTCCATTCATGGGATTTTCCAGGCAAAAGTACTGGAGTGGGTTGCCCTTGCCTTCTCCAGAGGATCTTCCCAACCCAGGGATCAAACCTGGGTCTCCTGCATTGTTAGGCAGATGCTTTACCATTTGAGCCACCAGGGAAGATAGAGTACAGAGCAGAATGCTGCTGCTACTGCTGCTAAGTCACTTCAGTCGTGTCCGACTCTGTGCGACCCACTAGATGGCAGCCCACCAGGCTCCCCCATCCCTGAGATTCTCTAGGCAAGAATACTGGAGTGGGTTGCCATTTCCTTCTCCAGTGCATGAAAGTGAAAAGTCAAAGTGAAGTCGCTCAGTTGTGTCCGACTCTTAGTGACCCCGTGGACTGCAGCCTACCAGGCTTCCCCATCCATGGGATTTTCCAAGCAAGAGTACTAGAGTGAGGTGCCGTTGCCTTCTCCAACAGAACAGAATAGAGAGCCCTAAAATAAGCCCACATGTATATAGCCAAATAATTTATGACAAAGGAGACAAGAATATACAAGGGGTCAGGGCAGTCTCTTCAACAATAAATAGTGCTGGGAAAACAGGACAGCCACATGCAAAGAAATGAAACTGGATCATTATTTATACCATACACAAAAATTATCTAAAAATGAATTAAAAACTCAGATGTAAGACCTGAAATCATGAAGCTTCTAGAAGAGAACATCGGCAGTAATTTCCTTGTTGTAGGTCTTGGTGATACTTTTTCTTAAAAAATCTGACACTAAAAGCAATGGATACAAAAACCAAGATAAACAAGTGGTACTACCTGGAATTAAAAATCTCTGCACAGTTAAGGCAACAATCAACACAATGCAAAGGCAATATACTGAATGGTAGAAAATATGTGTGAAATATCTAACAAATGTATTAAAAATACATAATATTGTAATGGGCTTCCCTGATAGCTCAGTTAGTAAAGAATGTGCCTGCCATGCTGGAGACCCAAGTTTTGATTCCTGGGTCAGGAAGATCTGCTGGAGAAGGGATAGGCTACCCACTCCAGCATTCTTGGGCTTCCCTCGTAGCTCAGCTGGTAAAGAATCTGTGTGCAATGCGAGAGACCTGGGTTTGATCCCTGGGTTGGGAAGATCCCCTGGAGGAGGGAAAAGCTACCCACTCCAGAATTTTGGCCTGGAAAATTCAATGGACTACAGACCATGGAGTTGCAAAGAATTGGATATGACTGAGCGATTTTCACTCTATATTGTAGTGTAAATATATAATGATGTGTATTTAATATTCAAAGTAATAAAGAACTCATACAGTTCAATTGCAAAAACTCACAAACAATCCCATTAAAAATAGGTACATCTGAATAGACTTTTTCACAAAGAAGTCATACAGATAGCCAACAGGTACACAAAAGATGCTCAGCATAGAGGAATGCAAATTAAAGCTACAATGAGATATCACCCACACCTATTTGTATGAATATGATCAAAATAAACTGGAAATAGCAAGTACTGGAGAGGGTATGGAGAAAGGAGAACCCTTGTGCAGTGTTAGTAGAAATGTAAACTGGAACGGCCACTATGGAAAACAGTATGGAGATTCTTGAAAAATAAAAGTAGGATTACCATATGATCCAGTGAGTCCTCTTCTGGATATTTATCCAAAGAAAATAAAAGCACTAAGTCAAAAGATATATATGCCCTCATATGTAACGCAGTGCTGCTTATAATAGCCAAAGTATGGAAACAATCCAAGTGCCCAATGATGAATGAATGGATGAAGAAATTGTGGTTTATATGAACAATGGAATATAATTTAGCCATAAAAAGAATGAAATCTTGCTGTTTGCCACAACATATATGGATCTTGAATGCTTTATTGCTAAGTAGAACAAGTCACTCAGAGAAAGACAAATACCATACAATCTCTTTTACATGTTAAAAAAAGAAAGAAAGAAGAGATGAAAACAAGCTCCCAAAGCAACCTCATAGACAAGAAAACAGATTGATGGAGCCAATTGATGAGATCAGATATGGGAAGTGAGGGGTGGGGAAAATGGGTAAAGATGATATTTAAAAACAAAAAAACCCACTCAGTAGTGGGCAGTTAGGAAGGCTGGGGCTTCGACAGAACATTACTGTTTACTGACTATGACAATGCAGGCTATGGGTGGTTGGGGGGTGTGTTGGTTTAATGGAGGGGAAAAGACTGGAAGCTTTGTGACCCCATGGTCTGGAAGTTGCCAGGCTCCTCTGTCCATGGAATTCTCCAGTCAAGAATACCAGGGTGGGGAGCCATTCCCTTCTCCAGGGGATCTTCCCAACTCAGGGATTGAACCTGGATCTCCTGCATTGCAGGCAGATTCTTTACTGTCTGAGCCATCAAGGAAACCCAGAGAATTCCAGTGTCTTAATAACAAATTTAATTTTCCCATAGGACCTTCAGTAATGAAGCTGATTTTTAATGGTGCTAACTACTTAGCTATGAAAAAGTTGGCGCTTTCAATTCTTAATAATTGCTCACCCAAAAGAAAAATCTTACTTTCATGCTATTGCACTAACATAACATGTCTTCAATTTGTATAGCTATTTTTCCTGTTATTGTGGAGAATAAACCTCAAATGCTTGTCAAAAGAGAAAAGTCAGCCTAAGTTTTGGAAAGAACCTCACGGCCTGCTGAAACTGAGGAAATGTCCCCACGTTCCTTTGGGAACTGAGAATGTAGCCCTGATGATTTCTGAATAGACAATTTCAGGTCATTGTTGTCTGTACAAATTCATAAAGAACTGTGCATGTTTGAAGCAACAGAAACTCTGCAAAGTCTGTAGCACATGCATGCTGCTCACTCAGTCATGGCCGACTCTCTGCGACGCTGTGGATTGTAGCCCCCCAGGCTCCTCTGTCCATGGGATTCTCCAGGCAAGAATACTGGAGTGGGTTGCCATTTCCTTCTCCAGGGGACCTTCCTGACCCAGGGATCAAACCCACATCTCCTGCATTGGCAGGTGGATTCTTTGCCACCGTACCACTTGGGAAGCTGCAATAGAAACTATGATCCATTCCTATAAAATCCAAGAAGTGTGATAGCCTTTCTTCCTTCCACTCCGTCTCCACCCCCTTTAGCCCAAACTGGTAGTACTCCTGCTAGAGAGACTAGTTAGGCCCATGGTTCATATCTACAACCATCTCCTTATCAAATGCTTGGTCTTGCCACACTCTTATTTTCCTCTTTTGAACAGGTTCTTCTCATCTTTTGGCAATATGAACTGACAGAATTTACAGAATCATTTGTTTCTGGTTCTTTTTTCTTAATAATTTCTTCCCCAATTTATTTCTCCCTCTCATATTTCACTGTAAGTCAGGAAGAACCAAGCCACAGCTTCAATTCTTGGCTTAGAAATCTCAGCTAAACAAACAGTTTCATTGTTTGTAAGTTCTTTCTTCTACAAAACCTTAAAATACGAACACAGTTCTTTGCTATCTTATATAGACGATTATATTATTCTCATTGGCCTATGATGTGTTTCTCTTTTCTATCTGAGACCTCATCAAAATGGCCTTTACCATTCCTATTTCTACCAATATTCTACTCATGATTATGTATATATTCTCCAATATGGATACTGTCTCCATAGTTTTCTTTTTCTTTACTTTTTTTTTTTTTTTGCTGATCTGTCATCAGAATCGCTTTTAAATTTCTACTCATGGCAAACTAGGCTTTTTTAAACATGCATCTTAAAACTCTTCCAGTCTCTACCTATTGCCTGATTGCAAAGCTGCTTCTGCACATTTAGGTATTTGTTACAGCAGAAGGCCGTCCTTAGCACCATTTTCAGTCTCAATTTGCTCAGACTAAGATTTAGTCTGTCTAGTAACACATACCATAGACTGGTATCTTAAACCACACACAGTCACTTCCCAGTTATGGAGGCCGGACATCTGAGATCATGGTGTCAGTATATTTTGTATCTTTGGTATATTTTATATCTTATTTTATACCATTATTTTACATACCACCACTTTCTTGCTGTGTCCTCACATGGAGGAGAGGTCATTTCTCCCATGTCTTTTTTTCTTTAGCACATGGATCCTCTCATGAGGATAGAATCTTATCTAAACCTAATTACCTACCAAAGTCTTCAACTATTAATAGGACTTCAGTATATGAAAAATTAGGGGTATGTGTAGGCACAGAGGGGAGACACAGACATTCAGTCCATAGTACCAGTTAGCTGAATCTCAGCTAAATGTTATCATCTCTGCATGCTTCCTTGAATTCAAGGGCAAAACTGAATTGCTGCCTCCCCTGACGTGTCTAGGCATGTAATTGTACCTTTAATACGGCATCTATTGCATTGACATTATATTTTTTCTGCTCTGGAGTCTCCCCCACCCCAAGTATTAATGAGTTTGTGACTATGTCTAATTTTTCCATATAACCTCTATGCCTATCAGAGGCCCTAGCATCTAGTGTGTTCTCAGTAAATGTTGATTGAGTGAATAAATACAAGGGCTATTTGTATTTATCTAGGTTGGAGAAGGAAATGGCAATCCACTCCAGTACTATTGCCTGGAAAATCCCATGGACAGAGGAGCCTGGTAGGCTACAGTCCATAGGGTCGCAAAGAGTCGGATACAACTGAGCAATCTTCACATACTATTTATATGTTCAAAGATGTGTTCACAGTAAAAGAAAGAAAGGACAGGATTAGAAGGAATTCAGATATGACCATAAATGAAAGTGCCCTGGTAGACTTCTGAAGACAATCAGAAAATTTAAAAATTCCTCTGCTCAATTCCAGTTGCCTTTTGCAAAAGGAAACCTTATGCCAAAATACTTTCTGAAATAGAGGTTTATCCCTTTTTTTTTTTTTTTTTTTTTTTAAATAATAACGTGAGGTGAGGTGAAGTCGCTCAGTCATGTCCAACTCTTTGCGACCCCGTGGACTGTAACCTACTAGGCTTCTCCGTCCATGGGATTCTCCAGGCAAGAATACTGGAGTGGATTGCCATTTCCTTCTCCAGGGGATCTTCCCAACCCAGGTATCGAACCCAGGTCTCCCACATTGGAGGCAGATGCTTTAACCTCTGAGCCACCAGGGAAACCCAGTTTCTCTTATTTGTAATATCCCTCGTAATATCCCTCATATATCCTTCCAACAATCATGTAACTAAATATTGTCCACAATAATCTCACCTCTGGCATCTCATTAAGCAAAGCCTGGTTCAGTACTGGAGGGAATAACTCATCAAAGACAACAAATTGTGCTGAAGGGCAGCTTCAGTTGCCTGTAATGTAAGAAAGCAGTCCTTCGGGAATCTGCTGCAGGGAAGAAGCTAAAGTGACATTTTGGACTGATTTGTATGACTCTGAAGCTCACCTTCATATGATAACAAAGAACGCAACTCATTAAACACCATGATTCAGTAAATGTTTAATCAGTAATTAATGTCTGTCAGGCAGTGTGTTGGGCACTGTAGGTTTGATGATGAATGAGACACATTCTTTGCTTTCAGGGGACCCAGTAAGTTAAGATGAGGCCTATTGTTAAACAAATTTATTCTGGCAGAACTGTTAGGGCAGGGACTGTGTTTGATTTGTTCACTCTTTCAGAGCTTGGGATAGTTCCTGAGACAGTAAGACTCTACATCTTGTTAAGCAAATTAAAAACAATATGGGCAGTGTATATAAAAGCAAGGGTACGCTCAAGGCACCATATTCTAATGCACTTTGTTGTGAAAGAGAGGCTGGGCCTGGGAGAAGACTCCATAGAAGCAGGAAAAGTCTGTGTTTTGAAGGGTGACTAGATACCTTGTTGGAAGGTGTAAAATGGATAAAAGGGACTGAAAATAGAGAGGACGGAACTTTCCAGGCACAGGAAGCAAAGCATGCAAAGGCTTGGCACTGTAAAATAGGACAGAAAGAGATAGCCGAAAAGAATATGTCTTACAGAAAATGGAAGAGAAGGATATAAAAGCAACACTGAGAAGGATGGGAGCCCCATAAAGAGAGTGAAGGAGAATGACTCTTACTGCAGAGAACTAGTGAAATTTGACAGCTTCTTCAGGTTAAGTTCAGCTCCAGTTAATACAAAGCCTGATCTTATGTCAAGGGCTTCCAGAACTGTGCCACCGCTCTTTGAACTAGGAATTCAAAGACCTGGCATATCCATATAATAGAGAGATCATGTTTAAACACTCTCAAGACCTGAAACAGGTGCATTTAAAAGTGGGAGGTGGACCAAGGACTACTGCTTAGAAGCTTCCTTTGCTCTCGGCCTTTGCTGAATTTCTTTCTCTGCTGTGTAAATCTGACTTCCCAAGTCTGTAGTTCAGGTAACGTGTCTGAGTCACGTTAGTGCCACTTGTAGCGGTACGTCTTTGCTTGTATCCTCTAGTGAAGCCATGGACAGGTACTAGATTCATCTGCTTTACTATGCCAGAGCACAAATCCAGAAGTGACATGGTGTGATGGGAAGAATAAGGCTATCGATGTGAGAAAAACTTGAGGTCAAGGTCTTATTTTCTAGCTTCTACCTCAGTGAGACTTTAGTTTCTCTGAGTCTCAGTTACCTCATACATATTGTAGGGCTAACACAATTTATCAGAACTACTAATAAGTTAGTCTTCATATAAAATAAAAATTGATATAAAGTCATAGAATAATAATGACCATTTTCTGAGTATTTGTTACATCTTCCCCCAGGTTTCTCTTGTTATTTCATTTAATCATCTTGTGTCCAACTGTCTGCAACCCCATGGACTATAACCTACCAGGCTCCTCTGTCCACGGGATTTTCCAGGCAAGAGTACTGGAGTGGGTTGCCATTTCCTTCTCCAGGAGATCTTTCCAACCCTGGGATTGAACCCAGGTTTCCTGCATTGCAGGCAGACACTTGACCATCTAAGCCCCCAGGGAAGCCCTTAATCATCCTAATTACCCCTAATATATTGATATTTCTTATTTTCTAATTTGAAAATAGTGAAACTAAATTTCAAATAGATAAACTCAATAACACATACAAATATGAATGCCAGCAATATTTATACTTATTAGTAAATCTTCATTTTTGCATCATGGTTGTTTGGGGTAGGAGTCCTGAAGATGGAGACATTTTGTCTTGCTTAACACTAAACTCTTAAAATAGAAATTAATAACTTCCTTGACTTCCTAGAGTAACACATGCAGTAATGGTGATATTATTAGTGGAAGCCAACATTTACTGGGAGTTTTCAGTTTGTATCAGACACTGTGCTACCCTTTATATAAGTTATATCTTAGTTCCTCATAATCACACTAAAATGAATACTTTATGCATATCATTCTACCATGTGAATAACATTATCACCATTTGCACCATGAGAAAGCTGAGGTTCAGATGAGCAAAGAAAACTTCCCAGTGTCAAGCAGAAAGTAGAGGTGCCAGAAATTCCATACAGTCTAACCTCAGCCTCAGCACAGTGCTACACTGACTCAAGATTTTCTATTGTGCATTTTCAACTGAAAATCTAATATGACACCAAAATACCATATGCCTCTCAGCCGTCTGTCCTCGTGTATGCTATCATCCATGCCATAATAAATATCAACCTCTGTTTTATATCTTATGTTACATGTCCTCAGTACTGCATTTGGAGAGGGGTGGAATAAAAGTTTACACTACAAATATCTTCATCTGGGGATAGGTGGTCTATCATAATCATAATTTGGAGACAGGTGGTCTGCCATAATCATTTTGTGGCCCTTTCCCGAGCCATTTCCCAGTTTACCAAAAACTATGTGTATTAAAATAACAGGAGTTTCTAAAATTGGCATCAACAATTGTATACTTCTACTATTCAATTTCTTAATCAGAAAAAAAAAAACCCTTGACCAACAGACTTTATACCACATTAAGTATACTTATGTCTACTTCTATTTCTAAAATTTTTATTTACTTGCACGTTTCAATACTGCATCTAGAAAACATTTGTAACATTTGCAAAACATCAAGAGAACTTTTCCTAATGGCTTTCCCTCTAGAATCTGAAATTCTAACATTCCTTTTTAGTAAAAAGAGATGGTTACGTTGGGTCAGTTTAATAATGTGCTTATTCATTCAGTTGATATTTACTGAGCTCCTACCATGTGTTAGACAGAAGCAGCAGACAATCTGGGAGAGAGAAAAAAATAACAAATTAATGCAATAATTTTGAATAAAGATGAATTTTATGAAAGGACCTTAAAATGACATAATGGATTAAAAAATGATAAGGGGGTCATAAGATAGTCTCAATTAAGAGATGAACTCTGAGCTGAGACCTGAATGGGAGCAAGAAGGACTCAGCCTGTGAAAGTGTGGGAAGAGCATTCCAAGAACAGCTGGCAGTGAATGTAAAACCTCTGAGGAGAAAGCAAGCTGAGTGCGTTCCAGAAACTTAAGTAGATCGATGAAGCTGCAGTGTAGAGAGATAAGGATGTCATGATATGAAATGAGATCATATAAATAGGAAGGAAACAGATACTAGAGATTTCTGGGCCATGTTGAGATCTTCGATTTTGATTCCAAGAGTGTTAACTTTAATAAGCATTTAATGCAAAAACAAGTGAAAGTTGAAAGAATTTTCCAAACATATAAGAATTTTCCAATCATATAAGAATGAGGCTATCAAAATACTTTATCAGTGGAAATACGGATCCAATAATGGCATCCCAGTTGTACAGAGACCGCAGAGATAGGAAGGGGTATAAAGATGAGCCTGGGGTCTGGGTAAAAAGGAGTAGAATGAGCTACAATAGAGGACAATATAACATTTTTCTAAGGCTCAGTCTTCATGCCAACGAAGTAGATTCATTTCCTGTGAGCATTCTTGATTTGTGACCGTCAGCATCCACCTTTCCATCTTTTGCAAGTAGCACAGAGAAGTCACCCTGGGAATCACTCCCCTCCCTCTCTCAGTCCAAGAACCTCAAATGGTGTTGACTCCTTGTCATGTTCCTGGGACTGTGGAGAGGATGTCATTTGTGATCTTTGCCTGACTACTTATAGCACCTCATTACTCTGGCCACAAAGTTTGATTCAGGTTTGGGCATGTGCTCCAACGTGGGCTAGTGACCGCTATGTCAAGATTTCCCTTCCAATGTCTGAGTAAAAACAAAACTGTTTTTCCCAAATTCCAACGTGGAAGACTATAAGTATAGAATCACTAGCGACTTTCTGGCTACCACACGGGGCCTAAAAATGAACCAAAATGGAGGAGCATGAAGCTGAGAAATAGAGAGAGCATAGGATATAATAGCATGATAGAGAGAGCATAGGATATAATAGCATGGTTTGCGTTCCATCTCAAGCAGCCCTTAGCTTATGTCAATCAGGTCCAGGAGAAAGCAGAATTCACTCTAGCTGGTTTATATGAAAGTACTTTAATGAAACAATTATTTTCAGAGGATTGAGCAAAGTTAAGGGAGAAACACACACACACACACACACACACACAAAGAAGGACATGGCACTCAAATCTAGACAAAAATGGACTTGTTGTCACTTTTGGAAGTAAAAGGATAAGGAGAAGAAATAGCCTTATTCCAGCTCAGTAGTGGAGAAGTGCTTTATAGGGGATATTAGAAGTGGAGAGATGGAAACTCAGCCCTGAAGGATACAGTGAGAAGAAAAGAAATGTTCTGATATTTTTCTCACCCAGCCTTCTCATCTCTGGCCAGTAATTCCCCGGTCATCACCCAACTGGAAGAGAGCTAGCAAAGTTAGTGAGGCAATTAAGAGAAATCAGCCTCCAATGTCATAGAGAAGACTAAGGAAAAGTGGTTAATTCATGGTAAACAGTGCAAAAAGAGAATCACTTGTGCAAAGTCAAACTGAATACCCTGTAACTTCTCATATGTATAAGCTAAAACATACATACATCCTCACTCTTTTTGAGGCCATCAGAAATTGGTATGCCACCTTTTGTAATTAAAATGATTCTAACTAATAAATCCTTGGGATCTTGAAAAATTGCAGTAGCCTCCCCCACACAGAAATCTTTTTTTAATAAAGTATCTTGCTCTGTTGAGGGTCAGAGTGATCTTGAAACATCCAGCTATGTAATTGGTAAGTGAAATTGTTCCAGGTCTTTGTGCAAAGACCAGCTGGGAAAGAGTCAAAGAGTGGGTGAGTCTTCCATATCTATTGGATGGAAATATTAATAGTATGAGTAGAGTAGTTGGTATATTTTCATGTCTAGTTTAATGTGGATGGGTAAATATTCATATGATAGCAGTTTCTTTTCACACAGAGCTCAGTGAGAACACTTCTTCAAATTAAATGAGTCCAGTGGGGCATTTAAAGTTGGATAAAGAGAGATAGGAATGTTTCTACAAGACATAGATGAATGGTTGTGTAATCATTAGGTCTCTAGACACACAAAAGTACCTCCTCTGATTATTCAAAATGAAATTCTGTATCATAATGTACAAGTAATGAAAAGGTAGCAAATTAATCCTAAACTTTAACACCTGAAAGGGAGGTGACAAAGTTGATCACCTTCATTTTATGGATGAGAAAAATGCAATCAGAGAGGTGAAGTGACTTGCTGAATGTCACCCAGCTAGTTAGGGGCAGAGCTAGAATTAGACCTTGAATTCTAAATCTTGGCCTTAAGCATTTTGTTCTGCCAAGTAATATTATAGAAGTTTGAATGCAGAGATAAGAGATGGGTTTGAATTCTAGTTCCATAGCTTTGGTGTTGAATCTATTAATGAGGTGCTTACCTTTTCCCTGGTGGCTTAGATGGTAAAGCGTCTGCCTGAAATGTGGGAGACCCAGGTTCCATCCCTGGGTCAGGAAGATCTCCTGGAGAAGGAAATGGCACCTCACTCCAGTACTCTTGCCTGGAAAATTCCATGGACAGAGGAGCCTGGCAGGCTACAGTCCAGACACAACTGAACGACTTCACATAACTTCTTCTTAACTTTTTCCCTGGTGACTCAGGTGGTAAACAATCTGCCTGCAATGTGGGGGACCCAAATTTGATCCCTGGGTTGGGACTATCCCCTGGACAAGGAAATAGCAACCCATTCCAGTATTCTTTCCTGGAGAACTCCATGGACAATACAGTCCATGGGATTGCAAAGAGTAGGACATGACTGAGCAACTAACACTTACCTTTTCCACAGTGAAATATTCTAGCTTAATGTACAATGCCTGTTGGCTTTCAATTATTGTCATTTCTCCAGAGTTTGGCCAGGGTTGTATTGACACATATACATTTTCCTTTTCTGCTGCTGCTGCTACTAAGTCGCGTCAGTCCTGTCCAACTCTGTGCAACCCCATAGACGGTAGCCCAACAGGCTCCTCTGTCCCTGGGATTCTCCAGGCAAGAACACTGGAGTGGGTTGCCATTTCCTTCTCCAATGAATGAAAGTGAAAAGTGAAAGTGAAGTTGCTCAGTGGTGTCCGACTCTTAGCGACCCCAAGGGCTGCAGCCTACCAGGCTCCTCCATCCATGGGATTCTCCAGGCAAGAGTACAGGAGTGGGTTGCCATTTCAGTCCTTTCAAAAATCACAGAAGGATGTTCATTAGGGTACTATTGGTAAGTCAAAGTATTAGAATTCAGAAGTTCCTCTATTATTCAAATTACCATCATGGTTAATATATCACCTCTCTCTGCTATCTAAAATGTCAGTGTATAAAGAGTTAACAAGCTTGACAGTGACGGTATTTGCTTATTACTGAACTTTTGTGGTTAAGGAAGCTAAACTGTGAATTTTATGGCAGACTCTCAAAGCTTTGTCCAAAGTTGAAAAGCAGGCATCGATTTTTCTCTTTGATAATTAACTATGAAGTGTCTTGGGTAATCCAGTCCAAAAGCTGGCAGCATCTATCGCCTCCTACTTTTAAGAAGAGCTTGCAGAATGCCTCGGTTCAGCTTTTTTCCCCTCTGTTTCCCCCAAAAGAGGCAATAAGGGGTTGACTGCGTTTGCCATTTTTAGTGGCTTAGCCTCTCCTGACGTGATGGCAACATTGGGCCAGTAGGTCAGGTTTGATTTACTCTATAATGAGGCTTTAGGGACAGTTTTCTGTACTAATCTCTTACTCCACTTGAGTAGCAGCAACTGTGGCTTATAAATGCTGCCGTTCTGTAACTCCCTGAAAGACTTGCTGATCGTGTGAAATGTCAATGTCACTGTTATTTCTTTGAACTTGAGTTATTTTAGTCTGTACCTCAATCCCTAAATGAAGTTCCCAAACCATAAATAAATGTAGTAATTGGCCCCAACCACAGTGACACAGGCACGACTTTGATATATTACTGAACAGTCATATGCTTCTCTTAGAATCATAGCATTTCAGAGTTGGAGGCCTGGGAGGTCATTTGCTCCTACTTCTTATTTTGCCCTCTAGTTATACAGCAACTAGGGTATCAAAGGTTACACAGGACTTTGATATTTAAAGAAAATTGGTTTGAACTACCTTAACCCTCATTCCATAAAAGTAGGCACTCTGCACAAAAGTTTTGCAAATTTTCCACATGGTTATATCCACTCGTCCCCTCTCATTTCAATGGCCAGCTATCTTAATTCTCAGATGGCTCAGTGGTAAAGTATCCACTTGCCAGTGCAGGAGGCATGGGTTCGATCCCTGGATCACGAGGATTCCCTTGGAGAAAAAAATGGCAACCCACTCCAATCCACTATCTGGAAAATCCCATGGACAGATGAGCTTGACAGGCTTCAGCCTATAGGTTCGCAACAAGCTGGACATGACTGAATACTTGCACAAAGTTAAAGGGACAGATCCAACGTGGAGTCAAAATGGGCTCTTCTTCCCTGTTACATCCTCAGCATTAGGGATTGTCAGTATTACAGATTTTGGCCACGTCAACAGATGTGTAATGGCATCTCATTGTTGCTTTAATTTGCATTTTCAACTAAAACAATAAAACCCATACAATAGAAGCCTTTACTGAGGTTGGTAGCTTTGAGGAGAATTCTCCCTGGAGGTGGGGGACAAGCTACTGTAGACATGATTTGTGGCTGGGGGATGTGAACAGTCAAGCATACATAATGGTAATTCTGGTCCAAGGAACGGATATCTCAGTGAGTGATTTTAGTGCTTTCTGTATGGGAAGATACAAGGATCTGTGTTCATTAAAGTTCATCCTGAGATACATATCTATCAAATGGTACTGTTTTGCCAAAGCCAGAGAGCCTCATCCTGGTTTTCAGCCTGAACTCCTCTCAGGGTGCACTGCTGGTCAGTGGCTGGAGTGGCTGAGAAAGTTAAGCCTTGTAGAACCAGCTAGTGAGCACCCATCTTTGTTTTACGATGTTTTCCTGATGACAGATAACGTGGAGCATCTATTCATATGCTTACTTGTCAGATGCATGTCTTTCTGGTGAGGTGTTTGTTGAGTACTTTAGCCCATTTTTGAATGGAGTTCTTCGTTTTCTAATGTCCTCTGAAAAATTGGTCACATCCTGCAAGTAGAGAGTGATTTTATTTGGTGGGGATGTTAAGGACTCTGAGCCCTGGAGATAGCATCTTAGTAGCCCTGAGAAACTGCTCCAAGGAGGCAAGAGTGGGAGTCAGGCTATATACAAGTTTGCAACAAAGGGGGCAAGCATCAAAGATTATTGTTAATTAAGGAAAACCAGATATTAAGTTAAGGGATTTAGCCCTCTTCTATGTATTGGAGAATTTCCCTGGTGGCTCAGATGGTAAAGAATCCACCTGCAATGCAAGAGATCTGGGATCGATCCCTGGGTTGAGAAGATCTCCTGGAGAAGGGAAGGCTGTCCACTGCAGTGTTCTTGCCTGGAGACAAAGGCAACAACAGAGGAACTTGGTGTGCTACAGAGGACAGAGGAACTTGGTGGGCTACAGTCCATGGGGGTCACAAAGAGTCGGACATGACTGAACCACTAACACTGTATTCTGTATGGGAAGATGCAAGCCTCTGGGCTCAATGAATTCATTCTTTTCACATGCACCTCAGCTGTCTGGGGTCAAAACCTATTTCCTGATTGTTTACATCCTTAATTCCTTGTTCATCATAAAAGGCGGCAGACGTGGCAGATGGCTGCTTCTTGGATACCTCCAGCTCTTCAGCAATCACCATGAGGGTAGCAACATCTGCTGGATCGCAGCCATTGTGTTCCCTTTTGGGAGCCCTCATTTACATTTGGAGGTCAGAAATCACTGATGGCCGTGTCGTTTCTTGCCCATCGATATGACAGGACAGAAGAACCAACTCATTGGAAGAGACCCTGATGCTGGGAAAGATTGAGGGCAAGAGGACAAGGGGGCAACAGAGGATGTAATGGTTGGATGGCATCACTGACTCAATGGACATGAGTTTGAGCAGGCTCAGGGAGCTAGTGAAGGACAGGGATGCCTGATGTGCTGCAGTTCGTGAGGTTGCAAAGAGCCCGACACGACTTAGCTACTAAGCAACAACAAATTGGGATTAAGGGGCTTCTGAGAAGGCACTAATGGTGAAGAACCTGCCTGCCAGTGCAGGAGACATAAGATATGTGGGTTTGATCCCTGGGTCAGAGAGATCCCTTAGAGAAGGCATGGCAATGCACTCTAGTATTCTTGCCTGGAGAATCCCACGGATAGAGAGCCGGGTGGGCTACAGTCCACAGGGTTGCAAGGAGTCTGACATGGCTGAAACAATTTAGCATGCAAGCATACACTGGGATGAAGGGGTCTTTGTATATTTTAAGTAACTCTCTTTATCAGATGTGTCTTTTGCAGATATTTTCTCCCAGTCTCTTATTGATCTTCTAATTCTCTTGACACCGTCTTTTACAGAACAGAAATTTCTGATTCTAATTAAGTCTATCTTATCAATTATTTCTTTCATGAATTATGCCTTTGGTTTTGTTTTAAAAAGTTGTCATCATACCCAAGATAATCTAGGTTTTGTTAAAATCTTTCATTATCATTTTCTGAACTTCACATTGAACCACTGAGTCAGGATGTGATTTTTCATGTTATATTAATAAAGCTATATGTAATAAATGTAGAATCTAAAATTAAGAGGAATCTAAAATGTAGATATTTACACTATCTTAATGGTAATGGATTTTGGAAAAATAAGAATTAGCACTTTCCCTTAAATTTTTGCCAGAAATTATTTTTATGCCATTTTCTATTACATCTCAGTTTAAAAAATGCTTCTAGCCACATCTCATGCCACGTCAAATCCCCCAATATGCTATAGTTTATATGGGATAAATTTTGTAAAGTAAAAGTTTATTTTTTATTGTGATAGCCAATTAAACTTGCAGTGTTTATTAAGGAGTATTCTTTATGTGCTGAATTTCAGTATCATCTTGGCTGAAAAATCAATGTTTATTTATTCTAACTGTTTCCAAGCTTCCTGTTCTGTTCCAATGAATTCTTTGTCTGCTCTTGCATGGACATCGCACTGGAGAAGTACTTTAGCTGTATAGTAATTCTTGATATACTATAATTCATCTAGTTTTGCTCTTATCTTGACTGATATAGTTTATTTTTGTTGCCATTTAATTTTTAAAGCAAGTTTGCCAATTTATACTCAGTCCTTGAAGGATTCAATTGGTATTGCAACACAATTATCAATAAAATTAGTAAAAAAATTATTATTCACAATATTGAGCCTTTCAACCCATGCTGTTGTTCAGTTGCCCAGTTGTGTCTGACTCTTTGCGACCCCATGGACTGCAGCAGGCCAGACCTCCCTGTCCCTCACTGTCTCCTGAAGTTTGCCAAGTTCATGTCCATTGCATTGGTGATGCCATCCAGTCATCTTATCCTCTGATGCCCTCTTCTTCTTCTTTCCTCAGTGTTTCCAGCATCAAGGGCTGTTCCAAACAGTCAGCTGTTAACATCAGTTGACCAAAATATTAGCGTTTTGACTTCAGGGTCAGTCCATCCAATGAGTATTCAGGTTGATTTCCCCTAAGACTGACTAGTTTGATCTCCCTGGAGTCCAAGGGACTCACAGGAGTCTTCTCCATCACCACAGTTCTAAGGCATCAATTCTTCAGAACTCCACCTTCTCTATGGTCCTGTCTCACAACTGTAAGTGACCACTGGAAAGACCATAACCTTGATTATATGGACCTCTGTCAGTAATGTCTCTGCTTTTCAATACACTCTCTAGGTTTGTCATAGTTTTCCTGCCAAGAAGCAGATGGCTTCTGATTTCATGGCTGCAGTCACTGTGTACAGTGATTTCAGAGCCCAAGAAGAGGAAATCTGTCACTACTTTCACCTTCTCCCCCTCTATTTGCCATGAAGTAATGGGACTGGATGCCATGATCTTAATTTTTTTAATATTTAGTTTTAGTTCAGTTCAGTGGCTTAGTCATGTCTGACTCTTTGCAACCCCATTGACTGCAGCACACCAGGCTTCTCTGTCCATCACCAACTCCTAGAGCTTACTCAAACTCATGGTCATTGAGTTGGTGATGCCATCCAGCCATCTCACCCTCTGTCGTCCCCTTCTCCTCCTGTCTTCAAACTTTCCCAGCATCAGGGTCTTTTCAAAAGAGTTGGTTCTTCACATCAGGTGGCCAACGTATTGGAGTTTCAGCTTCAACATCAGTCCTTCCAATGAATATTCAGGACTGATTTCCTTTAGGATGGACAGGTTGGATCTCCTTGCTGTCCAAGGGACTCTCAAGAGCCTTCTCCAACACCACATTTCAAAAGCATCAATTCTTCAGCGCTCAGCTTTCATATAGTCCAACTCCATCCATGACTACTGGAAAAACCATATCTTTGAATAGACGGATCTTTGTTGGCAAAGTAATTTAGTTTTAAACCAACTTAAAGCTCTCCTCCTTCACCCTCATCAAGAGTTTCTTTAGTTCCTGTTCACTTTCTGCCATTAGAGTGGTATCATCTGCATATCTGTTTCTCCCATCTATCTTGATTCCAGCTTGTAACTTATCCAGCCCAGCATTTCTCATAATGTGCTCAGCATATAGAATTAAGCAAACAGGGTGACAGCAGACAGCCCTGTCATACTCTTTCCTCAATCTTGAACCAATAAGTTATTCCATACAGGGTTCTAACTGTTAATTCTTGACCCATATACAGGTTTATCATGAGACAGGTAAGGTGGTCTGGTATTCCCATCTCTTTAAGAGTTTTCCACAGTTTACTATGATCCACACAGTCAAAGGCTTGGCATAGGTGATGAAACAGAGGTAGATGTTTCTGGAATTCACTAGCTTTCTCTATGATTCAGCAAATGTTGGCAATTTGATCTCTGGTTCCAGCTTGGACATCTGGAATTTCTTGGTTCGCATAATGCTAAAGCCTTGCATGTAAGATTTTAAGCATGACCTTACTTGCGTGGGAGATGAGTGCAATTGCTCAATGGTTAGCACATTCTTTAGCACTACTCTTCTTGGGAATTGGGATGAGGATTGACCTTTTCCATTCCTGTGGCCCCTGCTCATTCCACATTTGCTGACATATTGAATGCAACACCTTAATGGCATCATCCTTTAGGGTTTTGGATAGTTCTACTGGAATTCTATGGTGTCCACTAACTTTATTAATAGCAGTGCTTCCTAAGGCCCACGTGCCTTTGCTTTCTAGACTGTCTGGCTCTGAGTGGCTGACCACACCATTGCAGCCATCTGGTTCATTTGGATCTTTTTTGTACAGTTGTTCGGTGTGTGCTTTCCATCTCTTCTTGATCGCTTCCCGTGTCTACTAGTCTATATTGCTTACGTCCTTTATTGTGCCCATCCTTGGGCAAACTGTTCTCTTGACATCTCCAATTTTCCTGAAGAGATCTCTTGTCTTTCACCTGCTGTTTTCTTCTAGTTTTGTACGCTGTTCATTGAAGAAGGCCGTCTTGTCTCTCCCTGCTGTCCTTTGGAATCTGCGTTTAGTTGGATATACCTTTCCCTTTCTCCCTTGCTTTTCACTTCTCTTCTTTCTTTAGCTAGAGGCCTTTAGTAAGGCCCCTTCAGATAACCACTTTGCCTTCTTGCTTTTCTTTTTCTTTGGCATGGTTTTGTTCACTGCCTCCTGTAGAGTATTACTGACCTCCACCCATAGTTCTTCAGACATTCTGTTTACAACTTCTAATCCCTTGAATAGATTTGTTACCACCAATGCATGTTCATAAGGAATTTGATTTAAATTGTATCTGTCTGGCCTAGTGGTTTTCCCCACTTTCTCTAGCTTAAGGATGAATTTTGCTATGAGCAGCTGATGATCTGAACCACAGTCAGCTCTAGGTCTTGTTTTTGCAGACTGTATACAGTTTCTCCATCTTCAGCTACAAAGAATGTAATCAATTTGATTTCGGTATTGGCCATTTGGTGATGTCCATGTGTAAAGTCAATTTGTCTACCTCAAATTGGATACCCGCTGGGTGGTGGTGGTGGGGGGATCTAGTTTTTGCTTTCCCTCTTTTTAATTTACAAAAGTAGCCTTAATTTGGGCCTGAATCCTAACCTTTCTTGTAGATATTAAATCTCAAGGAAATTTACTTTACTCTTTATTTTACTCTTTATACAGAGTCAAAACTAAGTCAATTATTTTCTCCCATCCCTCTTTGAAGGGAAGATTTCCCTTTTTTGTTTAAATTTTATGTGCGATTATAGACTTAACTGGTTCCCAGATTTATGCAGCCCTCCATCTTTTGTAAATCTATCATTTTGTCTCCTGACTACTGTGAGTAACCTTTTAAACCAGAGAAGCTGGCTGGTTACTCTAAAATGGTATATAACTTTAAATTTAGTGCTTGTTTGTGCCTGAAGATAAGTGTGTGCTTTTTAATCTTCTATAAATTTTATTGTTGTAGCAAAGACTTTGTTTATTTATGTGCCATTTTTTGAATATTGTAACAATTTCAGAAAACCTGAAATAAAATAAAAATGCAGTGTTTATTTTGTGTTCTGAGCTGTCATCCACATTTTGAGGGCTATGTCTAAATTTCACTTTGGGGAAAGCTTTCCTATGGGACTCTTTTCTCTGCCAGTTTATATAACTTTAATGTATTTAAAGATAAGATAAAGATAAATATATTTCTAAGTTTTCACAGAGAAAACTAAAAATTTTAGTAATACTATTTGGTGAAACTACTTTTTAAATATTGTAATATACAAATATATGTCAGTTAATGAAAAGGACAAATACAGTTTATATACTTCAAGAGAATCAAATCTGTGTGTGTGTGTGCGTGTATGTGTGTGTGTGTGTAATTAGGGTCAGGTTTGTTCAGAATGATGCCATTCAATACTTTTTTTTTTTTTAATTGAGTGCTAGTAATATTTCTGTAACTCTGCTCTCAACTATGTGAATAGATTAAAACAAAAAAATGGAAAAAGGTAATGAAGTTGTTCTATAAAAAGTAGAAAACAATGACTATTTTGGGAAAAAATGCAAAAAATAGCCTGAGGAGGTGCTACATATTTATTCCTTTCCATTAGAGTTTGGAGTATACTAAATATTACATAATTCAATATTTATTTGTACTATATCTTCAGCATGCTTTTAATTAATCTAATTTATTTGTTTCTTTAAAAAGCCACATACAATTTTGCATGATAATAATAATTTTTACTATAATTTTCACTTCACATATAAGGAAACTAACATTTACAATGAATATATGATATGTAAAAGTATCTGCTATGTAAAGTATCTGATATGTATCAGTATCAAAATGTGGATGACAGCTCAGAACCTGAGTCTTTAATCTTAACTTTTCATGATGTATTATTGGTTTAAAACTCCAGGAAATAGTCAAATCTACATAAGCTTCTTAAACTACTCTTTTGTCTTTCAAAGGATGGTATGGTTTGAAAATACAGGTCTCATCATTTATCTCTATCAGTTTTAAGGTCTGTAGGGAAAGGTTGGGCAGATGCCAAATAAAACTTGCTTTGGTAAACATTATGAGTGTGATATAGCGTAATTCAAAGAGAACTGCAAATGTGGGAGTAGGAAGATAGACACTCACAGTTGTGTTGCTGACGCCAGTGTTTCTGGCTGGCATGCAAATGCAGAGTCGTGGCATTTATTTTGTGATTTTGTGTTGTATGCATTCTCCATTCAGGACACACATCCAAGCTGTAGATTTACCAACTCATCCATGTGGAAGTAACAAACTCTTCATCGTGGGATTGATCTCAGAATGCTTTTATAGGACATCTGTCTTTAGGAATGATTCTGGGCAGATTTTTTTCAGGGGTTTGAAGGCCAATGATATGGATGTTTTCTAATGGAGAAGACGATCCAAGATTGTGGCTTGATCAGAAGTTTAAAAACATATATATATTTATATATATATATATATATATATGTGTATGTGTATATACACATATATATGTATCTATGTAATATGTGTGTGTAATATATATACATATATGTGTGTATGTATGTGTGTGTGTGTGTATATATATATATATCAATGCTCAGTCTCTGAATCAACCAGCATGATTCTCAGCTACAAGAGGAAAATTTGAAAAAGAATGATAGATAATCTTTTCATTACACCTACTGGATATTTCCATTACTCCTGTATCTGGGGATTCATTCATTCATCATTGTTGGGCATGAGATCATGTAGAAAGGAAGATATGATGTAATTCATGGCATCTAGATGAGAGAACAGGGAGAAATCCCGTTTGAATCTAGTAGCACAATAGGAATGTGAGGAAAGAGTGAGTATTGGGAAAATAGAAAATTAGTCTGCCGTGAAGGTTGTCATGCTCAAGTGCATGTCTGTTCTGTAGAATCTGTGATTTGATGATCATTGGTGATGTGACTTCCTCCTGCAAATGTCTCATAAAAACTAAGCTGAAGAGAGGAATGAAGTGTCTTTAAGACTTTTGACAGAATATTCATTTAATAGTTTCCATCAGGAAAAAGAACTGTCGAATGATCTATTTTTGCTCCAGGTGATTATGTATTATTTCTGAACACATTTTTATCAAGGACACATGTAGAAAGCATACATATAGAAAAGTGCAGACATCAGACTTCAGTGTATTTTACACAAATTTGAAGATACTTGTATAGTGAGCACCAGTTCAAGAAACAGAACATTTAGCATCCCAGAAGCCCTGTAATGTTCCCATCCAGTAAAATAGTTCCCTTCCAAAAACTATTTTCCCCAAGAATTAGCAATGTCCTGGTGTCTGATATTGAAAATTTGCTTATTTGTAAACTGTATAGAAATGGAGTCAGACAGAGTATTTTGTTTAGTCTGATGCTTCTCACTCTGTATTATGTTTTAGTTCACTCATGCTCATTGGCTTATGATAATCATTATAAGAATTTCTGCTAACCAGGTATTTGTTAAAGAAATACTTTTCAGTCACTTTATTTGACATTTAGTTATTGAGAGCAAAGTGTGCTGGTCAGAGGACAAAATATAGCAGTAAAAGAGATCATGGTCTTTCCTTCAGGGAGATTTCAAGCTATAGGCTGGAGGATTAGTATTAGAATTAGTATTATTACTAATTAAAAAAATCTAATAAATAACTTCAAAATATGCAAATGCTGTGAAAGAAAGGAACAGAATAAACCATTTTTAAAAGGTAGATACTGTCTTAAATACTATGTTAAAAATTGAAAGCATTTATCTTGGGTAATGTTTAGATAAAAATCTTCAGGCTCTAAAGCAAAGGAAGCCAAATATTTTCCATATTTACTTTTTCAATGACTAGCAAACAAAGTTAATGATGCCCCATGAATCCTGTGGATATGAAGGGCAACTGTACTAGCTCATTTATGTAAGTGAATTGGGTACCCATGGATTTTAATATCTCCAGTGCATTCTTGAACCAATCCCTCATGTGTCCCCCATACCAAAGGACAACTATATATATATATATATATACACACATATATATATACACATACATATATATATATATATATATAAAACACACATACATTTAGTAATTGCTCTTCTTAATTAATGCATCTCTCATTTGCTCATCATATTAACACTGTAAAGTAGGTGGAGACATTATTGTTTCTTTTTGTAGTACGGAAATCTGAAGGTTAACTTGTCCAAGTTACATGGCTAGTCAGTCCAGTCCAGTTCAGTCTCTCAGTCATGTCCTACTCTCTGTGACCCCATGGACTATAGCATGCCAGGCTTCCCTGTCCATCACCAATTCCCGGAGTCTGCTCAAACTCATGTCCGTCGAGTTGGTGATGCCATCCATTTGACCATCTCATCCTCTCTGGTTCTGTCCACTTCTGCCTTCAGTCTTTCCCAGCATCAGGGTCTTTTCTAATGAGTCAGTTCTTCGCATCAGGTGGCCAAAGTACTGTAGCTTCAGCTTCAGCATCAGTCCTTCCAATGGATATTCAGAATTGATTTCCTTTAGGATTGACTGGTTTGACCTCATTGCAAAGTCAACTGCAAATCTGTTATTCGAACTCAGAGCTTTAAAGTCAAATTGAGTGTTCTTTCCAGTACCCAAGAAACAAAGTAGGAATGCAAAGAATGTTGAGGGAAAAGGGAAGAAAAATGAGGTAAGAAATTCCAAATTTTAATTTTGCCTAGATTCCTGATACTGGAAGCCCTTAAGACTGTAAAGGAACAATTTCCAACTGTGTTTCAGGTTTTTTTGAAATATCAATAGAATTAGGAAATAAATATAGCACTAATAAAAGTAGAGATAGATGCTCAAAAGACAATTTGACCAATGCTAAAATAATCAAAAGTAAGCAGACTTCTTTGCTTTAGAACACGTGTTTGCATTTAATATGGTAATGCAGAGGGACGATTACTAGCCATGGAATCCTTTTGCTTTTTCCTGTGAGACATTTCATATAGTCTCACAAAACATACCTAAGAAAATGCACTAATAAATTATCCAAAATCAGCCCCCACACAGATTTACAAAGGAACAGTTAAGAAAAATACGTGTTATTTTATCCTGAACAGAATTATACATAATGAACAGAACAGTTTATTACTTAGTGTTCTAGTTATAAAGACTATGCACCCGTATTCCCAGACAGAAAATCCATTCTATAACCTTATCCTCCATCAAAACTAGGCCACAGACTTTAAAGAGGGAAACTGCATGACGGGTTGTCTCCTGAACTCTCAGTCTTCCTGTGATTAATGTTTGACAAGAAATTGCTATTAGACTACACATAGACATGTTTAGGAAAGTAAAATAAGATCTATTATGAAAAAAAGAAGATTTATTTTTGAATAGTCTTCCAAGATGGTCTCTTCCTTTAAAAGTGAGATTTCTAAAAATTGGAAGCGGCAATCACAATCCGTAAAGATACCTGACTCATTAGTTTAACCCAAGTCATCCCAAATGGGCCAATAATTTGATTCTTTTTGATTCCAGATAATTAAATAGGCAAAGTTGCTTAATGAAACATGGGACCTATATTCTGACCTCTCTTTGCGTTCACCAACTATTGTTTGAACATAGCATACTATTTGAATTTCTGTCTGCAATAGAATGATGCTTCTGTTCTTTTTCTTTTTTTTCCCGTCATAAAAGTTTCACCTGTGAGAAGGTAGGGATGGACAACTTCTCTCTTAGGTAATTAATTTTTAGCATGCCAGATCTTTTAATAGCCCCTCTATTGTGAGGTTATTTCTGTTCCTGGGTCATTCCCAGGGGGATTTAATGTAGAAGCAATGTGTAATTTAAGGAGAATTAGAAACAGTGGAATGCTATTTTTGCCCCACCCAGGTCCCTAATATTCCGTTCAACTCTGATGAGCATCCATCCTCTAGCTGCTGAAAGTTCTTAGACTGAGAGCTCATATCTCCATTCTTTCCTTGAAGATTGTCCTTTAGAGATGAACACTGCCTAACCTAGAGAGTTTTGGGGGCTATGTGGCCCTCTACTTCCCTTGCCTCAAGGGATAGCTTCTGATGCAGTTTAGACTTCAAATCCCTGATGAACTGTGTTGAATTTAAACTTCATCTGAACCCACATTCTGGCTTTGCCCCTTCAGCATTACTATCCCATTCTTTTCAAGAAATATCTCTTGAGATATTTCTCACCATAAATCACATGTACACAAATGTCAACATCAGGCTCTGATTTAAAGAACATACCTTAATATAGATGTCAAATAGTAACCAGTAAGGAAAGGTGGAACAAAGACGTGCACCCTCAGAACTTGAAGGATCCAAGAACCAAAGAAAATACAATTCTCTAGTTTTGTAGCATACTGATTACAACTAACAAACTGGGGTGAGATTAGTCAGATGCTTGTAAGTCATTAGTAAATGCATCAGACTGGAGACTAGTTTGAACTATTAACTAGCAGCAGAAGCGGGCAGTCAAGAGAATCATGTGCAAGTCAATAAAGGGAGCTTTATCTCAAGTTACAGTGTAAAAGGGTATTAAAACACAAAAATACATTTTAATAAAAATTATATATGAGACTACTAAAGAATGCTGTGTTCAAGAGTCCAGGAAAATTCATTTCAGAAGAAAACATTCTTTCACCAGTGAAAAGAGTCCTGGCTCTTTTCTGGGGGAACTTTCATATTTAGATGTGGTCAAGAGAATGCCTTCTAGAAAATTTGCAGAGTTAAGGGGAGACCCCTAACAGGAGTGAGCTATTGGTAATGGTGGGAAAAGTAAGGAGATTTGAAGTTGCAAGCCCCCAAAAGTAAAAGCAATCATTTAGCCTTGCAATTCACAATTTCACCCAATGTATCTGAATAAATGACTGTGAAGACAGGACTGAAAATACAAAAATATCTGCAGTCTTGAGTACTCTCACTATGCTTGGAACAAAGTGACCCCTACTGCTGACTCCCAAGGGGAAAGCATGAACCAACTCGCCTTGGGTCAAATCTAATAAGAGAGATTAGTCACAGGGACTAAAAGGGACTACAGTACCACACTGGTTGGTGGTTGGACTAACCAAAAGTGCATTCGATTTTATTAAAGCTGAAGCTCAGCTGCAGATTAACTTGACACTTTATCTTCATTGCCAGATATAAAAAAGACCCACCATTTCTGAGAAAAACTGAACAAAATGATAGTATACTTCAAACTCCATTATTCTACTTAAAATACCTCTGTAACAATAAAAATGCAAAATATGTAACAAATATTAGAATTAGCAGGAAATAATCTATAATAATGTTTTTAAATATGTTTAAAAAGATAAAGTGAATAGGTAAATGGATATGGATTCCCCACAAAGAGAATCTATAAAAATAATTGAGTCAAAATTCTAGAATCAAAAGTACAATACCTAAAATGAAAAAGAAACTAAAGTAAATATTATGAAAACAATAAACACTAGATAAACTTAGTAAATGAATGGACACTGCACTTAGAAAAATCAATAAACTTGAAACAGATCAATAAGGATTAACTAACAATATTTAAAAAACAATATAAATAACCATTTGAAAAATGACAAACAGTCCAATATATGTGTAATTGGAGCCCAGGAAGGGCAAAAAAATGTGTAATAGTTTTGCTCACAGCTTCATATTATGAATCTCCAACACGTAATCTAATTCAGTTCAGTCCAATTCAGTCACTCGGTTGTGTCTGACTCCTTGTGACTGCAGCATGCCAGGTTCCCCTGTCCATCACCAATTCGCAGAGCTTACTCAAACTCATGTCCATTGAGTCGATGATGCTATCCAATTATCTCATCTTCTGTCGTCCCCTTCTCCTCCTGCCTTCAATCTTTCCCAGCATCAGGGTCTTTTCCAATGAGTCAGTTTGTCGTATCAGGTGGCCAAAGTATTGGAGTTTCAGCTTCAGCATCAGTCCTTCCAATGTATATTCAAGACTGATCTCCTTTAGGATGGACTGGTTGGATCTCCTTGCAGTCCAAGGAACTCTGAAGAGTATTCTCCAACACCACAGTTCAAAAGCATCAATTCTTCAGCACTCAGCTTTCTTTATAGTCCAACTCTCACATCCATATATGACCACTGGAAAAACCATAGCTTTAACTAAATGGATCTTTGTTGGCAAAGTAATGTCTCTGTGTTTGAATATGCTGTCTAGGTTGGTCATAACTTTTCCTCCAAGGAGTAAGCGTCTTTTAATTTCATGGTTTCAGTCACCATCTGCAGTGATTTTGGAGCCCCCCAAAGTAAAGTTGGTCACTGTTTCCATCTATTATTTCCCTATCTATTTGCCATGAAGTGATGGGACCAGATGCCATGATCTTAGTTATCTGAATGTTGAGCTTTAAGCCAACTTTTTCATTCTCCTCTTTCACTTTCATTAAGAGGCTCTTTAGTTTTTCTTCACTTTCTGCCGTAAGGGTGGTGTCATCTGCATATCTGAGGTGATTGATATTTCTCCCAGAAACCTTGATTCCAGCTTGTGCTTCATCCAGTCCAGCATTTCTCATGATGTACTCTGCATATAAGTTAAATAAGCAGAGTGACAATATACATACCTTGATGTACTCCTTTCCCAATTTGGAACCAGTCAGTCTGTTGTTCCATGTCCAGTTCTAACTGTTGCTTCTTGACTTGTTTTAAGCAATCACCCATGCAATAGGCAACTCAAAAGAATTAAAACCTTAGTTTTCTTCTTTGAAAAAGAAGTTTTGAGTTTGTTTTTATTCCTACATTCAGGTAGCAGAAGTCTTGAAAATATTTATTCCTGCAGTTAAGAAAAGGAATTTAAACATTCAAAACTGGCATAAAGGAGAAATATAAAAATAATACTAAGGCAACTGTTAAAAAAAACACAACAACACAGGACCATTATTGATTCCACACAGTGAAGAAGCAACTCACTGGACTCTTAGTTGGCTCTAGTCCAGACTTATTCCCTGGTTATTTGGGTGAACTTGGATTAGGGTGATTTTTACCTTCTATACCCCAGTTTCTTCTTCTACAGATGATGTATTTGGAGATGAATCTTCTGGCTCATATACCTCTCAGAGTCTATGAAATTGATGCTTAATTCAAGAGTCAGTAAACTATGGCTGAGGGCCAGATCTGCCCCATTGTCCACTGTTATAAATAAAGTTTTATTAAAACCCATCCATGTTCACTTATTAACATGTTGTCTATGGCTTCTTTCAAGCTGAAATGGCAGAGTCAAACTGGGACAACAAAGGTCATATGACCTTCAAAACCAAAATATTTACTATCTGTGTTTATAGGAAAATTTCATCAACTGTTTGGCTTATCTGAATGGAAAGTGAACCTCTGTAAACTATCCCCAGTGTCCTAGCTCTGCATTTACTTGCACGGCCCTGGGGAGTCTCAGCTCTGCTTCATTAATTTGGTTGCTGCTGAGAAGCACTGACTGTCCTTTCCAAGCACTTGAACACCAAATTCCCTCAAGAGAGGGCAGGACACTGAACTGCAGTTAGGACAATAAAGGGGATTTTCAAGGAGAAAGTGAGGTTTACCCCCCCAAAAAAACAGAGAAAGTATAAGGATGTCATCTAGAGAAGACATTTTATATAAAGGGACTTAATTGTCACAAGTATGCTTGAAAAGTATTCTGGTTCTCCTATTTCTAAGCATGTCGTAGGACTGTATATTCTATGGAAAAATCTCTTTTTCCATGTAATTTAATACAATTATGGGTATTATATATGATTATACTTATAGTCCCAGAGATTCACACTGGGTATCTTGGCAGAGGATACTTAAAATTCTACATAACCCACTTCTGCCTAAGATGCTTAATAACATATGAACTGAGATGATATGTTTTATCTCATGGAGTTAACTTTAAGAGATATGAAAGATTTTCTGTGAATCTTTTCCCAGAAAAGATAAACTAGCAATATTTTAGCAATAAACTAGCAATATTGCACATGGTGTCTCTCCTGTCAGCTTGAATTCCAAAGTGAAATGACATAGAATAGTGATTCCAGTCTATCTGTGTTGGACGAGACTAAGAAATGGAACTTTCATTTTCTTATTTGAAGTAAAATGTACATGCAATAAAATTCACTGACATTGAGAGTGAAATGAAATGTATTGATAAAAGTATACACATATATATCCGCATAATAAGATATATCAATCAATTTCCATAATTCCAGGATGTTTTCTTCTCATTCCCTTGCAATCAGTCCTCACTCCCAGAGGCATCCACACTATCACTATTGTGGGTTTTTTTCATGTCTTTGGCTATTATAACTAAAACTCTGTGTACAATTTCTTATTTTCTTCTAGTAAATACTCAAGAGTGGAAGTGTTACATAATATAGGGTGCATGTGCATGACAATTTAAAGTAAGTTTTAGTTTTTGAAAACGCTTGCATTATTTCTACTCCCACCTAGAATGTTTGAGAATTCTAGTTACTCTACATCATCCAATTTTGGTATTATCAGTTTATAAAAATGCAACTTTTTTTTTTTTTTTTTGGTATCTTGTATGCTGTTCCATGGCTAAATTCACTTATGAGTTCCAGAAGAATTTCCTGGGGACTTTTCCAGATTTTTCTGGATCCCTTACAATCTGGAAATTAGATAATTAATTGTGAGCCTTTCTTCTTTACTAATATCAAGATCTAAAGCTTCACACTAGTTTGTAGTCACTGTTTCTATTTCATCCCTTAAATTTTGATATGTTGTAATTTTTTTGTCTTCTAGTTGAAATTTTGTTTTTGACTTCCCCTTATATTTTTTTTTCCTGACATGAAGATTATGTGCAATTGTGTTATTTATTTTTCAAACATTTGTGGGCTTTCTGAGTACTGCTCTTAATTTTGAATATCAGTTCAGTTCAGTCACTCAGTCATGTCCAACTCTTTGCAACCCCATGAATCGCAGCATGCCAGGCCTCCCTGTCCATCACCACTACCAGAGTTCACTCAGACTCATGTCCATCGAATCAGTGATGCCATCCAGCCATCTCATCCTCTCTTGTCCCCTTCTCCTCCTGCCCCCAATCCCTCCCAGCATCAGAGTCTTTTCCAATGAGTCAACTCTTCACATGAGGTGGCCAAAGTACTGGAGTTTCAGCTTTAGCATTATTCCACCCAAAGAAATTCCAGGGCTGATCTCCTTCAGAATGGACTGGTTGGAGTTGCAGCCCAAGGGACTCTCAAGAGTCTTCTCCAACACCACAGTTCAAAAGCATCAATTCTTCAGCGCTCAGCTTTCTTTATAGTCCAACTCTCACATCCATACATGACCACAGGGAAAACCATAGCCTTGACTAGACGGACCTTAGTCGGCAAAGTAATGTCTCTGCTTTTGAATATGCTATCTAGGTTGGTCATAACTTTTCTTCCAATGAGTAAGCGTCTTTAATATCATGTCTATAATTCTATTGTTTTCAGAAATACTCTACAAATTTACTTCTATGACATTTAGTGGGACATTTAGTGGGACATTTTATCAGTGATCATATAATGTACCTTTGTTACCACTCTGTGTACTTTAAAAATATATACTCCAGCTTTTGGTTATAATGCTCTACAAATCAAGTTGATTGATAGTAGTTTTTGAAATATTTCATAACTTTGAATTTTTCTGTAGTTCTTCTGCTAATACTTACAAAGAAACATTAAATCCTCAGTTTAACTGCAGATTTGTTCATTTTTGCCTTTAATTTCCTGTCAGTGTTTCTTTACATATTTTCAAGTAGTATCATCAGTTGCTTGTAACTTTTTCATTATCTCTCTAATGGGTTTTCATCATTATGAAATATATTCATTCTGTCTGGTGATGTTTCTCATCTAACACATCTGTTTCTTCTTTTCTTGTGTTTACTATAGGTATTGTGTGTGTGTGTATTTAACAATATTCTAACTGATCTTTCATTTTTATTTATAATATCTCTATTAAAAACATAAAATTGCCTTTTATTAAAATCCAATTTGACAATCTCTGCCTTTTATTCATTTTTAAAAATTCATTTATAGTCAATGTAATTTTTAGTAGAATGGTTTTGAGTATAGAATCTTGCTACATATTTTCTAACTGTATCATTTCCCCTACTCTGTTCCTCTTTCCCTAAATTCTTTTGGATTAATCAAGCACTTTTTAAGAACCCATTTTATTTCATCTATGGACTATTTCATCTAATAATGACTCTTGTCATTATTTTTTAAATGATTGTTTTAAAAGTTAAAATACTTGACTATATATTATGAGTCATTTATTCTTACTACAGTTCCTCATCATTTGTTTTCTTACTCCTCGTTAGGCTTCTTGGAATTTTCTCTGGTAGACATGCCCTACCTTCCTCTCACCGTAGAAGTGTAGACTTCTCAGGTTGAAGCAATATTCGAGACCAGGTGGTCTGAGGCGCTCTCCTTGTCCTGCCTCTCATTTCCTTTCAAAGCCCCTGTGATACTTCTAGGGATTTCCTGAGGGTGCACAGGGTCTTGTTCAAAAGTCACTGCTTTAGACAACACATAAATATCAGAATATGCCTGTTCCAGCAAAGAAAAAAATAGTTTATGGGCAATTATAAGAAAACTTTTTCTTCATAATGAGTAAGAATCTGTAACTTTCCTGTTTCTAAAGAGCTCTGACCTTGTAATTATGAAATTATGAAAGCAACCTGTATTTATTGCTATTACTAGTTAAAACAATGTGCTAACTACAAACAAAGCAGAATAAAGCAGAAAGGTTATAGGGATGAATTCCCCTAGAAGTTTAAATTGGCATGGCAAAAGAACGGTTCAAAATGTTCTAAATATTATATGATATTTAACCATAGGGATTGTTAAAAAAAAATGATGAATTGGACTTTAGGGAGGTTACATCTTTGTAGAAATTAGAAAAAATTGCTTAAAAGGTAGGCGCTAGATGAGTGAGGGTTATACATTTAACATATTATAATAAAAGACTATTTTAAGAGCTGGTCTGAAATTCTATACAATCTTGTCACTTACTTATGTAATACATCTCAAAATCAGTTTCATATATAAACACTTAGAAAAATATCTATCTTCTAAGATTTTCTTTATGATTAAATGAGGATCTATAAGACCACATCAACTGATAAGTCACATCCTTTGAATTATTTTCAAACTCTTGATCAACAGAATTTATAAGTATAATACAATTATTGTTTTATGCCCCCAAACTTAATTTGTTGCATTAATACACAGTAAAAGTAATTAAAATGGACTTCTTATTAATACATACATTTAACCAAGCTAAAATGATTTTCTCCTCTTACTCTACCATTTGTCTCTTTCATTCTTAAATTTTCTCCTCTCTCTCTTCTCTTTTATCCATGTACCAATTATGGTAGATATGTCTCTGTGCTAAGTCACTTTAGTTGTGTCCAACTCATTGTGATCCTATGAGCTATAGCCTGCCTGGCTCCTCTGTTTATGGGATTCTCCAAGCAAGAACACTGGAGTGAGTTGCCATGCCCTCCTCCAGGGTATCTTCTGATGCAAGGATTGAACCCACATCTCATAAGTCTCCTGCATTGGCAGAAGCATTGTTTACCACCAGTGCTTCCTGGGAAGCACTAATCTGGTGGAAAAAAGTCTGAAGATCTCAGTAGTTTACACAATAACAGATGTGGTAACACAACAGCTTATCTGTCTTTTATTTAAAGTCTACAGTAGCTCTCAGAAGCTCTCAGCAGACTTCCAGGCTCTTTTAATCTTATAACCTCTATAAGCACAATGACAATGGCTGGAGAAGAAATTAGGAACATGTGAGCAATGGCTTTGAAGTGTCCAGCTTTATCTTGGTTCAGTTCATTGGTCACGTTAAGTCACAGAGCACACTAATTTTGAGAATGGGTAAATCAAGCCCTTCTGTGTACCCTGAGGAAGAGGAGGATATGAGATCACTGTGATCACCAGCAACATCTGCCCCAGCTAACTTCACTTTCCCTCTTATCCTTTCTTTTTCCCTGCCTCCTTCTTCTCTCTTCAATACTCCTTCCTATTTTCCCATCCTTCCCACCTCCCTTCCTCTTCCCCTTGCCCTTCTTCCTTCCTCTCTATCTTTGTATTTCTTCATCCAGATGATATGAATATGCATGCCACCTATGTAAGTGTATGTATGTATGTGTGGAAGTGTGGGTGTCACTAAGCTGTTAGGACCCAGATGATGGGTCAAATCATTTAGCATGTTTACAATTTATAGAAAATGGAAAAATGCAACTAAAGAAAACAAATGCATAGCCAGAGGGGTCATTTGAATCATAAACCTAGAAATAAGCAAAGAATTTTAGCTAGAAAAGTGATATGAAGTAGTAAACAATGAAACTCTAAACAGGAAGAAAAACCATGCCGCAAGAACCCATGACGGTTAGAATCTTCTCAGGTAGAGTCTCAAATATCAGTACTTCAGGGATGTGGTCTAAAACTTGAAATCCTGCATAATATGTAAATTTTGGAAATCAGCCTTTGTGTGATGTCAACAAAAAGAAAGGATCAAGCATTCTGATCAAAAAATATTTTGGACCAGACACAAGGTACTTTGAAGACTAATCTCAGCTTATTGCCAGCAACGTGACTTATTCTTTACCCAATCACCAAAGACTTCTAGATGCTCCCATTAAATGATTGAGAAATATCATCACCATGATTCATTTAGAGCTGATGTGGATATTGCAATGCGTTGATAGATTGTAGATCTTAAGGCCACTCGTTTGTGCATCTGGTGCTGTTTGAATAATTTAGGGTTCAAAACTAAGAAAAAATATTCCCCTGTATATCTTCCTGATAGATAAGAGTTCTAAGGCTGGAAGGAGGGATGGAAGCTTCCTATTTCTCATTCCTCCTTCCCTTCTAATTTAAGAGTAAATGAAATTGAGATTCTGAGTAAATTTGTCCAGCTCATTAGAATCAGCTTTATGTCAAATATAATTGACTTTATTCTTTTTGTTTTTACCCCAGCTCTGCCACCTCCCATCACTCATACCTTTGCTGTATTTATTCTAGGCCTAAGAAAAATGTAAAGATATACATTAAAGCTATGTCCCAAGTGAAGTTCCAGTTATGGTTTTTCTTTCTGCCTCTAACTAGAAATAAAGGAACCAATGAACACTGTTCTTGCCTTCCTCCAGTCCTAATCCTAAAGTCAGATATATTAACTATTTATTGCCTCATAAATTCCTTGAATAATCTAAACTTCAAGTATGGGATGTGCAGTTGTTAACTGAAAAAAAAAAAGAAAACCAATAAATGCTGATCATAAGTGTAGTGCTTTGGGGTCCTATAAAAGATAGTTAACAATCCTCCCCACAGAAAGCTGATAGGCAACGGTGACACACTTGTTTCATTTCTAACTCTGCTGCTAGCTATTCGCATATCATGACAAGTAGCAATTTTCATAGGCCTTAGATATTTTATGACTATATAAAATTGTGTGTGTGTGTGTGTGTGTGTGTGTGTGTGTGTTAGGTGCTCAGTCATGTCCAGCTCTTTGTGACCCCATGGACCTGTTAGGCTCCTCTGTCCATGGAATTCTCCAGGCAGGAATACTGGAATGGGTAGCCAGTTCCATCTCCAGGGGATCTTCCCTGATCCAGGGTTTGAACCCAGGTCTCCTGCATCGCAGGCAGATTCTTAACCATCTGGCTCATCAAGTAAGCCCTATGTAAAATTAAGGGTTGCCTTAAATCAGTGTTTCTCAAACTTAAGTGTCCCTTTTTCTTAATTTTTGCCATAATTCCACCTGCAATTCATGTGTCTCCTGCATTGGGAAGCGGATTCTTTACCACTGAGCTACCTGGGAAACCCTATAAGTCCATGACCTAGATTATTTTCCCATCATATTTTTCTTTAAGTAAACTTGGAAGTGTTCTATTGCTCTATAATAAGTTAATATAAAGGTACAGCTTAAAACACACATTTCTTATCTCACAGTTTCTGTGGGTCAAGTGTTTGGATCTGGCTCCAGGTCCCTTGTTGTTGTTTAGTTGCTAACTTGTGTCCAGCTCTATTGTGACCCCATGGACTGTAGCCCTTTAGACTCCTCAGTCCATGAGATTTATCAGACAAGCATACTGGACTGGGTAGCTATTTCCTTCTTCAGTGGATCTTCCCCACCCAGGGATCAAACCTGTGTCTCCTGCATTGGCAGGCGGGTTCTTTATCCACTGAGCCACCACGGAAGTCCAGTGTAAGGCAGTAATTAAAGTTGTGTTCAAGACTTGGTTCTAACCTAGAAAAACATCTGGCAATGGATCCACTTCTAAACCCACTCAGATTTTTAGTAGAATTTACTTCATTAGGACTGTAAGACTGAGGGTCCTGGCTTCCTCTGGGTAATGGCCAGAGGCTGCTCACAGCTTTTAGAAGCCATCTTCAGCCACTAGAAGAGAAGCAAAAGGCAAAGAGAAAAGGAAACACATACCCATTTTAATGCAGAGTTCAAAAAAATAGCAAGGAGAGATAAGAAAGCCGTCCTCAGTGATCAATGCAAAGAAATACAGGGAAAGAACAGAATGAGAAATTCTAGAGATCTCTTCAAGAATCAAGGGAACATTTCATGCAAAGATGGGCACAATAAAGGACAGAAATGGTAGGGACCTAACAAAACAGAAGATATTAATAAGAGGTGGCAAGAATATACAGAAGAACTATACAAAAAATATCTTCATAACCCAGATAATCACAATGGTATGATCACTCATCTAGCGCCAGACATCTGGAATGTGAAGTCAAGAGGGCCTTAAGAAGCATCACTATGAACAAAGCTAGTGGAGGTGATGGAATTCCAGGTGAGTTATTTCAAATTCTAAAATGTGATGCTGTGAAAGTGCTGCACTCAATATGCCAGCAAATTTGGAAAACTCAGCCATGGCCACAGGACTGGAAAAGGTCAGTTTTCATTCCAATCCCAAAGAAAGGCAATGCCAAAGAATGTTCAAACTACCACACAATTGCACTCATCCCAGAGGCTAGCAAAGTAATGCTCAAAATTCTCCAAGCCAGGCTTCAACAATACGTGAACCATCAACTTCCAGATATTAAAGTTGGATTTAGAAAAGGCCGAGGAACCAGAGATAAAATTGCCAACATCTGTTTTCACATCAAAAAAGCAAGAGAGTTCCAGTAAAACATCTACTTCTGTTTATTGACTATGCCAAAGCCTTTGACTGTGTAGATCAAAACAAACTGGAAAATTCTGAAAGAGATGGGAATACCAGACCACCTAACCTGCCTCCTGAGAAATCTGTATTCAGGTCAAGAAGCAACAGTTAGAACTGGACGTGGAACAAGAGACTGGTTCCAAATCAGGAAAGGAGTGTGTTAAGGCTGTATATTGTCACTCTGCTTATTTAATTTATATGCAGAACACATCATGAGAAACGCTGGACTGGATGAAGCACAAGCTGGAATCAAGATTGCTGGGAGAAATATCAATAACTTCACATATGCAGATGATACCACCCTTATGGCGGAAAGCAAAGAACTACTAAAGAGCCTCTTGATGAAAGTGAAAGAGGAGTGTGAAAAAATTGGCTTAAAACTCAGCATTCCGAAAGCTAAGATCATGGCATCCGGTTCCATCATTTCATGTCAAATAGATGGGGAAACAGTGGAAACAGTGACAGACTTTACTGTTTGGGGCCCAAAATCACTGCAGATGGTGACTGCAGCCATGAAATTAAAAGACGCTTACTCCTTGGTAGAAAGGTTATGACCAACCTAGACAGCATATTAAAAAGCAGAGACGTTACTTTGCCAACAATGATCCGTCTAGTCAAAGCTTTGGTTTTCCAGTAGTCATGTATGTATGTGAGAGTGGACTATAAAGAAAGCTGAGTGCCAAAGAATTGATGCTTTTGAACTGTGGTGTTGGAGAAGGTTCTTGAGAGTCCCTTGTGCTGCAATGAGATCCAACCAGTCCATCATAAAGAAAATCAGTCCTGAATATACACTGGAAGGACTGATGCTGAAGCTGAAACTCCAATACTTTGGCCACCTGATGGGAAGAACTGACTCATTTGAAAAGACCTGGATGCTGGGAATGATTGATGGTGGATGGACAAGGGGACAACAGATGATGGGATGGCTAGACGCCATCACTGACTCAATGGACACGAGTTTGAGTAAATTCCAGGAGTTGGTGATGGACAGAGAGGCCTGGCATACTGCAGTCCCTGGAGTCGCAAAGAGTCAGACACGGCTGAGTGAGTGAAGTGGACTGAACTCAGCCTCTAGAGGACACTGTAATTCCTTGCAGCATAGCACGGCCCTCCCTGAGAGTCCTTGCCCACTATTGAAGCTTGTTTCTTCCCAGCCAGTGAGGGCAAAAGAGAGAGGGTCTGCCCCTGCATTTACTGTTTAGTCTAGGCAAGAGACCCACTCACTCAGACCATGACTTTCACTATCCCCTCACATATGATTAAGCAATGATATCCTAAATACAGAACAATTTCCTAAACTCCATTATTTGCCTGAATCAATTGATTTTCTTGTACTTTCATAATTTTGACCACTCTGGATAACAATGTAGTTACCAAGTTTCTTTACTTAACCAAGCTATCATTCATTAACCAACTGTCTTCTGATCATTAGAAACATCAATAAGAAAGTTAGCCATAATGTTAAAAAAAAAAAATCAGCCTTAAATGTCTTAAATACCTTGAATGATGACAAGCTATCGAGGGCATCTTCTCTACCCCTGAGGCTCACACCTGACTGGGCTCAAATTGTAAACAATAAGGACCAAAGACTTTCAGCACACGCTTACCAATTTCAAAACAGACTCTCTTTATTACTTATCTACAGCATAAATGGGAAAAACTGAAGTTGCTTTAAATGTGTCTCAGTTTGACTAAAATTCACCTACCAGTAGAGTTCCTGAGTGGAACCCGTCCACTCAGGTTCCAAATGGATTCAACAATCCTTTCCTCTTAAGACTCTTACATTCCATTACTTATTCAGTTTCAAAAAAGGGTGGGGGGTGGGGGGAGTGGAGAAGAAAAGAAAACAAGCTGAAACAATCATGAGGTTTGCTTGGCTTTCAGTTACTTTCACTAAAAGCTCACATTTTTGTTCTATGGAGAAGAAAATACAATATATCACTATGAAGTGAAAGAAAAAGTTATAACAGTAACATCTAAGTTCTGATTAGCCATGTGTTTCTAAAGCACCTGAAATCTAGGTTTTATAATCAGGAAGACATATACTTTATTAATTTCTTCTATTCCATTTTGTTAATGTAATAAACATATTATTCTAGCTGCTATTTTTAAATGGGAAATATCAGGTTTTGACATTATTTCAGATATTTCCTTTAGAGCATTTCACTGGTGGAAAATGAATATTAAAGCTTTTACTAGCGATAACCTTTATTGCTGGTTATTTACCAGTAATTTTGCTGCCTGCAGAGATATTTTTAGTATTTCCTCTATATGAACTGACAGCGACAAACTTTATAAATACTTTACCCTGCCATTGGAAGTCATTTGCACTTATGCATATATAATTATTAGTTTGTTATAAAAATGTGCTTTAGAATTCCAAATTATTGATGCTATCTTTTCGATAGTAATATGATCCAGATTCCTTATGGCTAATAATCAACCTAGGCATGGCACACCTTTTTAAAAAAATCTATTCTATTAATGTTTCTTAAAAAATGTAAACTTTTAGGAGAAATAAGATTTCCTTGGTCACTCCCATTAAAGATTGTAAAGATGTTACACATGAAACAGTGGAATCAACCTTAATGTCCATCAATGGGGGATTGCTCAAGTCAATGATGGTATGGCCATACAATAAAATATGACACGGAACCATTTAAATTTGGCATTTTGAAAATCGAAAACAATTGAATATTAGCAATTTCATATAATCCACTTATAATTATTATTTAGCAGTTTAAAAGAAAGAAGTCCATGTATTTGTAAAGAAAGACATCCTAAAACTATGTTTCATTTAATAGAAAGGCAAATTACAAAAGAATACACCCTATTTGATTTCATTCATTTTATTTCCTATATAAATAAATATGCTCAAAAATATATGGAAAATTTCAGGATGAGATAAGGGAATAGGGGAAACTGAGGCTAGGGAATGGGGAAACTGAGGCTAGGGAATGGGGAAAACAGGGATCCTATTTTTCTATTTACATATTCACATATTGTTCTACTGTTTGACTCCTCAGTATAAGCACAAATTAGTGGTATAACTTTTTTTTTTTTTAGTTAAAAAACAATCAGACTATCTCTCTTCAATGTAACTCAAAGCACGGTCTATGGGTGATACACCAATTTGTAAAATTTACTAGTCTGTAAAATGATAGGTACAGAAATTAAGAGAAGCATTTAGTAATTTTACAGCAATTTGGTGGTAATTTTATGTTTATTCAATCTAATAATGAAAAACTAGGGCTTGAATTTTGTATGTCCGTTTTCATTTTATTTGTCTACAGATTGATTTTCATTGTATTTACAAAAGAATACCCATGACCAACTGGAAATAAAATAGAAAAGAAAAGGAGGGGGGAAAATGGCCCTAACAGTTTGAGAAGTACAGGTTTATCTTTATTTTTTCAGAATCCAGGACAGGTTCTGGCAGAAAGAATTACTGAATAAATGCATGATAAATCAGTACATGAATGCAGCTGGCAAATTTGAAAGGCTCTAAGATAACAGAAAAGATAGAATTTGGTGCTGCATTGAATTGATGTTGGGAGAAAGAAGAAAGTGGAGACAGGGAAAACTCCCAGATGTTTATATTCAGTTCCTGGGAGATTGCTGAAGCCATTCCCTAAAACTGGAAACACCAGAAGGAGCAGATATACAGTGTGTTTACAAATGATTAATTTATTTTTGAACAGTTTGATGTTGAGGTTATCAATAACATATCCAAATGGGGATGTCCAGAAAGCAGTTAGAAACAGGGGTTAGAAACTCAGGGAAGCAATTTGGGCTGGAGGTATAGCTTTCAGAGTTGTGGCCATTAGGACAGAGGGTCCCAACCTTTTGGGGCTCAGCTGGTAAAGACTCCACCTACAATGCAGGAGACCTGGGCTCGATCCCTGTGTTGGGAAGAGCCCCTGGAGAAAGGGAAAGACTACCCACTCCAGTATTCTGGCCTGGAGAATTCCATGGACTGTGTAGTCCATGGGGTTGTAAAGAGTCGGACATGACTAAGTGAATTTCACCAGTTTCGTGGAAGACTATTTTTCCAAGGACCAGGGGGTGGGGAGATGGTTTCAGAATGATTCAAGCATATTGCATTTATTGTGCACTTTATATCTAACCTAATGCTGCCATTGATCTGACAGGAAGTACCGATTTGGGCCTGGAGGTTGGAGACCCCTGCGTTAGAATGAATATCACCTGGACTGTAGACTGAGAAAATGAGAAGAGGCTGAGGGCAAACCTCTGGGTGTTGACCGCAGTGTCTGGCCCTAGGTAGATGAGCAGTAACTGTCTGTCTAATGAAGAAGTAGGCAGATATGAGCCCAAGTCTGCTTTATTCCAAGTCCAATCTCTCCTAACTAGCCCCATCTGGCTCCTGAACCCCACAGTATTCTAACAGACACTGCCTAGCGCTGGCGATGAGGCGAGGGAAAAAGAAAAATCAAACACATGGCACCAAGAATGGGTTCAGCTGCATTGCATTCTGCTAAGAAAATCAGGGGAGATGGCAGAAAAAAAAAAAGCGTCTACCTGATTTGCCAACACGAAGGTCATGATTTGACAGCAAATATTCTTTTGGGAGAATGATACAGTAAGAGCTCTTTGAGGCTGGCTGAAAAGCAAGTAAGAGTATACAAAAGTAGAGCATATGTTCATCCCTTATCAAGAAGCTTAGCTATAAAGATAAATTGATATATTCAGTTCAGTTGCTCAGTCGTGTCCGACTCTTTGTGACCCCATGAATAGCAGCATGCCAGGCCTCCCTGTCCATCACCAACTCCCCGAGTTCACTCAGACTAGCGTCTGAGTAAGTGATGCCATCCAGCCATCTCATCCTCTGTTGTTGTCTCCTTCTCCTCCTGCCCCCAATTCCTCCCAGCATCAGAGTCTTTTCCAATGAGTCAACCCTTCGCATGAGGTGGCCAAAGTACTGGAGTTTCAGCTTTAGCATCATTCCTTCCAAAGAAATCCCAGGGTTGATCTTCAGAATGGGCTGGTTGGATCTCCTTGCAGTCCAAGGGACTCTCAAGAGTCTTCTCCAACACCACAGTTCAAAAGCATCAATTCTTCAGTGCTCAGCTTTCTTCACAGTCCAACTCTCACATTCATACATGACCACTGGAAAAACCATAGCCTTGACTAGACGGACCTTAGTAGGCAAAGTAATATCTCTGCTTTTGAATATGCTATCTAGGTTGGTCATAACTTTTCTTCCAAGGAGTAAGCATCTTTTAATTTCATGGCTGCAGTCACCATCTGCAGTGATTTTGGAGCCCCCAAAATAAAGTCTGACACTGTTTCCACTGTTTCTCCATCTATTTACCATGAAGTGATGGGACCGGATGCCATGATCTTCGTTTTCTGAATGTTGAGCTTTAAGCCAACTTTTTTGCTCTCCTCTTTCACTTTCATCAAGAGGCTTTTAGTTCCTCTTCACTTTCTGCCATAAGGCTGTGTCATCTGCATATCTGAGGTTATTGATATTTCTCCCGGCAGTCTTGATTCAAGCTTGTGCTTCTTCCAGCCCAGCGTTTCTCATGATGTACTCTGCATAGAAGTTAAATAAGCAGGGTGACAATATACAGCTTTGACGTACTCCTTTTCCTATTTGGAACCAGTCTGTTGTTCCATGTCCAGTTCTAACTGTTGCTTCTTGACCTGCTAGACACTGATAAGTTATTTCAGTGTGAGCATAGAGCCTGATTAATCCACTGGACCTCCAAATAAAATCCTTTATTATATAATCTGGCTTGAACTATTTATCATTGTTTCATGAATGCTAATTACCAAAATAATGCTAGTGAGAAATATATAATTTATCAAATGATCATCATGCCCTAGGTATCATATCTAAGTAAGTTTACTTCATGTCAACTCAATAGCAAACTTATGAAATAGGTTTTATTTTTATTTTACAGAGGAGGAAATTTGCATTTAAGAGGAAAAATGACTTGTCCAGAGTCACTAGGTATTAAGCAGTTTAACCTAAATTAACTCAAAATTGTCTGATTCCAGAACCATAAGCCATGTCTTAATTGATCATCTACCTTAATTTCCTAAATATTAGGAAAAATGCAGACACTGTTATAAAAATATATCCACCTTCAGCTATTCACGTATAACGCCTTAATTAGCTCCTGGAAGGCAAGAAGGAATGCAAGTTCATGCCTGCTCAATCATGTCCTCTGAGTCTTTATGACCCTATGGACTATAGCCCTCCAGGCTCCTCTGTCTATGGAATTCTCCAGGCAAGAATACTGGAGTGAGTAACCGTTTCCTACTCTAAAGGATATTCCTAATGCAGGAATCAAACTCACAGTCTCTTACATCTCCTGCTTTGACAGGCAGATTCTTTACTACAGTGTCTTCTGGTAAGCCAAGCAGGAAACATAAATTTTAAAAAAGCCTGAATAACTGGTCTAACATTTTCAAAAATCTGCCAAGTTTGCTAGGGGAACTCAATTTTTTATGATAGACCTGAATTATATCACTGGAAATTTTGTGTTTTAGGCTAAATAGCTCTTGATATCATTTTCAGCACTGGTGTTCTGTCATTTGTTGTAATATCCTTTCATTTCCCTGTTAATACACTCATGTATTAATAAAACTTAAGGAGTCCTACCAGAAACAAGCCTGTTTACATTTATTTACTGAGAGATTATCAAATTAATTTGAGATTGAGGCACTTTCCTAGTGTTGTTTATTAGCAAGACCAAAAGGAATTGTTCAAGGCTGGATGATAAAAACCCACTTCTTGTTGTCATTGTAATTTTCATTATCACCATCATTATTAATTAATTATACATTTTAAGGTCAGCTTCCTGAGGACTGAAATACTGAGCAGGTATAGTTTAGTGGAGAGAAAGCTGAGGAAGAAACTGCTCTCTAATGACAAGCTTGCATGGGGTGGAGTAGGTTAAGAGTATTGGAGCACTGGCTGCATATTAGATACATGCCCAGCCACCCGGCGCTCTTTGCCTCCTTGGCTTTTGAAATCTTAGATGCTTAAAGCTTCTGTTGTGTCAGTCTTGGTGAGAGGTGCCTGTGTCTTGTCTGCCTTAATTTGTTTTCTGGGAATTCCAACAGCTAGGGCTCAAGAATACACTTCAGGTTGGCCAGTCTGATGCTTGGAAAGGGTATTTTGTGTCTGGACTGAGAACAGATATAAATGGGACATTTCCACATCACAAGGAAGATTGGATACTATATTATTGGACACTTATTCATCATGAACTTATTTTATACTCTGAAACCTGATGGAAAGCAGAAAGCTCCAACTCACAAGGACAGACATTTTTAAAAGGAGAGGAGATGACAGGAATAATGTCTGGTGATTAGGAACTGACTTAGCATACCAGATAACAAGGAACCTTAACCCAGTGTGAGAGAAATCCCACAACCGGGGGATTACCACTGTGGAACTACAAAAAAAATGCATCAAGAATTCAAGATAGAAAATACCTCTGAAAATAGGCTGGATGTATAGTTGAAAGTCATAAGATTGCTTGGAAGCCTATGGAAAAATCATTTAGACACTCGTATCTTCTTCCCCACCCAAGAAGGAAAGTGGAAAATGATGAGCCAGAGAAACTCTGATCTTAGTGGCACTGAGCACCACTGAGAGCTGAGCTGTCATAATTAAATTAAGAAAGTTAAGTGAAAAATGAGATTACTAGCACCCCTCCTTGTTCAGCTTCCAGAATACTGGCAGCCAGGCTTAAATTTTTAGGCAGAAAAACAGATATTTCTTGGCTAGTAAATGGACTAGTTCAAAAGCAAATACCTAGAGAAATAGATAACTAGGTATCTTTCCTATGAAAAACTCAATAAGATCATCCTGAAGCCCAGGATACATGGAAAGCATGACTAATCCAGCTTCTCTGTTTCAGTCTTAAAAGGAGCAGAGTGCTGAAGATCACCAAACATTTGAGAGAATCCTGTAACATTAAAGACAAAAAAAAACATACAAATAAAAACAGAAAGAAAATAAAGGAAATGCATTTCCTTTATTCATTCAAATAAATTCAATGCAGAAATCAGGGCAGGGGGATACTTAAAACTGAACAATTGTAACCCTGTTGTCTCTTTCCAAGTTCCTGAAAACAGGAACAGAATCTACTATCTGGTACAGGCTCAGAATCTATCAGCATCTGGGAGAGGTGCTGTAATATGTGAAGTGATGATTATTATCTCAGGAATGTCAAGGATGGGGCACTAGTGCTAAACTTTTCCTACCAAAATAGTACATTTGAACCAGAATCTCACCTCTGAAAATCCTGACAGTTTGTGCCACCACCAAAAAAAAAAAAAAAAACAAGAGTAAAGATAAGGTATGATGATTTCTATTAAAAAAAAATAATCCTCTTTAAGTTTCTAGCTTGGGTGCAGAGGATAGACGTTTCTAGGGGAAAAACAAAACAGGAAATTAATGCAGACTTCATGTTGCGGATTAGATTCTTTAGGAAGCAGAGGCTGAGATGGAGTTAAGAGTGCTAAAGTTTACTGATTTGCAACATCTGTGAAAAGAAAGGAGTGGGAAGCAGGACTTTGAAACGGAAGCCATAGAGCCATATACAGATCTGACAAAATCCCTACCAACCCAACAGGAAGCCCCAGGGCAAAGCTGTCTGTTAGAGAAGTTCCATATTGGACAAATATGGTCCAATTTTGCCACCCATCATCCTGGTAAATCATTGACTGGGGCCACCCTGAGAAGAGTAGAATATAATCTCAGCTCAGTGAAAATGAGACCTGAAGGTGCTACCAGCTGGAAGCACAGCCTGTGAAGCAGTGCAGTGAATTTTTTTGAAGGGGTCCCTAACTGGAACATCTCCATAGCTGCCACAATTCTGCAAAGATAACTGATGAAAACTACTGTTCCAGAGATAATCTTGTTTAAGAAATTCAAAAACAGCCACTGGCATCTTGATGCAGCTATTGATCTGATATTTTCCCTTGATCCTAATAAACTGAAAACACTATTCTGTAATTATTTGGCTAAAAGATAATACGCCTTTGCTAAAATGCATCAGGAGCATGTCATGTTTTGGCTTTGTATTAATATCACACTTCTGTTGTTTTTCAGTCACTAAGTTGTGTCTGACTTTTTGCAGCCCCATGGACTGCAGCACACCAGGCTTCCCAGTCCTTCACCGTCTCCTGGAGCTTGCTAAATCTTATATATTGAGCTGGTGATGCCATCCAGCCATCTCATCCTCTGTCATTGTCTTCTCCTGCCTTTAATTCCCAACATCTGGATCTTTTCCAATGAGGCTGCTCTTCTCTTTAGCCTGCTGATCCCTAGAGTGTCTCATCAATCCATACAACGTTGCAGAAGTTGACTTGAGTGTTTACTTCATGTTGATAGGATCTTAGCACGAAGTAGCTGGTATCCTAGTTATTTCAGGATGACAGATACACATAATAAGGTTAGAGATAAACTTCACTACAGATATACATCACCTCAGTGAACTTTCTGTGGGTCCAATAACTGGGACGTGTTCAGATGTTGCTTGAAAAGTCTAGAAACCTGTATTAAGAATTATACCCAATGATTAGTATGCATCTTTCAGTTTTGATACTGAAATAGACCACATTTTGGTATGCTGCTCGGATGTATTTGCCAGATGATCTGAAATGCTTCTAGTTTGGGGATAGAAACCTAGACTATGAAAAGATATTTCAGTAGATAAATAAGCAAGCAGCAGCAGTACTGCTTGTTGGCCCTTATAAACAGAGAGGCCCAGGAGTACTTGAAATGTCTGGGGAAGATGGAAATATACTGTTCCTGTGGCGTGCTCCAGTAGTAGCTTCCCAGTGGAAAGCTTTATGATTCGGGAACAAAATATTACCATCATCTAAATTTAACTTCCCATCATTTAACACAATAGCTTTTATCTCCTACAAGAAACTTAAGACAGAATTAAAGCCTAATTATAACAATGACCATGCAGCTCAAGCTGCCAATCGGAAGACGTTTATTATTTGATCCATTGATTCTTCACATTGGTTGTTTTTATTAACCTTTAAAATTCTTGGGAAAATGGTAGCTCCAAATCAAGATGGTATTTGAGTTGCACATCATCTCTATGGGCTACTCCTGGCTTTGTGCCATTTCTCTTATGTAATTACAGCCTGATGGGGAGTTACCTGGGACTAGTTATTGAAGGAAGAAAAAATCTAGAGGAGTTAGATATAGATCTGCATGATAAATTGGCATCCAGTGGAAACTGACTGCTAATCCATTCTAAGCCTAATCAGATACTGAAAGATAGTGGGGAAAGGAATATACCTCTAGTAATGTATAAATGGTGAGGTAATGATTTGCATAAACAATCAAGGACTTGGAAGAAGCTCAGTTCAGTTCAGTTGCTCAGTCGTGTCCAACTCTTTGTGACCCCATGAACCGCAATATGCCAGGCCTCCCTGTCTATCACCAACTCTTGGAGTCCACCCAAAGCCATGTCCATTGAGTTGGTGATGCCACCCGACCATCTCATCCTCTGTTGTCCCCTTCACCTCCTGCCCTTAATTTTTCCCAGCATCAGGGTCTTTTCAAATGAGTCAGTTCTTCCCATCAGGTGGCCAAAGTACTGGAGTTTCAGCTAGTGCTGTGCTAAGTCATTTCAGTGGTGTCTGACTCTGTGTGACCCCATGGACCATAGCCCACCAGGCTCCTCTGTCCACAGGATTCTCCAGGCAAGACTACTGGAGTGAGTTGCCATGCCCTTCTCCAGGGGAGCTTCCTGACCCAGGGATTGAACCTGGATCTCTTATGTCTCCTGAATTGGCAGGCACATTCTTTACCACTAGCACCACCGGGGAAGCCCACAGAAGAAGCTAGAGTTCATGGCAAAGATACCTGTGGAAGGCTTGCATGGATGGCTGTCTTGAAATAGGTCCAGCATATGATAATATCTGTTTTTCAAGTAAATGTTTACTAAGTACTCTTCCAGTGAAAAAGGTAATTAAGAAGAGTCTGCCAGATAATGGCTTTCTTCCTCAGCAATTCAGAGATTGCTCAATGGGCTTGTGAACAAGTGACGTATGTGTGGATTCAATAATATGAGCTTCCCTTCACAAGGCTGATTTCTCTTTTGCTACTGTTCAACTTGTAAGCAATTGCAGTTAAACTTTGGCCCCCAAACATTATGAATAAACAAAGTAAAGAAGCAACACAGCAACAGTTTGATTGTGGTGAACTCCCATTTATCAAGTAGGAAATGTTAATTTATCCTAACTTGAAACATACCTGAATTAATCTTGGCTCAGATGGTAAAGCGTCTGCCTGCAGTGTGGGAGACCTGGGTTCAATCTCTGGATTGGGAAGATCCCCTGGAGAGGAAATGGCAACCCACTCCAGTACTCTTGCCTGGAAAATTCCATGGACTGAGGAGCCTGATAGGCTCCGCATGGAGTCGCAAAGATTCGGACACGACTGAGCTACTCCACTTTCACTTTCTTCTACCTCATAGTTCTTTTTGCCTGAAATGCCATCTGAAACTTACTGAATGCCTTTTCCTATTTCCCATGCAAAGTGAACTCAATTTTCAGAGAAATAATGAAGCAATGATAACTATAGAAATCACTGTTACCATATCCTCATCACTCAAGGAGATAGACTTTTAGAATGATCAAATAGCAAGGTAATCTCATGTAAGCTCTAGCTTGGAGGTAGTGCCTTATAATGTGGGGATGGTGTGATATAAGGTGTGTAGTCTACATGTATCTAGGAACCAAAGGGCATAATTAGATGCCATTCCATATATCATTAATCCTAACTCCTACTGGTGACCCATTAGCTTTTAGAATCTATGACTCTGATTCTTATTAGGGCAGACATCTTAATGCTCAAAGGAAGAATGCTTCTACCACAGAACCCAACACTGTTCTAGAATGGAACAGATTCTGTTAAATTGGAAAACTTGGCATTCTACTTGGTGCTGTCCAGCTTGTCTTGTCAGTGGGTAAACAGGAAGCACAGGAAGTTGCAAGGTAGGTTGTCTTATCTATCTTATTCAGAGAAAAATGAGATTGCTGTTAAGAAAATGGATATGATATCATCTAGAAATGATTAGGTGCTCCCTACTGCTGTTACTTTATACTACTCCATTCAATATGAAAAGTTAATGCAGCCAGTATGTATAGAAAGCTCCAATTCAGGCTTAGTTAGATTCCTCAAAAATTAAGCTGTGGTTCTTCAAGCAGTTAATGAAATATAAATGGCTATATTGTCTAGAAATTAGCAACTGCATAAGGTTACCTGGTTCTTTCTTCTCTATTGGGCAATGTGATTACACAGCATATATGTGGCTTTGAACATAAACAGGCCAAGTAGGCACTGTCTGTCTGTGGAACGTTCTTATTCAGGGCAAATTTCTCCTTTGGAAAGTCTTTGTCATTCTTAGTTCTTGGAAGCAATAGTAATAGGGTTATTTCTCACCTGCCTACATGACATGATATGCTTCAGAGAGAGAGAGAGAGAAGCAGCCTTTGACATCAGAGACATTCTCTCACCCTTTCTTTTATGTGACTTATCAAAAGGCTAAGGCAAAGTGAAAAATAGACCAGCCAGAAACAAGGTGAAAAATGAGCTTGCAGGTTATGAGTTTCAATTGACTCTGATGATGTCTGGGAGACATTTTCATTACAATAGTTGAATGGGGAATAGTGGGCACCTTTTTCCTTTTGAAAAAAATAAATGGCTCAGAATAGTTATTTTTCTATTCCCTGGCTAAGTATTCAAAGATTTTTCAGTATTGGTCACTTCCTTTGAAACCTTTGGGGATTAGTACTACAGGGAAATAGATCAGAGAGAAGATCTTTTCTTAGGCAGATCATTTCTGTCCTGTGATAGCTCCAGGAGAGAAGAGTCTTAAAGTTCTACTCATAACATTCTATGTTGGGTAAAGCGAGCATTCAGTTATAAATCAGTCTGTGCCTTCTTTTGGATACCGAACAGCCGGTTCATAAAAATATCCTTCTCTTATTCTACTCATTTGACTTTCCTGGTGACTTAGTAAAGAATCTGCCTGCAATGTGGGAGACCTGGGTTGGGAAGATCCCCTGGAGGAGGGCATGGCAACCCACTCCAATATTCTTGCTTGGAAAATCCCATGGACAGAGGAGCCTGGCAGGCCACAGTCCATGGGGTTACAAAGAGTTGGATGTGACTGAGCAACTAAGCACTTTGCACTTATTTATCCATCCATTCACCCATCCGTCCAGATAGCCATTCAGTGAGCCATACATATATCCAGCCAGCCAGCCACCTCAATGAAATTCATTTATTGAATAATTGCAAGACATCCAGCATTATATGAACTTCTGTGGGAAATATGAGGAAAAAGAGCAAAAGCAAATAAAAATGTGAATTGAAAAGAAAAAAAAGTCCATATACCCCAACATTATCTTTTGAAGGTAAGAAATGAAGGTTCCAAGTAATAGGAACAAACCTTTTTATATAATTATATGAATTTTCCATGTGATTTTATGGCAGCCTTGACCAGGTCTCAAAGCAAGTTGGCATCAAAATGAGGGCTAAGATACAGAACACCTGAACCTTGGAGAAGGTATCTACTGCTTATGAAATTATAATCCAGATGTGGACGAAGAGCCACCAGCATGTGAGATAATTCAAAATAATGAAGTGATCCAGTGTAGTTATAATCAGTGTCACATACCATATCGTTTGTTTTGAATTAGTCTCATGTGTGTTGGTATATATGTGAAATAATAGCTAAATTAAACTTACATATCATTTACCTAGCACATGTGAAAGTTATGTGTTGGTATATATGTAAAATAATAACTAAATTAAATTTATATACAATTTACCTAACATATATATATAAACGTGAAATAAATGAGAAATAAATGGTATAATTTTAGACTAGCCAAGAAAGCTCCTGGGAAGGTGTAAGTATGGATACATGTGGTTTGAGCCAGTGATGTGTAGGATTTAAATAACTGGGAGATGTAGGAAGGGATGTTAGGTGGAACGTCATGCATAGAATGGCTGTCGTGCTGTATCGGTGCCGCTATCTTCAGGGTAGATGATTTGACCTTTCTTTCTGCATCAGAAGATAAGAACCAGCAACAATTGTGCATGTGTGTTCACTTTATGATGAAAAAGTTTCCAGCTTGCACACTTGGTAACTATTAGGCATTTGGTTGGTCGGCTGGTTGTCTAGTTGCTTTCTTTTGGTTTGAATTGCCCTGTTCTTTTCCTGAGCTGCAGTAAATCAAGCTGTCTTTGCACTAACCCCCCGCTGTAGGTTCCTCTGTGAAGAGAGTACGGGGCCATGCCCCAGGGCAGTGGAGGAAGCGTTCAAACTCACACTCGGTCATTCGGGTCTTAGTGCACAGTGTCCCCCCGTGCACCCGTTTGCTCTTCCCTACTCAACGTCCTGCAGTGTGTATCGATAAAGCCTAGCAGTTTTCACCCTTGTTGATCTGCACAGCAGACCTCTACTAATTCCTGAACTACAAGTTAAATGCTTGGGGCTGAGCAGAGAGCAGAGTAAAAACTTCACAGTTCACAGAGACCAGCTCAGCAGGAGCAGTTAGACTCTAAGCCATCTTGAAGGAGTGGAAACAGGCTGTTGTCTGAAGCCCATTAAAGCAGAAGCTAGAGGAGCTATAATGTGATATTAAAGCTAATTTCCTACTGGCTGAGAGGTGCCTTGGACATAATAAATAATAATAATATTATACTGCCTTGTCAAAACATGCTTTATACACACATTAATATGACTTACTGTTTAACAAGAAGAGTGTTGGCTATAATCTCAATGACATCTACTAGAGCTTTATGAAATGGAATTGATATTACAATAGTATCATTTCCTAGGGGCCTTTAATGCAGCAAGAGACTGTTTAAGCCAGAGTATAAATTGTCTTGAGATATGATTACTCATAATGCACTTCTGAGCCATTTGTGTAATACATATTATTAGTAAAATAATTTCCCTTGAAAATATAAAACAATTGGCAATTGAAAAGTCTAAAAATTTAACTTATTTTGAATTATATTAACTCATTACTTAAGTAATGCATTTGAAAAAGAAAGGACTAAAATGTTACTTTTAAATTGACTATATATGGATTTGGGAGTGGCTTGTTTCCCATGCCTCGCTGACATCCGTAGCAGGTACTGTGATGAGAAGACAAGATAAGGTGATGGCTAGAGTGAGATAATGTCAAGGAAGAGGAAGATAAAGACATGGAGATGAGTCAGAGTTTCCTTGGAAAAATCAACAGGACTTGGTACATGACCAAAGATTGGTGATGGAAGAGAAGGAAATCATATGAACTGATAAGATGACTGAAATAAAATGGAAAAAGAGAAAAGTAAATTTTGTAAATAACCTTGAATGATTTTGATCTATATTTAAGTAGAGAAGGTGAAAACCATAATGATATTAATGAATATCTAGAGAGGCCACAATAAATTATTTTTTTATGTGTTGGCATAAAATTAAAGGAAGAGATTGTTTCCAGTTGATGAGAATTCTCAACACTAATGTGTGTTGATAAGAGGTCAGAAATGCAATTTTTAAGACTACCTAAAAAATTCAGTAGTGAAGAGGTTCTTGTTGCCCATGGTACAAACAGTTACTTTAGGTCTAAGAAATTACCAGAAACTCTGCGAGTCGAATCTCTTCTCTGAAAGTGTCCACCTATTTTCCATGGCTAGTCACCCCAGTTCAATGGTCCACTGAAGATACTGGATACCACGACTGCCCTGGTGATCCGGTGGTTAAGAATCTACCTACCAATGCAGGGGATACTAGTTCAATCCCTGGTCTGGAAAGATCCCACATGCTATGAAGCAGCTAAGTCTGGGTGCCGCAACGACTGAGCCCAAGTGCTGCAGCTGCTGAAACCTGTGCACCTTAGAGCCCAGCAAGAGAAGCCATTGCGATAATTCCCTGCATCTCAGTGAAGAGTAGCCCCAGATCACCGCAACTAGAGAAAGCCCAAATGCAGCAACAGAGACCCAGGGCAGCCAAAAATAAATAAATAAATTCAGAAAAAAGATATTGGATGCCAGCGCAGATGGTATGGTTTGCTGTAGGAGCATGGAGATTGCATATGAAGTTAAAAAAAAATTGCTGACGTTTGCTGCTAATAAGTAGACCTGAGAATGGACTAGACATGAGGAGGAATCCAGAGGCCACGGGCCAAGGAGGAGCCACGGGTTTGGAATACGGTGGCAGTTCAGATTAGAACTCCCCCCCACCCCCGCCAATCAAAAACATCAGTGGAACTTGGAGAATCAGGTAGATTTCTGAAACAATGTCAGTTGTTCATTTCATTCTGTATTCTTTCCTTGGATTATCTTATCATCATATATGATTTTAATTACTATATGTGGTTATAAGCTTTAAACACATATATCTAACTGCCTGAAAGGCATCTCCCATTAATGTTCCACAAACTCCAGAAATTCACTCTATAAAATTCAAATTGTAATCTACCTTCTTCAGACCTGCTTCTCATTCTCCTATCTCAATGGATGTTATTTTAATTCATCTTGTTGGTCAAATAAGTAACCTAAAGGTCATGTACCTTTCTCTTGTAATACCAACTTCTAATCATGTACTAAGTCTTGTTGATTTTGTTAAATAAATCCTACTCAACTCCCTTTATTTGCCTCTTCCTTGACATTATCTCATTTTAGGCCAGCATTATCTCTTTTCTGATATTTGCAACTTCTGCTTGTCTATCACCAGACCTGATTCTTGACAGTTCATCCTGCCTAAGGTAGGCAGGAGGGTAATTTTGTTTTTCTTCTTATTAAAACTCTTTGAAGCCTTTCCAATGCTCTTAAAATAAGTTCTGATGTTATTAATCCAATTTGAAGAATTATAATATGGAACTTGCTTATCTCTGCTTATTTTTCACTCTATTCTTCCCCTTGCTTCAAACTCTAGACTCAGTGTCCTTCTTTGATTTCCTCAAACTCGCCATGCTCCTTCCTACCTTGGGGTCTTTGAATATAGTCTGCCATCTCCCTAAAGCATTCTCATCTGTATTTGAACCATGCTTCTACCTTTTCGTTGGTTAACTTCTCTTTAGTCCTTATTTTCTTTTTCAGAACTTCCCTAATTTGGGTATGGCTTGTGATTTTTTTCTTGAAGAGCAGGGTGAAAGGAGTTGCCATATACAGTCCTTTAGTAATGTGTTGGTGAGATGTGGCGGGGTTGGGGGGCACAGGTGGAGCATTCTGTATTCCTATGATTAGGATTCAGTCTTTAAGGGACTTTATGCTTCTGAATAGTGAAGTGCACGAGAGTTTCACTGTTTTCCTCCTCACATGGGTAGCAGAGGATGGCTAGAGCCGCTGGAGTTGGGTATTTCCCTTCCCTCGGAAAATTAGGCTCTGATAATACCCCAGCAGATTAGTCTCTGGTTAACTAGTTTTTCCTTGGAATAAGCCTTGTTAAAAGAACAGAGTGTTTTCTCTGTTCATATTGCATATTGCAAAATGTGTCCTTTTCCCTCCTCCTGCTAGAAGCCTGAGGGAATTTTTCTCAGATATTTACTGTGAGAAGGTGGTTGAGCTCCTGAAGGGAAATCTGACAGCATCACAGTCCCTGTGACTGTGTCTTCATGGTTTTTAACTCTCTTAATTGTCCATCACTGAGCATCCACCAGTTCATCAATTTCAGTTCTGGTTTCTCATCGTGGTCTCTGCTCCTGACTCTGTGCTCCAGGAAGCCATGACTTCCTATAGTCACCTATCTCCCCAGTTTCAGGGGCCAGATATTTCCCCTGTATCCTTCCCTCTCTTTCACCTTTTTTTTTCTTTGCAGCCATGCCATGCAGCATGAAGGATCTTATTAGTTCCCTGACCAGGGAATGAACTCAGGCCCCTTCAGTGAAAGCATGGAGTCTCAATCCTGGACTTCCAGGGAAGTCCCTCCCTCTCTTAAGGATCCCAGAAGAGTTGTTGATTTTCAGTCTGTTCAGCTTTGAACTTGTTAAGATGGAGTGGAGACTTCCAAGCTTTTATATACAACACCACAACTAAGAAGTTACTTATTTAGACAAATACTCTTTGTTTCACTCAATTTTTATTTACTTGCACAGACATTACCTGGGTTCCTACTGCACCGCAAACTTCCTCTAAGAGGTTCCTCTCAGATTGCATGATAATTAGATTCACTTGCTTCTCTTCCACAGATATGAAGAATCTAGAGTCACTCCTCAATGTAGTCTCAGTACAAAGCACAATAAGTACAGACATTCTCAATAAATAGTATTGAGTAAGTAGGCATCTGAAAGACAGCAAACGTTGTCTTCAGTTCGTTTCAGTTCAGTCACTCTGTTGTATCCAACTCTTTGTGACCCGATGAATCACAGCACGCCAGGTCTCCCTGTGCATCACCAACACCCGGAGTTTATTTAAATTCATGTCCATCAAGTTGGTGATGCCATCCAGCCATCTCACCCTCTGTCATCCCCTTCTCCTCCTGCCCCCAATCCCTCCCAACATCAGAGTCTTTTCCAGTGAGTCAACTCTTTGCATGAAGTGGCCAAAGTATTAGAGTTTCAGTTTCAGCATCAGTCCTTCCAATGAACACCCAGAACTAATCTCCTTTAGGATGGACTTGTTGAATGTCCTTGCAGTCCAAGGAACTCTCAAGAGTCTTCTCTAACACCACCTTCAAAAGCATCAATTCTTTGAGAGAGTCATTTCCTAGGCAGATTGATAAGTCTAGGGGTCCCCAAGGAGAGAGGGGTCTGGAATTCTCAAAGAGGAAGAAAGGACAAACTTATTTCTCTACATTCCTTAGGATTATATAACAACAATGTATTCTGCCTGAGAGCAGTCTCTGGATTAAACCTTCTCTTTACAAGGATTATATAACAGCAATGTATTATGTATTTTGCCTGAGGACAGTCTCTGGATTAAACCTTCTGGCTAATTCTGTTATCTTAAAATGTAAATTATGGGAGTAGGTCTGGTGAGGTCTTTACAACCTCCAGACCTTCTTTGGATTAGTTGGAGAATATATAAACTCATTGCTAAAATTAACAAGCGGGTACTCTTTCTACCCCCTTCTGATGCCTATGTCAGAAGCTTTCTCTATCTCCTTTATACTTTAATAAAACTTTGTTACACAAAAGCTCTGAGCGATCAAGCCTCGTCTCTGGCCCCGGATTGAATTCTTCTCCTCCAGGGGCCAAGAATCCCAGCGTCATGATTCAACAACAACCTTTCATCTTCAGACCTCAGCTTTCTTTAGAGTCCAACTCTCACATCCATGCATGACCGCTGGAAAAACCATAGCTTTGAATAGATGGACCTTTGTCCGGAAAGTAATGTCTCTGCTTTTTAATAGGCTATCTAGGTTGGTCATAACCTTCCTTCCGAGGAGTAAGAGTCGTTTAACTTCATGGCTGCAATCACCATCTGCAGTGATTTTGGAGCCATCCAAAAATAAAATCTGACACTCTTTCCACTGTTTCCCCGTCAATTTGTCATGAAGTGATAGGACCAGATGCCATGATCTTAGCTTTCAGAATGTTGAGCTTTAAGCCAGCTTTTTCACTTTCCTCTTTCACTTTCATCTAGAGGCTTTTTAGCTCCTCTTCACTTTCTGCCATAAGGGTGGTGTCATCTGTATATCTGAGGTTATTGATATTTCTCCTGGCAGTCTTGATTCAAGCTTGTGTTTCTTCCAGCCCAGCGTTTCTCATGATGTACTCTGCATTTAAGTTAAATAAGCAGGGTGACAATATACAACCTTGACGTACTCCTTTTCCTATTTGGAACCAGTCTGTTGTTCCATGTCCAGTTCAAAATGTTGCTTCCTGACCTGCATATAGGTTTCTCAACAGGCAGGTAAGGTGGTCTGTTATTCCCATCTCTTGAAGAATTTTCCATAGTTTATTGTGATCCACACAGTCAAAGGCTTTGGCATAGTCAATAAAGCAGAAATAGATGTTTTTCTGGAATCTTCTTGATTTTTCAGTGATCCAGCAGATGATGGCAATTTGATCTCTGGTTCCTCTGCTTTTTCTAAAACCAGCTTGAACATCAGGGAATTCACGGTTCACGTATTGCTGAAGCCTGGCTTGGAGAATTTTGAGCATGACTTTGCTAGCATGTGAGATGAGTGCAATTGTGCAGTAGTTTGAGCATTCTTTGGCATTGCCTGTCTTTGGAATTGGAATGAAGACTGACCTTTTCCAGTCCTGTGGCCACTGCTGAGTTTTCCAAATTTGCTGGCACACTGAGTGCAGCTCTTTCACAGCATCATCTCTCAGGGTTTGAAATAGCTCCGCTGGAATTCCATCACCTCCACTAGCTTTGTTCGTAGTGATGCTTTCTGAGGCCCACTTGACTTCACATCTCAGGATGTCTGGCTCGAGGTGAGTGATCACACCATCATGATTATCTGGGTCATGAAGATCTTTTTGTACAGTTCTTCCATGTATTCTTGCCACCTCTTTTTAATATCTTCTGCTTCTGTTAGGTCCAGACCATTTCTGTCCTTTATCGAGCCCATCTTTGCATGAAATGTTCCCTTGGTGTCTCTAATTTTCTTGAAGAGATCTCTAGTCTTTCCCATTCTGTTGTTTTCCTCTATTTCTTTTCATTGATCACTGAGGAAGGCTTTCTTATCTCTCTTTGCTGTTCTTTGGAACTCTGCATTCAGATGCTTATATTTTTCCTTTTCTCCTTTGCTTTTCACTTCTCTTCTTTTCACAGCTAATTGTAAGGCCTCCCCAAACAGCCATTTTGCTTTTTGCATTTCTTTTCCATGGGGAAAAGATCCCTGTATCCTGTACAATGATCCCTGTCTCCTGTACCATGTCACGAACCTCCGTCCATAGTTCATCAGGCACTCTATCTATTAGATCTAGTCCCTTAAATCTATTTCTCACTTCTACTGTATAATCATAAGGGATTTGATTTAGGTCATACCTGAACAGTCTACTGGTTTTCCCTACTTTCTTCAATTTAAGTCTGAATTTTGCAATAAGGAGTTCATGATCTGAGCCACAGAATATGGTCCACTGAAGAAGGGAATGGCAAACCACTTCAGTATTCTTGCCTTGAGAACCCCATGAATAGTCAGTTTAGTTCAGTCACTCAATTGTATCCGACTCGTTGTGACCCCATGAATCGCAGCATGCCAGGCCTCGCTGTCCATCACCAACTCCCGGAGTTCACTCAGACTCACGTCCATCAAGTTGGCGATGCCATCCAGCCATCTCATCCTCGGTCGTCCCCTTCTCCTCCTGCCCCCAATCCCTCCCAGCGTCAGAGTCTTTTCCAATGAGTCAACTCTTTGCATGAGGTGGTCAAAGTACTGGAGTTTCAGCTTTAGCATCGTTCCTTCCAAAGAAATCCCAGGGCTGATCTCCTTCAGAATGGAGTGGTTGGATCTTCTTGCAGTCCAAGAGGCTCTCAAGAGTCTTATCCAACACCACAGTTCAAAAGCATCAATTCTTCGGTGCTCAGCCTTCTTCACAGTCCAACTCTCACATCCATACATGACTACTGGAAAAACCATAGCCTTGACTAGACGGACCTTAGTCGGCAAAGTAATGTCTCTGCTTTTGAATATGCTCTCTATGTTGGTCATAACTTTTCTTCTAAGGAGTAAGCATCTTTTAGTTTCATGCTGCAGTCACCATCTGCAGTGATTTTGGAGCCCAAAATAATAAAGTCTGACACTGTTTCCGCGTCTACTTCCCGTGAAGTGATGGGACCAGATGCCATGATCTTCATTTTCTGAATGTTGAGCTTTAAGCCAACTTTTTCACTCTCCACTTTCACTTTCATCAAGAGGCTTTTTAGCTCTTCTTCACTCTCTCCCATAAGGGTGGTGTCATCTGCATATCTGAGGTTATTGATATTTCTCCCAGAAATCTTGATTCCAGCTTGTGTTTCTTCCAGCCCAGCGTTTCTCATGATGTACTCTGCATATAAATTTTGAAAAGGTAAAATGATAGGACACTAAAAGAGGAACTCCCCAGGTCGGTAAGTGCCCAATATGCTACTGGAGATCAGTGGAGAAATAACTCCTGAAAGAATGAAGGGATGGAGCTAAGGCAAAAACAATACCCAGTGGTGGATTTGACTGGTGATAGAAGCAAGGTCCAATGCTATATACAGCAATATTGTCTAGGAACCTGGAATCAGGTCCATGAATCAAGACAAATTGGAAGTAGTCAAACAGGAGATGGCAAGAGTGAAGGTTGACATCTAGGAATCAGCGAACTAAAATGGACTGGAATGGATGAATTTACCTCAGATGACCATTATATCTACTACTGTGGGCAGAAACCTTTAGAAGAAATGGAGTAGCCATCATGGTCAACAAAAGAGTCCAAAATGAAGTACTCGGATGCAATCTCAAAACGACAGAATGATTTCTGTTTGTTTCCAAGGCAAACTATTCAATATCACAGTAATCCAAGTCTATGCCCCAACCAGTAATGCTGAAGAAGCTGAAGTTGAACAGTTCTGTGAAGACCTACAAGACCTTTTAGAACTAACACCCAAGAAACATGTCCTTTTCATTATAGGGGACTGGAATGCAAAAGTAGGAAGTCAAGAAACACCTGGAGTAACAGGAAAATTTGGCCTTGGAATACAAAATGAAGCAGGGCAAAGGCTAATAGAGTTTTGCCAAGAAAATGCACTGGCCATAACAAACACCCTCTTCCAACAACACAAGAGAAGACTCTGCACATGGATATTACCAGATGGTCAACACCGAAATCAGATTGATTATCTTCTTTGCAGCCAAAGATGGAGAAGCTCTGTACAGTCACCAAAAATAAGACCGGGGAGCTGAGTGTGGCTCAGATCATGAACTCCTTATGCCAATGTTGTCTTAGGTTTAACAAAAGACTAATAATACCTTAATCCATGTTTGATATTTCACAGCAGGCCTGCCATCATCCATAAATGCCACAACCAATATATATGTCTCTAACCAATGATGCTACTCCTTCATTTTCAATCCATGTAAGTAAGACTTTGTAATTCCTCTAATTTGCAGCTACTTCCAACTCCCAGCATTTGCCATTTGGGAAATAATTTATTTTTCACCCATGTCCTTGATTATACAGACTAAATCAAAGCGTGTGATTTAAAGTTGTTAAACCTCTCCTAGGTTCATGTTTTTTGTGCTACATTGTCATATGAATACTACTTTTTGAAGTATAAAAAGCTGCTGCTGAGAAAACTGTGTCATTTTAGATTCTAAAAAGGCCAAGATTTTTTTCCAATGATGGTAAATCTTAGTATTTATGCTTGGTCTTCGTTGCTGAGACCCTTAACAAAAAAATGGAATAAAATAGGTCATTAAGAACATTCTTTCATCACACACATTCATTCCACAGAGATTTATTAGGTATTTACTGGGTGTTTAAAATTGTGCAGTGGTTACTATGGTGAGTCAAGCATTATCCTGGCCACTGAAATCTCACAGCCTATTCAGTGGGGAAGGCAGGTAAGAGGCTAATTACAGTAACACGTGATAAGGCCTGTAAACAAGCAATGCAAAGTCCCACCATACAAAACAGGGAGAATCAGTTGATAGTGACAGAAACCAGGAGGAAACTTCCATGAAGAAGTGATACAGATTCATAGCCGCAAAGGGAGATCTTAGTGCTTTTCTGCAGTCCTATTCCATTCCCCAGTCATCCAATCAGATTCCTTCTCAAACATTCCTGCATCGTCCATAGTCACTCAGTCATGTCTGACTCTTGGCGGTGCTTGGAATGTAGCCTGCCATGTTCCTCAGTACCTGGGGTTCTCTAGGCAATGCCCTCCTCCAGGGGAATCTTTCCAACCCAGGAATCGAACTGAATCTCCTGTTTCTCCTCCATTACACTCGGATTCTTTACCCTCTGATTAATCAGGAAAGCTCCTCTTTCTGCCTTCCCACCCCCTACACCAAGACTGGTTTCCTTATTTCTTTCTCTCCCCACTTTCAAATGATGGTTTTTTTTTTTTCAATAAATAAGCATCAATTTTATTGAATCATGAATAATTTAAGACTTTAAGCTTTAATTTAAGCTTTATTCTCTATGACGTGGGGCATGATCTCTGGCAGATCGTTGGCAAATCCAAAAACCTCATGATAAATGAAAATTAAATAGGGAGGGAAGGAGGGAGGAAGGAAACATACCGTACACAAAATACTCAATTCCTAGTTTTCTCTTTAAAAATGGCTAGAAAAATTTCATCAAAATGCAGCACTTTAATCAATTATTTACAATTTCCATGTTACAGTGAAAAAATGTACATCTTGTAGAACATATTTCATAAACTGCTCCACTGGAAACAACTAGATCAAAACAGCAAACTTTTCATTTCATATCCACAAAGTTGGATTATTTTTTTTCTTTTGAAGTAGATTTGCCATGACCAAATCTGAATACACAGAATTCTGAAGTTTAAGCATCAACAATAAAATAAAAAAAATGTCCCCAAGGTTAAAACAAAGATCTAGGTAAGTCTCGTTCTGTGTCCCACACCTGTCCCACCAACCTCCTTAAATTAAAAGGAATTCCCATACCATTTATGGCCTGTAAAATTCTTGGCAGTTTGGGAAGAAACTTTTCAACACAAATGTTGCATAGAATTTCATACATTTTCAAAATTAGCCTAACTGTAGAAAAAGGAGAAAGCTTTAATCCCTATTTCACTGAGAAAATAAAAGCATCTAGAAAAAAACTTGCAGAAGTTCACTATACCATTTTACCTAGCTACTGTTCCACCACTCCTTGCCCCATGTGGGCACACATGCTAGTCACTTCAGTCATTTCTGACTCTTGGCAACCCATGGACTAAATCCACCAGGCTCCTCTGCCCACGGGATTCTCTGGGCAAGAATCCTGGGGTGGGTTGCCATGCCCTCTTCCAGGGGATCTTCCCAACCCAGGGATCAAACCCTCATCTATTATATCTTCTGCACAGGTAGGCAGGTTCTTTACCCCTGGCACCCTCTGGGAAGCCCTCTTTGATCCCTGTCTGGCCTATTCCCTTCTGTCCCCTACCAGGGTCACCCCCTGCGCAGCACACAGCCCTCTGCAGTGTCCCTCCAGTCAGCAAGTCTGTATTTCTGCCTCAGGGCTTTGGCACTTACTGTTTCCTCTGGCTCAAAACTCTTTCCCCAAACCTCTGAAGTATTCGTTCTCTCACAACATTAAGGTCACAGCTGAACTGCTTGCTTATGTTTAAAGTCTGCCCTGGCTATCCTGAATAAGCTGTATCTTCGATCCACAGTTTTATATCCCCTCAAATCTGATTTTTCTCTCTGCCCTTATCATAGGCTAATATATTCACTATCCTGTTTATTTGTTTCTATACCCCCACTAAAAAATGAACTCTGTGATGACAGAAATGTGAACAGCCTTGTTCACTGATATCTTCCTGTTGCTTAGAATAGAGACCTTCATACTTTAAATTCTAAATTCAAATATTGATTGACTTTAGATACTCAATAAATATTATTGAATGAAAAAATGGATTGAAGGAGTGAGAGCTAGCAAATAAGTTATTGTCAATAAATAATACTGAAAAAAATTAATACAGGCAAAGAAATAAGTTTATACAGGATAACTTCAGATAACATAATTTTATACTTTAGATAACATAACTGCAGGGCTCCCCTGGTGGCTCAGATAGAAAAGAATCTGCCTGCAATGCAGGAGTGAAAACGTGAAGTCACTCAGTGATGTCCAACTCTTTGCGACCCCATGGACTGTAGCCTACCAGACTTCTCTGTCCATGGGATTTTCCAGGCAATGATACTGGAGTGGGTTGCCATTTCCTTCTCTAGGGGATCTTCCAGACCCAGGGATCAAACCCAGGTCTCCCGCATTGTAGACAGACGCTTAACCGTCTGAGCCACCAGGGAAGTCCTTGGTTGAGACTTGAGTTCTCACCTGGGAGACTTGGGTTCAATCCCTGGGTTGGGAAGATCCCCTGTAGTAGAAAATGGCAACTCATTCCAGAATTCTTGCCTGGAGAATTCCATGGGCAGCAGAGCCTGGCAGGCTACAGTCCGTGGGGTTCCAAAGAGTCAGACACGACTGAGTGACTAACACTAACTTCACACAATGAAGAGAAAACAGCCAAAGGTCATAATACAACGTTTAAGAGTAGGTCTTATGCCTTGGAATCTTTATAGCTCTGGTGTTTACCGCAGTGTCCGGTAAACTGTAGATATGCAATGAGTAAATGAATGAAAACTAAGTACTACTCATTAAATCCATTAAGTGCATTCAAGTCCATCAAATCATGCTTGAATATTTAATGATATGGATACTTTCAATATTTTGTGACAGAGGCATGTTGTGGTATGGGCTTCCCTGGTAGCTCAATTGGTAAAGAATCTGCCTGCAAGGCAGGAGTCCCTGGTTTGATTCCTGGGCCGGGAAGACCCCCTGGAGAAGGTATAGGCTACCCACTGCAGTATTCGTGGACTTCCCTAGTGGCTTAGATGGTAAAGAATCCACCTGCAATGTGGGAGAGCTGGGTTCAGTCTTGGTTGGAAAGATCTGCTGGAGGAGGGCATGGCGACCTATACCAGTATTCTTACCTGGAGAATCCCATGGACGGAGCAGCCTGGCGGGCTGCCGTTCATGGGACTGCAAAGAATTGGACATGACTGAGTGGCTAAGCAGCACAGTGCAGCATGTTGTAGAATTCCCTGTATAGTTTGATGCCCACATGTAAAAGAATATATTTAGGATAACCAGTCCATTCTAAAGGAGATCAGCCCTGAGATTTCTTTGAAAGGAATGATGCTAAAGCTGAAACTGCAGTACTTTGGCCACCTCATGCGAAGAGCTGACTCATTGGAAAAGACTCTGATGCTGGGAGGGATTGGGGGCAGGAGGAGAAGGGGATGACAGAGGATGAGATGGCTGGATGGCATCACCGACTCAATCGATGTGAGTCTGAGTGACCTCTGGGAGATTGTGATGGACAGGGAGGCCTGGCGTGCTGTGGTTCATGGGGTCACAAAGAGTCAGACACGACTGAGTGACTGATCTGATCTGATCTGATAGGCATAGGAAACTAGAAGGGTAACTTTTAAAAAATGTAACAGTGGTTATATCTTGGTTATGGCACAAAGATGAATCAGCTTATGTTTAGTGTGTTTCATCATTTCTATAATTCTTGTTCTTAAATCAAAGTAAAAACATTATAAAAAACCATATTATGGTATAAAAATAGGAGTGGAGGCAGTAGGAAAAAGAAGCCAACAATTAGTGGTCTGGGGTTTAAGATCACCTTTTCACATTAGTGCAGGTTTATGAACCATCTGAACACTCGGTATTTATGTGTGCTGTACAAAGGCTGAGCTGCCATCAGCAGTTTTCAGAATGTCACTTGAACTCCTGTCAAGTAACAGGATAGTCATTCATCTTCATCAGCTATAAATTTGGAATCCCAATTTAATTTAAAAATATTTATTGAGCTCTTAATATGTGCCAGGCACTCTGCCAGGCACTGGAGCCACAAAGGCAAACAACACACAGTTCATGACCTCGGGGCTTTCCATTTAGACAGAAGAGAGACATGTTTAAAAACAAAAGCAAACCAAACAGGCAAACCCACCAAATTCAGTGTGACTATTATAATGAAATCTGTGTGCGAGCAGGGACTAAGTCTGCCGTATCCACTTTTCATCTTCTGTGCACATATGGTGGCCAAAATGCAGGAGGCCATCAATAGCTATCTGTTCAACTTTAATTTAATGAATGAAAAGTGAAACTCTCAAAGTATTCTCAAGGTATGTGGTATTGTGAACCAAAATTCCTCTTTCAAATAAAATACTGATTACTCTTCTTTCTTAGAGGCAATTCCATGAGTGTCAGTAATTAGGTCTGGTGTAAGTGAGTTGTTCTTAGACTTGAAAAGTTCACTTATTCATCAAGAATAGGAGACAGCTACAGGTGGAAAATTTCTTTGAAGATTTGCATATAGCCCAGACATGGCATTCTTTTCAGTCTTATTAATGAAAATTAACTGGAGAGCTAAACACACAGACAACATGTAAAGGGAAAAGAACATGGATTTGAGTCAGAACAAAGTGGATTTTCCTTGGTAGCTCAGTGGTAAAGAATCTGCCTGCAATGCAGAAGACACGGGTTTGATTGCTGGGTCAGGAAGATCCCCTGGAGGATTAAATGGCAACCCACTCCAGTATTCTTAACCTAGAAAATTCCTTGCACAGAAGAGCCTGATGGGCTACAATTCATGGGGTCACAAAATGCTGACATGCCTGAGTGACTGAGCATTCAGGCACTTAAAATGTGGATTTTACCCATAGCTTTTTAACATCTAGCTGGGTGACTTCAAGTAAATTGATTAACTCTCTGAGTTTGTTTTTTCATCCTTAAAAATGAAGGTTTAAGTACATCTCAGGATTATTGTCAGAGAAGGCAATGGCAACCCACTCCAGTACTCTTGCCTGGAACATCCCATGGATGGAGGAGCCTGGTAAGCTGCAGTCCATTGGGTCGTGAAGAGTCGGACACGACTGAGTGATTTCACTTTCATGCATTGGAGAAGGAAATGGCAACCCACTCCAGCGTTCTTGCCTGGAGAGTCCCAGGGATGGGGAGCCTGGTGGGCTGCCGCCTATGGGGTTGCACAGAGTCAGACACAACTGAAGCGACTTAGCAGCAGCAGCAGGATTATTGTGGACTTTAGATAAAATAATGTGTGAAAATTTCCTTAAAGATTAGAGATGTCAAATATGGTATATTAATCTTCTAGGTCTACCATAGCAATGTACCACAGACTGGGTGGATTAAACAGCAGACATTTATTTTCTCACCGTTCTGGAAGCTAGAATTCTAAGATCAAAATGTCAGTAGGCTTGGTTTCTTCTGGGCCCAATCTCTGTGACTTGAGATGGATGTCTTCTCCCTGTGTCTCCAAGTGTCTTTCCTCTGTGTTTAGATATGTGTTCTCGTTTTCTCCTCCATATTGGATGAGAACCGATTCTCATGATCTCTTTTAACTTCATTACCTCCTTAAAGATCCACCTCCAAGTGGCATTTGGAGGTACTAGGGAATTAAGACTTCAACCCATGACATTTGAGAAGGCACATTTCATCCCATAACACTTGACTTCCCTTCCTTATTTCCTCCTCATTTTTAGGGGACAGAATTCTGATACCCTTATCCATTGAAAGCTACTAGTAAATGAAAGACATCCCCCACCACCATCACAGAAGTTAAGAAAATTATGGGCATGACTTAGCAGAATGAAGGTTCTTCTTTGGGATCACTGTGTATTCTCAGGTGTAACTTGAGTTTAATGTAGACACCTTATGACATTTTAGACCTGATAGGAAATGGAAAAATTTATAAGCTACTTAAAAATATTGTGTATGTTTACATACAAACTTTTAAATGGAAAGAAATGGGAGCTCACGGGTAGTTTCAGCTCATTTCATTACTCCTAAAACTCGATTCCCACTAACTACTGTATAAATGAGAAACAGATGTAATAAAACTAAGTATATAGATGCTCTCTCTTGCAGGACTCACTGACTGTCCTGGCTGAGCTCAGACAGGTGCAATATTACCAGCCTCATTTTCTGTGCATAGTAAAATTGATATAAAGAGGAGTTCAATAGAAGAGATACAGTCTGCAGTGAAGAGTTTATAACACTTGTCATAATGGATCTGTCAGAAAAAAAAATGTTTACAGTTCATTGCAGAATATAAAATGTTTGCTAAATCAGCAGTAAAAGTCGGAGCTCAGATAAATTTGCAGCAAGGGTAGCGACACAGCACAGCCTAACATAAATACACCCAGCAGGAGAGTAGGAGAGAAAAAAAAGGCAGCGACAGCTTCGTTCTGAGCAGGATTTGATTTATGTCATACATAAATATAAGGTGTATTAGGAAGATTAGTGCATTAGGATGTTAACACAAATCAAGATGTCCTGTGCCAAGCAGGCTGCTTGCACAACAATAAACAGTGGCAATGCCAGGTGAGTTGCTGCAGCTTCTTTCTGAGCTCATTTCAAGCTGAGAAGTTTCTAGTTGTGGGATAGTGGTGTAATTATGAATAGCGTGTCATGATGTTCAACTGGAACTCAACTGTTTGGGCCATTGCCCGACCATTGACGCAGCTCTTCCTAGATAGAGAACTGCTGGTCCTGAATTTTGAAAAGGAAAAGGAAAGGGGCTGTGTGTGCTAGAATGGAAAGGTTAATGATCTTTTAGGAGGCAACTCTTCCGTGGTAGAAAGAAGCTAGGAAATATGCTTCAGTGTTTGGTCTCTGTTTATAAGGTACCAGAAGAAGCCCCTGGCATCCACGTTACTCCTCTGTGACTGCCTCCCGGTGACAGCTCTGTGGATCAAGAGTGATCACCAAACATAAACCGGACAAATATGACTCTTTCTGCCAGAATTTGGAAATGCTTGTGAATGAGGTGGTCTCTGGATCATTAAACCTGTGATATGCTTGCTCCCATGTGACACAGCATGCGCGGCAGCCCACCTCTGGGCTGCTACAGCAGGAGATAACCTCTGCTCCCAGCTGCTGTTTCCAGACAGCTCTCCCTCCCACCTTTACACACGGTCTTACTACACAGCCTTGTTGGCCTCACCTCCAGTCTCTTGGGTCACTCTTTAACTCTTTGAATACTCTAGCTCTTGGTTCACTGTTTCAGTCTCCAACAATATCTCATCAGAACTGTGAGTGATTTTAATGTCCGTCAGGATGAGCGTTCCATTATGGGGGTGTTGGTTTAGTTGCTAAGTTGTGTCCGACTCTTGTGACCCCATGGACTGTAGCCCACCAGGCTCCTCTGTCCATGGGATTTTCCAGGCAAGAGTACTGGAGTGGGGTGCCATTTCCTTCTCCAGGGGATCTTCCTGACCCAGGAATCGAACCCAGGTCTCCTGCATTGCAGGCATTCCATTATATTGAGCTGTAAATTCTTAACTTTCTCTAATTCAATAAACGTGTCCTTCACTACATTAAGCACTTATTGCCAAAGTCATACCCTAGGTCAACATGTGACCTGTAAAGGCAGTCTCTCTGTAGCCTAAATTGTGGGCATCCCACAATTAGATCATCATCTCTTACAAGTTGCTTCTTGGAGCACTTGACTAAGAAATTTTCTGCTTTACCGGGACCCTCAGTCTTCTGAATTTCTTCTCATTTTTAATGACCTTCATTTCCCTTACCTTCCGTGCCCTTGTTTTGATCCTTGAACAGTTTGGATGTCATGGGCCATCACTGAAATCACTTTGCACACTCTTTCAATTATCTTGCTCATGTCTCACTTTATATACTCACCTGACAAAATTCTAACCTTGATTATCTCTAACTCTCTTCCCACAGCTGGTCTAAACATCACAACTGAACATAGCTGGAGAAAAACATGACCATCCGTCTCTGCCTCACTGTGAACCCTTGGCCACGATCCTCCGTGGACTCTCTTCTGCCCAGCAAACCTAACTGCATTTTTCTACCCATTCACTCTCCCACGAACCTCGTTCACCTCTTCTCTTCTTTCCTTAACCATTCAGCACCTCCTCTTCTCTCCTCCATCTCAGACACCCGCCTTGTGTTCTATTTCACTGAGAAAATAATTTCCACCCCCTCTCTGTCTTTGCCCATGTATTTCTTCCTCTCCTCCTGTTCAGGTGGAAGGAGTGTGTGTGCTCCTCTCTGGGGCAGCATCACCGCCAGTGGCCCCATCTTCTCCAACCCATTTGAGAACATCATCCCAGTAACTCTCCTTCACTATGAAATTTCCTTATCTAGCAGATTGTTCTCCCAGGCCTGCGATAGTCATCTTAAACAACAGCAGCAACAGCAAAACCCTCATTTGAGAAACTTCCCTGGTGGTCTAGAGGCTAAGCCTCTGCTCCCAGTGCAGGAGGCCCAGTTTTGATCCCTGGTCAAGAGACGAGATCCCACATGCGGCAACTAAGAGCCAGTGCCACCAAAAAAAAAAAAACAAAAACAAACTATTAAAAATTTTCATTTGATTACTGTCTCTCCATCTATTGCTATAATTCTCTGATCCTGCTTATCTCTACCTACTGTTTCTAATTCCTTTTCTCTTTTATCCTCTCTTAAATCATCTCTAATCAGTTTTTCTACACCACTTCACAAAACTGCATTTGTAAACATCAGCACTGTCCTTCTTGTAACTGAACCTAAGTCCTGAATCCAGTCATCTGGTTATCAGAATTTGCAGCTGATTGCTATGTGCTTAATTTTTCAATCTTTCCTCCCTTGGTTTACAGAGCATGGGAAAGTCTTGATTTCTGTCTTATTTTAGTGAGCTTTCCATCTCAGTGTCCTTTGCTCATCTTCTTTTATTGTTTCAACAACCAAAATATTCAACTCTAAGACTTTATCTATATAAATAGATATCTATATAAAACTCTTTGAATCTCATTGTTCTCATATAGACTCATGGCTTTAAATATCCAGGCAAGAATACTGGGGTGTGTTGCCATTCCCTTCTCTAGGGGATCTGCCTGACCCAGGGATCAAACCTGTGTCTCCTGCATTGCACACAGATTCTTTACCATCTGAGTCACCAAGGAAACCTTTTTATCTGGTGTTAACCCTCAAATATATATGTTTATTCCAACTTTCTCTTAGGAAATTCAGATTCTTGTTTCAAATTTCCTATTCATCATCTCCACTGGGATATATAAAATGCATCTCAACTTAATGTGTGCAAAACTGAATTCCTAATATTCTTCCTCCTCTGCTTTCCAAAGCCACTGTTCCCAAAGGATGGTAACAACTTCCTTCTGGGTGCTGAGGCCAAATCATTCATGGGAGGAAAGTGCCAGTGGTTGATTAGTGCCATCTTTTATTCTCAGGGACAATTGATGATTCAAATCTTGATCAAATCTTCCCCCACTACAGTAACTCATGAAACTAATGGGGGTATAACAGATCCAAACTGAGTGAGATTCTGGCCAAGGTTATTATCTATAGGACAAAGCACCTGTACCTCATTATTGAAACTGTTTATCAAATAATGACTAACCGATATTTAAGAGATACACCTGCACCAGAAAATGAGCACAAAATATAAAAGCTGAAAGGACCACAGAGCTAATGGTCTCCCTGAGCTGACATCAACCTGTCCCACTCAGCTTCTCTTAAGAACTTGTGCATGCAGAATGCAAAGTGATTTAAAAGTTTCAGAAATTGCTATGAGTCAGTAGATCTCTGCAATACTATTGTCATGGATTCTTACCCTGCATCCTTTCTTAAAGCTAAGTCATGATGTTTAATGAAACATTGTATCCAATAAACTTGGCATCAGTCTGAGAACAAGACCAGTGCTGCTGATCAATCACTATGAGTGTTGCAGTTTAGAATCTTATTTAATTTTTTTTCCTCTCTCCATTCCACATATTCAATCTATCAAGTCACGTTAGCTATATTTTCCACATATATTGAAAATGTGAAAAACAAACTCATTGCTCTGCACTGCTTTAATCCTGATTTTAGCCACAGACCACTCCCTCCTAGATGGTGTAATAGCCTTCTGACTGGTGTGTCTGTTCTCTCTCTGTCCACCTACTTTCCCTAAAACTGCAGGTAAAGTATTCCTTTCAAGATGGGAGGGAGATGATGTCACTGTGCTGAGAATCCTGCTAATGGTTTTCTACCTCATTCAAAGTAAAGTCAAGTTCTTCCAGTGACCTGTAAGATCCTGCTGACCTTACTACTTCTCTAAGATCCCATCTCATTTACTCTCCCCATTGATCTTTCTATTCTAGTCACCCTGGCATCTCTGTTCTTTCTGCAAATGACCAGCACTCCCACCTTGAGGACTTTGCACCTGCAATTCTTTCTGCTAGAAGATTCTTCCTCAGAATATTTGCCTACTTGTTTACTCACCTCCTCTAGGTAGATCCTTGTTTCAACATTATCTTCTCGATGAAGCTTTCCTTGGCTAAGGATAATCTCAGAATCTAGAATTGCAACATCCCTTTCTCTACTTTTCTCCATATTCCTTGACAACTTGACATATTAAATCATTTACTTGTTTATTACTTGTCTCCCTCTCCTAGAATATTAGGTCTAACAGGACATGATTTTTTTGTCCATCACCGACTGAATGGACATGAGTTTGGGTAAACTCCAGGAGCTAGTGATAGACAGGGAGGCCTGGCATGCTGCTGTCCACGGGGTCACAAAGAGCTGGACGTGACTGAGTGACTGAACTGAATTCCTCATTTTCCTCTTTTAATAAATCATTTGAATAAGATGATCTCACTTCAGATTCTACATCTAGGGAACACAACCTAAGATCACTGAAAAAAAAAAGGATGAGAATTTATATTTAAAAATGTAGATCCCTCCTCTCCAATCCTTTATTTTATTTTTCAAGGAAAATATAGAAGGCAGTGAAATGGAGGTTACTTCTCTAAAACATTTCAGTGAGCACCTACTAAAAGTCACAGATTAAGCAAGTCCTTGGACTCCTGGCATGTGTGAAGGATAAAATAAAATCTCTCATACTATCAGTTTAGCTCTGGCCTTTATCACATTACTTGGGGATAAGGAAAATTTAACCACTAGCTTCAGCTGAGCTTTTAAGATGGTGGCCATTTTTGTGAGACTCTTTGAGTTACATAAATGTAAAGTTTAGAATGAAAACAAAAGTCCCTAGTTTTCAGAGTTAAAATAAGAATTATATAAGGTCATGCAGGTGAGGAGAAGGCAATTGTACCCCACTCCAGTACTCTTGCCTGGAAAATCCCATGGACGGAGGGAGGCTGGTAGGCTGCAGTCCATGGGGTCGCACAGAGTCGGACACAACTGAAGTGACTTAGCAGCAGCAACAGCAGCAGCAGCATGTAGGTGAAATGACTTAATATAGTTCCTTACATACGATCAGTAAATCAGCATAGATTGCCATTGGAAGAGTAAGGATAGAGGTAAGACCCTAAAACAGATTCTCGCAACTTTTGTCTAAATGTGGGCCTTTTAATTCAGTCCATTAGGCTTGTTGGCTGTGCTGGGTGTTCATTGCTGGGGGGCTTTCCTCTCGCTGCAGTGAGCGGGGACTGCGCTCTGGCCGCAGCCGGGAGGGGGGTTCTCGTTGCAGGGGCTTCTCTGGTTGCTGAGCACAGGCTAGGCCGTGAGGGCTTCAGTAGCTGCAGCTCATGGGCTCAGTAGTTGTGGTTCCTGGGTTCCAGAACACGGGCCCAATAGTCTTGGCACATGGACTTGGTTGCTCCTTGCTATGTGGGCTCTTCCAGGACCAGGGATCTCCTGCATTGGCAAGTGGCTTCTTTATACCTCTGAGCCACCTGGGAGGCCCTAAATGTGTTTTTAAAACTTGTTACTGGTTGAGTGCCTTGGAAAATAGATTCTAAGACACTGATTAGCTTGCAGTATGTTTATGAAGGAGTATCCTTAGTTTCAGCGCTCATGAAATTGAAAAGAAGTAGGACTGGGCAGAGGGAAAAGTTATTTTGGTATGTAGGTCCAATGGCACTCTTCAGCAAACCTCAAGACCTTTGGAGCTTGAATGACACCTCAAAATTTTTCTGTGTTTGGCTGAGGTGATCACACCTTAATAGTCCCGCGTTACTTCATCATTGCCATGACCCACCCTGGGAAGGAGTATGACCTTGAGCTAAGTAGCTCTTTGCAGCTGAGACAGTTCCTGAAGGTGCTGATAGTTGAAGGCTGCTGACACTATTTCTGGAAGCTAGGGCAAAAAGTTGAAGGGGGAATCCAGGTAGCATGTAACATCAATTCCCAGAAATCCTAATATATTTGAAGAAAATGGAGACCTCTATTCTTTCATTCAATTTCTTACTCGGGAAATGTTCGTTGAGCACTGATTACGTCTATGGCACTATGCCAGGTACTAGAGATATAATGAGGAATAAGACTTGGTCCATGACCTTGAAAAGGTAATGATCGAATGTCGCAGATGACTTGTATGTCAACTAATAAATGCAAGTTTGTGAGTGCTATTTCAGAAGTAAGAAAAAAGTGCTGGGGGAGTGCAAAGGACAGAACAAACGACTCAGCATAGGGATTTGGGGAACTCTTCACCTTGGCTTCACCACTCATTTATGTCTAAGTAGCTGAGCTATTTCTACAGATGACTACAAAGAAACCGCTTGCATAACGTTTCACTTTCAATAGGGGCTCACTAAACATTTTAAACTGTTGTTTAGAGCAAGAGTTTGTCTCCAAACAAATGTGTGTCCCTGAACTATCCATTTAGCTTATGACATATATATATAGCATAGCAAATCATGCTCTTTCTCCAAAATTACAAAGATTTAGGTATGTGTGTCAAAGGATATGTATTCTTCAACTCAAGAAAATTTTAAATGGCTGAAGGTAAGTATCCTTAGAGGGGAAAATCATTTAAGGGAAAAAATGAGGAGACTGGGACTATTTACTGTCAAATGGATTCAAGATGGTGGCCAGGCAGAAGTGCTCAGCAAATGCTAGCTGTTATTCATTAATAAAAATTACTGAGTCACTCAATAATCAAATGCATGCTGAGAGCCTACAGTAATCAGGAATTACTGGACTTATATATCATTATGCTCTTTAAAGGAGAAGGCAATGGCACCCCACTCCATTACCCTTGCCTGGAAAATCACATGGACGGAGGATCCTGGTAGGCTGCAGTCCATGGGGTCACTAAGAGTCGGACATGACTGAGTGACTTCACTTTCACTTTTCACCTTCCTGCATTGGAGAAGGAAATGGCCACACACTCCAGTGTTCTTGCCTGGAGAATCCCAGGGACGGGGGAGCCTGGTGGGCTGTCATCTCTGGGGTCACACAGAGTTGGACGTGACTGAAGTGACTTAGAAGCAGCAGCAGCAGCAGCAGCATGCTCTTTAAAAACATAAGTCAGACATCTACGGTATGAGTCTTAAAAATGACTTAATCATTGCCTGGACAATGTATATTTCAATCACTGATGTCAATGTATATTTATGAACTTTTGGAGATGCCCTAAAATAAAAACAATATTCTAGCTGAAAGTTCAGAGAAACAGACAAACCAGAGCCCGATTTGGGACCTGGCCATGGAAAACTGTGAAGTACCATAAAGCAGGGGCTTTTGAATCTCAGGAACCTGTGGCCTTTTTTTCTTAATCTGAGCTTCAACTTCTTAATCTGTTAGAAAGGGAAAATAATATTCTTCCCCAAAGTTATTATAATATTTAAATAAGATAATAACTGTTAAAGTGCTTGGCTCAGAGTAAGTACTCACAAAAGTCAATCTCTTTTCCTTTCCATCCCCTGAAAACACTTTCTAAGAAAATTACATTGAGAGGTTACAATGTTTAATAGGACCAGCTCCATCAGTGAATGAAAATAGCACTTTCATTTCAATGTTCGGAAAGGTTAATGTCAATACACATTATAAATAATGATTGCATCAGTAATGACCCGTACTGTCATTTACATAAATGGATGAGAGTCAAAGTGCGTTGTATACAAAGAAAACTTTGAGTCTTTATAAAACAGCAGGAAGACCATAGGCACTGCTACACGTAAACTTGAATTTTAATTCCAGCATCCCTGCAAACTAACTTCTTGACCTCGTAGCTCTGATTACTTCACCTCTCTGAGAATCCAACATCAACATAAAATTGGGGATCAAATATTTCAACTCCACTGGGCTTTGTTAAGGATGAAATAAGATAATGTATATTAAATGTTGGTTATAGTCATGGTGTTTTAGCCAGTCAGTGAATGAGCATAGAATCTTATGGTACCTCCAAGGATTTCAGATCTGTCCTGCCCTTTTCTTTCCCGTTTCACCCCTAATCACTAACTGTCTAACCCTTTCTTACTTTATGTCATAAAAGTTTTATAAATAATGTATCGAGTGACATCAATGCTCACAGTTAACTGCAAGCCCATCCACTAAATGTTATTCCAGTTTATCAAGAAACACCCAATATTGTGCTTACTAATATAGAGATGGAGTTTCAGGACATAAACATTCATAGGCTTGAGAACTGTTAGAGCAGGAAAGGGGCCTTAGAGATATCTACTCTTGTCACCTCATTTTACAGATGAGGAGACTGTATTGATAAAATGCTTCCATTCCTGAGGCTTAGAATATCACCCAGGCAAGTCCTTGGTCATAAACAAGGTACAACTAACATTTAGACATGGTATTTGGAATCGCCTTCCACCTATTAAGCAACACTTGTTTTTCCTTTGATTATCAGCTGTTTTAATGTTATAAAAATTTCTTGCAATTTGTAACTTCAAATATACCTGCACTTGAATCTAGAAATTTAACTGCGTGATCTTGATCACATTCCTCAATTTTTCTGACCTTCATTTGCAAATTGGGAACAACAATGACTATTACCAAATGGCATATAGTGTTCACACTATTAATTAAAGGTGTGATCTCTCTCCTTCGTTTCTAACAGATGGTAATTTTTAAATATCAGACACTATGCTTATGTATCTTGGTGTCCCTGATAAATCTATAAATGTCCATAGATTTAAACCTTTTGAGCTGACAAAAATTTAGTAGCTGATTACCCCAATGATTAGTGAAAAATAACCATCATTTTTTGAGCACAAATATCTTGTAAAGCACTGGACTTTGTATTTCACATTTACTATCTCTTTTAACTTTATATCTACCTCTGCATTTATTATGGCCATTTTTCAGATAAGGAAAGCGAGCCACAGATGTTAATGTGTTAATAATTTGCCAAAATTCACATATGCAATAAGTGGGAATGTGAGGGTTTGAACCCAGGCAAACTAAATACACTCTGAATGGAGTCAGTGTTTTAATCACAAGACTATTTTTACAAGTTCAGGAGTAAAATAATCTGATTGTGTTCTCTTCAATGTTGCTGGTTGTTTTTCTTGCTTCTAATATTTCCTCATGCTTAGATCTCTGTTTTGTATACCATATTATTGGAAACTATGGTAATATAAATAGATCACATCATATGACCTCTGTGTGATGTTTGAAGGAAAAACTCCTGCCCTGAACTAACTAGACATCATAACATTTTACTCAAAGTCCTTCCTGTCCTTGTCAGCAGCAGAATCAGCAGCTGTAGCCAGGAGTGTCAGTAAGGAGGCTTGATTAAATATAAATATGTCTATGGAGTCATACTTAAGGCAAACTTTTTAGGTCACTGCAGCTGGGAATAGAAAATGATTTTGGATTTTGAGTGTGAGATTAATTTCTAAATAATCGAGGCTGAAAAATATAGTACATGGCACCTTCAAGCAACTGAGAAAAAAATGTTAAATGTTAGTCATTCAGTCATGTCTGACTCTTTGCGACCTCATGGACTATAGCCTGCAGGTCTCCTCTGTCCATGGAATCCTCTAGGCAAAAATACTGGAGCAGGTTACCACTCCCTTCTTCCTCCCCAGGGATCGAATCCAGGTCTTCCTCATTGCAGGCAGATTCTTTCTTATCTGAACCATCAGGGAAGCCCTGTTTATTTAAAAAAAAAAAAATTACCATGTGAAACATGCTATAGTATCTTTTGTTTATCTTCCCTCATAAAATAATCACAACTAGGAAGGCTGTAAATGAAACATGTAGACTAACATCCACTAGTGGCACCACACGAAATAGATTTTTTTCCCCTCAACTAACTCTCTAACTATGGCAGAAAACAAATAACACAATTAAAACACATGCTGAACTCATCAGAACATATGCTTGAAGTTTTCTGTAAGCAATAGGTCTTCAGTGATAATTTGAAGGGGTTTCTGGTTCTAGCCAAAATGGAGTAACCCATTCCTTCTGGATTCTCCTATTTAAAGCTAAAAAAAAAAAAAAAAAATCCAGACACAACACAACAAACAAGCACAAGAAAGGTGGAAAGCCAGTGGGTTGCCTAGAAAATTGGGGACGTGAAAAGTGACAGTGTGGAATCCCCTGTTTCCTCATTTGCTCCCACATATTCCAGACAGAGCATTGTATAAACCCTCAATCCTGAACATTCAACAGGCTAAAAGAAGAACTGAGAAAGTCTATAATTTTAGTCAAATGACTGGAGAAATCGTGGCTTAAGACAACAAGGAACCTTTTTGGCAATACTGATCCTACTCAGGGAAGCACTCAGAGAAAACCTGCTGCCCTCCTCTCCATGGTTCAGGAAGGCTGATTGACTTGTTTGCAGTCTACCCACCCCACCAACCCACAGAAGCTGACATGGTCTGAGCTTCATCTACCTTATGAGGAGAGTGCCTGAGTAACTTGCTAATCCTTCATTCCAGCTCAGTTCAAGCAGGAGGTGGTCAGTTTCCCCAGCCAGCCAAGGTAGTAGATGTAAGTCTAAGCTAGGAGCTGCTCTTCCATCTTCCGTTCAGCAGAAGCAGGCTGTAAGTACAATTTCAGCAGGATCTTTTACCAAACTCACGTTAGGCTGACCATCTCATAGGTTAATTAACCATAGGTTAATTAATTAAATAACCTAGGTTATTATATATATATATATATAGGTTATGTATATTATATAGGTTAAATAATTAAATGACCATCTCATAGGTTAAATAACTATAGGTTAATTAATAACTATAGGTTAATTGACCATATTGAAAGCCAATACTCAAGTGACCAGTATTGGTAAGAAAGGAAAGTAGGGTTATTTCAGAGGCCTGAAATGTGGGGAGAAGAACATGTCCCAGAGAACTAAATTACCATTGCCAATCAGAGGGCAAGAGCTTTTAAAGGGGAGTTTCAGGGATATAGAATCAGAGGGAGGGGGCTACGTTTAGAGCAGCAGTCAGATTCAAGACTCATCTTGAAACTGGTCTTGTGGTGGTCTGATCCATGTCGTCTTGATAATTTTAAGTACAGTTGATCTGCAGTTCAAGGGTCAGTTGGTTTCCATTTCCTTGAGGCCAGTTCTTGAAATTGTGCAAGATATAACAGCCTACGTCATGCTCCAGTCTGGTCATTGTTCAGCTGACTTTTTCTACCTGGTGGGACTTTCAGTATCTGCAAACCAGCACAAAGGATATGGCTCAGAATATTATCTGTAGTCCTTAAGAAGGAACTAAAGATCCTTGACTGTGTTTAATGACTGAGCTATTATTTTGTCTTGTTTGACTGCTTTCCTTTGTTTCTGCATTTTCTTGCTTCTCTGATTAAATTTATTCTTTGGTTAAAGATTTTTTTTTTTTTTAATGGACAAGAGGAGGCAGGCAAAGGAAATGGTCCTAAAAAGACCCCATAGGGTCCTGCCCAGTTACAAATCCAGTAGCTAGCTGAGTCTCCACCTCCATCTGGTAGCAATGAGATTCCACTCAGTGGCAAAAGTCAGAGGAAATCAGCACCCTACTTCCCTCCACCTCTGGTGTCAACGGGATCTGGTAGAGAGTCAAAAGTCCACAAACCCACCTGGCACCAATGGGAATGACCAAAACAGTGGGAGGCAAGGCCACTTAACACTCCACTTCTCGTCACACATAACTCCCCACCTCTGTGTCAGAGGGGTGCCGTAGGGGCTGGGCCCCCACCCCATCTAGCCTCAGTGAAGCAAAGTGAGTTCATTCTCAATGGAGGCTTGTTGAGACCCTTGATACCCTCCATTAACTGGGCACCCTCTTTTAACTGCATTTTCTTCCCTTTTCCAAATTCTCTACTCCTCAACAGTTGCTTCCTTCACCTCTCAAATAAAATACTTGTGCTTAAATCCTTGCCGCAGGCTCACTTTCAAGATAAAACATCATTCAACTAATATTTACTTGAGCATCTTTTTAAGTTCAGAGTACTATTGTAGGAGTTGCTGCATTTGTGAAAAAAAAATTAAAGCAAATCAGCTCTATTGTCATGGAGTCAATATTTTGGTGGAGGAAACAGATTCATCATGTCAAAAACAAATTAAAATTGTTTAACTGCTATGAGGAGAAATAAGATGGCATAAAGAAGATCTAAAGTTAATGAAATGTATCAAATCCCTTGGATTCATCACAATCCCATCTCATAATCCAAGTTTGAATGCAGCTCTGTAAAGAGTCCTTCTTCTTCCTCCAACTCTTTTTAGAAGGCTAGTAGATGTTAAAGCAACACACATCCATTCATTCATTCTTCTGCCAAATAAAACTTTATCAAGAGTTGGATATGTATCAGGCATTGCGGGACACAGTTGCCATTGCACTAGTACTATAAAGTGTTGACTCAAATAGAACACAACAACTACCAGAAAATGAAGTGTTGACCTAAATATAAGAGAACAAAGGAAGAGAGAAAACTTCTTGGTAGCTAGAGGAATAAGAGGTTTCAGCACTGAGGAAATCACATCCTGTCTTCCTGCTCAAAATTTAGGAAAATATCAAAATGCAAAAATAAGTTGTTCATCTCTCAATTCCAATTGAATAAGGGAAAGTTTCATAGAATTAAAAAAAAAAAAGCTTTTAAAATGTACTTGGCAAGTACATTTCAAGTACATTATTTTGGTTCATTATTCTTCATCTATCTCATCTAAATAGTTCTTTCACAGGATAGAATTGTGAAGCATTCAGTGGGGACCATGGAAGAAGGAGCTGTACCTTGTTCAGTGACGCAATCCATCCTTTATTCCACTTGTAGCTTTGCTTATGCCCTGTTCTAACCTTCAAGCTTCAGAATCCTGATATTTCTGCTGTGATTAACAAATACCAAATCCATTTAAAAACCATTGCACTAACACCACCAGGTTAAATCATCCCTTGGAGACTGAGTTAGAATAAATTCTGATATTGGTTTTATTGAATTGCTTCATTCTATTTAAAAGAGAAGGGAGTCGAAGTATAAGAAATGGCTGGATGCCAATAGTACCATATTCCACACAGGCCTCGCCTTCTTGGGTCCACCGTCAAAGAAAGGTGATCCCCTGGGTTACACCACATTAAATTAAGCCTTTTTGTGGTTTTTATTTTACATTCTTGTTTTTCATATGTAACATCACAATGCTAAGATATTATCAACGACAGCATTGCTTTCCCCAGCATGTTTTCAAATATCCTCAGAATTTTCCTGTGTCTACTTTTAACACATTGACCACAACTATACTGAAATCACTAATTGAATAAATTATTGTTTAATACTTTTCTTCACTGCTGAAATTTGCTCAGTTTCATAATTTTTGTCCTGTCTTGTTTATTACTGAAAGTCCAGTTTTCAGAAAAGTGTGTAGCACAAAGTAAAAACTTGTTGAATGTATGGAATGCTAAGAAAACTATCTTCATACCAATGCATGTATATTCAAAATTCTGATCTCTCTCCCCTCTCCTAGCTAGACATTTTGATTCACTAAATCAGGACAGAGATTATAATTTTCCTTTCTAGCAATCCCCAAAATGATGGTCAAGTCACTGGCTTAGGTACCACAGTTTGGACAGCACTTTGTCCACTTGACTGTATGACCTAACTGAAGGAACCAGTGATCAGATCCCAGGTCTGCACTTGAACTGCTATGGCCTCCACAATCCATCTGAGATATTGGGCATAGTAGTCAGGGATTTCTGGTGTCCCCATATAAAGAATGCAAGTATGTATAAGGTCACTATCTGTTTTTGTACATGGGTCAAGAAAAGACTGAGGGACCTTACCCATCTACAGCACACATCTCACTACATACTCTGATGCTGGGGGTACCTTCATCAGGATTTTACATTTTCTCCTGCACCAGTTTCAATCAAGCTACTGACCAACACTGTCTTCCTCTTAGGACTTCCGAGCCACTGATTCATGTCTGCATTGTGGCGAACCATCTCAAAGAACTTGAAGTTCATATTTACCTACCTGTTACTCACCATTCACAGATTGCTTGTCAAGTCCCATGGATCAATTCGAGTCTAAGAGTGTGTAAAATACTCTCTTATTGCCTTCCCTGGTGGCTCAGACAGTAAAGTGTCTGTCTACAATGTGGGAGACCCGGGTTTGGTCCCTGGGTCGGGAAGATCTGCTGGAGAGGAAACGGCAATCCACTCCAGTACTATTGCCTGGAAAATCCCATGAACAGAAGAGCCTGGTAGGCTACAGCCCATGGGGTCGCAAAGAGTCGGACACGACCGAGCGACTTCACTTACTTGACACTACAGCTGGATCATTTGCCTACTTCCACCTCCCTTGCTGCAATTCTCTATTCATAATGTCCAGTTGCAGAGAAATTTAAATTCAACTCAGCGATTTACATCAACAGCTGTGTAGTGACTGACGTTTTTGTAACTGTTTGGCGCTGAATGAATTGCAAGTTATTTCTGCTCACTAGTTTTGAGGAGGACTGATGGTCTCAGGTTTTGAGGGAGAAAAAAACCGTGCGTTTAGTCAAGAAAGTGGGAGAGAACGGTTTTAATGCACATACAGAGAGCCTTTGCAATTCCTATGACTTCTGTTCCCATTCTTAGGAGGCAAAGTGGTCTGCAATCCTTTCACTTTGATTATTGTAGAATCTCTTCTGTATTCTTAGCATAATTCTCCCTTCTCTGGAGCTGGACTATAAATGGGTATTGTCCCAGAAATCAAGGCAGACAATGGAATAACTCTCTATTCTCACACTAATCTTCAGCTCTGAGACTTCAGACTGGTTTGGAACTTTGCCGTCTGCCACTCTTCGACAGGAGACTGGGACCTTCTCATCATGGTGATTCTTCCTAGTCATCAACTCATTATTACATGGTAGAATATGCCTACACAGAGCATATTTCCACCAAAACATCCCCAAATTCATAACTGTTCTTTAAAAAGAAAGAAAGAAAGAAAAAGGCACACTCTTTAGGCAGCAGCATATTTGGTAAGTAGATAGTGAAGGAAAATAGACTTATATTGTTCCATCTAATGTTCTAGTCTTCCTGTTGGTATCATACTATTGTCTTAGAAATTACAAATTTCTCAGTCCTCTGATGATAATATAGAAACCTCCATGTATTAAAGACTATTGTGAATCACAAATCCAGCTCACTGGGAATTTATCATGACCCTGAGTTTTGAACTGAGTAAGTTTTCCCTCTCTTAATTAGATGTTACACTGGATGTGATTATCCCTTCATACTATTTTCCCCCAGACCATTTTATTCTGAATTTCCAGACTCCTGTCTATCAGTAAATCATACTGCTCTTTACATAGACTTCAACAAGTGGGATTTTCCTACATCAATCTTTCTTCACCCCCTACATTAATCCTCTCTTTTTGAACATTGAGGAGATGTTGTTCTCCCATCCCTTAGTTCCTTTAAAGACACACCTCCACTTTTTCTAGTTAAATAGAATGAAGTTATCACTGGCTCCAACCTACAGAACTTAAAAGCATGACCTTGACTTCTTGGCAACTTCGTATGAATAAGCAGATCAGATTTCTATTTCCTCATGTAATTCAGTCTCTCCAATAAAGACTGTAGAAAGTAGGTTAAGAAGAGCAGTAACTACTACACTTGGTCTCTGTAAAGAGTTCTTGCTTACCAGCATCCTGACTGATGCAAAGCTTTTGAATGTATTTTTCAGTAAATATTTCTTAGCTGAGGTACATAAGTGTTCTTGTTTAGTAAAAGACAGCCCGTGATGCAGGAGAATAAAAGCCTTTGGTTGAGAAAGCACTAGAATGGAGAATTTTACATCTCATATAAATGCTAAAAAAATATTCATTGAATTGGATAGCATAGTAAGTTAGAAAAGTACTGTATATGAAGATCAATGTTTCTCTCCCAAAGTTCCCACTTGTCTATGCATGTAGCAAAGAATATAGTCATAGAGTAGGCAACTGAAGAGCCTTTATTTCTTTACCCTCACTTTAAAGCAAGGACATCTTCCCTCCCTTGTTTAATACATTTGTCTAATCATTTGGGGAATAATGAAAGAAGAATGTTTCTTGAAGTGGAGGAATGCATCATATTGAACTTTATGGCCACAGTGCCTAGAAATGTGTCTGGACTGTAGTAGGTATGATGGATGCTCACTGAATGACAGGGATACTGGAGGGAAAATAAAAAAGCAAAGCCGTGAAAAAATTCTCCAGATCACACCCTCTCCATTCAAATATTCATGAACTGATGAGGCGAAGAAATTGTTCTGCTCCATTACAATATCTGTCCCCATTCCCTCTTCCACACATGTAAGCAGCAAGCACTTGCTGTCAGATTGGGACCCTGGGGAAGTCATTCATTTCCACTTGAACCAGCTGTTTCAAATAACGTGTGCATGTTGCGTTTACCAAAGGAAAATTATACCTTTTCTTTCTTTGATTCACTGAGGGATTTTTATTTGGAAAACATTTACTTGTATCTTTCAGCTGCTGTGATAGGTTTCACAGCGAGCTTCTGACTATGAAAGAGGAACCCTGCAAACTCCTAACCTTCTTCAAGGTCTCTTGTGGTGCCAGGCGAAGGAGAACGGGAAGGGAGGTGGAAGGCGAGCAGAGTATTCTCAGGGAATCAGAACTCACGTGGGAGCATTTCTGAGCATGTCTGTTGAAAAGTAGTCTGTGGGAGGGAATCAGACTTGGAGCAGTCAGGACAGGGTTCGAATCTCAGATTCAGAATTTTAAGTGATTGAACCTTTCTATTTCACTTTCATGAGAATAAATAACATATACCCCTACAGAGCATATCTAATGTAATGTTTTTAATACATTAGATGTGCTCAAAAAGTGTAGCTACTATTTTAGTCATTAAAAAAAGAAGCTTCCCTTTTAAATAAGGAAAGAATAAAATTTACACATCACTAGGGATATCATTAGGGAGAAATTCAGACTGTTTTTCCAATAGAAGTGAAAGAATTGGACTAACTGAGGCAACAGTGCACCCTCCACATTCTCTAGCTGGTCCAACTTGTGACAAATAATTACATTTCTAAGGGGCAAGTCATTTGTCTTTGGTACCTGCAAGTAGTTCTAACATATAGTAGGTATTCAATCAGTATGTGTTTAATAATGAACAGTAAGGACCTAACAGAAGCAGAAAAGATTAAGAAGAGGTGGCAAGAATACACAGCAGAACTATACAAAAATGGTCTTAATGACCTGGATAACAACAGTGGTGTGGTCACTCACCTAGAACCGGGCATCCTGGAGTGTGAAGTCAAGTGGGCCTTAGAAAGCAGAAAACTCAGCAGTGGCCACAGGACTGGAAAAGGTCAGTTTTCATTGCAATCTCAAGGAAGGGTAATGCCAAAGAATGCTCAGACTACTGCACAATTGCACTCATTTCACACGCTAGCAAGGTTATGCTCAAAATCCTTCAAGCTAGGCTTCAGCAGTATGTGAACTGAGAACATCCAAATGTACAAGCAGGGTTTAGAAAGGGCAGAGGAGGCAGAGATCAAATTGCCAACATTCATTGGTTCATGAAGAAAACAAGGGAGTTCCAGAAAAACATATACTTCTGCTTAACTGACTACTCTAAAGCCTTTGTGTGGATCAACAAGCTGTGGAAAGTTCTTGAAGAAATAGGAGTACCAGACCACCTGACCTGTCTCCTGAGGAATCTGAATGCTGGTCAAGAAACAACAGTTAGAATCAGACATGGAAAAACAGACTGGTTCAAAATTGGGAAAGGAGTACATCACGGCTGTAAATTTTCACTGTGCTTATTTAAATTTATATGCAGAGTAAATCATGCAAAATCCTGGGCTGGATGAATCAAAAGCTGGAATCAACAACCTCAGATAGGCAGATGATACCACTCTAATGGCAGACCATGAAGAGGAACTAAAGAGCCTCTTGATGAGGGTGAAAGAAGAGAGTGAAAAGCAGTGAAACTTGAGAGTAAAATCTTGAAACTCAACGTTAAAACAACAACAACAACAACTGAGTTCATGGCATCTGGTCCCATCACTTCATGGGAAATAAAAGGGGGAAAAGTGGAAGCAGTGACGGATTTTATTTTCTTGGTCTCCAGAATTACTACAGACAGTGACTGCAGCCATGAAATTAAAAGATGCTTTCTTCTTGGGAAGAAAGCTTAACAAACCTAGATAGTATATTGAAAAGCAGAGATATCACTTTGCTGACAAAGGTCTGTATAGTCAAAGCTATTTAGTCATGTGTGGGTGACAGACTTGGACCATAAAGAAGTCAGTCACGTCTGACTCTTTTCGACCCCATGGACTGTAGCCTACCAGGCTCCTCTGTTCATGGGATTCTCCAGGCAAGAATATTGCAGTGGGTCGCCATTCCCTTCTCCAGGGAGCTTCCTGACCCAGGGATTTAACCTGAGTCTCTCACTCTACAGGCAGATTCTTTACCATCTGAGCCACCAGGGAATCCAAAGTTCCAGGTCTTTGGCCAGTTGATGTGAAGAGCCAACTCTTTGGAAAGGACCCTCATGCTGGCAAAGGTTGAAGACAAAAGGAGAAGAGGGTGGAAGAGGATGAGATGGTTAAATATCATCACCAACTCAATGGACATAAATTTGAACAAACTCCAGGAAATAGTGAAGGACAGAGAAGATTGGTGTGCTACAGTCCATGGGGTTGAAAAGAGTCAGATACAGTTTAGCAACCACCACAACAAATATTATTAGCAATAGTGCAACATTTATTTAGTAAGAACTGGCTACATGCACTGTTTTACATATTACATTAAAATATAAAAATGAATGATGGAGATGTGGCCTGTGGCCTTTGCCCTCCACTGTGATTTAATATTCTGGGCATACAGGATATGTTCCAGGAAGAGTGAGTCATCTTATGACTTGTGCATCAGATTTGGGGAGCTTTGAGGTTTAATGTTAAATATATTTGGAAATGTGGAATGATATGATATTAATATAATATATGACTTTGAATTCTCAGAAACCATCAGGGATATTTGATCCAAAGGAAAGACTGATCAGATGGGAACAGTAAGGAGGAAATTAAAAGGTCTGGCTTGCTAGGTTTACAACTAAAACTAACAGATACAAAGAGATGACTTGCAAAGTTCAGAGATCCATATCTTATTTGACGATAGTCAACCTACTTTTCAGTTCAGTGCAGTCACTCAATTGTGTCTGACTGTTTGCAACCCCATGGACTGGAGCATGCCAGGCCTTCCTGTCCATGACCAACTCCTGGAGTTTACTCAAACTCATGTCCATTGAGTCAGTGATGCCATTCTACCATCTCATCCTCTGTTGTTCCCTGCTCCTCCCACCTTCAAACTTTCCCAGAATCAGGGTCTTTTCTAATGAGTCAGTTCCTCCCATTAAGTGGCCAAAGGATTGGAGTTTCATCTTCAGCATTAGTCCTTCCAATGAATACTCAGGACTGATTTCCTTTAGGATGGACTGGTTGGATCTCCTTACTGTCCAAGGGAGTCTCAGGAGCCTTCTCCAACACCACAGTTCAAAAGCATCAGTTCTACAGCCCTCAGCATTCTTTATAGTCCAACTCTCACATCCATACATGACTAGTGGAAAAACCATAGCTTTGACTAGATGGACCTTGGTTGGCAGAGTAATGTCTCTGATTTTTAATATGCTGCCTAGGTTGGTCATAGCTTTTCTTCCAAGGAGCAAGCGTCTTTTACTTTTATGGCTGCAGTCACCATCTGCAGTGATTTTGGAGCCCAGAAAAATAAAGTCTCGTCACTGTTTCTATTGTTTCCCCATCCATTTGCAGTGAAGTGATGGGACCAGACACTATGATCTTAGTTTTCTGAATGCTGAGTTTTAAGCCAACTTTTTCACTCTCCTCTTTCACTTTCATCAAGAGGCTCTTTAGCTCTTCTTCACTTTCTGCCATAGGGTGGTGGCATCTGCATATTTGAGATTATTGATATTCCTCCCGGCAATCTTGATTCCATCTTGTGCTTCATCCAGCCCAGCGTTTCTCATGATGTACTCTGCATATAAATTAAATAAGCAGAGTGACAATATACAGCCTTGATGTACTCTTTTTCCTATTTGGAACCAGTCTGTTGTTCCATGTCCAGTTCTAACTGTTGCTTCCTGACCTGCATACAGGTTTCTCAGGAGAAAGGTCAGGTGGTCTGGTATTCCCATCTCTTTAAGAATTTTCCACAGTTTGTTGTGATCCACACAGTCAAAGGCTTTGGCATAGTCAATAAAGCAGAAGTAGGTGTTTTTCTGGAACTCTCTTGCTTTTTTGATGATCCAGCAGGTGCTGGCAATTTGATCTCTGGTTCCTCTGCCTTTTCTAAATCCAGCTGAACATCTGGAAGTTCACAGTTCACGTACTGCTGAAGCCTGGCTTGGAGAATTTTGAGCATTACTTTGCTAGCTTGTGAGATGAGTGCAATTGTGTGGTAGTTTAAACATTCTTTGGCATTGCCTTTCTTTGGGATTGGAATGAAAACTGACCTTTTCCAGTCCTGTGGCCACTGCTGAGTTTTCCAAGTTTGCTGGCACATTGAATGCAGCACTTTCACATCATCATCTTATAGCTCAACTGGAATTCTATTACTTCCACTAGCTTTGTTCATATTGATGCTTCCTAAGGCCCACTTGACTTCAGATTCCAGGATGTCTGGCTCTAGGTGACTGATCACACCATCATGATTATCTGGGTCATGAAGATCTTTTTGTATAGTTCTTCTGTGTTTTCTTGCCACCTCTCCTTAATATCTTCTGTTTCTGTTAGGCCCATACCATTTATTACCTTTATTGTGCCCATCTTTGCATGAAATATTCCCTTGGTATCTAATTTTCTTGAAGAGATCTCTACTCTTTCCCATTCTATTGTTTTCCTCTATTTCTTTGCATTGATCACTAAGGAAGGCTTTCTTATCTCTCCTTGCTGTTCTTTGGAGCTCTGTATTCAAATGAGTATATTTTTCCTTTTCTCCTTTGCCTTTTGCTTCTCTTCTTTCCACAGCTATTTGTAAGGCCTCCTCAGACAACCATTTTGCCTTTTTGCATTTCTTTTTTCTCAGGGATGGTCTTGATCCCTGTCTCCTGTACAATGTCACAAACCTCTGACCATAGTTCTTCAAGCACTCTGTCTACCAGATCAAATCCCTTGACTCTATTTCTCAGAGATCCGTATTCTTATTTTGACTATAGTCAACCTTCTTTAAAATGGGTCATATAGGGAAAAATATGTAGTATTGGGAGGAAGAGGGAAGATGACAAACCTCTGACCTAACAAGTCAGAAGGAAAAACAGGTCAAATTTGTCAGTCATTAAACAATCACAGTTTAGAGTTGCCTGAGTAATTTCAAGGCTGATAAAGTGGGAAAATTAAAAGATATTCATAAAATGCCTGTGCTAGAATGGAGATTAAATTAACCTAGGGAAAAATGTAAGAGGAACAGCAGCCTTAGATGAAAAATAAAGCATTCTTGATATGGAATAAAGTGGAACTAAATAGAAAACAAGTGACCTCAGAGACAAAATAGTCTAACTCAGGGATGTTCCAAAAGTTGTTCAAGTTGGATAGATCAGAATTAATTTGAGAGATTCAAAAATTTCAGACTATTGTATCTTTCCTTTTGAGATTCTTGTTCAGTAGAGCTGGGCTAAGGCATGGAAAGCCATATATATATATATATATATATATATATATATATATTCTCATTTTTTAAAGGGGCAGATGTTTTCTGATGGACAATATTGAACAGAATCACCAATCAACTCCAATGTCATGGTATATCCACCTAAATTTAAGTCTAAGAATATTCAAACTACCACACAATTGCACTCATCTCACACACTAGCAAAGTAATGCTCAAAATTCTCCAAGTCAGGCTTCAACAATATGGGAACCCTGAACTTCCACATGTTCAGGCTGGTTTTAGAAAAGGTGGAGGAACAAATTGCAAATATCTGTTGGATCATTAAAAAACCAAGAGAGTTCCATAAAAACATCTACTTCTGCTTTTATTGACTATGCCAAAAGCCTTTTACTGTATGGATCACAACAAACTGTAGAAAATTCTTAAAGAGATGGGAATACCACTTGACCTGTCTCCTGAGAAATCTGTATGCAGGTTAGGAAGCAACAGTTAGAACTGGACATGGAACAACAGACTGGTTCCAAATCTGGAAAGGAGTATGTCAAGGCTGTATATTGTCACTCTGCTTATTTAACTTATATGCAGAGTACACCATGAGAAATGCTGGGCTGAAGAAGCACAAGCTGGAACCAAGATTGACTGGAGAAATATCAGTAACCTCAAATATGCAGATGACACCACCATTATAGCAGAAAGTAAAGAACTAAAGAGTCTCCTGATGAAAGTGAAAGAGGAGAGTGAAAAAGTTGGCTTAAAACTCAGCATTCAGAAAACTAAGATCATGGCTTCTGGTCCCATCATTTCATGGGAAATAGATGGGGAAACAATGGAAACAGTGATGGGACTTTATTTTGGGGGATCCAAAATCACTGCAGATGGTGACTGCAGCCATGAAATTTAAAAGCTGGCACCCCACTCCAGTACTCTTGCCTGGAAAATCCCATAGATGGAGAAGCCTGGAAGGCTGCAGTCCATGGGGTCGCTGAGGGTCAGACATGACTGAGCGACTTCACTTTCACTTTTCACTTTCATCCATTGGAGAAGGAAATGGCAACCAACTCCAGTGTTCCTGCCTGGAGAATCCCAGGGACGGCTGAGCCTGGTGGGCTGCCGTCTCTGGGGCCGCACAGAGTCAGACACGACTGAAGCAACTTAGCAGCAGTAGCAGCTCCTTGGAAGAAAAGTTATTACCAACCTAGACAGTATATTAAAAATCAGAGACATTACGCTGCCAACAAAGGTCTGTCTAGTCAAAGCTATGGTTTTTCCTGTATTCATGTATGGATGTGAGAGTTGGACTATAAAGAAAGCTGAGTGCTGAAGAACTGATGCTTTTGAACTGTGGTGTTGGAGAAGACTCTTGAGAGTCCCTTGGAATGCAAGGAGATCCAACCAGTCCATCCTAAAGGAGATCGGTCCTAGGTGTTCACTGAAAGGGCTGATGTTGAAGCTGAAACTCCAATACTTTGGCCACCTGATGCAAAAGACTGACTCATCCCTGATGTTGGAAAGATTGAAGGTTGAAGGAGAAGGGGATAACAGAGGGTAAGATGGTTGGATGGCATTACCGACTCAATGGACATGAGTTTCAGTAAACTCCAGGAGTTGGACAGGGAAGCCTGGCATGCTGCAATCCATGAGGTCCTAAAAATTCAGACATGACTGAGCGACTGAACTAAACTGAACTGCACTGGGGTCTGGTGGTGAAAAGGGCACAATTGACCAAAAGAAAAAAGTATAAAATTGATACCACTGGTCACTGTTTTTCTCCCCACTAATGCTTGTGTGTGTGTGTGTGTGTATGCATGTGTTTATCCCTAATGATAGAAAAATAAATAAATAAAATTTAGCCCTGTAGAGTCTAAGTTGTATTTTGGTTAATCTGGCCCTTTCAGGGATGGAAGATTTCCCATATCCTTCACAAAACCTTCCTCTCCTTTACTCCAAAACCTAAATCCAAGGTATTAAATTTCCTATAAGATAAGAGGGAAGCTCAAGAGGGAGGGGATATATGTATACTTACAGCTAATTCACATTGCTGTACAGCAGAACATTGTAAAGCAATTATCCTCCAATTAAAAATAAAGTAAAATATTGTAAAAATTAAGTACAGTCACACCATTTTGGGGGGCTTCCCTCATGGCTCATTCAATAAAGAATCCACCTTCTGTGCAGGAGACTGCCTGTAGGACACCTGGTTTGATCCCTCAGTCAAGAAGATCTCCTGGGAAAAGAAATGGCAACCCACTCCAGTAATCTAGCTTGGGAAAGCCCATGGACAAAGGAGTTTGGCGGGCTACAGTCCACAGAGTCACAAGAGTCAGACAACTAAAACACCACACCATTTCGTACTTGAGACAACTTTAAATATCATGTGGCTCAACTATCTCATTTAAAAGAGAGGTGGCAAGAATGCACAGAAGAACTGTACAAAAAAGATCTTCACGACCCAGATAATCATGATGATGTGATCACTAATCTAGAGCCAGACATCTTGGAATGTGAAGTCAAGTGGGCCTTAGAAAGCATCACTATGAACAAAGCTAGTGGAGGTGATGGAATTCCAGTGGAGCTGGTTCAAATCCTAAAAGATGATGCTGTGAAAGTGCTGCACTCAGTATGCCAGCAAATTTGGAAAACTCAGCAGTGGCCACAGGACTGGAAAAGGTCAGTTTTCATTCCAATCCCAAAGAAAGGCAATGCCAAAGAATGCTCAAACTATCACACAATTGCACTAATCTCACATGCTGGTAAAGTAATGCTCAAAATTCTCCAAGCCAGGCTTCACCAATACGTGAACCGTGAACTCCTGATGTTCAAGCTGGTCTTAGAAAAGGCAGAGGAACCAGAGATCAAATTGCCAACGTCTCCTGGATCATCGAAAAAGCAAGAGAGTTCCAGAAAAATATCTACTTCTGCTTTATTGAATATGCCAAAGCCTTTGTGTGGATCACAATACTGTGGAAAATTCTTCAAGAGATGGGAATACCAGACCACCTAACCTACCTTTTGAGAAATCTGTATGCAGGTCAGGAAGCAACAGTTAGAACTGGACATGGAAAAACAGACTGGTTCCAAATAGGAAAAGGAGTAAGTCAAGGCTGTATACTGTCACCCTGTTTATTTAACTTATATGCAGCGTACATCATGAGAAACTGGACTGGAAGAAGCACAGGCTGGAATCGAGATTGCTGGGAGAAATATCAATTACCTCAGATATGCAGATGACACCACCCTTATGGCAGAAAGTGAAGAAGAACTAAAGAGCCTCTTGATGAAAGTGAAAGAGGAAAGCGTAAAAGTTGGTTTAGAGCTCAACATTCAGGAAACGAAGATCATGGCATCTGGTCCCATCACTTCATGGGAAATAGATGGGGAAACAGTGGAAACAGTATCAGACTTTATTTTGGGGGGCTCAAAATCACTGCAGATGGTGACTGCAGCCATGAAATTAGAAGATGCTTACTCCTTGGAAGAAAAGTTATGACCAACCTAGATAGTATATTCAAAAGCAGAGACAGTACTTTGCCGACTAAGGTCCGTTTAGTCAAGGCTATGGTTTTTCCAGTGGTCATGTATGGATGTGAGAGTTGGACTTTGAAGAAAGCTGAGCACCAAAGAATTGATGCTTTTGAACTGTGGTGTTGGAGAAGACTCTTGAGAGTCCCTTGGACTGCAAGGAGATCCAACGAATCCATTCTGAAGGAGATCAGCCCTGGGATTTCTTTGGAAGGAATGATGCTAAAGCTGAAACTCCAGTACTTTGGCCACCTCATGCGAAGAGTTGACTCATTGGAAAAGACTCTGATGCTGGGAAGGATTGCGGGCAGGAGGAGAAGGGGACGACAGAGGATGAGATGGCTGGATGGCATCACTGACTCCATGAACATAAGTCTGAGTGAACTCTGGGAGATGGTGATGGACAGGGAGGCCTGGCGTGCTGCGATTCATGGGGTCGCAAAGAGTCGGACACGACTGAGCGACTGAACTGAACTGAACTGAAAATGTCAAAGGAATTATGTATTTGTCCTCTAGGTGTAAAGCTGTTTATGGGCCAGAATGATTTATTATTTACTTTTGTATTCTTGCTATTCCATTTTGTATTTTCAGTTTTTCAAAACTGATAAAACTGCATTATCAGTTTAACATGCTGTGTTGAATTCCCCAAGATGTTTATTGCTTCTCTCTCTCACACACATGTGTATACTCGCATGCACAGGTATATACATATATGGATTATGCTCTAGATTTAATTCTAATCAGGATAATGTGAGTGGAAAAAAATTCAATACCTGCTAAAACGTGGCTTTGCTGGACAGAACAATCATCTATTTTGTAATTCACGCTTACAAAAAATTTCATAACATAGATAGTGAAGAATCTTCACTAATTTTTCCATTTTCAGAGAATATTTTCATGTCTTTCTCAATATGAATTGAATGAGAATCTAAGGATATCGAATTTTACATAAGATTGTCTATGAAGTTTTGCTAATGGCTAAATGAAACCCCATAGACAGTCCATGGGGTCTCAAGAGTCAGATGTGACTTAGCAACAAAACCACCACCACCATGTTTAAATTACACTTCAATAGCTATCAAGATTGTAGCTGAGCAATTTCACACCAAAGTGAAATTAAAAGGAGAAAAAGATACAAGGAGATTTAAAAGAGTAGGAAAGGTTTCAAGCTTTCCTTCAAACTTTGACAATACGTGGAGAATCTGATCGACTGACAGTAACAATATAATCATCCTACTTCCATAAAGAGATTTCCAGTTTTCAGAGCACTCTCACAAACATTATCTCCTCACACTCACAATACAATGTGATGTGATGATTCCAGCAGGAACCGGTTTCTTCCATTTGTATATGAAAAAATTGAGAAGGTTGAGTCCCTTTCCTTGTTTTTGGGAAGCTTTGCTGCTTTTGAAAATGGCCAGGGAAACACCGCCTTGAGAAGCGGCCGTGTCTTGGTGACGTGAGAACACACTGAGCCCCCTCTCGAAATGCATCCGGAAGGGCTCATGGCGGACGTCAAGCAACTCCATGTTGCTTTTGAACTATATTTTCATCTTGGCAGAGATGAAGAACACACAGTCTGCTTTGGCAGAAAGCAGATCCATAATAGCCCAATCTAAGTAAAGGTCTATTCACTTCCGCTATTACCATTACACTCTGCAATGATAAAACTAAGTTGAGCAGGGCAAATCCTATCTGAAAATGAACAGTTCTGTCTATTGACTTCATCTTTTTCTTTTGTGGATTCGCTTGGTATTCGTTTCCTGGGGCTTTCGGGAGCGACTGTTTGCTTAAGTGAATGGAAGAAAAATTGAACACATTGATGTTTACCTGACCTAAGACTTTCATGGCAAAAGCTAAGACCAAAGGGCAAATTAATGCATACATTGGTCACAAACCATGGAGGCAAATGTTTGGAATGTCTTGAAACTTTAATGCTTTATACTCCATCGGGAACATTTAAAAGCTTTGACCTTAGCCTATAACAATCTGGGAAAAAAAGGAAGGGTGATGAAGTCTGAGCTACACATCTAAATTTATGCCTGATAATGTGAAATGTTTATTGAAGCCAGCACAGCAGAATGTGATAATCCATAGACTTGAGATAGGGGAGATGAGTTGTAGGTGTTATGGGTAGTTATCAGTGTGCTCATCCTAAATGATTTCAACTCTATAGTTTTGAGATGGAGAAGCCAAGGCAAAAGGACTGTTTTGCAGTCAGAAAAATCTAGGCTAGGGTTCTAATATCTATTAGGAACCCTTCACCCCAGTGAATGTAGCTAAACCATACATAATCCAAAAGATGGATTATTATGCCTCTAAGCTAAAATTTAAACCATGAATGTTATTATTAGCCCTTTCTCCTGAGACTTCCCAGACTAAGCTAATTCCTAATTGAGAGATAAGCTTGAACCTCATTTACAATAGAGATTTGAGCAACATGTGAAACCTGGGCTATCAGGGAGGCCAGGAAAAGTGCAAATAACAAAAATCCTTCATCATATTACAGTTCTAGCCTCAGTACATTCTCTTGTTCCTTATCTTAACCCCACTCCAGAGACAAATGAAGAGGGAATAGAGCAGAATGCATGTAATACGGGTTGTTGAAATTTTACAAAACTATCTGCCCAAGTGCCAGGCCTATGAAAGCATGAAACGAATTTTAGTTATTGTTATTATCATTTCCATCACCATTATCATGATCCTCACTATCAGTAGCAACATCCCCAGCAAAACCATCTTAAAGGCATCAGGTAGTCCTGTAAAATAGTCCCTGAGTTAGCAGCTTTGATTATAGGCTCTATTCTAAAATGACTCAATATGAACTTTGAATTTGTTAAAGACATAAATGACAGGTCCAGTAGCTGGAGATTCAGGTGCAAATAATGCCTTCACATAAGACATGCTCCCACCAAGCGAAATATCTGTCAAACTTCCAACTATCCGCTCATTCCCATTCCTGTCATTGTCTTTTCTAGAGCACGGATGAATACCACCCAGGTGTTAGTATAAACTGAAGAGGTTAAACTGCTTTGAACAATTTCCTCAAGAAGAAAAATGAGACTCAGTTATTCAAACTGAACTATGTACCCTCTCTCTCTCTCTTTAGTCTCTATGTCCAACTCTTGGGACCCCATGGATGTAGCCCACCAGGCTCCTCTGTCCATGGGATTTCCAGGCAAGAATGCTGGAGTGAGTTGCCATTTCCTTCTAGGGGATTTTCCTGACCCAGGAATCAAACCCTGGTCTCCTGCATTGCAGGCAGATTCTTTACCAACTGAGCTATGAGGAAACGCTACGACCAACAATCAACTAGAAGGCTACTATGGAGGCACAGCCAACCTGTGCCCTCCAACTCGTATTGAGAGAGGGAATCAATGGTATAAACACACCCTTTCCAGAGTCACCGTGTTCCCCCTTGAGTATGCAGATTTTTGTGGAAGTCAGACAGTAGCTTGTCTTTCCTGAGAACATGGTGACTGCACTTTAGGGGTCAAAAAACCTTTAAGTATTTAAGGAAATAGCACTAGAATGTCAGATGACTGCAGAGATCTCTTTAAAGTAAGACCCCTTTATTTACTAGAGGATCTTCTTGGAAGGAAAGGCAATTTTAAATTTTGTGTTCCCTGTAGGCAGTTAGTTGTCTTGATGGTACAGGGTCATGCTATCAAAATTTGTCCCCAGAATGCATGCAGATTGGACTCTACTCACTGGCTAGGATTGTTATGAATGATTAGGTTATCCTAGACTTCCTCCTCGCAAGCCATTTAATATAATCACTAAGACGTTCTTCTGTACCTGGATTAATGCCATGGACCAAATGGAAAAGTCAATAGAGACTTTTAAGGAGAAAGCTGCCTGCTGTCTAAGTTAGACCCTAATGATTTGGAAATTTGTTCAATATGTTGGATCCAGGGCCCCAAGCATGGAGGTGATCAACATTGTAGGTTAATCTCCTCCTGCTGCCTGGACTCCTGTTATTAAAAGTTTTTATTCAATGCTATATGAAAAAAAATTGACTAATTTGTTGGATTAATTGGAATGGCAGATGAACCTTTTCTATAACCTTTTCTATAAATCAAGACTGTAGGAGTCAGGGGTAAATCTTCCGGGGAGATCATTTCTTCATGTGTCCTTCATATTTCTGCATGTCTTACAAGCAGAAGCACTCTCTCTTTTTCTCCTATATTATTATCTCAAGGATATTGGTAGAGCAAAAGCCTTGGAAGACAGTGATAATGGCTCCTCTAGAAAAGTGCAGATTACTTTGCTGAACAATATAATTAATATGATGTCTCCATCCTGGGCAAAGATTAAGTAGTCTCATTGCCTGTTATCAAAGATATGAATTCTTTAAGCTGAGATTCCTCTCCTATAAGCACACACTGCATATGGAGGTGTCACGTAGCCGTTTTTGTGCTGTTCCATGGGATGTGTACAAGGTCACAAACCTCTGTCCATAGTTCTTCAGGCACTCTATCAGATCTAATCCCTTGAATCTATTTGTCACTTCCACTGTCTAATCATAACGATTTGATTTAGGTCATACCTGAATGGTCTAGTGGTTTTGCCTACTTTCTTCAATTTAAGTCTGCATTCGGCATTAAAGAGGAGAATGAAAAAGTTAGCTCAAAACTCAACATTCAGAAAACTAAGATCATGGCATCCAGTCCCATTACCTCATGGCAAATAGATGGGAAAACAATAGAAACAGTGACAGACGTTATTTGGGGGGCTCTAAAATCACTGCCAATGGTGACTGCAGCCATGAAATTAAAAGACGCTTGCTCCTTGGAAGAAAAGCTGTGACCAATGTAGACAGCATATTAAAAAACAGAGACATTACTTTGCCAACAAAGATCTGTCTAGTCAAAGCTATGGTTTTTCCAATAGTCATGTATGAATGTGAGAGCTGGACTATAAAGAAAGCTGAGTGCTGAAGAACTGATGCTTTTGAACTGTGGTGTTGGAGAAGATTCTTGAGAGTCCCTTGGACTGCAAAGAGATCCAACCAGTCCATCCTAAAGGAAATTAGTCCTGAATATTCATTGGAAGGATTGATGCTGAAGCTGAAGCTCCAATACTCTGGCCACCTGATGCAAAAAACTAACTCATTGGAAAAGATCCTGAAGCTGGGAAAGACTGAAGGCAGGAGGAGAAGGGGACAACAGGATTAGAAGGATGACATCACCAACTTGATGGACATGAGTTTGAGTATGCTCTGGGAATTGGTGATGGACAAGGAAGCCTGGCGTGCTGCAGTCCATGGGTCACAAAAAGATGGCCATGACTGAGCAGATGGGATAGGTGGCTCTGAGAACCAGCACAAATGCTGATACTCTAGATACTGCTGTGGCTGCAGCTGATAATGCATTTTCTCTCTGATCCAGTAGTCTCTTATCTTCTGCCAACCTCCATGGAAAACTATTTAGTTTGCAAACAAGGTAAAGTCTCAACCTCTCCAAACTTTCTGACAGAGTATGGGCAAGGTCTAGAAATTATGATAGCAAATATTCTTATTTTATTTGCATATTATTGCATTTTTTGATGGCTAATGTATCTCTATGGTTTTTAACAGTTGCTCTTAAAAGATTCACTCTCTAAGGTGGAGGCTGACTCATCCTGATGTCACCAAGTTCATCTTTTCTTTCTCACTGGGAAAATAACTACATTAGCAAATTGTGACTATTTTTCACTGTTTTAAATAAATTAGATTATAATTATGTGCCACTAACTAGGGACAGAGTCATGGTAGAATATGGAATACCTGTGAATACTCTACTAAAACAATCCTCAAAATTTCAGCAGCACAAACATAAAATGTATTTCTCATTCTCACAAGTCTACTGGCAATGCCCCAAGAAGAACCCCTTGCATGGTGACCTTAGCCATCCAAATTGCTAGATCTTGGCTGCCCATCTCTGTCTACACACCTGCCTCAGAAAGGAAAGGGATGTTGGACTATTGCACAAGGGCTTTTCACTGCCTCAGCATGAAAGTGACACATGCTAATTCCACTCGTAGTTCATTGGTGAGAGTTAGTCAGATGACCCCAACCAAATGGAAAAGAAACTGAGAAGTGCAGTCTTTCATATGTTTAAGACACATAGTGCTTTCTAATCACCTATAGAAAATACCTTTGAAACCCATTAGAAAAAAGAAATACGATTGGGTCGATATTGGTTCCCAGTGTCTGCACAGGAAAAATAAACAAACATGGCCCCCAAACACCTTCCCCGTAACGAGATGGCCACCTGGTTATGTCAGAAGGGGAATGTGCTCCAAGCATTGTATGAAGGTCTCCTTGCATCCCTCCATGAGAGAACAAATAATGCCAATTGTCAGCCTTGGAAATATTTGGATAAATATTCAGAGACAGTTTTAAGTATATTTCATATACATCATCTCATTTAATTCTCACAAAGCCCAAGTCAAGTTTTATTAGTATTCTTTCCTTTAACTTTTCATTTTGTATCAGAGTATAGTCCATTAACAATGTTGTGATAGTTTCAGGTGGACAGCAAAGAGATTCACAGACTTAGAGCACTCTTATTTTAAAAATGAGGAAATGTAGTCAAGGAGAGGTCAAATGACTTGTGCTCCTGGAAGTATAGCTCTTGAGTGCAGACTCTTCTCCACCTCTACCATCTCCTTGTGACATCCACATATGGCTAAAGAATGCATGTGACAGAAAAGGTTTCTCTGGTGACTCAGTCAGTAAAGAATCTGCCTGCAATGCAGAAGGCATGAATTTGATCTCTGGGTCAGCAAGACTCCCCTGGAGAAGGAAATGGCAACCCACTCCAATATTCTTGCCTGGGAAATCCCACAGAGAGCCTGGCGGGCTACCACCAAGTGGTTAATATCTCTTAAAGTCCTACAAGGTCAGTCTTATTGTTAAAAAGTGGAGCGAAAGCATGGTCTGGTTCCAAACCTGTACACATTCAAGTTTAGCAAAACCTAGAATATGAAATTAACTAGACTTCCCTGGTGGCTCAGGTGGGAAAGCATTTGCCTATAATGCGGGAGACCAGGGTTCAATCCCTGGGTTGGGAAGATTCCCCTGGAGAAGGAAATGGCACCCCACTCCAGTTTTCTCGCCTGGAAAATCCGGTGGATGGAGAAGCCTGGTAGGCTACAGTCCATGGGGTCGCAAAGAGTCGGACACAACTGAACAACTTCACTTTCACTTTCCAAGAGTGAAGGAGTTTGAAGGCTTTGCAGTCAATCTGTTAGCTTTTTTGTTCCATTTTGTCTCATAATTTGCATCATGAAGACTGATGTGACATGTTAGGAGCTTAATTATCTGGCTGATATTTGCCTTATTTCCATGGTACATGGAACCATATCCATATTTTAAAATCTTTTTTTTTCAGAATATAATTGGGTTAGTTATGATTATATTTGGGGTGGGAATCAAAACTGGTGAATTATATTGACAACAGTGTCTAAAGTTCACTAATACTGTATCAAAATTACATGGTAGTATATTGGCCATATTTTAAACAATAATGATAAGCACACTATATACATATTCAAAGCCATTTTATGCCTATTATCTGATTTAGGATTTTACATACCTGGTTAGCAAGTTAAAGTGTGTATTGTTATCACCATAATTGAAATGAAAAAACTATGGCAGAAGTTAAATGACTTTATTTTTAAAACAAATTAAACATAAGCTAGGTTGGGTGACAGAGTGAAATAATGCATTACTTAGATGTCAAAGAATATGCAGTCTCCACAAGGTGATGAAACTAAATTTGAATCAAATGTAGTTTTATTCAGGTTCCATTAGGGTAATATTTTGTTACTCTAGTTCTTATCTGGTTCAATTAAATATGAACACAAAGAGAAGTTATAATTCAAACTGGTTTGGTTCACAGTTCAATTAATGCATAGTGTTTTCGAGACAATAAAGTGCATTCATGACTTCCCCCCTCCCCAGTTTTAGATGCATGATTTGGTTGTAAGCAAGTTGCTAATTAAATTGGAATACATTTAGGACGGAAACAACAGAAGGAAATAGTAATTATATTTTGAGAGGTTATTTGCATACCTCTATATCACTTCATCTTTACTAACTCTGTAAAATACCTGCCATCATCCCCATTTTTCAAACAAGAAAACTTAAAATATTATGTTGGCTAAGTGTCTTTCCTGTGGTCACCCAATTATAATGTGTGAAATTTAGAATTGCTCTAATTTGTTCACAGGTTTTATGACTTTGAAGCTCCTACAACATTCCTGGGTAGTGTGTGTCTTCTGTGTGTATGATAGTGTGGCCATTCTCCATGGGCAACTATTCTTAATTAACTTTCTACTTATTTTCACCTAATGAGAATATTTTCTGTGCAAAACCTCGTGTCATTTCATCTACGCAATAAGCCGGAGTGAAGGCTCTGTCGAAGAACTGCTTTAGAAACGTAGTTTAGTTTGCAATTTTATGAGCACACTAAGCTGTTTTCTGTGACAATGCTCACATCTGTACATTCTGGTAAATTCTTTCCAATCACATTTATTTACTGTCATACAAATATGGCCCAGATATTATGGAAGATGCCTAAAGTCCCCAGGGCAAATCTATTCCAATTCATGGAGAAGTGATTTAGAATAAGCGAGGAGGACAGAATTCATAATTCTGCATCTGGATCTGGGAAATTACCATTTAGATGCAGCACTGACCCTGACTCAGAGATTTGTCTTGATATTAAGAAAGCTTTTTGTGTTACCATCATCCCTTCAAGCTAGAGTGTTATTGCATCCTTCAAAAATAAAAATTGCAAACTAATAAAATCTAGAGGAATTCATCAGGCTTCTAGAGTCTGAATTCCACACGTGCAAACTGTCAGCTTTAAGTAAGTCAGGCAAAACTCTTTAAATGAGTCAACTTCTCCTTGAATATGGGAAATGGGAAATGTTATTCAGTGGTTAGAATAAAACAGTTTGAATGGTGAGGAATAGAGTAAACTTGCTCACAGTCACTGAGCAGAGATAATAAGAGATGATTTGAAAGTGGAAATTGCCATTTGTGATGGGTCTCCCTGTTAACACACTCACATGTGTGAAGGCATTAGAGAATATGCGTGAAACCAGTGAGCACGCCTCCATCTCTGTAAACAGAAGCATTCACCAGAGGTTTCTTCCTGCCAGGATTTCTCATACCTGGCTTGACTTCCATTCCACAGCCAACCCAAACATCATTGAATGCAGACCAGGAAACCCTGTAAAAAAGGTCCTCTGAAGACATCGTCACAGGGTGGTCCCCAGACAGCCAAACTTCATGCAAGAGAATGCTAAGGGCAGGTGGCTTTAAATGTGTGGCTGAAAAGTTCATAGTCAACTTGGGGATTAGAGCTGGTTTCCAACCCTGCTTCTGTCCTTTTCCATCCTTCCTGTTAACCTGATTGGGCAAGTTGCGGAATCTCTTTGAGTCTTAGTTTCCTCATTTGTGATAAATGAGTGGCAACAATGGTGGTGTTTATCTCATCATGGATTGAATGAGGCCGTATGTGCAAATGCACAGCACACTACCTGGTCCATAGTGAGCACTCAGGAAATGTTACTTGAAATTCAAGACCAAGAAGAAATAGGTCAAACTTAAATCCCTTTTGGACTCTTTGAATAAAGAAGCAATATGTTTACCAGCATTCTGAACAGTTTATTAACCAGTATTGGATTCTTACTGTGCCTCTATTTCTGTCCTTCTATAATGGAATCTCTGAGTACCCAGACACTGAAGGTAAGACATACTTCCTTAGAAAACATCTAATTTCCCCCAGTCCATAAAATCCATCAAGTGTGCATATATTTTACCACTTGCAAAATGTGGGGCTCTTCTGACAACTTTCCATGACACAATCCCTCCCTCCCCTTCTGTTTTACTCTGGGGAAAAAACTCACATTGCAATTTCCTTTTTCTAATTCTCCTCACCTCTTTTAGACTAACTTTTAGTGTAAAACATTTCCTGCGACTGCTAAATCTCTTTGGCTATATGCACTGGTTAATTACTTTCCAGAGCATCTGTTGCTTGTCAGGCAAACATGTTCCACGTGTTTGTTAAAATGGCTTTTCTTTCTAGAAATTACATTGAAGACATTCTGTAATACAAGGAAGAAGAAAATGAAGTCCCTCTCATGTTTTAGGCATCTGTTATCTGTCAGGCACTCCTCTAATGATTTTGTCTAATCCTTTCAGTAACCCTATGATACAAGTTAACATTACACTCATTTTACACTAGGAAAAAGAATTGTAGAAATCAAATCACTTGCTATATAAACAAAACCCAAATCCAAGTATTTGTGTTACTCAAAAATACTTGGGGCAGTTTCCTGATCTGATACTTGGATTGTGGGAATCAGGTAATGAAGTCATATTACTTCTCTTTTTTAAAAAACAGCAACAGTAATAGCGATGAGCCACCACCACCTAAAATCCACAATAATTTTAGGTTACGAAGCATCAGTCTCAAGGAAAAAGTTCTGTATCAGTAAGTGCCTAGAGGTCAAAAGGAGTGTGGCAGGCAGATCTCATTTATCTCCAAGATTCCTGCCCCTCCCCATTATATGTTCCCTGTATGACCCTTTCCCCTTGAATGTGGGTGGGATTCAGGAGTACAAAGAGTCATTGCATCTGTGATTATGTTACATTATACATCAAAAGGGATATTTCAGATGTAACTAAGGTCCTTAATCAACTGACATTGAGTTAGTAAAAGTGAGCTTATCCTGTGTGTGCCTGACCTAATCAGATGAGTCCTTAAAAGAAAAAGTGAAAATGTTAATTGTTCAGTTGTGTCTGATTCTTTGCAATCCCATGGACTGTAGCGGCCAGTCTCTTCTGTCCATGGAATTCTCCATGGAGAATACTGGAGTGGGAATCCATTCCCAAGGGATTTTCCCAACCCAGGGATTGGGCTTCCCTGGTGGCTCAGAGGTTAAAGCGTCTGCCTCCAATGTGGGAAGATCCCCTGGAGAAGGAAATGGCAATCCACTTCAGTATTCTTGCCTGGAGAATCCCATGGACAGAGAAGCCTAGTAGGTTACAGTCCACGGGGTCGCAAAGAGTCAGACACAACTGAGCCGACTTCACCTTCAGGGATCAAACACTGGCCTCCTAGGCCTCCTGCATTGCAGGCAGATTCTTTACCATCTGAGCCACCAGGGAAACCTAAAAGAAATCAGACTAAAAGAAATCAGATAGATTCAAAATAAGAGATTGCTTCTGTCTGCATTGAAGAAGAAAACCATGTTGTGAACTAACATGGAGCAAGTTACATGGCGGGTACATGGCAAGGACACAGGGTTCAGCTCTTGGTGCTGAGGGCATTCCCTGGCCAATAACCAATATGAAAATGGGGACTTTATTCCAATAACTGTAAGGAACTCAATTCAGTTCAGTTACCTTAGAAGAAGACCCTGAGACTTAGGTGAGATCATGGCCTGGGTTACCATTCTGATTTCAGCCTTGTGAAACCCTGAGCAGGAGACCCTGTTAAGCCATGCCCATTGACAATATATCTATATCTATGCTGTGCTTAGTCACTCAGTTGTGTCTGACTCTTTGTGACCCCCTGCCAGGCTCCCCTTTCCATGGAGATTCTCTAGGCAAGAATACTGGAGTGGGCTGCCCTGCCCTCCTCCAGGTTCAGTTCAGTTCAGTCACTCAGTCGTGTCTGACTCTTTGCGACCCCATGAACCGTGGCATGCCAGGCCTCCCTGTCCATCACCAACTCCTGGAGGCTACCCAAGCCCATGTCCATTGAGTCAGTGATGCTATCCAGCCATCTCATCCTCTGTAATCCCCTTCTCCTCCTGCCCTTAATCTTTCCCAGTGTCAAGGTCTTTGCAAATGAGTTAGCACTTCACATCAGGTGGCCAAAGTATGGGAGTTTCAGCTTCAACATCAGTCCTTCCAGTGAACATCCAGGACTGATCTCCTTTAGGATGGACCAGTTGGATCTCCTTGCAGCCCAAGGGACTCTTAAGAGTCTTCTCCCAAACCAGAGATCAAACCCAGATCCTCCATGTTGTAGGCAGATTCTTTACCATCTGAGCCACCAAGGAAGTCCAAGGATACTGGAGTGGGAAGCCTATTCCTTCTCCAGGGGATCTTCCTGACATAGGAATTGAATCGGAGTCTCTTGCATTGCAGGCGGATTCTTTATGAGCTGAGCTGCCAGGGAAGCCCGTCTATATTTATCTGTATCTATATTCTATATCATCTATGTCTATATTGAATCTGTAGTTCAAATGGCTCAGACGGTAAGTAACCTGCCTGCAATGCAGGAGACCCAGATTCAATCCCTGGGTTGGGAAAATCCCCTGGAAAAGGAAATGGCAACTCACACTAGTATTCTTGCCTGGGAAATCCCATGGACAGAGGACCCTAGTGGACTACAGCCCATGGTATAGGGCTCACCAAAGAGGCGGACATGACTTAGAGACTAAACAACAACGAATAGAATGTGTGGGGGCAGGGATATGGAAAATCTCTGTACTTTCCTCAATATTTATGAGCCTAAAACTTTTATAAAAATTAAGTCTATTAAGAAAAGAAAAACAGAAGGGAAGCATGATAATATACTGGAAATTTGTAAAAGGATTCAAGTGAATCTGGATGATGTACCAGCAATATCTATTATAATTATGTACCATTGAAAAGATTGCGATTAACAGCTTAATAACTCTGGAGTCCTTCTTCTAAAAATTAAAAAACAGTAAATTGATTAAGAAAATGTTCCTTTTACTACTATTAAAACTGCCACTCATTAAATGACTATTATGTCCCAGACACCATTTCATTTAAAAATTACCATAACCTTGTGACATTAGTCTTACTACAATCCTCATTTTACACATGATGAAGTCTTTGTTATAAGAGATAAAATAATTTGGCCAAGTGAATGTGTCCTATAAATAGGTGAGCATAGATCTGAATTATCTGAGTCAAATTATCTGTCTACGCCTCTGCATTGAACTACCACTTTTGGGGGTAGGTTTAAGGTAAGATGTTCAGAGAAGGCAATGGCAAGTCACTCCAATACCCTTGCCTAGAAAACCCCATGGATGGAGGAGCCTGGTAGGCTGCAGTCCATGGGGTTGCTACGAGTCGGACGCCACTGAGCAACTTCACTTTCACTTTTCACTTTCATGCATTGGAGAAGGAAATGGCAACCCACTCCAGTGTTCTTGCCTGGAGAATCCCAGGGACGGGGAGCCTGGTGGGCTGCCGTCTATGGGGTCACACAGAGTCGGACATGACTGAAGTGACTTAGCAGCAGCAAGGCAAGATATTGGGAAACTGCTTCAGATAATAACCATAAAAAGTGTTTACTGTGTACCAGGATCTTCTAAGCACTCTATATAGATTAACTCAACACTTCAAAAGACTACACTTTTAATCTTTTTTTTGAAAGAGATGTGTTATTTACTATGGTCAACCAATATATAACAATGACAGTTGCTTTAACACATTGAAAACTTTGTGCTCATAGTTTTTTTTTTTTTTTTAATCTCCCTTCCATTCTCTTTTCCTTTCTTTTCTCATCTTTCCTTTCTAACTTCATTTAATCTTTAATTTGTATTGGATACCACATATTCATGAAAAACCATGATTATATTGCTGCTGCTGCTGCTGCTGCTAAGTCGCTTCAGTTGTGTCCGACTCTGCAACCCCATAAATGGCAGTCCACCAGGCTCCACCATCCTTGGGATTCACCAGGCAAGAACACCGGAGTGGGTTGCAATTTCCTTCTCCAACACGGGAAAGTGAAAAGTGAAAAGTGAAAATGAAGTCGTTCAGTCATGTTTGACTCTTAGCGACCCCATGGACTGCAGCCTGCCAGGCTGCTCCACCCATGGAATTTTCCAGGCAAGAGTACTGGAGTGGGTTGCCACTGCCTTCTCCTATGATGATATTGCTGCTGCTGCTGCTAAGTCGCTTCAGTCGTGTCTGACTCTGTGTGACCCCATAGATGGCAGCCCACAAGGCTCCCCGGTCCCTAGGATTCTCCAGGCAAGAACACTGGAGTGGGTTGCCATTTCCTTCTCCAATGTATGAAAGTGAAATGTGAAAGTGAAGTCGCTCAGTCATGTCCAACTCCTAGCGACCCCATGGACTGTAGTCCACTAGGCTCCCTCTGTCCATGGGATTCTCCAGGCAAGAGTACTGGAGTGGGGGTGCCATTGCCTTCTCCGGATGATAATATTAGAGAGTTACAAAAGATCACATATGAAGCTTGCCTTTCAGGACCTTACAGCTTATTACAAAAATTAGATGAATGCATGAATGTCTATAGCATAAGCTGAAAAAGAGGTTCAGAAAGACTATGCATAGATATTCAAAGAAGGAAGAAATTGAGTTTACAGTTGACTGTTGAAGAAAACAGTTTTGAACTGCACAGGTCCTCTTATAAGTGGATTCTCCCCCCACCCCCAAAAAAACACTATAGTGCTATACGATTCACAGTTGGTTGAATCCACAAACACAGAACTGTGCATATGGAGGACAACCATGGGATCTGAGCATCTGAGGGTTTGAGTAGAGTGGGCAGGTCCTAGAACCATTCCCCAAGCATTGTTCAAGGGTCAGCTGTATTTGAAAATGTTAGCAGCTAAAATAGACTTGGAAGGAAAAATAGGATTTAGATTTATTGCCATGCAAGGACAAGTCATCATAGGTGGAAGGAAGAACATGAATCCATTTATGAAGATAGGAAGGAGCAGCTTTTCTGGTATCCAGGTTAGTACTTCAATTTGGTTGTAGCACAGAAAGGGTTAAGGGCTAGATGGTCTACTCTAAATGCCAAGTTAAGAAGGTTAGGCTTCAATTTTCCTCAAATTTCTGATTTCGAAGCCCCACTGAGATGAGGAAACTACCAGATTTTGGACAACAGTTGAGCATGTAATTTTACTCAAGTAATTGTCTGTCTCTTGATGCAAAACAAAAGGGATATTTTAAGACAGTTTCTTTCTTTCTTTCTTTATTTTTTGCTGTTTCAGTACACACCAGAGAAGACGATAATATTGACTTGAAGTTCCTCTAAAATAATATCTTATGACCAATGAACACCTGCCATGAGATTGTGTTTCTTTTTGATGTCTTTTTAATCAGCTTACCAATTTGCAGTTAGAAAACAAAGCAAATAAAGCCGTGTTAAGTCAGGAAGCACAGTAATCCTCACCTCCCTCTCAGATCAACATTGCTTCTCTTGAGCCCACTTATTTGTTTTTGTCTCTATTCAAGAAGGGGGGATAAAACCTTATTTATGAAACTTTCATCAGTGACCTGAAATACCACCACAGAGACAATGATTTTTCCTGGTGTTTATTTGGACAATCAATTATTCACTTGCAATGTAGATATGTGCAATTGAGCACAGAAAATAATGGACAAGAACTTACTAACAGTTTCATTGTGAGCTGGTAAAATCTCAATTTCATCTCATCATATCAAACTACAAAGCACCCAGAAAGGATGGATTTTGACTGCCTTCCAAGACTTCAATTAAATAACCCAAAGTAAAGTTCATTTGTTGAGAAGTTCTAACCACAGATGTTACCTACTCTATGACTGAGTGCCTGTATGTGGAAGGAACATGCAATTTATTATCCAAAGAGGGATGGTTTTGACAGGAAACAAAAAGAAATAGTAATAATTATAGCAAGACCACCAGGATCTATGTGAACTGTCCCAGACAAATTTTTGCTTGGAGCTCAGACTCAAAGATCATATGCTATTATTGTTCCAGATAATGATAGATTTGAAGGGGGAAAAAGGAATTTTATAAATTGCCTATCTTGAGCACTTCATTTAAAGACTATGTTGATTTTGACTCTAAATATATGTCCATGGAGTTTTCCAGACCAGAATACTGGAGTGGGTAGCCATTCCCTTCTCCAGGGCTCCTTCCCAACCCAGGGATTGAACCCAGGTCTCCTGCATTGCAGGCGGATTCTTTATCATCTGAGCTACCAGAGAAGCCCATAGGAACTACGTGATTTTGACTTTAAATTTAGAAGTGACTCATTTCAACTCCCTTTTCATGGTAGCTACATGATTTCTGAGAAATATGTCTTTAATAATGTAGAGGAAAGATATTTTCCAGGACATGCATCAATGTTGCTCTCTTTAAGTGTTTAGAATCTCGGGAAAGAAGCATAGAGTATTGCAAAGATCCTGGTGGGTAGGCAAATGATATGTCAGTTCATGCTTTGCACTTCCTAGTTGAGTGATTCTTAAGCTATCTAGACCTTAACTTCATCACCTAATAATACTCCCTATGAATCAAACATTTTGCTAAGTACTTTACACTGATTATCCCATTCTAACTGTCACAACAACACTTTGAGGTATTTTTAATATGTGTGCTGCCAAAGCGAGCACAGGGGTAGGTATTTTTAATATCTGATTTTCAGATGATAATTTCTACCCTTGCTTTACTTTCTGCTTATAGTATCTTCATTTATATACTTATATTTCCAACTAGTTTGTATTTTTGAAATTGTGCCATTTTGAGGACTGCAGACACATAATTTGATGTTTAAAAAATGCAAGTGAAAGAAAGGAAGGAAGAAAAAACTTCTTAAGTTGCTAAAAGTGATACATCTATTCCGGATTTGAATTAGAGTTAAACCCCAGTCATCTGAACCCACAGTCTTCACTGCTCCTTTGTATCGTCTCCCTAACTTACAATGCCATTGTGAAAATTAAATGAGAAACATCCTGAAGTATGAGTTCAGTGGATGTGTTCACTCCCTTTTCTTCCTCTCAGATTTGTGGCTTTTGGATCACTGGGGGACCGTGCTAGAAAACAGAGATACATGGCCTTCCTCAACTCTCAAGGGACTCATTCATATTGGAGAGCTCATTTGATGATTTACAATGGATGAATATCTCTTTCCTTGGCAGGAAATCTATTTAAAGAAAACAAAGAAAAATCAGTTACTTGATGCATTTATGGGGCCTGATCCAGGAAATCCATAAAGAAATTACTTTGTCAAACTCAGTAATTCAACAATCTAAGCTACTTTTAAAAATAATCCTGATTAGAGTAGACTTTTGATGTACATTGATGTGTTATTATTGTTATTATTCATGAAAATAATATTCTTCAAAGATGTGCAAATGATTAATGATGTATAGTTTGTAATATTTCCCAAGTGTGAATTTGAACCTTGCATGACAGAAGACTGGTATTCATGGTAAGACTTGTAGCTATCAAAAAGTGAGCAACTTGAGGATATGGAAAAACTGGAACCCCTTGTACATTTCTGTACAAGAATGTAAAATGATGAAACTGCTTCAAAAAGCTTAATGCAAAAATTACCATATGATCCAACAATTCTAATCCTAGGTATGTAAACAAAATAACAAAAGCAGAAACTCCGATAAATAATTACAAGCCAGTATTCACTGAAGAGTTATTCATAGTAGCCAAAAGTTGGACACAACCCAAGTACTCATCAGCAGATTTAAAGAATAAACAAAATGTGTATATACAACGGAATATTGGGCTGCCCTGGTGGCCAGACGGTAAAGAATCCGCCTGCTATTGGAATAAAACTTGCAATAGGTTTTATCCTTGGGATGAGAAGATCCCCTGAGGAAGGCATGGCAACCCATTCCAGTATTCTTGCCTGGAGAATCCCTATGAACACGGGAGCCTGGTGGGCTCCAGTCCATGGGCTTGCAAAGAATCAGACATGACTGAGTGACTAAGCACAGCACAATGAAATGTTATTCATCCACAAAGAGGAATAAAATTCTAACACATGCTACAGCTACAGCAATGATGAACCTTCAAAAATCATACTAAATAAAATAAAATGGGTACAAAAGAATAAATATTATTCCACTTACATGAAATATATAGAAATAGCAGAATCAGAGAGACAAATTTGATCAGAGTTTATTAGCAGGAAAGAGGGCAGAGGTGTTATCAATTAATGGCTACTGAATTTCTGTTTGAGGCAATGAAAATTTTTGAAAATAGATAATGACAATGTTGCATGATACAGTCATTGCAATTAATATCATTGAATTGCTCATTAAAAAATGACTGAAGTGGAAAATTTTGTATATACATACCATCTCTAGAATTTTTAAAAAGTATACAGTAATATGACTTTCCATTGTCTTCTCAGGCTAAATATAGTAAATCTCTTAATAGAATATACAACTTTTTTGTTAGAAAAGGATATTTCTTGAAAAATGGGACTCTGGATGAACTTGAAGGGGAGTGCTCAGTTCAGTTCAGTCGCTCAGCCATGTCCGACTCTTTGCCACCCCATGAATCGCAGCACGCCAGGCCTCCCTGTCCATCACCATCTCCTGGAGTTCACTCAGACTCACGTTCATCAATTCCGTGATACCATCCAGCCATCTCATCCTCTGCCGCCCCCTTCTCCTCCTGCCCCCAATCCTTCCCAGCATTAGAGTCTTTTCCAATGAGTCAACTCTTCTCATGAGGTGGCCAAAGTACTGGAGTTTCAGCTTTAGCATCATTCCTTCCAGAGAAATCCCAGGGCTGATATCCTTTAGAATAGACTGGTTGGATCTCCTTGCAGTCCAAGGGACTCTCAAGAGTCTTTTCTAACACCACAGTTCAAAAGCATCAATTCTTTGGCGCTCAGCCTTCTTCACAGTCCAACTCTCATATCCGTACATGACCACAGGATAAACCATAGCCTTGACTAGACGGACCTTTGGCAAAGTAATGTCTCTGCTTTTGAATATATTATCTAGGTTGGTCATAACTTTTCTTCCAAGGAGTAAGCATCTTCTAATTTCATGGCTGCAGTCACCATCTGCAGTGATTTTGGAGCCCCCCAAAATAAAGTCTGACACTGTTTCCACTGTTTCCCCATCTATTTCCCATGAAGTGATGGGACCAGATGCCATGATCTTTGTTTTCTGAATGTTGAGCTTTAAACCAACTTTTTCGCTTTCCTCTTTTACTTTCATCAAGAGGCTCTTTAGTTCCTCTTCACTTTCTGCCATAAGGGTGGTATCATCTGCATATCTGAGGTTATTGATATTTCTCCCTGCAATCTTGATTCCAGCTTGTGTTTCTTCCAGTCCAGCGTTTCTCATGATGTACTCTGCATAGAAGTTAAATAAACAAGGTGACAACATACAGCCTTGACGTACTCCTTTTCCTATTTGGAACCAGTCTGTTGTTCCATGTCCAGTTCTAACTGTTGCTTCCTGACCTGCATACAGATTTCTCAAAAGGTAGGTTAGGTGGTCTGGTATTCCCATCTCTTTCAGAATTTTCCACAGTTTATTGTGATCCACACAGCCAAAGGCTTTGGCATAGTCAATAAAGCAGAAATAGATGTTTTTCTGGAACTCTCTTGCTTTTCAATGATCCAGCGGATGTTGGCAATTTGATCTCTGGTTCCTCTGCCTTGTCTAAAATCAGCTTGAACATCAGGGAGTTCATGGTTCACGTATTGGTGAAGCCTGGCTTGGAGAATTTTGAACATTACTTAACTAGTATGCGAGATGAAAAGGTCAGTTTTCATTCCAATCCCAAAGAAAGGCAATGCCAAAGAATGCTCAGACTACCACACAATTGCACTCATCTCACACGCTAGTGAAGTAATGCTCAAAATTCTCCAAGCCAGGCTTCAGCAATACGTGAACCGTGAACTCCCTGATGTTCAAGCTGGTTTTAGAAAAGGCAGAGGAATCAGGGGGAGTGCTAGACTGTGGCAAAGAAAATAGATGACCATCCATAGGAATGTAATATATAAGACACTTGATGAGACCAAATTTAAAGATTTGCAGACTTTTCAGGAGATATTTCCGGTGAACGTTGTGGTTCCCTTGTGCCACAAAATTCCCAAAGTTGTACTAATATCTCCATAATGGCATTTTTCAGCATGAAAAGAGGCCTCAAAGTCAACAATGTGGGTAATTTGGAGTTATATTGGCATTTTTATTGCAGTAGCACTGACATTATTTAATATTTTAGTGCACACTGCAGGGTACCAGCAAGCAGATACTGTCTTCAGCAGTTTCCAAACTCAATTTGCCATAGAATTTATTACAGCCATCATCAATAAGACAAATATTTATCCCAAAGTGCCATCTCGTTGAGGCTGCCGCACATCGAATCTGCTCTCTCACCAAATGGGAGGCCAAGGGTGATAGATTTTATTCTTGACAAAAGATGTTCGTATTCCTCCTTGAAAAAGATTTCTCTTACCCATTCTATGGATGTCAGCCTTGCTCATGGAATTTTCTTTGGTCAGTGAAATGTGAATGGAATTTCCTGAGAACGTTTAAGAGACAGTGTGTGGTATTCTTCCCTCTTCCAAGAGAAATGTTCCATGTGGAAGCTGCTCTATAAGCCAGATTAGTGATGGACATGTTCTGAACATGGGGAAGGAAGAAGGGTGAATATTTGTGATCAGGGAAGTCGGCCATGGTAAACAGCACTATTGCCTGAAAGTATCTTCTGCTTTTCCCTGTAGAAGGGTTATGCAGTGTCAGGCTTGGCTGAGACTCATGTGGTGGTGAGATGTGAGCAGAAGTAATGTGCATCCTGCCTAGTGAGCCAAAGGATGGTGTTCCTGTTCATGACACTGTAAATATTCCACATAGATGGGCTATTCAGTCAGTTTGTATTCTGGATTGAAGAGGACCTATGGTTCTCCTATAATTAACTATTGTGTGAGTTAGAAATAGATTATTATTTTGAGCCACTGAAATTTGGAGTTGTTTGTTACCTCAAACCCAGCCTAGCTGAACTAATAGGTTAGGAAGCCCAAGATATACTAACGAATCATCCCATCTTCTTGAGATACTATGAATGGTCCAGGAATGGGCTCATTGGTCAAATCAGGCAAATTAATATTCTCTTCTAAAATTCTAATTTGAAGAGTTGGCTTAAAGGCAATAAATATATATTTAATCCCCTTTTAGTAATGGAAGAATTTTGTCTTGTAGTTGACAGGAATACAGTCATTGACCACAGTGAGAACTAGTCACTGGGTTATAGCTTTTAAAACTATTGATGCCGCAGATTGGTATTAAAACAGAATTTTCAATGCTTTAGAAATAGTTCTTTGAATTTTAAGAAATTAACCTTAACAATTTTATGGTGCTGTTTTTTAGTTATCTCTTATCATTAAATTGTAACTGTGATTTAATGCAACACATGTTGTAGATTAGAAAATGTTGTGTGTTACTTTATGACGGGTCTTGTCAGAGCTTTTCTATATACGAATACGTCCTATGTTTCTTTGGGAGGAGCTGTATCATACATAGTTATCCCCTAACATTTTTATTATAGAATCCCCCTTCCAGAGATTAATAATTTATAGAACTTACCTTGAAAAACTCTGCTGTATAAGTAGTTTGTGGCTTCTGAATATTTTCCATCATGGAAGGTGGAAGTCCAGCTCCCTGTAACCCAAATAAGCTTTGTGTTAATGATTCAAAATACTAAACAGAGATATGTTCCAATCACTATTATTGAGTTCATGGATATATAATTTACCCCATGGGGACAAACTATTCATTATCATTACTTTCCAGAGAAATCATGGAGAAATTTTATAGGTATATCTGAGATTAGTGAACAAAAGGCTGAGTATACAGACCTCAGCTCCAGAAGAAGATCTCATCTACTTACTCTTACATCCATGTGAAGAATCTGGTGTTTTCAAGAGTGTGTGCATTGTAATTGGATAACTTTATTACTATATTTAGGAGACATCTTTTAGAATATGCATCCATAACCCACCCACCAATTCTCTGAAATCTTTGGGCCAGTTTACATTTCCTTCCTTGGAAATTGTGATGGAATTAAGAAGCTGCTTCTGCAATGTAAGTAGAAATGTAACATACACACTTAGGAGAGAGGCACAAACATTTTCTACTCTATGAAAGACAAAAAATAATAAAAAAATAAAAATTGAAGTCTGGAGAGGCAGAGAAGATGGAGCAGATGCCCCAGGAAGAGCTAAATTTCAGATGGCTTTACACTTTCAGATTCTGTAAAGGAGAAGTATTGAGGTTAGTATTTGTATCTCAAAATTATACTGAAGCTTAAATGAACTGATACATGCAAAGTGCTTAGATAGATATCAGGCAGAAATGTTCAATTTGTGTATTATTTATTTTCTGCAGTTATATAGAAAACTCTGAAATGGTTTTGGTTTTATTCTCTGGCTGCTACTAAAATTTTATCTATATCAATGCATTTAGGCAATTTTATTATGACATAGCTTGCGTTTTTCTGTGTGTGCATATGTGTGTATGTGTTTGCATGCATACACATATGAGTGAATGCTTAAGGATCATCTGTCTTATGATTTATTAAGATATTTCATTCCATGAGTTTAAAATTTGGGGGCCATTATAACTTCAAATACATCATTTACTCAGTACACTTTTTTCTCTGAGATGTTATTACAGACATGCCAATTGCTTGATATTTTCCCACAGATACCAAAGTTAGTTTTATATTTTTCAATCATTTTCTTTCTCTTTGTATTTAGTTTTGACAGTTTCTATATTTTCAGGTTATTAATCTTTTCTTCTGAAGACTCTGATTTGACGTTAATCTCATTCAATAAATTTTTCATTTCAGATATTGCATTTTTCTTTCTAGAATTTCTCTTTGATTCTTTCACCTTTAATTCATGATGTCCTGTAAATTATTGAACATATTGTTGTAATTGTTCTGATTTCCTAGTCTTCCAATTTCTTCATCTTTAACATGTCTGGATCTGTTTTCATTTTCTAATGTTTCTTCTGGATTGAGTCAGTTTCCTGCTTCTTGGGATGTTTAGTGAATTTTTTATTAAATGCTAAAATCATCATATATTAATTGTTGGATGTCCCATTTCTTTGTATTGTTCTAGAGAATATTGAGTCTTGTTCTCTCAGGTAGTTAAGTTGCTTGCTATTGGGTCAATCCTTCTTAGACTTATTTTTAAGTTTTTAAAATTCTTTCTAGTGAAGCCTTTAACTTTAGAGATAGTTCAGCCATAGCCCTAAGGCATGACACTTCTGGGTTCTCTCCTGAATGCCTCTGGTATTCAAGAAAGACTGGCAATTTTGACAGGTTGAAAATCAAATATTTTCGAACTCTGTGTGAGCTCTCAGAATAGTTTGGTTTGTGATTCTTTGCTCTTTGCTGAGCCTCATGAAGCTTCACAGTCAAAGCTCAAGGGTTGTTTTCTGCATAGCTTCTCCTTTCCTGGAAATCTTTTAAAATAAATTCCAGCTCCCTCATTTTCTCTGAATGCTTAACTCTGTCTCTTCAACTCTATGGGACTGCCATTTTCTACCTATGGCCTCTCTCACTACATCACTTCAAAAATTGCAAATTTCAGGATCATCTCATTTGCTTTCTTACACTCAGATATCACAATCTTGTGCTGTCATGCACTCTGTCTGAAAATCGCTTTTATAAACATATAGTATCTTTTGGTTTGTTTTAAAAATATCTTTGCAGAAGAAGGGTAAGTCAATTCAACTTATTCCATCACTGCTGGGGATGAAATTCCCAACACTATTATTACTGCTTTTAGAATTGACAAGAGTGAAAATGCATTTTGTTCCCATAACTTTAATAGTTAACCTCATCAATATCGTTTCTGATATTCTTTTGCTGCTACTACTGCTCTTGGAAGACTTAAGTATTTTTGTAATGCCATTACCTTTTTTGGGGCAAAAATTGTGTTTCTTAATAAAATAATTTAGTCATAATATATTAAATCAGAAATATTTGCATGCTAGTTAAATTTTCATTTGCTGGGTTTATATATTTAGCTACTTTACTACATTTACTATCTGTGTCATTCAGTCACTCAGTCATGTCCTACTCTTTGCAGCCCCATGGACTGCAGCACGCCAGGCTTCCCTGTCCTTCACCATCTCCCAGAGTTTGCTCTAACTCATGTCCATTGAGTTGGTGATGCCACCCAACCATCTCATCCTCTGTCATCCCCTTCTCCTCCTGCCTTCAACCTTCCCTAGCATCAGGGTCTTTTCCAATGAGTGGGCTCTTCGCATCAGGTGGCCAGAGTATTGGGGTGTCAGTTTCAGCATCAGTCCTTCCAGTGAATGAATATTCAGGGTTGATTTCCTTTAGGATGGACTGGTTTGATCTCCCTGAAGTCCAAGTGACTCTCAGGGTGTTGAGCAATTTCTTTAAACCCTAGTTTTAGTTTAAATTAATTGAGGTCACAGAATTGTTATGACTATTAAATAGTCCATGATTTTTTAGGAAATAGCAAGGGCCTGTTATAGTGTAACTGATTAACAAATTATATGGATTGTTAAATTATCTGCTTGTGTATTCTTCAATCACATAGCCCTTTTACTTTACTTATCTTATATTGCTCATATATCCTCACTTTATATGTAATTATTTGTTTGATTTATTCCCCTAACTTCACTACTAACTCCTTCAAAGAAGATAGCATGGCTTAGGATAAAATATGCAAATAGTTCATGTACAATTGTTATGACTGAATAAACAGATAAATTAATTAACACCTTAATTTACACCAAATACTAAGTTTTGCTGAGCTATGCAATAATGTAACTTTCAAAGTTAATTGCTTATCACCTAAGCACAGCACAGTGCCTTGGAGGATAATTTGAATGCTCAAAAGCTTCAGTTTTCTTCTTTAATATATATTTTTTTCTGCCAATATTAGCTTTCTAGGGCTGCCATACTAATAAAATATCATAGACTGGATGTCTTAAACAGCAGAAATGTATTTTCTCACAGCTTTGGAGGACATAAGTCTCAGGTCAAGTTGTTGGCAGACTTGGTTTCTTCTGAAGCCTCTCTTTGATTTGCAGATGGCTTAAATTTTCCAGGTGGTTTTTCCTCTGTGCATGAGTCCTTGGTGTCTCATGTCAAAATATCCTCAGATTAGATTAAGGACCATTCTAAAAGCCTCATTTTAACTTAACCACTTTTTCAGACTCTATCTCCAAATATAAAGTCTAAGGTAGTGGGGCTTCAGAAATCAACATATGAATGGGGGCATGGCACACACCAACCCCAGACATTGCCCTTTCCCTCTTCCTCTTGAATAAACTTGTTAATTAATGGTAGAGACTTGAAAGAGTAAGTTGCTGACCACACCTGTTTGTGTGATCTTGTGTGTGTCTGAGTGGATGACAGACAGACACCTAAGCACCCAAGGACACATGATGCTCCAAAAGGACAAGAAAGAAAACCACACAGGGATGTTTCATTTGCATCGAATCACTTGTGTGTTTCTTTGGACTTCTGGCAAGCTACATACATGACTTAAGAAGGCCCGGGTAGCTCAGTGGTAAAGAATCTGCCTGTCAGTGTAGGAGAGGCAGGTGACACGGCTTTGATCCACGGGTTGGGAAGATCCTCTGGAGGAGAAAATGGCAACCTACACCAGTATTCTAGACTTGGAAATTTCATGGACAGACGAGCCTGGCAGGCTACAGTCCAGGTGGCCACAAAGAGCCGAACATGACTGAGCATGTACATGCATGCTACAAATACAGTATTCTACCCGGGATAGTTAAAAGCTTCAGGACATTATGCATTTGACACTGGAAAATTTATGTCAGGAAATTCTGTTTTTCTCCAAGGAGAAAATCTCCAGTGGGAATCATATTGTAGGAAAGGGGACCCTTTCCAGGGCCTGAGAGTGGGCTCTTGTCTAGCACTTGGAAATGAACTGTCCAAGGAAACACACATGCGAACAGATCAGGAGACTTTGTTGGGAAAGGGCACCTGGGCAGAGAGCAACAGGGTCAGGGAACCCAGGAGAGATGCTCGGCCATGTGGCTGGCGGTCTTGGGTTTTATGGTAACGAGGTTAGTTTCTGGGCTGTCTCTGGCCAATCATTCTGACTCAGGGTCCTTCCTGGTGGCATACGCATTGCTCAGCCAGGATGGATTCCAGTGAGAAGGATTCTGGGAGATTGGCAGGAAATACAGAATGGGGTTTCCTTTCTCCTTTTGACTCTTTCCAAATTCTTCTGGTTTGTGATAACTTGTTAGTTCAGCATTCCTTACAAGAAGCTCCTGTTCTAAGATAACTCGCTCAAGTGGTTACTATCCGGCCTGGCCAAGGTGGGTGGTTTCAGTCAGTGCTTCCCCTAACACTTAGTGTTTAAGTACCTTTAATCCTTTTTTTTTTTTTTTTTGGCCTTGAGGGTAGACTGTGTTTCCAGCTGACAGAACTTTATGTCTCTTCTTTGGAATTGCATTTCACACACCTCCCTGAAACACCACAGAAAATTACCATGATCAATCAATGAAGACCAGAGAAATGAAAGAATAACCACTTATCCGTGGTCAGTTTCCTTTGATGCAATACATATACTAGTGAGCTAAAGATTTATGAGTTTGAAAGCTAAATTCGATTAGAAACTGAACGTTTATAAGGACCTGTTTTATCTTTGTGTGTAGATCTCTGCTCACATAGAAGTTCGTTAAAAGTACATGGCAAAGAAGTAATTAGAATTAATCGTAGCACTATAGAAATTTAGCTTTAGAGAGATGTACAGTATTAGTACACACACATTATTTTATGGAGTTTTTAATGAGTGTGTTAGTGAAGCAAATGTGGGTCTGCTAGTCTCTGTGCCGTAAAGTCAGTCTACTGACCCCGGGCTGTGTTAGGCACCACATTTATTGTAAGGCACCAATGCTCAAAACAACAACAGAACACTGTGTTTCAAGGAAGCGATTTTAAAGGCACGGTGAGGGAGCTGACTCATGAGCTAAGTGATTGACTCCATTCTCTACTTAGCTGATGGTGAAGTAACGGGGTCATACTTAACGTTATCTGTTCTCAGCCGGCAGTAGTTCTGGGGGCTCTGTGTTCACGGTCATCCAGTAGTTAACTTCTTCCATTTTAGCATCTGGCCTTCCCTGGTGGCTGAGATGGTAAAGCATCTGCCTGCAATGTGGGAAACCTGGATTCAATCCCTGGGTTGGGAAGATCCCCTGGAGAAGGAAATGGCAACCCACTCCAGTATTCTGGCCTGGAGAATTCTATGGATGGAGGAGCTTAGGAGGCTACAGTCCATGGGGCCGCAAAGAGTTGGACAGGACTGAGTGACTACTTTTTTAGCAACTCAGAAATGTGCATCAAACACTATTTTCTAGGTAGTGCAGAGAGGAACTGAAGATTCTGTCACAGCCATAGAGCTGATTTACTGTTTAAATTGTTACCAGTCCTCCTGGTCCAACTGCTACTTTTGCCATGTTATGTTTCACATCCTTTCTATCCCTGATGCTTCGGCCAAGTTTTGTGTCTCAGGGGAGGCCTGGGAAACCACAGTTTTTCTACAAAGAAGAGGCAGGCAGAAGGACAGGAGGAGAGGGGTCTGTCTTGGAAAGTCCTGTAGGTGTCCTGCTCAGTTGCAAGTGAGAGTAGACTACCCTCTGGAACTAGAATAAGCCACCTGGAAATAAGCCTCTTTGGCATATGGATTTGAGCTAAAAGCCGTTGAGAACAAGCAGATGCAGGAAGAGCTCTAAGAACTGGGCACATGTTTATTTTTCTTTTGTAAAGGAAATTTACATTTAAAAATGAAATTTACATTTGTAAAGATGTCTCCTCTCATACCAGGAAGAGACCTCTTAATAACTCATCAACCGGGAAAGTATCAGTTTAAATCTGCATCACAAATCTTACTAAATAACCCTTTTCCACCATACTTTCTGGTCCTGTGTGCATGCTGTCTCTTGAGTCCTGTGGCTCTTTGCAACCCTATAGACTGTTGCCTGCCTCTCTCCTCTGTCCATGGGATTCTCCAGGCAAGAATCCTGAAATGGATCCTCCAGGGGATCTTTCCAACCCAGGGATCAAGCCCATGACTGCATTGCAAGCAGATTCTTTACTGCTGAGCCACCAGGGAAGCCCCACTTCCTGTTCCCCTTCTCACTATAAGCCCAAAAGGAAACCTTTTTTCCTTTGTTTAAACCTAAGGCATTAGGCATATAAGCCCAAATCAGTGATTGTGGTGTGGTGGTTTAGTCACTAACTTGTACTCAACTCTTGTAACCCCATGGACTGAAGCCCTCCAGGCTCTTCTGTCTATGAGATTTCCCAGACAATAATACTGGAGTGTGTTGCCATTCTTTCTACAGGTGATCTTCCCAACCCAGGGATCTAACATGGGTCTCCTGCATTGCAGGCAGATACTTTCTTTCTGAGCCAAAAGGAAAGCCTCATTTCTGGATGTACATATGCAATACACATGTTAATAAACTTACATTTGTTTTTATCTTGTTAATCTATATTTGCCACTGTAATTCACAGCACCCCAACTGTAAAACCTAAGATGAGTGGAGGAAAAATATTATTTTTTCCATCTCTTACAATGTTATAATGATCTGAGTGACAGAAGTTCAACTACTGGAGATTTGAGATTTTAGCAAATGAAAACAGAAGACTTATTCACTTCTGAAATGTTCAAACATTTTTCATCCCAGTAAATATGCCCTTTGTTAGAGTTGTACTTAAAATTACTTTTCTAAATTCCCCATGTTGACTTATAAAACGGTGCACAACATGACAGTTGTGAGTTAAGTTTTATTTGGGGCAAAATGAGGACTGCAGTCCAGGAGGCAGCACCTCAGATAGCTCTGAGAGAAGGCTGCAAAGCAGCAGAGGGGAATGTCAGTATATAAGGTTTTGGTGAAAGGGGAGTTCAATACCATTAAGCACTCATTTTACAAAAGGTTTTTGTTAGTCATGAGGATCTGATGTCACCATGATGGGATTTAGTGCTTCTCTAGAAATGCAAGGATTGAGATAATAAAATCTGTTCCTAAAAACATCCAGCTATTTAACCACCACCAGATCCCCTGGAGCACAGAGTGCCTCACTCCACCCTGAACTCCCTTGTTGAAGGTCAAAAGCTATAGCAGCATGGGGTTCAATCCGTAGAGGCAGATGGCAAATGCCTTTGTTGTTCAGTCATTAGCAATCCTGTTGGCAAGTGCCAATTTGTCGTTGACACCCAGAATGAGTAGAACTGTCAGCGATATTAGGAGAGAGAGAGAGAACTCGGCAGTACCATTGTATGCAAGTTATGTTTTTCAGTTACAGTTAATGTGTTTCATTGTTTACTTATTTGTGATAGCATTTTATAGATAGCTTCTGACTGTCTGTAGATGCCATCTGGGTCACTCCAGGTACATAGTATTAGTAGCTTAATAGAGCTGTTGACTAAAAAGATGCACAATGTGAAAGTTGCTAGTTAAGTTCTATTTTGGCTAAAATGAAGGTCACAGCCTGGGAGAGAGCATCTCAGATGCTCCAAAGATGTGTTCCAAAAGGTAGTGGTAGAAGATCCATATATAAGATTTTGCTAGACCTGAGATCAAATTGCCAACATCCACTGCATCATTGAAAAAGCAAAAGAGTTCCAGAAGAACATCTATTTCTGTTTTATTGACTATGTCAAAGCCTTTGACTGTGTGGATCACAACAAACTGTGGAAAATTCTTCAAGAGATGGGAATACCAGACCACCTAACCTGCCTCTTGAGAAATCTGTTTGCAGGTCAGGAAGAAGCAGTTAGAACTAGACATGGAACAACAGACTGGTTCCAAATAGGGAAAGGAGTATGTCAAGGCTGTATATTGTTACCCTGCTTAATTAACTTATATGCAGAGTACATCATGAGAAACCCTGGGCTGAATGAAGCAAAAGGTGGAATCAAAATTTCCAGGAGAAATATCAATAACCTCAGTTATGCAGATGACACCACTCTTATGGAAGAAAGCAAAGATCTAAGAGCCTCTTGATGAAAATGAAACAGAAGAATGAAAAAGTTGACTTAAAGCTCATCATTCAGAAAACTAAGATCATGGCAACTAGTCTCATCACTTCATGCAAATAGATGGGGAAACAGTGAAAACAGTGACAGACTTCATCTTTTGGGGCTCCAAAATCACTGCAGATGGTGACTGCAGCCATTAAAATTAAAAGATGCTTACTCCTTGGAAGAAAAGCTATTACCAACATAGATAGCATATTAAAAAGCAGAGGATTGAACCCAGGTCCCCTGCATTTCAGGCAGATTCTTTACCATAGGTGCCACCAGGGAACCCAATCTCTGCAGAGGCAAATGCCCTTGCTGCTGTTCAGTCACTGGCAAATGTTCTTGGCAAGTGTGGATTCATAATCGACAGGCCAGTGCCAACATGAAGCTGCCAGGCAAGGGCCAGTTTGTAATTGACAAAGCACTTAACAGAGTTTTATTAATAGATTTTTATGGAATTCAAAGATTTTTAAAAATCTTTTCACATCATCAGAGGTGTCCTAATGTTACCAAGTTAGAGTTTAACTTGAACTATAAAATATTTGGCCCTTCATTGGGATCTAATGTTCTTCCATCCTTACGCTTCAAGACTATGTCCTCCACTAATTTCTTGAATTGTGATAAAATATAATGCAATTCTGCAAAAACACTGAAATAGGAATTTCTCACTTTTTATTGAGTGAGAAACCATTTGGAGAATCCTAAAAAGCTATGACTTTCCTCTCTAGGAAAATGCATATGGGAACTCACATGCATATTTTTGCACACAAGTTCAAGGTTAAGATTTCTGATTACATGTCACTGATCTCAAGTGGTTTTTTTTTTTTTTTTTAATTGCATCATCATAAATGAGTCTGGGCCTACGAATTTTCTGGTATGACTTCTTAGGTTTGGTTTGTGTAACTCCAGGAGAAAATTTCTGTTTAGTTTTAAAAAAATCATTATACTTACCCATAAGAATAGACAAATTAATCTATGTTTTACGTCTGCTGCTGCTGCTGCTGCTGCTAAGTCACTTCAGTCGTGTCCAACTCTGTGAGACCCCATAGATGGCAGCCCACCAGGCTCCACCATCCCTGGGATTCTCCAGGCAAGAATACTGGAGTGGGTTGCCATTTCCTTCTCCAATTGTTTTAAGTCTAGTACAAAGTATTTTCATTTGGAATCATTGATATAAAAGCCCTACGGAATTTCATCCTGGCCCAATAGTTAGACTTGATGATATCCCTGCCAAGGGCCAGTTCAGTCTCTGACTGGGAAACTAAGATCTTGCAAATCTCACAGTTCTGCCAAACAAACAAAAAGCCTTTAGACATAGATCAGTATCTAGTTTGAACAAAGACATTTATTGTAAAAATTATTATATGAACAGCTGAATATTGTCAAAATGCACTTCAGAATAAAAGTATATGGTTTACCACTTAGATTTTGTATTCTGGGGAAATTGTGAGCTAGAGATTGATATGATTTATGGTATGACATTAATGGTAACCAGATGATTTTATATTGCTGTATATCAAATGCTGTTTTAGCTAAAGACTGATTCAGTAACTGCTGAAAGTAGATATGTATTTGACATGGTAGAAAGATTTATGAATGTCAACTTAAAGAGAAAACTCATGTAATAGTTGTGAGTTTGACTTTGTTATCCAGAGTCTTAGAGAGGACTATAGTTTAGTAGGCAGACTCTCAGTAGTTCTAAGAAACTGCTCCAGAGAGGTAAGGGAGGAAGCTATTTTATATAGGATTTTTGGCTGTGGAACACATGCAGTCAAGCATACATCTTTGTAAAAGGTTGCTGCTGGGCCCAAAGAACAGATATCTCAAGTTAATGATTTTAATACTTTTCTATGTACGAAAAGATTCAAGAATTTAGATTCATGAAACTTCCTCCTGAGATATACCTCTAACTATCTCTGGAGACTATTTTTGCAATGCCTAGGTTCATTCTGTTTTTCACCCCGAATTCCTCTCAGGGTGCACTGTAGGTCAGCAACTGTAGCGGGTTACAATTTCATCCTTATAGAATTTGGTGGCGAGCTACGCTGTTCTTTGTTTACATGGGTATTACAGTTAAGATAAAATCAACATATGAACCAATTAGGGAATAATTATATATTCATATCACGTTGTGCATTAGTTAGAAAAATCTTTTCAAAAGTAAAGCCATAGATACAGTTCTTTGATATAGATCAAATTGGATGGTAGAAAGAAGAAAGAAGCGTTTCCCGGTCTGAGCTGTAGCAGTATCTCACAGGAAGAGGTAAGGGTATTAATTAAATGTTAACCCTTCAGAACTATGTCTGTACCCCTGGCTCCGGCTGCCACCATGAATGTGGCATGTATCTTCCTTGAACCTTATTGTCTTTCAAGTCCTATCTCCAAATATAGCCACCCTGTGATTTAGGGCTTTAAGGTATGAATTTTGTGGGGGACACAAACATTTAGTCTATGAAGCAACTTTTAAAAAAAAGAAATAGAAGAAGAAAGAGCAAGCTGAAGAGACAAAAACTATCCAAAAACTTTCAAAGATATAGAGAATAGTAAATGTGTCAAACTTTTGTTTTTCAAAAACAGAGTAGCAAAAATGCAAATTGGAGGGAGACAATTTTTGAATAATGTCTGAGACTATCCCTGATTTTTTTTTTAAATTAAAAACTCAAATTTAAACAGTCTCAAGGAATGTCATTCAGAGTAGACGAAAAACACGCTAAGAATAGAAACAGATAAATTAAAATGAAAACTAAAAACATGAAAAATAAGTGAAGATTTGAAAAACTCAAGAAAAAGAAGCAGATGACGTACTCAGAAACAAAAATCAGGTTAACATCAGCATTTACCATCAACCACACAATTACAAGCAGACAATGAAAAGCAACCAGTCCATTCTGAAGGAGGTCAGCCCTGGGATTTCTTTGGAAGGAATGATGCTGAAGCTGAAACTCCAGTACTTTGGCCACCTCATGCGAAGAGTTGACTCATTGGAAAAGACTCTGATGTTGGGAAGGATTGGGGGCAGGAGGAGAAGGGGACGACAGAGGATGAGATGGCTGGATGGCATCACAGACTAGATGGACGTGAGTTTGAGTGAACTCCGGGAGATGGTGATGGACAGGGAGGCCTGGCGTGCTGCGATTCCTGGGGTCGCAAAGAGTCAGACACGACTGAGCGACTGAACTGAACTGAAGGAAAGAACTATGAAATTTGAACATAGAATTATATATCCACCTAAATTATCATTTGAATGTGAGAGTAAAATAAAGACATTGTCAAAAATATAAGGCCTTCCGAATTTTACCACACAGAAAATTCCTTTGGAATTATTCCCAGATGAAGAAGTTCAGGCACTTAAAAATATTCTCCATAAAGTCTGTCAACCCCCAAGCTGGCACTTGCCACAAGGGCTTGCCATCCACCCCTACAAGGACTAAGCCGTGTGCTGCTGTGCCTGCTGGGCTTCAGCATCCTTCTGAGGAAGCTCAGCTCTGACCCAGAAATGCGGCAACTCTGCTCGCCCGGAAAACCGGCGGGGCAGTTCTTCAGATAGGTATGTTCAGGAGCTGATTTTATGAGCCCAGTTCTTATATCTCCTTATAGCTAAGAAAACACTACAATCCTTCCTGGTGCTGACTGTTTCTCACGACTAGCTTTCACGAGACCAGCAGAATCATCCTAAAAATAAACGTGCCTGATTGCACGCACTCCACCTTCAGCAAAACCACGTGTTTAGTGACCTTTCTGTCTGCCTCGCTGCAGCGATTTCTCAGAGCTATCTGAGGTTCTGTCTCCTATTCTGCAATCCTCATGTTGCCCCAAATAAAACTTAACTCACAGCTTTCAGGTTGTGCTTTTTTTTAAGTTGACAGGTCCAAGATATTAGATATTTTAGACTTTGCAGGTCATATAAAGTTTCCGTTGTTTGTTTCTTTGTTCATTTGGTTTTTTATGATACTTCAAAAATAAATATAGGAACATCTCCTATATTTGATGAAATGGTTAACACTTCATCTTCTAATGCAGGAGGTGCAGGTTTGATCCTTCAGCAGGGAGCTAAGATTCCACATTAAAAAAACAAAACAAAACAAAACAGAAGCAATATTGTATCAGTAACAAATTCAATAAAGCCTTTAAAATGAAGTCCACATCAAAAAACTTAAAAAAAAAAAAATCTAAGTATGGATATATGCCAAAACAGACTGCAAATAAGTTTGGCCCAAGACAGATGGTATAGCATGAAAATTCTTGAAGGTATTGAATAAAAAGAAAAAAAAATTAGGAAATATAAAAAGTAAAGAAGATCAAATAGTGAATAAAAAATTGCTGTAAAGATTTTGGCCAGAATTCAAGTGACTGAAATTTTTTCACATTATAGCACATGTTAAAGATTATAATAATGAAATGACACACATGGATAAATGAATGAATATTAATCAATGACTCCAAATCACCAGAACAATAAAAAATTGAATATATAACTTTTGGAACATTAAGTTAAAATTTTATAAAGAAACATAGGAAGAGATGAAGAAGAAACTGTGGTAAAGAGAAAATATGAAATAAGATGAAAAATGCCCTGATATTATACATTTGTGATTTTAGAAGTTCAAGGAGATAATTACCATATATAGTATAACAATAAAATCTTCTAATCTCTATGACAATAACTAATAAAATTGGGATGGATTAAGAAATGAAAATAGATGAAACTTTTAGTAAACTACTTTAGCACAATTCTTTCAGAAACTGATAAAGCAGAGAGACAATAAAGTCCAGGCTATTTGAATAATGTGATTAATGAAATTTCCTTTTCTGCTTTACCAAATAATCTTCAAATTCTCTCTTAAAACATGGAACAGAATCAATACAATAACACTATCATCTCTGACTACAATGAAATAAAATTTGAAGTTGAGAAAAAAAAGTAGTTAAATATATATGTATATACATGGAAATGCTAAAAACCTGAGATCGAGTAACTTATGGATTAAGGAAGACATCATAAAACAAATATGAAATATTTAGAGCAGAAAGGAATTTAAAATAGTAATCAACAACATTCAACTTAAACTATGTTATAACTTCATGCTTATATAATAAATCAAACATAATTATAAATGCTAGCACTCTTGCCTGGAAAATCCCATGGGTGGAGGAGCCTGGTAGGCTGCAGTCCATTGGGTCGCTAAGAGTCGGACACGACTGAGTGACTTCACTTTCACTTTTCACTTTCATGCACTGGAGAAGGAAATGGCAACCCACTCCAGTGTTCTTGCCTGGAGAATCCCAGGGACGGGGGGAGCCTGGTGGGCTGCTGTCTCTGGGGTCGCACAGAGTCGGACACGACTGAAGCGATTTAGCAGCAGCAGCAGCAGCAGTAGCAGCAGCAGCATCAAGAACATAGGAAAATAAAAGAACATTAATTGGTACAAAAATTGTATAGATCAATTGGGTGGCATTTAATACACCCAATGACATAGAAATGAGTACCTCTGAATATGTAGCCATGACTGTGATACAGATTTCAAATAAAATATAAGAGCTAGGGTATCTTGGTATGTTTTGTTTTGTTTTGTTAATGGTAGGACGTTAAGAACCTGAGATAGCCTTCAAAAAGGGGATAGATAAGTAAATTGGTATAGATACATGCCATAAGGTAGTATATCATAGTTACAAGCAACAAACCAGATATACATTATCCAAAGTGAATATATTTTTAAGACATGAGATACATAACATAGCACATTTTACATAAATCAAAAACATGTACAATAATTATATTTATAAAGATACATATTAAATACATTATAATGAATGCTTGTGGGTAGGGGGAGAAATAACATATGAAAGAAAAAGAAAAAATAGAAAAACGAAGGAAGCAATGATGTTGGTTTGCCATAAACATACCAACATAATGCATTCAGCTTCCTAAATTTTATGTCTAATAATTAAAAAATAATAAAATTGTAACACCAAAAACATTTTGTATTAGAGTATAGCCAGTTAACAATATTGTGATAATTTCAGGTGAACACAAAGGGACTCAGTCATGCATACACATGTATCCATTCTCCCCCAAGCCCCCTGCCCATAAAAATTAATTTTTGAAGAATTAAATTTGCTTTCTGAGACAAATTAAAATTTTGAAGATTAGCTAAAAGGATAGTGAATTAAGGAGGTGAAAAGGTAGATAAATATCTGGGAAAGTACCCACTTTTTAAGTTGAAATTTGCCTTAGATTTGCTTCTGAGAGTAAATTTTGGTAAACCAGGAAGAATTGGGATTTTTAGAATGGAAAGATAATGAGTGAAAAATATATCCAATGCTATAGTTAATTTGAACACAAAGAATGTGTAATTAATTAGATATATATGATTTCTGTGACTTTCTCCAGTACAACTCTAACAGGAACAGAAAAAGCAAGGAGGTAAAATAATTCAGAGTCATAGATAAGATTTATAAAATACTTGGAAGGCAAAATTTTCTTGGTCCTAGATATATAAGTCACAGATGAGAAGGAGGGCTAGTACTGCAAGAACGTAGATTAAAAGTTGTAGAGTTATAGAAAAGGAAAAATGATATAAAGATTTGGTAATACTTCCAATGAAACAGGTTGAAATATCTTTCAGAAAAAATTATTTCTGAAAATATCAAATATTTCAAGTGTGATTTGTGCTGATAGTAGTCAGTTTTTTCTTTTTTTTTTTAAACTTGCAACAGTAACAATTTTAAAATCTCATTGATTTACGAAGACAACAGTCTATTTCTCATTCTTGTTACATGTTGATGGCTCCAGGTCAGCTGTTTCTCTTCTCTGTTGAATGTATTGTCTTTTCTCCAAGATCCAGACTGAATAAGAAACCCCTATTTGAGACATGAATTTTTGTGGCAGAGGGAAAAAGCAAGATGGCTGGCCTTTAAATCTTCAGTGGTTCTTAAAGCTTGTGTTCGGTCATGCTTCTGTTACATCCAGTCACATCCTGTGGCTGAAGTAAGTCACATAGATCAAGACCAGCATCAGTAGGGTGGGAGAATGTATATTTCTCCAAGTGGAGGTCCAATATATCTCATGGCAGCAGGAAAAATTCTTCAAGCCCAGAGTCATCTCTTACAGAGAAGGGGTGGGAAGACAAAGCAAGACTCTTGATGAAACTTTTTATTAAAAAGTAGTCTCTGGCTTCAGTGTAGTGAAGTCCATCTGTGAGTTATGAACCCTTGCTCCTTTATCCTCTGGGAACCTATTAAAATCTAGGAATGGCAGCAAACCAAGTAGCACCATATTGGTATATTCATAAATTATTTTTGAGTCAATAAAGCCAAGCAGAGCAAACAGAAAGGTGAGAAGTAAGGAGGTGAATGGTTATTGCAAAGGTACAGAAATAAAAGGAGTCTGGCGTGATCTTTCCTGGTGGCTGTGTCAGCCTTGTCAAGCAAGACAGCAACCTCATTGAATCATGAAGGACTCTTCACTAAGTTCTGGCAGTTGATATGACCTTTTTTCCCCCAATTTAAAATTGGCATCTAGAACATTATGTGTTACCAAGACTTTTCACTTTGTCTTAATGCTATGATGATAATAACACTATTAACAACAATAAAGTCACCAACACTGATGTAGCATCTTACTATTTATAAACACTCTGCTATAGTTCAAATGTGTTCTCCAATCAACCCCATGCAGTAGGGTCACTGGTTATTCTCATGTTGCTCTCCTGTCTCACCCTTTCTATGTCCTGCTTTGTGTCCTGGGTAGTGTGAAGGAGGCTGACCCATGAAGACCTGGACTCCATAGTCTCTGGTTTATAGTTGATCTTGGCTGAAGAGAGACAGTAGCTAAGAGGGCACAAAGAAAGGAGGTCATATGATCATGGAAAGAAGTTTGATCTTTATCAAGAAAGAGATTTTCTTTTTTAATTCTAAGGGCATCATGACATATGGGCATAGTACTTTTCTGTATGTCAAAATGACTGCCTCTATATAATCAACCTCCTTCTTCAGCAAAACAGCAAAATAATTATAGGAATAAATAGATAAGAAACATTCTTCTGCCTCTGCTCTTTGTGTATTATGCATTCTTTTCTGGGAATGAAAGACATCTAAGCAAAGTATTTTATGAGGGCTTAGATGATAAAATCTTTATTCCCCGTTGCTTTGGGTAAGATTTTCCCCTACATCCTTGTTGGTACAATCGCCATCACTATCATCATCAAAGCCATTGATGAATGTTGTGCTATGTAAAAGGATGTTGTGAACTGAGTTTATTGCAACATGAAAATTTGCAAATCTGAAGCTTCAACATATAGGTGGTATTCTCAGTAGTTATGCCTGACTCTTTGGCTATATATAACATTGCATGGCAGCTTAAACCTCAGCACACCCAAGCTGCCATCTAGCCATCTTAGATGCCTATGTCACGGTCATCAGAGTGGACCTGTTCAGGTCAGCCAAGGTCTACCGGGAACGTTGCTAGACTTTAAGTTAATATCCTAATGGAACCCTTGCTGTACAATTTGTAGCAACCCATTGGGAGAGCTGGGGAAAGGAGTTACTTCCAAAAGCCTTCTTCTCTCCTGCCAACCAAAGCATTGCAGTATAAATTCATTCCTCCAAACTGCTTACTCTCTGTAATTAACTCTGCTCTAGGAATAGCTGTTTTATAACTGTTGCAAATCAAAGGACTGTGCCACTGAAGTATTCACTTGCCAGGGGATGGTGACATCTCATCCATTAAAGGAATGATGTTTAAGAACAGCCTCTTCTCCTTTTCTTTTTCAAAGATTGCTACACTGAACTGACATTGCCCTGAGTTGTATCTAGGGAAGGAGTTGAATCAGCAGCACTTGTACAATGCCTAACTCCTATTGCTCTACTCCCAGGAGCTTTGAATTTGCATGGCTTAGCAGACTGCTGGCTGTAATGATAGAACGTAGAGTGTGTGTGTTGACAGCACTGGAATGTCTAAGGATGTACTAAGCTTGTAGTCTTCAATTTTTCAGAATTCACCTCTTAAGAAGTAGACAGGGCTTTTGAGGATGAGGCTAATAGTCCCTAATTCCTTGGATGTTCATTATGGAATGCTTTTACCCATGCTAAGGTAATTTGCTATTAATATGGATATAATACACAATGCTACTGAAATTTCCACTGTAATGCAACCTTCATGAGTGTCTATTACCTTTGCAACAGCTCCTGATTCTATAGTTTGAATTAACCTCTTTGGCAATGAGCAAACATTCTGCACAGCACAACCGCGTATAGTTGCAAATGGAGTAGAGGCTGAGAGAGCATTAGTTATTCACATAGACCATGCTTTCGTCACATGGCCTGTGGTCCATGCTCCAGTGTGAGTCCCATAAAATATGTCTCTTAATTATCAGAAACTCAATAGCAGAATAAAACATGTGTCTCTGTGTCATATTTTAGATTCCATATCTAAGTGATATCGTATGGGATTTTTCTTTCTGAGTTAGCAGAAATGAACACAATGTTGCAAATCAACTATCCTTGAGTAAAATAAATTTTAAAAATAAAATTTAAAAAATGCTGCTGGTTTGATTCCTGGGTCAGGAAGATACACACCAGGAGGTAATGGCAACCTACTCCGGTATTCTTGCCTGGGAAATCCATGGCCAGAGGTGTAAAACAGGCGGTGCCAGTGGTAAAGAATCCACCTGCCAATGCAGGAGACCCAGGAGATGTGGGGTTGATCCCTGGGAAGATCCCCTGGAGGAGGGCATGGCAACCTAATCCAGTATTCATGCCTGGAAAATTCCAGGGACAAAGGAGCCTGGCAGGCTATGGTCCATGGGGTCACAAAGTCCAACATGACCGAGGGACTGAGTACACACATTTACTTCAATTAACTGCTATCGTATAATACGTTAAGTAAAACTGATTAAATGTTCCTGGCTTCCACGTCTCTCATAAAAGCAGAATTATTTTGTCCCATCAATTATAATCAGGAGTCATAATCAGGATTTTTCTGTGCTTGAGACACAAGATCAAGTTGATGACAAATTAATGTTAACAAAATTGAGTGTTTTTAACATAGGGATTTGGAAGAGAAGGTTTAATATTAGAAAAAGAAAAAAAGAAGCAATTTCAAAATGCAGATAACTGAGGGACTTCTCTAGTAAGCCAGTGGTTAAGACTCTGCAATTTCAATTCAGGGACATGGGTTCCATTCCTGGTCAGGGAACTAAGAACTCCTTCTTCCACAAAATGTGGATAATTAAAATTTTACCTTTGATTTTGCAAACAGATTTGAAAAAAGCTGAGACCAATGAAAATAGCAGTAAATCTGGGCAGATGGCTTTTTTCTATATTTTACTTGTTCAAATCTCGTTCTTCATATTCATCTGTGTAGTTAATACTTGTTCTTTTTATATGTTCAGGAGTATGTCTCATCTCCCTTTTTGGACTGTGAATTTGAGGTAAGACAGTTAAGTGTCATTCACCTATGTACCCCTTCCAGTACATAACATGCTATTTTGTACAGAGTATTTAAAAGCTCTTTGTAATGGAAATATTACATTTTGAGCAAGCTCCAGGAGATTGTGAAGGACAGGGAAGCCTGGCATGCTACAGTCCATGGGGACACAAAGAGTCAGACACATATGAATGACTGAACAACTACAAAATGGATATATGATTTAAGCAGTGGTAATTTGTATTGATTCAATATAATTCAGCCTTAAAACAAACAGGTGAATATATACTGAATTTCTTAAACAGATTCCCTACTTTATTTATTAATATGTTTCTGTAACCTCATGCCATGCTATGCTCAGTTGTGTCCGACTCTTTGCAGCCCCTGGACTGTAGCCCTCTAGACTCCTCTGTCCATGGAATTTTCCAGGCAAGAATACTGGAGTGGGTTTCCATTTCCTACTCCAGAGGATCTCCCCAACCCAGGGATCGAACCTAAATCTCCTGCGTCTGTTGCATTGGCAGGCAGGCAGTTTCTTTACCAGTGAGCCCCCTGGGAAGCTTGTTCATATTTAAGGTGGTGCATGTGCACTAAGTTGCTTCAGTTGTATCTGACTCCACAGACTGCAGCCCACTGGGCTCCTCTGTTCATGGGGTTCTCCAGGCAAGAATACTGGAGTGGGTTGCCATTTCCTTCTCCCGGGGGATCTTCCAGACCCAGGGAGCAAACCCCGTCTCTTAGGTCTCCTGCATTGCAGGCAAGTTTTTTACCACTAGCGGCACGGACCATTTTCACTTGGTCATATTAGGCCTCTCCTAATTTCCTGGAAGTGTATTTTCACCAGTATGGATTATTGCCCATATTAGGTGGTGTGGTTATTCTTGCCCTTATACTTACCATTCAAAGAAGGTTGACCAAAATTTTCTGTGTTAAGCCTGCAAGTGGATCATAGTGTTACTCGCTCAGCCATGTCCATATCTTTTTGACTCCATTGGGCTGTAGCCCACCAAGCTTCTCTGTCCAAGGAATTCTCCAGGACAGAATACTAGAGTGAGTTTCCATGCCCTTATCCAGGGGATCTTCCCAGGGATTGAACCCAGATCTTCCACATTGTGGGCAGATTCTTTACTGTTTGAGCTACCAGGGAAGCCCCATTATTTAATAAAAAGATGAAGCTTTGCACACATAAATCCAATGTGGCAGTGTTATCCAGTTTTCAATATTCAATATGCACCCATTTTTTTTGGAATAAAAAAAAAAAAAGTTCTTGACCTAAAAGCAATGCAAATAGATGTCCTAAATTTGCAAATATTTGCTTGGTACTAACAGTAGATTTACTTAATGCCAGGACTGAAACATATTTTAATAGATTTCTAAAATAAAAAAGACAATGAGAGAGTTCAGCCTGTTCAAATAAAATGATAAATAAATATAGCCACTAATAATAGGAAGAAATATGACATAAATAATGGTAAGCTGGAAAATAATTGTAAAAGTTTGTGGTTACTGGGCTGGATCTAATATGATATTAAATTTCTACTGACATTTGAAGAGCTGTCCTAATGAATCAATTGCTAATTGCAGCTATGATTACCAGCCGTGATTATGATTAATTGCCAATTGTGATTGATCCTCCAATAATTCTGGCAGGTTCTTCAATATAGAATCACTGCTACCTTAAGTAGGATTTGGGAGGCAGAGTTATTAAAGGCAAATAATCAAACCCTTCACTCTCATTATGGATCTGTCCTCAGGGGACAAGATTTGTGATGCTGGAATCATGGATAGATTCACAGTGGGGAAAAGCCAAGAGAGGACAACACCAAGCCAGAGATTATTTTAGTAAAATAGACTCATTTGGAGATGGAGTGTACATTTTCTAATGATTCATTTACTTTAGGCTTACATTCATTACACCCCCTACCAGTTGAGCCTCCTTTCATTATAACAGTATGATCTTAGGTAGCCCAATCACTACATTTTTCAGTTCTATGCACAGTGAAAATAAGTACCTCTGTGCTTTTCCAACTGTCATGCAACAAAATGGTTCATTACTTAGTTCTTAGGCGAGTACCATGAACCCAAGGTCACAAGCAGAGGGAAAGATTTCTGGGGCTACGTTGTAGATGAGGAGTCTTCTGAGTCATTTTCCGGAATACGTCATTAGCCGGGCTCGCGCCCTAATGTGGCTTGCCACCGTGAGGGCTCCCCGAGCCACAGACACAGCTCCTCTTCAAGGAGCCTCGTACTGCAGGCTAGCGCAGTGATTTCAGGTTGGTGAGCTTTTTCAGAAAATACTGAAAACCAGACTAATTTTCAGTGAATAAGGAAAGAACCAGAATATATGCACCACAGGGGCGAGTACATGTCTTTTGTGCTCTGCTGCAGCCTGAGTGCTTTTAAAGTCCCTCCACCAGGGTGGAGAGCCAATATACAACAAATGAATGAAAGAACGGGAGAATGAACACTTGTATACACTCCCAAAGGTTGAGACTTGACCCTTATTGGAAATTTATATAGTTAAATCCATCTAATTAGTAATTGACAGTTGAACAGCTTATGCTAAGCTCGCTATAGCTCCAAAGCTCATGCTTAACTGTGACGATGTTCACCTTACGGAAGTGAATACGAGACAGTGAAGACAGAATGAAGGAAAATACAAAAAACTTAGCGACTTGAAACAACGCAGCTCTGTCAACTTAGAGTTTAGATGTCTTAAGTTCAAGGTCAGTCTCACTGGGCTAATGCAAAGACGTCACCAGGGCTGTAGGGGAGAATTTATTTCCTTGACTTGGCAGCTTCTAGAGGGCAAGTGCACCCCTTGGCTTGTGGCCCTGTACCCCGCCTTCAAAGCCAGCAGCATCGAGTTCTCTCGTCTTCTTCACTCACTGCTTGTGTGTTCACATCACATCCTCTGACTCTGTAACTCCCCTGCCTTCTTCATAAGGAGGCTTGTGATTGTGCTGAACTCAACTAGAAAATCCAGGTAGTCTTCCCACGTCAGGTTTCTTAATCTTGTTTCTTAATTTCACCTGCAAAGTTCCTTTTGTTATGTAAGGTGTCAAAAGGCATTTGAACATAAGACATCTTTGGGGGCAATTATTCAGCCACTATAGAGTTGCATGGGCTTCCCTGGTGGCTCACATAATAAAGAATCTGCCTGCAATATGGGAGACCTGGCTCGATCCCTGAGTTGGGAAGATTCCTGGAGGAGGGCAAGACAACCCACTCCAATATTCTTGCCTGGAGAATACCCATGGACAGAGGATTCTGGCAGGCTGTGGTCCATGGGGTTGCAAAGAGTCAGACACGACTGAGCAAGTAGAGTTGTATATGGTATCATCTGGAATGCTTTTGTTTTTCCCTGGTTCTTTCCCTTTAGTTTCCCTAAATCGCACCCATCCTCCCACTCCTAGGAATGGATTAACCATATATTCATAATCTGAAAGAGAAAAGGGCTTTTCTCATGATTGAGCACACATGCCAAGAGAAAACGAACCACAGTTCAGATGTTTTACATGACAATATTATTCATGCCTGACAAATCTTGGAAGTTATCAATATCACTTAATTAGAAGCTATGAAAATTTTTGAAATAAGAAAATAATGATGGAAGATGAAGACTTGTTTGTATTTTAAGTAAAAGAAGCAGCTTAGAATATAGTGCCAGCTTTGTAATATTTATGCATTTGAAGAAGTTTAGAAGAAAATATAGGAATGTGAATTTAATTTACAAGAAGTTATGAGCATGTTTATTTAACTTTCTGCAGCATTGTTTTATTTTCTGGATCCATCTCCTCCATGTGACACCCACTAAACATCAGCTTCCACTGATATTCTCTAAATTATGCTTCATAGAGTATGTGCTTATTTGCTCAGTTGTGACCAACTCTTTCAGACCCTTTAGACTGTAGCTCACCAGGCTCCTCTGTCAATGGGATTTTTCAGGCGAGAATACTGGAGTGGGTGTGTATCTGAAAATTTAGCTCACTCACAGTATTGCATGCAGGAATCCTTTCTACCTAACTTGATGGTATACTTTGGATTCATAAATCACTTAGCATATAACTGAACATTCAATAAAAGGTCTATAATTATATCAAATTTCTAAAAAAATTTGTGCAATAGGTAGCATGCAACATTAGCAGTTGCTGTTTGCACGGACTGGAACAATTTATGTCTGTCTTTCTGTGGGAATTACTGGGTACCTCTTTCATACACAAAAGTATCCTGATTTGAATGATAAATTATCTAGTTTCCCTAAATATGTATCACCTGTCATGACTTAGTCTTGGTAATAATAGTAACCCATGGTTCCTAATCTCAACAAAAGAGCACTAGAAAGTTTGAGGCTTTGTGGCAGGCAGAATAATGGTTCCCCACCCCTCATCTTAAATGCCCTCATCTTAATCCTGTGAGCCTGTGAATATGTTAGACTGTACAGCTAGAGGAATTAAGGTTGCCGATGGGATTAGGTTGTTAATCAGTTGATCTTAAGAAGATTATCCCTGATAACCTGGGTGTGCTCAACATAACCAGGAGGGTCCATAAATGGGGAGTAAAATAAAGTAAAAATCGCTCAGTCATGTCCGACTCTTTGCGACCCCGTGGACTGTAGCCTACCAGGCTCCTTTGTCCATGGGATTCTCCAGGCAAGGATGCTGGAGTGGGTTGCCATTTCCTTCTCCACATGGGGAAGATAGGTAGAAAGGAATAAGAGGGATGTATGACTCTGGAAGAGAGAGGCAACCTCACTGACTCTGAAGATGAAGAAAGGGCCCCCAGAAACAAGGAATACACTTCTCTAAAAGTGGACAAGATGAGGGAACAGATTTTCCCCCAGTCCCCACCCAGAACCTCTGGAGGAAATGTGGCTCTGCCAACATTTTGCTTTTAGCTCAGTGATACCTGTGAAAAATGTCTGATCTCTAGACTGCAAGACAGCATGTTTGTGCTGTTTTAAGCCACAGCATTTGTCATAATCTGTTGCAGCAACAATCGAAAGTTGGTCCAGACTTACAGTTCTGCCTGGACTGGACTACAGGACGGGACTGCAGAAGTGCAGCCTAGGAAGAGGAGCGGCCTGCACTGAGCAGTGACCTTGTGGTAGCTCCGGATGCCCTAATCGGAGCCTGGGCCCAGATGATGGAGCCGTAGAGCTCAGCAGGACGGTGCATGCAGATGGGGTCAGTGTGCCAGGTTCAACAATCAGAGGGTTCAGTTCAGTTCAGTTCAGTCACTCAATTGTGTCCAACTCTTTGCAACCCCATGAACCACAGCACACCAGGCCTCCCTGTCCATCACCAACTGCCGGAGTCCACCCAGACCCATGTCCATTGACTCGGTGATGCCATCCAACCATCTCATTCTCTGTCGTCCCCTTCTCCTCCTGCCCTCAATCTTTCCCAGCATCAGTGTCTTTTCAAATGAGTCAGCTCTTTGCATCAGGTGGCCAAAGTATTGGAGTTTCAGCTTCAACATCAGTCTTTCCAATGAACGTCCAGAACTGATGTGCTTTAGGCCTCTTTTTGCTTATTTTGTTTTTGCTTTTGGGGCCATACCGCAGAGGCATGAGGGATCTTAGTTCCTCATTCAGGAATTTTCACTGGAAGGACTGAAGCTGAAGCTCCAATACTTTGGCCACCTGATGTGAAGAGTCAGTTTATTGGAAATGACCCTGATGCTGAGAAAGATTGAAGGTAGGAGGAGAAGGTGACAACAGAGGATGAGATGGCTGGATGGCATCACTGACTCGATGGACATGAGTTTGAGCAAACTCCAGGAGTTGGTGATGGACAGGGAGGCCTGGCATGCTGCAGTCCACGGGGTGGCAAAGAGTCGGACACGACTGAGAGACTGACTGAACTGAACCAGCGATCAAACTCCACACCCCCTGCAGTGGAAGCAGAGAGTTTTAATCAGTGTACTGCCAAGGAAGTCTCTAGATATCTCTTTTCTTTGCCTACTCATTTGTCATTTTAAAATTTTAAAAAAAAATTGTCAATTGAAAAGAAAAACTCTCTTTTTTGACAAGATGACTGGCTATAATGATGACAGGCTCTCGTTTTCTCCTTAGGACTAAGGAGTTCCCTTAAATAAGGGATTTTCAGGTTCCTGGGAAACTGGAATCTTTGTTCACCTTACATATAGCATCATATTTCATTTACTCCAAAAAGACCTCTAGGAAAGAATGTTTGGAGTAAAAGGAATGTTTTTGGAAAAGTGGAAAAGATCAAAAACAGTCTTCAATTATTTAAGCCTGAAAACTTTGGTTCACAATATTAAAGTATGTAATGAGACACTCTTCGGCCTTCCCATAAAGACAGAAGCAATATAAGCTCAATTTTGAGAAATAATGTCACATTGAATAATTTTGTGGATTACCTTAATCTTATAAAGAAACCAAGAAAGAAATGAGCCAAATTAGCTTTTTTGTTTGTTTTTCTAACTCATGAAACTACAGAATTATATAATTGAATTATATAATTGAAAGGACTTTAGATTTGTAAAAGTGTGTTTCTGAGAGGACTTAGTGCTTGTGAGATGCCTGAGACTATAGAAGCCAGAAAGGGGCTGAGTGAGGTCTTTACCCTCTACTCCTGTTAGGGCTGGAGCAATCTATTGTACTTACTTAACATTTTCATTTGCAAAAGGGTTCTTTGGTTGATATATTGGGTTGGCCAAAATGTTCATTTGAGTTTTTCCATAATGGTTTATGGAGACCACTGTTTATTGAGACCACTGTTTTTATCCAAGCCCATTATGTTGCAAATGAGGAAACAAAGTACCAGAGAAAGAAAAGGTTTGTTCAAAGTCACCCAAAGTTCCCACCTAGGACTCCAGACCACAGCCAGTTTCCTTTCTACAGACACCCAGAATTATTGCCTTAGGAGTTCATGGAAACATAAGGCTGTCTTGTCTGACATCCGAATAGTAAGACAAATACCAACCACCCAACGATCCAGAAGGTTGGACGATCCACAATATTTATTATTTCATGAAATCGTAGTATCATTGAATGTTAGAACCAGAGGGATCATTTTCTAATTCTCTCATTTTATAATTAGAAGCTATGGAGGTTAAGTGAGATTTTCTGAGGTCACTCAGCTAATTAATGGCAATCCTGTTATTCCAAGGGAATTTCATCATACCACACTGCTTCCCTTTGGTGTCAGTTGTTGCTCTTTGTTTTTATACCATTATTTAAGTCTGGCCTCATTTTGCACAATAGCTATAGTAAATATTGACAGGATACCATATTCAAGTAGTAAAGCTTTAATTGCTGTACATTAAGAGCTGATAAAAGGGAAGGTAAGATCTGGATTTGCTTACCAAACTAAGATCATGGCATCTAGTCCCAATACTTCATGGCAAATAGAAAGAGAAAAAGTTGAGACCATGACAGATTTTATTTTCTTAGGCTCCGAAGTCACTGCAGATGGTGACTGCAGCCATGAAATTAAAAGATGCTTGGAAGTAAAGCTCCTTGGAAGAAAAGAAAGCTTGGAAGAAAAGCTATGACAAATTTAGACAGTGTATTAAAAAGCAGAGACATCATTTTGCTGACAAAGGTCTGCATAGTCAAAGCTATGATTTTTCCCAGTAGTCATGTATGGATGTGAGAGTTGGACAATAAAGAAGGCTGAGAACTGTATCATGTATGTATTAGTTGTGCAAAGTTTAACAGTATAATGAAACCTCTCAGATACTTCATTTACTCATGTATACACAGGGAAAATAGTGCTCAAATAAGCATTTCTTCACATTGGCTAGATCAGTAGCCCTCCTTTCTCTTGCATCTAGCAGAACTTTTCTTTCTTTGTGGAACTGCTCCTCCCTAACTCACCATGACCCCCCACAGGCCTGTCCATTCCAGTGCTCTCCTAAGCCTTTGTGAAACATGATAGATGAGAATCAGAGCCCAGCTTTATATCATTCTAAAACCTGTACTCTTTCTGCTGTAGAACCTGGGCCACTGCAATATTCATAGACACTTGAAAGGAATCGTTTTTCTTAAACTTAGTTAATTTCACAGCAGAGCTAGAAGCTGCACTGTGGAGTTGCAGAGGTGATCATTTGGGGAATATATTAATAAAATGTCTGCTTCTCTGGAAATTGGTTAGCAAGGAACATGGCTTTCATTGTATCTTAAGATATTTTAAAAGACACATCATAATCTTTTAAGGCCTTTAGAAGAGTATTTTAGTGGCTTAAAATTGTTTTTCACATGGTTTGAAGATTTTTCTCACCTATGTAGCTGAGAAAAATCTTTAACTGTTCGAAAGGGATGAGACAAAGCTTTCCTTCCTGTACAATGCTAATAGGGTTTCATATTGGTCCACCTTTTTGGATGGGAAAATTTCCCAGAGGAATCAAAATCTAAAAAAAAATAATAATAATTTATAATCAGACAAGTTCATAAGTTTGGTTTCACAGGATTATTCTAGGTTTTAGAAATAATAGAGAGCATAGCAAACATTCCAGACATTAAGTTTTAAATGCTTGGCTCAATAAATTATCACAGTGATAACATCTAGCATTCATTTAACCCAAGCAATGTCCTAAATATTGTGCATTCTATTCAAGGCACTTTGAAAAAAAATTTCGTTTCATTCTTATAATCAACAGCCTACAAATTAAATATTATTATTATATCCATTACTTCCTTTGAGAAATAAAATAGAACAAACCATGATTTGGAGGGGAATCAGCTAAATATCCAGAATACTTGTCTCCTAGTTAGCAGAGCCTGGACTCCTATCTAGGTTGATCTGACGCCGTAACTCATGTTCTTAACCACTATGCAATATTCTTATGTATCTATTCAATGGATAAGTATTCTGGGATTTAAAAAATAAAAAATACAGACCTATATAAACACTATAAAGAATTTATGAAAGTTATTAAGTTAAAAAATGCAGATACTCATTGAGAATGCATATTCAGAGACTCATGTTCTTTTTAAATTAATATTTGCTAGTATGAATTTACATACACTAACTTCAGCATTGCTATCTTTATGTAATGAATACAGGCAATTTTTACATTTTACATCCCTGATTTTATTATTCTGTTATGAAGTAATTACTTACCATAAACATGAAATGCTTTTTACATTATACAAATAAATAATTTATTTCCACTTTGAAAAAGAAAAGAAATAAGTATTTTGTCCATCATTTCTCAACTCAGTCTGTCTACCTCGATATTCATCTTAGATACTTTAATCTTTGGGATTTAAAGCATTTACTGTTTGTACCCAACCCTTTCCAACAGGAAAGTTTTGCTATGTAGAATCGTAGGTACCTAGTTAACAGGATAACAAAACAGAATTCCTGAAGTGGAAGATTCAGGCTTATAACTTAACCTTAATGCTTCTCCTTGGGAAACATCAGCAAGAGCTAAAAATAATTTTTAAAAATGAGTTAATCCAATATTTTTCAACCTCCAGAAAGATTTAGGATTCATTCAACTCTGGCAAATTATTAGCCTTTTTTCTTAATCCCCTGCTGAATTCATATCTTGCTAATCCTGTCCTGTTCCATGAATGATTACAAAGCTCTGACTCACTAATGCTCCAACATTAAAAATAATAATCATTATCCCTTTGAATAAGAGTACTTTTGAAAAAATTATAAAATATTCCTCTACATGCTTAAAAGGGAGGAAAAACTACAAAACTAAAATTATTTTAAAATTTAAAAATGCTTTGAATTGGATTACTTTCTAAATCATGAGATAGTTTTGAAGAGTTTTCTGACTTTTCTGTATCTGAAATTATAGAGAAGTTCTGAGTTGTTCCCAACCTTCTTCTTCTAACCAAAGTAATACTAGGAAGACCAAACAAGGGTCAGAATGGCATCCAGATTTAACACTTTCCATTGACAGTCAACTAATGGATAGGAAACATGTTTTTTTCATGATATAAGACTTTCAAACAAGATGTCTAAATGGAATAGGGTCTTGGATTTTACAGTGACACGCCACAACACCCATCTTCTAGGACTTCAGTCCATTTTTCTCCCTGATATTGCAAGTCTACAGGGATTCTTGCCCCAAATCCTTGAATAACAAAGTAGCTTTTAAAATGCTCTTGAAGTTTTTGGCCTAGTTGTTAAATCTGCTGCCATCCAAGAGGAGAACAAGGGTGCTCATAGCTTTTAAAGCTCAAATCTTAATTATATTTATAAAGGGGTTGAAAAAAATCCCCTCTGCTTTTTCTTTAACCCCAGTACAATTCCCCAGTATCAATGTACATAATACATATATTTTCTTTTCTTTTTAATTGGAGGAAAATTGCTTTAAAATGTTGTATTGGTCTCTGTCATATAACAATGTGAATCAGCCATGAAAGTGAAAGTGGAGTCGCTCAGTCATGTCCAACTCTTTGCGACCCCCAGGTCTGTAACCTACCAGGCTCCTCTGTCCATGGGATTCTCCAGGCAAGAAAACTGGAGTGGTTTGCCATTTCCTTCTCCAGGGGATCTTCCTGACCCAGGGATTGAACCCGGGTCTCCCGCCTTGCAGGCAAACACTTTAACCTTAATTATATAAAAATCCTCTTCCTCTCTCTCCTCTCTCTCCTCCCCACCCCACCCCTCGCCTGACCTCTAGGTTATCACAGGGCGCCAGACTGGACTCCTGAGTTATATAACAATGTCCCTCTGACTATCTATAATATTTTACACATGACAGTATGTATACAATAATGCTACTTTCTCCATTCGGCCAGCTTTCTCCTTCCCCACAGTGTCCACAGTCCATTCTCTCCATCTGCATTCCCATTCCTTCCTTGCAAAATAGGTTCATCAATGTATCATTGATTTTATAGAAATATAAGCACTCCACCGGAAAACAGATAGAATGAAGCTTATTTTACTTTGAGATTCATGGTCAAATTTGAGATATGTTGATGTAAGAAAAGGAACGTACAACAGACTGTGTCAACAAGTTCTGCTGAGACGGAAGTAAGAATAGATGTGAGAATCAAGAGATGACAGCTTTCAAACCTGAAAAGTTTGTAAGCGCTCTCTCCACTTTGTGATTTTCTGTCCCTCATAGTTCTTCCCAACACTTAACATTTCCTACCATAGACATTTCTTTACTATCTAGAAATTTCCTAACTTCACTTGTACATCACTGGGAAAAAGCTCCATTGTGTCAAAGGTATTTGTAACAGAGCTAGAGCATGATCAAATTGCTGAATGTCACATCTGAAAAGGAACTTTGGTGCTTACCAAATTTTAGAGATGTCAAAACCTGTAAATACAGCTATTTCTCTCAATCTTTGATAAATTCAGGACTAAAACCAACATCTCCTAATCTTCAACCCCGCTACCCTCATTTTATCTCCTGCTTGTCCAGCTGATAACATAACATGATAATAGTCAATATAATGATAAATATTATATATTGGCTTATCAATTTGGAAATCCTAACTACTTACAGATGGCACCCAATAAAGTCCACTTTTTGTTCAGAGTCAGGTTGAAAGAAGAGCAACCCAGTAGATAACTATGGCTGAAATGATTCTAATGTTTACCTGCTCTTTGGAGAAAATGGAAAAAGTTGATAACTGAGGGGATGTGGGTTGAGGGTGGTAATGGGCAGGGAAAGGAGGGATAGACATTTTTAAGCAGTGGCTCTCCATTGTGGAAAATCTTCCCCCTCAGCAAATATTTGGCAGTGACTGTAAACATTTTTGTTGTTATGAATGGAGGGCTGCTACTGGCATGCTTCTGAGTATCTTTACAACATGACAGGCCCTCACAGCAAAGAATTATCAGTCCAAAATGTGAACAATGCCAAATTTAAGAAACCCTGTTCTTAAGTATATTTTTACTTATTTGTTTTTAAATGCATTCATAGATGGGGAAACAGTGGAAACAGTGGCAGGCTTTATTTTTGGGGGCTCCAAAAATCACTGGATGGTGACTGCAGTCATGAAATTAAAAGACACTTGCTGTTTGGAAGAAAAGGTATGACCAACCTAGGCAGCATATTAAAAAGCAGAGAGAATACTTTGCCAACAAATGTCCATCTAGTGAAGGCTGTGCTTGTTCCAGTAGTCATGTACAGATGTGAGAGTTGGACTATAAAGAAAGCTGAGCGCTGAAGAATTGATACTTTTGAACTGTGGTGTTGGAGAAGACTCTTGAGATTCCCTTGGACTGCAAGGAGATCCAACCAGTCCATCCTAAAGGAGATCACTCCTGAATATTCATTGGAAGGACTGATGCTGAAGCTGAAGCTCCAATACTTTGGCCAGCTCATGAGAAGAACTGACTCACTGGAAAAGACTCTGATGCTGGGAAACATTGAAGGCAGGAGGAGAAGGGGATGACAGAGGATGAGATGGTTGGATGGCATCACCGACTCAATGGACATGAGTTTGTGTAAACTCTGGGAGTTGGTGATGGACCAGTGTGCTGCAGTCCATGGGGTTGCAAAGAGTCGGACACGACTGAGTGACTGAACTGAACTGAACTGATTTTATTAAAAAATCTTCATGATCTGCTGGTTGCACAAAATCTTAGAGTCTCCCAGAAGTGTCTCTGCTCCTCCAGCATCTGCTCTACTTTCTGGTCTTTCAGGCTGGTTCGATCTCCTGGAACAGGCACTAATTCTGCTCTGAGCTTTGGAGTCTCCTGGCCAGCAGTAAAAGCAGAGGGAGACCTGGAGGTAAAATGAAGTTGAAGGAAGATGTAGCATCAAAGCGTAGAATGAGGAGAAGAGTTGACTGTGCTTTAGGGCTGTGGGCAAAGAGCTCCAGAAAATGGGGAGTTTAAAGCTGTAGAGGGAAGGGGGAAAATTGCATTCTTTTTCTGTTGGTGCAATAATGCTAGGTGATGCAAAACAACATGATTTTAATAGCACAAACAAGAATCATCCAGGTGGCCCTGTGCAGTTAAGCTCTGGTAGGCAGGGCTTGCTCCTAATACTGAAGTCTGGTGGGGCGATTCAATAATGTTGGCTGTGCTCACTCCCATGTCTAGGGGTCAACTGGCTGCTGGCTGGTACACCAAGACCTTGCCTCATTGACTGGGCAACTCAATCCAACTTCTCATGGCTTAACTTCGGGCAGGCTAGCCGCATGTGACCTCATATGATCAGAGCAGAAACAGCAGCAGGGAAAGCCCAGTCACTCCAGCCACCACCTGCATCACACTTGCTGTGATGGGCAAAGTAAGTCACGGGCCCCAACAGGGTGGGGAGTTGTGCACTGCTGAGTTACATGGCCAAAGAGACGGTGCAGAAGAAGGGAGAATTGTAGAGATTACTGCAATCAGTAGAAGATGCCTGTAGAAAAGCAAGAGCCACCTGCACAGGATGGGAGGGCGTGGCTGAGCTTTAACACATGGGAAGTTTGACTCCCCTGAAGTCTGTCTCTGGGACTCAGAGACAAAAGGTCAGTGCCTGTGTTTCATCCTGAGTCTCGCTGAGTGCCCTTGGTCAAAGTTTATTGACCATATATACTGTCAGTTTTCTGTATTTGGGGGTTCCACATTCTCCCTCTCTCTCTCTTTTTTTTTATATGTATACACTACTATGTATAAAACAGATAAATAATGAGAACGTTCTGTGTAGCACAGGGAACTCTACTCAATGCTCTGTGATGACCTAAATGGGAAAAAACTCCAAAAAGAGAAGATATATGTGTACATATAGCTGATTCACTTTGCTGTACAGCAGAAACTAACACAACATTGGAAAGCTACTATACTCCAAATTATATAAAAAATAAATTATAGAGATTAGTGTGGGTGGTGGAGAAGGAAATGGCAACCCACTCCAGTGTTCTTGCCTAGAGAATCCTGTGGGCAGAGGAGCCTGGTGGGCTGCTGTCCATAGGGTCGCACAGAGTCAGACACAACTGAAGCGACTTAGCATGTGTGCATGCATTGGAGGAGAGCAATGGCAACGGATGACTCCAGTATTCTTGCCTGGAGAATCCCAGGGATGGAGGAGCCTGGTGGACTGCCATCTATGGGGTTGCACAGAGTCAGACACAACTGAAGCGACTTAGCAGCAGCAGCAGCAGTCGTGTAAGTGGGCCTGACCTAATCAAGTGAACTCTTAAAAGAAGTCAGAGATTCAAGCAGAAGAGACTCTTGCTTACTTTGAATTAGCAAATAGCCATGAGAGAGCTTTCTGTGGCAAGGACCTGAGGCCAGCCAACCTGCCTCTGGGACCTAAGAACAGTCCCTGTAATAACCCAAAAGAAAATGAGGACTTCAGACTTATGCCCACAGGAAAGTGAATCCCAACAACAACCAGTGAACTTGGAAGAGGACCTCAGCCATCAGATGAGATCACAGTAGTTGTCAAGACCTTGATTTCAGCTGATTTTCAGACCTTGATTTTCAGACACCTGACCCTCAGCAACTGTAAGATAATGAATTTGTGTTCCCCTAAGCATATTTTAAAAACATCTTCTCTCCTTATTTCTCTTCATATACACCATTGAGTATCTACAAATTTTCTTTTCTTCACTTTCAATTCCAATCACCAATTACCAATTAGATTTCCAGTCCAATCACCAATTGGAATCCAATCTTTTAACACTAAAAGGACACTTTTCTCTTATCCTTCTTTCCTTCAGCTTTCTATGTATCTTGATTTGAATCTTTATTGTCACATTCCATTTATGTTATTTATAATTTCCACATTATAAAGTCACCTAAACCATGGTACAAAACTAATATCCTTTAGAAAGAAAAGATATGATTATCTTCAGTAGGTAAAAGGGAGGGAGAGAGAGTTGTGAACATTTACACATTCATCAGATTTACAACTTTATTATGTCAGTAAGTTTATAGCCTCATACACATCAGAGAAATATGTTTTCATATCTCACTTCCTAAACATGGCATGGAAATTGCACACTTATTCCAGAATTTCCAATCATATAGAAGAAAGGAGTTTTCTTTATGTATGTGACATAAATCAGAAAGTGAAAAGAAAGCAAGTGAGGGAGGCAGGATCTTGGGCATTTCAAACTAAACATAAAATGAGATGTCCAAGACTGTGAACTGCATTCACTTCTCACTGGTTTCTGAGATAACTTGTCACTGAGTTAGTGCCACTCCTAGCCCCACATGGATTAGGATCAAAAGTTGTCATCATTAGGAACAATAAAGTCCTTGATCCTATTATCATGTTAACATGAAAACAGATAAAGATTGAAAATTTATAAATATATATAGGATTAGGATCAAAAGTCATCATTAGGAACAATAAAGTCCTTAATCCTATTATCATGTTAACATGAAAACAGATAAAGATTGAAAATTTATAAATATATATAATATTTATTTGTATGGCTGTGCCAGGTTTGGTTGTAGCATGCAATATCTTGATTCAGTTCAGTTCAGTTCAGTCACTCAGTCGTGTCCGACCCTTTGTGACCCCATGAATCACAGCACGCCAGGCCTCCCTGTCCATCACCATCTCCAAGAGTTTACTCACACTCACATCCATTGAGTCAGTGATGCCATCCAGCCATCTCATCTTCTGTCGTCTCCTTCTCCTCCTGCCCCCAATCCCTCCCAGCATCAAAGTATTTTCCAATGAGTCAACTCTACGCATGAGGTGGCCAAAGTACTGGAGTGTCAGCTTTAGCATCATTCCTTCCAAAGAAATCCCAGGGCTGATCTCCATTAGAATGGACTGGTTGGATCTCCTTGCAGTCCAAGGGACTCTCAAGAGTCTTCTCCAACACCACAGTTCAAAAGCATCAATTCTTCGGTGCTCAGCCTTTTTCACAGTCCAACTCTCACATCCATACATGACCAGAGGAAAAACCATAGCCTTGACTAGATGGACCTTAGTCAGCAAAGTAATGTCTCTCTTTTTGAATATGTTATCTAAGTTTGTCATAACCTTTCTCCCAAGGAGTAAGCATCTTTTAATTTCATGGCTGCAGTCACCATCTGCAGTGATTTTGGAGCCCCCAAAATAAAGTCTGACACTATTTCCACTGTTTCCCCATCTATTTCCCATGAAGTGATGGGACCAGATGCCATGATCTTCATTTTCTGAAGAGCTTTAAGCCAACTGTTTTTCACTCTCCACTTTCACTTTCATCAAGAGGCTTTTTAGTTCCTCTTCACTTTCTGCCATAAGGGTGGTGTCATTGTGGCCTGTGAACTCCTAGTTGGGGCACGTGAGATCTAGTTTCTTGACCAGGTATCAAACCCAAGCCCCCTGCATTGAAAGCATGAATTCTTAGCCACTATATCACCAGGGAAAATCTCAAGAATGAAACTTTATAGATTGATGCAAATGGATAATTGAAGGGAGAAATAAAACTTTATTTCTAAAAGATAAGTATGAGTTCTTTGCTGTTACCAGTTACAATACAAAAACCTTTAAATATTTATGAATCATATGAGCCTACTATTAGATGAGCATTTCATCTGGCCATTGTAATATTCCATGAAAAATTTGCTATAGAAAGCTGAGCTTAGCTGATCCAGTAAAATGAATCGAGGAGAGATTAGTCCACTGTCTTTAAGCTTGCTAACCTTTCAATATATAAAAGATTCCAAAGTATACATTTATATTATACTGATATAAGGCTAGATGTCAGGGTTTCTCTTTGTTCTCTTATATTCTTAATAGAAATTTTGAAATCAGTCATTCTTGAATAAATTATGGATTATTGAAATGTGAGTACATAAGGACAGAAATTTATTTTTGAAAAGCCCTTAATGAATAAATATTAGATTGTAGTGGATTATTTAATAAACCATTTTACATTTAATTACTTTGCAGACCTTAAAAAAAAAATCACACTTTTTTGAAGTGTTTTAAATAACATAGGAAAAAGCAGCATACCAAAGTTATGATTGTAATTTTATTAGAAACAAATATTTATATTTTTAGAAAGAGAATTTTATAAAAATTCTACAATAGTGATTTGACAGTTATTTGTATGATTATGAATAATTTTTACTTTTTTATATCTATATTTCCAAAATTTTTCTGCAGCAAAATGACTTTACTGCTAAACAAGGGGGAAAATGAATGCAATTTTTAAATGGGTCTTATAGAGAAATTTTTCTTTTTCTTTAATGCATTGCGGAAAGCATTTCCACATCAATTCCAGCCACTCTATCTTGGAAAACAGGAGGAAAATGCATCTGTAATAAATGAAGGCAGCAAACAACAAAATGTGGCCAAATCCATAAATCCTTTTGCTTAGCAAAGCAATTTTTGTGGCTGCGAGAGTTGCAATCAATTACTGTAGATTTTCCTATTGCAATGTTGGCAAAGTCTCACCTTCTGGGGTTGGAACTTGGGAACAAGTCACTTGTACTGGGCAGAGGGTGTCAGAAGAAAAGACCCATTTGATCAGAAATGGCTTCATTTCAGGAATCATTATGCTATCACCCTGTGCTTGAGGATAAGCAGTTTAGGTGGGATCATGCTTCAGAGGTCTCTTGAAACACTGCTGTCTAATTAGCGTGGCTCTCAAAAGCTTAAGCTCAGCTCAGTCCTCATCAGGTCTATAGGAAAGGAAGGAGTGGTTTTTTCTACCGTCAGCATTCTGATAGCTTCTCTAGTCCTATGCTATATACCCCGTTACAAATGGGAATTTATTTTTGACTCAGAAAGCTCAGTAGGTTGGAATTTGGCCAAGGTGTTGATAACTCCCAAAGAGTCAAGAACAGCGCAGCTTTCTAATGCTCAGGATCCAAAGACAAATCATCTCTGGTGCTTTACTTCTGCTGAACTTTATTTTCACGGCTATTGCAAAGCAGTGTATACAGCTTGGCATCAAGGTCTTAGCAAAATCTTTTTCATTGTAAGGGTCATCCGGTTATTTGAATTTTAAGAAATGTTCCTTCTAATAGTGGCTGTCTTTTTTGAACCTAGGAAAACACTTAGGTTAGGAAAAGCCTACAAAGAACTGCTTATAATGAAGCCACCTACACAGGTAACAAAGACAATAATGGAGAGGTCTTGTCTAACCTAACAGACTCTTACAACTTATGGCCTACCAGAAATCTCTACAGCTCTACTTGAATGCTTCATAGACAAGTCAAAATAACAGGCTAAGCATTGAAATCTTTTTTTTTCTTTCCTTCTTTTAAAAAAAATATTATGTGGTGAGAACAGCTTACATGAGATCTATTCTCTTAACAAAAATTTAAGCTCACAATACAGTATTGTTAACTACAGGCACACTGTTGGCACAGATCTCTAGAACTTACCCACCTTGCATAACTGAACTTCCATGCACACTGATTAGCAATTCCCCATTGAACTTTTGATCCCTTATCCTGGTATTTTACCCATTCCAGTGAAAGTTCTTTATTACCACTCAAGCAAGAGACTTTGAGATTCTTGACAACTTCCCTTTTATAGGCACCTGCAATCTACATCTCATTTATCAGCAAGGCTTTTATTTTTCTTGGTTTTCTATTTTATTTTACAACTTTTTTGTTGTTGCTGTTACAGTAAAATTGTTTTTCAATGTTGTATTAATTTCTGCTGTACAACAAAGTGAATCAGCTTTATATACGTATATCCCCTCCCTCGTGAACCTCCCTCCCACCCAACCCCATCCCACCCCTCTAGGTCATCACAGAGAGCTGGACTAAACTCCCTGTGCTTTATAGCAGGTTTCCACTTGTTCAGTCACTAAGTCATGTTTGACTCTGCGACATCATGGACTGCAGCATCCCAGGACCCCCTGTCCTTCACTATCTCCCAGAGTTTGCTTAAGTTCATGTCCACTGAGTAAGTGATGCTATCAAACCAAATTCTGCAGCCCCCTCCTCCTTTGGCCTTCAGTCTTTGCCAGCATCAGAGACCTTTCCCAATGAGTCAGCTCTTTGCACAAAGTATTGGAGCTTCAGCATCACTCCTTCTAATGAATATTCAGTGTTAATTTCCTTTTGACTGGTTTTCATCTCCTTTCTGTCCGAATGACTGAAGCATCTTCTCCAGCACCACAATTCAACAACATCAGTACCTTGGCACTCAGCCTCCTTTATGTCCAGCTTTCACATCTGTACATGGCTACTGAAAAAGTCATAGCTTTGACTATCTATTTTACACATGATGGTGTAGTTATGTCACTCCTGATCTCCCAGTTCATCCCACCCTCCCAAAGTCCATTCTCTACATCAGTTTCTCTATTCCCTCCCTGGAAATAGGTTCTTCAGTACCATTTGTCTAGATTCCACATATACTCTCTTTCTGACTTAGCTTCACTCTGTATGACAGATTCAAGGTCCAGCCACATCTCTACAAATGATCCAATTTCATTCCTTTTTTGACTGAGTATCAGCTTTGAGTCTACCACCAGAACAGAGCTAGAGGCTGTCTACTTTTCTCCATCTATACTTTCATCCTCTAGGTTCATGCCACCATGCATGCTTGCTAAATCACTTCAGTTTTGTCCAAATCTTAGCCACCCTATAGATTATAGCTCACCAGCCTCCTCTGTCCACGGGATTCTCCAGGCAAAAATACTGGAATTGGTTGCCATGCCCTCCTCCGAGGGGTCTTCCTGATTGAACGAGGGATTAAACCTGAGTCTCTTACATCTCCTGCACTGGCACATGGGTTCTTTGCCACTGGCACTTCCTGTCACCAAAGTAGCCTCTTTAGCTATAGGGTTGGTCATGCTGATCATTTCCCATACAACAGCCAAAATGCTTCTTATAAATCACGGTTTATACATTCGGTCACTCCTTGGCCACAATCTATCAATGTCTCCTCATTGCTTGTAGATTAAAACCCAGATTCTTTGCTCTATGGCCCATTACATCTTGATCTTTACCTCCTTTTAAAATTCCCCCGTTGCCACCCTCGCAGTCACCTTCAAACACAGCAATGTTTTTCCAGCCTTAAGGCTCCTCTTTATGCAAATTTATGCACTAAGTTTTCCTGGCTAAACATTTTCCTGTACTTGAGATCACATCCAAGATGTTACTTTCTAGACACAGCCGCTACTAAGAGACTACTTCTTCAAGTTGCAGATTGGAGGGCAAACTTGGCAGGGAGCTGTAGAGGAGGTTCCGATTAGACTTGCATGAGCAAAATCCGGAGCTGAAACACAGACAGGAAGGCTCTCTGGAATCCCTGCATTAGCTAACCCAGTTTCCAGCACTCCAGCACCAGAGGCAGGGCTTTGTTAAGTGCTTGGACTCATTATCCTACCAGGATAGTTCAAATGTGACTTCTCATGGTGTTCATAATGATTTATAACTCTTTTATTCCATAAATCAAATTTGGTGGCTTAAGAGAAGTATAAACTTTGGATACAAAACTCAGGTTATTTTTATAGGGTTCTTATTTTTCAAAAGTGGAGCGAGTGTTGTTTTAATGGCTCAGCTACTACATTTAAGGACAGGAATAAATATAGATTGTGCTTTAGCACCTGCTGAAATTCAAGCCTTGATGTTATCTAATATTTGATTCACTGTTGTAAGTCACGCACATTGAAAAACTCTGAGTTATACAATCTGTAGAGACTCAGGCAGGCAATGCCTATAGACACAAACATATTTTTATAGTGTGTTTCCCTTCTGTATTATTTCAACTCCTACACTACTTACATATTTATAGAGGCCTCTGGTGATTCTTAATGATGTTGTTCAGTTTAGTTTCTTAATAATTTCCTTGGTTTTATGCTAACATTCCTGGTGTTGATTGTTCTCCTATTTTAATTATGCCTTATTCTAAGCAGCACTTCTGGAAGTGGGCTAAAGTTTTCACTGCAGTATTTTATGAGTGAAAACAATTTTTAAAATTTCATTTGTGTAAAATGTTTACCATTTGTACTTTGGCAAGGGTAGGTGGATAGGGCCTTATCAATACTGGAAAAGTTACATTTCTTAGATATAGGGGTTTATGGGCAACTGTAGTAAGTTAGCAAGTAAAACAGATGATGGAGATGGTAGTGGTTTTGTCACAAATTTGTGTCCAACTCTTGCAACCCCATGGACTGTAGCCCGCCAGGCTCCTCTGTCCATGGGATTTCCCAGGCAAGAATACTGGAGTGGGTTGCTGTTTCCTTCTCCTGGGGAACTTCCCCACCCAGGGATCAAACTCCCGGTGTCCTGCAGTACAGGTGGTTTCTTTACTGACCGAACCAGCATGGAAGCTCTAAATAGACAGCAGCTAACTAGATGGGAGGCACACCGCACGCAGAGGCGTCGTGAGGCGCTTTATGCGCATGTGTCGTCTAGTTCTCCCGCAGCCCTCTGAAGCCCATGTTAGTAGCGTGTCCCCTGGCCATACATGGAAACAGAAGCCTAGGGAATCTCAGTATTGGGCCCAAAGACACGCATAGCTAAGCGGTGCTAAGAAAGGAGGTGGCCTCTGACTCCACAGCCCATGCTTTAAACCACTCTGCGATGCTTTTTGTCAAGTTAAAGGAAATTTTAATCCATCATAAAAGTAGAAGGAGAGAAACACACCTGTTATTCCAGTCTCTCTCTCTTTTTGCTGATAACCACAAGGGATTTTAAAAACAACAACAACATTTCTTAAGGATTAAACATTTAAGAAGAGAAAATGTTGTGACATTCAAGACTAAAGAGAAATCAAATCATTCTTACTCAAACCTGGATGAAATGTTATGTTCAAAAGAGCATAACTTTGAAATCAGAGAGTACTGATTTTGAATGTTGTGTTCCTATATATTAATACTTTTGATGACACCGGGCATCTACTTAAACTCTTTGGATTGCAATTCCTACCTCTGTTGGTGGAAATAATGATGAGAATTAGCTAGAAAGATAAATGTATAATAGGTAGATCAGTTCAGTTCAGTCGCTCAGTTGTTTCTGACTCTGCAACAATGGACTGCAGCACGCCAGGCCTCCCTGAAAGATAGCACCAAATGATTACATACAGAGGATGCCTCACAGAGTCATATATTTGCCTAATCAATACTAGTCTCCGCTATTCTCTATTTCTGTTTTTATCTGTAAAGCAATAAGTAAATAATTTCATAGTTTTTTCTCCTTTAGATGTCACCCAGGACCAATGTAGGAGGTAGTGGAGGTGATAGAATTCCAGCTGAGCTATTTCAAATCCTAAAAGATGATGCTGTGAAAGAGCTGCACTCAGTATACCAGCAAATTTGGAAAACTCGGCAGTGGCCACAGGACTGGAAAAGGTCAGTTTTCATCCCAATCCCAAAGAAAGGCAATGCCAAAGAATGCTCAAACTACCACACAATACAACTCATCTCACATGATAGCAAAGTAATGCTCAAAATTCTCCAACCCAGGCTTCAACGGTTCATGAACCATGAACTTCCAGATGTTCAAGCTGGATTTAGTAAAGGCAGAGGAACCAGAGATCAAATTGCCAACATCCGTTGGATCATTGAAAAAGCAAGAGAGTTCCAGAAAAACACCTACTTCTGCTTTATTGACTATGCCAAAGTCTTTGACTGTGTGGATCAGAACAAACTGTAGAAAATTCTGCAAGAGATGGGAATACCAGACCACCTGATCTGCCTCTTGAGATATCTGTATGCAGATCAGGAAGCAGCAGTTAGAACTAGACATGGAACAACAGACTGGTTCCAAGTCTGGAAAGGAATATGTCAAGGCTATATAGGGTCCTCCTGCTTATTTAACACATATGCAGAGTACATCATGAGTCACGCTGGGCTGGATGAAGCACAAGCTGGAATCAAGATTCCTGGGAGAAATATCAATAACCTCAGATATGCAGATGACACCACCCTTATGGCAGAAAGTGAAGATGAACTAAAGAGCCTCTTGATGAAAGTGAAAAAACTGGCTTCAAACTCAACATTCAGAAAACTAAGATCATGGCATCCAGTCCCATCACTTCATGACAAATAAATGGAAAACAGTGGAAACAGTGAGAGACTTTATTTTGGAGGGGCTCCAGATCACTGCAGATGGTGACTGCAGTCATGAAACAAAGATGCTTGCTCCTTGGAAGAAAAGGTATGACCAACCTAGACAGCATGTTAAAAAGGAGAGAGATTACTCTGCCAACCAAGGTCCATTTAGTCAAAGCTATGGTTTTTCCAATAGTGATGTACGGATGTGAGAGTTGGAGTATAAAGAAAGCTGAGTGCCGAAGAACTGACGCTTTTGAACTGTGGTGTTGGAGAAGACTCTTGAGAGTCCCTTGGACTGCAAAGAGATCCAACCAGCCCATCCTAAAGGAAATCAGTCCTGAATATTCATTGGAAGGACTGATGCTGAAGCTGTATCTTCAATATTTTGGTCATCTGATGGGAAGAACTGACTCATTGGAAAAGACCCTGATGCTGGGAAGACTGAAGGCAGGAGGAGAAAGGGATGACAGAGAATGAAATGGTTAGATGGCATCACCGACTCAATGGACTTGAGTTTGAGTAAACTTCGGGAGTTGGTGATGGACAGGGAGGCCTGGAGTGCTGCAGTCTATGGGGTCACAAAGAGTTAGACACAACTTAGTGGCTGAACTGCACTGATATTGTTCTTGAATGAATCTCTTAAAAAATTATAACACCTTTCATATATGTATTCATTTCTCCTTCTTACCTATAAATTCCTTGAAGAGAAAAAGTTTTTTCCCAGTTCTTCTGTCTATGCCTTAACATCTGGCATGCAATCTGACAAATAGTTGGCCCCCAATACAGTGTATTTTATTGATCATCATCTTCATATTTTTTGAAACTCTTCCTGATTAAGAAAATAACTTCATAATTTGAAATACTTTTTTTTTTGGTCTTTGTGCAGAATTTTACTGGGTTAAAAATAGAGACTTGGAAAAAAATGCCAAAGTTCTCAGAAGTGGGATTTAGAAAGCTCCATCTCTAGACCTGATCAGCCTGTGATCAATTCAATTTGGAAGGAATCACCCAACTGATTGGCAGAGCACCGTGGTCTAGAGCATGTAATCTAAATCTCAGTTTCTTTTCCTGTTATGAATGGATGATAAAGTAGTGTTATCTCGAGGAAAATGTAAGATAATCTCTGCAGAGTGCTTGATAGACGTCAACTACATCTTACCTCTTTGGTGTGTGCTTACCTTTTTCAGCTTCTATTTCTTCCATTAAAGGGCATATATTGACCTAAATGTTGCTCTAGACATCTCTTGAGGTAGTATTTTTAACCACTTTAACACACAAAGAAGGCCTTAAAAATATGCTCTGTAAGGAAGTAAAGCATAGAAATGAGCATTTTCATAACGACCTCGCATGAAGGTGTATATCCTGAACATGAAACAGTATAATTGGGACCACGACATTTAATAGGCTTCCAAAGCTACAGCCAATGTCTGGAACATGCCAAGATGAGATGAGGAAGGAGATGAGTAGACATGGAGAGAAATTTGAGGAAAAAAAAAAAAAATTGCCCAGAGGTTTATATTCATGTAAAGTTTTAATCCTTTGTTCATCAACATCACAGAGGGATCCAGGTAAACATGCCACATTCTATAGGGGCATTTGCAGTTTTATATGAACAACTTTGTAATGATGTCACAGAGAAATGTTAACAAATTTCATTTTTAATTAGTTTCCAGGTATAGAAGAATTAAAAGTAATTATATTTAGATCTTATTTAATTAAAATGGATAAACTATATTTCAAGTGCATAATATAGACAATCTCACTAGGTCCTACTCCTGGCTATCCTAAGGATTTAATTAATAGGAAGAGTGGCAGCATATTAATGAGAAGAAAATAGAAACCACTGCCTTCTCCCTTTATTGTGATTGCAAGCCATTCGAGGTTCTGGAGAAGTGGATAGTTGATATTGAAGGCAGGAAGTGTTTATTATTCCATGCAGTATGCTGCAGTGACATTTCTTATCATTTCAGCATAACTGTGCCAGAGGGTCTGTAAATAGTATTTGCCAAAGGCAATTTCACACATTCATAATATTCTTTGATGTCTGGACTGTACCCAACTGACAGAGCCCCCAAGGCCATCTTTCTGCTTCTCCTGCAGGCTGATAAACCAGTGTGAGGTTTACAGAGAAACAAAACAAACTTAAGGAATTTCATTTAGTAATTTCTGAATTAAATACACCTTAAGGAAGCAAAACCTAGCAGATAGTGGCCATTTAATAAATATTTACTGAGTGAAGCGGAGGGTAACTCAACATCAAAGAGAGGGACAATAATTTCAAGAGGGACATTTTACTGTTAGGAACTGTTTGGGGCAGTTGTGACTTAATGCTTCATCTGCTTAGAAGAGAGGAGATGGGGAAATGAAACCCTCATTCTCAGGAATAAGAAAAATATTTAATAAATAATCAGCATTTATTGAACTCTTACACTGCTTAAAGAAAATTTTGTGCATTTACTCATCCAGTTATGGTAGGTGCATGCCTGCTCAGTTGTGTCTGACTCTGTGACCCCCCAGGGACTATAGCCAGCCAGGCTCCTCTGTCCATGGAATTTTCCAGGCAAGAATACTGGAGTGGGTTGCCATTTCCTTTGCGAGGGATCTTCCCAACCCAGGGACCACACTTGTGTCTCTCGCATCTCCTGCATTGGCAGGTGGATTCTTTAACCACCGACACTACCTGGGTAGCACCCAGTTACGGTAACAGATCTATAAAGTAGATGAGAAAATTGAGCCACAGACAGATGAACCAAGACCACTTAGCTAGTAAGTGGGGGAGCATTAAGAAAAATAAAGCACTATAAAAATGGAGCCCTATCATTCATCAACATACTGTGTTCTGGCCCCAAATTATCCTATCTCACCTCCCCAACCCAGTATCTGTCCATAAATGTACCCTGTACATCTTCTTCCTAAAATACACAATTTTGAAATTATTATATTTTTGTATTCATGACTTTTACTTGTTTGTTTATGTTTATTATTTGTTTCTGTCCAGCAGAATATGTTTCAAGACAATATGAATTTGTCTTATTTTCTGCTTTCTCAGTAACACCAGGAATACTTCCTGAAGAAGATTAGGCAGTCAGTAAATATTTCTTAAGTCCATTAATTAATGGCATAAACGTTTCAGGAAGTGTTTAGAGGCAAGACGAGTGCTCTATCCTTTCCTAAAGATAAAAGAGTGACATAGAGAAAAAAACTTAATTCCCCAAATAGTGTCAAAATCTGAAAACTGCCTTGTGTTGCAAATCAGTGCCAACATTTTAGTTTTCTTACTTTCTGAGCACTCTAGGGGGACAATCACCTTACAGATAGATTTTTAACATCCTGACAACACAGCCTGGTGATATTAAAAAAAAAAAAAAAAAAAGACACTTTAGAGGCAGATGTGGGGTTGATTCCCAGTTCCATTACTTCTTTGTTCTGCAACTTTGGAAAAGTTTCATTACATTACTTTGTTGAATCTTAGTTTCTTTTTATGTGGCATAAAATTTCAGAAACTCCACCTTCTTGCCAACTTAACTCAAGAAGTCAGTGATTTCCTGTCTTATTCTCTACACTTCATTGTCTATCCCCTCACTGGGTTAATTTTCTAAAAGCCGCACTTTTATCATATGACATCCATACTGAGTTGCTTATTTTATTTTTCACAAATTTATTTTGAATTGCATTTTATTTTCCCTTTTATATTGAATAATGACCAGCCTGGCATTCAAGTCATTCCGTTATCTAGACACCCACTTTATCTATTCAAATTGGTCTCCGTCAGCTGTGAGACAAGCATCATTTTGTTTCTCTTACAGATCACTCTACTGCCTACTTGCATTGTCCCAGGGCTGCCTAACCATCTCTTTCTGTACAAAGTCCTAAAACCCGACTATTTTAACCTAATTCTGTTTTTAAAGGTGTAGCCCATATTCTGGCTCTCATTCCTACTAATTTCAGTAAGACTTGTCACCATCTTCTCCAAATACCTTTTCCTCAGCTATAACTTTGTAGTGTCCTGCCCAGTACTTTGGTTTCGCTACAGGAATAAATTTGTGTTTCAGACAAAATATCCTGTACTGATTGGACTGTCTTCCCACTGCATGTTTACAGGGTTGGGCACCGAGTTTGTTATGAGTAAATACTAGACAGATAGCTCCCTATACTGTTTGGTGCAAGTCATCGCTATTTAGTCAAAAGTGTTTTCCCCTGTTAGATGAAGGGTGCTGGGTTGTTATGCTATCCCTTCAAGAATGATAAACTTACTCTCCCAGTTGCTGAAGCTGAGAGCCCATTTCAGAGATTGACTCTAATGAAGAGAGCCACTTCGGCCAAGGTGGCATGCCCCTTCCTTCCTGGGCTTTTAGCATCCATGACTGGTTTACACTGGGAGTGTAAAAGCCCAACACCACTGATCCACTCAGAAGAGCTCTGAAAAGTCATCCACACAACAGAGCTCCTTTAAATGAAAAATATTGCCTGATGTTGTAGCCATCAAGCTGTCATATTACAGTTGCCCTGGTGATGAGCCCTGAGGGAACTCAGGATGGAAGCAGGATGTCCACCATCAAGCCTAGCCCTGGAGTCTTGTATTCTGTAGGGAAAGGATATGAGGGAAAGGAGTACATCAAGGATGTATATTGTCACCCTGCTTATTTAACTTGTATGCAGAGTACTTCATGAGAAATGCTGGGTAGGATGAAGCACAACCTGGAATCAAGATTGCCAGGAATGTATAAATAACCTTAGATATGCAGATTACACCACCCTAATAGCAGAAAGTAAAGAGGAACTGAGGAGCCTCTTGATGAAGGTGAATGAGGAGAGTAAAAGTTGGCTTAAAACTCAATATTCAAAAATCTAAGATCATGTTATCCAGCCTAATCACTTCATGACAAACATGAAGAAACATGGAGAAACAGTGGAAACAATGACAGACTTTATTTCCTTGGGGACCAAAATCAATGAGGATGGTGGCTGCAGCCACAAAATTAAAACACACTTGCTCCTTGGAAGAATAGCAATGACAAACCTAGACAGCATATTAAAAAGCAGAGATATCACTTTGTTAACAAAAGTCCCTATAGTCAAAGCTATGGTTTTCCCAATAAACATCTGTAGATGTGAGAAATGTACCATAACGAAGGCTGAGCACTGAAGAATTGATACTTTTGAACTGTGATGTTGGAGAAGACTCTTGAGAGTCCCTTGAACTGTAAGGAGATCAAATCAGTCAATCCTAAAGAAATCAGTTCAGTTCAGTTCAGTCGCTCAGTCATGTCCGACTCTTTGCGATCTGATGAGTGCAGCACGCCAGATCTCCCTGTCCATCACCATATCCCGGAGTTCACTCAGACTCACGTCCATTGAGTCAGTGATGCCATCCAGCCATCTCATCCTCGGTCATCCCCTTCTCCTCCTGCCCCCAATCCCTCCCTGCATCAGAGTCTTTTCCAATGAGTCAACTCTTCTCATGAAGTGGCCAAAGTACTGGAGTTTCAGCTTTAGCATCATTCCTTCCAAAGAAATCCCAGGGTTGATCTCCTTCAGAATGGACTGGTTGGATCTCCTTGCAGTCCAAGGGACTCTAAAGAGTCTTCTCCAACACCACAGTTCAAAAGCATCAATTCTTCAGTGCTCAGCTTTCTTCACAGTCCAACTCTCACATCCATACATGACCACTGGAAAAACCATAGCCTTGACTAGACAGACCTTTGTTGGCAAAGTAATGTCTCTGCTTTTAAATATGGTATCTAGGTTGGTCATAACTTTTCCTCCCAAGGAGTAAGCGTCTTTCAGTTTCATGGCTGCAGTCACCATCTGCAGTGATTTTGGAGCCGCCCAAAATAAAGTCTGACACTGTTTCCACTGTTTCCCCATCTATTTCCCATGAAGTGATGGGACCGGATGCCATGATCTTCATTTTCTGAATGTTCAATGTTAATAGTTCCTCTTCAGTTTCTGCCATAAGTGTGGTGTCATCTGCATATCTGAGGTGATTGATATTTCTCCCAGCAATCTTGATTCCAGCTTGTGTTTCTTCCAGCCCAGCGTTTCTGATGATGTACTCTGCATAGAAGTTAAATAAGCAAGGTGACAATATACAGCCTTGACGTACTCCTTTTCCTATTTGGAACCAATCTGTTGTTCCATGTCCAGTTCTAACTGTTGCTTCCTGACCTGCATACAGTTTTCTCAAGAGGCAGGTCAGGTGGTCTGGTATTCCCCATCTCTCTCAGAATTTTCCACAGTTTGTTGTGATTCACACAATCAAAGGCTTTGGCATAGTCAATAAGGCAGAAATAGATGTTTTTCTGGAAGTCTCTTGCTTTTCCATGATCTAGCGGATGTTGGCAATTTGGTGTCTGGTTCCTCTGCCTTTTCTAAAACCAGCTTGAACATCAGGGAGTTCATAGTTCACGTATTGCTAAAGCCTGGCTTGGAGAATTTTGAGCATTACTTTACTAGCGTGTGAGATGAGGGCAATTGTGCGGTAGTTTGAGCATTCTTTGGCATTGCCTTTCTTTGGGTTTAGGATGAAAACTGACCTTTTCCAGTCCTGTGGCCACTGCTGAGTTTTCCAAATTTGCTGGCATATTGAATGCAGCACTTTCACAGCATCATCTTTTAGGATTTGAACCAGCTCCACTGGTATTCTATCACCTCCACTAGCTTTGTTTGTAGTGATGCTTTCTAAGGCCCACTTGACTTCACATTCCAAGATGTCTGGCTCTAGATGAGTGATCACATCATCATGATTATCTGGGTCACTAATATTTCTTTGTACAGTTCTTCCAGGTATTCTTGCCACCTCTTCTTTATATCTTCTGCTTCTGTTTGGTCCATACAAATTCTGTCCTTTATCAAGCCCATCTTTGCATGAAATGTTCCCTTGGTATCTCTAATTTTCTTGAAGAGATCTCTAGTCTTTCCCATTCTGTTCTTTTCCTCTATTTCTTTGCATTGATCACTGAAGAAGGCTTTCTTATCTCTTCTTGCTATTCTTTGGAACTCTGCATTCCGATGCTTATATCTTTCCTTTTCTCCTTTGCTTTTCACTTCTCTTCTTTTCACAGCTATTTGTACAGCCTCTGGAGACAGCCATTTTGCTTTTTCCACTTCTTTTCCATGGGGATGGTCTCCTGTAGATCCCTGTCTCCTGTAGAATGTCACGAACCTCATTCCATAGTTCATCAGGCACTCTCTCAGATCTAGGCCCTTCAATCTATTTCTCACTTCCACTGTATAATCATAAGGGATTGATTTAGGTCATACCTGAATGGTCTAGTGGTTTTCCCTACTTTCTTCCATTTGAGTCTGATTTTGGTAATAAGGAGTTCATGATTTGAGCCACAGTCAGTTCCTGGTCTTGTTTTTGTTGACTGTATAGAACTTCTCCATCTTTGGCTGCAAAGAATATAATCAATCTGATTTCGGTGTTGACCATCTGGTGATTTGTTGGAAGAGGGTGTTTGCTATGAGCAGTGCATTTTCTTGCCAAACTCTATCTATCTTTGCCCTGCTTCATTCTGCATTCCATGGCCAAATTTTCCTGTTACTCCAGGTGTTTCTTGACTTCCTACTTTTGCATTCCAGTCCCCTATAACGAAAAGGACATTTTTGGGGCGGTGTTAGTTCTAAAAGGTCTTGTAGGTCTTCATAAAACCATTCAACTTCAGCTTCTTCAGCATTACTGGTTGGGCATAGACTTGGATTACTGTGATATTGAATGGTTTGCCTTGGAGATGAACAGAGATCATTCTGTCATTTTGAGATTGCATATCAGACTCCAAGTACTGCATATTGGACTCTTTTGTTGACCATGATGGCTACTCCATTTCTTCTGAGGGATTCCTGTCTGCAGTAGTAGATATAATGGTCATCTGAGTTAAATTCACCCATTCCAGTCCATTTTAGTTTTCTGATTTCTAGAATGTCAATGTTTACCCTTGCCATCTCTTGTTTGACCACTTCCAATTTGCCTTGATTCATGGACCTGACATTCCAGATTCCTATGCAATATAGCTCTTTACAGCATCGGACCTTGCTTCTATCACCAGTCACATGCACAACTGTGTATTGTTTTGGTTTGGCTCCATCCCTTCATTCTTTCTGGAGTTATTTCTCCACTGATCTCCAGTAGCATATTGGGCACCTAATGACCTGGCGAGTTCTTCTTTTGGTATCCTATCATTTTGCCTTTTCATACTGTTCATGGGGTTATTAAGGCAGGAATACTGAAGTGGCTTGCCATTCCCTTCTCCAGTGGACCACATTCTGTCAAACCTCTCCACCATGACCCATCCGTCTTGGGTTGTTTTGGTAGGCATGGCTTGATTTCATTGAGTTAGACAAGGCTGTGGTCCTAGTGTGATTCGATTGACTAGTTTTCTGTGAGTATGGTTTCAGTGTGTCTGCCCTCTCTCTCATGCCCTCTTGAAACACCTACCATCTTACTTGGGTTTCTCTTACCTTGGGTGTGGGGTATCTCTTCACGCTACTCCAACCGTTGCTCCTTACCTTGGACGAGGGGTATCCCCTTACCACCGCGGTTCCTGACCTTCAACATGCAATTGCTCCTCTAGGCCCTTGGGCAGCCAGCGCTCCTCGGGTTGCTCCTCCCGTCCACCAGCCCTGGCCTCGGGCCTGGGTGGTTCCTTCCAAATGCCTCCCCTGACCTTGGAGGCGGGGTGTCTCCTCCCAGCCACCACTGACCTCGGACCCAGGGTACCTCTCCCGGCCACTGCCCCTGACCTCTGACGTGGGGTAGCTCCTCCCCCGCCGCCACTGACCTCGCATGCAGGGTAGCTCCTCTCAGCCTCTCTTGCGTCGTCGCAGCCTGGCACTCTAGGCCACTGCCCCTGAACTCGGACGTGGGGTACCTCCTCTCGGACGTTCTTAGTGTGCCCCCATCTCGCAGCTGCCTGCACTTAGTGCACTGCCTGCTCGCAGCCGCTTGTCCTGAATATTCATTGCAAGAACTGATGCTGAAGCTGGTGCTCCAATACTTTGGCCACCTGATGCAAAGAGCTGACTCACTGGAAAAGACCCTGATTCTGGGAAAGATTGAAGGTGAGAGGAGAATGGGATAACAGAGGATGAGATGATTGGATGGCATCACCGACTCAATGGACATGAGTTTGAATCCAACTCCAGGAGATAGTGAAGGATCTGGGAAACCTGTCCTTGTGCTACAGTTCATGGGATGACAAAGAGCCAGACTGAGACACTGAACAAGAATAACCATGAAGCCATAAGCCACTGCAGTCTTTTTCTTCCCCCTAAGGTGCACCCTGAGGAGACTCAGGATGAGAAAACATGGGATACTAGCCCCAGATAGCTGAGGTGCATATGAAAGGGCTGATTACACTGAGCTCAAACATCTGAATCTTTCTATACGTAGAAAAGTACTAAATTTATTAACTTTAGAAGTCCAGTCTTCTCTAACTAACAGTAATCTTCTGATGTCCCAACTACTTGTTGGGAAAATTCTGAAAGAAGTTACCAAACTCCTAAGTGTCTTGGCTGTTCCCTTACCTCTTGGAAGTAGTCCCTTAGAGTATCTGAGAGGCTGCCTCTCAGGCGTGAAGTCCTCTGTTGTTGTTCTTGTTCAGCCACTAAGTTGTGTCTCACTCTTTCTGACCCCATGCCCTCAGCATGCGAGGCTCCTCTGTCCTCCACTATCCCCAGAGTTTCCCCAAAGTCATGTGCATTGAGTCGATGATGCCATCTAACCATATTATGCTCTGCTGCCCCCTTACACCACCTGCCAAATAAAATGTAACTCTCAACTTTTAGGCTATTCTTTTTTTTTTTTTTCAGTCCACACTCCCCACAGACTTACCAGCAGCGTCCACTGAGATTGCGTGAGACTGCATCTAGTTTCCTAGTTATTTCTTCACCCAACCCTGCTCTGTTCCCTTCTCTGTAGAGAATCCTAAACCCTGAAGAATCTCCCTAAAGACTCTAAATTCCTCAGAGTCTAGTCCCAGAGAATCCAGCTGGTGACACTCACTAATTATCCATTTCATAATCACATACTTTTTTTCCCCTAATCAGAAGGCAAACAGGATATGGATGACATGTAGTAGGAAAAGGGACAATGAAAAGTGGTGATCAGGGAGTCAGTGAACCATATCTTTACATATCATGGGAAATGTTTATTTTGCTCTGCTTATTTGTTGAATTATCTGCATAGACCATTTTCTTCTGCCTTTTTAAAACAAAATAGTATTGGCCCTATAAATATAGCTGGTGGCCATCATTGTCTTTGAAAACGCTAGCCAGGGAACTGTGTGAGAAAGAAAATTAAAATGAGAATTACAGATGAATTGTACAGTCACATGTGATGTACAGACACATTGCTAGGCCTTTTCTTATTATACAAAATCATCTCTGGCCTCTAGGAAAGCACATCCTGTCATTTATTTTATCCAAGAAAAGTAGGGAACATGCCAGAATCACCTGAAGATGCTCTCCTATGTGTTTTTATAACCCCATGAACACTCAAAGTGTCCTGAGATAGGGAGAAAATCTATCACCACCTTTATCTGAGATTTAACTGTCGAGAGTTTAAGAAACTCCAGCAGCAAACATCATTACACGTTTGTCCCTTCAGTGAAATCAACTGTGTGCAGTCACTTTAGCAGCACCAGCTAATTGGCTCAGTTCTGCCAATAAATGCATTTGCCAATGATGCCACTCTTTAGTTTTATAAAAATTCAAAAATATTCCCTCAAATCATCCAATTCCCTAGCAACCATCTTTGTAAAGATGAACACCTTAGGTGGTGAGAAGCATTTCAACCCCTGGAAATAATAGTAGAGGGTTTTTTTTTTTTTCCTACTCTGTCCCCTATGAATATTAAGCCTTTTTTTCATGAAAAGAAGGAACAAACCAAGCACAGAATTCTCATTTCTCAACTTCATGTTCATGGCAATGGCAGGTTGGAAGTGTCTTTGGGGGCAGCTTTGATGCTTGTTTTCTTTTGTGAAAAACTGCATTAGACCAAAAATGCCCCTGAGATTTAATTATCTTCCTATATTATTTTTCCCTACAAAGACACTTACTCTTTTATTATGTTGCTCTGTTGAAAAAAATTTAGCAGATGTATTTTTTTTTTTTTGATGGTAAAGGCAGTGTAACTTCAAAGATGGAACACTCTGCCTCTCGTGTCTTTGACAAAGGGGTTGAGTGCTTTAAATAATTTCAAGGTGACATAAATGTTTATGGTCAAGATAGGTATGGAAAAAGGCTGGAATATGGAAATTGGGGTTTTGCCCCTTCAGATGTCTTGTACTGTTTTATGTTTTTGTTGTCTTTAGTTCTATTTTGATGGCTGGTAACACAAGCTGTATGCATTTGGTTATCCAAAAGAGAGCTCTCTCTCTCTCTCTTTTTTAATAGAAGCTGTTTTTACAGACCTAAAGGACAGGGGTGAAAATGGACATCAGGAACAGAGTGAGGCCAAGGGCTGTAAAATGAGAAGGACCCCCAAGAAGTGTGCTTTTTGATCTTCCAATTCTGTTTCTCTCTGCACATCTGTTGTTATTGTTTTAGGTTTTCTGTCTCCTTCCGGGTTTCCCACCACTTGGTGGGATATGCACACCATCAAACTTTACTCTGTCCACTTCAACAAAATAGTCGCAACCTAAAGGATGAGAGTTATATTTTTATTTGGTGAAAACTTTTAGGACTTCAAGCCTGGGAGACAACATCTCAAGTAACCCTGAAAGAACTATTCTGAGGAGGTGGGGTGGAGGGGTGGGAGCCAGGTTACATAGAAGTTTGCAAGAAGGCGCCAGTAGGTAGAACATCAACAGACTTTTGTTATTTGAGAAAAATCAGATATCTCAAGTTAAGGAATTTAGTGGATTTCTATGTATCCAAAGATGCAAGAGTCTGGGCTCACTGAAATCGTTCCTTTCATATGCATCTCAGCTATCCGGGGCCAGCTAGCATCCTGTGATTTGATTTTTCACATCCTTGGTTCCTCGCTCCCCTGTAGGGAGTGGGGGGCAGTCTGAGAGCTACAGCATGGCAGGTATTCTTCTTCCTGGTTGCCCTGGAAGGCTGGAATCTAGGATGACTGTGACACCCTTGTTTACTGATATGGCAGGAAATACTCCATTTCTCAGCTCAGTTTATGACTTCATCACTCAGCCAAACTGAGACTCTCATATTCCCTCAATTTTTAATTTTCATGAATGACTTTCGATTAATCCAGTCTGGAGTGTCTATTGTCTGTCTGTTGTCTATAAATCACGGCTAGGAGTCTGAGTCCAGCCAGAAAAATTACAACTGTTCCCTTTTTAATCATATGGATAAGATGAAGGGGATATGTGAAGAAAAATATCAGGACAGTTACCTGAAAACTAGGGGTTGGGAAGGAAAGGAGGCAGAGGCAAAACAAAAAGTATGCTTGTTAGTACTTGCGTCACGATTGGCAACTATTAATCTGAAAATAAGAAAAACACAGGGAGGAATAATTTAGGCTTAATGGTTTGATTTTTATTTTTAATTTTGAGTAATATATGCTTGAAACTGACATTAGCCTATCAGGGAAGCTACTGGATACTTAGTCAATTGTCAATTAATTCATTTCACAATTCTCCTTGTTCATTCATTCATTCATCCATTCATTCATTCATTCATCCGTTCATTCACAATGAAAACCTTTTAGTTTGGTTACTGAAAGGATACAGAATTAGAAGCACATAGTATTCTTGCTTAGAGAATCTCATGGACAGAAGAGCCTGGCAGGCTATGGACCATGGAGTCACAAAGAGTCAGACACGGCTGAAGTGACTTAGCGTGCACCTAGGAGCATTTAGACAAGAAAATTTTCTTGGGCTCCAAAATCACTGTGGATGACGACTGCAGCCATGACAGAGGAGCGTGGCAGGCTAAAGCCCATGGGGTTGCAAAGAGCCTAACACAACTTAGGGACCTTTTGACAACAACAGAAACAGGGAAGAGATGCATCCAGAAGAAATCCCTGGGATAGTAGATGTGTTGGGCAGGGCATGGTAACTACTAACCCACACACTGGGCGCTCATCTCATAAAGAATCTGTCTGAAATACAGGAGACCTGGGTTCAGTCTCTGGGTGGAGAAGATCCCCTAGAGAAGGAAACAGAAACCCACTCCAGGAATCTGGCCTGGAGAACTTCTTGACAGAGGAGCATGGTGGGTTATAATCTATGGGATTGCAAACAGTTGGATAGGACTGAGTGACTAACACTTTCACTTTCACCACACACATGCACAATTACAGTGACTCAACACAAAAACTCTTTATCTGAGATGGGGAGGAATTCTGCTTTATGCTGAGATTTAGGGATTCAGAATCCAAGATTCTGGCAAGAATACATGGAAGAACAGAAAAGATCTTCATGACCCAGATAATCACGATGGTGTGATCACTCATCTAGATCCAGACATCCTGGAATTCAAAGTGATGTGGTCCTTAGGAAGCATCACTATGAACAGAGCTGATGGAGGTGATAATTGAGGTGGAGGTGAATTCCAGTTGATCAAATTGTCACATCTGTTGAATAACTGGAAAAGCAAGAGCGTTCCAGAAAATCATCTACTTCTGCTTTATTGACTATGCCAAAGCCTTTGATTGTGTGAATCACAACAAACTGTGGAAAATTCTGAAAGAGATGGGAATACCAGACCACCTGACCTGCCTCTTGAGAAATCTGTATGCAGGTCAGGAAGAAGCAGTTAGAACTGGACATGAAACAACAGACTGGTTCCAAATAGGAAAAGGAGTATGTCAAGGCTGTATATTGTCACCCTGCTTATTTAACTTCTATGCAGAGTATATCATGAGAAGCGCTGGGTTGGAAGAAGCACAAGCTGGAGTCAAGATTGCCAGAAGAAATATCAATCACCTCAGGTATGCAGATGACACCACCCTTATGGCAGAAAGCGAAGAAGAACAAAAGAGTCTCTTGATGAAAGTGAAAGAGGAGAGTGAAAAAGTTGGCTTAACATTCAGCATTCAGCAAACGAAGATCATGGCATCTGGTCCCATCACTTCATGGCAAATAGTTGGGGAAACAATGGAAACAGTGAGAGACTTTATTTTGGGGGCTCTAAAATCACTGCAGATGGTGATAGCAGCCATGAAATTAAAAGATGATTGTTCCTTGGAAGAAATGCTATGATCAACCTAGACAACATATTAAAAAGCAGAGACATTCATTACTTTGCCAACAGAGGTCTGTCTAGTCAAAGCTATGGTTTTCCAGTAGTCAGTATGGATGTGAGAGTTGGACTATAAAGAAGGCTGAGTGCTGAAGAATTGATGCTTTTGAACTGTGGTGTTGGAGAAGACTCTTGAGAGTCCCTTGGACAGCAAGGAGATCCAACCAGTCAATCTTAAAGGAAAGCAGTCCTAAATATGCATTGGAAGGACTGATCCTGAAGCTGAAACTCCAATACTTTGGCCACCTGATGTGAACTGACTCATTTGAAATAACCCTGATGCTGGGAAAGATTGAGGGCAGGAGGAGAAGGGGAAGACAGAGGATGAGATAGTTGGGTGGCATCACCGACTCAATGGACATGAGTTTGAGTAAACTCCAGGAGTTGGTGATGGACAGGGAGGCCTGGTGTGATGCGTCCATGGGGTTGCAAAGAGTCAGACATTACTGACAGACTGAACTGAACTGAACTTAGGGATCCAGGCTCTTTCCAGCTAATGACTCTGCTGTACCTTGGACCCCCAGAATGTTTTTAGATCCTTTGCCTCTGGCCAGTTGATGAAGAAGAAGAGAATGGGACTATCTTGTGAAAAGTTTTAAAGAACAGACCTAGAAATTGCCTGCTTCACTTCCTCCCATGTTTCATTGCTCAGAGGGCCTTCATATAAAATTGGTGTTGCTTTCAGACCCTGAGAAAGAGAGGCATCTGCCCTGGGCATGACTTTTCTGACAGATCCTCTCAGTATCTCTTCTGGCTGTACCACTCCCTACAGCAAATGAGACTTCAAGGCCAAGGTCCATATTCTATGGAAAACATGTGCTTGTAGTTATTTCCAGGAGTGGCTTGGTGCTTTTCCCTTGGTTCATCTTCCCAAAGATTGATGGGATGTCCTTTGCTGTATTCTTAGGTCTCAGGGATACCCAAGGGCTGGCCCTTTGTGACAAAACTTGTGTGATCAGACCAGGTGCTTGTGGTGCCCATCATGGTGAAGGATGGAGTCCAGGTGGGCCAGAAAAGAGGGGTGCATGGTAGAGGTGTGGGCGCCCGGGCACAGGTTTCTTCATGCTACTGTGTTCTAGCATAGAACTCCGAGCAGTTCAAGAATCCTAAATTCAAACCTGGTTGTTCATATGGTTATGAATATATTTGATAATGTCGGAAGCTAGAATATATTTTATTTAGCAGGTTGTCAGCTTAGTTTATAATCATTAGGCACTGAGATGAGTTGTATGTGGGATCCCGCCTATACTCTTGCCCGGGGCTCTGAAAATATTAGGGATGCTTCTTGTGTGGGCTCCTGCAGTCTCTGACAAAGCACAGCCAGTGGAATTTTATGCTCCACCCTATGTGCTTCTAAAGGGAATGAAAAATTTAAAATAGCTCACTCCTGCAAGACAAAAATCAAAGTTGAATTGCTGCATTTCACCAAGCCCTATTCAGTGGACTATTTCTACTTCTATTGCTCAAAGTGCTAATAAACTCTAAAAAGCAACTAATAAACACTTTGCTTCCATTTAATAATAGCTACCTTGAAAAAAATGCTATGGGCTGGACACCATGCTAACAAATTACATGCATTATCCCATTTAATTCTAACATCTGCGTTAAGTATTATCCCTGTTTGACAGAATGGGAAACATAAAATGAGGCGGGAAGCAGCAGATTGAGAATTCAAATTCAAGTTGAACTTTATCAAAAGTTTGCATTCTTTCCATCAATGGTACACTATTGTGTTAGACTGGAATGGATATTAGATCTGAGAAAGTCCAGTGCTTTTTTCTCTTTTTCATTCCTGAATAATCTGTTTCACAGTCCAGCCACGTAGCTGATCCGTCTGCACGTAGACTTTCTCCAATGACAAGTTCCTTTGTGTATTAATAAACTAAGAACATTAGCATACTGAAGCAGTAATTTTAAACTTATGAATTGTGATGTATTTATGTGTTTTTAGAGTAAGGAAAACATTGCAGCAAGGAACTAGGACTTGTATATATATCCCTGTTTATCCTTTTTGTTCCTTATTGTTGCTTAGTCTCTAACTCCCATCCAACTGTTTTGTGACCCCATGGACTGGAGCCCACCAGGCTCCTCTGACCTTTAGTTTCCCAGGCAAGAATATTGGAGTGGCTTGCCATTTCCCAAGCCAGGGATCAAACCTGCATCTTCTGCATTGCAGGTGGATTCTTTACCACTGAGCCCCTTGAGAAGCCCCCATCTTATTCATATTTGTAGTATATGCTAAACACTTGAATATTCCAATATTAGTATGCTACATGCATAAATTATTACTTTGGGAAAATAACTTCATTTACAATTTAAAGATCCAAATTTATTGAGTTGTCTTCATGTTTATTTTGTTTTTCTGTTGGTTATTCAAATAGAGGGATTAGGGAGAAGCTTGAACAGAACATGGAGATTTTTTTCTCACTTTTGGCTTAAGTCCAGTTCTCCCTGGAGGGATATGTTTGTGTGTGTGTGTGTGTGTGTGTGTGTGTGTGTGTGGGTTACTATAAGTGGCACAATCCTCTAATTTATTATCTGGACTGAGACACTTCTGAGAATGAAATGATGCCATTTATAATTATGCATAAAGTAAAACAATCCCAGGAAACCGGATCCATGTTCACTTTAGCTATAAACAAAAATAAAAAAGCACACATATTGATGCCAGATGCAAAAGGGTAAAATACAGGGACGGATATAGATTAGTAGTTACCAGAGGCTGAAAGTGAGGTGCAGGTTTGACAAGAAAGGCGCAGCGGGAATTTTTGGAGGTGACGGTATTGCTTGATACCTTGATTATGGTGAGAGCTACATGACTGTGAACATTTGTCATAGAAACTGTGCACCAGAAATGTAAATTTTACTCTACGTAAATTATATCTTAATTTTTTTTTTTAATCACTGTTAACAGATCCTATGACTAGAATGTCAGAAATCTGATAAAAGGAACATACACCTTTTCAGGAAGAAACCAAACAAAATGAAACATCAGAGCCCTTTCATTACAAAGTTTAAGAGTCAACGCCACTCTGGAATCAGGCTAAAGGAGTAAAATCTTTAAAAAGGAATTTTCTTCTCCCATTGCCACATACCATATGGCAGCTTAGGGACATTATGGATGGCAGAATTATCTGTCTGTTTGGTAGAAGGCAGAAAGAAAGTGCTAGTAAGATATGATTGAGGTATCTGACTCGGGGTGAACCCTAGCAGGTGGCTATGGTAAAACCCAGGAATAACTATTTGGGAGGGATGCTCAATGAACTACTCTGATAATGCAATTCTGTCCCTGAAAATATTTGAGATAACAGCATGGATATTCAGGGGGAGAGATTGTTTTCACACATGACTAAGTAAGAAGAAGAGGTGCTTAAAAACAGACTCTTCATAGTAATACGTCTACCTTCATAAGCACAGGTTGGTGAGGTCAGCAAAGCTCGAGTTATCTAAGCTTAAAGCACATTCGTTCGGTGCATTGCAATTGTAGGACATCTTCCTAATGATGCGTTATCATTTCCATATTGACAATATCATTACTATTCAATTTAAATAACAGTAAGCTCCCCAGATCCTTCAAAGATGCTTGTGTATAATTAGCATTAGTTCAATTGTGACCCACAATTATTTTACCTTATATCTTGTCCTATTTTTTTTCCACTTCAAAAGAACTATGTCATTCATTTTCCCAGGGTACCATGAAATCTCTAAGGCCCATTACAGCTTTAAAACTCAAGGATTCTACAGCTAAATTTGTATTTAAAAAGACAGACCAACTTGCTGCCATTATTGATGTTATTGGAAGGCAGTATACACAGTTTTCAACTTCTAGCCCTGCCCCTCACTATGGGAACTTTAGCACCATTGACACAAGTGCGAAAGAAAGAGGAAATTCAAAGGACTCCCTTATAGAGAGACTATAGAGACAAAAGGTAGAGAGAAGATGAGAAATCCATTTTAAGCTCTTAGACCAGCATTAAGTACACGGTAAGCAATCAACTGGTGTCAACTGTAATAGAGACTCAATATTAAATTCTGCCTTGCCATTTGGAACCAGGAGGACCTCAAATGACTCCACCACCTGCTCCTCCCACTCTAATTCGACTCCCACGGGAAAGTCCTCTAGGGAACAACTCTGTGTCATGAAGAGAAGGCAGAGTGCCTACTTATCCCTGAGTGGCATGCTTTAACTCTCTGCCATGCCATAGAATTACTCAAACAATCCAATCACATCCTCTTGTGTGACTCAGGGTCACCTCGTCCTCCTGTTACTATGAAGCCTGCCTCCCTGTAGCTGCTAGCTCATTCTGTTCCCAGGTGCAGCTCCCTGGCTGTGGCCCCACACGTCCTCCTACCCTGGGCTGTGAGTGTAGGTGGCTATTATACTGCCGTCCATCTGATCTCATCTTTTCAGCTTCAGGTGCTGGGCGTGGTCTTCCCTAGAAGAGGGTAAAGAAGAGGCTACTGAGCAAGCGGTTGCTAGAAATGACTAATGTGGAACACTGGCAGTACTCGGTGATATGAATGTCACTCTCCACGTGAATACTCTAAATCCCTAATGGAGACAGAAGGAACCACACAGAGGGCAGCCTGAGAATGGCAGCATATTTCCGGGGGACTTAGGCTTCAGAATGTCACGATGCCAGGGTTCTGATTTCCACCCAAGAGAGGAACAGAATAGTGTAGTTTACACAGAACCGCCAATAGCAAAGGAACAAATGAACAGATTCATTGCAGAATTTGTTAGTCCTCTCCAAAGGCTGTTTGGGGGATGGGGAGAGCCTGACATAACACTGCACTCCCTCCTAAATCTTGAGGACTTAGGAAATGTATGAAGATTTTGGTGAATATATATAACTTATTCAGGGATTTTTGCACACCCACTACTTAAACTGAGCAGAATGGATACTGAAATGAAAATAGCTAGAGAAGTTTGGAGAGGTGGGTGGGGGAGATGGTTACACCCCCAGTGACTATACGCAATCCAAATGTCCCCAGGGTACATCAGCTATGGGTGTTCAGTGGCATCACATAGCCACATGTGTAAATCACATTACGTTAATGTGGCTGCTTTTGATTAACTCAAGTCTACGAAATTCCCAGTGAAGTGGCTTAAGGATTCGCAGCGGTTATTGTACATGCTTTTATTCTTCTCTGGTCTTTCCATGACTTTGCTTGGCCATTTAACATCTTAGTACTGCCATTGCTGTTTCTGTCACCTTTTACCTCACTCATGTACATTTCAAGGCTATTAACTCTTGACATTTCCAGCTCTTAATCGTTTGGTGCTAAAATAGCCTTACATTCACTGCAGTCTTCCTCTGGTGAAATCATGCCAACTTCCACAGAAAAAGAAGGTTTTTTAAAAGTTCCTTGTCCTGACTTTTTGCTTGTGCCCATCCTGCAAACAACTTCAGCTTCTCTTTGAGCCCCCTCTGCTTCACGTCCAGGTATTGTCCTGCTCTGACCTTCACTGTTCCTTTTCTCTAGGAAAGACCCAACAGTCACTGTCTTCTCATGAAGACAAATGTGTCCTACGTAAATCACATTCTAAATGTTTATTGATTCTTTTTACTAGATGTGTTTGAAATTTCGTGTATGAAATTTCACAAGTTTGAAATTTCAATTGATCTCAGGCCAAGATCCCTAATACATAAGATCCAGAGGCAAGGGTAGCCAGAAAATTCTGCAGCCCATGTGTTTCAAATAGTTATTCACTCATTCATTCACTCATTCATCTGAGAAATGATATAACCCTGCCATATCAGTAAGCAAGGATGTCATAGTCACCAGCAATTGTAGCCCTACAATGTGAGCTGGTGATCCCTAAGGGTGCTCAGGAAGGAGAATGCCTTTGATCTTACAGACATCAAATTCCTGCTACTTCTTTTAGTGAGCTCTAAGGAAGCTCAGGATGTTAGAACACAGGATTCCGGCCCTGGATAGGTGAGGTGCATATGAAAGGAATGATTTCAGTGAGCCCGGACTCTTACATCTTCCCTAACTCCTTAACTTGGGCTATCTAGTTTTCTTTAATTAGCAATACTCTTTTGATGTTCAGACTACCTGCCCTTTGTTGCAAAATTTCTATATAACCTGGCTCCTCTCCTTACTTCCTGGGAGCAGTTTTATCAGGGTTACTTGAGATGCTGTATCCCAGGCTTGAAGTCCTAAAAATTCCCACAGAATAAAACATAACTCTCAACTTCTAGGTTGTGAATATTTTTACATCAGCACATCCATTCATTCATCTGATTCAGTTCAGTTCAGTTTCTCAGTTGTGTCCGACTCTGCGACCCCATGAATCACAGCGTGCCAGGCCTCCCTATTCATTACCATCTCATGGAGTTCACTCAGACACACGTCCATCGAGTCCATGATGCCATCCAGCCATCTCATCCTCCGTCGCCCCCTTCTCCTCCTGCCTCTAATCCCTCCCAGCATCAGAGTCTTTTCCAATGAGTCAACTCTTCACAGCAGGTGGCCAAAGTACTGGAGTTTCAGCTTTAGCATCATTCCTTCCAAAGAAATCCCAGGGCTGATCTCCTTCAGAATGGACTGGTTGAATCTCCCCTGCAGTCCAAGGGACTCTCAAGAGTCTTCTCCAACACCACAGTTCAAAAGCATCAATTCTTCGGCGCTCAGCCTTCTTCACAGTCCAACTCTTATATCCATACATGACCACAGGAAAAACCATAGCTTTGACTAGACGGACTTTAGTTGGAAAAGTAATGTCTCTGATTTTGAATACGCTATCTAGGTTGGTCATAAATTTTCTTCCAAGGAGTAAGCGTCTTTCAATTTCATGGCTGCAGTCACCATCTGCAGTGATTTTGTAGCCCCCTCAAATAAAGTCTGACACTGTTTCCACTGTTTCCCCATCTATTTCCCATGAAGTGATGGGACCAGATGCCATGATCTTCGTTTTCTGAATGTTGAGCTTTAAGCCAACTTTTCACTCTCCTCTTTCACTTTCATCAAGAGGCTTTTAGCTCCTCTTCACTTTCTGCCATAAGGGTGGTGTCATCTGCATATCTAAGGTTCTTGATATTTCTCCCAGCAATCTTGATTCCAGCTTCTGTTTCTTCCAGTCCAGCATTTCTCATGATGTACTCTGCATAGAAGTTAAATAAGCAGGGTGACAATAGACAGCCTTGACGTACTCCTTTTCCTATTTGGAACCAGTCTGTTGTTCCATGTCCAGTTCTAACTGTTGCTTCCTGACCTGCATACAGATTTCTCAAGAGGCAGGTCAGGTGGTCTGGAATTCCCATCTCTTTCAGAATTTTCCACCGTTTATTGTGATCCACACAGTCAAAGGCTTTAGCATAGTCAGTAAAGCAGAAATAGATGTTTTTCTGGAACTCTCTTGCTTTTTCCATGATCCAGCAGATGTTGGCAATTTGGTGTCTGGTTCCTCTGCCTTGTCTAAAACCAGCTTGAACATCAGGGAGTTCACGGTTCGCGTATTGCTGAAGCCTGGCTTGGAGAATTTTGAGCATTACTTTACCAGCATGTGAGATGAGTGCAATTGTGTGGTAGTCTGAGCATTCTTTTGCATTGCCTTTCTTTGGGATTGGAATGAAAACTGACCTTTTCCAGTCCTGTGGCCACTGCTGAGTTTTCCAAATTTGCTGGCATATTGAGTGCAGCACTTTCACAGCATCATCTTTCAGGATTTGCAACAGCTCCACTGGAATTCCATCACCTCCTCTAGGTTTGTGCATAGTGATGCTTTCTAAGGCCCACTTGACTTCACATTCCAAGATGTCTGGCTCTAGAGTAATGATCATATCATCATGATTATCTAGGGCATGATGATCTTTTTGTACAGTTCTTCTGTGTATTCTTGCCACTTCTTCTTAATATCTTCTGCTTCTGTTAGGTCCAGACCATTTCTGTCCTTTATCGAGCCCATCTTTGCATGAAATGTCCCCTTGGTATCTCTAATTTTCTTGAAGAGCTCTCTAAGCTTTCCCATTCTGTTGTTTTCCTCTATTTCTTTGCATTGATTGCTGAAGAAGGCTTTCTTATCTCTTCTTGCTATTCTTTGGAACTCTGCATTCAGATGCTTATATCTTTCCTTTTCTCCTTTGCTTTTCGCTTCTCTTCTTTTCACAGCTATTTGTAAGGCCTCCCCAGACAGCCGTTTTGCTTTTTGCATTTCTTTTCCATGGGGATGGTCTTGATCCCTGTCTCTTGTACAGTGTCATGAACCTCATTCCATAGTTCATCAGGCACTCTATCTATCAGATCTAGGCCCTTAAATCTATTTCTCTTTTCCACTGTAAAATCATAAGGGATTTGATTTAGGTCATGCCTGAATGATCTAGCTGTTTTCCCTACTTTCTTCAATTTGAGTCTGAATTTGGTAATAAGGAGTTCATGATCTGAGCCACAGTCAGCTCCTGGTCTTGTTTTTATTGATTGTATAGAGCTTCTCCATCTTTGGCTGCATAGAATATAATCAATCTGATTTTGGTGTTGACCATATTAAGCCCTTTCTTTGTAAGAAGCACGTTGCTAGGCACTGGAACACAGCAGGAAACGAATGTATTTAATATTTGTGCTGCATGTTAAGTCATGTTGATCATGTCAGACTGTTTGCGACCCTATGGACTGTTGCCCTCCAGGCTCTTCTTTCCATGGGATTCTCCAGGAAAGACTGCTGTAGTGGGTTGCCATGCCTTCCTCCAAGGGATCTTCCCAACCCAGGGATCAAACCTGAGTCTCCAGCAGCTCCTGCATTGCAGGAAGTTTCTTTACTGCTGAGCCACCAGGGAAGCCACGCTTGATACTTACCTCTATGCAGTTTAGAATCTAGAGCAGTGATTCTGTGAATTGCTGCATCAGGACTAAGTAAAGCATTTCTCAAAAGTACAGAATCCTGGACCCACACCTGTCTTACTAAATTAAAATCTGTCTGGTAGAGGAAGGGCATGATCTGAGAAGCTGGATTACCTTATCGAAGAGAGAAGGCCAATTGGAAAATACCAAAATAAGAAAAGTGTTGACTTTCAAAGTATTCATGACCTAAAAGGTGAGAGTTATATGCCTTATTCAGCAGGAAATTTAGGACTTCGAGCCCAGGAGATAGCATCTCAAGTAATCCTGAGAGAACTACTCTGAGCAGACAAAGCAAGGGACCCAGGTGATATAGAAGTTTTACAACAAAGGACAGGTCGTTTGAACATCAGAAGATTTTTGTTAAAGAAAACCAGATATCCCAAGTTAAGAAATTTATCACTTTAGATCCCGGAGTTTGGGCTCAGTGAAATCCTTCTTTTGATATGTTCCTCAGCTATCTGGGGCCAGTGTCCTGTACTTTCCTATCCTGAGCTTTTGCAGGGCTTACCATAGGGAGTGGCTGCAGCCTGGTGATTGCTAGATGGCTGATTTTCTTTCCTTCCGGTGTTTACTCAGAACTCACCAGCTTACTTTGGAGGGCTGCAATTGCTGACGGCTGTGACAACCTTTGGATACTGATAGGGCAGGCAGTATTCCATTTGTCAATATTGAGTCCTTGGCCAGAAAAACCAAGAATGTGACTAAGCACAGAAATTAGTCAAAGAGGAGATTTGGATTAGTCAAGGGTATAAGCCATAGGAAGTTAATGAATGGGGAGCAGTTCAAACATTTCCCAAGATCCTTATCTGAGATCCACTTTGATCTCAAAGCAGAGCAGGACTTGCAGAGACTTGGCAGTCTTATTCCAAGTATCTAGTTCCTGCATCCTAAGAGGGAGCATTGGAAAGATGACTTGAAGTCAGATTGGTCAGAGACCAGAGCATCAGCCTACTGCAGCAATCCTCAGATCCTCTAGGCTGGATGGTCTGTGCCCTTGCTGCCGAGGCCATGGGAAGGAATAGAAGCCCTCAGGGATGTACTCTGAGCACCATCTCATGCTTCTCCCTTCACAGGCTGCCTCTCAGGCAAGACATCTGACTGATTTTTCTGTCACTCTTTAATCCCTACCTTCTCAGTTAAAATATTTCAGCAACTCCCTTAGGCCAGATAAATCCAAGTAAGTTTAAATTAGATGACTGAGCAATATCAGTCATTGCAAACGAGCGTTCAGGTAGAGCCAGCCACACCATCTCCCTCATTAGAGACAAAGGGTCTTGAATGAAGCCCCTTAGCTAGTCTTCTCATGGCTCTGGGGCAGCGTGGGGTCCATTTGGACTACATCTCAGTCAGAATTTTCTCACAACCCTTAGGAAGGATGCATTTTACATTAACATGAAGCCTCCACATTTCTCAACACAGCTGTAAAATTCTGCTTTTACCAGAATGCTGTTAGTGACGCAGACATCTGATCATGTCACTCCTCTGCTAAAACACTTTCAAGGACTCTCACCACCTACCGAATGGTGCCCTCCCTCCTCTTGCTAGAAAAGAGTCTCCTCTAACTTAGTCAGACACTCCTCTGCCAGTCTCACCTCCACTTCGCACCCCAGGCACTTTTACACCAAACAGCTCCATGCACTGAACGCCGGGACAGGCTTTCCTGAATCCTCCTCCACGCCTGGGCTCACGTCTGCCTTTCTGTCAAGACTGCCTTCTGTGCTTCCAATTTTGTTTACCCAGCCTTCAGACCCTTTTCAAATACCACCTCCTTCAATATGTCCTTTCATACTTGAATCTGAGTAAGACTACCTACAACCTATAAATTCTCATAATGTCTTTTAACTTTGCATCCTGGTCCTTGCCACATTCTCACATTCACAGTTGCACTGGGCACTATGTTGAGAACAATACATTATGCATGGTACCTTCTTGATAGTACACATCACATTTCAATGGATGTGCCCTATTTCCTCTCTCTTTTTGTGACCCTAACCCCACCGCATCCCCACCCCTTCTTTTTTGTTGTTGTTGTTGTCTTTTCATATGCTGACTATCAAATCCACTCCAGGTCCAATGGGAAAATGATGTTGAAACAAATTTCAAACTCTACTATGAACTTCATAAGTGATTTGATGTAGGTCATACCTGAATGGTCTCGTGGATTTCCCTACCTTCTTCAATTTAAATTTGAATCTGGCAATAAGGAGTTCATAATCTGAGCCACAGTCAGCTCCTGGACTTAGTTTTGCTGACTATATAGAACTATGCAAAAAGATCTTCATGACCCAAATAACCCCAGTGGTGTTATCATTCACCTATAGCCAGACATCCTGGAATGTGAAGTCAAGTGGGCCTTAGGAAGCATCACTATGAACAAAGCAAGTGGAGGTGATGGAAATCCAGTTGAGCCATTTCATGTCTTAAAAATATGATGCTGTGAAAGTGTTGCACTCACTTCAGTTCAGTTCAGTCATTCAGTCGTGTCCGACTCTTTGCCACCCCATGAATTGCAACACGCCAGGCCTCCCTGTCCATCACCAGCTCCCCGAGTTCACCCAAACCCATGTCCATCGAGTCAGTGATGCCATCTAGCCATCTCATCCTCTGTCATCCCCTTTTCCTCTGACCCCAATCCCTCCCAGCACCAGAGTCTTTTCCAATGAGTCAACTCTTCGCATGAGGTGGCCAAAGTACTGGAGTTTTAGCTTCAGCATCATTCCTTCCACAGAAATCCCAGGGCTGGTCTCCTTTAGGATGGACTGGTTGATCTCCTTGCAGTCGAAGGAACTCTCAAGAGTCTTCTCCAACACCACAATTCAAAAGCATCAATTCTTTGGCACTCAGCTTTCTTTATAGTCCAACTCTCACATCCATACATGACCATTGGAAAAACTATAGCCTTGACTAGATGGACCTTTATTAGCAAAGTAATGTCTCTGCTCTTTAATATGAGATCTAGGTTGGTCATAACTTTCCTTCCAAGGAGTAAGCGTCTTTTAATTTCATGGCTGCAGTCACCACCTGCAGTGATTTTGGAGCCCCCAAAGATAAATTCTGACACTGTTTCCACTGTTTCCCCATCTATTTGCCATGAACTGATGGGACCAGATGCCATGATCTTAGTTTTCTGAATGTTGAGCTTTAAGACAACCTTTTCACTTTCCTCTTTCACTTTCACCAAGAGGCTTTTTAGTTCCTCTTCACTTTCTGCCATAAGGGTGATGTCATCTGCATATCTGAGGTGATTGATATTTCTCCTAGCAATCTTGATTCCAGCTTGTGCTTTTTCCAGCCCAGTGTTTCTCATGATGTACTCTGCATAGAAGTTAAAAAAGCAGGGTGGCAATATACAGCCTAGACATACTCCTTTTCCTGTTGGAACCAGTCTGTTGTTCCATGTCCAGTTCTAACTGTTGCTTCCTGACTTGCATATAGGTTCCTCAAGAGGCACGTTAGGTGGTCTGGTACTCCTATCTCTTTCAGAATTTTCCACACTTTCTTGTGATTCACATAGTCAAAGGCTTTGGCATAGTCACTGTATGATTATATAGTAGAAGTGATGGATTTAAGGGAATAGATCTGATAGACAGAGTGCCTGATGAACTATGGAATGAGGTTCATGACACTGTACAAGAGACAGGGATCAAGACCATCCCCATGGAAAAGAAATGCAAAAAAGCAAAATGGCTGTCTGGGGAGGCCTTACAAATAGCTGTGAAAAGAAGAGAAGTGAAAAGCAAAGGAGAAAAGGAAAGATATAAGCATCTGAACGCACAGTTCCAAAGAATAGCAAGAAAAGATAAGAAAGCCTTCTTCAGCAATCAATGCAAAGAAATAGAGGAAAACAACAGAATGGGAAATACTAGAGATCTCTTCAGAAAATTAGAGATACCAAGGGAACATTTCATGCAAAGATGGGCTCGATAAAGGACAGAAATGGTATGGACCTAACAAGCAGAAGATATAAAGAAGAGGTGGCAAGAATACACAGAAGAACTGTACAAAAAGATCTTCCAGACCAAGATAATCACAATGGTATGATCACTCACCTAGAGCCAGACATCCTGGAATGTGAAGTCAAGTGGGTCTTAGAAAGCATCACTGTGAACAAAGCTAGTGGAAGTGGTGGAATTCCAGTGGAGCTGTTTCAAATCCAGAAAGATGATGCTGTGAAAGCACTGCACCCAATATGCCAACAAATTTGGAAAACTCAGCAGTGGCCACAGGACTGGAGAAGGTCAGTTTTCATTCCAATCCCAAAGAAAGGCAATGCCAAAGAATGTTCAAACTACCAAACAATTCCACTCATTTCATGTGCTAGCAAAGTAATGCTCACAATTCTCCAAGTGAGGCTTCATCAGTATGTGAACCATGAACTTCCAGATGTTTAAGCTGGATTTGGAAAAAGTAGAGGAACCAGATATCAAATTGCCAACATCTGTTGGATCATCGAAAAAGAAAGAGAGTTCCAGAAAAAATCTACTTCTACTTTATTAACTATCCAAAGCCTTGGACTATGTGGATCAGAACAAACTGTGGAAAATTCTGAAAGAGATGGGAATACCAGACCACCTGACCTGCCTCTTGAGAAATCTGTATGCAGGTCAAGAGGCAACAGTTAGAACTGGACTTGGAACAGAGTGGTTCCAAATCAGGAAACGATGGGTCAAGGCTGTATACTATCACCCTGCTTATTTAATTTTTATGCAGAGTACATTATGTGAAAATGCAAGGCTGGATGAAGCACCAACTGAAATCAAGATTACTGGGAGAAATGTCAATAACCTCAGATATACAGATGACATCACCTTCATGGCAGAAAGTGAAGAACTAAGGAGCCTCTTGATGAAAGTGAAAGAGGAGAGTGAAAAAAATTGGCTTAATGTTCAGCATTCAGAAAACTCAGATCATGGCATCTGGTCCCATCAATTCATGGCAAATAGATGGGGAAAGAATGGAAACAGTGTCAGACTTTTGTTTTGGGGGGCTCCAAAATCACTGCAGATGGTGACAGCAGCCACGAAATTAAAAGACACTCCTTGGAAGAACTGCTATGACCAACCTAGACAGAATATTAAAAAGCAGAGACATTACTTTGCCAACAAAGGTCAGTCTAGTCAAAAGCATTGTTTTTCCAGTATTGTATGGATGTGAGAGTTGGACTATAAAAAGCTGAGCACCAAAGAATTGATGCTTTTGAACTGTGGTGTTGGAGAGGACTCTTGAGAGTTCCTTGAAGTGCAAGGAGATCCAATCAGTCCATTCCAAAGGAAATTAGTCCTGAATATTCATTGGAAGGACTGATGCTGAAGCTGAAACTCCAATACTTGGTCTACTTGAGGCAAAGAACTGACTCATTAGAAAAGACCCTGATGCTGAGAAAGATTAAAGGCAGGAGGAGAAGGGGACAACAGAGGATGAGATGGTTGGATGCCATCACTGTCTCAATGGATATGAATTTGAGCAACCTCCAGGAGTTGGTGATGGACAGAGAATCGTGGCGTGCTGCAGTCCATGGGGTTGCAAAGAGTCAGACACGTCTGAGTGGCTGAACTAAACTATAAACTTCAGGGGAATAAAGTATGCTTTTAGCTGGGAGGATTGAAGAATGTTTTAAAGCACTTTGGAAGAAAAAAAACTCCCTGCTTTAATGATTAGTGATTTCCATTCACGGAGTCTCAGAGTATTAACACCAACAAGAAAGTCTGTATGGCACACTCAGAAGCTTTAGTTGATAGAAACTGGTGATGCAGTTTTAAATGACAAAGTCTCCTTGGGCTTCAAGGCTAAACCTAAGAATAATAAGTTTTCTTTGTAGAAATCTGGCCAAAAGGGCAGGTGTAGCTGCCCTGAGAGAGAAAAATTGTATCACTAGCTTATGCATGGCCTCAGATTTTGTTTACTTTCACAAAAATTGAACAATTCATTTAAATTTTATATAAGTGGGTTTTCTTTCTTTATGTTTACCCCCTTTCAGTGCTTGGCAGAATATATATATATTTCTAAAGTCAATTTTTTGAAATGCATGGAGATAAATGCATGATGCTAAAGTCCAATTCCATCTTGAGACCTTTTATAACTCACCATGGGAGGCTGTTTTCTGAAATTGTGGAGCGAGTGTCAATTTGCAAACTTCATAGCTTCCCAAGTACTTCCTAGGGAGTCCCTGCTGAAATTAGATTGAAGGCTCTTATGTATCCTCTGCAAAGATGGTTAAACAGTAGGCATCGAGATGAAGGGAAGGTGACTGAAGGAAAACGTGCTTTCAGTTCTTTCAGTCTCCCCAACTCAAGAGGTTTAGACAGTTGAAAACATCACAGTCATCTTTCTCAAAAATATGCTAATTCCTGTCAGCATCTATTTTGCAGAAACTTCAGAGCATAAACAAGTGAAAACAGTACTTTGGGGACAACCAGAATCCAAACTATAGAAGAAGTATAAAGAACTTCAATTTTATTTTTTTAAGTATACAGTTTTATGATTTGCCTGCATACAAAGTAAGTCTGACTCCAAACTAAACAGTGATTGACAACTAAATACAGGGGTTTCATTTGTATTTGGGCTTCCCTGGTGGTTCAGTGGTAAAGAATCTGCCTGCCAATGCAGGAGATATGTTTTTGATTCCTGGGTCAGGAAGATCCCCTGGGGAAGGGAAGGCAACCCACTCCAGTATTGTTGCCTGGGAAATCCTGATGGACAGAGGAGCCTGGCAAGTTATAGTCCATGGGGCCAAAAAGAGTGGAACACAAAGTGAAACAACAACCAACAGCACTTATAATTAGGACTTTTTCTTTTGGTAGTAATATCTCTCAATTTCTTCAGTTCAGTTAAGTTCAGTCGCTCAGTCATGTCCGACTCATTGCAACCCCATGAATCGCAGCACGCCAGGCCTCCCTGTCCATCACCAACTCCTGGAATTCACTCAGACTCATGTCCATCGAGTCCATGATGCCATCCAGCTATTTCATCCTCTGTCTTCCCCTTTTCCTCCTACCCGCATTCCCTCCCAGAATCAAAGTCTTTTCGAATGAGTCAACTCTTCGCGTGAGGTGGCCAAAGTACTGGAGTTTCAGCTTTAGCATCATTCCTTCCAAAGAAACCCCAGGGCTGATCTCCTTTAGAATGGGCTGATTCCAGCTTGTGCTTCTTTCTGCCCAGTGTGTCTCATGACGTACTCTGCATATAAGTTAAATAAGCAGGGTGACAATAGACAGCCTTGACGTACTCCTTTTCCTATTTGGAACCAGTCTGTTGTTCCTTGTCCAGTTCTAATTGTTGCTTCCTGACTTGCATACAGATTTCTCAAGAGGCAGCTCAGGTGGACTGGTATTCCCATCTCTTTCAGAATTGTCCACAGTTTATTGTGATCCACAGAGTCAAAGGCTTTGGCATAGTCAATAAAGCAGAAATAGATGTTTTTCTGGAACTCTCTTGCTTTTTCAATGATCCAGCAGATGTTGGCAGTTTGGTCTCTGGTTCCTCAGCCTTTTCTAAAACCAGCTTTAACATCAGGAAGTTCACGGTTCATGTATTGCTGAAGCCTGGCTTGCAGAATTTTGTGCATTACTTTACTAGCGTGTGAGATGCAATTGTGCGGTAGTTTGAGCATTCTTTTGCATTGCCTTTCTTTGGGATTGGAATGAAAACTGACCTTTTCCAGTCCTGTGGCCACTGCTGAGTTTTCCAAATGTGCTGGCATATTGAGTGCACCACTTTCACAGCATCATCTTTCAGGATTTGCAACAGTTCAACTGGAATTCCATCACCTCCACTAGCTTTGTTCGTAGTGATGCTTTCCAAGGTCCACTTGACTTCACATTCCAGGATGTCTGCTCTAGGTGAGTGATCATAACATCGTGATTATCTTGGTCTTGAAGATCTTCTTTGTACAGTTCTTCTGTGTATTCTTGCCACCTCTTCTTAATATCGTCTGCTTCTGTTAGGTCCAGACCATTTCTGTCCTTTATCGAGCCCATCTTTGCATGAAATGTTCCCTTGACAACTCTAATTTTCTTCAAGAGCTCTCTAGGCTTTCCCATTCTGTTGTTTTCCTCTTTTTTTTGCATTAATTGCTGAAGAAGGCTTTCTTATCTCTTCTTGCTATTCTTTGGAACTCTGCATTCAGATGCTTATATCTTTCCTTTTCTCCTTTGCTTTGTTCTTCTCTTCTTTACACAGCTATTTGTAAGGCCTCCCCAGACAGCCATTTTGCTTTTTGCATTTCTTTTCCGTGGGGATGGTCTTGATCCCTGTCTCCCATACAGTGTCACAAACTTCATTCCATAGTTCATCAGGCACTCTATCTATCAGATCTAGGCCCTTAAATCTATTTCTCACTTCAACTGTATAATCATAAGGGATTTGATTTAGGTCATACCTGAATGGTCTAACGGTTTTCCCTACTTTCTTCAATTTAACTCTGAATTTGGCAATAAGGAGTTCATGATCTGAGCCACAGTCAGCTCCTGGTCTTGTTTTTGTTGACTGTATAGAGCTTCTGCATCTTTGGCTGCAAAGAATATAATCAGTCTGATTTCGGTGTTGACCATCTGGTGATGTCCATGTATAGAGTCTTCTCTTGTGTTGTTGGAAGAGGATGTTTGCTATGACTAGCACATTTTCTTGGCAAAACTCTATTAGCCTTAGCCCTGCTTCATTCCGTATTCCAAGGCCAAATTTTCCTGTTACTCCAGGTGTTTCTTGACTTCCTACTTTTGCATTCCAGTCCCCTATAATGAAAAGGACATATTTTTTGGGTGTTAGTTCTAAAAGGTCTTGTAGGTCTTCATAGAACTGTTCCACTTCAGCTTCTTCAGTGTTACTGGTTGGGGGTTAGACTTGGATTACTGTGATATTGAATGGTTTGCCTTGGAAATGAATAGAGATCATTCTGTTGTTTTTGAGACTGTATCCAAGTACTGCATATTGGACTCTTTTGTTGACCATGATGGCTACTCCATTTCTTCTGAGAGATTCCTGTCTGCAGTAGTAGATATAATGGTCATCTGAGTTAAATTCACCCATTCCAGTCCATTTTAGTTCGTTGATTCCTAGAATGTCGACCTTCACTCTTGCCATCTCTTGTTTGACCACTTCCATTTGCCTTGATTCATGGACCTGACATTCCAGGTTCCTATGCAACACTGCTCTTTACAGCATCAGACCTTGCTTCTATCACCTATCACATACACAGCTGTGTATTGTTTTTGCTTTGGCTCCATCCCTTCATTCTTTCTGGAGTTATTTCTCCACTGATCTCCAGTAGCATATTGGGCACCTAATGACCTGGGCAGTTCTTCTTTCAGTATCCTATCATTTTGCCTTTTCATATTGTTCATGGGGTTCTCAAGGCAAGAATACTGAAATGGTTTGCCTTTCCTTACTCCAGTGGACCACATTCTGTCAGACCTCTCCACCATGACCTGCCCCTTTTGGGTGGCCCCACGGGCATGGCTCAGTTTCCTTGAGTTAGACAAGGCTGTGGTCCTAGTGTGATTAGATTGACTAGTTTTCTGTGATTATGGTTTCAGTGTGTCTACCCTCTGATGCCCTCTTGCAACACCTACTGTCTTACTTGGGTTTCTCTTACCTTGGACATGGGGAATCTTTCACGGCTGCTCCAGCAAAGCGCAGCGCTGCTCCTTACCTTGGACAAGGGACATCTCCTCACTGCCGCCCCTCCTGACCTTGAACGTGGAATAGCTCCTCTAGGCCCTCCTGCACCCATGCAGCCAGGCAATTATTTATCATTTTAAGCATAATTTCACCCCTCCTCATCTTTTGTGTGCTTAGTGGCTCAATTTGTGTCTAACTGTTTGTGACTCCATGGACCATAACCTGCCAGGCTCCTCTGTCCATGAGAATTCTCCAGGTAAGAATACTGGAGTGGGTTTCCCTGCTCTTCTCCAGTGGATCTTCCCACCCAGAGTTAGAACCCAGGTCTCTTGCATTGTAGGCGAATTCATTACCATGTGAGTCACCAGGGAAGACCCATCTTAAAAAAAAAATAATTACAGAGTATGTTGTACTTGAAGTAGAAAAATAACCAGACCACAAACCATTCAAACAAATACATTTCACATTTATAGCTTAATCTAAGTTCATATATTAACTTGCATATTTAATTATATTAATTCATTAATTTATATACTCTAAGTAATGCACTGAATGCTCTTGGCAAAAGAAAAAATGTATTATATTCTGCACAGGGGCTCAGTCTAACTCTAATCTTAAACCTTAGCCTTTCTCTTTACACATCTTATCACATATAAGCTATAAATTGTAAGTCACCATGTCAAGGAGGAAAGAGGAACAAGTTCAAAATGACACAAAGGGATGGATAGGAAAGAGTTTCTATTTTTCCAGTAAAACAAGGTCTACAAGGTTTACCTAAAACTGGACCTCTGGACACCAGTGCTGGATAGAAATGCAGAGACAGAGCTTCGGAGGAGTAGAAAAGAAGTAGCTGTATCACTTTGCCAGACAAAGGAGGCCACAGTAGGCTAAGGTCCTCGAGACTGTACTCCTTTCCTGGGAAATAGGAAGGGGCCTTTTAGTTTGAGAGTGAAAAATAAGGCTGTAGATAAGGATTAGGGGCTGACGTAGACTTGCGTTCTGCCTTCCCCTTGGAGACACTGAGCTCATCAGGGCTGGCCTCAGGCAGCTCTGGAACAGATGCTGTGATCCTCCATGTTACCATCACCTGACCTTTCTAGAACAAATGATGCTCACAAAGGAAAGAAGTGTTTCCTTGGAGAGAGAAACACCAGGTACCTAACACAACTTTATCTAGAGGGCAATCACTTTCAGAGTACAATTAAGCAAGAAAGAGACAGGGAGGAAACAATCTACTGGAGACTAATTGAAAGGGCCAAAAGAATAAGGGCTGAATAAGGGTTCACATGGGCTTCTGGGGTAAAGAATCCGCCTGCCATTGCCGGAGATGTAGAGGACATGGGTTCAATCCCTGGAGATGGAAATGGCTACCCACTCCAGTAGTCTTGCCTGGAGAATTACAAAGACAGAGGAGCCTGGCGGGCTACAGTCCATGGCTTTGCAAAGAATTGGATACAACTGAGTGACTGAGAAGAGCCCACAGCAAGGGCTTATATAATGGGGCTACTCAACTAGTTTCTACTGCAGCAAAAGTGGAGTGAGCCAGCCTCTCAGACATGGCATACTGGAAGAAAACAGAGATCATCTAATTACATTTACTTTTATCTCATCATATATTTTGTGTGTGTGGTTTCTGATATTAACATTACATGTAATACAGAGATATATAACTTATAAATAAATAATAGGTGTTCTGAGAGTGCTTGTTCTTTTTGATTTTGACTTATGGCATACACAATATAAAATTGTAGACTACTTATCTTAACATTGTCAAGCTACTGGGTGATTTTAAGGTGGCAAGGGTATAACCTGATTTATATTTTGGTAAGATAATTTGCAACAATGTGGAGGGTAAATGAAAGGTAGTGAAAACTGATGCAGATGTAAGTAAGCAAAAGATGATGCATTTCCAAACTAAAGTAAGTAAAGTAGAAAAGAACAATATAAAAATAAGTTGAAGTAGAAGGGGGATGAATGCATAGAAGTTAATGTGAGGCATGAGGGGAAAGGATACCTAGAGAGACTGTACCTCCCAGACTGTAGGCTTGGTGATAGAATAAATGATATATCATTAACTGATATATTTACTGCAAGAAAGGCCTAGGGATGATTTTAAATAAGGGAGAAAATGAGATCAGTTTATCATTTGATAGTACACAAGGTGCTAAAACTTTGTGCGTGGATGGAATACATAATCTCCTCCAAAGTATTACTTCTTCAGTTCAGTTGCTCAGTTGTGTCCAACTCTTTGCGACCTCATGGACTGCAGCATGCCAGGCTTCCCTGTCCATCACCAACTCCTGGAGCTTTCTCAGACTCATGTCCATCCAGTTGCTGATGCCATCCAACCATATCACACTCTATCATCCTCCTCTCCTCCTGCCTTCACTCTTTCCCAGCATCAGGGTCTTTTTCAATGAGTCAGTTCTTCGCATCAGGTAGCCAAAATATTGGAGTTTCAGCTTCAGCATCAGTCCTCCCAATGAATATTCAGGACTGATTTCCTTTAGGATTGACTGATTTGATCTTGAAGTTCAAGGGACTCTCAAGAGTCTTCTCCAACACCACAGTTGCTCAGCATTAGTGCTAGAAAATCCTTCCTGAAAAAATTATTTACTTCACAGACCTACATTTGCAGTCCCAAAGGTAGGAATCTTGGAGTACCCAAATGAACAGGACTTGCCTAACCATTAGGATGACTGCAAAGATCAAAAGAGGGCCAAATGTAATTATAAGACTGCAGCAAAGGGCTTAGGATAGAAATATGAAGGGTCTGAATTGAACTGGGGTCATGATGAAGATTTAGAGCCAGTACGGATGAACCTATTTGCAGGGAGAGAATGGAGACATAGACATAAAGAATGGACATGTGGACACAGTAGGGGCAAGAAAGGCTGGAATGAATTGAGAAATTAGTATTGACATATATACACTATCATATGTAAAATAGAGAGCTAATAAGAAGCTTCTGTATAACAGAGGGAGCCAAGTCTGGTGTTCTGTCATGATCTAAAGGAGTAGGACAGAAGAGGGGAGGGAGGCTTAAGAGGGACGGGATACATATATACAGACTGGAAAAGGTCAATTTTCATTCCAATCCCAAAGAAAGGCAGTGCCAAAGAATGCTCAAACTACTGCACAATTGCACTCATTTCACACACTGGCAAAATAATGCTCAAAATTCTCCAAGCCAGGCTTCAACAGTTCATGAACCATGAAATTCCAGATGTTCAAGCTGGATTTAGAAAAGGCAGAGAAACCAGAGATCAAAATGCCAGCATCTATTGGATCATCGACAAAGCAAGAGGGTTCCAGAAAAATTTCTATTTCTGCTTTATTGACTATGCCAAAGCTTTTGACTGTGTGGATCAGAACAAACTGTGGAAAATTCTTCAAGAGATAGGAATATCAGACCACCTGATCTGCCTCCTGAGAAATCTGTATGCAGGTCAAGAAGCAACAGTGAGAACTGGACATGGAACAACAGACTGGTTGCAAATCAGGAAAGGAGTATGTCAAGGGTATATATTGTCACCCTGCTTATTTAACATATATTCAGAGTACATCATGGGAAACACTGGACTGGATGAAGCACAACTGGAATCAATATTGCCAGGAGAAATATTAATAACCTCAGGTATGCAGATGACATCACCCTTATGGAAGAAAATGAAGATGAACTAAAGAGCCTCTTGATGAAAGTGAAAGAGTGAAAAAGTTGGCTTAAAACTCAACATTCAGAAAACTAAGATCATGGCATCCATATGGGAATGGGATGGGAAATAATGGAAACAGTGAGAGACTTTATTTTGGGGGCTCCAAAATCACTGCATATGGTGACTGCTGCCATGAAATTCAAATATGCTTGCTCCTTGGAAGAAAAGTTATGACCAGCCTAGACAGAATATTAAAAAATCTGAGACATTACTCTGACAACAAAGGTCCATTTAGTCAAAGCTATGATTTTTCCAGTAGTCATGTATGGAGGTAAGAGTTAGACTATAAAGAAAACTGAGCACTGAAGAACAATGCTTTTGAACTGTGATGTGGGAGAAGACTCTTGAGAGTTCCTTGGACTGCAAGGAGATCCAACCAGTCTCTCCTAAAGGAGATCAGTCCTGGGTGTTCATTGGAAGGACTGATGCTGAAGCTGAAACTCCAGTCCTTTGGCCACCTGATGTGAAGAGCTGACTCATTTGAAAAGACCCTGATGCTGAGAAAGATTGAAGGCAGATGGAGAAGGGGACACAGAGGATGAGATGATTGGATGACCTGGCCAACTCAATGGATGTGAGTTTGAGTAAGCTCCAAGATTTGGTGATAGACAGGGAAGCCTGGTATGCTGAAGTCCATGGAGTCACAAAGAGTCAGACACAACTAAGTGACTAAACAGAATATATATATGTATATATACAGAATTCTGGCTGATTTGTGTTGTTGTACAGCAGAAACCAGCATAACATAGTAAAGCAATTACTCTCCAATTAAAAAATAAATTAAAAAGATTTAGGACCAAGAGACATGTATGCTGCTGCTGCAGCTGCTAAGTTGCTTCAGTTGTATCTGACTCTGTGCGACCCCATAGACGGCAGCCCAGCAGGCTCCTCCACCCATGGGATTTTCCAGGCAAGAGTACTGGAGTGGAGTGCCATTGCCTTCTTCAGAGGCATGTATGAGGTATGTCTAAACAACGAGAGAAACGAGAGAAGGCTTGAACTTAGTCAAGTGTCCTGTTCCTCTCTTTACTAATCATATCTTACAGATGGCCTATATGGCATGGGTTTTGATTATTGTTGATGTAACAAAAGTTGAAAAAATAGTTCAGTTCAGTTCATTTCAGTTGCTCAGTCTTGTCCAACTTTTTGCGATGGACTGATTGGATCTCCTTGCAGTCCAAGGGACTCTCAAGAATCTTTTCTGACACCACAGTTCAAAAGCATCAGTTCTTCAGTACTCTGCTTTCTTTCTAGTCCAGCTCTTAACATCCACACATGACTACTGGAAAAACCACAGCTTTGATTAAATGGACCTTGGTTGGCAAAGTAATGTCTCTGCTTTTTAATATGCTGTCTAGGTTGGTCATAACTTTTCTTCCAAGGAGCAAGTATCTTTTAATTTCATGGCTGCAGTCACCATCTGCAGTGATTTGAGGGGAAAAAATACAAATAAAGATGTAAAAGCCAATTTGTTCTGATCTTGAATCATAGGGTCAAGTCTCTTGGATAGTGTCCTTCTCATAACTAAAAGTTATAATAAAGGGAGCACTGTAGAAAATGACAATAGCTTTAAAATCTTTTTCAAACAATTTTGGGTTCCAGGGCTAATTACTCTTGACATATTTATAGAGTACCTTATGGACCTTTGTGCGTGTATGTGTATGTAGTGGTGAATTTATATGTGAAAATTATGAGTTTGAATATACACATATCCTATTAAAAAACAGAATTATACATGTTTATACTGATGTGTAGGCTTCATTCAGAATTCACCAGTTTATTTCAACATATTTTTCAATTTTAGAGGCTATCTAGATATATAAACACCATAGGGATATTGTAGTTTATGAAAGTAGTGGCCATTTATGTAACACTGATTCTTTCGCTATGATAAGCAAAGTTTCAGGGATTCAAGGGAAAGTTTTCAAATCATAATTCCTCAATAAATGAAACACATTATATGAAAAATCCTTATATACAGTCATTAATATAACTGCTTATAGTATGAGAGGACTAGACACACTAGAATCATCTGAGGGGGTACAGATTTACAACTCCCCCTTCACATTTCATGTGGGACAAGCAAAATTACCTGAACAATTTAAATTTTAGGCATGCATATATACAGATGAATATGTGAGATGTATGTGTGTATGTGTGAGTGTGTCTATGTACCAATAACGGAAACTGCATTAGTAAAATGCATAGATGCATTGGTGATGTGATTCCTAAGAATCACATTCCTCAGAATGATGAGTTGGGTCTAAGAGATAATAAAGTTGTCTGAACAATACCTCAATTTAATGTTGGAAAACATATTTTTCAGATACTTTGTTACCACTGACAACTCAGCAAACTACATATTTATAGATTATGTATTTATAAACTATCTTTATTTACTTATTAATATATAAACTATAGATATATAAACTTCATAAATGGCCTTCACTGGCAGCCACCTTCTGATGTTCAAGTAATGTCATCAGTCTTTCATGCTTATCCCATTTTTCTCTCAGGGAGACTTTCCATTTGTGGTAGGTAAGGCCTGGTACATAATAGGAGTTTTGCAAATATTCTTTGAAAGAGTTATAGTGAACTGCATTAAAGTAAGTATAAAAAAGATGATTCTTTTGGCCAGCAATTCTAGCAAAAATCCCATAATTAAGCCCCATTGACCAAGTGTGAGTCCCTTGTCTCTTGTTGCACCCACTTTGTGGTCAAGGGCATAAAATGCACAGATGGGCCAAATATGAGTCCCTGAGATATTATACATAGAAGTAGACAATCTGATGGAACAAATTCGTATGATTTCATTTGCACAAAATCACAGAGTTTGTACCTGATAGGTATTTGAAAGATCTGAAATGTACGGGAGATTTTCTCAGCCTTAAATGAATGTACCACCCGGTAAAGAGATTAACAATGCAAATTGTTGCTGTTATTGGTCAGTTGCTCAGTTGTGTCCAACTCCTTGTGACTCCATGGACTGCAGCATGCCAGGCTCCTCTGTCCTTCACCATCTCCTGGATGTTCAAATTCATGGCCATTGAGTTGGTGATGCTATCTAACCATTCTCATCCTCTGCTGCCCCCTTCTCCTTTTGCTTTTAATCTTTCCCAGCATCAGGGTCTTTTCCAATGCATCGGCTCTTTGCATCAGGTGGCCAAAGTATTGGAACTTCAGCCTCAGCATCAGTCCTTCTAATGAATACTCAGGGTTGATTTCCTTTAGGATTGACTGGTTTGATCTTTGATGTTGGATTGGTAAATGTGATATTATCTACTCCTTTCCTTCTGTGATTTCAAGAATCTTCAAATTAATACACATATAATTGAAACATGTAATTGGAAATGCAACTCTCTAACTCTCTTTCACTTCAAATATTGTGTTCAATTATTATTATTAAACATAAAATACTTAGTACTGAATAATATAAAAGTGTTTCAAACAAAGTTTATGTGTTTTGTTTTATAGATTAATTATAACTACATTTCTATAAACAAACTTCTCCAAAGGCAATTATTCTAGAATTTTAATATTGTTTTGCATCCAGAAGACAATACAAATTTTTTAAAATTTGCTCTTTAGAAGATGTAAAAATTACTGCAATAAGCTATTTGAGTGAAAGCTGTGATCATGCACAGAGAACCATGTTATAGTTTATGCTTCAGAGAGAAGCCATATGTTCTGACTTTACTAAGAGTTGCAAGTTATAACTCTCAGTCTCGAGGCCAAATGCATGTAGTTATTTGGAAAGCCAAGTGGAACTTGGTTGCTTATCCTATCAACTTTTTCATCAGCTAAGGTCTTGGCTTAGGAGATTTTAGTGGTAATGTATGAAAAATGTATCAAGAATGTAGCTTGGTTTGTCACCAGCTGGAAAGAACTGACAGAGATGATGTTTATTCCATCATCAGAACTTTTGTGGTAAAGTGATTAAAGCTCATAAGTTGACCCATATGAAATTGCTCTTGTTTATAACAAACATCGAATATCAACATATGATTCTATTTAATATGTAGGCAAATAATACCTACCAAAATACATGAATAGAGAGGACACAGTAAAAGCAGTTTGAATTTTTCTCCTTTGTGTTTATTATATGCCCATGCAGCTTAGCCAATCTTTCCTGATAGTGTTAGGTAAACTTTAGCTCAAGCACATTTGAAGTATTACAAATATTTAATTTGTGTGTCCCAAATTAATGAGGCTGAAGTTCTGCTTGAATACCTAGTTAAATTCACATACATTAACTTCTTGTGGGAGGGAACCTCATGCAAGACTTCTCCACCTCCACCCAGTTACTACAAATTCAAACAGCACTGACTTTAGCATCTCATCATGGGAAATTGACATAATTAAGCACTCTTCAAAGAAAAATAGACTCTGATGTCTCTAACGCTATTAAATATTTACTGGGCCCATGACTGCAGTAAATTCTGTGACAGAAAGTGATTCTACCAAAGTAGATCAAATGAGAACATCACATCGCCTTGTAGCAAGTGTATCCAGCTCTATAAATTATTAAACAGTATAAATCTATATGCACAAAACACAAATGCAGTAGTTGCACAGTGTGGAGGCTGAAGAGCTTGTGAAAGTATGTCTGCAATGTGTTTCCCAATATTTCCAATTCTCAGCCAAGATGTGAAGCTTGCAATGCTTATTTCTATAGGCAGGAATCCCCTTATATTAAAAGTTCACCCCACACTTCAAGTAAACTTAAGGGGAAAAATAATTAAGTTATAGAAGGGAGTGCAGTTCTTTGTATAGAAATTTAAAGGAATCAAAAATGCTTACAGAATTAGAAAAACAACCCATCTTATGTCAGGTCCAAATTAGCCTTCTCAGATAGAAAACTCAAATTAGCAAAGGAGAAAAAACACCTGGCCAGTGTCTGTTAATATTTATCTTATACTCTCACTGTCCAGCAAGACTGAGGGAACAGAAAGGCAAAGCTATCCTTTGTTGAAATACCATTACATCGTAATTTCTGAGTATCTCTGGGTTCCAGATGGGAGAACAGAGGCGCTAGACATTTTTCAAATAACTTGATTAAAAAAAATAATAATTTGAAAAACCTAAGACATTTGGCAAAGACTACGAAGAGAATGTGCAGTCAGCTAACCTGAACTCCACCAAAATCTATATTCCAAGTACTCAGCTGGATAAATATCACCCCGACTGTTCTCAAAGAGAACCTACATAGTTATGAAGTTAACTAGTCATTGACATGGTAATTAAAAAAAATTCTTCAAATTATAAGAAAATACAAATATATGTGGAAAGAAAAATTGAAATGTGAATAGTGCACAGACATGCACCAGAATACTAGAGCAGGTTGCCATGCCCGCCAGCAGGGGGTCTTTCCAACACAGGGTCTAACAGAGCTCTCGCACATTGCAGGGGGATTCTCTACCATCTGAGTCACCAGAGAAGCCCCAGAATCCTGGAGTCCCTAGCCTATCCCATCTCCAGGAGATCTTCCATAGCCAGGAATGAAACCAGGGTCTCCTGCATTGCAGGTGGATTCTTTACCAGCTGAACTACCAGGGAAGCCCTTTTACCTTATAAGAATTCTCTAAAACAATTAGAAACCATTGACCTAGGTATTAGTTGCTTGTTTCACTAGTTTCCCCCTCAATCAGTCTCTCCATCAGGAAGCTTCCATTAGCCTCTTATCCTTATCCATCAGAGGGTAGACAGAACGAAAACTACAATCACAGAAAATTAACCAAACTGATCACATGGACAACAGCCTTCTCTAACTCAGTGAAACTATGAGCCATGCCATGTAGGGCCACCCAAGATGGACAGGTCAAGGTAGAGATTTTTGACAAAACATGTCCACTGGAAAAGGGAATGGCAAACCACTTCAGTATTCTTGCCTTGAGAACCCCATGAATGGTATAAAAAGGCTAAAAGACAGGACACTGAAAAGATGAACTCCCCAGATTGGTAGGTGCCCAATATGCTACTGAAGATCAGTGGAAAAATAACTCCAGAAAGAATAAAGGGGCAGACCCAAAGCAAAAACACCCAGTTGTGGATGTGACTGGTGATGGAACTTAAGTCTGATGCTATAAAGAGCAATATTGCATAGGAACCTGGAATGTTACTTCCATGAATCAAGGCAAACTGGAAGTGGTCAAACAGGAGATGGCAAGAGTGAACATCGACATTTTAGGAATCAGTGAACTAAAATGGACTGGAATGGGTGAATTTAACTCAGACAACAGTTACATCTACTACTGTGGGCAAGAATCCCTTAGACAAAATGGAGTAACCATCATAGTCAACAAAAGAGTCCAAAATGAAGTACTTGGATGCAATCTCAAAAACAACAGAATGATCTCTGTTTCCAAGGCAAACCATTCAATATCACAGTAATCCAAGCCTATGCCCTGACCAGTAATGCTGAAGAAGCTGAAGTTGAATGGTTCTATGAAGACCTACAAGAACTTCTGGAACTAACACCCCCAAAAGATGTCCTTTTCATTATAGGAGACTGGAATGCAAAAGTAGGAAGTCAAGAGATACCTGGAGTAACAGAAATTTGGCCTTGGAGTACAAAACAAAGCAGGGCAAAGGCTAACAGAGTTTTGCCAAGAGAACACACTGGTCACAGCAAACACCCTCCTCCAACAACACAAAAGAGAACTACACATGGACATCACCAGATGATCAATACCGAAATCAGATTGATTATATTCTCTGCAGCCAAAGATGGAGAGGCTCTATACAGTTAACAAAAACAAGACCAGGAACTGACTGTGGCTCAGATCATGAACTCCTTATTGCCACATTTAGACTTCAATTGAAGACAGTAGGGAAAACCACTAGACCATTCAGGTATGAACTAAATCAAATCCCTTATGATTATACAGGGGAAGTGACAAGTAGATTGAAGGGATTAGAGGTAATAGACAGAGTGCCTAAAGAACTATGGACAGAGGTTCGTGACACTGAACAGGAGACAGGGATCAAGACCATCGCCAAGAAATGCAAAAAGGCAAAATGATTGTCTGAGGAGACCTTACAAATAGCTGAGAAAAGGGAGAAGCTAAAGGCAAAGGAGAAAAGGAAAGATAAATCCACCTGAATGCAGAGTTCCAAGGAGTAGCAAGGAGAGATAAGAAAGCGTTCCTCAGTGATCAGTGCAAAGAAATAGAGGAAAACAATAGAATGGGAAAGACTAGAGATATCTTCAAGAAAATTAGAGATACCATCAGAATATTTCGTGCAAAAGTGGACAAAATAAAGGACAGAAATGGTATGGACCTAAAAGAGCAGAAAATATTAAGAAGAGGTGGAAAGAATACACAGAAGAACTATACAAAAAGATTTTCATGACCCAGATAACCCCAATGGTGTGATTACTCATCTAGAGCCAGACATGCTGGAATGTGAAGTCAAGTGGGCCTTAGGAAGCATCACTATGAACAAAGCTAGTGGAGGTGATGGGATTCTAGTTGAGCTATTTCAAATCCTAAAAGATGATGCTATGAAACAGCTGCACTCAAAATGCTAGCAAATTTGGAAAACTCAGCAGTGGCAGCAGGATTGACAAGGTCAGTTTTCATTCCAATCCCCAAAGAGGCACTGCCAAAGAATGCTCAAACTACCACACAGTTGCACTCATCCTACATGCTAGCAAGGTAATGCTCAAAATCCTCCAAGCCAGGCTTCAATAGTACATGAACCATAAACTTCCAGATGTTCAAACTGGATGTAGAAAAGGCAGAGGAACCAGAGGTCAAACTGCCAACATCTGCTGGATCACTGAAAAAGCAAGAAAGTTCCAGCAAAATATCTACTTCTGCTTTACTGACTATGCCAAAGCCTTTGACTGTGTGGTAAACTGTGGAAAATTCTTTGAGAGATGAGAATACTAGACCACCTGACCTGCCTCCTGAGAAATCTGTATGCAGATCAAGACGCAACAGTTAAAACTGGACATGGAACAACAGACTGGTTCCAAACAGGGAAAGGAGTATGTCAAGGCAATATATTGTCACCCTGCTTATTTAACTTATATGCAGAGTACATCATGTGAAATGCCAGGCTGGATGAAGTACAAGCTGGAAACAAGATTGCTAGGAGAAATATCAATAAGTTCAGATATACAGATGACACCACCCTTATGGAAGAAAGTGAAGAACTAAAGAGGCTTTTGATGAAAGTGAAAGAGGAGAGTGAAAAAGTTGGTTTAAAACTCAACATTCAGAAAACTAAGATTATGGTATCTGGTCCCATCACTTCATCACAAATAGATGCATAAAGAATGGAAACAATGAGAGACTTTATTTTGGGGGGCTCCAAAAGCCTCTGATGAAAGTGAAAGTGGAGAGTGAAAAAGTTGGCTTAAAGCTCAACATTCAGAAAATGAAGACTATGGCATCTGGTTCCATCACTTCATGGGAAATAGATGGGGAAACAGTGGAAACAGTGTCAGACTTTGTTTTTTTGAGCTCCAAAATCACTGCAGATGGTGACTGCAGCCACGAAATTAAAGACACTTACTCCTTGGAAGAAAAGTTATGACCAACCTAGATAGCATATTGAGAAGCAGAGACATTACTTTGCCAACAAAGGTCTGTCTTGTCAAGGCTATGGTTTTCCAGTGGTCATGTATGGATTTGAGAGTTGGACTGTGAAGAAAGCTGAGAGCCGAAGAACTGATGCTTTTGAACTGTGGTGTTGGAGAAGACTCTTGAAAGTCCCTTGGACTGCAAGGTGATCCAACCAGTCCATTCTGAAGGAGATCAGCCCTGGGATTTCTTTGAGGGAATGATACTGAAGCTGAAACTCCAATACTTTGGCCACCTCATTGCGAAGAGTTGACTCATTGGAAAAGACTCTGATGCCTGGAGGGATTGAAAGCAGGAGGAGAAGGGGACAACAGAGGATGAGATGACTGGATGGCATCACTGACGATCGACGTGAGTCTGAGTGAACTCCGGGAGTTGGTGATGAACAGGGAGGCCAGGCGTGCTGCGATTTGTGGGGTCACAAAGTGTCGGACATGACTGAGCGATTGAACTGAACTGAAGTGAACTGAAAATCACAGCAAATGGTGACTGAGCCATGATATTAAAAGATACTTGCTCCTTGGAAGAAATGCTATGACCAATCTAGACAGCATATTAAAAAGTAGAGACATTAGTTTGCCAACAAAGGTCCATCTAGTCAAAGCTGTTTTTTCCAACAGCTATGTATGGATGTGAGAGTTGGACTATAAAGAATGCTGAGCGCCGAAGAATTGATAATTTTGAATTGTGGTGTTGGAGAAGATTCTTGAGAGTCCCTTGGACTGCAGGAGATCAAATCAGTCCATCCTAAAGGAAATAAGTCCTGAATATTCATTGGAAGGACTGATGCTGCAGCTGAAGCTCCAATCTTTTGGCCACTTGATGAGAAGAACTGACTCACTGGAAAGACCCTGATGCTGAGAAACATTGAAGGCAGGAGGAGAAGGAGACGACAGAGGATGAGATTGTTAGATGGTATCACTGACTTAATGAACATGAATTTGAGTAAGCTCCAGGAGTTGGTGATGGACAGGGAAGCCTGGCTTACTACAGTCCATGAGGTCTAAACGAATCCGACATGACTGAGTGACTGGACTGAACTTTACTAGTTATCAAATACATGCATGTTTACAAATTATAGAGATTTTGATGAGTATGCTAAAGTGTGTAAAAGAACAAAAAATCGTTTATTAAGAAAATAATCTCTTCCCTGGTGGCTCAGGTGGTAAGGAATCTTCCTGCAATGCAGGAGACCCAGGTTCAGTCCCTGGATTGGGAAGCTTTCCTAGAGCAGGACATCAAAGTTGATGTGCTTATTCCTCTTTTTCTATGTTTATTTTATGTGTTATATATTACACACACACTCATATATATAATTTTTATCCAGCATTTTCCTTAAAGTTTGTAGGAACTTTTCCCATGTCACTATAAATTTTTTGTATGCATAGTAGTCCAAGTTTCATTAATATTTAATTCTAAAACACCCTAAAGGTGAGGGTTTTTTTAACCCAGCATAAGTATTGCTTTGATTAAATCTTTTGCAAAATTAGGTGTCTACTTTTCTTATAATTGCAGTAGCCCTACATCCCAGAAGAGAACTAGTGAAACTAAAGGATATCAGATTAAAAGAAATCAGGCTTTCATTCTGAAAATTTTCAGGTATGTAATATAAGATCAAACAGAATAGCCTGTTAATCCTCATCAACCCCTTATTTATACACAACAGTTGTCAATAATTTGTCCTCTTGATTTGATCTATTTCTTTCCTGAATCATTTTGTATTTTTAAGCTGTTTTGCCGTGTTTTATCTAATATTACTTTTCACTACTAAAATTTTCAGTATACATTTCTTTTATAAAAGAATATGAACACTTTACATAATGCCTAAATGATTATTACATAAAAAATTAAATTCTAGAAATTTAGAATTCTAAATTCTAAAAATTAATAGTAGTTGCTTTCTATCATCAAGAGCTCAGTTTGTATTCACACTAAAGAAAAAAGAAAAAAGTACTGTCATCCAGTTAGTCAGTTGGAATCAGAATCTACCATTTTCATCCACTGCGTTTGGTTGTCCTCCGTGTCTTAAATTTCTTTTTTGTGTCCACCTTTCCATTTTATTTTTCCTGTGCCATCAACTGGTTTCAGGAAACAAGTCAGTTTCTCAGTAGAAGGTACACATTCAGGTTTCATGTAATTACTTTTTCATGCTATAATTTAGCTTGTTCCCATAGCTTTTGTTTTTTGTAAAGTCTAAAGTCCTGGCAAGTCTGCTTTCTCGGTGCTGTTTTGTCCTTCATATTATTTGTCATCAGGAATCATACAGTGTCACGCATTATGGGAAGCTGACTGACGTCCCAGTGTCAGCCTGATACCTCTGTTGTAAAGGTGCATGTTTCATTATGTTATCAGCAAGGCATTCATGGAATAATATTGTACTTTCAGAATAAGTTCTCTGTTTACTTTTCCTCTAGATGTTTTGGCAATCATTGATGAACATTGCTTAAATCGATTATTTCATTACGGATTACAAAAAATGGAAATAAAAGTTATTTTATACTTGTTAAGTAACATACATAAGCAATGAAGTAAGTGCTTACCTGAAAGACTTCATCAAATTAAACACTCATGTATCAATATACGGGCTTCCCAGGTGGCTCAGTGGTAAAGAATCTGCTTGCAATGAGGGAGCCATGGGTTTGAGCTCTGGGTCAGGAAGATCCCCAGGAAGAGGGCATGGCACCCTACTCTGGTATTCTTGCCTGAAGAATCCCATGGACAGAGGAGTCTGGCAGACTATAGTCCATAGGGTTGCAAAAGAATCGAACATGACTGAAGTGACTTAGCATACATGCGGGCATATCAATATATATAATTGTATCTTTATCAATATGCCCTTGCCACAGTGAATATTGTTTAGAAAAAAAGTTTACCTAGACAGATACATATACTTAATACATGTTATATGAAATTTTACACATATCATATCATAATTTAATCTGGAGAAGGAAATGGCAACCACTCTGGTATTCTTGCCTAGGAAATCCCAGGGACAGGAGCCTGGTGGGCTACAGTCCATGGGGTTACAAAAGTCAGACACAACTGAGCATGCATGCATGTCTTCACAATCATAATTTAATAAATTTAAACTGGAGTAATAGACAAAGCTTATGAGATAATTTTATTTTTACACTATGCAACTTAAATCCCAACTTTTCTTCCCTCGAAATGCTAAAATAATTTTAATTATTGTGCTTCTCAAAAAAATAAGTGTTAGCACAAAATAATATGTTTTATGATCAGATAAGATAGGAAACTTAATAGATGGTTATTTGCATGCTTTTGTTCTATTCAGACGTCAGCAAAATTTTCATGTAAATATTAAGTACTTTGTCACATTTTTATATTTATTTTTTTAATTTTTATTTTCACTTTATTTTGCTTTACAATACTGTATTGCTTTTGCCATACATTGACATGAATCAGCCACGGGTATACATGAGTTCCCAATCCTGAACCCCCCTCCCACCTCCCGCCCAATATCATCTCTCTGGATCATCCCCGTGCACCAGCCCCAAGCACCCTGTATCCTGTATTGAACATAGACTGGTGATTCCTTTCTTACATGGTAGTATAAATGTTTCAATGCCATTATCCCAAATCATCCCACCCTCTCCCTATCCCACAGAATCCAAAAGTCCGTTCTAAACATGTGTCTCTTGCTGTCTCGCATACAGGGTTATCATTACCATCTTTCTAAATTCCATATATATGTGTTAGTATACTGTATTGGTGTTTTTCTTTCTGGCTTACTTCACTCCGTATAATAGGCTCCAGTTTCATCTACCTCATTAAAATGGATTCAAATGTATTCTTTTTTAATGGCTGAGTAACACTCCATTGTGTATATGTATCACAGCTTTCTTATCCATTCATCTGCTGATGGACATCTAGGTTGTTTCCATGTCCTGGCTATTATAAACTGTGCTGTGATGAACACTGGGGTACACATGTCTCTTTCAATTCTGGTTTCCTAGATGTGTATGCCCAGCAGTGGGATTTCTGGGTCATAAGGCAAGATCTATTTGCAATTTTTAAAGGAATCTCCACACTGTTCTCCATAGTGGCTGTACTAGTTTGCATTCCCACCAACAGTGTAAGAGGGTTCCCTTTTCTCCACAACCTCTCCAGCATTTATTGCTTGTAGACCTTTGGATCACTGACATTCTGACTTGTGTGAAATGGTACCTCACTGTGGTTTTGATTTGCATTTCTCTGATAATGAGTGATGTTGAGCATCTTTTCATGTGTTTGTTAGCCATATACGTATGTCTTCTTTGGAGAAATGTCTATTTAGTTCTTTGGCCCATTTTTTGATTGGGTCATTTAGTTTTCTGGAATTGAGCTGCATAAGTTGCTTGTATATTTTTGAGATTAGTTGTTTGTCCATTGCTTCATTTGCTATTATTTTCTCCCACTCCGAAGGCTGTCTTTTCACCTTGCTTATAGTTTCCTTTGTTGTGCAGAAGCTTTTAATTTTAATTAGATCCCATTTGTTTATTTTTGCTTTTATTTCCAGTATTCTGGGAGGTGGATCATAGAGGATCCTGCTGTGATTTATGTCGGAGAGTGTTTTGCCTATGTTCTCCTCTAGGAGTTTTATAGTTTCTGGTCTTACATTTAGATCTTTAATCCGTTTTGAGTTTATTTTTGTGTATGGTGTTAGAAAGTGATCTAGTTTCATTCTTCTACAAGTGGTTGACCAGTTTTCCCAGCACCACTTGTTAAAGAGATTGTCTTTAATCCATTGTATATTCTTGCCTCCTTTGTCGAAGATAAGGTGTCCATAGGTGTGTGGATTTATCTCTGGGCTTTCTATTTTGTTCCATTGATCTATATTTCTGTCTTCGTGCCAGTACCATACTGTCTTGATGACTGTGGCTTTGTAGTAGAGCCTGAAGTCAGGCAGGTTGATTCCTCCAGTTCCATTCTTCTTTCTCAAGATTGCTTTTGCTATTTGAGTTTTTTTGTATTTCCATACAAATTGTGAAATTATTTGTTCTAGCTCTGTGAAAAATACTGCTGGTAGCTTGATAGGGATTGCATAGAATCTGTAGACTGCTTTGGGTAGTATACTCATTTTCACTATATTGATTCTTCCAATCCATGAACATGATATATTTCTCCATCTATTAGTGTCCTCTTTGATTTCTTTCATCAGTGTTTTATAATTTTCTATATATAGGTCTTTAGTTTCTTTAGGTAGATATATTCCTAAGTATTCTATTCTTTTCGTTGCAATGGCGAATGGAATTGTTTCCTTAATTTCTTTTTCTACTTTCTCATTATTAGTGTATAGGAATGCTAGGGATTTCTGTGTGTTGATTTTATATCCTGCAATTTTACTATATTCATTGATTAGCTCTAGTAATTTTCTGGTGGAGTCTTTAGGGTTTTCTATGTAGAAGATCGTGTCATCTGCAAACAGTGAGAGTTTTACTTCTTCTTTTCCAATTTGGATTCCTTTTATTTCTTTTTCTGCTCTGATTGCTATGGCCAAAACTTCCAGAACTATGTTGAATAGTAGCAGTGAAAGTGAGCACCCTTGTCTTGTTCCTGACTTTAGGGAAATGCTTTCAATTTTTCACCATTGAGGATAATGTTAGCTCTGGGTTAGTCATACATAGCTTTTATTATGTTGAGGTATTTTCCTTCTATTCCTGGTTTCTGGAGAGTTTTTATCATTAATGGATGTTGAATTTTGTCAAAGGCTTTCTCTGCATCTATTGAGATAATCATATGGCTTTTATTTTTCAACTTGTTAATGTGGTGAATTACATTGATTGATTTGCAGATATTGAAGAATCCTTGCTTCCCTGGGATGAAGCCCACTTGGTCATGGTGTATGATCTTTTTAATGTGTTGTTGGATTGTGTTTGCTAGGATTTTGTTAAGGATTTTTGCATCTATGTTCATCAGTGATATTGGCCTGTAGTTTTCTTTTCTTGTGGCATCTTTGTCAGGTTTTGGTATTAGGGAGATGGTGGCCTCATAGAATGAGTTTGGAAGTTTACCTGCCTCTGAAATTTTATGGAAGAGTTTGAGTAGGATAGGTGTTAGCTCTTGAAATTTTTGGTAGAATTCAGCTGTGAAACCGTCTGGACCTGGGCTTTTGTTTGCTGGAAGATTTCTGATTACAGTTTCAATTTCCGTGCTTGTGATGGGTCTGTTAAGATTTTCTATTTCTTCCTGATTCAGTTTTGGAAAGTTGTACTTTTCTAAGAATTTGTCCATTTCTTCCACGTTGTCCATTTTATTGGCATATAATTGCTGATAGTAGTCTCTTATGATCCTTTGTATTTCTGCGTTGTCTGTTGTGATCTCGCCATTTTCATTTCTAATTTTATTGATTTGATTTTTCTCCCTTTGTTTCTTGATGAATCTGGCTATGGTTTGTCAATTTTATTTATCCTTTCAAAGAACCAGCTTTTGGCTTTGTTGATTTTGTTATGGTCTCTTTTGTTTCTTTTGCATTTATTTCTGCCGTAATTTTTAAGATTTCTTTCCTTCTGCTAACTCTGGGGTTCTCCATTTATTCCTTTTCTAGTTGCTTTAGGTGTAGAGTTAGGTTACTTATTTGACTTTTTCTTGTTTCTTGAGATATGCCTGTATTGCTATGAACTTTCCTCTTAGCACTGCTTTTATAGTGTCCCACAGGTTTTGGGTTGTTGTGTTTTCATTTTCATTCGTTTCTATGCATATTTTGATTTCTTTTTTGATTTCTTCTGTGATTTATTGGTTATTCAGAAGCTTGTTGTTCAGCCTCCATATGTTGGAATTTTTAATAGTTTTTCTCCTGCAATTGAGATCTAATCTTAATGCATTATGGTCAGAAAAGATGCTTGGAATGATTTCAGTTTTTGAATTTATCAAGGTTAGATTTATGGCCCAGGATGTGATCTATCCTGGAGAAGGGTCCATGAGCACTTGAGAAAAAGGTGAAATTCATTGTTTTGGGGTGAAATGTCCTATAGATATCAATTAGGTCTAACTTGGTCTATTGTATCATTTAAAGTTTGCGTTTCTTTGTTAATTTTCTGTTTAGTTGATCTGTCCATAGGTGTGAGTAGGGTATTAAAGTCTCCCACTATTATTGTGTTATTATTAATTTCCCCTTTCATACTTGTTAGCATTTGTCTTACATATTGCAGTGCTCCTATGTAGGGTGCATATATATTTATAATTGTTATATCTTGGATTGATCCTTTGATCATTATGTAGTGGCCTTTGTCTCTTTTCACAGCCTTTGTTTTAAAGTCTATTTTATCGGATATGAGTATTGCTACTCCTGCTTTCTTTTGGTCTCTATTTGCGTGGAATATCTTTTTCCAGCCCTTCACTTTCAGTCTGTATGTGTCCCTTGTTTTGAGGTGGGTGTCTTGTAGGCAGCATATATAGGGGTCTTGTTTTTGTATCCATTCAGCCAGTTTTGCCTTTTGGTTGGGGCATTCAACCCATTTACGTTTAAGGTAAAATTATTGATAAGTATGATCCCATTGCCATTTACTTTATTATTTGGGGTTTGGGTTTATATGCCCTTTTGTGTTTCTTGTCTAGAGAATATCCTTTAGCATTTGTTGGAGAGCTGGTTTGGTGGTGTTGAATTCTCTCAGCTTTTGCTTGTCTGTAAAGCTTTTGATTTCTCCTTCATATTTGAATGAAATTCTTGCTGGGTACAGTAGTCGTGGCTGAAGGTTATTATCTTTCATCACTTTAAGTATGTCTTGCCATTCCCTCCTGGCCTGAAGAGTTTCTATTGAAAGATCTGCAGTTATTCTTATGGGAATCCCTTGTGTGTTATTTGTTGTTTTTCCCTTGCTTCTTTTAATATTTTTTCTTTGAGTTTGATCTTTGTTAATTTGATTAATATGTGTCTTGGGGTGTTTCACCTTGGGTTTATCCCATTTGGCACTCTCTGGGTTTCTTGGACTTGGGTGATTATTTCCTTCCCCGTTTTAGGGAAGTTTTCAACTATTATCTCCTCAAGTATTTTCTCATGGTCTTTCTTTTTGTCTTCTTCTTCTGGGACTCCTATAATTCGAATGTTGGAGCGTTTCATATTGCCCTGGAGGTCTCTGAGATTGTCCTCATTTCTTTTAATTCGTTTTTCTTTTTTCCACTCTGATTCATTTATTTCTACCATTCTATCTTCTGTTTCCCTAATCCTGTCTTCTGCCTCTGATATTCTACTATTTGTTGCCTCCAGAGTGTTTCTGATCTCATTTATTGCATTATTCATTATATATTGACTTTTAAAAATTTCTTCTAGGTCCTTGTCAAACCTTTCTTGCATCTTCTCCAGGCTATTTATCTGTGATTCCATTTTGATTTCAAGATTTTGGATCATTTTCACTATCATTATTCAGAATTCTTTCTCAGGTAGATTCCCTATCTCTTCCTCTTTTGTTTGGTTTGGTGGGCATTTCTCTTGTTCCTTTATCTGCTGGGTATCCTCTGTGTCTTCATCTTGGTTATATTGCTGCATTTGGGGTGGCCTTTCTGTATTCTGGGAATTTGTGGAGTCCCCTTTATTATGGAGTTTCCTCGCTAAGGGTGAGGTTGTATCAGTGGCTTGTCAGGGTTTCTTGATTAAGGAAGCTTGTGCTGGAGTTCTGGTGGGTGGAGCTGGATTTCTTCTTTCTTGAGTGCAATGAAGTGTCCAGTAATGAATTATGAGATGTCTATGGTTTTGGAGGAACTTTGAGCTGCCTGTATATTGAAGCTCAGGAGTGTGTTCCTGTGTTGCTGGAGAATTTGCGTGGTATGTCTTGCTCTGGAACTTGTTGGCCCTTGGGTGGTGCTTGGTTTCAGTGGAGGTATGGAGGCATTTGATGAGCTCCTATTGATTAATGTTCCCTGGATTCAGGAGTTCTCTGATGTTCTCAGGATTTGAACTTTAGTCTCCTGCTTTTGGTTTTCAGTTTTATTTTTACAGTAGCCTCAAGACTTCTCCATCTATACAGCACCAATAATAAAACATCTAGGTTAAAGATGAAAAGTTTCTCCACATTAAGGGACACCCAGAGAAGTTCACTGTGTTACATGGAGAAGAGAAGAGGGAGAGGGTAGTTAGAGGTGACTGGAATGAGATGAGATGGAATCAAAAGAGGAGAGAGCAAGCTAGCCAGTAATCACCTCCTTAGTGCACTCCACAGTCTGGACCGCTCAGAGATGTTCATGGAGTTATACAGAGAAGAGGAGAGGGAGGAAGTAGACAGAGGTGGCCAGGAGGATAAAAGAGGGAAATGAAAAAGAGAGAGACAGATCCAGACAGTAATCAGTTCTGTAAGTGTTCTCCATCGTCTGGAACACAGAGATTCACAGAGTTGGGTAGAGAAGAGAAGGGAGAGGGAGGAGGCAGAGACAACCTGATCAAGAAAAAGGAGAGTCCAAAGGAGGAGAGAGTGGTCAAGCCAGTAATCTTGCTCTCAGGCAAAACTGGGTACTGAAGATTCGGTTTTTAAATATACAAAATTGACAACAAATACCAAAAGCAAAGATTAAAAATCTAGGGTAGAGGTTGGATTTTCAAAAATACAATATTAAAGAAAAGAAAGAAGAAGAAGAAAAAAACAAAGTCACGAGAATTGTTAAACAACAACAACAACAACCACAAAAATATATATATATAGCATTTGCTTTAAAAATAGGGTCTTTTTTTTGAAAAGTAATTAAAATTAAAGGAGAAATAGAGGACTTAAAATTTTTAAAGTTAAAAAAAGAAAAGAAGAAAAACTAATCAAACAACAACAACAAAAAGAATGGTCATAAAAATAGTAAAGATATTTCTGTGACTTTCTCTGGTGTTGTGGGCAGTGTGGGGTCACTTCCAAGGCTGTTCCCTCTGTTTAGCTTCTTCTGTTTGCTGGTCTCTTCAGTGTCTGATTTCTGCCCTGACACAAGGAGGGCGGTGGTGGACACTTTTTTTTTTTTTTTTTTTTTTAGGCTCACTTGTTCAGTTGCGCTGTGGGGAGGGAGGGATGCTGCAAACAAACAACACTGGTGTGTGCTCGCAATGTCTCAGCCATGCTGTGCATGCCCCTGCACATGGCGCACACCACTCCAGGCTCTACATTGCTCCGCCAGGAACTGTCTGAGGCCGGCCCTAGGCTGCATGCACCTCCCGGTCTAAGCAGCTCAGGCTCAGCTCTCAGGTAGCCCTTAGAAGTGCAGATTTGATTGGGCCTGCATTTTGTGCCCTTCCCAGGACCGAGTAGCTTAGGTGTTTGGTGACCGAGGTTGCTGCGACTTATCGCCTTTCCTGTCCCTGCTGCTCAGTTTTCTGGGTGTACCACTGGCACCCCTTGTCAGGCGGATGGTGACTGTCCAGGACCCCAAGAAGTTTTAGCAAAGAAGCTTGCTTGCAGTTTGGTAGGTAAAATCTCTCCAGGGCTGCGATTGCCCCCTTCCAGCCCTTATGGCTCTGGCTGCCTGTCACCAGAGGGGGATGGTCTGCAGCCAGCTATTTCTGTTCCATCCTTTGTTCTGTACGCAGTCCTGGTGGTGTCTTATGTTAGAGCTTTTTGCATGGTAACTATCCCACAGTCTGGTATGCTAGCCCAAGGTAGTTTACTCTGGTTACAGTTGCGGCATTTCAGCCCGATTCTTAAAAAGCACTGCAGCCCGTGCCTCCCTGCCCAGCCCCCACTTGCTAGTGGCAGGTGCAGGCATCTGCGCTGCTTCTCCCGCTGGGGGAGTTACCGTTGGGCTCGTAATGTGTTGGTTTTAATTGTTTATTTATCTTTATTCCCTGTTATGTTGCCCTCTGTGCTTCCAAGGCTCACCACAGACTCGGCAGTGAGAGTGTTTCCTGGTGTTTGGAAACTTCTCTTTTTAAGACTCCCCTCCTGGGACAGGACTCCCTTCCCAGGATGGAGCTCCCTCCCTACCTCCTTTGTCTCTTTTTTGTCTTTTATATTTTTCATACCTGTTTTTGAAGACAATGACCTGCTTTTCTGCATGCCTGATGTCCTCTGCCAGCATTCAGAAGTTGTTTTGTAGAATTTACTCAGCTTGAAATGTTCTTTTGATGAATTTGTGGGGAAGAAAGTGGTCTCCTTGTCCTATTCCTCCACCATCTTAGGACCGCCCCCCCACATTCTATTTTTTAGAATCACAATCCTGTCCACAGTTAAGAGGAGGTGATTATAAAAGGGTATGACTAACCAGGATTTGGAATTATGGGGACCACCCTAAGTCCTGATGTGTCTTGAACTTTAGACTTAAGTACCATGAATTTATTGGACTTTTTGAGACTATGTGTTGAGTCTCTCTCTTTTTTTTTTTTTCTGAGCCAATTTGTTCAAACGATAGGATTTTCTGGGGCCCACTTTCACCTCTTTAGAAAATTTAACAGGCACTTTATGGACATGCTATTGATTTGCTCTCTGCCCTGAGGTTGTGACTTATTGTTATTCCATTTTGTCAGCTGTAACTTGGCGATGAGAAATTGTTACAACTTCCTCCTCCTCCAGTGCAAGAATTTCTGTATAACTCTTTTACCAATAATATTTTCTTGCAAACCTGCAAGGTCTTTTCTGAGTCATCTCCATCTTAGCACCATGTCAAGTGCCCTCAATAGCAATTAAGGCAAGCTGGTAAAATTCAGTTGTGCTGTTCCTTTGCCTAAAGCCATAAGCTATGATATGTGTATTCCAAATTATCTCAAGCATTAGTAATATCAAATATTTTTCCCTGAATAACACTCTTAGTTGAAGAGAGAAATGAATACAGGTCCACAGAAGTAATTTTTCCAATCTCCATGAACAGTTCTCTCACTGTTCTATTCCTAAGCCTAAAGTAATGTCACATATTCTGGGTGCTATTTTATTTATTTATTTATTATTTTTGCAAGAAGTAAGGTTCTTGCTCCAAGAATTTCCAGATGTCCAAGCTGGATTTAGAAAAGGAAGAGGAATCAGAGATCAAACTGCCAAGATTGTCTGGATCATAGAGAAAGCTAGCAAATTCCAGAAAAACATCTACCTCTGTTTCATAGACTACGCCAAAGCCTTTGACTATGTGGACCATAATAAATTGTGGAAAGCCCTTAAAAAGATAAGAATGCCAGATCGTCTTAACTGTCTCCTGAGAAACCTGTATATAAGTCAAGAACCAACAGTTAGAACTCTGTATAGAAAGATGGATGGGGAAAAAGAAGGATGGAAGGAAGAGAAAGAAAGGGGAAAAAAGACCAAAAAAGAAAGAAAAAAGGAGAGGAAGGGAGGGACAGAGGAAGGAGGGATGGGAAAGGAAATGAAAGAAAGAAAGAGAGGAAGAAGGAAAGAGAAAGGAAGGAAGGGAGGGAAGGATGAAGGAAGGAAGGAAAGAATGAAAAATGAAAGCAAAAAGAAAGCAGAAGAAGAGCATTTTTAGGGAAGCCCCTTTTCCCCAGACTTAGGAGCTGAATGGTAGGCAGAGGTTGAATCAAACTCTTTTTTTTTTTTTCCCCCTGTTTCTTATGGCCATATGGGCTATTCTGGCTCAGAAAAAATACTATATATGGGCTTAAAAATATTCTTCTCAATCTGTCTTCACTAATGATGTTATTAGTGATTTCCCTCACACATTGCTTTAGGTCTTATTTTTTATTTATAGTCTGGTTGTTAACTTTTTGCCCCTTTTATATCTTTGTGCATATTTTAAGGGAAATTTATTGAAGACATACTGAGAATTATTAGTGTTCTTCAACAGTAAAAGCTAGATTTATTTTCCAATAATAGGGAATTGCGTATGTTCACTAATGTGGTCTGCTTACTTAGAAACAGAACTAACCCATTGGGAATGAGGTATTAGTTCAGATAGACTGTGGGTGGCTTTAATCATCCCTCTTGATTGTCAGTCTGATTTGGAAACTTAAAGGGAAAGACTCGTTCGAGGAGGCGGGATGGAAGCCCCAGTGTTGTAATTTTTCCTTTCTTTCTCCAACACATGTTCCATGAATGGTAGGGAGGTTCTCTATGTTCCCTGAGCCTTCTCTTCCACCAGCAGACAGTATCATACTGTATGTCAGGGAAGATTTATAGCCTGTTGATTTCACCGGTTTGTTTGTTTTTCTTCTCCAAGAGCGAATGTGAGCAGTAAAGAACACAAGCCCACGAAAAGACATAATTCTTTTTGTCAGGTGTGTCATTGTGATCCAATACATTCACAAACAAGAAAACTGTAGTGTCTGCTACAGAGTCACAGTCGTACCAGCTCTCACCCTTCACGCCCCTCCTACCATCTTGCCAGAGAAATAAAAGAAAAAATAGTCACTGGGTCATATTGGAATTTCACCACAATGGGAGACACATTAGAGGAGAAGCTAAATCCCTCACAAAATCCAACACTGTTGTTAACTAATTTATAGTTTTATTTCAGTATCAGGCTCTTTTTTTGCAGGTTGGGGGAAAAAAGCTGAACTAGCATTTTTGTAATTCACTCTTTCTTTTTAATCTGTTTATATTTACAACTCATAACAAATGGTGATTTCAGTAGATGAAGAAATAAAATATAAATTATGATTATTATTTTTCTCCAGCAGATGCCTAGAAAAACCACTTATTCATCAGGGGGAGAGGTTCATTTATTGCCTCCTTCTTCTGACTTTTTCTAACTACTGCTATAATAGCTGTTTGGGTGAGTATTTTCTCCTCATTGGTAGTGCAGGAAATATGACAATAACATTCATAGAGAAAGAATAGCATGATAAATGGCTTTTATAGAGAAAGAACTGCACGATCTGTCCAATGGTGAAAAAATTTCTTCTCTACAAAAGTTGTTAAGTTTCTGTGCATAAGATTTTAAGGTGACATAGTTAAAATTAAATTTGAGAAATCATAGTTAAAATTAAAATTTAGAAATCATAAAATAAATATATTTTGGATTTTTCCCTTAATGTCCCTTAGGATAAAGATAGGAGGTCAACTGTCAACTATTATTCATTGTAAAGCCTGACCTTGGAAAATTCACAGAAATATTACGTATTAATGATAAAGAAGAGAAAGGAGAAAGAGAAGAAGAACCTGCACAGAAAGGAAACTGAAAAAAAATCTGATCTTTAAAGAAGTATTTATAAAGCTCATAGTATAGAATAGGGCACAGATTAAATGATCTTTAGGTGTGTGTTAAATACATATGTGAAAACTCTCCCCTCTACCTCTGAACTGAGTATCAAAATTAAATTAAATAGCAAAATAGAATTGATAGTGGAAGAGCTGTGTTCCCCTTCAATCTCAGACAGTGGTATCATTAGCACAATGGAAAGAGTTTCTAATTTTTTTCCCTTTTCATTTTGTCTTGGCAGCTCCTATTGATGATGATGAATCATTTGTGCATCTGTTTCTTTTTTGGACCCTCATTGCATGCTGACACTGGCACATTTTTTTTGCTGCCTTTTTTCTCTGGTAGCAATGAGTGATGCCCTTGGTGTTTGTACAGTTGTTTCAGTTTTGAGATACCAAATAGGATAATGAGACCCCAAGAGTCACTGATGGAGAGGAGAGTTGATCAGATGGGTGATGGCTTTGTCTCCAGAGGTTCCCCATAGTTAAAAACCTGCTTAAATGCTCATTCCATGATAAGTCTATTTCCCTGGGTTTAAGTTATGAATGAGCAAGTTTGGCACTTTGTAAAAGTTTACGAAAAGGCAAGCGATACGTTTATGGTGGGAGAAACTAACTTGATCTCTGTAAATGGAGACTGACTAACAATAGGGCTCTGGTAAAATGACATGAATCTAAGAGAAACGTGCAGCTTTGCCAGAGTAGAAAAAACAGTCAAGATATTGACATGTAATTAGGTCTCTTACCTGCCACTAAAATTGGGTGCCTTTTCAAAACTCTAGACCATGGGATAAGTGGCTAAATACCCTGTATAGCTGTCAATCTGTCATATTAGAGTCTTCATTCAGAGATTTGTATGCTCAGTTAATTCTGAAGAATTCTTGCTCCAGTACATTAAGGTGAAAAATGTGCATTCCTAATGTCTGAAAATTCACCCACTTCCTTATTGTGCACAGTTGTTTTTGGATACCTATCGATGTTACCTATCGATTTTCAGCACTTACATACACATTAGATACGATTCAGTTCAATTCAACTCTCAGTCGTGTCCGACTCTTTGTGACCCCATGAATCGCAGCACGCCAGACCTCCCTGTTCATTACCATCTCTCGGAGTTCACTCAGACTCAAGTCCATCAAGTTCGTGTTGCCATCCAGTCATCTCATCCTCGGTCGTCCCCTTCTCCTCCTTCCCCCAATCCCTCCCAGCTTCAGAGTTTTTTCCAATGAGTCAACTCTTCGCATGAGGTGGCCAAAGTACTGGAGTTTCAGCTTTAGCATCATTCCTTCCAAAGAAATTCCCAGGGCCAATCTCCTTCAGAATGGACTGGTTGGATCTCCTTGCAGTCCAAGGGACTCTCAAGAGTCTTCTCCAACACCACAGTTCAAAAGCATCAGTTCTTCGGTGCTCAGCCTTCTTCACAGTCCAACTCTCACATGCATACATGACCACAGGAAAAACCATAGCCTTGACTAGACGGACCTTAGTCGGCAAAGTAATGTCTCTGCTTTTGAATACGCTATCTAGGTTGGTCATAACTTTTCTTCCAAGGAGTAAGTGTCTTTTAATTTCATGGCTGCAGTCACCATCTGTAGTGCTTTTGGAACCTCCCAAAAATAAAGTCTGACACTGTTTCCACTGTTTCCCCATCTATTTCCCATGAAGTGATGGGACCGAATGCCATGATCTTCATTTTCTGAATGTTGAGCTTTAAGCCAACTTTTTCACTCTCCTCTTTCACCTTCATCAAGAGGCCCTTTAGCTCCTCTTCACTTTCTGCCATAAGGGTGATGTCATCTGTATATCTGAGGTTATTGATATTTCTCCTGGCAATCTTGATTCCAGCTTGTGCTTCTTCCAGCCCAGTGTTTCTCATGATGTACTCTGCATAGAAGTTAAATAAGCAGAGTGACAAAATATATAGCCTTGATGTACTCCTTTTCCTATTTGGAGCCAGTCTGTTGTTTCATGTCCAGTTCTAACTGTTGCTTCCTGACCTGCATACAGATTTCTTAAGAGGCAGGTCAGGTGGTCTGGTATTCCCATCTCTTTCAGAATTTTCCAAAGTTTATTGTGATCCACACAGTCAGAGGCTTTGGCATAGTCAATAAAGCAGAAATAGACATTTTTCTGGAACTCTCTTGCTTTTTCCATGATCCAGCGGATGTTGGAAATTTGGTGTCTGGTTCCTCTGCCTTTTCTAAAACCAGCTTGAACATCAGGGTGTTCACGGTTCATGTATTGCTGAAGCCTGGCTTGCAGAATTTTGAGCATTACTTTACTAGCATGTGAGATGAGTGCAATTGTGCGGTAGTTTGAGCTTTCTTTGGCATTGCCTTTCTTTGGGATTGGAATGAAAACTGACCTTTTCCAGTCCTGTGGCCATTGCTGAGTTTTCCAAATGTGCTGGCATATTGAGTGCAGCACTTTCACAACATCATCTTTCAGGATTTGAAACAGCTCCACTGGAATTCCATCACCTCCACTAGCTTTGTTCATAGTGACACTTTCTAAGGCCCACTTGACTTCACATTCCAAAATGTCTGGCTCTAGATGAATGATCATATCATCATGATTGTCTGGTTCGTGGAGATCTTTTTGTACAGTTCTTCTGTGTATTCTTGCCACCTCTTCTTTATATCTTCTGCTTTTGTTAGGTCCATACCATTTCTGTCCTTTATCTAGCCCATCTTTGCATGAAATATTCCCTTGATAGCTCTAATTTTCTTGACGAGATCTCTAGTCTTTCCCATTCTGTTGTTTTCCTCTATTTCTTTGCATTGATTGCTGAAGAAGGCTTTCTTATCTCTTCTTGCTATTCTTTGGAACTCTGCATTCCGATGCTTATATCTTTCCTTTTCTCCTTTGCTTTTTGTTTCTCTTTTTTACACAGCTATTTGTAAGGCCTCCCCCAGACAGCCATTTTGCTTTTTTGCATTTCTTTTCCATGGGGATGGTCTTGATCCCTGTCTCCCATACAATGTCACAAACCTCATTCCATAGTTCTTCAGGCACTCTATCAGATCTAGGCCCTTAAATCTATTTCTCACTTCCACTGTATAATCATAAGGGATTTGATTTAGGTCATACCTGAATGGTCTAGCGGTTTTCCCTACTTTCTTCAACTTAAGTCTGAATTTGGTAATAAGGAGTTCATGATCTGAGTCACAGTCAGCTCCTGGTCTTGTTTTTGTTGACTGTATAGAGCTTCTCCATCTTTGGCTGCATAGAATATAATCAGTCTGATTTCGGTGTTGACCATCTGGTGATGTCCATGTGTAGAGTCTTCTCTTGTGTTGCTGGAGGAGGGTGTTTTCTATGACCAGTGCATTTTCTTAACAAAACTCTATTAGTCTTTGCCCTGCTTCATTCCACATTCCAAGGCCAAATTTACCTGTTACTCCAGGTGTTTCTTGACTTCCTACTTTAGCATTCCGGTCCCCTATAATGAAAAGGACATCTTTTGGGGGTGTTAGTTCTAAAAGGTCTTGTAGGTCTTCATAAAACTGTTCACATTCAGCTTCTTCAGTGTTACTGGTTGGAGCATAGACTTGGATAACTGTGATATTGAACGGTTTGCCTTGGAAATGAACAGAGATCATTCTGTCATCTTTGAGATTGCATCCAAGTACTACATTTCGGACTCTTTTGTTGACAGTGATGGCTGCTCCATTTCTTCTGAGGGATTCCTGTCTGCAGTAGTAGATATAATGGTCATCTGAGTTAAATTCACCCATTCCAGTCCATTTTAGTTCGCTGATTCCTAGAATGTCAATGTTCACCCTTGCCATCTCTTGTTTGACCACTTCCAATTTGCCTTGATTCATGGACCTGACATTCCAGGTTCCTATGCAATATTGCTCTTTACAGCATTGGACCTTTCTTCTATCACCAGTCACATGCACACACAACTGGGTATTGTTTTTGCTTGGCTCCATCCATTCATTCTTTCTGGAGTTATTTCTCCACTGATCTCCAGTAGCATATTGGGCACCTACTGACCTGGGGAGTTCCTCTTTCAGTATCCTATCATAGTTTTAACTGGGATTAGCCTGGGGCTTCCCTGGTAGCTCAGCTGGTAAAGAATCTGCCTGTAATGCAAGAGACCCTGGTTTGATTCTTGAGTCAGGAGATCCCCTGGAGAAGGGATAGGCTACCTACTCCAGTATTCCTAGGCTTCCCTCATGGCTCAGATGGTAAAAATCCACCTACAATGAGCAAGGCCTGGATTTGATCCTTGAGTTGGGAAGATCCCCTGGAGGAGGGCATGCAACCCAGTCCAGTATTCTTGCCTGAAGAATTCCATGGACAGAAGAGCCTGGTGGACTACCGTCCATGGGGTTGCCAAGAGTCAGACATGACTGAGCAAATAACCATAGCACACAGCACACAGTCCTGGGATGTACAGTAAAGGATTAGCTCAGAAAGTGGATATTGAAAGGACATTTGCAGCAAATGTTGCATGCTGCTGCTGCTAAGTCACTTCAGTCGTGTCCGACTCTGTGTGACCCCACAGATGACAGCCCACCAGGCTCCCCCCGTCCCTGGGATTCTCCAGGCAAGAACACTGGAGTAGGTTGCCATTTCCTTCTGCAATGCATGAAAGTTAGCGACCCCATGGACTGTAGCCTACCAGGCTCCTCCATCCATGGGATTTTCCAGGCAAGAGTAGTGGAGTGGGGTGCAATTGCCTTCTCTGAAATGTGGCATAGGATCTTGGTAAGCAATGTGATTTAGTGTTTATATCGAACTTTTATCACTTTTAATTATGTGACTTCAGCTGTTGTTTAACCTTCCTGAGCCTCAGTGATCTCAGCACATTTTATGACACAGCTCTGGGTGTTATAAGATGTAACAGCCCCCTCTCAGGATTACCATCAGGATCAAATAAGATGATAATAAATGTGGAAGCAAAAGAATTTCAACTGGAAGTAGTAACAAATATTAGTCTTTCTGAGGTATTAATTTAGTCAACATATATTTGTGTCTACCAGGTGTCAGATTTTGTAATAAGAGCTAGAAGTACAAAGCTAAGACTCCATGTCTGCCTTCAAAGATAAAAACAAAATCATTAGTAAAGTACTCCAAAATTCAAAGCTAGTCCTAGAAACTTCACTTCAAGGTGTCATAAAGAGTGAGAAGAGTAACACAATATGTTTAATCACTCCTTTCATCTCTTTATAGTTTGGAAGAAGTAAGTGCTCAAAAGGAGTGCCTACTTCTTCCTAAGGTGTCAGTTTTCCCCATTTTTTTTTCATTTCTATGTGCAGACCTCATCAGTATAGGCATCATTCCCATTGTTGCTGTGAAGCGAGATAAGGCCAATAAGACTTTGCTCACTGTCTTCTGAAACGTCAGCCACGACTAGCCTTTAGAATTGTCGAATACATCTCTCCTCTGCTCAAACCTCTAGTGACTACCCATTGTACTTAGAAAAAAAGCCACCGGACTCACTGTGACCCTATCTCAGGTCTCAGCTCCAGCCTCCCTACCCTGTGCCCCATGCCCCAGACACAGTGCCCCTCCCCACCCCACTCCCCCATCTTACAAGGTTGCTCTGGTCCTCTGCCTGTCAGGAATGCCATCTCTGAAGCATCCACAAGGTTCTCTTCTTCACTTTCCCCAAGTTTCTTCAAACAGCCTGTTCTCAGAGACGTCCTCCATGCCCCTCATTTAAATTAGCACAGTACTTTCTCCAGGGCACCCCAGGTGGTGCTAGTGGTAAAGAACCCACCTGCCAATGCAGGAGACAGAGACACAGGTTCGATCCCTGGGTCGGGAAGATCCCCTGGAAAAAGGGCTTGGCAACCCCACTCCAGTGTTCTTGTCTGGAGAATCCCATGGACAGAGGAACCTGGAAGGCTACAGTCCATGAGTCACAAAGAGTCTGATATGACTGAAGGGACTTAGCGCGCACTATAGGCACTTTCTTCCCCTTTGAACTCTTCTCTTATACCAATCACTGGTTTTTTATTTCGTTATTATTTTTTTCATGTTGTCTACTCCATGTAATGCCTCACCTATAACTCACTATTACCACTCATGTTGCATTTGGGGATGAGAGTCACAGAAGTCAGTTATCCGTCACCTTTGGATAAGTAGTGATGGGAAATTATCTCTGAAAAATAATCTAGCCTTCTTATTTTGACTACAGTTGTGTAATTGATAGAAAAAAAAAATAAAGTGACTTTGAATGCACTTTGTAGTTTTCTAGATGATGTAAGGACTTTTGTGCTCCTGGATCCCAGTCTTTATTTCAATATCATCTTCCCATTTGTAATGTGTAGAAAGTATTTCCTCCCGTAGTCAAGAGCTTCTAGTCTGCTTTTTTTAAAACAGGAAGGAAAAAGAACAAATATTTATTACATTCCAACTAACAGTTAGATACCTTACTTACATATATTTGTAAAATTTGCAATTACTGTTTTGGTTTAGTTGCTAAGTCATGACCAACTCTTGTGATCCTATGGACTGAAGCTTGCCAGGCTTCTCTTTCCATGGGATTTCCCAAGGAAGGATACTGGAGTGGGTTGCCATTTCCTCCTCCTGCCATTTCTTCCCAACCCAGGAATCGAACCTGTGTCTCTTGTATTGCAGATAGATTCTTTACTGCTGAGCTAGCAGGGAAACCCCAAATTCACAATAGTCCAAGGTTATTCGTAAAATTATGTCCGTTTTATAAATGAGGAAACTGAGGTTCAAATACATCTAGTAAGTTGTACAAATGTTGGGTAAAGATTTGGAATCCACCTCTGTGTGACTCCAAAAAACATGTCTTTTGAAATTATTCTTCATTTTCTCCCTTCTCCATGCTTCAGAATCATCACACAGTTCTGGAAAGCCTCAGATAAATTATTAAAATGCTAGGCTTGAAGTTGGCACTCTAGTATCCCCTATTTAAACACTGAACTTGAGCAATTCTGGACACTAATGGGACTGAGGCCTTCATGCTTTAAATAACCCTGCATCAAGTAAACCTGGCAAGAAGAGGAGATCATGCTTTATTTCCTACGATAGGATTATGTTTATATTTAATGTTGATGCATCAGTTAAGTGCTCACTTTGAAAATCAATATAACACTGTGTGCTTGGCTGGCTCAATACCCCTCAGTCAACATTAATAAAAACACCAACAAAACAATGCACTGTGTCTTTTTATTTCTTTCTGTCCCTGCATCCCCAGGGCTTTTACAACAATTAATCAATCAGACTTATCCCTTCTACACAGTAGCAAGCATTTAGTTCATTTAATAAGTTGGTAAACTGAGGCGATTGGGCAAATGAAAAGATTCACCCATGTGCCTCTGGCTCCCACAGGAAAAATCAATAGCTCTCAGTGAATGCTAATATTGCTCATACAGGGAACAGAAGTGAGCTCTAGCAGGAGAGCGCTTTTCTCTTCTTCCCTATAAGCAGAGGCAATAAACATAAAGGAAGACCATAGGTCAGTAAGCATGTGCTTTAATTAACAGTCTTCTGCTATCCCAACAGAAAACAAGCTTCAGCTAGTACAGTCACAACAACAGAAGGCTGAACATAGAGCTCCCTTGAACACCAACCAGAACTGGGTTTCTCTCTAAGACAAGTGGAGGTCAGCACAATTATTCAGTAAGGTTACTTTGTCTGTTTTCTCCAAGAAGTCTAAATTAGAGCAGTGGAATCCAATCTTTTTGGCATCAGGGACCAGTTCTGTGGAAGACAATTTTTCAATAGATGGGAGGTAGGAGGGGGGGTGGTTTCAAGATGTTTCAAGTGCATTACAATTATTGTGAACTTTGTTTCTATTATTATCTGTTACTTTTCAACTCCATTCAGATCACCAGGCATTAGATCCCAGCGACTAGGGGCCCCCAGGCATAGGATAAAGGCTGAAAAATGGTCAATGGACGAGGTGCTTTGCACTGTGTATTGTGTGGGTGATTCAGAACCTGTCCTGTTAGTCACCATGCCTCCTGGGTTAGGACCCTACTGATTTTTAAACTGCATCACCTATTGATAACAGGTTAGAGCAGAGACTTACAGGGTGGCTCAGATAGTAAAGAAACTACCCACCATGCAAGAGACCTGGGTTCAATCCCTGAGTTGGGAAGATCCCTTGGAAAGGGGAATGTGTACCCACTCCAGTATTCTTGCCTTGGAAATGCATGGACAGAGGAGCCTGGCAAGCTATAGTCTGTGGGGTCACAAAGAGTCAGACACAACTAAGCAAATAACATTTTCACTTTTTCAGAGCAGAGACAATAGAAAGGCCTAGAGGAACACTACCTCTTTAAATGAAGAGACTGACCATCAGATGCCTAGTCTGGAAATTTTTCTTTTTAATCCATGGATCTTAAAATCTAAGAAATTTTGTATCAATGCTTAATAACACTTCAACATTCAGAAAACTAAAATCATGGCATCTGGTCCCATCACTTCATGGGAAATAGATGGGGAAACAGTGGAAACAGTGTCAGACTTTATTTTTTGGGCTCCCAAATCACTGCAGATGGTGACTGCAGCCATGAAATTAAAAGACGGTTACTCCTTGGAATAAAAGTTATGATCAACCTAGATAGCATATTAGAAAGCAGAAACATTATTTTGCCAACAAAGGTCCATCTAGTCAAGGCTATGGTTTTTCCAGTGGTCATGTATGGATGTGAGAGTTGGACTCTGAAGAAAGCTGAGTGCCAAAGAATTGACGCTTTTGAACTGTGGTGTTGGAGAAGACTCTTGAGAGTCCCTTGGACTGCAAGGAGATCCAACCAGTCCATCCTAAAGGAAATCAGTCCTGAGCGTTCATTGGAAGCACTGATGCTGAAGCTTAAATTCCAATCCTTTGGCCCCCTAATGCAAAGAACTGACTCATTTGAAAAGACACTAATTATGGGAAAGATTGAAGGCGGGAGGAGAAGGGGATGACAGAGGATGAGACAGTTGGATGGCATCACTGACTCAATGGACATGAGTTTGGGTTAATTAACTCTGGGAGTTGGTGATGGACAAGGAGGCCAGGCATGCTGCAGTCCACAGGGTCACAAAGAGTCAGACATGAAGAGTTAGACACGAATGAGTGACTGAACTGAACTGAACTTAGTAGGAACTCTTGAAGAAATAGTAATTTTATCTTTTATTATTCTTGAATTACAGTACCTCTATGAAGAGTCATTTTACCTTTTATATTCATATTATCCTGCAAACATTTACTGAATATTTACTAAAAGCTTGATGCTACACAAACACCATTTAATCCCTATACCAACACTGTTTGGTAAATTCTTTTATCTTCATTTTGTAGGCAGGGAAACTGGGGCTCCCATAGAACAAGGAATGTGCTGAATATCACATAGTCAGTAAGTGACATCTGTAAATCTAGACATGAGGATTCTAAAATCCTCACCAGAACTCTGTACCAGTTAAAATTCCTGGATTGCAAGCAACAGAAACTGGCTATGGTTCATATAAGCAGAAATTTATCTTCTGGTTGATATGGAGATGACTCTAATGGAAGGCTTGAGAACCAGAGGAACCCTGGGCATTCAAGTTGCAGAAATTCTTGGGCAGTATCTATGGTTTCTACCATTGCTATGAAACTCTCCCAAATATTTTCAGTCTTTTGGTGGCTGCAAACAAGTTTCAGAGAAAGAGCTGCCAATTCTTTGAGCTTGGGCTACCTTCCCACATCTTAGTTATTGATGGGCAGCATGCCGTACATGATGGTCCTTCCAAACTGAATCCAACGGTAGGATGCAAGTGACAGGCAAAGCAAATAGTATGTTGTCACTAAAAGAAGAGAGAATGGATAGTTTCATTGTATAGTCAACAACAAATGGCCGTTAATTTTTTTGTTTTTCTTTTTGGAAAAAAGCAGCAGACTCACGGATATGGAGAATAGACTAGTGTTTACCAGTGGGGAGAGGGGAAGGTAGGGGGTAATTTAGGGGTAGGGGAGTAAAAAGCACAAAGTATTAGGTATAAAATAAGACACAAAGATATATTGTTAAACATGGGAAATATAGCCAATGTTTTATAATAAACTGTAAATGGAGTATAATTTTACAAATTGGAAATTACTGTATTATATACCTGTAACATATAATATTGTACAACAACTACCTTCCAATTAAAAAAACTTTATCAAAAGATATGTCTTTTAAAGATAACAAAATTGTGTTTTATGAGAGTAAGAAGATAAAGATTTTAATTAGAACAAAAAAGACTTGGGGTATTTTATTCATAAGTCTTTGTTCCATGTTGATTTACAAATACCTCTCAAGGCCAGCCTTCCTGCTACAGTTTGGACTTTCTTCTTTATTTAATGTTGTCTTTCTGTTTTATAGTTTGTGCTTGGATGACATAGTAGGATTGACTATCATAATAAAATATCCAAGTTGCTCTTTAGTTACCCCTTTAACTCATTTTTTTCACTAATTAATTATTGATGATCTACTAGGTGCTACATAGTGTACTTTGTTGTGAACACATTTAATTGCTATGCTTTTACAGTTTGTATTCTAGAGACATTGACTAAGAAAACCCTAAATAAATATGTAATTTAAATTTAATTATTAAATTGACTATACCAGGTCAGAGCTAAGTTAATATTATTAGGGTATATCATTCTATTGCCATGTAGTTTGAATATTAGAACTTTTTTCTTCCCTTCAATTAAAATTTTCCATGTCTTTAATAGCCCACTGACACTAATTTTTAACCACTGGAGCAGATTATATTAATATGTCACTCATCCAGATAAAGATATTTTGACAGGAAAGACTATCAGCAAGTTGTAGGTTCCTCCAGAGTCAAAGTTTATAAAAACATATACATTTAAGCCAGTGAAATGTAACATTAAATTGTTTCCTAAACTAAGCCATTGGCATTTAATCCAAGTCCAGTGCCTAAAATGTATTACCATTTTTCATGAAATGTTTTGTCAAACTTTTGACTAGATGACCTGTTGAAGGCCCCTGAAATGCTAAAATCATTCTACGAATTGGAAAATCAAGATTGAATCAGTTGACCTTTAATATCCCTCCAAGTTTCATAATTCTATGTTTCATTATCATTATTTATGTAACAGTAACTTAGCAAACTAAATTCCACTGAGACCATATATAAGGTACCAGAAAACGCCTTAATCTTACAAGCCAAGCCAATAGAATGGAAGAGCCGTGTAAATAAGTTCTTTAATCTATCTCTTCATTTAGCAATTATTTCTTAAGTCCTGGATGTTTGCATAGTTTCTTGGGACCAGAGACTGATGCCTTACATATAATACTGTGAGAGGATCATTTCAAAGGAATGAAACTATTCATTAGTCCATATCCAAATACCAGATATCAGGAGAGATTTGTATTTCACTTAGATGTGAATATCCAGTCTAGAGATACTTGCTTTCTATTTGTTCAGGTGATCTTGATGAATGTTGCTAATTGTTTTATGGCTCTTATCTGCTGAGATTGCCCAATCAGTCTTCATAAATGCCTCAAGGATGACAGTCTCTTCTTTTCTTTAAAAGGATACTATAAAATGGAAGGATCAGACTATATATTTTTTATGTTCTTGACTTGAGACTGATAACTAGTGGGGTAAGAACATCAATATAATTTATGACTTCAAAGAAGAATTAGAATTTCTTCTAGTAAAGATGGTAACTTGTCTTTAAAAAGAAATAATGAGAGCAGAGAAACTTTTCTTCTTTAAGAATAGGATCTTTAGCCATAGTATCCAATATTTTTTGCAGTTTCTCTAATACAATCTAGTAAGATAGATTTTTTTTCCTCCTAGAGTTTACAATGAAACCTTGTCCCTAAGTACAGTATTATTTTCTCCTTGAAAAAAAAGATTACAAATCCCATTTCTAACTGCTTGGTTAGTCTTAATAATTACATATTAGATAAGGTATTAATACATGAATAGTGTACAAAATAAGAAACTCTACTTATCATCAGGTCTATGCACCCAATGCTTACGTTGATATCAGGATCACGGATGGAACCCTGGGGTCCTGGATTCTAGCCATTCTCTTCCTGTTAAACCATCTTGGCTCTGATGTTAGTGTAAGATGTTGGGCAGATGTTATCAAATATGCTTCAATGAGAGGGGATCATAAAGCTCTTAAGTCATTTATCCTTCTAAATGTCAAGTAACTAAATTGATATTCCCATCTGCTGAAAACCTTACTGGGGAGAAAGGAAAATGAGGAATGGAAATTCTAATTTTCTTTCAGAATGACTTCAGTGCGTTATCATGCCAGGGACATCTATTTTTGATGTTTCGAGTTTAGAAAAGAGAGGTGGATAACTTTAGTGGCTCTTTTAAATTTTATTTCTTTGAAATGCCAAATAATTATGTGCATTCTCTACACCCATGATTGAAAGCAACGGGGTTGTTCTCTAAAGAAAAAAGTGATAAAATGTTAGGTTAAAAATGGCAGCCGATCTGCCATTGTTGTGAGTTCTTTACATACGTGCCTTTCTGTCTTTTTCATGATCACAGCTGAAGACTGTTTTTCTTCCTTGCCTCTGCCCTCCCCACCAGCATGACCTCAATTTTCATCCCTGGATGTGAGTTCTACACTCTATTAACCATTCTCCAAGTTTATGCAACAAATAGTTTAGAAATGTAGACGTGTCCAGCATTTTATGTCTACATATTTACATATTGCATATCCTGTAAGCAACATGCAATATGTAAGTAGTAAATGTCTGCACATTTATGTATTGCATTTAACTGCAAATTATATATTGCATGTTTACAGCATTAAAAGAAAAGAAACCAAATCTCTGAGACCACTATTGCTGGTCTCTAAGAAAGTACTTATTGCTGCTGCTGCTTTCACTTATTGCTAATATACATTAATTGCTATAAGCTAAACACTACTTTGAATGATTAAGCTGTGTATTAATACTTTTTATCCCCTAAGATGATGAGATAGCTAGCTAATATTTTTATTCCCATTTCACAGAAGAGGAAAATGAGACATGGAGCAGTTAAGAAAACTCAAGAACAGAACTCTTCAGCAGGAGAGCAGGAATTACAGCTCAAACCTCCTGGCTCTAAGTTTTCATATCGATTTCCTGTTGCTTACTACAACGAAATGTAAGAATTTAGTAGATTAAACAGTACTAACGTATTATCTCACACTTCTCGAAGTCAGAAATCTGAAATGAATCTCATTGTGAGATCCACACTGGGCTGAGATCATGGTGTTATCAGTCAGCGTTTCTCAGGCTCAAAAGGTATTTTGAGGCTATTTCAAGGCTCCAAAAGGTAATCCATTCTCTTTCCAGCTTCTAGAGGCTATTTGGGACTTCCCAGAAGTGGTGGCACTTCTGGTAAAGAACCAGCCTACCAAAACAGGAGACTTAAAAGACACAGATTCAGTCCCTATTTTGGGAAGATCCCCTGGAGGAGGGCATGGCAACCCACCCTGGTATTCTTACCTAGAGAATCTCATGGACAGAGGAGCCTGGCAGGCTGCGATCCACAGGGTGGCATAGAGTCGGACACGACTGAAGTGACTTAGCAGCAGCAGAAGCCATTTTCTTTCCCTGACTGTTGGTCCGCTCCGTCCTTTCCGGCCATTGACAGCGATGTCAGGCTGAGTTTTTCTTATACAGCCATCTCTCTGGTTCTCTCTCCTTATTCCCTCTTACTCTTTAAGGATTCTTATGATTCTATTGAGGGCTTCCAGGTGGCACGAGTGGTAAAGAACCCTCATGCCAATGCAGAAGACATAAGAAGTGCAGGTTCAGTCCCTGGGTCGGGAAGATCCCCTGGAGGAGAGCATAGCAACCCACTCCAGTATTCTTGCTCGGGGAATCTCGTGGGCAGGGGAGCCTGACAACCTACAGTTCACAGGATCACAGAGTATGACTGAAGAGATTAGCATAGTGTAGCTATGATTATATTGGGTCCACACATGGAAAGTAAAAGTGTTTGTTGCTCAGTTGTGTCCAACCCTTTGCGATCCCATGGATGGTAGCTCTCTAGGCTTCTTTGTTCCTTGGCATTCTCCAGGCAAGAATACTGGAGTGGGTTGCCCTTCCCTTCTCCAGGGGACCTTCTTGACCCAGGGATCAAACCCAGGTCTCCTGCATTGCAGGCAGACTCTTTACCATCCAAGCCACTCGGGAAACCCTCACACATCTAACCTAGGATACTCTGCCTATTTTAAAGCCAGCTTATTAGAACCTTAATTCCCCTTTGTCATGCATCATAATGTATTCACAGGTCCCAAGGGTTAGACGTGGACATATTTGGGAGTGCCATTACTCTGCCTTCAGCAGTGCTATGGACTGAAGATTCATGTCCTCTCAAAATTCATGTGTTGAAACCTGTTCTCGAATGTGAGAGTATTTGGAGGTGGTACTTTTGGGAGATGACAAGGTCACAAGGGTTGTGAATTGGTGCCCATATAAAAGTGCCCCCTTGCTATTTCTGCCACGTGAGAACATGAGGAATAGAGGGCTGCCATGAACCAGAAAGAGGGTACTCATCAAACACTGTATCTGCAGCAACCTGACCTTGAACTTAGCCTCCAGAACTGTGACAATGTCTGCTGTTCATAAACCACTCATGCTATGGTGTTCTGTTATAGCACCCAGGATGGGCAAAGACACACAGCTTTTACCACTATACCACACTGCCTTAGTCCTTAATAATATTAACTACTTGTTATAGATGAAGTTAAGTTTTATTACATACATTACCCTTGGTCCTTGCTGAAAGCAGACAGCCTTCTTATCTGTTAACAGATTAAAAAAAAAAGACTCAAAGAGTTGAGTCCTTTGGGTATAGTAAATATGAGATGTGAGGGAGGGTTTGAATCCAGATCTGTCTGCTCCAAGGCTCTTGTTTTTGTTATATTGTATTTTGAATAATGTGTCTGTTCCTATATTAGGATTTTTAGACAATAAATTTATTGTCCTTTTAAAAGTGTAATTATTCTCAGTCTTTCTAAAATGTGAGAGCCTATTCCTTGCTTTGGTAAGCATCAGTTCAGTCGCTCAGTCATGTCCAACTCTTTGCAACCTCATGGATCGCAGCACCAGGCCTCTCTGTCCATCACCAACTCCCAGAGTTCACTCAGACTCAGGTCCATCGAGTCAGTGATGCCATCCAGCCATCTCATCCTCAGTCATCCCCTTCTCCTCCTGCCCCCAATCCCTCCCAGCATCAGAGTCTTTTCCAGTGAGTCAACTCTTCACATAATTTGGCCAAAGTACTGGAGTTTCAGCTTTAGTATCAGTCCTTCCAAAGAAATCCCAGGGCTGATCCCCTTCAGAATGGACTGGTTGGATCTCCTTGCAGTCCAAGGGACTCTCAAGAGTCTTCTCCAACACCACAGTTCAAAAGCATCAATTCTTCGGCGCTTAGCCTTCTTCACAGTCCAACTCTCACATCCATACATGACCACAGGAAAAACCATAGCCTTGAATAGACGGACCTTTGTTGGCAAAGTAATGTCTCTGCTTTTGAATATACTATCTAGGTAAGTCATAACTTTTCTTCCAAGGAGTAAGCATCTTTAAATTTCATGGCTGCAGTCACCATCCGCAGTGATTTTGGAGCCCAGAAAAATAAAGTCTGACACTGTTTCCAGTGTTTCTTCATCTATTTCCCATGAAGTGACGGGACAGGATGCCATGATCTTCATTTTCTGAATGTTGAGCTTTAAGCCAACTTTTTCACTCCTCTTTCACTTTCATCAAGAGGCTTTTAGTTCCTCTTCACTTTCTGCCATAAGGGTGGTGTCATCTGCATATCTGAGGTTATTGATATTTCTCCCAGCAATCTTGATTCCAGCTTGTGTTTCTTCCAGTCCAGTGTTTCTCATGATGTACTCTGCATATAAGTTAAATAAGCAGGGTGACAACATACAGCCTTGACATACTCCTTTTCCTATTTGGAACCAGTCTGTTGTTCCATGTCCAGTTCTAACTGTTGCTTCTTGACCTGCATGCGGATTTCTCAAGAGGCAGGTTAGGTGGTCTGGTAGTCCCATCTCTTGAAGAATTTTCCACAGTTTATTGTGTTCCACACAGTCAGAGGCTTTGGCATAGTCAATAAAGCAGAAATAGATGTTTTTCTGGAACTCTCTTGCTTTATCCATGATCCAGCAGATGTTGGCAATTTGATCTCTAGTTCCTCTGCCTTTTCTAAAACCAGCTTGAACATCAGGGAGTTCATGGTTCATGTATTGCTGAAGCCTGGCTTGCAGAATTTTGAGCATTACTTTACTAGCATGTGAGATGAGTGCAATTGTGCGGTAGCCTGAGCAATCTTTGCCATTGCCTTTCTTTGGGATTGGAATGAAAACTGAACTTCTCCAGTCCTGCGGCCACTGCTGAGTTTTCCAAATTTGCTGGCATATTGAATGCAGCACTTTCACAGCATCATCTTTCAGGATATGAAACAGCTAAACTGGAATTCCATCACCTCCACTAGCTTTGTTCTTAGTGATGCTTTCTAAGGCCCACTTGACTTCACATTCCAAGATATCTGGCTCTAGATTAGTGATCACATCATCATGATTATCTGGGTTGTGAAGATCTTTTTGTACAGTTCTTCTGTGTATTCTTGCCACCTCTTCTTAATTTCTTCTGATTCTGTCAGGTCCAGACCATTTCTGTCCTTTGTTGAGCCCATCTTTGCATGTAATGTTCCCTTGATACCTCTAATTTTCTTGAAGAGATCTCGAGTCTTTCCCATTCTGTTCTTTTCCTCTATTTCTTTGCATTGATCACTGAAGAAGGCTTTCTTATCTCTTATTGCTATTCTTTGGACTCTGCATTCAGATGCTTATATCTTTCCTTTTCTCCTTTGCTTGATCCCTGTCTTCCGTTCAATGTCACAAACCTCATTCCATAGTTCATCAGGCACTCTATCTATCAGATCTAGGCCCTTAAATCTATTTCTCACTTCTACTGTATAATCATAAGGGATTTGATTTAGGTCATACCTGAATGGTCTAGCGGTTTTCTCTACTTTCTTCAATTTGAGTCTGAATTTGGTAATAAGGAGTTCATGATCTGAGCCACAGTCAGCTCCTGGTCTTGTTTTTGTTGACTGTATAGAGCTTCTCCATCTTTGGCTGCATAGAATATAATCAATCTGATTTTGGTGTTGACCGTCTGGTGATGTCTATGTGTAGAGTCTTCTCTTGTGTTGTTGGAAGAGGATGTTTGCTATGACCAGTGCATTTTCTTGGCGAAACACTATTAGTCTTTGCCCTGCTTCATTCCGCATTCCAAGGCCAAATATTCCTGTTACTCCAGGTGTTTCTTGACTTCCTACTTTAGCATTCCAGTCCCCTGTAATGAAAAGGACATCTTTTTTGGGTGTTAGTTCTAAAAGATCTTGCAGGTCTTCATATAGCCATTCAACTTCAGCTTCTTCAGCATTACTGTTGGGGCATAGACTTGGATAACTGTGATACTGAATGGTTTGCCTTGGAGACGAGCAGAGATCATTCTGTCATTTTTGAGACTGCATCCAAGTACTGCATTTCGGACTCTTTTGTTGGCCATGAGGGCTACTCCATTTCTTCTGAGGGAATCCTGTCTCCAGTAGTAGATATAATGGTCATCTGAGTTAAATTCACCCGTTCCAGTCCATTTTAGTTCACTGATTCCTAGAATGTCGATGTTCACCCTTGCCATCTGTTGTTTGACCACTTCCAATTTGCCTTGATTTATAGACCTGACATTCCAGGTTTCTATGCAATATTGCTCTTTACAGCATCGGATCTTGCTTCTGTCAACAGTCACATGCACAACTCAGTATTGTTTTTGCTTTGGCTCCATCCGTTCATTCTTTCTGGAGTTATTTCTCCACTGATCTCCAGTAGTATATTGGGCACCTGGGGAGTTCCTCTTTTGGTATCCTATCATATTTTCTTGCTGCTCCTGAAATATACAGGCCACCTCTGTCTCAGGGCCTTTGCACTTGCTTCTCCTCTGCCTACAGTGATCTTCTCTGTATATCTTCACAGCTAGGTCCTTTACCTCTTCCTGTTTGTTGCTCAAATATCACCTTGCTAAGGAGCCCTCACCCTATTTAAATCTATATATTTCAGAATGCTATCTTCTTCCTGCTTTTTACCCCCATACTACTTCATGTATTATCAACTCTTAGATAGCAATGTTATGAGATTTAATGTTATATATGAGCTAGAAGAAAAGAAAAAAATTAAACTACAACACGTCCTTGACTATAAAATTCATCCTGATTTCCAAGATAATTAAAATATGAAGAATTGTATTTTGTTAATTCTGAAATGCACATTGTTTTGCTGTTTTAATATCTCTATTTATTTTGCTCATGGTATATCTTCTTCCACTATGAGTTAAGTTCATTGATTTGGTGTATGGATTTCTTTATGATTTTATGCTGTTATTTCCCCAGGATATAAACCAGTATATGGAACATAGTTAATGCTTAATAAATATTTGTTGAAAAATGAATGCCACTGATTCCCAGGGTCATTAGTCATAACTTTGCCCTCTAAATGTTCCCTGTATAGAGTTAAATGATATAATAGGATTTTATGTAATATTTAAAAACTCATCATTTTCTCAAAGTGACTCAACCTTTGTTGTCTTTTTCGTTTATTATTCCTATGGAAAACATGATGTAGAGAAGGAAAGTGCCTTAACCAAGACACGGCTATGGCCAAACAAGGATTCAGAGTCAGTCTTTTCTTTCCTATAGTAAAAATGTTGCAAACTCCTGTGGACTAAAAGGACTGGGAGCAGATTGTGTTGGTGAATTGATAGCTGTATTGAATCAACTGGGCCAGTCTGCCAGAGTGGGTGGATACCAGTGGATTAAGTGACATGTTTGACTGTGATCAGTTGTTATAAAAGTGTTTACCCTTGTACTTAGCATGTCACGTAAAACTCGCCAGAGAATTGATGCGATATGGTGGCCATAAAAATCATCACATGGGCCATGGGAAAAATAAATCAAAGCCTGCTAATGTGAAATAGGTTGCCAGAAGATAGGAAACTTAAAAACTCAAAAAATAAATAGGTGAATAGATAACATATATCCTTATATTACTATATTTAAAACAAATATACATGAATCTGTACTATGGCATATAAAGCATACATTCTATAATAAGATAATTTTTATATTTAAATATTTATAAATAAAGAGTCATAAAAATTTTTAAATAGAATGGTCTCTATAATCTATGTCACCCCATTTATCCATCAATAACACTAATAATTAACAATCAATTATTATATTTTTGCATGCATATTCCTAACTCATTCAAATACGTACAGTGTTACAGTTGTTCTGTGTTGAACAAAAATTATATCTTAGCATACATAGATTTTCATAAACTTTTATTTACTCAAATCAGTCTTATTCCATGAGAACATGTATAAATTATACTTCTTTTTAAAGGCTACAGCTTATTAAAGTTTATTAAGCTATAGTTTATTATAGTTTCCGTTTTCTGGAGTACTGTTCTTGTGTGGATGGAGAAGGCAATGGCACCCCACTCCAGTACTCTTTCCTGGAAAATCCCATGGATGGAGGAGCCTGGTAGGCTGCAGTCCATGGGGTCGCAAAGAGTCGGATATGACTGACCAACTTCACTTTCACTTTTCACTTTCATGCACTGGAGAAGGAAATGGCAACCGCTCCAGTAGTCTTGCCTGGAGAATCCCAGGGATGGGTGAGCCTGGTGGGCTGCCGCCTATGGGGTCGCACAGAGTTGGACATGACTGAAGCGACTTAGCAGCAGCAGCAGCTTATTAAATTGTATAAATGTATTGTAATTAATCAGGCTACTGTATTTCATGTATGTGTGTTTTCTCACTGTGTGTAATATATAACTATTCTATAAATATTTGTTAAATGTACACTCTTTGTTTCCCTCTTCTTTTTCCCATCCTCTCCAAAAGGAAAGTCACCTTTGTAGATGTATGTTTGACTAGAGAGCAAGTGTGCTTACTTTTTTAAACTATCATTTCTATACTTATCTGTTTGTTTTTACACTGATAAAGCCTATTTCAAAACTCAAATAATAAAATATTAAACTTGGGAAACTCAGAAATATTATCGAGACTAACTTTCCACTTCACAGATCCCTATACCTTTCTTATAACCTTCTTTCTTTACCTGAAAATGACCTTTGGGCCCTTCATCTGAAACCTCTTTATCATTTACAACTCAACTTGTGACACCACCTCCAAGAAGCTTTCTCTGATTGCCCCCAACGAATTAAGATGTCCTTCTGGCACTTAAAGAACCTGTGCTTTCAGTTAGCAATACATTTTTCACTTGCTATTTTAATTATGGATGTGTGTTTCTATTTCCTCTGGTAGAGTTATAACCTCTCTCATTGGAAGAAAATCGTCCTCTTCATTCACCTCTGTGTTTTCAGTGCATAACATGATATATGTGTTGCTGTTTAGTTTCTAAGTCATGTCTGACTCTTTTGTTACCCCATTAACTGTAGTCCACCAGGCTCCTCCATCCATGGGATTCTCCAGGCAAGAGTACTGGAGTGGGTTGCCATTTCCTTCCCCAGAGGATCCTCCTGACCCAGGGATCAGACCCATGTACCCCACATTGCAAATGGATTCTTTACCACTGAGCCACATAGGAAGCCCAGCATGATATACAGACAATACTAACGCCTCTTTTCCAGTAGAATGACTGTCAGTGGATACATATGCTTCCTTCTTTTTTGGCTTTTCCTTGGCGATTTATGTGTGTGTGATATTTTAATCCACAATGCATGTATCTGGTACATAGTCTGAGGAGCAGAATGCTTGTTGGAAGGATGGGACTTAACTTTAGATAATCTTACCAATAAGTAAGTGTCTATGTTGTGAAAGAAGAAAGAGTGAGGTGGCTATTTTTTGCAAGGATGGCTTGTTTGCTTCAGTTTATTGATGGAGAGAGATAGCCTGGGTTTCATTCTGTTTGTTCCCTTAATGTGAAACTATGCAGCTCATATCTGCCTATCTGTCTCTAATTAAATAGTCCTCTTAAGGAAACACATCAGTAGCTGTCAAGGAGGTGCCAGAATGCGTCATTAATTTGCAATCAGGATAGCCAATTCCCCACACTGATGGATTCACTAATTTTTCAGGGCCTCTTGGAGTTCACCTGCTTGTCACAGAGTAAGGCACTTTGGCTGCTCACTTTGAAATGGGAATGTCTCTTCACTGTGACTCAAGCTGATTGCCCCTCCATCACCAGGTTTTAGCGTCTAGGATAAGTGTGCATCTTTAACTCAAACAAGTACAGGGTTAAAAGCTATCTCTTGATACTCTCTCCAGACAAGCCATGGTGATAAACACGTTGTCATGCAAGCAGCTGTGGTTCTATTTATGGGGAAAATGGGAACCCCTTCTCCCAAATTCCAGGTAGTTCATAAGCCAGAAAGATAATTATTTCTGGATTATGAAATAGCCAATAGCTTGAGAAACCATCTAATCCTACTTCAGAGGGAACTGAAGCTCTAGGGGCTAAGAATTCCTACGGTCTCCTAGCCAGAACTGACTGACACTAGGCTCACATCCATGTCTGATGTTCTTGTCACTTTACTAGAAACACACCATTTCTTCTTCTTCTCCATTATGGGCCGTACTAGAGGTTTGTATGACTGACTGGTGGGCAGTCAAGACATTGAATGGTTAGGGGAAGCTTGTGGAAAAACACAGCCTAGGTCTTTCTTTTTCTTTTTCCTATTTTTAGAAGTGTTATAATATGGCATTTAAGTGTAAAAATGCTGAAGCCAGACCACACAGCTTAGAATCCAGGATTCATCTCTTAGTAGTGAAAGGAATAGAATGTGTTGATTTCTTTGTGCCTCAGTGTGTTGTGCACTAAAGTGAGTTAGCCATATAGTTGTTGAGAAGTTTAAAAGAGTTAATTAAAGCCAAGTACTTAGAACAATGACCGGCGCATAGCAAGCTCTCAGTAAACATTTTGTTGTTGTTTAGCCGCTTAGTCAAGTCTGATTCCTTTGTGACCCCATGGACTGTAGCCCAGTGGGCTCCTCTGTCCATGTGATTAAATAAGCAAGAACACTGGAGTGAGCTGCCATTGAATGGGTTGCCATCTCTAAATTAAAAAGATGATAGAGACAAAAGAGTCAAAATAGAGTGTGTAAGCCTTGTCGTGTTCCTGGATCAATACAATAAAACTAAACCATGGAAATAAATACTTGTTGACAAGTGGAGAAATCTGGACATCAACTGGAAATCAGATGATATTAGAAAATGCTTGACAAGTTCCTTAGTTTTGATAACACTATGGTAATTATATAATAAAATGTCTCTATGTAAAGATGGCGGGGGGCAATACCTTCTAGGTGTGTCCTTTACATCCAATACTTGACTTTGATAAACCGTCTGTGTGGGTTTTCCCCACACTAAGCAATTCTGCAACACCATCCAGGCATCCTCCTATCTAACTCAGTTCGGACACTATCTACCTGAAAATAGATTCAGCTCCCACAGGTTGAGGGCTCAGTTCCACTAACGTGCTTCTTCCTCCCCTCCACCCACACCCCATGGCACACAGATACACTTCCAATGCCAATCACGAGTTCTGGTTTTCTCTTATGCCTCTGACTGACTGGCTATTAATCATAGAGTCCCAACCTCTCTCCAGGTTTGATTAATTTGCTAGAACGGCTGACAGGTCTCAAGAGCATATTTTCTAAATTAACAGTTTATTATAAAAGGATATAACTCAGGACAGAAGGATGGAAGAGATAAAGTATGTGAGAAGCATGGAGCGTCCATGCCCTCTCTGGGTTTGTGATTCTTTCAGTATCTCTACATGTTCATCAATCCCAGAAGCTCTCAGAACCCCTTCACTGGGCTCAGACGGTAAAGCATCTGCCTGCAGTGAGGGAGACCCGCGTTTGATCCCTGGATTGGGAAGATCCCCTGGAGAAGGAAATGGGAACCCATTCCAGTACTCTTGCCTGGAAAATTCCACAGACTGAGGAGCCTGATAGGCTGCAGTTCATGGGGTCGCAAAGAGTCAGACACGACTGAGCAACTTCACTTTCACCTTTCACTCACGGCAGTCTCATTACGTAGACACTATTGATTAAATCATCAGCTATTGGTGATTAGTTCAACCTCCAGTCCCTATCTCAGGGAGGGCTGGAAAGTTCCAACCTTCTGATCACATGGTTTGTCTCTCTGGCAACGAAGCCCATCAGAGGCCCCTCATTAATAAACTCAGGTTTACAGTTGCAAGGGGTTTGTTGTGAATAACAAGGCATTTCTTTTCACTGTTGTCTCTTTGAAACTATTTAAGGAGCTGGAACTGTTTGAGGACAAAAGATCAAATATTATGACAAAATATTCTCATCTTAGGAAATTATAAGGGTTTTGAGTTATATGCCAGAAATACATACTAAGACCAAATGCATATTTCTTATTAGAAATTCTAATATCCCATTTTATTATTAGAAATGTGAAGTTAGTAGGCATGAAATGTCAAGATGGCTGAACTTTTTTCACAAGATCATCAAAATGTGTTTATCTGTGTGTGTGGGAAAAAGAGAGAGAAAGAGAAAATGTTAGCAATCATTGACTATACTGTCAACTTTTGTGTCAAAAATGTTTAAAATAAAACCATTTGGAAAAAACACAAATTATTGGTGTTTAAGCATTATGTCATAGGTCTAATTTGACAGAACTCTACTATTAACTATAAGCATTCAATAAAACTGTAAAAACCTTGAAAAATAAAAAATCAAAAGGCCTCCAGTTTGGCTAGAAGTTGGATCCATTCACAGACTTGAAATTTTATCTAACTCTTCCAGGTCGGTTTTGGTCATTGTTTTTAATGCTTTGAAATCATTTTGATGTCCTGATTGTAGTAATTATTACTGTCCATCTGGTCTTGAAGGGTGAAATGTTTGCTTGCTGTTTTAAAGAGCCAAAATTGCATCCAAATCTAGCAATTTCATTTATTTTACTTTGGACATTTGTCTACAGAGTAACCAGTTTGATAGGGTAGCTAAGATCCTTTGTTAGGGGATTTGTTTCATCTGGGTAGCTTGATTTTATAATGTCTCTGGAGAGGTTACTTGAAAATTCTTTCTGAGAAAAGGATTTGTGTAAATTCACAAAATATTATGTGATAAACTCAGGATGGTGTTAAGTCTGTAGGGCAATGGGAGACAGAAACAGATGAGGAATGCCTTTAATTGCTCTGAAAGGCTGAATGTCGCATTAGCATCGCTGGATTCTAGCGTTAGAGTTGTGCCACTCTAGGTCCCTCTGTGCTGACTTTCAGTCCCCTAGCTGTGATGCCCTCTGACGCTTACAAATGTAGGCGTCTCTGCTTCAAAGAGGCATGTGCCTATGCAGACAGGCAGGCCTGGGACACATTGATTTAAGTGCCCGGCATCTATTAGTAGAATTGCAGATGGAGACAGAAACATTTTAATTCAGTTATACCTCAAGACCTAAGGAAGTGGCTTGTATTGATTCTCCCAGTTGGCACTTTAGGCTCCAGTAAGTGGGGATAAAAACAAAACAAAACAAAACTCCCTTTTCTCTTCACTGCTGTTTTTTTTTTTTTTCTTTATGATTACTGTTCATTGAATGAATGTTTGCTATGTTTAGGTATGTCACCTTCATTCCAGTACTAACAGGCAATATTTTAATACTAATATAGATGATGAGCGTGTGTGCACTCAGCTGTGCCTGACTCTGTGGCCCCATGCACTATAGCCTGCCAGGCTCCTCTATCCATGGGGTTTCCCAGGAAAGAATGCCCTTTCCTTCTCCAGAGGTTCTTCTCAACTCAAGGATCAAACCCACGTCCCCTGCATTGGCCGGGGGACTCTCTACTACCACACTACCTGGAAAGTCGCGATATAAAAAATACACTGCTGGTGATATAGATAACGTTATTCTCATCTTACAAACAGGAGGACTAAAAGAAGTAATCAATGAATTAACTCCCTCATTACTTCAGGACAGCAAATATACCAGTGAAAGTGAAAGTGAAGTCGCTCAATCGTGTCCAACTCTTTGGGACCCCATGGACTGTAGCCCACAAGGCTCCTCTGTCCATGGGATTTTCCAGGCAAGACTACTGGAGCGGATCCCCATTTCCTTCTCCAGGAGATCTTCCCGCCCCAGGGACTGAACCCAGGTCTCTCGCATTGTAAGCAGATGCTTTACTCTCTGAGCCACCAGAGCAAGCTCCAATCCCAGGCTGACTGACTACCTCAAGAGAAGGCCTTGAGACAATGGGAACTTTCAATTGTAATTCGACTGTGTTGTTTCACAAGACATAGAGTAGGTAGTATAAACACTTCACAGGTGACAGATGACATTATTCCTCAGAAGTATAATAGTGATGACAAGAAGAGGTAAATAGATATCGCAAATAATACTTGCGTTGATAGCTTACGATGAACAATGTTGGATGCATGATCTCTTAAAAGATTTAGGCTTCAGGACCAGGGAGAAGGCTTGATCACTCAAGAGCTTTTGTATAGCAGAGTCTTATTAAAGAGTAAAAGGGACAGAGGAAAGCTTCTCACAGAGATATCAGAAGGGGGACGGAGAGTGCCCCCTTTGTTAGTATTAGCAAGGGAGCTGTATCCTTTTCCAATTGGTTATTACAGTAAATCAAAAGAATGTCTCAAGGTTGTAAAGGTCTTACCAGACCCACTCCCACAATATACATTTTAAGATAGCACATTAGTCAGAAGGTTCTTAAGAAGGAGAAACATATCCTCTAGCAGGATACATTGTTGTTATATAATCATTGGTACCCAGTTTAAGGAAAAACATACCCTTGAGCAAGATGAGTTATTTTCTTGTGTAATCATTCAGTTCAGTTCAGTCATTTAGTCGTGTCCGACTCTTTGTGACCCCATGAATCGCAGCACACCAGGCCTCCCTGTCCATCACCATCTCCCAGAGTTCACTCAGACTCACGTTCATCAAGTCAGTGATGCTATCCAGCCACCTCATCCTCAGTCGTCCCCTTCTCCTCCTGCTTTCAATTCCTCCAGGCATCAGAGTCTTTTCCAATGAGTCAACTCTTCACATGAGGCCAAAGTACTGGAGCTTCAGCTTTAGCATCATTCCTTCCAAAGAAATCCCAGGGCTGATCTCCTTCAGAATGGACTGGTTGGATCTCCTTGCAGTCCAAGGGACTCTCAAGAGTCTTCTCCAACACCACAGTTCAAAAGCATCAATTCTTCAGTGCTCAACCTTCTTCACAGTCCAACTCTCCCATCCATACATGACCACTGGAAAAACCATAGCCTTGACTAGACGAACTTTAGTTGGCAAAGTAATGGCTCTGCTTTTGAATATGCTATCTAGGTTAGTCATAACTTTTCTTCCAAGGAGTAAGCGTCTTTTAATTTCATGGCTGCAGTCACCACCTGCAGTGATTTTGGAGCCCCAAAAGATAAAGTCTGACACTGTTTCCACTGTTTCCCCATCTATTTCCCATGAAGTGATGGGACCGGATGCCATGATCTTCGTTTTCTGAATGTTGTGCTTTAAGCCAACTTTTCACTCTCCTCTTTCACTTTCATCAAGAGGCTTTTTAGTTCCTCTTTTCTGCCATAAGGGTGGTGTCATCTGCCTGTTTGAGGTTATTGATATTTCTCCTGGCAATCGCATGTAATCCTTAGCTTTGTGCTTAAAAAAAAAAAGTGTGACCAAGATGAAGGAATGTAGAAACAAAGTACTTTTCTCCTCCTTGAGATCTCCAGACCTCTATTTCCTCCTCAGGGACCCTGGATTTCTTATCACCCTACCTAAGAATTAACTCTCTCATCATTAGTGTAGACAACTTTAGGAATTAATCTTTTTGGAATTTAGTATCTTGTCTTGCAAGACTCTCACTGAATTCAAGTAAATAATTCAGTTTATAAAATCATAACATTTTAAAGCTAACAGGACTTTGGGAGACTCTAGCTAAGTGTTTCAAAACTCAGTAGAATATTATGATTTCTTTTTTATAAGTCAATTCACCACTTTAGTAGGAGTTGTACTTTTTTTTTTTTCTAAAAAAGTTTATTTACAATGTTGTGTTACTTTCTGTTGTACAGCAAAGTGAATCATTTATAAGTACGCATATGTCCATTCTAGGAAGTATACTTTTAGGTGCTGTGCTATGAAAGTGCAAATAAGAGGAATTGACCCAATAATTTAAGAGATCGTGGAAGACTTTCTAGAGGAAGTGTAATTGAGCTGACATTCATAAGAATAGTAAGTGGCAACTAACCAAAGAAAGAATGGAGATGAGGAAAAGGATTCTGGGCAGATAAATGGAAGGGCCCCATCATGAAAGATGTACTAAATGGCTAGTGTAAAGAGCTGTTCATGTGAAGCAGAACATGGGACCTGAACATAGAACCTGTGAACCAGGTAAAGGACTTTGGCATGCTCAGTCTGTCTCTTTGCAAGCCCGTGGACTGTAGCCCACCAAGTTCCTCTGTCCATGAGATTTCCCAGGCAGGAATACTTGCGTGGGTTGCCATTTCCTACCCAAGGGATCTTCCTGACCCAGGGATTGAACTCACGTCTCCTGCTTTGGCAGGTGAATTCTTTACCACTGAGCCACCTGGGGAGGCCTAAAGGACTTAATGTACATGTATGCTACTGGCTTTAGTCATGTCTAGCTCTTGACAATACTATGGACTATAACTGGCCAGGCTCCTTTGTCCATGGGATTCTCCAGGCAAGAGAACTGCAGTGGGTTCCCATGCCCTCCTCCAGGGGATCTTCCCAACCCAGGGAATTGAGCCTATGTCTCCTGTGGCTCCTGCACTGCAGGCAGATTCTTTACCACTGAGCCACCAGGGAAGCCTGGTGCTAAATCCTAAATGCAATAAGAAGACCTTGACATATTTTAGTGTGGATGGGACAAGGTCTAATTTGCATTTCAAAACTGTCACTCTAGTTAAGGTGCTAAGAATGGATTGAAGGAGCTCAGTACTGAATGGATGGTGTGTACAACCATGGTAACTGCAAAGAGGTGAGACATACCAATCACACTGAGGGGAAGAACTGAAAAAAATGAACAATTTTGAGACACAGTTTACCGATCCACCATTTTGAACGCTGTGACAAGGTAATCACTACTATAATCAATCTATGGAACACTCCCATCCTGCCAAAATTTATCTTATGATCTTTGAAGTCAGCCTCCCACACTTTCTGCCCCTAAAGACTAGTGGCAGTTTTGTCTGTTCTAGAATTTCACATGTGGAATTACTCTCTTTGCATTGTTTGTTCTTGGTCTGCTCAGAATGACTTTTCTGAGTAACAGTCCTGCTGTTGCATGTATCTGTAGTTTTGTTTTGTTTTGTTTTGTTTTTTGTTTTGGCTTTTTGGGTCTTAGCAGTGGCATAAAGGATATTGGGTTTTAGTTGCAACATATGGGGGTCCAGTTCCCTGACCAGGAATAAAACCTGGGCACCCTGCATTGGGAGAGTGGAGTCTTAGCCACTGGGCCACCAGGGAACTCTCTACTTACAGGTTTCTGCTTGCTTATTTCAAAATATTATTGAGTGTTGTCAATACACTATGCTTTGTTTATTCGTTTACTTGTTGATGGGCGTTAGACTTGTTTCCAGTTTAGTTCTATTATGAATAAAGTTCCCATGAATATTTTGTGGATGTATGTTTTCACTCCCCTTAAATAAATACTGGAACTGGGATTATTAGATAATGGGTTAGGGTATGTTTCAGTTTTAAGTTATAGCCAAACTATTTTCATATTCTTGAACCATTTTAATTCCAAATAGCTCTGTCTGAGGGTATCAGTCTTTCATTGTCCCCTGAAACACTTGATACTGTCAGTCTTTTCAATTTTAGACATTCAGTTGGTGTGCAACATGCTTAATCATGGTTTTAATACAAAGTACTGTCATGACTAATTATGTTCAGAATTTTTACATTTGTTTAATTGGACTTTTGTATATCTTCTTTTTCTAATTCTTTTGTATATCCTTTTTCTTTTTTTTTTTTTTTTTTTGCTAATTCTCTTTCTTTCTCATTTTATTTTATTGTTGAAAGAGTACTTAAAATGTGATCAATCCTGTTAATAAATTTTAAAGTGAGCAATTGTTATTGTTAAGTATAGGTACAATGTTCTATGACAGATCACCAGATCTTATTCATCAGCCTGACTGAAACGTACGCAATGATTACCAGCTTTGTATAGCTCCCTTCCCCTAATCCTTGATAACCACCGTTCCCCCTTCCTCCAGCCCTTGGCAACCACACTCCACTCTCTAATTTTATGACTTAGGCTATTTTAGATATCTCATATCAATGGAGTCATTCAGTATTTCTCTTTCTGTGACTGGACTTATTTCACTTAGCAGCTCTTCAGGGTCCATCCATGTTGCTACATGTTGCAGAATTTACTTATTTTTTAAGATAAAGTAGTGTTCCTCTGTATGCAAAACAATAGTTCCTTTATCCATTTGCCTTTTGATGGACATTTAGGTTGCTTCCACATCTTGGCTATTGTGAATATTGTTGTCATGAACATTTGTTCAGTTGTGTCTGAGTCTTTGCAACCCTATGAACTGTAGCACTCCAGGCTTCCTTGTCCTTCACCATCTCCTGGAGATGGCTCAAACTCACGGCTGTCGAGTCAGTGATCCCATCCTACCATCTCATCCTCTGTTGTCCCCTTCTCCTTCTGCCTTCAATCTTTCTCAGCATCAGGGTCTTTTCTAAGGAGTCAGATCTTTGCATCAGGTGGCCAGACTATTGGAGCTTTAGCTTCAGCATCAGTCCTTCCAATGAATATTCAGGACTGATTTCCTTTAGGATTGACTGGTTGGATCTCTTTGCAGTCCAAGAGACTCTCAAGAATCTTCTCCAACACCGCAGTTCAGTTCTTCAGTGCTCAGCCTTCTTTTTGGTCCAACTCTCACATCCATACATGACTACTGGAAAAACCCTAGCTTTGACTCTGCAGACTTTTGTTGGCAAAGTATAATGTCTTTGCTTTTTAACATGCTGTCTAGGTTGGTCATAGCTTTTCTTCCAGGGAACAAGCATCTTTTAAGCCATGAACATAGGTGTGCTTATATTTTCTTGAAGGTACTGATTTCAATTATTTTGAATAAATACTCAGAAGTGGGATTAGTTGATCGTATGGTAGTTCTCCGTCTGATTTTTGAAGAGCTTCTGTACTGTTTCCCATAGCAGTTGAATCACTCTGTACTTCCAGAGATGATGCAGCAGTATGCAAGGATTCCAATTCCTCTGCATCCTCACCAACACTTGTGGTTTCCCCCTTTTTAAACTGATAGCCATTCTGACATGTGTGAGGTGACATCTCATTGTTTAGTTCTGATTTGCATTTCCCTAATAGCTGGTGGTATTAACCATTTTTTTTTCACATACTTGCTGATCATTTTTATATCTCCTTTGAAGAAATATCTATTTAAGTCCTTAGCAAATTGAGTTCTTCTTCTTCTTCTTCTTCTTCTTTTTTTTACTATTAAGTTTTAGGTGTTCAGGGTATATATTGAAGACAGATCCCTTAGAAGATACATGATTTGCAAATATTTCCTTGCATTCCATAGGTTGCTTTTTCACTCTATAGATAGTTTTCTTTGCTATGCATAAGACTTTTAGCTTGGTGTGGTCCCAACTCTGAATTTTTGTTTTTGTTGCCTCTGCTTTTGTTATCATATGCATGAAAGCATTGCCCTTGCCAGCGTCATGAAAACTTTCCCCTGTGTTTTCTTCTAGGAGTTTCATGCATTCAGGTTTTATGCTTGTGACTTCCATCCATTTGGAGGTTTCTTTATATGCGGTATAAGACAAGGAACCACTTTCATTCTTTTGAATGTGGATATGCAATTATTCCAGGCTATCAGTTGACCATATATGCATGAATTTATTTTAGAGCTATCATTTCCATTGGTCTAAATGTCCTTTTGTCAGTAAATGTTTTGATTACTGCAGATTTGTAATATATTTTGAAAACAGAAAGTAGTGCCTGCAACTTTGTTCTTTTATCTCAAGAATCATATGGCTATTCATTCATGGTTTTCTGGGGTTCTGTATAAATTTTAGAATGGATTTTTCAATTTCTATAAAATTCCACTGGGCTTTGAAAGTGAGTGCCTAGAATATGTAGATTTTAACAATATTAAATCCTTCAGTCCATGAACACATGATGTCTTTGTGTCTTATTAAATTTTTTATCAGTATTTTATCATTTTCAGTATACAAGTCTTTCAACTACTTAGATAAATTTATTCTTAAGTATTTTTTGTGATTGTACTGTGCATCAGATGACTTTCCTAATTTCCTTTTTGGATAGCTTGTTGTTGATGTACAGAAATGCTATTGATTTTTGTATGTTGATTTTATATTCTGTGACTCTAGTGAAATTATTAGTTCTAATAGTGTTTTTATGGAGTCGTTACAGTTTTTAATCTTAAGATTCTGTGTGTAAACAGGAAAACTTTGCCTCTTTAGCAGTTTGGATCCCTATTAGTTATTTTTCTAGCCAATTGTTCTGGGTAGGATTTCAGCTACTATACTGAATAGAGGTGGGAAAAAGTGGACATCTTTTTCTTGTTCCTGATCTTAGAGGAAAATGAATCCATTTTCATAGTGAAGTTGCTCAGTCATGTCCGACTCTTTGCGACCCCATGGACTGTAGCCTATCAGGCTCCTCCATCCATGGGATTTTCCAGGCAAGAGTGCTGCAGTGGATTGCCATTTCCTTCTCCGGGGATCTTCCTGACCCAGGGATCAAACCTGGGTCTCTTGCATTGCAGGCAGACTCTTTACTGTCTGAGCCACCAGGGAAGCTTTTCTATATTATATCAGCCATGGTCTTGTCATACATGGCCTTTATTATGCTGAGGTACATTTGTTCTGTACCTAGATTATGTTTTATTTTGTTGTCATTGATGTGCAAGTGAAAGTGTTAGTCACTCAATCGTGTCCGATTCTTTGCGACTCCATGGACTGTAGCCTGCCAGGTTCCTGGGTCCAGTTCTCAAGGAAAGAATACTGGAGTGGGTAGCCATTCCTTTCTCCAAGGGATTTTCCTGACCCAGGGACTGAACCCAGGTCTCCTGTATTGCAGGCAGATTCTTTACCTCTGAGTTACCAGGGAAGTCCAGGGGTATTGAATTTTACTAATGACATCTTTTCTTCTATTGAGATGATAATGTGATTTTTTTCTCTTTCATTCTGTTAATGTGATATAGCACTTTGGTCGATTTTTGTATGTTAAACTATCCTTATATCCCAGTGTAAATGTCTCTTGTTTATCATGTATGACCCTTTTCATATGATGTGGGATTTAGTTGACTGGTATCTTCTTGCGTATGTTGCATTTATATTCATTAGAGATACTGGCTTGTAATTTTTTTGTGGTTTCTTTATCTGGCTTTGATATCAGGGTAATGCTCATCTCATAAAATTAAATTGGTAGTGTTCCCTTTGCTTCAATTTTCTGAAGTTTGAGGATTAGTGTTAATTTTGTGATACAAAGTGGACAGCGTGTGCTGCATCATGCCAGGCTTCCCCGTCCCTCACTGTCTCCCAGAGTTCAGCCAAGTTCATGTCCATTGTGCTGGTGATACCATCCGAGCATCTTATCCTCTGTTGCCCCCTTCTCCTGCCTTCAGTCTTTCCCAGCGTCAGGGTCTTTTCCAACGGGTTGGCTGTTTGCATCAGATGGCCAAAGTATTGGAGTTTCAGCTTCAGAATCAGTCCTTCCAATGAATGTTCAGAACTGATTTCCTTTGGGATTGACTGGTTTGATCTCCTTGCGGTCTAAGGGACTCTCAAGAGTCCTTCCCAACACCATAGTTCAAAAGTATCATTTCTTCGGTGCTCAGCCTTCTTTATGATCCAACCTCTCACATCCATACATGACCACTGGAAAAGCATAGTTTTGACTAGACGGACATTTGTTGGCAATGTCTCTGCTTTTTAATATGCTGTCTAGGTTGGTCATAGCTTTTCTTCCAAGGAGCAAGTGTCTTTTAATTTCATGGCTGCTCTCACCGTCTGCAGTGATTTTGGAGCCCCCCAAAATAGTCTGTCACTCTTTCCATTGTTTCCCCATCTATTTGTCATCAAGTGATGGGACCGGAAGCCATGATCTTAGTCTTCTGAATGTTGAGTTTTAAGCCAGCTTTTTCACTGTCCTCCTTCACCTTCATCAAGAAGCTCTTTAGTTCCTCTTATCTTTCTGCCATTAGAGTGGTGTCATCTGCATAACTGAGGTTATTCATATTCCTCCTGGCAATCTTGATTCCTGCTTGAGCATCATCCAGCCTGGCATTCTGCATGAAGTATTCTGCATATAAGTTAAATAAATAGGGTGACAATATACAGCTTTGATGTACTCCTTTCCCAATTTGGAACCCATCTGTTGTTCCATGTCCAGTTCTAATTGTTGCTTCTTGACCTTCATACAGGTTTCTCAGGAGGCAAATAAGGTGGTCTGGTATTCCCGTCTCTTTAAGAATATTCCACAATTTGTTGTGATCTTCATAGTCAAAGAATTTAGCCTAGTCAATGAAGCAGAAGTAGATGTGTTCCTGGAATTCCCTTCCTTTTTCTACGATCCAGCAGATGTTGGCAATTTGATCTCTAGTTCCTCTGCCTTTTCTAAATCCAGCTTGTACATCTGGAAGTTCTTGGTCCATGTGCTGCTGAAGCCTAGCTTGAAGGATTTTGAGCATACTATACTAATATGTGAGATGAGTGCAACTGTGCAGTAGTTTGAACATTCTTCGGCATTGCCTTTCTTTAGGACTGGAATGAAAACTGACCTTTTTCAGTATGTCCATTGTATCTCAATAAAGCTGAAAAAGAATTGCCACCACCAACTGAAAAAATTAATGTAACAAGACTGATTAGAAGGCTACTGCAATTCTCTAAGAGAGAGAAGATGGTAAATTGAGGTAGATTTAAAGGAAAAGAGTCTGAGAAATATCAAGAAATATTTAGAGAATGTAAATGACAGGAAGTAATTTTATTGCCCTGTTTCACAGTCTAAGTAGTTAATACTTTTAGAGTGCTTACTGTCTGTATAAGCTTTGATATGTAGGTCGAGCTTAATTTTTTCGTGCATGGATACTAAATTAGTCTAGCATCATTTTTTAAAAGTGTTAACCTTATGGGGTAGGATTTATGATTTTACACGATGAAGAAGCTGAGGCAAATAGTGTTAACCAACCTGCAAAAGAGCAGAACAATGCAGTTGCAACTCTACTTTTGACTAAAATAAGAACAAACAGAAATGTGTCAGAATTTATTGAATAGCAGTGTTTTGAGGCATGAGGTGAGTCCTTAATGCATAATTTTCTTTAATCATCCAACAAACCTGTGAAAAAAGTTCTAAAATTATTTCCATTTACCTAAGAGGCAAGTCAGTCTTAAAGACAGATATAAAGCCCAAACCATTTACGAGGAATGAAGCCAGGTCTCGAACACAAATCTCTTACTTTCCAAAACTTCACACTTCATGATTTATCTTTGCTGCTTGAAGAATATTATGTAATTATAGATTTGAAATTACAGTTTCTACTTTTTTATTAAAATTATTTTTTCCTTTGGGAATTTCAATGTACATAATCCTAGCTCCAAAGTTCTCCTAAATCACAAAGGGAAGAGATACATTGAAAATAATCCAAAACCCCCAAGTTTGTACTGTTTCTTTTCCTACACCACTTATCATATACTGTCTATAAGTTTGACAGTCATCACCATAATGTGGATATTTTCGTATTAAACTTATCAACCTGTTTTAATTCTGATTTATCCCTTGTTAGCAGAACTCCCTATCATGGCTTGAGATGCAAATTCAGATTCACCAGTTACTAAGAACTCACTTTATGCTTCAGTTCCAAAAATGTTAATATGCATAGCTAGACTCTATTGTTTTCTATCTCGTCTTCCACTGGTTTTATTATATAACTCTGTTTTCTTGCTCTTTTTCTCATGGACTAAATCCCTGGCATTCCGAAAACTTGTCAGTCTTAATTCTTTGTCATTAAATACAATTTATTTCCCAAGTGGTGTTTCTCCTTCTGGAAATCTGACCTTTGGGACCCTGTTGAGCTCATTACTATTGCCAGTAGCAGATACACAGTCCTCATCAGAATGCTCTGACAGACACCTTTTTTTGCTTGACATCAGACATTTCACTTGCTGACATCTACAATTTTGTGAGAATTTCAGTGGCTGCCTCAAGCCTGCATTTCATCCCCACTGATAGCATCAATGTGAAGCATGCAAGAATGTTTCCCTCTGTATTGTTAATGCATTTATCTGTCTGTTAAATACATTTTTGTTGATGTTTAGTGAACCCAAATGTGCTACTGGTGCGACCAAATGTGCAAAATTAGACTATTTTTTTCCAAAAGTCTCTCAGTATACAATCTCTGTATTAAATATGTCCCCTCAATTTATGTCCAACTACTCATTTACTTATTTGTTTATTCCTCCAGCAAATACTTACTGAACACCTTTTCTTTGTGATATATCATGAAAAGTACAAACCTGGAATAATCAACAGGATTATTGCTTGATGCTTAGCTGGTCCTTTAAAAATATTTATTAATTGAAAAGATAAATGAATGAATGAACGTATAATGACATAGATATTGAATAACTGAATATGGTATCAAGAGTTTGCTCGACCTTCTCATGGGAGAAATCCAGAAACTCATCACCTCAAGGACATTAGGTATTTGCACTTCTTAATCCAGAACTCTTGTTCTAAATTAAGAGGCACAGAGCATTGTATCTGTGACCCTGTTGAGAATGAACGTCATGTCTAAGACTGAAGAGGTTAAAAGAGAATAAGGAAGCGATCTACTAGAAAAATCACCAAAACAGAACAGAAAAATTAGAAAAAGCATGAAACTATCACATGATGCTCAGTTGTGCAGAGAAGATGTTAGCAGCTGAGCTGGTAGAAGAAGAATGACCATTAAGAATGTGAAACAAGGTTAGATGAAAGCAGCTGAATCCCACAGAACCTGTTGTTGCTCAGCATCTCCGATGACATATCACTCTCTTTGCTCTGTATTATTACAGAGAGAATGAGCCATTACTAAGATGGCTGAAGCTATAGTGTTTAAAATGTAACTAGAATCAAATGAAAGCTCACAAAGCATAGTTGATTAGTGCACAGTACAGTGATGGTATAATTCATATTCAAAGCACTTGAAGTCCATTTCCATCCATGAGAGAGGCTGAGAATAGCAATCACCTGCCTCTGGGCAACTGGGCCAATTGCCTGTGAGTTGATGAAAATGAGCAATGGTACCTGCCCACTCTAGAATTTAATCAGTAGTCAGGGAGAATACGTTTTCACTATTTATGATACTTCCTCGGCTCACATTCACTTCTAAACCCACAATATCTAGCTTCTGATCCCAACACTCTGCTGAAAACAGCTTTCAGAAGGGGTTCCAATGACTTCCTATTTGCAAAACTCAAAAGCATCATCTCAGTTTTCCTTTCCTTTGACCTCTCAGCAGTGGCTGAAACCACTGCTGAGTGTTTTCATTTTTTCCTAAAACATTTGCTCTCCCTGGCTTCTTTGGCTGCAATGATATTCATCATTATTTTCGGTTTCTTAGCATCTGATCCCCTTCCTCTGTTAGGAGAAGCCTCACTTTTTGAGATAACACCCCTTTTCCACTTGGGAAACTGAAAATGCCAGACACTCATTTTGTCAGCTTCTGACAAGAGCATGTCTAATTTTTAAATCCCATACTCATATATATCAGCCCTAGACTTTGAATCATAATCAACGATGCAAACCAGCAAAGATTACAAAGACTAGGTTCCGTGGTGGCTCAGATGGTAAAGAATCTGCCTGCAGTGCAGGAGACCCAGGTTCAGTCTCTGGGTTGGGAAGATCCCCTGGAGAAGGGAATGGCTACCCACTCCAGTATTAGAATTTTAGATCAGAAAGTAACCCCTCAAAGCTCTTCTGACACCACATTTTTAGAAAGAGGGAAACCAAGGCTGAGAGAGGATGAATGACCAGCCCATAGCCACTCATTCATTAGTAATTAATTGAGCTCTGTCTCTGGTTCAGCAGTTTCTTCTCTGTGTCTCTGTGCTCATTCTTGAAACACCCAGAGCTGACCCTGACTGTTAGAAGATTTTTCCTTATAGGAGGCTGACATTTATGTCTCTGAAGCCTTCTTGGTCCACTGGTCCCTAGAAATTTAGAGACATAAAGAATAAGGTTCATCTCTCTTTAGGAAGAACACTCTGATTAACTTTGCCCAGAGTTTCTGGTAAGTCTTCTCCAGGATATGAATTTTCCAAATTCCTACAATGTGGATCTTACTTTCCTGTTGTTATCAGTTTTTTGGGCATACTCTAGTTGATTTTATTGACTAGTAGCTAGAAGTGTACATGACTGTTGTATTCTCATCAGCTTAGAATTTGTCTCACTCCTTTTCATGAATAGTGAAATATCTGTGTGAGCTGATTCATAAAGTCTTGGAAGGAATCTTGGTATGCTGGAGGTAGTTTGGTAAACACAGTATTTGGAGAGCTATCTCTTAAAAATGCCAAACCGTGAAATACCAGCTGCTGGAGGCACGTCAGAAATCCTTTCCCAGCAACTTCAGACTCTAGGGAAGTCATTTAAACCCTCTGGGCCTGTGTTTGAACATGTGTAAAATAAGCCATATGACTTAAGTGATCACTAAGGAGTCAGAAATCTTGTACTGGAAAGAACAAGAGGACTCTGACTCTGAGGACTCCATCCATCTATGTCTTAGCTCTGTTATTCAGTAACTGTGAATCTGGGCCCATGACTTATATAGCTGGCCTCAGTTTCTTTGGGTTGACATGTATACACTGCTATATTTAAAACAGATAACCAGCAAGGACCTACTGTATAGCACAGGGAATTCTGCTCAATATTTTGTAGTAACCTAAATGAGAAGGTCTTCCCTGGTGGCTCAGAGGTTCAAGTGTCTGCCTCCAATGCGGGAGACCCGGGTTTGATCCCTGGATCAGGAAGATCCCCTGGAGAAGGAAATGGCAATCCACTCCAGTATTTTGCCTGGTGAATCCCATGGACAGAGAAGCCTAGTAGGTTACAGTCCACGGGGTCCCCAAAGAGTTGGACATGACAGAGCGACTTCACCTAAATGAGAAAATAATTTGAAAGAGAATATAGAAACTAAAAATGAATAAATAAAAATAAAATGGATATGTCCCTAGGGCGAGGTGATGAGAAGAAAGTAACTGGAAATTTATGGTGCTTAAGATTATATTAAACAGAAAATATTTCTTTTCAATAGTGTTATTCCACAGTCCATATCTGTGCTCAACTATGGTATTTTGAAAGTCAGAGCCTCCACCTTGATTAGAATAACTAAGGTCCTGGTTTTACAAAAAGGCATTTTCCCCCACAGGTATTCTGTTCTTCCCTGGTTTAATTAGTCCTTGATTAGAATGGATGGAATTATATTTTATGTAGCATTTAAGCAACCTTGGAAAGATTTCCTTGAGTTGCTGTCATTAAAAAGCCAGCAACTAAGACTTCTCAACATGTTCTCTTCAAGTAATGAGCTGTTTCTATCTAACTTTATCCAAATCACAGGCACTTATCCCATTAGTTTTTGGTTTTGAAGAGCAGGTTGGGATTCCAAAGTCCACTGTGTACAATGATTGATTTTTCTAAAAGCTTTATCTAGGTATTGTCAATCCAGTAAGTAGCAAGCAGACAATGGTAGATGTCTTTCCTCAGTTGAACATCAAGATGACCTTGCTTATGGCAGACTCAGTCATCTCAAAGACAGTGTTTTTGTATTTTTTAACAATCCCAAACAACCTCCTCCCAACCATCTCAAATTAGCTGCAGCACAGAATGGTCCATGAATTATTTACTAAAAGCTCATGCTCCCTGCTCATCTTTTTCTTCAGCTGTGACTTGTCATGCTCCTTCTGCAAGAAGTCAGAGGATGAGCCGTTTTCAAAATTTTGTGTAATAATGTCCTCCAGGGATGGGTGGTTTTGTGTGTGTGTGTGTGTGTTTTATCCCCCTTAGGAAATTGAACCAACAGCTTGCTGCTGCTGCTGCTGCTAAGTCACTTCAGTTGTGTCCGATTCTGTGCGACCCCATAGACAGCAGCCCACCAGGCTCCCCCATCCCTGGGATTCTCCAGGCAAGAACACTGGAGTGGGTTGCCATTTCCTTCTCCAATGTATGCATGCATGCTAAGTCACTTCAGTCATGTCCGACTCTGTGCGACCCCATGGACAGCAGCCCACTAGGCTCCTCTGTCCATGGGATTCTCCAGGCAAGAATACAGACAGTTTACACTTGGCCAAATATTGTCTCATTGACTTGTAGTTGCAAGATCTTCAATAGGCAGAGGTTTGATGGCGTGTGAACAATCTGAGTTGTTTTATTTGGGGGAGTTAAAAATGAAAACTGAAAAAAAAAAGAAAGAAAGCTCGGATGGAAATTAAGGATGGTGTGCATTCCAAAACATTGTGCTCAGTGTCTTAGTCCTGTCTGACTCTTTGGGACTCCATGGATTATAGCCGGCCAGGCTCCTCAGTCCATGGGATTTTTCAGGCAAGAATACTGGAGTGGGTCGCCATTTCCTGCTCTAGGGGAACTTTCTGACTCAGGGGTGGAACCTGCATCTCCTGTGTCTGCTGCATTGCAGGCACATTCTTGAGCCATCTCTTTAGTAATTACAATCAATTAAAAATGAGAACTTTTATTAATTCCACGGGAGCCTATACCCCTGGCACCATGCTAGGAGCTCGATGTGGTGCATGTTACTTGTCTGATCTTCACAACCCTGATGTCCCAACCAAGCACTTTTAATTTCTATTTTAAAGACAATGGAATTCTATCACGGAGCTTATGCAATATTTCAACAGAGCCTGGTATTTTACAATATGCTTTAAACAAGTGATCAACTACAGTTCTTCTGCATAGTCTATAATACAGGCTGAAATGGCCTCATTTTACAAATGAGCAAACAAACTGAAAGAAGTTTGGCCTTGGATAGCGAGACTGTATCTAGGCATCTCTGATGCAATTGTTTAAATGATCACTTCATGAGGAAATGTTATTCATAACAAATTGTTTTGAGTCACTTACTCATCTTGTTCTATTGACTTGCCAAGCAACATAAAGTGCAGCTATTATTATCTCCATTTTACAGATAAGAACATTGAGTCTTAGGGAGGTTAGTTTGCTCAAGGTTATCTCACTAATTAGTGGTAGAATCAGGATTCCAGTTCAGGTGAGCTGAACTATAATCATTTTCTAAAAATATGTTGTACCACAGTGTAGGTCATGGTACACTTCTTGGCTTGACTTGTGACTTAATCCTCTTGAAGCTGATGATGCTATCATTTTAGGGCTATTCCTTTTTCTCACTCCCCTGAAGGGGGTAACAGTAATGTCTACTTCCCAGTGTCATTGTGAGGATGCAATGAACTAGCATGCCTAAATCACTTAACAGAGCCTGGTAAGATGACAGGATGAATGTTGGCTATCATTTTTGCTGTTGCTCTTGTTGTTGGTTCTACTTCTCTCTTAAGGCAACACAGGCTATGACCAGAGTCTCAATATCTAAAACCCTTTCTTGAGTCTGCTTTTGGTAGACATGTCCTCTTGTATCAACACACATGACCTTCCTGTGAACAAATGCTGGGACCATGAGCCACACTCTTTGACTTTCCTTCCTGGTACTCCTCAGCTGCTCAAAGCATAGGACTTCTCAAGGTGGCCTCATTATCCGCTGCTCCTCTTCCCACAGCTCCTTCTGGAGTGTCCAGTCATCACAGTGACACTGACAAGCACTGACAAGCTTGTGGGCTTTGCCCTGGGAGTCTCTGTAGCCAGACGAGCCCCACCATTAATAATCATGGGGTGAGTGCTGTGTGTGGGCTCTTGTCTGCTGGTTACAATTCAGACAGGCCCTTGCCTCACAGTCAGCCATTCCCTGGAGTCTGCAAACTGACACAACAGAACAGAATCAGAATTTCTCTCGCCTGGCCTAATCAAGCCAAAGGCCCTAACTATCAAATTAGGATTCTTCAGGCCTTCAGCGGTAGAACTTATTTTTCCCTGCTCACTCCAGGGTCTTAACCTGCCTGTCACATTCATCTGCATATGATATTTTCACTTAAGTGTCAGGAAGCTTTTTCAGGGAGAGCTAAGTCAAACTGAAGGGAAAGAGGATGAGTGTTTGGGGTCGTAATAGGTGGATTCTCATTTTGCCAGGGAGGAAGCCAGCTTTGCTCTTAAAACCACGGAGAATCCTGTCTAAATGGGTAATCTTGATGCCATTTAGAACTTGATGTGTGACGACCTAGGTAAACATGAAGTGTCAAGTTATGTAGGTCTAAAGAGAAAATCTAATACCTTCACTTGAGACAGCTGGAAAACTTTTGGTGACATTTTAATCCATGACAAGGAGAAAGTTTAGCATAAACCAACCCAAGGTATAATTTCATTTCTACTACTCCTAACATGGTAACCTGGGGTCAGATATTTTAGCCCTCTAAGCTTCTGTAAAATGTGGATAACTCTTATTATCTTCAAAGATTGTTTTGCGAATGAAAAATGATAGTGATTTCAAAGAAGTTAGACTATGCTCTCCTCATAAGACTGGCTCAAATATTCTGCCTGATCCCTTCCTTCATCTCACCTCACTTCACCCCTTCTTTCTGTCTTATTCTTTCTGATTTCACTGTTGATGTGTTTTGGAAAGCCTATCACCATCTGAAATAATCTTTTACTTATGTGATTAAGCTTGTTTGTGTTTTTCCTCCTCTTGGGCACCTTTTTTTGTTCTGAGTGTTCAGAGCAGCACTGGGTACTGAGAACCAATGCCTAAAACAGCTCAGTGACTGTGTAAGTGTCTTGCGGCTGTTGTAACCAATTACCACAACCTGATGGCTTACAATCCCACAGATGTATTCTGTTAAGAGTTCTGTAGTCCAGACAACCAACCTCAGTATCACTGAATCAGAATCAAGGTATAGGCAGAGTTATGCTTAAATCTGAGCTTTTAAAGTCAATTTTATTCTTTGTTTAAAGTCTTTATTTAATTTGTTACAACTTTGCCTCTGGGTTTTTTTTTTTTTTTTTGGTTTTGTTTTTTGTCTGCTAGTGACTTGGGAGCTTAAGGCCCCAAACAGGGATCAAACTTGCACCACCTGCATTGGAAAATGAAGTCTTAACCACTAGACCACCAGGGAAGTCCCTGTTCTTTGTCTCTTTGAACTTCTGGTGGCTGCCAGCTCTCCTTGTCTGGTTGCCACATAATACCAGTCCCAGCCTCCATGACCACATTGCTTTCTGCTCTTTGCTTTGTATCAAATCTCCCCCTTGTCATTGCTGTTGTTCAGTTGCTAAGCTGTGTCCAATTCTTTATGACCCCATGGACTTCTCTCCCTCTGTGATCTCCCAGATTTTGCTCAAATCCATCTCCACTGAGTCTGTGGTGCTATCCAATAATCTCATCCTCTGCTACCCTCTTTTTCTTTTGCTTTCAATTTTCCCCAGCATTAAGGTCTTTTCCAATGACTCGGTTCTTCACATCAGGTGACCAAAGTATTGGAGCTTTAGCTTCAGCAAGAACACTTCCAATGAATATTCAGAGTTGATTCCCTTTAGGATTGACTGGTTTGATCTCCTTGCAGTCCAAGGGACTCTCAACAGTCTTCTCCAACACCACAATTTGAAAGCATCAACTCTTTGGTGCTCAGCCTTCTTTATGGTCCAACTCTCACATCTACATATGGTTACTGAAAAACAATAGCTTTTGACTATGCAGACTTTTGTTGGCAAAGTAATGTCTCTGCTTTTAATATGCTATCTAGGTTTGTCATAGCAATCGTCTTTTAATTTCATGGGTGCAGTCACCATCTGTAGTGATTTTGGAGCCCAAGAAAATAAAATCTGTCACTGCTTCCACTTTTTCCCCTTCTATTTGCCATGAAGTGATGGGACAGGATGCCATAATTTTATAAGGATATATATGATTGCATTTAGGACCCACCTGAGACTCTAGACTCTAGCATGCTAGAGTCAGTTCTGCAAAGTCCTTTTAGCCAAATAAAGTACTGGTTCCAGAGATTAGGATGTAACTACCTTTTCAGAGAGGTGCATATTCAGTTTACCACAATGACTCTAAGTTTTCATTAATTTTTAGCAACCTATCCTTTCATCCTCTCAACCATTACCTTCTAATTTTCCTGCTATTTATTTGTATTTATCATCTGTCTTTTCCCCTACTCTCCTTTTTTCTCTTCCCTTTGTTCTTCATTTCCTCTTTTATGCTGCCCCCTGCCCCCCGGCCTTTTCCTTACAGGAACTGCTGAAATTTAAATAAGCAACTTCAGGCCCTATTTGCTCTCAATACTTTCCAACATGTTGTGTAAAATAAAACAACACGTGATATATCAAACACAAAACCCTCACCAAATTTCGGGAGTGTTATGTGAACCTTCTTTTATTTCTTTTGATATCAGGGCTATGATTACCATTTATTTTCTGTCATTAACAGGTCTCCTCTCAATAATGCTCAGTGAATCCATAATTAATTAGTGAGGACAATCTGTGTTTTGGTGAAGAGGGCCAAAATAATTATAACACTAATCTAAGATGCCAATTGCTAGGTAATTATTCAGCTACCATCTGATAATTAACCTGTATTACCTGTATGATCAACTGAATAACATTTCAGTTAGAACCTGATGTAGGTTACCTAATGTCCTTGAAAGCTAAAGCAAAATACAAAAAACTCACCCACTCCAAAGCATCTTTACTAATATTTAATTGATTAATCACGTTGGATTTGATTTATAGGACTCCAGGTCATTGGGATGGCAGGCATCTCAGCTGGATTCAATTAATTTAGCACTATTTTAACCTTGGGTAAACACACACAGAATTAGAATGAAATCAGATCAGCATTGTAAGAAATATGGCAAACTCTGAACTATCTTTTACCTTCAGAATACTGAAGCATTTTCCTCTTATAGAATGGTGGCAAGGAACTTCTACATTGAAATCTGATTGGTCCCAGTACGAACGTTGAGCACAAGTTTGCCTGTCTTCCAGCCAGAATTTTCAGGAAGGTGGCATCACTTGATGACATATGGAAAAGTCTCTGAAAGGTAGCTTGACGTCACTCAACAAGACTAAGATGAACTGGATTTGTCTGCCTGTACATGAGGCTTAAAGTGAAAGTGCTAACCAAGCATCTTTTAGGTTAGCACTTCCTTCTGTTTGTTTTTGTCTCAGGGAAATAGAGTTAAAAAAAAATAAACAACAACAACTCTGAGGAACTCTTCTTTCCTGATGAAATGCCAGGGGCCCTGAAGCTCTCTCTTGTTAATCTAGTGGACTCATTCCATTATAAGGGACTTGGGAACAGTGGGCAGTGAGAATGGGTAGCACGAAAAGTCAACTTTAACCCAAGGCAGTTTCACTGGACAGAGAAGAAGAGGATGCTTCAGGTTGGCTGATACCGAACTCCAAGAAGGATGAGGCAGCCGGCTTTGAGCTGCTTCCTAACTATTGCCTTTGATCAAAGGGACAAGAGGGAATGCATTATGAAGGTCACAGACGGTTCTAAGCAAAATGGGAACTAAAGGCCATTATCAGGCAATTCAGGCAATTTTCCTCTTGAATAAAACAAATATAAGCTATTTTATTTTTTATCTCTGACCACACACTTCAAATACTATCTAGCACAGCAAGCAGAAAATGATAGTGTCTAGAATGGTAAGCAGAAAAACAAATGACATTAATAACACAACTTATAAGACAATCACTGAATGCAGCTGGATTCCAGACCAGACTTCTACACTAAGAAAGGTGATTTTTGTGCATTTTTCACAGACACTTTGAGCCTCAGTTTCCCAAGTGTGGGGAACTGAGCTGAACTAGAGCTGAACTCAAATTCAAATTCCCAACTCTGCCTCATACCATCTGTGTGACTGCAGATAAATTGTTCAACCTTGTGGATTCCTCATTTACAAAATGTAGATAATGAGGATAACTATCTTACCAGTTACCATGTGGAGTAAATCAGTTAGCATGTAAAAAGTTAATACATGTGATCCAGTTAGGAAAGAGTTTCAATAAAATGCTAAATAAATGTTAGCTGTTATTGTCATTCTTCTTCTTGTTGTTGTTTTCTCATCTCTTCAAGAGGGAAAAGTTCCTCTTTTGGAGGAATTGGAGTCACCTCAAAATGCTTCTCTGGTAGTTCAGATGGTAAAGAATCTGCCTGTAATGCAGGAGACCCAGGTTCAATTCCTGTGTCAGGAAGATCCCATGGAGAAGGGAATGGCTACTCACTCCAGAATTCCATGGACAGAGGAACCTGATGGGTATAGTCCATAGGATCACAAACCGAGTGAGTAGCATTTTCAAAATGCCTAAAGTCCTAAGACTATATGTTGTGACATATATGTCTACACTTTCAGTTGAGGTTACAGAGAGGAAGAATTTGAACAAAGACTTCCAGCTCCTCCTCCCAGTAGCTATAACTCAAAGTCTACAGAATGACTCCCATTTGCCCCTCAAAGAGTTGCTGATGAACTAGAAAAAGTAGATTAGAGTGCAAAGCAAGAAAAGGTGATCTATCTCTCGCTGTCTGCAATAATCTGAAAAGCATGCTGGCTTCTCCAGCCCTTAGGATTAGTTCTAAAAGAGACACCAAATAGCTGTGGAGATCAGGAAGATATTCCAACTAATTTCACCTGGAAAAATCAGAAAATACATGTTATTTGAACTAGTCTTAAATAAATCCAAGTTTAGAAAACTGGGAGGAAAATAAATGTTTAGTAATGAGAACATTCTATTCATCAAAGCATGGAGAGTACAATGATGCCTTTGTTCCATCTTGTTCTTGGAGAACTCACAGTTATTATATTTTAAATGAAGTGTGAAGAAAGGACAGACAGATGTTCCAAGAAGGATACAGACGGACATTACAGGAAGGGAGTTCCACTAGATCACACATGTGTCACTGGATTATGCAAACATCATTAGATTATACAGATGCCTTGGGAAACAATTTTCCCCAGCCACACTCTCAAGGAGTGTATACAGTCTAACACTAAACACAGACCAAGAAGTTAAACAATTGTGAGTAATGATTGTTAAAAATAAAAATACAGGAGAACCAAAGCTAGCCTACAAAACAGACAAATTCTTTCTGAAATAATCCATTAAATAGAGGCTTGCATAGAGAGAGAAGTTAAAAAAACCCTGGTCTCCTATTGATCAACTTGGATGACATTTCTATAGACTAAGTCGTAACTTAGGCATTATGTATGTGCATATGAGTGTCACGTGGGTGCATATACATCTACATTTTTTAAATTTGAGAAGCGAATTCCACTTGATAAATCTAATTTTGGAAGGAAAAGTCTAAAAGTGCAGCATCCATGGAGAGCTAAAATCTAAAAATGAACCTGACTGATGTGCTGATTATAAATTGCTAGAATAAGAAGTCTCTAAAGTTTCTTCCAACACTAAAAATTTACAATTCCTTATTTAGTACATGAAAAGCAAAAACCATTTATGTGCAATTTACATGTAATTTGATAGGAAATATCTCTATTCTTCTTGCTCAATTATTTCTTGAAATCTGCTCTCCATTACACATACAAATTCCTGTTCAGATTTAGGGAATAACCAACAATTATATATTTAAACTAATGGTGACAATATAGCAGAATAAATGCTCTAGAGTCAGACCGCATGGGTTTGAATCCAGGCTTAGACAGACATACGATTACATAGTCTCTAAGCTTCAATTTCCTCATCTGTATAAAGGACCAAACATATGTTGTTACTGTTTAATCGTTAAATCATATACAACTCTTTCACAGACCCATGGACTATAGCCCGCCAGACTCCTCTGTCCATGAGATTTCCCAGGAAAGAATACTGGAGAAGGTTCCCATTTCTTTCTCCCGGGGATCTTCCTGACCCAGGGATAGAACCAACTCTGCTACGTTAGCAGGCAGATTCCTTACTGCTGAGCCCCAGGGAAGCCCAGACCAAACGTATGTGGAAGAGTAAAAGAATCTGTGTAGAGCTCTTAATCGATTGCCTGACACACAGCAATTCTTATTCAATTCCCATACCAGCTCTGAGCTACGTATATCTCTTTCCTTTACAGATGAAGAAACTGAAAGTCCTAAGTTATTGAAGTTCAGAAAATTTTCCAAGGTCACAGATGCAAAGAGAGATGCAAAACTGGGTCTTTTGAGCCCAAGTCCTTAGATAAATAGCTCTGCCTATACTGGAGTTCTGATGGCGCCTGGCGGATGGAGCATACAGGAGCATCCTCGAGCGATTCTTACTACATGCTCCTCACTCTGTAGTGCTTTACTGAATGCATGGAAAGAAGAAGAAATCTGCTTTTGTATCTTGAAAAATGAAAAACCTCAGAATTTTTAGCCACGACCTCTTGATACAATCACGTCCCTTAATCTACTATGTTAATCGCTCATTTGTGTCCCACTCTTTTGCAGCCCCAAGGACTGTGGCCCGCCAAGCTCCTCTGTCCATAGAATTCTCTAGGTAAGAATACTGGAGTGGGTTGCCATTTCCTACTATAAGGTGTGTCCAAATAATTTGTTACTGATAATTGAGTAGTAAAGCTTGTGAATAGCATGCATTTTTTTTTCTAAAACTTTTTGTTTTGTATGGGGGTAGAACCAGTTAACAATGTTGTGAGAGTTTCAGGTGAGCAGCAAAGGGACTCAGCCACACATACACATATAACCATTCATTTTTAATTTTATTTCACTTTCTTTTTAGAAAAGCGTACCTTTAGCTACTGGTTTCCATGATGTAAGACAAACTTAGGACTACAAACACAGTTATAACCATGCATTTTTAAAATAAGCAGTTTCAAGGTCATCCACATAACTGTTCTCTCTCTCATTTGCATTCAGATATATTTTCTTGAGTGGCTGGGAAAGGGGTGATGTTAGAGGTAATTTGGAAAATTGCAAATGCATGCCATGTAGACAGATGTCAGCTGTCAGGTGTGTCTGATAAAGAAAAAAATTAAATGCAGCTGCTATCAAAGATGAAAAGAGTGGAGCCAACCTCTTCGCTCAACCTACCACCCAGGCAGTACTTTTCAGTACTTTGGTTTGTTCTTTGGGATTAGTGCCCACCTCTCCATCTTTGCTGGGTTAATGTGAACCCTCGGAAAAGCCATGGCCTGGGGCTGCTTACTCTGATCAAGCTGCTGCTACAGTCTCCCTGAAGGATGTCCTTGTCAAAGCCCACGAAGATGGGCACTCCCGGAGGACTCATAAGCCTGGCACCCCTCGGCTCTCTGCAAGCCTGACCTGTGATGGCTGAAGCCTCTGGAAAAAGAGTCAGAAGAGAAAGGAAGGAAAACACAGTGTTACACAATGTGCACCAGCTCAACTCCTTGAAATCCTGCTCACAGGTTTCTAGAACGAGATTGAAATGACAAGGAGGAGGCTGCTCTGACATGTATCCAGGAGGTGCCTTGATGGTGACTGACAACTTGTTATGCAGAGGCTTAATTGAACCCGATGGCCTCAGAAATGAAAGCCCAGTGCTCCAAGTCAAAGGGAAGGGAAGTGGCCATCGGGCTTAGTGTCTTCATTCCTCCAACAGTGGCCGACAAATTGCCATTTTACGGGGCACCTCCTGCCAACCAGTTTCCTGGGTTTTGCAATTCTTATAATTAATTCCTGATCCTGGAGCCTGTGGCATTTACTTTCTAAGGTTCTCTGCAAGAGGCAGATTATGTTAAATAAGGCAATAAGGCCAGGGGCATTGACTGTAGATGCGTTAGGAAACTGTGCACAGAATAACCCAGATCCACAAGGCGTACTGGCCTCCTGAACCTGAACCTTCCTGCAGAGGGAGCTCTTGGAAATTGGACGCCTGCAGGCAAATACGGGCAGAATCCTTTTCTCTCCAACAATATCTATGCAGCATTTACTGAATAATTGCTAGAACTGCATCAGGCGTTTTAAATAAATGATCTTTCCTCTTCATCATACAATTGGAACCTGATCATTCTCATTCACATTTTAAAGATGAAGAAACTCAGGCATAATTTAGATACCCAAAGATATTTACCTAAGGATAGTGAACCTATATCTGAGTTCCCAAGATGTGCAAAATTTTTTTTTAATAAAAAGCTGACAACATTTATAAAGTATTTGTTTAGGACTGAGGATTCTGAGAAAAAAGTCTTATTGGGGACTCAGAAATCCATTGATTATGTCAATAATAAGCATCATGGTGAGGATGAGATAATGCCAGCAGCATATTTTGATGTGGACCATTTTTAAAGTCTTTATTGAGTTTGTTGCAACATTACTTCTGTTGTTTACATCCTATTGTTTTGGCTGCAAGACATGTGGGATCTTTGCTCCCTGGTCAGGGATCAAACCTGTGCCACCTGAATTGGGAGGCTATGTCTTAACCACTGGACCACAAAGGAAGTACTAATCACATAATATTTTGAATTGGGAACTCATGTTTGCTTGTTTCACGCTTCCTGAATTTCTCTTGTTTTAACCTGTATTCCAGCAGAGATTACCTCCTATTCATTTTCCCTCAGTCGAGGGAGGCTACAATGCTAAAAGCAGAAATCTTGCACTTTTTGTGTTAAAAACCAAGAATCAGAAGAGGGAGAGGGTTTAAGATACAGATAAGATGCTTGAGATAGAGTTGGGAAGAAAGAAATTATACCCACTGACACAAGGAAGGGAGAGAAGAGAGAAAGCAGGCACTGGTCGGGGATGGTGTGATGATGGAGGCCATGGGGGTGAGGGGGCGGCACTGAGACCCCAGAGAGAAAGTGGCCACTTGGGAAGCTTAGATGGTGGGAAAATAGGCAGCCTTGAGAAGAGTTCCATACACTCGAGAGTGACATAGACATTGCAGAGAGTAGACAAAACAGTCATCTAAAAGGGAAGCATGCATGTCTCAGTGACAGATGAGTCACCAATGGCCTGTGACCTGATGGTAGACCTCCCAGACCTGCTCCAGCTACTTGATAGCAATTAAGGTTTGAAGCCATGCCACAGTCCTGGAGGAGGGTCACAAACAGTCAACCTCAACTCAGCCAAAGAAAATAGAATTCTATTGTCTTATGCTGCTGCTGCTGCTAAGTTGCTTCAGTCATGTCTGACTCTGTGCGACCCCATAGATGGCAGCCCACCAGCCTCCCCCATCCCTGGGATTCTCCAGGCAAGAACACTGGAGTGGGTTGCCATTTCCTTCTCCAATACAAGAAAGTGAAAATTGAAAGTGAAGTCGCTCAGTCGTGTCCAACTCTTAGTGACCACATGGACTGTAGCCCCTCCATCCCAGGCTCCTCCATCCATGGGATTTTCCAGGCAAGAGTACTGGAGTGGAGTGCCATCACCTTCTCAGCTATTGTCTTATACTTTTAGATAAAAAGCAGAAAAATGGAATTTTGTATCTCTTGTACATCAGAATGTGTAGACTAAAAGTCATACTTGCTTAAAAATAGTAATAATCACAAATTAAGATTATGGATCCCTTATAAACGCAGAGACGTCACTGCACCCTTTAAGTACTTTAAACTTTCATCTAATTCCTGCAGCTCTACAGAATGGATGATCTTATCAATCCCATCTTATGCAGGAGGAATCTAAGTAACTTGCCTAAGGTTATGCTGACGCCATGTGTCCTGATGTGACGACATTTACCACTTACCCTGACTTAGCGATTTTCTTTCTAGGCTAATCCTTTGAAGACAGGGCCGTGCCATCTCTGCTGTACCATCACAGTTGTCCTGACTGTATCTGCTCAATATATGAGAAATTGTTTTTCAGGTGAACCTGAAGATAGAGGTAAGTTTCAAAAAAAAAATACAACTGGACTGCTAGAGAGGGCAGAGTCATGATTAAAGTCCAGAGAAGTCAACTATAGATTTAACGAAGATAAAAGAGTGATTTGCATTCATGTCTTACTCAGTTTGCAGCCTAAGCATTGAATAAAAGGAATGAAGATTCTATACATATGGTATAGCTAGGGTAAATATAGTCATCTTCAGTCAGTAAGCAGTTTCCTTTCTGTCTCTCCCTCTCCTTTTCCTCCCATCTTTATGACAGGAGTACGCTTCCCTGTTGCATCCATCAACCAGTTGATCTTGGGCTTGGCCATGGAACGTTCTGTGGCCAATGGAACATGAGCAGGCATGCCACAAGCTTGTGGAGTAGCATGTATAATTTTGGGGCTCCAGTTATCCTTTATGAGAAGCAATCCACACCCTATCCTCCATAGGGTGGTCACTACTTGTTGAGCCTAGGCTCAGAATGATCAAAAGCAGAACAAACCTATTTCTATCCCGAAACCGTGCCTGAATTAAACCCTCACCCTAAAAACAGTGCCAACAACAAGACACATAGGCATATGAGCAAGAAATGAGTACTTATCCTTTGATATTACTAAAGTTTTGTGGTTCTTTGTCATAGTAAAACCTAGTTGATAACAATAATCAATATAGAAGATTGTTCAGTTAACCATCTCTTCACTTTTAATTTATCTCTCAGGAATTAAACTTTGGTGACATGAGTCAAGATTAACGTCCTTCAGTATGATGAAAACTATGGTTTTTCCAGTAGTCATGTACGGATGTAAGAGCTGGACCATAAAGAAGGCTGAGTGCTGAAGAACTGATACTTTTGAACTGGGTTGCTGGAGAAGACTCTAAAGAGTCCCTTGGACTGCAAGGAGATCCAATCAATCCAACCAGTCCATCCTGAAGGCAATCAGCCCTGAATATTCATTGGAAGGACGGATGCTGAAGCTGAAACTCCAATACTTTGGCCACCTGGTGTGAAGAGCGGACTCATTTGCAAAGACCCTGATGCTGGGAAAACTTGAGGGCATGAGGAGAAAGGGGTGGCTGAGGACAAGATACTTAGTTGGATGGCAACACTGACATGATGGACATGAGTTTGAGCAAGCTCTGGGAGATAGTGAAGGACAGAAAAGCCTGGTGGGCTGCAGCCCATGGCGTCACACAGAGTCAGACAGAACTTAGTGACATAAGGATAACAACGGTGCTGTTATAACTACTTATTTCTGTGGTTTGAGATACTTCATGAGCTAGAAGATAAACAGTTTGAGTTAAGAGCTTGAGACTATCTGGAAATCTGTATCTTCCTAAGTCCCATAGGAAGAAAGCAAAGACATGTGCAGTAAACAGTAATTGCCAGCATCAATTTCATCTAGTGTGTGGGCAATCAGAATATAAAAGAGTTAAAAAGAACTGTCCAAATATTTTGGGGGAAAGTTTACAGCATTAGTTTTTTCATCCAAAAAGTGAAAAAAGTATGCCTACCTTATAGGAGGGTTCTTAATTTACTCATTTCACAAACCTATTATAGACATCAGTGTTTATTGATTCACTAGGCAGTTGAAGAATGGTACAACAGTGGAAATGAAAAAAAAAAAAAGAGTTCAGTCACTCAGTCATGTCCGACTCTTTGCAACCCCATGGACTGCAGCATGCCAGGCTTCCCTGTCCATCATGAATTCCTGAAGCCTACTCAAATTCATGTCCATCTTATTGGTGATGCCATCCAACCATCTCATCCTCTGTTGTCCCCTTCTCCTCCAGCCTTCAATCTTTCCCAGCATCAGGGTATTTTCAAATGAGTCAGCTCTTCACATCAGGTGGCCAAAGTACTGGAGTTTCAGCTTCAAAATCAGTGCTTGCAATGAATATTCAGGAGTGATTTCCTTTAGGTTGGATTTCCTTGCAGTCCAAGGGACTCTCAAGAGTCTTCTCCAGCACCACAGTTCAAAAGCATCAGTTCTCTGGCATTCAGCTTTCTTTGTGGTCCAACTCTCACATCCATACATAAGTTATGGTAAAACTATAGCTTTGACTAGATGGACCTTTGTTGACAAAGTGATGTCTCTCCTTTTTATTATGCTGTCTAGATTGGTCATAGCTTTTCTTCCAAGGAACAAATGTCTTTTAATTTCATGGCTGAAGTCACCATCTGCAGTGATTTTGGAGCCCAAGAAAATAGTCTCTCACTGTTTCCATTGTTTCCCCATATACTTGCCATGAAGTGATGCGACTGGATGCCATGGTCTTAGTTTCTGAATGTTGAGTTTTAAGCCAACTTTTCACTCTCTTCTTTCACTGTCATCATAAGGCTCATTAGTTCTTCATTTTCTGCCATAAGGGTGGTGTCATCTGCATATGTGAGGTTATTGCTATTTCTCCCAGCAATCTTGATTTCAGCTTGTTCTCTATCCAGCGTGGCATTTTAAATTATATACTCTGCATATAAGTTAAATAAGCAGCATAAAAGAATATAGCCTTGACATACTCCTTTCCCAATTTGGAACCAGTCTGTTCCATGTTCAGTTCTAACTGTTGCTCCTTGACCTGCATACAGATTTCTCAGGAGGCAGGGAAGGTGGTCTGGTATTCCCATCTCTTGAAGAATTTTCCAGTTTGTTGTGATCCACACAAAAGCTTTGGCACAGACAATAAAGCAGAAACAGATGTTTTGCTGGAACTCTCTTGCTTTTTCAATGATCCAATGGATGTTGGGTATTTGATCTTTGGTTCCTCTGCCTTTTCTAAATCCAGCTTGAACATCTGGAAGTTCTTGGTTTACATATTGCTGAAGCCTGACTTGGAGAATTTTGGGCATTACTTTGCTAGCATGTGATATATGGCAGATAGTGAAGAGGAGCTAAAAGCCTCTTGATGAAAGTGAAAGAGGAGAGTGAAAAAGTTGACTTAAAGCTCAACATTCAGAAAATGAAGATCATGGTATCTGGTCCCATCACTTCATGGGAAATAGATGGGGAAACAGTGGAAACAGTGTCAGTCTTTATTTTTTGAGCTCCAAAATCACTGCAGATGGTGATTGCAGCCATGAAATTAAAAGACGCTTTACTCCTTGGAAGAAACGTTATGACCAACCTAGATAGCATATTCAAAAGCAGAGACATTACTTTGCCAACAAAGGTCCATCTAGTCAAGGATATGGTTTTCCCAGTGGTCAGGTATGGATGTGAGAGTTGGACTGTGAAGAAAGCTGAGCACGGAAGAATTGATGCTTTTGAACTGTAGTGTTGCAGAAGACTCTTGAGAGTCTCTTGGACTGCAAGGAGATCCAACCAGTCCAATCTGAAGGAGATCAACCTTGGGATTTCTTTGGAAGGAATGATGCTAAAGCTGAAACTCCAGTACTTTGGCCACCTCATGCGAAGAGTTGACTCACTGGAAAAGACTCTGATGCTGGGAGGGATAGGGGGCAGGAGGAGAAGGGGACAACAGAGGATGGGATGGCTGGATGGTATCACTGACTCGATGGACGTGAGTCTGAGTGAACTCTGGGAGTTCGTGATGGACAGGGAGGCCTGGAGTGCTGCGATTCATGGGGTTGCAAAGAGTTGGACACAAGTGAGCAACTGAACTGAACTGTGATAAGTGCAATTGTGTGGTCATGTGAGCATTCTTTGGCATTGCTTTTCTTAGGGACTGGAATTAAAACTGACCTTTTCCAGGCCTGTGGCCACTGCTGAGTTTTCCAAATTTGCTGGCATATTGAGTGCAGAACCTTAACAGCATCGTCTTTTAGGATTTGAAATAGCTCAACTGGAATGCCATCACCTCCACTAGCTTTGTCTGTAGTTATGCTTCCTAAGGCCCACTTCACTAGTCATTTGAAGATGTCTGGCTCTAGGTGAGTTATCACACCATTGTATTTATCTGGGTCATTAAGATCTTTTTGTATAGTTCTTTTGTGTATTCTTGGGGCTTCCCTGGTGGCTCAGAAGTTAAAGCATCTGCCTGCAATGTGGGAGACCTGGGTTCGATCCCTGGGTCAGGAAGATCACCTGGAGAAGGAAGTGGCAACCCACTCTGGTATTCTTGCCTAGAGGATCCCATGGACGGAGGAGCCTGGTGGGCTGCAGTCCATGGGGCTGCAAAGGGTAGGACACGACTGAGCGACTTCACTCACTTTCTGTGTATTCTTGCCACCTCTTCTTAATATCTTTTGCTTCTGTTAGGTCTATATCATTTCTGTCCTTTACTGTGCCCATTTTTGCTTGAAATGTTCCCTTTGTATCTCTAATTTTCTTGAAGAGATCTCGAGTCTTTCCCATTCTATTGTTTTCCTCTATTTCTTTGCATTGATCTCTGAGGAAGGCTTTCTCATCTCTCCATGCTGTTCTTTGGAACTCTGCATTCAAATGTGTATATCTTTCCTTTACTCCTTTGCCTATCATGTCTCTTCTTTTCTCAGTTATTTGTAAGGCCTCCTCAGACAACCATTTTGCCTTTTTGCATTCTTTTTCTCGAGGATGGTCTTGATCACTGCCTCCAGTACACTGTCACGAACCTCTGTCCATAGTTCTTCAGGCACTCTGTCTATCAGATCTAATCCCTTGAATCTATTTGTCACTTGAACTGTATAATCATAAGGGATTTGATTTAGGTCATACCTGAATGGTCTAGCGGTTTTCCCTACTTTCTTCAATTTAAGTCTGAATTTGGTAATAAGGAGTTCATGATCTGAGCCACAGTCAGCTCCTGGTCTTGTTTTTGTTGACTGTATAGAGCTTCTCCGTCTTTGGCTGCAAAGACTATAATCAGTCTGAATCGGTGTTGACCATCTGGTGATGTCCATGCGTAGAGTCTTCTCTTGTGTTGTTGGAAGAGGGTGTTTGTTATGACCAGTGTATTCTTTTGGCAAAACTCTGTTAGCTTTTGCCCTGCCTCATTTTGTACTCCAAGGCCAAATTTGCCTGAAACTCCAGGTATCTCTTGACTTCCTACTTTTTCATTCCAGTCCTCTATAATGAAAAGGACATCTTTTGGGGGAGTTAGTTCTAGAAGGTCTTGTAGGTCTTCATAGAACCATTCAACTTCAGCTTCTTCAGCATTCCTGGTTGGGGCATAGACTTGGATTACTGTGATATTGAATGGTTTGTGTTGGAAATGAACAGAGATCATTCTGCTTTTGAGATTGTACCCAAGTACTGCATTTTGGACTCTCTTGTTGACTATGAGGGCTATTCCATTTCCTCTAAGGGATTCTTGCCCACAGTACTAGATATAATGGTCATCTGAGTTAAAGTCGTCCATTCCAGTCCATTTTAGTTCCCTGATTCCTAAAATGTCAATGTTCACTCTTGTCATCTCCTGTTTGACCACTTCCAATTTACCTTTATTCACGGACCTGACATTCCAGGTTCCTATGCAATATTGCTCTTACAGCATCAGACTTTACTTCCATCACCAGTAATATCAATAACTGGGCATTGTTTTCACTTTGGTCCGTCTCTTCATTCTTTCTGGAGTTATTTCTCCACTCTTCTCCAGTAGCATATTGGGCACCTACTGACCTGGGGAGTTCATCTTTCAGTGTCATATCTTTTTGCCTTTTCATACTGTCCATGGGATTCTCAAGGCAAGAATACTGAAGTGGATTGCCATTCCCTTCTCCAGTGGACCACATTTGGTCAGAAGTCTCCAGCATGACCTGTCTATCATGGGTGTCCCTACAGAGCATGACTCATTGTTTCACTGTTAGACAAGGCCGGAGTCCACGTGATCAGTTTGAGTTGTTGAAATCCAGGCGTGCCACTGCTCTTTTCAATGCCCTCCAATTATTTAATTTATCAGATCCTAGGGAACTCAGTATCATCTATGTTCCATGTGGCTGCTGGGGGCCTCTGCTGGGAGCCCAGTAGGTTTCATAAAAACACAAATGGCAAGAAAATTTCAGAGACACGGTTGACATCACCTTGCACCTCTGTACTCCCTCGTATACGGGTTCCTCAGCTCAGAATAAAAAGCAGCCTTGATGATTTTACACAGATGTCCTCTTCCACAAAGACTGTCATCTTGCTTGTTTCATGAGCTCTTGCAGAAGCATTAGGAAAGACAAATCCGTGTAGCTAAGATTATGTAGTTTAGTATTAACTCACCAACAGTGTAAAAACCTAATCACGGTTCTTATTCTTACTGGAAATAAACGAGCCTCCAGAACACTTGGGCCTATGAGTCTCTTATCCTGATGATCACACTGTTATGACTATCATGACCACTTGTTGAGCATGAATATATTTAAAAAATATTAAAAATTCAGCACTAAGCTAAACACATTAAGTGTGTTATGTCTTTTAATATTTTATATCATTTTTGAAGCTTGTAATGATACATTTATTTAAATATTGGGAATATTTAGCTTTACAAATATTGTCCCACTCCCTAGACAACGTGCTCTATGAGATGAGCAATTTTCTTTTTCTCTCTTTTTTTTTCAATAAGCCTTTGATCCTTATCCCTCAGAGGGCAGAAAGAATGAAAACCACAATCACAGAAAACTAAGTGTGTAAAACATTTAGCATGATTCCTGACATATAGCCTCTGCTCAACAAAATGCAGCTTATTTTTACTAGTAGCCTCATATTCATCCTTATAAAATAGCCTGTGTGTGAATATAGTCAAGTTGCAAACCCTCTGGACCTCACTTACCAAAATTGTCTTTCATATAAATACACACTCTTCACTCCTTGGATTTTGAATGATGTTGTCTCAAAAAAAAAAAAGAAAAGAAAAGAAAAGAAAACACACGCTTGCACCCACTTGCTCCCAAGTGCACATGCTCACACACAGAGCACTGAGGTCGAAGAGAAGATTTCTAAACCTTAACTCATCTACACCAGGGGATGACCCCGCCTTAGCTTTAAACATCTGTAGAGCAGGTACTGGGCACTGTCAACATTTGTAGCCACTCAAGAGATTAGATGAAGATTCCATTTATTAGGTCTTATTCTTGACTGTGTGTGTGTGTGTGTGTGTGTGTGTGTGTGTAAATGGCAAATGAAGACTCTTGAAAGGAAATAAAGTGCTCCTGTATCTCACATAGAAAGTGATGGCCACATTTTTCTCTGTCCTAATGATGGTTTAATCACTTTTCTAGTACAAAATGTCACTGGACACACAGAGCAAAAAGTAAAAGGTATCTTTGCCAAATAACATTGTGCAGCATCAAGGAGACAGCCTTTCCTCTTCCCTCCCTCCTTCCACCCCCTCTCCCTCCAGCCCCTCTCCCTCCAGCCCCCTCTCCTCCAGCCCCTCTCCCTCCAGCCCCTCTCCCTCCAGCCCCTTCTCCCTTCAGCCCCCTCTCCCTACACCCCCTTCAGTCCCCTCTCCCTCCAGCCCTTTCTCCCTCCAGCCCCTCTCCCTCCAGCCCCTCTCCCTCCAGTCCCCTCCTCCCTCCACCCACCTCTCCCTCCACCCACCTCTCCCCCAGTCCCCTCTCCTCCAGCCCCCTCTCCCTCCAGCCCCTCTCCTCCAGCCCCCTCTCCCTCCAGCCCCTTCTCCCTTCAGCCCCTTCTCCCTTCAGCCCCTCTCCCTACACCCCCTCTCCCTCCAGTCCCCTCTCCCTCCAGCCCTTTCTCCTCCAGCCCCTCTCCCTCCAGTTCCCTCCCCTCCACCCACCTCTCCCTCCAGTCCCCTCTCCCTCCAGCCCCCTCTCCCTCCAGCCCCCTCTCCCTCCAGCCCCCTCTCCCTCCAGCCCCTTCTCCCTTCAGCCCCTTCTCCCTTCAGCCCCTCTCCCTACACCCCCCCTCTCCCTCCAGTCCCCTCTCCCTCCAGCCCTTTCTCCCTCCAGTCCCCTCTCCCTCCAGCCCTTTCTCCCTCCAGCCCCTCTCCCTCCAGTCCCCTCTCCCTCCAGCCCCTCTCCCTCCAGCCCCTCTCCCTCCAGCCCCTCTCCTCCAGCCCCTCTCCCTCCAGTTCCCTCTCCCTCCACCCACCTCTCCCTCCAGCCCCCTCTCCCTCCTTCCCCCTTTTCCACCCGCTTCTTTCCCTTACTTTCCTTTCCTTCAAACTTCCTTTAGAAAGGATTTAGACTGGCTCTCCTCAGGATTTCTAAGCCCCCCACCGCATTATCTCCGCCTGCTTTTGAAAACTCTTCCCCATTTCTCCTCATGAATTCATCCCTCTGGCCACCCTGGCCTACTAGTCTCTTGCGCCTTTGTGTTGTTGCTAACGGTCCCTCTTTGTATGTGACTCCTCTCCCTGACCCCACCACTGCCTGGATAGATCTTATGCATTTTTGAAGTGGGTTAGAACTGCCCAAATAATCACTCAGCAATTATAAATCTGGAATATGTACCTGAAAGAAAGCACTGTGAACTTCACACTCATGAATACAGTACTTAATAAATGTTCAATGGTTGGATACAAATGCTTATTGTTGTTCAGTCGCCCAGTCGTGTCTGACTCTTTGAGTCCCCAGGTCTCTCTGTCCCTCATCATCTCCCAAAGTTTGCCCAAGTTCATGTCCATTGTATCAGTTATGATACAATACAGATGGTAGGAGCCTCCAATTTGTTCCTAAACTTTGGGGCTCCCCATTCTGGCACCGTTCTTAAATAATGGAGCAGTCAGCTGAGTTGAGGAGGAATACCTACTAAAATCACCCTCCAGACTGCATTAGACCCACCACCTCAACAGCCTCTCTCCTAATACTGTCGTCCTCAGGGTGATTCCATATGCCATATTCCATATTCATCTTTGTGTCTTCTCTGTGCCTATTACAGTATATCTTAACACCTGTAAATCAGAATTTTTTATTGAATGAATAGAAAAATAAATGTCTCAAAAAGTATAGATTTTACCCTCTTCTAGAATGTATCAGACACATGATAATTGCTTTTATCAAAACTCTTTGGTTACAACAAACACATTCAAGTTCACACAACAAATTCAAGGAGACACCAAGATCTCATGGGAGTGAGTTAGGACTGGGACTCAGACGTTGAAGCTGAGGGTTTAAGAATGTGACTGTATCTTATTTTCTCTAGGATGATGTGATTGCTCACTGTTGCTTCTCTAAGGAGACCCCTTTCTTCTGCTCACCATTTTCCCACTTAATATAATTTAGTCCCTGGTCCTTTGGTTTACTGAAACACTGCCTGTAGTGGCCAGCATTCAACCAGAGAAATAGAACCATTAGGAAATACACATTAAGAAAGATATTGTGAGGAATTGGCTTACATGGTCGTGGGGCAAGTCAGTGGTCTGCAAAACAGGCCATGAGAGAAGAGAGGAAGAAATTCTTGGGAACAGCCCAAGACTGCAGTCTACTGGAAGAATTTCTTTTTCCTCAGGGAAGCCTCAGTTTGCTGTTGAACTTTCAACTGATCAAATCAGTCCCACTTTAGGATAATCTCCCTCTTTAAAGTCAATTAAATTTGGACTTTAATCACATCTATTAAGATATTTTTATAGTAATAACTGGATTAGTGTTTGACTGAGTAAATGGGATGGTAGCCCACCCAAAGAGACACACAAAAAAGCCTGGTGGCTCGGACAGTAAAGAATCCACCTGCAATGCAGGAGATCCAGGTTTGATTCCTGGGTCAGGAAGATCCACTGGAGAAGGAAATGGCAACCCACTCCAGTTATTCTTGCCTGGAAAATGACCTGGACAGAGGACCCTAGAGGAATAGAGGTCCACGGGGTCACAAAGAGTTGGACATGACTGAGTGACTAACACACACACTCTTTAAGTTAAAATAATAAAAAGAAATGATTGTATTAGCTTCTGGCAATCAAAGATGTCATCTCTGGTGAGGTAAAAGACACCAAGATAACAGAGTATGGGGATCTGGTCCCTCTAGAAGCTGTCATGGGAAGAGTCTCTAGAAGAGGCGATGGTATGGCTAGTTAGCATTGAAACCCTTCCTGTAGAACCCCTCTTCCCTCAGCTCCTTCCTTAATACCTTGGCAGTGAGGATACAGGCTCTGAGAGGCAAAGCAAACTCACAGTTCCTTAAAGTTACAGGGAGCATTCTTTTCTTTAAAAAATCCATAATATAATTAGTATTTTTATTTATTTTTAAATCTTTAACTTTGTATTGGAGTATAGCTGATTAACAATGTTGATGGTTTCAGGTGAACAGCAAAGGGCTCATACATATACATGTAGATAATTAGTATTTTCAAATTTTAGATTACTGTTGGGAGAAGGCAATGGTATCCTACTCCAGTGCTCTTGCCTGGCAAATCCCATGGACAAAGGAGCCTGGTAGGCTGCAGTCCATGGGGTCGCTAGGAGTCGGACAGGACTGAATGGCTTCACTCTCACTTTTTACTTTTATGCACTAGAGAAGGAAATGGCAACCTGCTCCAGTGTTCTTGCCTGGGGAATCCCAGGGATGGAGGAGCCTGGTGGGCTGCCATCTATGGGGTCACTCAACGTCAGACACAACTGAAGCGACTTAACAGCAGCAGCAGCAGCAGGAGGAGATTACTGTTGATGGAGCACCAACTATCCCAAGTGTTTGGGGGTTAAACCTAATGTGTTATTTCTCCCAATTCAGTTCAGCTTATCATTTCCTCTGTTGGTTGCACCTGGGCTCATTCACGTGCTTACCTTCAGAAAGAGGTTGGTCTGGAAGGTTCGAGATGGCTTCACTCAGCGTCTCAGAGCTGCTGGCTGGCTGCTTCAGCACTTTGGTTCTTCTCTACAGCGCCTCTCAACCTGCTGGAGGTAAGAATATGATTCTTTTGTGATGGCCAAAGGGTGTCACTGTAGAAGTTGCAAAACTTGATGAAGCCTAGGTTTCCAAATTCACACAGTGTCTCTTCTACGACCATTGGTTATTCAAAGCAGGTTCCAAGGGCTACGAAGCTTCAGGAGGCTGGGAAGCAGGTTTCACCTGTTAACTAGAGGAGCTATGTACAATCTATGACCACATTTCACTTATCATAGTACTGTAAGACTATTTCATTGAATTTTGCAGTAAGTTTTGAGTCACAGAAGTGGTGTTTAAGAATTTATAATAAGGTATAGGTTTATAGGTAGAGGGTTACTAATTTAATAAAACATAAAAGTTAATATAAAAGCCCATTGTGATGGATTATGTGTGTTACAAAGTTCATTTTCCTATAACCTTTGTTTCATGCCTTATTTTACCAGAAAAGGAAGTAAAATTGGGACAAAACAGTTGGTCAAATCAACTTGGAGGTAAAAACCAAAATTATTCAGTGAATATATTATAGGTTTGATTGAGTGTCACTGAGCTGGTTAATGAGTAGAATACAAGTGTATAAATGCAATCACTTCCCACATAGACTTTCTAGTCTCTAAGGGAAATAATGCACAAATATATTAAATGACTCAGACTTCCATTTTTAGGTTCATAGTGCCTGGGCATGCTACTAATAGCATAGTGGCCAGAGGATTAGTCACTAGAATCAGCACCCTTATCAAATCAGAGACAAGATTCAAAGTGTAAAATGGAATCAACAAATTTGAGCAGGATTATATAAGAGGCAGCTGCTGAGGTTTAAACCAAGTGTGGTAAGAACTGGGAAAGTTGATTTACAGGTTCATCACATACAGCTAGAAAGCAAAATGAAGATCCTTTAGGGCAAAATTCAGATGTTTTGATTCTATTTTTTTCTTTTTTGATACTTTAGTTTTTTAATTGAAGGATAATTGCTTTACAGAATTTTTGATTTTCTAGCAAACATCAAGGATCAGCCATAGGTACACCCATGACCATCCGTGCCGAACCTCCCTCCTATATCCCTCCACATCCCACCCTTCTAGACTGTCACAGAGCCCCTGTTTGACTTCCTTGAGTCATACAGCAAATTCTCAGTGGCTCTTTTACATATGACATTGTAAGGTTCCATGTTACTCTCCATACATCTCAACCTCTCCCTCCTTTCCTGCCCCCGTGTCCACCAGTCTGTTGTCTATGTTTATTTATTTCTCCATTGCCGCCCTGAATATAAAGTCATCAGCACCATCTTTCTAGATTCCCCATGTATGTCTCAGTATATGATATTTTGTGTTTCTCTTTCTGACTTCACTCTGTATGAAAGGCTCTAGGTTCATCCACCTCACTAGAACTGATCCAAATGCGTTTCTTTTCATGGCTGAGTGGTGTTCCATTACATGTATATGTGTGGCACAGCTTCTTGATCCATTCATCTGTTGATGGACACCTAGGTTGCTTCCATGTTCTGGATATTGTAAATAGTGCTGCACTGAGTATTGGGGTACATGTGTCTTTTTCAATTTCAGTTTCCTCAGGGTTTATGCCTAGTATGGCACCCCACTCCAGTACTCTTGCCAGGAAAATCTCATGGATGGAGGAGCCTGGTGGGCTGCAGTCCATGGGGTCGCTAAGAGTCAGACACAACTGACTCTTAGCGATTTCACTTTCATTTTTCACTTTCATGCATTGGAGAAGGAAATGGCAACCCACTCCAGTGTTCTTGCCTGGAGAATCCCAGGGACGGGGGAGCCTGGTGGGCTGCCGTCTATGGGATCGCACAGAGTCGGACACGACTGAAGTGACTTAGCAGCAGCAGCAGCAGTGGGATTACAGGGTCATATGATGGTTTCATTCCTGCTTTCTTAAGGGATCTCCATACCGTCCTCCACAGTGGCTGTGTCATTTTACATTCTCACCAGCAATGCAAGAAGGTTCCCGTTTCTCCACACCCTCTCTAGTATTTATTGTTTGTAGAATTTTTGATGACGGCCATTCTGACTGGTGTGAGGTGGTATCTCGCTGTAGTTTTGATTTGCATTTCTCTGATAATGAGTGATGTTGAGCATCTTTCCGTGTGTTGGTTAGCCATCTGTATGTTTGTATGTCTTCTTTGGACAAATGTCTGTTTAGGTCTTTTTCCACTTTTTGACTGGGCTGTTTGTTTTTCTGGTATTGAGTTGTATGAGCTGCTTGCGTATTTTGGAAATTATTTTCTTTGTCAACTGTTTCTTTTGCTAGTATTTTCTTCCATCCTGAGGGCTGTCTTTTCACCTTGTTTGTAGTTTCTTTGCTGTGCAAAAAATTTTAAGTTTAATTAGGTCACACTTGTTTATTTTTGTTTTTATTCCCATTATTTTAGGAGGTGGGTCATAAAGATCTGGTTTGATTTGTGTCATCAAGAGTCCTGCCTATGTTTTCCCCTAAGAGTTTTATAGTTTCTGGTCTTACGTTTAGGTCTTTATTACATTTTGAGTTTATCTTTGTGTATGGCATTAGGAAGTGTTCTAATCTCATTATTTTGCCTGTAGCTGACCAGTTTTCCCAACACCACTTATTGAAAAGGCTATCTTTGCCCCATTTTATATTCTTGCCTCCTTTGTCAAAAATAAGGTACCATAGAGACCTATGGGTGTAGGTCTCTGGGCTCTCTGTCTTGTTCCATTGACCTATAGTTCTCTTTTTTCTGCCAATACCATACTGTTTTGATGACTTGAGCTTTGTAGAATAGTCTGAAGTCGGGAAGGTTGATTCCTCAAGCTCCTTTCTTCTTTCTCAAGACTGTCTTGTTCCTGATCTTAGAGGGAAAGCTTTCAGTTTTTAGCCATTGAGAATAATGTTTGCTGTAAGCTTATCATATATGGCCTTTACTATGTTGCAGTATCCTTCTAAGCCCATTTTTTGAAAGTTTTTATCATATATGACTGCTGACTATTGTCAAAGGCTTTTTCTGCATCTATTAAGATGATCAAGTGGTTTTTATCTTTCATGTTAATACGGTACATCACACTGATTTGCATATACTGAAGAATCCTTGCATCCCTGGAATCAGTGTGACTTGATTATGTTGTATGAGCTTTTTAATGTGTTGTTGAATTCTGTTTGCTAGATTTTTATTTTTTTTTGAGGATTGTAGCATCTATGTTCATCAGTGATACTGGCCTGTAATTTTCTTTGTGTGTGTTGTCTTTGCCTGGTTTTGGTATCAGGGTAATTGTGGCCTTGTAGAATGAGTTTGGAAGTGTTTCTTCCTCTACAATTTTTGGAGGAGTTTCAGAAGAATAGGCATTAGCTCTTCTCTAAATGTTTGATAGCATTCCCCTGTGAAGCCCTGGGATTTTGTTTTTTGGGGGAGATTTTTAAAAACAATTTCTATTTCAGTGTTTGTAATTTTTTGTTCATAATTTCTATTTAGTCATGGGGGGTTTGAACTTTTCTAAGAATCTGTCCATTTTCTCTAGGTTGCCCATTTTACTAGCATATAGTTGCTCATAATATTCTCTTATGACCCTTTGTATTTCTGTGTTGTCTGTTGCATCCTCTTCTTTTTCATTTCTAATTTTGTTGATTTGATTTTTCTCCCTTTTTCCCCTGATGAGTCTGGCTAGTGGTTTGTTAATTTTGTTTATCTTCTCAAAAAACCAGCTTTTAGCTTTATTAATCTTTGCTATTGTTTCCTTCATTTCCTTTTCATTTATTTCTGTTCTGATCTTTATGATTTCTTTCCTGCTGCTGCTGACTTGGGGTTTTTTGTTTGTTTGTTCTTTTTCCAGCTGCTTTAGATACAGAGTTAGGTTGTTTATTTGATGCTTTTGTTGTTTCTTGAGGTAGAATTGTATTCCTATATACTTCCCTCTTAACTGCTTTTTGCTGAATCCCATAAGTTTGGGGTCATTGTGTTTTCATTGGCATTTGTTTCTAGGAATCTTTTGCTTTCCCTACTTTTTTATTTAGTAACTTCTTCATTGTTTAGTAATGTATTGTTTAATCCCCAAGAGTTTTTGTTTTCTGCAGTTTTATTTTTTTTCCTGTAGTTGATGTCTAGTCTCACAGTGTTGTGATCAGAGAAGATACTTGATATGATTTCAATTTTCTTAAATTTACTGAGGCTTGATTTGTGGCCACAATGTGGTCTATCCTGTAGATAGACTTGAGAGTGTTTCCTTATTTATTCTCTGTTTCGATGATCTGTCCATTGGTGTGAGTGGGGTGTTAGGGTCCCCTACTATTATTGTGTTACTGCTGATTTCCCCTCTTATGACTGTTAGAGTTTCCCTTCTGTATTGAGGTGCTCCTACGTTGGGTGCATAAATATTTACAATTGTTGGGTTTTCTTTTTGGATTGACCTCTTGATCATTATGTAATGTCTGTCTTTGTCTCTTATAATGTTTTTATTTTACAGTCTATTTTGTCTGAAATAAGGATTGCCAGTCCAGCTTTCTTTTGGTTTCCATTCACATGGAATATCTTTCTCCATCCTTTTACTTTCAGTCTGTATGTGTCTCCAGGTCCGAAGTAGGTCTCTTGTGGGCAGCATATATATGGGGCCTTGACTTTGTATCCCTTCAGTCAGTCTGTACCTTTGGTTGGGCTAATCTGTTTACATTTAAGGTGATTATTGATATATATGTTCCTATTGTCATTTTCTTAGTTGTTTCGGGTTTGTTTTTGTAGGTCTTCCTTTCTCTTGTGCTTCCTGCCTATGTGAGTCATGTTAGTATTTGTTGTAAGGCTGTGTAACTTTTGCTTGTCTGTAAAGCTTTTGATTTCTCCATCAATTTTGAATGCGATCTTTGCCAGGTGTAGTAATCTTGGTTGTAGATATATATATTTTTTCTTTCAGTACTTTAACTATATCCTGCTATTCCCCTCTGGCCTGCAGAGTGTCTGCTGAAAGATCCACTGCTAATCATATGGGGTTTGCCTTATATGTTACTTGTTGCTTTTCCCTTGCTACTTAAAACATCATTGTGCTTAACCTTTGTTAGCTTGATTAATATGTTTCTCAATGTGTTTCTCCTTGGGTTTATCCTGTAAGGGACTCTCTGTGCTTATTGGACTTGATTGACTATTTCCTTTCCCACGTTGCAGAGGTTTTTAACTATAATTGCTTCAAAAACTTTCTCAGTGGCTCTTCTTTCTTTCTTCCTCTGGAGTCCCTATAACTCAATGTTGGTGCATTTAATGTTGTCCCAAAGGTCTCTGAGGCTATAGTCAATTCTTCTCATTCTTTTCCCCTTATTCTGCTCTTCAGCAGTTATTTCTGCCATTCTACCTTCCAGCTCACTTATTGATCCTTCTGCCTCAGTTATTCTTCAATTGGTCCCTTCTAGAGTATTTTTAATTTCATTAATTTTATTATTCATCTCTGTTGGCTTATTCTTTATTTCTTCTATATCCTTGCTGATAGTATTAACTTGTTAAATATTTCTTGCATTTTTCTCCACTCTATTTTCAAGTCTTCAGATAATTTTTACTTCTGAATTCTCTCTCAGGTAGATTGCTTATTTCTTCTTCATTTATTTGGTCTTGTGAAAGTCTACCTTGTTCTTACATTTGTGCTTTATCTCTGTCTTTTAATTTTTCTTTTTTTCTAAGTTGCTCCACTTGAGGTCTCCTTTTTCCAGGCTTTAGGGTTGTATTCCTTCTTACTTTCAGTTTTTGCCTTTGGAGGGAAAGGCTGGTTGAGTTGTTTATGTTGACTTATTGTTAGAGGTGACTTGTGCCTATGTTACCTATGTTAAAGTGTGAGTAGATCAAGCGGGTCAAGCAGGTTCAGTTCAGTTCAGTCACATCTAAACTTTGTGACCCCATGAACCGCAGCACGCCAGGCCTCCCTGTCCACCACCAACTCCTGGAATTTACCCAAACTTCTGTCCATTGAATTGGTGATGTTATCCGACCATCTCATCTGTCGTCCTTTTTCCTCCTGCCCTCAATCTTTCCCAGCATGAAGGTTATTTCAAATGAGTCAGATTTTGCATCAGATGGCCAAAGTATTTGAGTTTCAGCTTCAACATCAGTCCTTCCAATAAACACCCAGGACTAATCTCCTTTAGAATGGACTGGTTGGATCTCCTTGAAGTCCAAGGGACTGGCAAGAGTCTTCTCCAACACCACAGTTCAAAAGCATCAGTTCTTCGGTGCTCAGTTTTCTTTATAGTCCAACTCTCACATCCATACATGACCACTGGAAACACCATAGCCTTGACTAGACAGACCTTTGTTGGCAAAGTAATATCTCTGCTTTTGAATATGCTGTCTAGGTTAGTCATAACTTTCCTTCCAAGGAAAGTTTAATTTCATGGTTGCAGTCACCATCTGCAGTGACTTTGGAGCCCCCAAAAATAAAGTAAGCCACTGTTTCCACTGTTTCCCCATCTATTTGCCATGAAGTGATGAGACCAGATGCCATGATCTAGGTTTTCTGAATATTGAGCCTTAAACCAAAATTTTCACTCTCCTCTTTCACTTTAATCCAGAGGCTCTTTAGTTCTTCTTCACTTTCTGCCATAAGGGTGGTGTCATCTGCATATGTGAGGTTATTGATATCTCTCCCGGCAATCTTGATTCCAGCTTGTGCTTCTTCCAGCCTGGTGTGTCTCATGATGTACTCTGCATATGTGTTAAATAAGCAGGGTGACAATATACAGCCTTGACGTACTCCTTTTCTTATTTGGAATTAGTCTATTTCCTATTTGGAACCTATAGGGAACCTGTTTGGAACCAGTTATTCCATGTTCAGTACTAACTGTTGCTTCCTGACCAAACCCATACAGGTTTCTCAAAAGGCAGGTCAGGTGGTCTGGTATCCCCATCTCTTTCAGAGTTTTCCAGTTTGTTGTGATCAACACAGTCAAAGGCTTTGGGCACAGCCAAAAAGCAGATGTAGATGGTTTTTTTTGGAATTCTCTTGCTTTTTCGATGATCCAGCAGATGTTGGCAATTTGATCTCTGGTTCCTTGGCCTTTTCTAAATCCAGCTTGAACATGTGGAATTTCATGGTTCACATATTGCTGAAGCCTGTCTTAGAGAATTTTGAGCATTACTTTACTAGCATGTCAGATGAGTGCAATCGTATGGTCATTTGAACATTCTTTGACATTGCCTTTCTTTGGGATTGATATAGAAACTGATCTTTTCCAGTCCTGTGCCCACTGCTGAGTTTTCCAAATTTGCTGACATATTGAGTGCAGCACTTTCACAGCATCATCTTTCAGGATTTGAAATAGCTCCACTGGAATTCCATCACCTCCACTAGCTTTGTTCATAGTGATGCTTCCTAAGACCCACTTGACTTCACATTCCAGGATGTCTGGCTCTAGGTGAGTGATCATACCACCATGGTTATCTGGTTCCGAAGATATTTTTTGTACAGTTCTTCTGTGTATTCTTGCCACCTTTTCTTAATATCTTCTGTTTCTTTTAGGTCTATACCATTTCTGTCCTTTATTGAGCCCATCTTTGCATGAAATGTTCCCTTGGTTTCTCTAATTTTCTTGACGAGATCTCTAGTCTTTCTCATTCTGTTGTTTTCCTCTATTTCTTTGCACTGATCACTGAGGAAGGCTTTCTTATCTCTCCTTACTATTCTTTGGAACTCTGCATTCAAATGGGTATATCTTTCCTTTCTTCATTTGCTTCTCATTTGTCTTCTTTTCACAGCTATTTGTATGGCCTCCTCAGACAGCCATTGTGCTTTTTGCATTTCTTTTTCTTGGAGATGGTCTTGCTCGCTATCTCCTGTACAATGTCATGAACCTCCATATATAGTTCATCAGATACTCATCTATCAGATCTGGTCCCTTAAATCTATTTGTCACTTCCACTGTAAAATCACAAGGGATTTGATTTAGGTCCTACCTGAATGGTCTAATGGTTTTCCCCACTTTCTTCAGTTTAAGTCTGAATTTGGCAATAAGGAATTTATGATCTGAGCCACAGTTAACTCCTGGTCTTGTTTTTGCTGACTGAATATAGAGCTTCTCCATCTTTGGCTGCAAGGAATATAATCAGTCTGATTTCAGGGTTGACCATCTGGTGATGTCCATGTGTAGAGTCTTCTCTTGTGTTTTTGGAAGAGGATGTTTGCTGTGACTAGTGCATTCTCTTGGCAAAACTCTATTAGCCTCTCAAGAAGGTAATTATAGAAATAATGGGACATATACACATACTTCCCCACACACAATTATAACCAAAATATTCTAAAGAAAAGAGTACAGGAGATTGATATCATGAAGAACGGAAACCAAAAGTGATATCAACCAATTAAAAGCAGAGCCAGCTAATTTTCAGTCTGGAAAGCTGAGTGCAAACTGGGACATATAGCAAAAGTTCAACAATTTAGCTAACTTGGTGAAAAAGAAAGAGTTAAGGAAAAAGGGAGATGAAAGAGAAGGGAGGGGGAAAAAGAAAAGGGGGTGGATAAGAGAACAACAAAAAAATAGAATGAGAAGAAAAATAGAAAAACAAAGATTTAGACATCTGCAAAAAAAGATTTATATGTATTCAGAAATAGCTATACCCAATAAAGACATATAAGAAAAGCATTTGCATGTATCAAACAGAAAATCAGAAAAATCACCAAAAAAGAGTGAAAAAGAAAAAAAAATCTTAAAATGAATTTTTTTTTTAACAAGAAAAATAAAGAGGAAAACTCCATAGCACTGCAAAAGGCTAATTTGAAGGTAGAAATATGTAGGGGGAATAAGCAGTTTGATTTATAAGAGAAAAATAAAAAGTTCTAACGGTCATAGTGCTTCTTGGTTGCAGAGTCTGCCCCCATGGATGGGGTTGGGTTAGTGTCCTGTGATGTTTTCCTGGTTGGGGGAACTTGTGCCTGTGTTCTGGCTGATGAAGCCCTATCTTGTCTCTCTGAAGAGCAGTGCAGTGTCCAGTAGGAGGTTTTGGAGCATCTATGGGTTCAGTATGCCTTTGGGCAGTCCTTCTGGCCTAGTAGTGTTCAGTTCAGTTCAGTTGCTCAGTCGTGTCCAACTCTTTGTGACCCCACGAATCGCAGCACGCCAGGCCTCCCTGTCCATCACCAACTCCCGGAGTTCACTCAAACTCACGTCCATTGTGTCGATGATGCCATCCAGCCATCTCATCCTCTGTCGTCCCCTTCTCCTCTTGCCCTCAATCCCTCCCAGCATCAGAATCTTTTCCAGTGAGTCAACTCTTCGCATGAGATGGCCTAAGTACTGGAGTTTCAGCTTTAGCATCATTTCTTCCAAAGAACACCCAGGAGTGACCTCCTTCAGAATGGACTGGTTGGATCTCCTTGCAGTCCAAGGGACTCTCAAGAGTCTTCTCCAACACCACAGTTCAAAAGCATCAATTCTTCGGCGCTTAGCCTTCTTCACAGTCCAACTCTCACATCCATACATGACCACAGGAAAAACCACAGCCTTGACTAGACGGAGCTTTGCTGGCGGTGTTAGGAGCGTCTATTTGCACAGCCACTTCAAAGTGGCCGTCTCCACATATCTGCAGTGCCGCCCACCCCCTACTTGTCCCTGGAATCACTGCCAGTGCTTCTGTTCCCCAGTCCTGCCCTGCCCTGCTAGCTGAAGCATGCTAGGCAGGGGCTTCTGAAGATCTTTTCTCAGCTCCCCAACTGTGCCCTCTGCATGAGGCTCACGTGGGCTTCCTCAGCCCCCTGAGCCTGACACTGTGTTGCAGACCTAAGGTGCACTTGTCTCAGCTCCCGGGTCCGCCCCCTGTGTCTCAGGGCTCGTATGCACTCGTTTCAGCTCACCCACTTGTGTGCCTTTGTTTCAGAGGTCCACGCACTCTGTCGTGGGGCTTGTGTATTCTTTGGCTCTCTAGGCCACTCTCTGAGCCCAGAGGGTTGTGTGCATGATAGCCCTCTGTGCCCCCAGGGCTTCTGTGGGCTTCTCCTCAGTTCCCTGAGCCCACTGTCTGATTGGGGCCACAGTCCTTGAGCTGAGAAGCACAGCTTTCTCTCTTTTCTGCTAAGTCGCTATTTTGCCTGGTTTTCCAAGACTCTGCAGCTCCCCCTTGGGTCTGCCTGCAAGGGAGCTTTACTGTGCATAGGAACTCATCCTGTTTTAGGACTCCCTCCCTTCTTGGGGCACAAGCTCTGTCCAGAGGTTCCCTGTCTTGTCTCTTTTTATTTCTCTATCCTTTCTCCTACTTCATTCCAGACAGCTTAGCCTGTCCCTGTCCCCCTGAGGCCTAGGGTCTTTGCTGTCGTCTAGAGGTTGCTTTGCAGGAGTTGTTCCATGTCTTGTTGAGTTTTTGATGTATTTCTGGGAAGGCTGGTGATCCCCACATCTTACTTCTTTGCCATCTTCTTCTGTACAGTGAACATTCTTATCTGAAAGGAACTTTTATATTGATGAAATGTTTGAACCTTATGCCAAGAAAACATTCATCAGATTTGCTTATTTACAAGTGTATTAAATATAGAGGCAAACCAATAAAATGTAGGGTGATAAAATGGTCATAAAGCTTCTAATTTGTTACAGATGTAGCAATGATAATAATAATATACCTGAGTGGGTCTTGGACAATTTTTCCTCATGTGTCACTAATATAGCTTAACCCTGTCAGTTTTTCATTATTATTCAAATCATATTCAGTGGCAGGGTAAATACCAACTTGGCTTCATAATTCTGCAAGTGTGTATCTTTGATAGAGATTATAAAATTTTACTCACTTACCAATGACAGTTTTTTCTTTCAGTATAACCAGTTAAGTTTTCATCCTGACAGCAAAGTCTTAGGGTTCACATTGGAAACAACAGTTGCCCTGGTGTGTGGCTGAAATAAATGTTAATCATGGCTGTCTTTGTTCTGCCCCATGAAATGTGTGCTTTACAGTGACATTGAGAATAGCACAAATTAGCTAAAAGTTGCATTTTCATTCTCTAGGCTCCATTTTACAAATTCTGTAAATGAGTCATGCGTGTATTTGGTTTTCTTTTGACACCGCAGATTGCTGTGTCCTATGGTTTTATGTACGCAAGCTCTCTTGCTGATAAGCGTTTTTGTCCTAAGTGGAAGAGAGAGAGGACAGAAGTGCAGAGGTATGCACTTCTAAAAGCATGCAAAGGAGATCTGTAAGGGAGAATGTTTATGGTGTGAGTTCCGAGTCATTCATTTATGAGCTAACTTAACCTTTATCATATAAAAGACACTGTGTTAAGCACTCTGAGGAATACTTTCACATCTATAAGATATAGCTCATGCTCTAGAAGCTCACTATTTAGTCTCAGGATAAGACAAATAAGGGGCTTCCTAAGTGGCTTAGTGATAAAGAATCTGCCTACCAATGCAGGAGACTCAGTTCAATGCCTGGTCTGATCCCTGGGTCAGGAAGATCCTCTCTAGAAGGAAATGGCAACCCACTCCTGTACTTTTGCCTGGGAAATCCCACAGACAGAGGAGCCTGACCATCTACAGCCATGGAATCACAAAGAATTGGACACAACTTAGAAGCAAATGGCAAGCCACTCCAGTACTCTTGCCTGGAGAATCCCATGGAATGAGGAGCCTGATAGGCTACAGTCCATGGGGTCGCAAAGAGTTGGACAGACTAAGAGACTTCACTTTCACTTAGCAACCAAACAAGACAAGTACAGAGAGCATTACAATCTTATTTAAAGCAAGGACAGTCAGAGAAAATACATGCAATGTTTTATGAATATCCAGTGGAGGGCCAAATTGCATCCAAGGGAAAGGAAATATGACTTCATGGAAAGAGTTTTGAATGATCCTGAGGACAGACATACCTAGGCACTACAGATCTAGGAAATACTCTAGACAGAGGCAAGCTTTAGAAAGGCAGAGGATGTGTTTCGGCACAGGAAGTCATCCATGTGGATTCAGAGGAAGATGCTGCCAAGACGATATGACTGGACCAAGGTTTTGTGAGACCTTGGATGCTAGAACAAAGTGCACATTTATTTACCAGGAATGCAGCAGATAATGTTGTGAACTAGTGTGATACAGACAGCTTGCAGAACTCAGTGAAGCTGTGAGCCATGTGCAGGGCCAGCCAGGACAGATGGGTCACAGTGAAGATACGCACAAAGAGGACAGAAACTGTAAGGATCTAACAGAAGCAGAAAAGATTAAGAATAGGCGGGAAGAATATATAGAAGAACTACACAAAAAGGTCTTAATGACACCCATAACCATGATGGTGTGGTTGGCTACTCACCTAGAGCCAGACATCCTGGAGTGTGCACTCAAGTGGGCCTCAGGAAGCATTACTGCAAATAAAGGTAGTGGAGGTGATGGAATTCCAGCTGAACTATTTGAAATCCTAAAGGAGGATGATATTAAAGTGCTGCACTCAATATACCAGCAAATTCTGAAAAACTCAGCAATGACCACAGACCTGGAAAAGGTCAGTTTTCACTCCAATCCCAAAGAAGGGCAATGCCAAAGAATGTTCAAACTATTGCACAGTTGCACTCGTCTCACATGCTAGTAAAGTGTTGCTCAAAATTCTCCAAGTCAGGCTTCAACAGTATGTGAACTGTGAACTTCCAGATGTTCAAGCTGGATTTAGAAAGGCAGAGGAACCAGAGATCAAATTACCGACATCCGTTGGATCATCAAGAAAGCACGAGAATTCCAGAAAAACATCTGCTTCTGCTTTTTGGCTGTGCCCAAAGCCTTTGACTGTGTGGATCGCAACAAACTGTGGAAAATTCTTCAAGAGATTGGAATACCAGACAACCTTACCTGCCTCCTGAGAAATCTGTGTGCAGGTTGAGAAGCAACAGTTAGAACTGGACATGGAAAAATTGACTAGTTCAAAATTTAGAAAAGAGTATGACAAGACTAAATATTGTCATGCTGCTTATTTAACTTACATGCAGACTATATCATGTGGAATGCCATGCTGGATAAAATACAAGCTAGAATCAAGATTGCCAGAAGTATCAACAACCTCAGATATTCAGATGATACCATTCATGGCAGAAAGTGAAGAGGAACTAAACAGACCTTGATGAAGGTAAAAGAGGAGTGTGAAAAGCTGGCTTAAAACTCAGCATTCAAAAAAATGAAGAACATGGTGTCCGATCTCATCACTTCATGGCAAATAGAAGAGGAAAACATAGAAGCAGTGACAGATTTCAGTTTCTTGGACTCCAGAATCACTACAGATATTGATGGCAACCATGAAACTAAAAGACAACTGCTCTTGGAAGGAGAGCTATGACAGATCTAGAAAGCATACTAAGAAGCAGAGACCTCACCTTGCTGACAAAAGTCGGGAGAGCCAGAGCTATGGTTTTTCCACTAGTCATGTACAGATGTGAGAGTTGGACCATAAAGAAGACTGAGCCCTGAAGAATTCACTTTTTCAAGTTGTGGGACTGGAGAAGACTCTTGAGAGTCCTTTGGACTGCAAAGAGATTGAACTAGTTAATCCTAAAGGATACCAACCCTGAATATTCATTGAAAGAGCTGATAGTAAAGCTGAAGCTCCAATACTTCAGCCACCTAGATGAGAAGGGCTAGTTGAGCCACTGGAAAAGACCCTGATGCTGAGAAAGATCGAAGGCACAAAGAGAAGGGTGTGGCAGAGAATGAAAATTGTTAGATAGCTTAAAGGATGCAGTATCCATACATGAGCAAACTCTGGGCGATAGTGTAGGACAGGGAAGCCTAGTGTGCTGCAGTCCATGGGATCCCAGGGAGAAGTGCAGGACGTAGTGACTGAACAATAACAAATGATAAAGCCTTTAAGGCTGAAACATATCCAGGCAGGCACTTGCCTTTCACACACCACTTAGCATCCTCAGAGGATGGTCCATGGACCTCTGCTGGTCCTAATCAGGGTGCTACTGGTTCACACTGAGAAGAATACCAAAAATGAAATTGAACATTTAGAAATTTCTCAGAAAAATTTGCCATTGTCATCAAAGTATATGATTTAATACTTTCCAACCCATATGGGTTGGAAAAGAGTTGGTTCTTTACCACAGATAACCTGAGGGTACCTTAGTGCCTCCCTCATAGGGTGCTTAGCCTGTAGACATCAATTTTGCAGCCAAAGTCTGAGTTTCTGTTATTCCCCTCATCTCACGGGACATTTTACTTAGTTGCATTTTGATATCAACACTTTGATGTTGCTCCTTAATATTGACCTGTTTGAAGGGAGTAATATTAGATCATAGAAATTAACCCCAGGTGATCTAGAGCCCAGGTTTGCAAACTTGGCCTATGAGCAAACCCAGCTCTCTGCCGATATTGTACATGAAATTTTATTTCAACAAAGCCATACTCATTTGTCTCCATTTCATCCATGGCTGATTTTCTGCTACTGTAGCAGAGTTGGGTACGTGCCACAAAGACTTTAGGGTTTTCAAATCCTAAAATATTTACTGGCTGGCCCATTGCAATAAAAGTTTGTATGGAAAGTGATTGGGTCTTGAAATGGAGATTACTTAACAGGTACCCACAATTCTTATTTTCCTGAAAGACTAGCCAGGAAGAAATCTGGGGCAAAGCTGGGATTCAGGAAGCCATCAAGAAGGAAGAAGGCTCCACATATGTTCACACATACTTTGGGCAGGTATGAAAGGAAGTTTGGAACGTATTCTGCATTAAATAATCCCTTACATACCTTTTTTTTTTTTTTTTTCTCTAGCACACATAAGGATGTAAGTTAATGAAATTTGATGGAACAGATGTCATCCCTGTTAGTGATTTTAAAAGATATCAGGTTTGTATCCTACAGATGATAGCACCCACATAAGTGCAGAGAAATTAAAGTTATATCACTTAACAATTTCTTTTAAAAGGTATTTTATTTTCTCCTTGGCCTTCTAAAACACATCATCACAATCAAAATGAGATTTTGGGCTGAAAGTCATAGGTTCATGAATTGGCATATTTGGAATAACAGAAAAAGATGTTAAGTAAAACCATGTTACATAAAACTATGCTTCCTTTTCTCTCTGTATTTCTTACTACATTTTGGGGTCATGTTTATCATTGTGGAGCACATCTCTGCCAGGTAATCTGCTACACTCTACCTATTTTCACACTCAGCTATATTCTCAGACACAAGATAGATAATTCAGGTATGAAAAAAAAGAAGGAAAAAAAGAACTATTTGGTGGTGTAAAATCCTCTGTAGAACAAAGAAGGCCATGTTACACAACTGTGAAATAAACTTATGTGGTAAGTCATATCACCTCCACTTTACCAGTAAAGAAACTGAAATTTAGAGAAGTTACATAACTTGCCAATGTCATATAGATAGTAAATGAAGGAAACTGTATTTCCATCTAAGGATGTCTTCCTGCTCTCCTACCTAGAGTTGATAAAACTAAATACCATTTTAGAATACAAATTTAAGTGGAAAAAAGGAAAATGAGTGAGATTGGGATCCATAGAGGTTAAAAACATCTTCAGTTCAATGTAGACAAGATCAGGTCAGAAAAGAATGCAAGTAAGCTGATTATATAGAAGTTAAAAAAAAAAAAAGGGCAGGAATGAAAAAGAATGATGTTGTGGAGATACAGGGGTTAGAGGCATATCGAATATATTTTGAATAATAAAACAGCTTCCAAATTTTCAAGTGTCTGCCTACATATATATTTATGAATGCATATTATCAACAATGAAATGAAACATCTGCAACCCACACCTACAAGAATGCAAAGGGTTGTAAATAGTCCCCTCGCTCACTAGGATATGCTAGAATTCAGGAACAAATTCATGTATCAATGTTTTGATGCTCATAAATCAGCCACAGGTGAATCATGTTTGCAAATCACTAATAACTTGGAAATGTATATTTATTGCGCCAGAACCACCTGGGCTATTCAAAGTCATTGCAAGGGTATATTTTATTCAGCCATCTTCTGAGAAAGGAAATCTCCCCTCCACCCACCCTGTTCAGCTGTCCTTAAGGAAAAAGGTTTCCTCTCTCTCTCTCATTCTCTTACTCTTTCTATCCTCTCCCCTCTTCTTTACTTTTTACACAAATCTTAACTGAACCAAGATATCTGTTCATGCCTGTGAGTAAAAGGCCAGAAATTTCTTTAATTTTTAGAGATGTTTTTGACTCAGAAGAAAATAATTTAAAAGATGAATTTTCCCCTCATTTATTCTATATTATATTAAAAATTGCTTTTTATTTATGATCCAAAGGCCAATTTCAAGACTAAGAGGAACAGACCACCAAGCTTAGAGGTGAGCCATTCAGAAACTAATCCTCCTTGACCCCCTTCCTGAAAGTGAAAGTTAAGTCACTCAGTGGTGTCTGACTCTTTGTGACCCATGGACTGTAGCCTCCTAGGCTCCTCTGTCTAAGGGATATTCCAGGCAAGAGCACTGGAATGGGTTGCCATTTCCTTCTCCAAGGGATCTTCTTGACCCAGGGATCAAACCTGCATCTCCCACATTGCAGGCAGACTCTTTACTGTCTGAGCCACCAGGGGCCCCCTTCCTCAGTTCAGTCCAGTCGTTGAGTCGTGTCTGACTCTTTGTGACCCCATGAATCACAGCACGTCAGGTCTCCCTGTCTATCACCAACTCCCGGAGTTCACTCAGACTCATGTACATTGAGTCAGTGATGCCATCCAGCCATCTCATCCTCTGTCGTTCCCTTCTCCTCCTGTCCCCAATCCTTCCCAACATCAGAGTCTTTTCCAGTGAGTCAACTCTTCCCATGAGGTGGCCAAAGGACTGGAGTATCAGCTTCAGCATAATTCCTTCCAAAGAAATCCCAGGGCTGACCTCCTTCAGAATGGACTGGTTGGATCTCCTTGCAGTCCAAGGGACTCGCAAGAGTCTTCTCCAACACCACAGTTCAAAATCATCAATTCTTTGGTGCTCAGCCTTCTTCACAGTCCAACTCTCACATCCATACATGACCAATGGAAAACCCCCTTCCTAGGCACTTTCAAATTCTGACCTGAGCAAATGGTCCTGCATGAATGTGTAGCTGTAAGACATCACACAGCCATGGAGTCCTGCAGACTACTTTCCTGGTATTCTGGTCCACCCTTGTATTTCTCAGACCCTACAACACGAACACATTTAAAGCCTCTCCCCACTTTTTTTTTTCTGAATGAAATTGACTGCGCATGTTTCTCTGTTTCACAGAAAGACTCTCTCCCATCCATTGAATTTTCCAAGCTGGACATATGGGTTTCATCCTTGGCTTCTTCTCTTTGTCATCATAGACACCTAGTCATTTGTCTACATGTTTTAACCATTTCTTCTTGATCATACTTTTCTTAACCCATCTATTTCTTTCTCCAGTGCAATGGATTTTTGTGGGTAACCATTTTCCCAGGAATTGCTGGCAACTCTCTCAAATTGGTCTCCCTGCTCCCAATTTTTTCCTCTCCAATCCAGTCTTCATGTAGCAACCAGAGCTCTTTTCTTCTCTAAAAATAGGCCCTGTCATTTCTTTATTTAAACGTTGTTATTGCATATTTTTAGAGTCAAATGCAGATTCAGTAACTTGGTCTGCAGTACTCAATCTTCTGATCTTTATATCTCCTGTTTTTCTCTCATTATTTGCATTCCTCTTACTCTACTAACTGAGCAATGTAACACAATTCACCAGAAGCACAATTTTGTTCACTTCCAAACCTTTGCTGCTATTCCTTCTGCCTGGAGCTCTATTATACTATTATTCAGAAGACTAACACATAAGTATTCTTCAGGACCCAGTTTAGCGTTTAATCTGGAAAGCTTTTCTTGATTGATCCCATAACCCCTCAGATCCTGTGACACACATACACACACACACACCCACCCACCCACCCACCCACCCACCCACCCACCCACACACACACCCACCCTTACCTTATAACTCTGCCTTGCTCAGGTATATCTTATTTTTCCTCTTCAAAGCACTAGGCATTTGTGTTAGTGCCCTGCTGCTCAGTGGTAAAGAATCCACCTGCTGATACAGGAGATGTGAGTTTAATTACTAGGTTAGGAAGATACCCTAGAGAAGGAAGTGGCAACCCACTCCAGTATGCTTGCCTGGGAAATCCCATAGACAGAGGAGCCCAGCAGACTGCAGTCCATGGAGCTGCAAAAGAGCCGGACATGACTTAACAGCTTAACAACAGCTGTAACAAAACCCTACACATGTATAGGCTTAAAACAATAGAAATATATTATCCTACAGCTTTGGTGGTCAAGATGCCCACATAAGTCTCATGTTGTATTCCCTTGAGACTCTTGTCAATTGATTATCAATTCTATCCATCATCTAAATTCCCTATTGCTGTGTAAGATAATGTATTCATAGATTGGAAGTAGACTTCTCTTGGTAGAAGGGAGATTATTTTTCCTGTCACGATAATTATGGGTTTACCTGTCTGTGAACGCTGTCTCACCTCTGTCCCCTTGGCCTAGCAACTCACAGGCCATATAAGTTTATGTTTCGTGAGGAAAAGGATGGTATTTGTCCTCTAATCAATGCTCTGGTGTCTGGCAAAATGCCTAGTATGTAGTAGGTCACCATGTTGTTGTTCAGTGGCTAAGTCATGTCTGACTCTGTGATCCCGTGGAATGCAGCACGCCAGGCTCCTCTGTCCTTCACTATCTCCTAGAGTTTGCTCAAACTCATGTCCTTTGAGTCTCTGATGCCATCCATCCATCCCATCCTCTGGCATGCCCTTCTGCTTTTGCCTTCAGTCTTTCCCAGCACCAGGGTCTTTTCCAGTGAGTCGGCCCTTAGTATCAGTTGGCCAAAGTATTGGAGCTTGAGCTTCAGCATCAGTCCTTCCTATGAATACTGAGGTCAGTATGCATCTTGAGATAATTAATGACTGAATCAAAGGATCCAAGGACTACTTCAGTTTTTATTCCAATTGTCTTGGTGAAAGACATCAGTTACTTAGTTGTAGAGAAGAAGAAAGCATGTATGAAGAATCACTTCAACTTTCTCCAGCAACACTGTGCCCTGAGATTTTGAAATATTAAAGTATTCAGTTCTTGGAGAAGTAGGGCAGAGATCTCAGTGGTAAGATAGCTGTAACTGCTCCACAGTATTTTAACCCATGTTATGAAAAGGAAAGGCTTTCTTTTGCTTTGGTAAAATATATGTTGATGACAATAATGGAACATTATTCTCTGGAGCTAAGAGGGGCGCAGTCTCAACAGGCACTCCTTTTAATGTTAGCTGTGTCGCTGAGAGACAACATCTCATTTAAGATTTCTTTCTAATATCTATTAAGGAAAACTTACAGAGTCTTACAGAATGTCAGGAAATCAAATAAACAGGAACAGGGACCAATCTTTCATGCACAGCTAATTTTACCTACTGTTATTTATTGCATCAATCCTCAACTTTGGCACAATTAGTATTTTGAAATAGATAATTTTTTGTTAGAAGGAATCTGTCCTGTGCGTTGGATGACATATTTTTTGCTTTTCAGTTTCATTGAGAATTCAAGGCTATTTAGCAGCGTCCCTGGTCTTTACTTACTAGATGCCAGTAATATCTTTCTCAGCTGTTAACAACCAATATCTCCAGATGTTACTAAATGGTACCAGTGGGTGAGAGGCAAAATGACTGCCAGTTGAGAAATATTGTTACAGTGCATTAGGTAAAGTTGAAGACAATCACCTTATTTTTCCCTGAAGGATTCTTTGATATTATATTAGGAAGGAAGAGCTCTGTTAATTTGTGCATTTGTGTAAGGGGTCACATCATGATAGTGGGAATGACATAATTCCTGAGTCCCGTGCACAAGGACACTTTGACCGTAGCAAGCATCCAGACTGGGAGACTCTCTTTTGTCCTTCTTTTTACTGTTCTCCAAGGATAGGAATTATTTTATTTTTCGCTATCTTTATTCAGCTCTAATAACCAATATCTGCCTATGCTTACTATGTTCTGGAGGCTGTTATGAAGGAGTTAAAAATGGAGCACTCTCTCTTTTTCCCTCATTCTGCCCTTCTGTGTGCCACTGAGGGCATCTTGATACCCTCTCAAACAAACATATATGTCATGTAAAATAACAGCTGCTTTCAGAAGCTAACCCAGAAGAGCCAGTCCTGTCCAGAATATTTCCTCCTCCATGTACCAAGCTCCCTTTGCTTCTAGGAGAAACAGGTGATTGATTCTGAGCTGTGTTATTTGTTTACACTGATCATCTAATGAGCAACACAACTGCACAATAATTGCTTTTATTGGCTTTTCCAGAATGCTGCAGAGAGTGTAACCATCATAAAGTGTCTCTCTATTTCCAATGCAAATTGCTTTCAATTTTTTGGTCGCCTGATAAGCTGGTGAGAGAGAAATGTTTTAAGTACATAATCCTAGAGCCCATTATTAGGAGTATTTTTAATTTTCTTATCTTCTGGCATCCATTTCCAAGTAGTTTGTGCCCCAAATCAAGAATTATTGATTCCATATAGAAAAAAAATCAGGACTATTTTTTGTTTGTTTGGGTCTATTTTCCTTTTTTTCAAGATAAATATGCTGGCTGAGTATATGAGATACATGATTTCTGGGGACTGTAAAGGCACTTTGACCTAGTCTTACCCCTAATTGTTTTTCTAATGTTCAACTTAGAGATATGTTTGTTTGGCTGATATTTGGAAAATTAATCTAATTTAGATAAGATACGCTCTCTTTACTTAATATTTTTGTCAAGCAATCTGTAATAGGTAGGAAAGAAAACAGATCAACTCTTAGTAGGAATAGAGGAGAGAGAAATCAAGAAGAGGGTTCTGGATCTTAAGGTGATCATTGCCTACTTAACACTTTGTCTCCAGTGAATTCCAAGTATTACATTTCACTTGACTAAATTAAGTATGCATGTTAAGGTTTTGATAAAACAGTCTCTCCTAAGGCAGGTCTTATTAAGAAAAGCAGATTGTTCAGGATTATTTCAAAGGCTACATTTCTTCTTCCCCTTATGAAACAGGAGAAGATTTTTCTCCAGTGTTCACTGTAAGAACCGGTTGAATTCACTGTTGAGCTGCTGGATATAAAACTCGTAAGAGGGACATTGGCATCCTTCTATGATTGGGCCCCTCTGGGGTTTTAAGTTCTCAGACTTTTCCACGTTGAGCCTCCAGCATTTGTCAGTTACAGCTGAGGTTGTCCTTCTCTGGCACCATTTCCCTAGGGCTTCTGCTCCTCTGTTTCTGCTTTGGTAAGTTGGAATTATCTGTATTTTTCCCTTTCTCTCCAGTTTTGGAGACAGCAGTGTGCCTTGTGACCTCATTTTCCTGAAGGATCCAAAAGGATTATTGGTTTTTATTAGCAAATTGAACCCAACAGTGTATAAAAAGAGTTAGCTACCAATGACTAAGCACTTTTTATCTCAAGTAAGCAAAGCTGTTTTAACATTTGGAAATCATCACATCAATAGGCTAAGAAGAAAAATCACGTGTTCATATCACTAGACACTGGAAATACATTTGACAAAATTTAACATCCATTCATGATAAACACACTCAGTAACAAGAAACGAAAAGGAATTTTCTTAACTTGATTAAGAATACCTTCAAAAAGGCTACAGCTAACATCATGCTTAGTGATGAGAAGCTTGAAGCTTTCTCTCTAATATCAGCAACAAGTCAAAGTTATGGGATATGAGGTCCATGTACAAAAGTCAGCTGCTTTCCTATAATACTAGCAATGAACAAATGGAATTTGAAAGTAAGCATAATACCATTTGCATTAGTACCCAAAGTATGAAATACTTAGGTATAAATTTAACAACTCTGTATTAACTCTGTAAGAAAAAACTATGAAACTCTAATAAAAAAAATTAAAGAATTAGATAAGTGGACATGGGTAGGAAGACAATGTTGTGAAGATGTCAGTTCTTCCCAGTTTGATTTTAGATTCAACACAGTCCTAATCAAAATTGCAGCAAATTATTTTGAAAACATTATTGAAATGATTCCAAAGTTTCTACGGAGAACAAAAGACCTGAATGAACCAACCAAATGTTGAAGAACCGAGTCCTGAACAGGTATCTTACCAAAGATAAAATAAGCATACTAAAGATGCTCAACAACCATATATATGCCATTCAGTTCAGATCAGTCACTCAGTCGTGTCCGACTCTTTGAAACCTCACGAATTGCAGCACACCAGGCCTCGCTGTCCATCACCAATTCCTGGAGTTCACTCAGACTCATGTCCATTGAGTCAGTGATCCCATCCAGCCATCTCATCCTCTGTCTTCCCCTTCTCCTCCTGCCCTCAATCCCTCCCAGCATCAGACTCTTTTCCAATGAGTCAATTCTAAACATGAGATGGCCAAAGTACTGGAGTTTCATCTTTAGCATCATTCCCTCCAAAAATTCCCAGGGCTGATCTCCTTCAGAATGGACTGGTTGGATCTCCTTGCAGTCCAAGGGACTCTCAAGAGTCTTCTCCAACACCACAGCTCAAAAGCATCAATTCTTCAGCACTCAGCTATCTACACAGTCCAACTCTCACATCCATATATGACCACTGGAAAAACCATAGCCTTGACTAGATGGACCTTTGATGGCAAAGTCATATATGCCGTTCAGTTCAGTTCAGTTGCTCAGTTATGTCTGACTCTTTGCAACCCCATGAATTGCAGCACACCAGGCCTCACTGTCCATCACCAACTCCCGGAGTTCACTCAAACTCACGTCCATCAAGTCAGTGATGCCATCCAGCCATCTCATCCTCTATGCTATCTAGGTTGGTCATAACTTTTCTTCCAAGGAGTAAGCGTCTTTTAATTTCATGGCTGCAGTCACCATCTGCAGTGATTTTGGAACCCTCAAAAATAAAGTCTGACACTGTCCACTGTTTCCTCATCTATTTCCCATGAAGTGATGGGACCAGATGCCATTATCTTTGTTTTCTGAATTTTGAGTTTCAAGCCAACTTTTTCACTCTCCTCTTTCACTTTCATCAAGAGACTTTTAGTTCCTCTTCACTTTCTGCTTTAAGGGTGGTGTCATCTGCATATCTGAGGTTATTGATATTTTCCTGGCAATCTTGATTCCAGCTGTGTTTCTTCCAGCCCAGTATTTCTCATGATGTACTCTGCTTATAAGTTAAATAAGGAGGGTGACAATATACAGCCTGATGTACACCAAAACAACAATGAGCTACCTCTACTTACTTAACAGAAATGCCACAATCCAAAACACTGATGATATCAGATGCTGACAAGATTATGGATCAAAAGGAACTTTCACGTTTTGCTGGTGGGAATGCACAGTAATAAAATTATTTTGGAAAACTATGGATATTAAAATACTTAATAAAACTGTGTCCATTAAAACCCATGTGATCAAGTCATATTTAACCCATAATTTTTTTTTAATCAATATAATTTCTCTAGTTTATTAACCAAAGGAAAGAAAATCATGTTTTCTAGTTTCAAAGAAGTAAAACATTAAAAAAAATCTTTTCAGGAACATCCTTAACTTGATTAAATGTTATTTACCAAAATCCACCTGACCTGCCTCTTGAGAAACCTATATGCAGGTCAGGAAGCAAAACTTAGAACTGGACATGGAACAACAGACTGGTTCCAAATAGGTAAAAGAGTACGTCAAGGCTGTACACTGTCACCCAGCTTATTTAACTTACATGCAGAGTACATCATGAGAAATGCTGGGCTGGAAGAAGCACAAAGTGGAATCACAATTGCCAGGAGAAATATCAATAACCTCAGATATGCAGATGACACCACGCTTATGGCAGAAAGTGAAGAGGAACTAAAAGCCACTTGATGAAAGTAAAAGAGGAGAGTGAAAAAGTTGGCTTAAAGCTCAACATTCAGAAAATGAAGATCATGGCATATGGTCCCATCACTTCATGGGAAATAGATGGGGAAACAGTGGACACAGTGTCAGACTTTATTTTTTGGGCTCCAAAATCACTACAGATGGTGATTGCAGCCATGAAATTAGAAGACACTTACTCTTTGGAAGGAAAGTTATGACCAACCTAGGTAGCATATTCAAAAGCAGAGACATTACTCTGCCGACTAACGTCCGTCTAGTCAAGGCTATGGTTTTTCCTGTGGTCATGTAAGGATGTGAGAGTTGGACTGTGAAGAAAGCTGAGTGCTGAAGAATTGATGCGTTTGAACTGTGGTGTTGGAGAAGACTCTTGAGAGTCCCTTGGACTGCAAGGAGATCAGCCCTGGGGTTTCTTTGGAGGGAATGATGCTAAAGCTGAAACTCCAGTACTTTGGTCACCTCATGCGAAGAGTTGATTCACTGGAAAAGACTCTGATGCTGGGAGGGATTGGGAACAGGAGGAAAAGGGGACGACAGAGGATGAGATGGCTGGATGACATCACTGACTTGATGGATATGAGTTTGAGTGAACTCCAGGAGTTGGTGATGGACAGCGAGGCCTGGTGTGCTGCAATTCATAAGGTTGCAAAGAGTCAGACATGACTGAGTGACTGATCTGAACTGAACTGAACCAAAATCCTGCAACAAATGTTATTTATAATGGCAAATTCAGGCACTGTCTTTGTAACTGGAGATGAGTCAATTTTGCTCAAAGCAGAGCACAGGTCATTAGTGTACCAACCCCAAGGACACTATTCATGTAGATTTGGTTGTCTGTGGGTCCACAGAGGACTAAACCAGAAAGAAACTATACAGGTCTTTCAAGTGACACTATTGTAGTGACATTAACAGATAATATGACATTTGTTTCAAAATACGGGGGATTAAAAAAATCAGTTTTTTTAAAATATCACCTATAATGTATGCTCCAGGAAAATTATGAAACAGTGTGAAATATAAAAGTACTAAACTTGATATAAGAAACTGAGAAGCACATGTTTATAATCTGTACTTTGGATAAAGCTTTTATAATAATTTTCATAGAATAGACCACATGGCAAGCCTTTCATTTATGTAATTATACATAATTTAGGGACTTCTGTTATGGTAAGGAGATGGGAAAAAGCTAAAAGATGACAGATTGGAAGAAAAGATTAAATAAAACATAATTATTTATATCTATATTATACTAAGAAGTCACACAAATAAAAGAAAATGCAGAAAACCCAATAGACAAAATAGTAATAAAAACAGGAACAGTAGTAATAGTAGAAGCTGTAGCAAACATGCAAACAGACCATCAGTATCTGATGAGACCTTCAGTTAAGCATTTACTGAGAGCCTGTACCTTGCCAAAAGCAGATATATCATTAAACATAGTCAAAAACCGATGTCTTTATGGAACGCATACGAGTTCAAATTCAACACAAGCAAGATACAAATTAAACAAACATCACTTTGCATGCATCAGATTGGAAGACATTAGCAAGCTAAAAAATGCCAAGTATGGGAGTGAGTATGGAGTCATAGGATTCCTGAGCATTGCTTCTTTAAGTCCAGATTGTTGCTCATTCCACATACCTTTAAAGCAACATTTAGTCAAATTTCCTATGGGGATTTCTATGGCTAATTGCCTTGAGAATGGCTCATATGGGTTTCTGTATAAGAATATCCAGTACAGTATTGTTTGGAAAAAGATTAAGTCATAGACCATTTCTACGTTTATCATTGGGGCAGGATAATTTATATACAACACACACACACCGTAAATTATGCCATCAGTTAAGGCTAAACAAAAAGGTAGGTGTACACATGGCACCATGGGTCAACCTTAAAAATACAGCAGTGAAGGGGAAAAAAAGTACAAAATGTAATCTATTGTACAGCACTGTTTACTTGTCTAAAATAATACATATACAGTGCAAGACTGCATGTGATTTAAAAGATTAGTGGATATGTATAAAATTGTTGCAATAGTTACAAGGGAGAAAAATGAAGGTGGGAAGTGTTTTAAAAGGAAATAAAAGAATAAGAGAACACCAACCATTCTCTGTAACTAAGAGGTTAGGGGAACACCTCCCTCAGAGGGTGGTTAGAATCAAACAAGTGACTGAATGCTTTGTCAGTTGTTAAATGTGCTTTTGACGTTGGCTTTTATGCACACACGAAGATGCAGCAATGTTGGCTCAACAGGATGACTGAGCTATTTCTAGGGGAATTCCATAAAAGATAGAGAATTCATCTTGGCCCTTATGTCTGGACTGTCATAGGCTAGAATGTGAAGACCTTGCGTGAAGACGTGATTTACATTGTCTTGGTTGTCTCTATTGGCTCTGTTCCCTGGGTCCAGCCTGCATTGTTAATTCTAGCCTTCTGCTGTATACCATGGAGCACGTGGACAAGAACAGAGCATAGAGGATTCTGTGCAAACAATATCCACTACTGGCAACGCTTGGCTTAGGGAGATTGACCTTAGAGAGTATGTTGTAGGTTCCATGCCCCTTCAGGCATTGTCATTGGCTACTACTGAGTTAATTAAAACATCACTTATTAGGGGTGGTAATTGACAAAGGTCTTTGTCAAGTTTAAAAGTTAATTGAAAGAAACTGAACTTACATGAAACATTTAAAAATATTAATTATGCTCTGTGCCCCCAAAATCATGTTAATATACTATGTATTGATACCAATTAACGTATGTATTTAGCCTACATAAGAATTTTTACCTATGTCTTTGGTAGAAAGAGTATCAGATAGATACTGGTTGAATTCTGACTTTGAATGGGCCAAGTGATTAACCTAACTGTGCCTCAGTTTTTTTTCACAAGTAAAATAAGTGCTATAAAGTCTATTACATGATTTTATTTATTTGTTCTGGTGAGGACTGGAGAGCATAATCTAAAATACTTAGCTCAATATTTGCAAACAAAGCAACTGACAAGGGATTCATTTCCAGAATAAATAATTCATGCAGCTCAGTGTCAATAAAACAAACATCCAGTCAAAAAATGGGTGGAAGATCTAAACAGAGATTTCTCTAAAAAGATACATGGCCAAGAGGCACATGGAAAGATGCTCAATATCCCTAATTATTAGAGAAATGCAAATCAAAACTACAATGAAGTAATACCTTACACCAGTCAGAATGGCTATCATCAAAAAAAGAATCTACAAACAATGCTGGAGAGGATGTGGGGAAAACGGAACCCTTGTGCACTCTTGGTGTGAATATAAATTGATACAGCCACTGTGGAAAAGGATATTCCTCAAAAAACTAAGAACCTTCATATGACCCAGCAATTCTACTCATGGGTGTATACCCAGAGAAAACCATAATTCTAGATAATACATGCATTCTGATGTTCATTATAACACTATTTACAATATCTAGAATATGGAAGCAATCTAAATACCCATCAACAGAAGAATGGATAAAGATATGACACATATATACAATAGAATATTACACAACCATAAAAAGGAACAAAATAGTGTCATTTGCAGAGAAGTGGATGACCTAGAGTCTTTCATACAGAGCAAAGTAAGAAAGATAAATATCATATCAACACATATATGTGGAATCTAGAAAAATGGTACTGTTGCCATTTAGTTGCTAAGTCATGCCCAGCTCTTTGCAGCATCATGGACTATAGCCTGCCAGCCTCCTTTGTCCATGAGATTTCCCAGAAAAATACTGGAGTGGTTTGCCATTTCCTTCTCCATGGAATCCTCTTGACCCCAGGATTGAACCTAAGTTTCCTGCTTGGCAGGTGGATTATTATTTTACAAGTAAGCTACCTGGGGAAAATGGTACAAAGGAACCTTTTGGCAAAGCAGAAATAGAGACACAGATGTTGAGAACAAACATATGAACACCAAGGAGGGAAGAGGTGGGGGTAGGATGAATTGGAAATTGGGACTGACATATATACGCTACTATGCTGGGCTTCCCAGGTGACTCAGTGGTAAAGAATCTGCCTGCCGATGCAGGAGACATAGGAGACAAGGATATGATCCTTGGGCAGAGAAGATCCTCTGGGGAAGGAAATGGCAAACCATTCCAGTATTCTTGCCTGGAGAAGCCCATAGAAAGAGGAGCCTGGCATGATGCAGTCCATGGAGTTGCAAAGAGTCAGATGTGACTGAGTAACTGAGCACGCACACGTGCACACACACACACAAAATAGGTAACTAATGAGAACCCACGGTATGGCACAAGGAACTCTGCTCAGTGCCCTGTGGTGATCTAAATGGGAAGGAAGTTCAACACAGAGGGGATATATGTAGATGTATAGCGGATACACTTTGCTATAGAGTAGCAAACAACACAGCATTGTAAAGCAACTATACTCCAATAAAGGTAAAACCCACCTGACACAGTAGCTGCCTTCTATGAAGTGCTCAGTAATGAATATCTGCTATTATTACATTAAAGGGTTTTGATATGTTGACTTTTTATCCAGAGAGAGTCTGTAAAATTATCCCTGAATGTTTTAAAGCCTCTATCTGTGATAGTGAGATGCTCTGATTTATCTGATGTTGAATCATTTAACAGAAGGCATGTATTAGAGACATGAATTTTGGAGTCATAAATGTTCCAATGTAGTTCTCTCCACTTTGTACAGCAGGGAATTGAGATGCAGAGAGGTCTTCAGAATTTCAAATCAGTAAATTTACAGAGGGGAGTCTCAAACTGAGATGTATCTGCAGCCTAGAGTTTGACCTTTCTGTAGTATTTATTGTTATCATTTAGGTTTTATGTAGATATTATTTCTATACATTCAATGGAAGGCAATGTGGGTGCCTCAGAGTTAAGATAAGGTCTGGGCTTCTCCGATGGCTCAGATGGTAAAGAATCCACCTGAAATGCATGAGGGTTTGCTCCCTGGGTTGGGAAGATCCCCTGGAGGAGGGCATGGCAACCCACTCCAGTATTCTTGCCTGGAGAACCCCCATGGACAGAAGAGTGTGATGAGCTGAAGTCCACGGGGTCACAAAGAGTTGGACACAACTGAGTAAGCACAGCACTCTTCCCATAAACAATTAGCATGTTCACAACCTGCTGCTGCTGCTAAGTCACATCAGTTGTGTCAACTCTCTGCGACCTCATAGACGGCAGCCTACCAGGCTCCTCTGTCTCTGCGATTCTCCAGGCAAACCTAGATAGGTAGAAAAGGTGAGCATCGAACTTGCAAATATTTCTAAAATTGCCAGGGTCCAGCCCCGGTGGATCCAGGGTAATTCAAAGGGTGAACGGCGTAGGTGAGGAAAACTTATTTATTTAATTAATTAGAAATATAAGATTAGATTAGGAAGAAATAGTATAGTAAGAAAATTAAGTGGAGAAAAGATGCTAAATAACTTGGTTTATGTGGAAAACCAATAAAGTTCCAAGACAAGGAACTTGCACCATCTACTTTAGGCTACTGGTGTCCTCTTGAATAGTGGGGGTTGCCCCACCTTGGGCTCCCCCTCACGTGGATCTTAAAAGCAGGGGCAAGTAAGTAGGTATGGCGAGCCTCCACACCCTAGATAGGAATTCAGCCAGGAAAGGAGAGAAGGAGAATAGACCACATGGGGAAACCAGTCCAGTGACTGGCCCATCCTCTATTGTCCAGAAAGGACTTTTATACCTTTTTTGTACATAGAGATCAATGGATAATATAAAATTATGCAGCGTCAGCAGCCCTGACTCTTATCGAGACCAGGCTTTCTCTCTACATACCTAGTTGTATACACAAGTCGTAGGTGATTTACATTGTCTTCTGGCCAGAGGGCCAATTAACATTTTACAGCCTCTTTCTGATAAGGGTTTTGTCAACCAGAAGACTTACTTGTGTTGTTCTTCCCAAAGTCTAGTGCCACTCTCAGAAAGCACTAAATAAAGTTACATTCTACATAGCAAGGACACAACAATTTATAATAAGTAAAAGGAGTACAGTGATTTATAACAAAGAAAAGTCATTAACTCAAAAGTCTAGTGTTGCTAACATCAAAACTACTACATTCCTATTTCTATATCCAAATTACATTGATTAATATCCTTCAGGTGTCTAAAAGATAAAGAATATGGAGGCCTGACAGCAGTCATTGAGTCAACAGTGAAAACCCATCACCAATATAATTATTAGCTCTTAGAAAAGGCTCCGTATCTTTAAGATGCTTTAAGCTTTGTGCCTCTGGCAGTTGTGGGGCTGTAAGCATTCAAAAGTTGTAAAAGTCCAGGGGAACCTATCAGGCAAGTTAGAGAGCCATCAGAGGGTTTTAAGCCGAGACATTCTGTTGCAGGAGACTGTTAACGGAAGCCCTGAGTTAACTTTTTCCAGAAAATGTCAGAAGAGTGGAAAGCACAGTACAATAACATCAGGCCGCCTCTGGTTTTGGGGGTGCATGCTCAGGAAATTCTAGGGGAACCCCTGGAGCCGGCTCATGCCTTTGCATTTTGTTGGGCTTCCTTCCTCATGACCTTGGCCGTGGGCGGGATTCCTCACCCTGGCTCCCGGCATAAAATAATGAATATTTTAGTAAATGTCATAGGAGAGAGGCAATACAGATTCAAGGGTCTGTTGAGGACTTAGTGGAAAAGGAATTATATCCAGTAGCTTTAGACTGGAGACTACTTATGTTCCTAGGAAATGAGAGCATTCCAGACAAAGAAGCTGTGAGTGAGAGCACAGGACTTGAGGAGGATGAAGTATGAAGAATAGTCCAGTTGAGCTTAAGAAGTCTGTGCTAGACACTAACGAGTGCTTTATTCAGGAAAGAGGGAAGGAAGAAAGGAGGAAAGGATGGAAACAGGGAGGTGGAAATAAGGGGGAGGGGAAGCAACAGACAAATGAAAAGAAACTCCATTAAAAGGGGCACAGTTGAGTCTGATGTAGTGAGATGGATGGGCCTAGAGTCTGTCACACAGAGTGACTCAGGAAGAGAAAAACAAATACCATATATTAACATGTATATGTGGAATCTAGAAAAATGCTACTGATGGACCTATTTGAAGGAAGGAATAGAGACAAAGACAGAAAATGGACTTGTGGACCCAGTGGGCAAAGGAGAGCAGGGGGATGTTGGAGAAAGTATCGTTGACATAGGTGCACTACCACGTGTAAAACAAATAGCCTGCCGGAACATGCTGTGCATTCAGAGAACTCAGATCCATGCTGTGATGGCCTAGATGGGGTGGGATTGTAGGGAGGGAGGTTCAAGAGGGAAGGGATATATGTATAAAATAGTTGATTCATCTTGTATACAGCAGAAACTAATGCAACACTGTAAAGCTATTGTTGAGTTGCTCAGTCGTGTCTGACTGTGTGTCCCCATGGACTGTAGCCCACCAGGCTCTTCTGTTCATGGAATCCTCCGAGCAAGAATATTGGAGTGGCTAGCTATTCCCTTCTCCAGAGGATCTTCCCAATCAAGGGCTGAACCCAGGTGTCCTGCATTGATATATATCTTTTATTAGGCTGAGGGATTTGCAATTAATCCCACAAATGGATTTAGCTAATGCTTTCTCTCAACAGTTTTTGTTGGCTTCTTTCTAGCCAATTCAGTTCAGAATTTGTGGTCACTTCTGTACAGAACTTTGGATTTAGTCACTTGAATGGGTGATATTTGCTGTTCCTTCCTGGGGACAGTAATCTGAAGGAACAAAAACAAAAGCAGTGTGTGCACAGGGCCAGATAAATTATAAGTCCAGTCAGAACCCCAGCAAAATAAACAATGTTTCTAAAACACAAGTCGTGACCACAAAGAATGGATGAATTATTACTCTGGCATTTCCTTTGTTATTTATGTCCAGAAATCAATCAATAGCTGAAGGAATGGAGTAATTTATAAGTCAGGTGCTGTCAAATATTTGTGGGTCTCAACCGGTAGAACCTGTCCATGAATTCCTATGAAAATGGATGGCAATAGAAAATAATCTTATTACATGCCTGACATTCATAATCTGGTACACATTATCCTAAAGGATATAAAAACATGAATTAAAAATACCATAGGTGCTGAAAACAGAATTTCCCACTGACTGTAGAAAACCTTTTCTCTTTCCTCACCACACCTTGTTTAATAAAAATAGGTGTAGGTGACGGAACATTTATTATGGAAACAAGTTAACCAAAAAGACCTGTCAATTTGATGGAGGAGGTTATTTGTTCAACAAAATATCCAAGCACATGAGGCAATCTGGAAATCCAATAGGGAAAGCAGAGACACCCCTGCTCTCCCACCTGCCTTCTTGAGCAGAAATAAATGTCTGCAGAGCACTGATTAAAAGTATAGACATAGCTTTATGAACATATTTTGCTTCATCAGCTTCAGAAGGACTAAGGGGTGATTGGTCTTCTCATGAGAGCAGAATTTAAACGAGGATCTTGTTGGAAATAGCCGGGCAGTCTATCTGCCTCTGTCTCTCCCTCTGCATCTTAGGAGCAGTTGTGTGGTTTCCCCAAGCCCATTAAAAGGGCCAATGGACCCTTTCTCATGCAGTCCGCCTCTCAGGGCCAGAGCTATGTTAGCCAAACTAATAGGACTCGGACTAGTTTAAGATGCCAAGGAATCAGTTCAGTGATGGAGAAATATAGTTGACAGGCAGGGCAGCTGTTTCCCATTACTTCCTGCAGGCTACATGGTAAGAAAAGTTCCCATTGAAAGATATTTTGGTAAAGAATAATACAGATGAGTTAATTAGACAACATCAGTGGCTCGTGGCACCAAGATGATTACCCATGAGATTATTTTCATTTTGTAGATGAGCCTGAAATGGTTGTATTCAGAGGACCCTCCATTCCAAATAATGTCAGAATAATGTCAGATTGGAAAAGAGCCTGATGCTGGGAAAGATTAAAGGCAAAGAGAAGAGAGCAGTGGAGGAAGAGATGGTTAGATCACATCACTGACTCAGTGGACATGAACTTGAGCAAACTCTAGGAGACAGTGGAGGACAGGGAAGCCTGGTGTGCTGTCCATGGGGTCGCAAAGACTCAGACACGACTGAGTGACTGAACAACAAATGTCAGATGGGACTTTCTCTTTTGTTTAAGGATGAGCTCGTGTGGTTCAAGCCATGGCCAAATCCCAGCCGCTTAAAACAACACAGTTTTATTTCTCACACAACCATGTGTCCATGCGAAGCTGGTCTTCATTGCTCCATCAGGACGCAAGCTGATGAGAACCTCCACCATCGTGAACCTTATCATCACTATGCCAGGGAAAAAGGAAGAAAGTGAACTGGGCACTAGTTTTTAACCGCTTGGCCCTGGAAGGTGAAGCACAAAGTTTTCTCTCATATACCATTGTCTTAAGAAAGACAGATGGCTGTGCTTGACTTCAAAACACATTAAACATATTTCATACTTTAAAGAATGAGAATTGGAATATGGCAAATAGCCCCAATGGGCCCCAAAATGCACTAAATTCCTAATCTTTGAGTGTCAGTTTTCTAGATATACTTTCCATCTGCCCATTAAGTTTAACCATATTGTCTGTAATGTGGTTTTATTTATATTTGCTAATGATACACATTTAAATTCTGATGTGAACTAAAATGTGTTTGGTCTCTAAACCCAGAACTATGTTCATTGCCTAGTAGAGGTTACTCCTACAGAGACGTGTACTCTGTATGTTCACTAAACTCTTTACATTGACTTATTCAAGTTTCCATGGTTTAAGGGTCATCAGTGTGCATGCTGCTACTGCTCCCATGGGCAGGTACCTGGACCATTCTGGATTAGTAACCCAGTGGGCCAAGTGACATTGTTCTGGAAATCAACAGTCACAAAGATTATGTGATAACTATTACTATTTGCCAGTTGTGCCAAGTTCAGGCTAATTTCTCAGAAGAAAAAAATTGTTACCTACCCATAGACTATACCTCCAATTTAATGAGAGGGCATTATGATGAGATGGGGGCACAGTTCTGGACAGGTTTATGGGCTCTTTTCACTTATTAGCTAGACTACTTTCTATATCCATCACTCTCGGCTTTGATGTCCTCATCTGCAAAGTGGGATGATAATACTCTCTCTTTTTTAAGATTTGTTTTCATGTGGACCATTTTTAAAGGCTTTATTGACTTTGTTGCAATATTGCCTCTGTTTTATGTTCCAGTCTTCCGGTGGAGAGGCATGTGGGATTTTAGCTCCTGACCTGGGATCAAACCCACGCTCCCTGCTTTGGAGGGCCAAGTCTTAACTGTCGGCCCACCAGGGAAGTCCAGTAATACCCACTGTAAGTTTTGTCATTATGTATTAAGCACCTCCTCTTAATACTGTACTGAATACAGTTCCTGGTGCAAAGTAAACACTAGGCAAATATTTGTGAGGAGGACATGTTATTTTCAACAGGAATCTGGTGTTCACCTACTTTGCCACTAGATGGTGAGTTGAGGTAAAACAAAATATTTGCTGAAATTTTATTTTATTTTCCAACAGTCAAGACGGAGAAGAAATTATCCATAATGTACAGATGTTTATGGTTGTTTGTTGGTGTTTACACTAGACGAGCACATTAGCCAAATGAGCAGTATCAATACAATCAGTGTGAACCCTGATAGTTGGTGTGTAAGATCCATGTCATTTAATGTAATTGATCACAAATTGGTTTACAGCTGATGCTGGTTGACAATCTCAGTTCTTTCTGGCTTTTTTTTCTAAAATTTTGGTGCATTTTTTGTGTGTGTTTGTTGGTCATTAAATTGATAGCCAAAATGAAAGAAAAGCAAATTAGTAACTCTTAAATTTGCTTTTCCTCTTTATCATCACATAGTCATTCTTACTGCAAATATTTTCTTCCTTCAATTTTCTTCTTCTTTTAAACATATGCATTTAACCAAGAAAGAGCGGGAGGGGGAGGTGAGGTTGCCCTGGCTGGGCTTGGAGTGTCTCAAGCTGCTGCCAGCTCTGGGTCTGCACAGGTTTGGGATGGCCCACTCCTGGCCACTGGCATTGCCACCTCCTGCCACTGGTTTTCCAGCAGCAAGGGTGCACGCTGCAGCTGCCTCTTTCCAGCCTCCCAGCCAGGACTGGGAGGGAAGGGGGAAAGAAGGTTTGCATATCTGAAGTTTCTCAGGGGTTGGAATTTTACCTGTACTTTCTTGGTATGCTAAATCTTTTTATTTCATCCTTTTAGGTAATAAATGATAAAAGGATATGAATTGCTTAGTTTTTTTTTTTTTGTAAATTTAAGTTCTATGTTCCTTCTTTCCTTCCTTTCTTTCTCCCTCCCTTACCCCCTCCTTCCCTCCCTTCATCTCTTTCTCTTTTATCCCTCAGTCAGTTACTTCCTGAGTGTCTTCTATGCATCAGAAAGTGTTCTAAGCACTAGAAATGCAGTGCTAATATTCCATTCTCAAAGCAGCAGAAAGATCAGAAACTAAACACAGAAAGCAATAAGAGCTGTGAAGGAAAACCAAGCAAATGGAAACAAGGTGGCCTCCTTTTTATATCTGTTGGTCCAAGAAATTGGCATCAAATATATATATATATATAAATTTATAAAAATATATAAATTTATAAATATATAAATATATAAATTTATATATATATATAAATTAAGCCATAGGGCAAGCCCTGGGAGTACCTAAGAAAGAGTATTCTAGACATGAAAATGAAAGTGTTAGTCACTCAGTCCTGTCCAACTCTTTGTGACTCCATGGACTACAGCCTTCCAGGTTCCTCTGTCTGTGGTATTTTGCAGATGTGGAAAATGCTGGAATGAGTAGCCATTCCCTTCTCCAGGGGATCTTCCTATCCCAGATATCAAACCTGAGTCTCCTCCATTGCAAGCAGATTCTTTACTGTCTGAGCAATCAGGGAAGCCCATTCTAGGTATAGACAGAAATAAGTATCATTACTCTAAGCAGGAACTTGTGTGATAAGCAGGAGCCCAGTCTGACTGATTCAGCTAAGTTCAGTTCAGTTGCTTAGTCGTGTCCGAATCTTTGTGACCCCATGATTCGCAGCATGCCAGGCCTCCCTGTCCATCACCAACTCCCAGAGTTCACTCAGATTCACGTCCATCAAGTCAGTGATGCCATCCAGCCATCTCATCCTCTGTCTTCCCCCCTCCTCCTGCCCCCAATCCCTCCTAGCATCAGAGTCTTTTCCAATGAGTCAACCCTTTGCATGAGATGGACAAAGCACTGGAGCTTCAGCTTCAGCATCATTCCTTCCAAAGAAATCCCAGGGCTGATCTCCTTCAGAATGGACTGGTTGGATCTCCTTGCAGTCCAAGGGACTCTCAAGAGTCTTCTCCAACACCACAGTTCAAAAGCATCAATTCTTCGGCGCTCAGCCTTCTTCAAAGTCCAACTCTCAAATCCATACATGACCACAGAAAAAACCATAGCCTTGACTAGACGGACCTTAGTCAGCAAAGTAATGTCTCTGCTTTTGAATATGCTATCTAGGTTGGTCATAACTTTTCTTCCAAGGAGTAAGCATCTTCTAATTTCATGGCTGCAGTCACCATCTGCAGTGATTTTGGAACCCCCAAAAATAAAGTCTGACACTGTTTCCACTGTTTCCTCATCTATTTCCCATGAAGTGATGGGACCGGATGCCATGATCTTCGTTTTCTGAATGTTGAGCTTTAAGCCAACTTTTTCACTCTCCATTTTCACTTTCATCAAGAAGCTTTTTCCTCTTCACTTTCTGCCATAAGGGTGGTATCATCTGCATATCTGAGGTTATTGATATTTCTCCTGGCAATCTTGATTCCAACTTGTGTTTCTTCCAGTCCAGTGTTTCTCATGATGTACTCTGCATATAAGTTAAATAAGCAGGGTGACAATATACAGCCTTGATGTACTCTTTTTCCTATTCTGAACCAGTCTGTTGTTCCATCCAGGAGGTAAAATATGATATCAGAGGAGTAAGCAAGAACCAGGAGCCACATTATGTAGAATTTTGTGAACCGTGGCAAAAGTCTGGATACATTATGAATATGAAATAAAGTTACCAGTTAGTTTTGAGCAGGTAAGTGAAGTGATCAGATTTACTTAGCTGCTGTATAGAAAAGTCTTTAGGGAGGATAAGAAGGAAAGAAGTGAGATCAATCAGGACCTTATCCAGGCAAGGAATGGTGATTGCACAAGACTGGAGTGATGTCCATGGAGGGAGTGAGGAGGAATTGCATCAGGGACCTATTCCGCTAGTTAAATAAAGATGGAAGAAAAGTTATGAACAACTCAGACAGCATATTAAAAAGCAGAGACATTACTTTGCCAACAAAGGTCCATCTAGTCAAGGCTATGGTTTTTCCAGTACTAGTGTAGAGATGTGAGAGTTGGACTACAAATAAAGCTGAGCACTGAAGAATTGATGCTCTTGAACTGTGGTATTGGAGAAAACTCTCGAGAGACACTTAGACTGCAAGGAGATCCAACCAGTCCATCCTAAAGGAGATCAGTCCTGGGTGTTCATTGGAAGGACTGTTGTTGAAGCTGAAACTCCAATTCTTTGGCCACTTGATGCAAAGAACTTACTCATTTGAAAAGACCCTGATGCTGGGAGGGAATGGGGGCAGGAGGAGAAGGGGATGACAGAGGATGAGATGGTTGGGTGGCATGTCTGGCTCAATGCACATGAGTTTAAGTAAACTCTGGGGGTTGGTGATGGACAGGGAGGCCTGGCGTACTGCAGCCCATGGGGTTGCAAAGAGTCAGACACCACTGAGCAACTGAACTAATTAATAGGATCTCAGAGAGGGCAGTGGTTTTGTTATTTTGTTACACACTTTCCCTTAGCATCTGAGCTGTATAAGAATTCCACTAAGCAAATGGTCAATTCAGTCTCTGCTCTTCTGTATTTCTCTCTGCCTATTGAGAATGTGGTGCTTCCCAGGTAGCTCAGTGGTAAAGAATCTGCCTGCCAGTGAAGGAGACATGGGTTCGATCCCTGAGTCGGGAAGATCCCTAGAGTAGGAAATGGCAACCTGCTCCAGTATTCTTGCCTGGAAAATTGCATGGACAGAAGAGCCTGGTGGGCCACAGTCCATGGGGCTACAGAGAGTTGGACACGACTGAGAAACTGAGCAAAGTGCTTTGAGAATATATGTTAAGAGGGATTTGGACATTTTAAGAAGCTCTGAAAGTTAAGTCCAGGTTTTCTGAATCACCACAGGAGATGGCTTTCTCCAGCATAAAAGATAACTTCATCTCCCAATAAGAAAGGAGAGTCACCTCTAACTTACTTCACTCACAGTAAGCAATTAATGAAATGATGAACATCAATTATTAGAATGTCCATTACTGCAGATCCAGAGCCTAGGGATACGTAGCATTGTCTAAAGGCTTTAAAATTATCAACCAGTCCTCGCTGCTTCTCTAGTTAATATGAATCTTCCCACTGCTGATATTCCAGAGATAAAACCCCCATACTCCTGAGGGAGGTAGAAATTAAACTTTGTAATAAATTATGTGCTTTCTGAGACTGCATTCTGCAGTGATCCCACCTGGGCTGCTGATAAATAAACAGAGTTATAAAACATAGACCCTGTCAGAGACTCCGACTTCCATTACCTGTGTCTACTCTCTGCTCTCTCCTTTCCATTTTATGTTTCTCTTGAGTTCTTTAAACGAGAGCAATCTCTATTGAGTTATTTTGGTCCTCATCCATTTCCTTTTAGAAGTTAACAATTCATGCAAAATAGGCTCTAATTTTTTTTCTCGAGTATTTAGCAGGACAACTAATCTTCATTTTAAAAAGCTGTCTAGAGTCTTTTTTCCCTTTCCTCTTAGTCTGGACAGATTTCATTAGCAACCATAAAACAAAAACACCACCATTTCCTGGCCTCTAGGCTGGTGTGCCTCTGGAAAGCGTTCCCTAGGCCTTCCAATTGTCTCTGAAGCATTATGCTTGCATGGTCATTAGATTTAAACCTAAGAGGATTATATTCCAGGTGTTTCTCGAGGACTCCCTTTCTTCCTCTTTCCTGTGTACTGGTCTCCTTGTCATTCCTGACTCTTTATCAGCCTGGGTGACTTTCTATCCACATAGTGAACACTTCAGCACACTGAACTCTGAAGTCTTTAAACTTTCATTTGTCATTGAGTGTGAAAAGAATTCATATGCTTAGAATTCCTAACATGGAGAAATCCATTAGATGAATGTTGTTTACATGTTATAAAAAAGAAAAATGGAAGATTCTGATATGTTGGCTAGATCCTAAAACCTCATCAATATTTCCATTGAGAATGATGATCTGGATTCGTTCCAGGTTGCTTTGACTTCAATTTCCTAAGAAAGTAAGAAACAGTGGAAAGGACAGTTGCGGAGTGGATGTGGTTCTCCAATGCGTCTCTGTCTCCTTGCAAAGGAGCACTTGAAGCTAAGGTCCATTTGTGTGATTTACTCTTTGTTTGTTTTCCAGTGAATTTTCCCTAATAGAGGAGAAACTTCTGTTAGGTAGGTAGAACAGGGAAAAGGAGTCCAAAATGGTGGTGGCTCCAGACAAGGAAAGGAAAAGCCCACGAAAATTAAATAAAAGAAGGTCGAGGACACTTCTAATCTTTAAGCTGGTCAGTTTGTGTGAGGGGGAAGTTTGACAGTTTAATTGTCACTGAATGATTTACTACAGATCAGAGAGGCAAATAGAAATACCAATATAATTGCCTGTCTTGTCTGATACTCCTTTCTTAACAATTTCTATGTTAAGAATAGGTGGAAATGGCCCTGACTTTAAAACTGAGAAAGAATAAAGGGACAGAATTTCAATGCCTACTATCAGTTGTGTCCTATGGAAATCCCATAAAATTTCAATTTTACAGGAGAAAAATTTAAGGCAGATTGAAAAGTTACATGCACCTCCCCCAAAAGAATTATGGTCACTGTAATTGAAAATGGACAAGACAGATGGGCACAGCAACCAACTTCTTGATGAAATATTTAGTGGGGTGATTACTTAATAGGAATAATTGCTGATCTGAATTTGCAAACTCCACTGAGGAGGAGTACTATGTTCTGTGAGCTTAAGCTAAGGAGTTTTTGAAGTTACTATCTCTCCTACAGATTAAGAGGGAAAATAAAATACATCTTTTAGGAGAACGATTCTCTTCCCTTTTTCTCCCCAAGATTATTTTTCTCTCCTCTTTTCCTGTCTTATGTTCAAAGAGATATTTAAATCAATACAAACATAAAGTGAAAATCCTTCTAATGTCCAATTATTCAGAATAATTTTAAATATCCTCCCCACTTTTTATAAATGCTAAATCATATTGAATGACTCTGGAAGAAACTAGGAAGCAGGTTTCACTGCATTTTCTTTAAACATCACTCCTTTCCTTTTTAGTTTTCTATCTTAAAGAAGCACTTTGTCAGTGTCAATGTCTGGCAAAAACCACCACAATATAGTAAAGTAATTAGCCTCCAATTAAAATAATTAATTAAAAAAATTTTTTAAAAGAAGCTTTTTGAACTTTTCTTTCCACCCTGAATCATCCTTACGTTTACCCTTTTATTAAAGTTTGTCCATTCTGGAGCCATTCTCTCTAGGACCTAGAAGCTCACCATTCAAAGACGTGTCAGCTCCCCACCCCTGCATGTACCACTGAACCTGGAATTATCAGTTATCACCACCTGCAGACCTCTAGAATAAGCTGCTTTAAATTTGATGGTCTTCAGAATGAGTAGTATATTGTAGACACTTGGTAAACAGCTTGCCTTAGCGTTGGAGTGTATATGTGTGTGCTAAGTTGCTTCAGTCGTGTCTGACTTTTTGTGACCCTATGTACTGTAGCCTGCCAGGCTCCTGTCCATGGGATTCTCTAGGCAAGAATACTGGAGTATGTTGCCATGCCCTCTTCCAGGGGAACTTCCTGGCCCATGGATTGAACTCAAGTCTCTTATTTGCAGATGGATTCTTTACCACTAACACCATTTGGGAAGCTCAGGAGTTGGAGCACATACCTTTATATTTATACCAAGAATATATCATGCTGCCATATCTCTCTTCCATTTATTTGTCTCTCTTGACTGTGGTGTGTTTTAGTAGAAGAAGTGGGATCTTTACAGAAATATAGCAATGATATAGATACCAGCATGACTACCAGATTATAGTGTCAGAGTAGAAGAGGCAATTAGGAGCAATGTATCTGGGTGGAATTCACTCAGAATTAGGAAAGTGTTGTATCTATGCTTGCTTCTTAAGAATTAGGGGGCAAGAGTTGTAGGATTTTCAAATTAGCAACATTCATGTTTTATATTTACATTTTCTGTATAAATACTGTGTCTGTGTGTGTGTGTGTGTGTGTGTGTGTTGAGAACACTTAAGATCTACTCAACAAGTTTCTGTTGGTGGAATGGAAATTGGTAGAGGCTTTATGAAATTGGTAGAGGCTCAGACGGTAAAGCTTCTTCCTGCAATGTGGAAGACCTGAGTTCAATCTCTGGGTTGAGAAGATCCCCTGGAGAAGGAAATGGCAACCCACTCCAGTACCCTTGCCTGGAAAATCCCATGGACAGAGGAACCTGGTAGGCTACAGTCCATGGGGTCGCAAAGTCGGACACGACTGAGTGTCTTCACTTTATGAAAAACAATACAGAGTTTCCTCAAAAATTAAAAATAGAGCTGCCATATAATCCAGCAACCTCACTTCTGGATAGACCATCCAAAGGAAATAAAACCAGTATCTTGAAGAGATATTTGCACTCATATTTATTGCACCACTATTTACAATAGCCAAGTTATGGAAGCAATTTAAGTGTCCATTGACAAATGAATGGATAAAGAAAATGTGATACACATATAAATTTTTACATTTTCTTAATAATAAATAGACATGTAAAACATGACTATTCCATTTTTATGTGATAGATTTTATTCAAACTAGTGTGGAGAAAACTAATAATTTTAAGAAATCTCTAGTCAGAACTGGGTCGAGAGTCTTGAGCTTGATTTTGATTTCCTTTGTCACTCTTAGGCATGTTATTCCAAAACGCTAGCCAAGTCTGCTACCAAGAGCTTGTTTGTACATTAGTGTTAAGAAAAGTTCTTATTTTTTACAGCAATTTAGCCCAGTTTGGGTCCCATGCTAGAGAGTGCACATCACATAGACCATGATGTGATTGACACAGTTTGGAGCTATCTCATGTAAGGTTTGTTTCCTCACCTCTTTCAGGTCCATAGCTAAATACTGAGAGTTCATCAAACCTTCATGAGCACTCCATAAACACAACACTGCCCTTGCCCTTGCCTTCCACCCACCCTCCTTGCTCTACACTGTTCTCTGTGGAACTTACCTCTATGTGACTGACCACATAGCTTACAGGTCTTAGCTTGTCCGCCTTCTGCTGCCCTGAAATGTAAACTCCATGAGGATGCCGCAGCTGCAACATTATGTTGGTGGTAGTTTTGTTGCTAAGTCATGTCTGACTCTTGCGACCCCATGGACTGTTGCCTGCCAGGCTCCTCTGTCCATGGAATTTTCTAGGCATGAATACTGGAGTGAGTTGCCATTTCATTCTCCAGGGGATCTTACTGACCCAGGGACTGAACCTGAGTCTCCTGCACTGCAGGCAGGCAGGTGGGGGTTTTTTTTTTCCCCCTCCCAACTGAGCTTCCAGGGAATTAGCTCCTGGTGTATACATATACATGGTGAAATATTTTTCAGCCATCAAAAATGAGATCTTGCCATTTGTGACAGTGTGGATGAACCTATAGGGTATTATGCTAAGTGAAATGTCAGACAATAAAAAACAAATTCCATATGCTTTCACTTATGTGTGGAATCTAAAAAACAAAGCAAATGAACCAACATAACAAAACAGAACCTTAGTCATAGATACAAAGGACAAACAAGTAGTTGCCGTATGGGAGGGAGCTAGATGAGAGGAATAGGTGAGGTAGATTAAGAGGTAAAACTTCCTGTTACAAAATAAATGAGTCATCCATATGAAGTGTAGCGAGTAATGAATATAGTCAATAATTGTGTAATATCTTTGTAAGGTGATATACCATAACTAGATTTATCATAGTGATCATTTGGAAATGTATAGAAATATTGAATCACTATGTTATACACCAAGAGCTAATATAACATTGTAGGTCGATTGTTTTTCTAAAACAAAGAAATTCATAGAAAAAATAGATTTGTGATTACCAGAGGCAGGGGTTGCAGGGAGGGGAAATTGTATGAAGGTAATCCAAAAGCACAGACTTCAAATTATAAAATAAAGAAGTACCAAGGATCCAATGCAAAACCTGATGTAGAGAATTATCACTGCTGTATGTTATATGTGAAAGCTGCTAAGAGTGTAAATTCTAACCATTCTCCTCAGAGGAAAAACAACTTTCCCTGTTTCTTTTATTTTCTAACTATATGAAATGATGGATGTTCACTAAACTTATTGTGGTGATCATTTCATGATGTATGTACAAATTACTATGCTATACACCTTAAGCTTATACTGTGCCATATATCAATAAAACTGGAAGCAGAACAGGAGCAGAAATGAAAGACAGCCAGACTAAAACAATAATTCCATGCTCCCGATCTTTATTCATTTTTTTTCTTATGATTTAATTGAGTAGAATCCCTTCGTATCTAAGTGTTTTTCAAGCAAACTATTAATGCTGACCATTACATATACTTTAAAGCTCATGTGTAAACTGTCAATTGACATCACAAAGAAGAAAAATATACATATAATTCTCAGGGAAAACATCAGTAAAAGTGAGCTTATCCATCTCCTGCCTTCTGATAATGCTAGCACTTTAATCTCAGATGTTCAGCCCCCAGAACTGTGGGAATAAACATCTGTTGTTTCTAAGCCACCCAGTCTATAGCCACCCATAGAACTAAGACATAGTCGTTATGTCAAAAATCCCACATGAATTGGGTCTATAGTTTTTCACCTTTTGTGGGTCAGAGTGTAAGCAATGAATGCAGGTAATCCATTTATAGGGGATATTTTTAAGACACAGGCTCCCCTGAGTCCGTCATCAGGCTACATTGTGCTGTGTACGAAAGAACAAGCTACGCGGAAGACTTACTGAGTGATGCATGCCCGAGGTGTAGCTCTCAGTGATATAAATAAAGTTGAAGCATATATTTGAAGAACTAAGATGGCATCTAGATAAAATACTTGAAGAAATAAATAGGATGCAACCATCAAAAGAGAGATGCCCAGGGCATATAGTTCCTATCCAGTTGAGAGAAACAACAAACACATAGGCAAACAGACTTACTAAGCAGCTAATCTCAAATAGGTATTTCCCTAAACAATTTCATGTAAGTCTGTGCAAGAGAAAACACCCACCATATGACCCCATACACGCACACACCAACACTCATTCTCTCTCTCAGTCTCTGTAGCTAGCAGAGCCACGGGAGAAACAAGCAATGGGATTTCATGATTTGAGGTCTTTCCAGTCCCTGCATGCCACTGAATGTGGATAATGAATAAGTGGGTACATATCCCGGTATTAAGTGCTTTTGAAAAATGGAGGATTTCAGCTGATCAGAGGAAATGAAGTCACTCTAGGCCTCTGTTAGCAGAGATATCACCCTCATATGCATTTCTAACATCACTCACAGGGGTGGGTGCTTCTTACCAAGAGTGATACTGAACTGAATCACACATGACCTTGTTTGATTAGAAAACCAGTAGTTACTTCTCCTGGGGAACTTCATGGTCTTTTGCTATGAAGTCTAGAAGTTGAGTGAAGAATACAATGGAAAAGTGCTAAAACAGGCAACCCTCTCAATAATTAAAGGACATAAAAAGAAATTACCTGCAAATTTAGTAAAACTAACATGCTATCCAACATAGCTATCTCAGGAGCCCAAGTCAACTTTGGCATCACTGTATGGAAATTCATACCAAGGATTTGGTTAGAGTTGGTGATGGGGACTGTGGCAGAGAAAGACAGGCAAAGCACAGTCACAAGTAAGGGCCGAGGAGAACCACGTCTCAGTGATGAAAGGAAAAGCAGCATTTATTTTTCTCAACCTTGCTTTACTTAAGCCATATAAACATGCCTCTGTGTGTCCAATATATGCATATATATATAATATATATTATACACACATAAATTTATATGTTGTGTGTGCTTATTTGTACATTTACATCCTCACATATATATCTGCATATGTATGCATGTATGTATTTCTCCTCGTTATGTGAATATTTTCATGATGCTTCATTTTTTTGGTAGGTGATATAAATATAATCTGATCATATTTCTGAAGAAGCCTACTTTTTGCCAAAGCTAGACTTCTGATACTGAGGCCTTGATTGATTAGCTTACATTGATAGGTATGGTCTCATATTGAAAGACAGTGCTCTTGACACACAAGACCTAGGGAGTAGACTTAGATTGCTTTTCTAGAAGCTTTTTGCAGTATCTCACAGTTGATATATGTAGCTTAACAATTAAAGATAAGGCTGATTTTAAAGGAAATTAACTAGGCTTCTCTGTTGGCTTAGATGGTAAAGAATCTCCCTGCATTTCTGGAGACCAGTGTTTGATCCTTGGGTTGAGAAGAACCCCTGGAGAAGGGAATGGCTTCACACTTCAGTATTCTTGCCTGGAAAATTCCATGGACATGGGAGACTACCAGCTACAGTCCATGGGATTGCAGAGTCAGACACAACTGAGCAACTAACATTTTTACTTTCTTTCTTTTAAGGGCTCATCTGATTAGGTCAGGCCCACACAGGATAAGCTCACTTTTTCAGTTTAGTTCAGTTCAGTCACTCAGTTGTGTCTGACTCTTTGGGACCCCATAAATCGCAGCACGCCAGGCCTCCCTGTTCATTACCATCTCTCGGAGTTCACTCAGATTCACACCCATCGAGTCTGTGATGCCATCCAGCCATCTCATCCTCTGTCGTCCCCTTCTCCTCCTGCCCCCAGTCCCTCCCAGCATCAGACTCTTTTCCAATGAGCCAACTCTTTGCATGAGGTGGCCAAAGTACTAGAGTTTCAGCTTTAGCATAATTCCTTCCAAAGAAATCCTAGGGTTGATCTCCTTTAGAATGGGTTGGTTGGATCTCCTTGCAATCCAAGTGACTCTCAAGAGTCTTCTCCAACACCACAGTTCAAAAGCATCAATTCTTCAGTGCTCAGCCTTCTTCACAGTCCAACTCTCACATCCATACATGACCACTGGGAAAACCATAGCCTTGACTAAATGGACATTAGTCAGCAAAGTAATGTCTCTGCTTTTGAATATGCTATCTAGGTTGGTCATAACTTTTCTTCCAAGGAGTAAGAGTCTTTTAATTTCATGGCTGCAGTCACCATCTGCAGTGATTTTGGAGCCCCTCAAAATAAAGTCTGACACTGTTTCCACTGTTTCCCCATCTATTTCCCATGAAGTGATGGGACAAGATGATGCCATAATCTTCGTTTTCTGAATGTTGAGCTTTAAGCCAACTTTTTCGCTCTCCTCTTTCACTTTCATCAAGAGGCCCTTTAGCTCCTCTTCACTTTCTGCCATAAGGGTGGTATCATCTGCATATCTGAGGTGATTGATATTTCTCCCGGCAATCTTGATTCCAGCTTGTGTTTCCTCCAGTACAGCGTTTCTCATGATGTACTCTGCATGGACGTTAAATAAGCAAGGTGACAATATACGGCCTTGACATACTCCTTTTCCTATTTGGAACCAGTCTGTTGTTCCATGTCCAGTTCTAACTGTTGCTTCCTGACCTGCATACAGACTTCTCAAGAGGCAGGTCAGGTGGTCTGGTATTCCCATCTCTTTCAGAATTTTCCACAGTTGATTGTGATCCACACAGTCAAAGGCTTTGGCATAGTCAATAAGCAGAAATAGATGTTTTCCTGGAACTCTCTCGCTTTTTCCATGATCCAGTGGATGTTGGCAATTTGATCTCTGGTTCCTCTGCCTTTTCTAAAACCAGCTTGAACATCAGTGAGTTCATGGTTCATGTACTGCTGAAGCCTGGCTTGGAGAATTTTGAGCATTACTTTACTAGCATGTGAGATGAGTGCAATTGTGCATAGTTTGAGCATTCTTTGGCATTGCCTTTCTTTGGGATTGGAAAACTGACCTTTTCCTGTCCTGTGGCCACTGCTGAGTTTTCCCAGTTTGCTGGCATACTGAGTGCAGCACTTTCACAGCATCATCTTTCAGGATATGAAACAGCTCCACTGGAATTTATCACCTCCACTAGCTTTGTTCGTAATGATGCTTTCTAAGGCTCACTTGACTTCACATTCCAGGATGTCTGGCTCTAGACTAGTGATCACACCATCATGATTATCTGGGTCATGAAGATCTTTTTGTACAATTCTTCTTGTATTCTTGCCACCTCTTCTTAATATCTTCTGCTTCTGTTAGGTCCATACCATTTCTGTCCTTTATCGAGCCCATCTTTGCATGAAATGTTCCCTTGGTGTCTCTAATTTTCTTGAAGAGATCTCTAGTCTTTCCCATTCTGTTCTTTTCCTCTATTTCTTTGCATTGATCTCTGAAGAAGGCTTTCTTATCTCTTCTTGCTATTCTCTGGAACTCTGCATTCAGATGCTTACATCTTTCCTTTTCTCCTTTACTTAATGTAACATAATCACAGGCACAATGACTTGTTTTACTCCTGAATCCCACCCACAGTCAAGGAGAAAGGGTCATACAGGGAACAGATAGTGTGGAGGGGGCAGGAATCTTGGAGATAAATGAGATCTGCCTGCCACACTCCTTTTGCCCTCTAGGCACTAACTGATACAGAACTTTTTTTGCAAAGAGTGGGACATGACTGAGCTACTAAGCACACAAAGATTCATAAATGGCTAACATTTTTCAGACTTTACCACATACCCTGTACTATGCTAAACACTTTCATTTGGTAATTTTTTTTCTCCCCAAAAGTCAGTGAGGGAAATTCTAATGTTATCTCTGTTTTATAGATGAGGAAACTGAGACTTCATTTGAACAGCTCTCCATGACAACTCACCAGGACAGAGCATGGCAGAGGTGTAGGCAAATGTGTTATCTTACCACAGTCAACTTTAATTTCACTCTGTTTAAGATGACCTTGGGCCAAGCAGTCACTGAAATTAACCTCCAATAGAAACCACAGAGACATTCTTTAACTATTCAAATCAGGATACATAGTCAATAAACCTACAACCCAGGCAAGAGGAAAAAGGAGAAATATATATGTTCAGGCAGCATTCACGGCAGTGCAGTGACATTGCCCAGGGGAAAAACAGAAAAGCCTCATTAGCAGTCACAAATTTCCTAAATATAATATAAAAATGCATTCATTGTCATACTTAATGACCCTGCTGCCACTTGGAGTGATTGGAGCTCCCGATTTTTTTGTTTATTTAAAACCATTCTTTCCCTCTCTCTCTCTTTCATCAAAGCCAATAGGATCCACAAACAGCACTAGGTCTAAGGCCCCAGAGCGGAGCCAAAGCATGTTGAACATCAGTAGCAAAGAGAACAAGAGACAATAATTCCCTATATGTACACACACTGAAAAGCAGGCATATTTCCTTAAGACACAGATCCTGGAACACCTGGCCACTCCTCTAGGAGTTAAAGTACTTTTTGAAAGCATATGTATGAATGTCAGTGTCGCCTAAGGTGCTATTTATGAATACATTATAACATGTGGGCAAATCTTGACTGTGATGACTTTTTCTAACTCTGCATCAGAAAGCCTGGTTTTGCAACGGTGTCTTTCTTAACTCCTTTTTCTTTTTTTTTAATCTTAACTCTTAACCCATTCCTAGTGAGTGAGTGGTATGCAGGCCTTGTCTGTCATAGGCATTATTTGCTACATAGCTATGCTCTTTTCAAAGATCACAAAGTGGTAGCACAATGGCTAAATCACTAAATTCACGTTACTCATCCTATGAAATATGTACACACACACACACACACACACACACACACACACACAGAGTATATGTATGCATGGATATGTACTGGGTTGGTCAAAATGTTCATTTGGATTTTCCTATATCATCTTATAAAAAAGCCCAAACAAACCTTTTGGCCAACCCAATATGTATATATGCACCTATTTTTATATATATCTATCTATATATATATCTATATATATATATATCTGTCCATCTGTCTATGAATATCATAGTTTTAAAATAATGGAGATTTTTATTAATATTAATAAGAGTTAATATTAACTCTTTGTCCTTGTCCCTTTACACATTTATATTGCTTGCCTGAAAACTTTGTAGTCACATTTGAATTTGTAACTATAACTTTGTATATATTTTCAAGTCATTTCAGTTGTACATGCTTTGTGCCCTTAACAAGATGAGTCCAAAAGATTATGTTCTCTTTTATGTTCTTCGGGACACAGGTACCTCAATTCTTGAATTTGAGAACAAAATTTTGTGTGCTTATGTATTTTTTTTTTTTTTTGAGAATTTATCAGAGCCTCAAAAGAGCTTATTACCCAAAGAAATTTTAAAGGTCTCATAGTCACTCAGTCGTGTCTGACTCTTTGCGAACCCATGAATTGCAGCATGCCAGGCCTCCCTGTCCATCACCATCTCTCGGAGTTCACTCAGACTCACTTCCATCGAGTTGGCGATGCCATCCGGCCATCTTATCCTTATGCCATCGTCCCCTTCTCCTCCTGCCCCCAATCCCTCCTAGCATCAGAGTCTTTTCCAATGAGTCAACTCTTCACATGAGGAGGCCAAAGTACTGGAGTTTCAGCTTTAGCATCATTCCATCCAAAGAAATCCCAGGGCTGATCTCCTTCAGAATGGATTGGTTGGATCTCCCTGCAGTCCAAGGGACTCTCAAGAGTCTTCTCCAACACCACAGTTCAAAAGCATCAATTCTTTGGCGCTCAGCTTTCTTCACAGTCCAACTCTCACATCCATACATGACCACAGGAAAAACCATAGCCTTGACTAGACAGACCTTAGTCGGCAAAGTAATGTCTCTGCTTTTGAATATGCTATCTAGGTTGGTCATAACTTTCCTTCCAAGGAGTAAGCATTAATAAAGACCTCTGAATTCATAATCATTATTTTATGACCTCCATTATTTTAAGGATAGAAAAAGAAAGTGTTTTGGCCAAGGGTCTAAGCTATAGTAGGTACTGTACACATTAATGCCAGACTATGGCTCAGATGGCAAAGAATCCGCCTGCAGTGCAGGAGCTGCAGGATACCCAGGTTCAATCCCCGGGTTGGGGAAGATCCCCTGGAGGAGGGCATGGCAGCCCACTCCAGTATTCCTGCCTGGAGAATCCCATGGACAGAGGAGCCTAGCAGGCTACAGTCCATGAGGTCGCAAAGAGTCAGACACAGCTGAGTGGCTAAGCACATGAGACTAGCAAGAGGTCATGTGACTAGCTGGCAGAATGCCACTTTCAAGAATTCAATCTGTGTTTAGATTTTTCATCAATATTTGCTTCAGGTTTGTGCACCATATATAATTTTGGGAGAAGGAAATGACCACCCACTCCAGTATCCTTACCTGAGACATCCCATGGTCAGAGGAGCCTAGAGGGCTGCAGTCAACATTTAAAAGGAATCAAACACAACTGAGCACACACACACATGTAGTTTTTGGTAAAGATAGGTAAAAGAAAGAGCGAATAACCTAGTCCCAATTTCAAAAGAAAACTTTGAATCATTTCTTCTAAATTCCATCAGAAGAGCTACATTGTATGATTCTGCTCTGGCTGCGTTGATCAGGGCAGGGGATAAATAAATTTTCAATAGAATAAATTTATTTCATAGAATAAATTCTCAATCATGATGATGACAGATGCCACCAAGAAAATGATTTGAGTTTTTAGGAAGAATGATGTCAGAGTCTATTTACTCTAGTGTCTTACTTAGGAATGCTTTTCTTTCCCCAAGTTACTGTGGTCAGCAACATCCCACTTTCCCATAAATGAAAAGACATTTTGGGAAAAAAGAGTGATGATGGGAAAAAATGAGGACAACTGTCCATCTTAGAGACCATTTAGTGCAAATGCAGATGCCTCTGAGCAAAGAATTTTTGCTTCAAGTGTAGTATTTTTCCTGTAAATCTTTTCCAAAATTCCACTTCTTTCACTTCAGCTGCATGTGCATTGGACTGTTCTATGTAACGTGGCAGTATACTCAGGAAGTGGTTCTTTTTCAGCATGTTTAAATCCCAAGGTGAAATAAATGCCACTTCAGAAAGCTGCAATCTTCATGGCACTGGAGAGTTTCAGGAGTGCAGAAACTTCTTTTCTGAACTCATTCCCCTGTTTAGGAAAGTGGTTTAGGTTTCACAAGTCCCACCCATCTATTGTGTTTCCTTGAAAAGCACAGAGGATAAAAAGAAGTTGGGTGATCTCTTGAGAAAATTGTGTTTGTAATCTATTTCCTTCTGAAAGTGATTTCAAAAGTAAATTTGAGCCAACTTTGGAAGGCAAAGAAAAATCCCTCTGTTCCTTTTCAGTCAATATTACTTATGACTTACTACCTCTTATCTTATGCTTTTCTTTTCTTTTTCACCCCGCTCTGTCTGCTTGGAAATCAAAGCCAAGTCAGTCAAACGCTATTATGGAGAGAGACTTGACAATTCCAAGAGAATGACCCTGGTGGCTCAGAGGTTAAAGCATCTGCCTGAAATGCAGATTGGGTTCAATCCCTGGATTGGGAAGATGCCCTGGAGAAGGAAATGGCAACCCACTCCAGTACTCTAGCCTGGAGAATCTCATGGAGGGAGAAGCCTGGTAGGCTACAGTCCATGGGGTCGCAAAGAGTCAGATATGATTGAGAGACTTCACTTTCTTTCACTTTATATATATGTAAAGGATAAGAATATTTAATGGGTGGAAACAGAGGTGAACTATTTCAAATCCTAAAAGATGATGCTGTGAAAGTGCTGCATTCAGTATGCCAGCAAATATGGAAAACTCAGGACTGGAAAGAGTCAGTTTTTATTCCAATCTAAAGAAAGGCAATGCCAAAGAATGCTCACACTACTGCACGATTGCACCATCTCACAGGCTAGCAAAGTGATGCTCAAAATCCTCCAAGCCAGGCTTCAACAGTACATGAACCGAGAACTTTCAGATATTCAAGCTGGATTTTGAAAAGGCAGAGGAACCAGAGATCAAATTGCCAACATCTGTTGGGTCATAAAAAAGCAATAGAGTTCCAGAAAATCTTTATTGACTATGCAAAACACTTTGATTGTGTGTATCACAACAAACTGAAAAATGCTTAAAAAGATGAGAATACCAGACCATCTGACCTGCCTCTTGAGAAATCTGTATGTAGGTCAAGAAGCAACAGTTAGAACTGTACATGGAACAACAGACTGGTTCCAGATTGAGAAAGGAGTGCATCAAGGCTGTATATTGTTACCCTGCATATTTAATTTATATGCAGGATACATCATGAGAAATGCTGGACTGGATGAAACACAAGCTGGAATCAAGATTGCCAGGAAAAATATTAATAACCTCAGATATGCAGATGAAACCACCCTTACAGCAGAAAGTGAAGAAGAACTAAAGAGCCTCTTGATGAAAGTGAAAGAAGAGAGTGAAAACATTGGCTTAAAGTTCAACATTCAGAAAACTAAGATCATGGCATCTGGTCCCATCACTTCATGGCAAATAGATGGGGAAGCAATGTAACAGACTTTATTTTGAGGGCTCCAAAATTCCTGCAGATGGTGACTGCAGCCATGAAATTAAAAGATGCTTGCTCCTTGAAAGAAAAGTTATAACCAACCTAGACAGCATGTTAAAAGGAGAGACATTACTTTGCCAACAAAGGTCCTTCTCATCAAAGCTATGTTTTTTTTTCCAGTAGTCATGTATGGATGTGAGAGTTGGACTATAAAGAAAGCTGAGTGCTGAAGAATTGATGCTTTTGAACTGTGGTGTTGGAAAAGACTCTCAAGAGTCCCTTGGACAGCAAGTAGATACAACCAGTCTATCCTAAAGGACATCAGTCCTGAATATTTATTGGATGGACTGATGCTGAAGCTGAAACTACAATACTTTGGCCACCTCATGCGAAGAACTGACTCATTTGAAAAGACACTGATACTGGGAAAGATTGAAGGCAGGATAAGGGGACAACAGAGGATGAGATGGTTGGATGGCATCACTGACTCAATGGCCATGAATTTGATTAAACTCTAGGAGTTGGTGATGGACAGGGAGGCCTGGCGTGCTATAGTCCATGGGATTGCAAAGAGTCAGACTCGACTGATTGACCAAACTGAACTGAACTAATAACCAGATGAAGTGCAATCTGAAAGAACCCATAGAGATGGTGACATTTTTCATATTAGCAAAGAAAATAAAAGTCTCAAAGGAATTTTATTTTAAAAAGTATTTGGGGGTAACTCTAAAGCACCCAGGAATTTTGTTGAGTATATTCTATGAGAGTGTTAATCACTCAGCCATGTCTGACTCTTTGTGACCCCACTGACTATAGTCCACTAGGTTCCTCTGTCCATAGAATTCTCTAGGCAAAAATATTGGAGTGAGTGGCCATTCCCTTCTCCAGGGGATCTTCCAAACCCTAGGACAGAACTGCATTTCAGGCAGACTCTTTCCTATCTGAGCTAACAGGAAAGCCCAGCTATCATGAACATTGCTCTATGAATACATCCAGAAGACAATGCAAGGGAATAAAGTCTAACCCTCAAGTCACCATTTATAGGTAAGGAAATAAAATGTAGATGTTTGAAAAGTAAGTTAACAACAAAATGATGTGACTGATATAGATTAAAAGAGCTAAAGGAAACTCTCAAAACATCCTTAATTAAAGAGTGCATGGTTATTTTTGGTATCTGTAATCAATTTTTTCCACTTATGTAAACTTTAAAATGACAGGACTTTTTCCTATGCACTATCTCTTATCCCTGAACTGACAACTTAAAGTGTATGTCTCGTTTCACAGATGCATAAACTGGAGTTCATATGTTTTTGGTATCTTTCCCAATGACATATGGTTATAGGATATTAGACTTATGACCCGAACTCCTGTTTTGTGAGTCATCATCCTAAACTGATGCAGGATGATTAATGTAAATGAAATGCTAGAACTTAAAAGAGGTCTTCTCTATTCATTTTTTATTCATCAAGTTTGTACAGAATGATCAAAATATTTCTGCCACTTTACTAGGCACTGGCCATATCTGCGTAACTGAAACAGCCCCTAGTTTCTCAGAGAAGCAGAAGTAAAGAAAAGTAAGCAGTACCTACTGAATGAAAAGTAAAAGTGAAAGTCTTTCAGCCATGTCCGACTCTTTGCAACCTCGTGGACTATACAGTCCATGGAATTCTCCAGGCCAGAATACTGGAGTGGGTAGCCTTTCCCTTCTCCGGGGGATCTCCCCAACCCAGGGAGCAAACCAGGTCTCCCACATTGCAGGTGGATTCTTCACCAGTTGAGCCACAAGGGAAGCCCTAAATACCTACTAAATATCGGAGGTTAAATGACTGAGGGAAAAATGATGATCAAATAGCATTCATTAAAACTCTTCAAAGTCTTAGATTGTTAGACTGGAGCCACCTGCAAGAACTCATGTATAATCCAGACATAAAATGTGGTTTACGACATCGAGAATTTGAGAACCCAGGAAGAAAGAAGTGCCCTTAAAAGGGTCACCATCTCAGAAGAGAGAAGCTTACCAGTTGAGAGAAAAGGAGACAGTTCCATAGGCTGTTAGGAACTCAGTCTTCAAAGGGAAGAATGTTTATTTTTAAATTCTACAATGCTATAATATTCTAGCTGTGGGAGTTTGAACAAGTTTCTGTACACTCACAATGGATTACTGGAAAGATAAATTAAGGAAATAATTCCATTTACAATCACATCAAAAAGAATAAGATAATTAGAAATATGTTTAACCAAAGAGGTAAAAGATCTGCATACTGAAGAAAATAAGTTGAAGAAAACATAACTAAATAGGAAGATATTTCAAATCCATGGATTAGAAAAATGATTGTCAAAATGTCTATACTACCCAAAATAATCTACAGATTTAAGGCAAATGCCATTAAAATTCCAATGACTTTTATTATAGAAATAGAAGAAACAAACCTAAAATTCATATGGAGCCACAAAAGACCTCAAAGAGCAATCTTGAGAAAGAATAGCAAAGCTGAAGGCATAACACTTTCTGATTTCAGACTATATCACAAGGCTCAGAAATGAACCCATGCATATGGTCAATTGATTTTCTATAAGGTCTCCAAGAATAAGTAATGCAGAAAACAGTTTCCTCAATAAAATATGTTGAAAAACTGGGCATCCACATGCAAAAGAATGAAATCTCTGTCTTACCCAGTACAAAAATATCAACTCCAAATAGATCTTGAACCTGAACATAAGACCTGAAACTACAAAGTTCCTAGAAGAAAGTATTAGGAGTATGCTCCTTGGCATTGGTCTTGGCGATTATTTTCTGGATTTTATACCAAAAACAAAGGCTAAAGTGGGACTACAACAAATTAAAAGCTTTTGCAAAGCAAAGCTTTTGATTATCATCAGCATAATGAAAAGTCAACATATGGAATGGGAGATAATGTTTGCAAACCACATATCCAATAAGTGGTTCATATCAAAATATACAAGGAATTAATACAACTCAACACCCCCAAAAATTCTGATTAAAAGTGGAAAAAGGACCTGAATAATAATTTTTCCAAAGAAAATGTACAAATGACCTACAGGTACCTGAAAAGGCACTCATCATCATTAATTATAAGGGAGATGCAAATCATTCAGTTCAGTTCAGTTCAGTCGCTCAGTCGTGTCCAACTCTTTGCGACCCCATGAATCGCAGCATTCCAAGCCTCCCTGTCCATCACCATCTCTCGGAATTCACTCAGACTCACGTTCATTGAGTCAGTGATGCCATCCAGCCATCTCATCCTCTGTCGTCCCCTTCTCCTCCTGCCCATAGTGCCTCCCAGCATCAGAGTTTTTTCCAGTGAGTCAACTCCTTGCATGAGGTGGCCAAAGTACTGGAGTTTCAGCTTTAGCATCATTCCTTCCAAAGAAATCCCAGGGCTGATCTCCTTCAGAATGGATTGGTTGGATCTCCTTGCAGTCCAAGGGACTCTCAAGAGTCTTCTCCAACACCACAGTTCAAAAGCATCAATGCAAATCATTAGGAAATGCAAATATGAGATGTTACCTCACACCTTTTGGGATGTCTACTATAAAAACAGCAATATCAAATGCTTGCAAGGATGTGGAGAAAAAGGAAGTTTTCATACACTGTTGCTGGGAATATAAACTGGTTCAGGTATTACAGAAAACAGTGTGGATATTTCAAAGAATACTTTGGCCCCCTGATGCAAAGAGCTGACACATTAGAAAAGACCCTGATGCTGGGAAAGATTGAAGGCAGGAGAAGGGGACAACAGAGGATGAGATGGTTGGATGGCATCACTGACTCAACGGGCATGAGTCTGAGCTAGCTCCAGGGAGCTGGTGGTGAACAGGGAGGTGTGGCGTGCTGCAGTCCATGGAGTCACAGAGTTGGACATGACTGAGCCACTGAACTAAACTGAACTGATGGAGATCTCTTAATGAACAAAAGATAGAACTATCATATGATCTAAAATCCTTCTTCTGCGTAAATATCCAAAATTAGTGAAATAGTTAGCTGAGAGAAATATCTGTATTTTCTGTGTGTCACAGCAGTAGAATGTGTGTGTGTATATATATATAATTTAAACATATACATATATATGGATTAATATAATAAGTGTAATATCCACACAGTGGAATGTTTGGCCTTATAAATGATGTAAATACTGCTATTTTCAACAACATGGATGAATCTGGAGGGCATTATGCTAAGTAAAAAAAGCCAGACAAATACAACATGTACTTCATGGTATGACTTACACATGTAATCTAAAAAGAGAGAGAGAAAGTAGAAAGTTGAATTCATAGAAACAGAGTAGTAAAGTGTTTGCTGGGACTGGTGTGAGGGTTAGGCAAGTAGGGAGAAGCTGATAAAGGGGTGCAAACTTTCCATTGTAATAGGAATAATGCCTGAAGATCTAATGTTTGGTGACTGTAGCTGATAATGCTGTATCATGTAATTGAAATTTTGCTCAGAAAGTAAAACTTTAGTGTTCTCACAAAAAACATAAAGGCAATAAAAAGTAAAATTTAGATTGAAGTTTGTTGGAAAAAATAATGCACAGGCAATGGGTGCTAAAATCAGTAGTGACTCTGTTCGCCAAGATAGACATAATAGAAGATGCTTTGTGTAACAAAACTGGGTTCTTTGATACCAGTGGAGATAACAGAACCCTAAAATAACAGAAATCAGAGATTCTTTGACTCGTTTTATGGTCTAAGCCACTTTTCAGATCTAGAGCCCAGTTTTTGAAGCTGAAGCTGTCTCATCAGGAAGAAAGAATTTGCCACACCAAATGTGCTCAATAATGACTTGCTCTCCTTTTTCAAGCAATCGTACACTGAGAAAAAGAGAATGACCAGACAATGTAAGGACTGTTGGACACAGGGGCTGAGTTTTCGGTGACACCCATATGCTATTCATTGATGCTATTAGAGTGAGTGAGGTAATAAATGGAGTCTTTATCTATATCCAGCTTACAGTGATCCACTAGGTCTATAGAGTTAACCTGTGGTTATTTCCCAGTCTCCAAAGATCAGTTGGAATGGACATACTTGATAATTTACACACTTATATTATTCCCTGACCTATGGACTAAGATTTATCATAGTAAGGAAAGTCAAGTTAAATCCTCTGAAATTGCCCCCTCTCTAGTCTTAGAGTATGAAAGTAGATTTCCTCCAAACTCAATCAAACAGCACTTCTTATTGCAGCTGCTACATCAAATATGGAATGTTTACTGAAAGCGGTTAGCATGGTCTTAGATAAATATAGTCATTGATTGTCAGCCACATTCTTTTCCATTTCTACCAAAAAGAGGGCAAAAAGCAGTTTACCATCATAGAAGACAGACAACAGTCTACATGTATATTCTTGTAGGGTTATGACAAGAAATGATGAGAAAAGAAAGGGTTATGACAAGGAAGCTATGAACTTCCTGATAGCTCAGTTGGTAAAGAATTCACCTGCAATGCAGGGGACCCTTTTTCAACTCCTGGGTTGGGAAGAGCTGCTGGAGAAGGGATAGGCTACCCATTCCAGTATTCGTTGGCTTCCCTTGTGGCTCAGTTGGTAAAGAATTTGCCTGCAATGCAGGAGATCTGATCTTGATCCCTGGGTTGGGAAGGTCCCCTGGAAAAGGGAAAGGCTACCCACTCCAGTACTATGGCCTAGAGAATCCCATGGACTGTATAGTCCAAGGGGTTCACAAAAAGTTGGACACGACTGAGCGACTTTCACTTCACCAGGGTTATGTGGACATTCTCACCTTCTGTACTGTTATAGTGTAAAGGGACTTTTACTATGTAATTTTTCCAGATAAACTTCCCTTGACTCAGTAAATCAATAGCACTGTTGCTAAATGACTTCAGTCGTGTCTGACTCTGTGTGACTCCATAGACAGCAGCCCGTCAGGCTCCCCTGTCCCTGGGATTCTCCAGGCAAGAATTCTGGAGTGGGTTACCATTTCCTTTTCCAATGCATGAAAGTGAAAAGTGAAAGTGAAGTCGATCAGTTGTGTCCAACTCTTAACGACCCCATGGACTGCAGCCTACCAGGCTCCTCCGTCCATGGGATTTTCCAGGCAAGAGTACTGGAATGGGGTGCCAATTATATGAGCAAGGAATGTCAAGTAGATTGTAAGCCTTGGTATGAATACTGGATCTGGAAGGTGGGAAATAAAGCCTATGAAAATTTTAAATTAAGTCATGAAATCTCATCCAAAATAAAGGACAAATTGTTGTTTCTCTTAACCTCAAAAATAAGAAGACAGCATAATGTTTGGTATTATCCTCAGCTTCTAGAAATAGCACATTTCTAGAAAAATAATTATGTTTCATATAGTGTGACAAGATTTCAGTATATATATACTTGTGGCTTGGGTCATACAGCTGAGCAAACTCTTTGGTACAAAAATTACCTGTGGTAGGAAAAACATTATACATTTATAGCTCAGTCTCTGATGAGAATTATGATATAAGCTGAAAAAAATTCCATGTCATCTCCAACAAAGAATTATGCACCTTAAGAAAAAAGCAGCCCATATGGATATCCAATTTTACCAACACCATTTGTAGAAGAGACTGTCATTTCAATGCTGTATATTCTTGGCAAGTTGGTTGTTTATGTGCGGTTTTATTTCTGGACTTTCTATTCTATTTCGTCAGTCTATAGACCTGTGTTGATGCCAGTATCATACTCTTATAATTACTGTTGCTTTGTAATATATTTTGTAATCAGAAAGTGTGGTGATTCCAGCTTTACTCTTCCCTCCTAAGATTGGTTAGGCCATTTTGGGTTCTTTGTGGTGTCACATGAAGTTTTGGACTGTTTTTCTATTTCAGTTTTTTAAAAATGCCACTGGGATTTTGATAGGCATTGACTGATTTTGTAGATCACTTTGGATAGTGTGGTCATTTTAACATTAATCTTCCAGTTAATGAAAATGGATGTCTTTCCAAATTAAAAAGAAATTATTCCATAAATGTTTTATAGTTTTTAGTTCCATCAGCTGAGAGAGACCATATGATAAGATGAAAATGGTAGAGCCAGGATCATTCAAGAGCTGGTCAGTAACGCAGGCAGGCACACAAAAATTTGGCTCAGAAAAATATACCGTCTCCACAGTCACACTGCTATTGCTTGCTCAGCTCAAACCTATTGGTCACAGAGGATTCCCTTTGAAGGAGGAGGAACAAAAACAGCTTGATTCAATATTGTACGAGTCAAAAATTCTGAACTTGATTTACGTATGGGTATATTGTATGAGCCCAAAATTGATGGTCTCTGTGTTATAGTCTCACATAGAGTAGTCCTTAAAGACAGCAGAGATGGGAAATACTCCCAATGAGCAGAGCTACCTTCTTATTTTCTTTATATGAAGAGAAGTGGCCAAAATTAAGAATACATATGGGTTTTTGATGGTTGTGCATTACTGGCAAAGGGAAAAGATGCAGTATTAGAAAAACTCCAATTAGAAGTATTAGGGGCCATATATTAGAGTCGCTCAGTCCCTCCTTTATTAATATGTATATTTCCATTTCAACCAATACATTTTGGATAAGTGAATAGATATTCTCTTTAAGTTACTTTTGCTTTAAAGACTCAGGGTCGATGAAAGATACCCTGGAGAAGGGTATGGCAACCTACTCCAGTATTCTTGCCTGGAGAATCTCATGGACAGAGGAGCATGGCAGGCTATGGTCCATGGGGTGACAAATAGACGGACACGACTGAGTGGCTAACAGTTTCACTTTCTTTTTCATGTTTCTGTTTCAACCAATACCTTTTAGATAAAAGGATAGACAGTCTCTTTAAATTACTTTTGCTGAAGAGAAAACATAGAAGGAAACAAGGAAAATATTCTCATAGCTGGATGATGCATGCTAAGTTGCTTCAGTCTCTGTCTGGCTCTTTGTGACCCCATGGTCTGTAGCCCACCAGACTCTATCTATGGGGTTTTTCAGGCAAGAATACTGCAGTGGGTTGCCATGCCCTCCTCCAGGGTATCTTCCCAACCCAAGGATTGAACTCATGTCTCTTACATCTCCTGCATTGGCAAGTGGGTTATTTACCACTAGCACCACTTGGGAAGCCCATAGGTGGAGGATAGAGACTGTAAAATATTATTTTATCACCCTATTCTCTTAACTAGTAGGTAAATTTTATAAGAAAAGATGAAATCCATTGGGAAAAAACTCCTATTTTGGGCAATAAGAAATAATGCCAGTGATTATTTTCTACATCATGCCCTGAAGCATAACACTTGCATCACATATGGTTTGGATTTTAAAGATAGTCATCAGTTCAGTTCAGTCGCTCAGTCATGTCTGACTCTTTACGACCCCATGAACTGCAGCACGCCAGGCTTCTGTGTCCATCACCAAGACCTGGAGTGTGCTCAAACTCATGTCTATCAAGTTGGTGATGCCATCCAACCATCACATCCTCTGTTGTCCCCCTTCTCCTCCTGTCTTCAATCTTTCCCAGCATCAGGGTCTTTTCCAATGAGTTGCTTCTTCACATCAGATAGCCAAAGTATTGGAGCTTTAGCATCTGTCCTTCCAGTGAATATTCAGGACTGATGTCCTTTAGAATTGACTGGTTTGATCTCCTCGCAGTCCATGGGACTCTCAAAAGTCTTCTCCAAGACCACAGTTCAGAAGCATCAATTCTTCGGCACTCAGCTTTCTTTACAGTCCAACTCTCACATCCATACATGAATACAGGAAAAACCACAGCTTTGCCTATATATATGGACCTTTGTTGGCAATGTGATGCCTCTGCTTTTTAATAAACTGTCTAGCTTTGTCATGGCTTTTCTCCCAAGGAGCAAGCAACACAACTTTTAATTTCATGGCTGCAGTCACAGTCTTCAGTGATTTTGGAGCCCAAGAAAATAAAATATGTCACTGTTCCCACTTTTTCCCCATCTATTTGCCATGAAGTGATGAGATCAGATGCCATGATTTTTGTTTTATTGAATGTTGAGTTTTAAACCAGCTTTTGACTCTCCTCTTTCATCTTCATCAAAAGGCTCTTTAGTTCTTCTTCACTTTCTGCCGTTAAAGTTGCATCATCTGCAATAAATAATAAAAGAGCTAAAACACATAGAGCATCTACTGTGTACCTGGTGCTATTCTGTTTGCTTTATTTACATGGATGAACTAATTTAAACTTTTCCTACTGCCGGGGTCCAGTCCCCACAGAATCCAGGGGAACCCGAAGGAGAAATGGCATTGGCAAATGAATGAATGAGAGAGGAACAGAGGAGAGAGAAAGAGGCTGATATTCCTTTGTTTACACAGAAAGCCAATAAAGCCCTGAGACAAACAGCTTGCTCTGTTCATGGAGGCCATAGGTGCCCTCCCGGTCTCCCAAGGGAGTGAAGATGCAAAACGTCTTCCCATTCAGGTCTTAGAAACCCAGGCTGATAAGTGAACACAGAGAGCCTCTATGCTCCAAGGGATCAGCCTAAAAAGAGAGTAAGAGAGAGAAAGGAAAAAAAAGACACATGGTGACCAAGCTTCAGTGAGCAAGGCCCATTACTTTATTTTCAAAAGGGACTTTTATACCTTGACTTGTACATAGAGGGAAATGAAAGATGCAAGGTCATGCAGAATCAGCCCAGACACTCCAGCAGTTTTCTCCTTATCGAAGCCAGGATTTTTTCTGCATACCTTTCCCATAAATGATGTTGTGTACATTATCTTCTGGCCTTGGAGGCCTGTGGACATTTTATGACCCTCTTTTGATAAAGGCTGCTCAACCAGAAAACTTATTTTCCCTCAAAGTGTTTTTTCTTTATATTTCTAATCTATGCCAGCCTCAGAAAATGCTAAACAGAGTTACATTTCTCATGGAGCAAAGGTGCAGTCAGTTACAAGAAAGAACCAATTAGCTCAAAGGTGTGATGTGGTTAATTTCAAGGCTACACTTGTTTTTCTTACATTCCAACTATGTTAACAAATACACTCCCAGGTGCACAGTGGATAAGAAATATGGGAACTTAGCAACTAGCATTGGCCCAATAATGAAATCCTACACCAGCACTACTCTAATAACTTTTAACTCTTTGAAAGGCTCTATGTTTTAGGCTTCCCATGCCTCTCACAGCTGGGAGGCTGTGAACAATCATATGCATAGCTGCAAGAGTCTGGATAAACCTGCCAAGCAAGCTAGAATGCTAACAGAGGGGGTTTGATTTGAAATATTCCTCTCATGTCCAGGAGACTTATTAGCTAGAGCCCTTATTAGCTAGAGCCCTAAGTTGATTTTCTCCAGAGAAAGGTGGTCAGGGATAGCCCCCTGTTAATGTCAGGAGAGTTGGTAAAAGGCACAAAACAGTAAGACAGACAGATTCTGGTTTGGGGTAGATGCTCGAGCTGGTCTAGGGAGCCCCTCGAGTCCTGAAGCTTTGCTTAACAGTTCTCTTCCACATGACCTTGTCATGGGTGGGATGGCCCGTACTGGCTCCCGGCATCCTACAGTAGTTGAACTATTACTAAATCAACTTTATTAAGAGGGAAACTGACACATGGAAAAGTAAAGCAGCTTTATTCAGAAAGATAGACATTGTGTGTTACTCAGTCATGTCCAACTCATGTGACTGCATGGACTATAGCCCACCAGGCTCCTCTGTCCATGGGATTTTCAGGCAAGAATACTGGAGTGGGTTGCTGTGCCCTCCTCTAGGGGATCCTCCTAACTCAGGGAACAAACTCAGGTTTCCTGCACTGCAGGGAGATTCTGTACTATCTGAGCCATCAGGGCATCTGGGACACATTAGCAGCAGTCAGAACCCTTTAGTGTTCTTGCACTGACTACCAAGAGAGATCATTTTATCCTTCGATAGCTGGGTTTAAAGAGGGGGCCATGTCTTTTGATAACCCAGCTAACATCAGTTTGCATAAGTTTCCCCACCTCATATGAATGTTGCCAGTCATAATTTGAAATCCGAAATATTTGAATATTGTTTGTGTTCTGTCTCAAGCCAAACCTTATGAAAGGAATTGAGAGCTGCTTGTCCTAATTCCATTCATTCTCTTCTCCAACTTATTACCTGAACTTTTATTATATTATTCCTCAAACTCTACTTCTCTTCCTGGTCAAAAAACCTTCCTGGGCTCTGGGATGCATACATGATACAGTCTACAAACCTTAGCCAGACATCCAACATACTTAGGTCATTGAAAGTGAAAGAAAAGTGAAAGTGAAGTCACTCAGTCATATCCGACTCTTTACGACCCCATGGACTGTAGCCCACCAGGCTCCTCCCTCCATGAGATTCTCCAGGTAAGAGTACTGGAGTGGATTGCCATTTCCTTCTCCAGGGGATCTTCCCAACCCAAGGATTGAACCTGGATCTCCTGCATTCCAGGCAGACACTTTAACCTCTGAGCCACCAGGGTCATTACCAGATATCAAAGGTCAAATCTATTTACCATTTCCTGTCCTTACACCTATCTCATTTTTTTGGCCTTCGCAGTTTTATACTTCAGCAAACTCAATAAACAAGGATGCTTTTTTTTTTTTTTTAAATTTCTCCACTGCTGCTGCTAAGTCACTTCAGTCATGTCCGATTCTGTGCGACCCCATAGATGGCAGCCCATGAGTCTCCCCTGTCCCTGGGATTCTCCGGGCAAGAACACTGGAGTGGGTTGACATTTACTTCTCCAATGCATGAAAGTGAAACGGGAGTCACTTCAGTCGTGTCCAACTCTTAGCGACCCCATGGACTGCAGCCTATCAGGCTCCTCCATCCATGGGATTTTCCAGGCAAGAGTACTGGAGTGGGTTACCATTGCCTTCTCCAATTTCTCTAAAAGTTTATACAAATTACACCCACTTTTGCAAATACAAAGTAAAATAATACTTCCTCTGTAAAGCGTTCCCTCATCTTTAAATCCTAATGTGACCTCTAACTTCTGGATAATTTGCTTGGTAATTTTATGTTTATCTTAATTATATACGAATACCTATATATTGCATTCCACATTTATGCATTGTTTCTTTTGAATAATATGCCTATATTTGACATTTTTCATTTTGTTTATATCCAGTATCTCAATAGCATTGTTTACAGTGTTATATTTTATATTTAAATAATGCATGGACTTCATTATTACTTTTACAGTTCTCCATTACAAAAGCCTAACAGCATATTTGGTGATTTGATTTTAAAACAGAATGTATGAATAATGTTTATTAACTCAGTTCAACATGCCACCCTTCTCAAGGTGACTTGCAGACTCATTTTTGGTATGCTCAGATCTCACTTAGGATTACCTGAAAGAAACTGAGTCAGTTCCAAGGGTATCTTTCAAGAATGGGAAAATCATTTCTACAGAGAAGAAACAATCATTTTCTAAGCAATAAAGTTATTGAGCTATTTCAGCTGAGTAAATAGCTGTTTTCTCTATGGCATATTCAGAGGTATTTCTAATTCTTGTCATAGATTGTGACATATTTTCCCTTTGGTAAAACAACAGATAGGTGTTTTTAGAATTTCAAGCAGTTTTCAATGTAGACATTTGCAGAATGCTGATTTTCCCAAGAGTCCTCCTGGGTAAACTCATTTACTTCTTCATTGTTTGAGAGGGATGAATCGTATAAAATGAGCTATTTAATTCTTTCTTTTTTTTTTATTCTACTCTGCCCTTTCATAAAATTGTCAACTTCAGAATTATCCTGTTTCAAATTAAGCTAAAATAGTGACATCTCTCCTGAGCCACCATTGGTAAAGTATCTCTTTGCCAATGCAGGAGTCACAGGAGACGTGGGTTCAATCCCTGGGTCGGAAAGATCCCCTGGAGTAGGAAGTGTCAACCCACTCCAGTATTCTTGCCTGGAGAATCCCATGGACAGAGGAGCCTGGCGGGCTACAGTCTATATGGTCGCAAAGAGTAGTATGTTAATGAAGTGACTTAGCACACACAGATGAGAAAACAGATGAAGTAACTTCCCTATGGTCCCCCAGCTAGTAAGAGAAAAAGCCAGGATTTTTAATTGATGATTATTTTACTATAACGGAGACGGCAATGGCACCCCACTCCAGTACTCTTGCCTGGAAAGTCCCATGGACGGAGGAGCCTGGTGGGCTGCAGTCCATGGGGTCGCGAAGAGTCGGGCACGACTGAGCGACTTCCCTATTCTATAAGGTTCCTCATCTGCTTTCTATAGAACAGGATCCATATTACAGAATTACTTTTAAAGAATAAACATTTCATAGAATTATCTTGATAAGAACAGTCTACTTGCAAAGAAACAGCTTTCTCTCTCTGGGAGGAACTTTTTCATCTGCTTCAGATGATCTGAGGGAGCCTTCGAGTCCCAGAATAATGTCTTGTCTGCAGGTGTGACTCGAAGCCTGGGGTAAGGAGCTGTGACTGTAAACTTCCGAACAAACAAAACACAGTCTTCTGTCCCTCAGAGTCATAGAAGTGGTGAAGTATTTGATGGCCTTCAGAAGTATCCCGGAATACTTCCATTTTCACATAATCGCTGCTCCTACCCAGGAACCTTTTCCTAAATCAATTTGGAGCTACAATTTAGCAAGGAGTTCCCACCTCCCACCTTTGCATTTCGTCTCCTTAATACATTTCACCTTTTCCTGCTTCTTTCATGGACAAATCAAGAAAACAGTTGGAGCTTGAGGGGCCCCAAGAAGCTGCTTGCTCCTTACCCCACACTCGGCTTCATCTCTTGGAAACTGCCAACCTTGGAGAGAAGCAGTTTTGACTTCCCTCTGGCCTGGACAAAACACAAAGGGAACTTAAGGCAAGAAATATTTTAATGTCTTTTTCCACTTGCTTTCAGTCTCCGTGATAGCCATCTAATCCACAGACTGAGGGCTAATGCATGTGGAAGGGGAGAGGAAATCATCTCAGCGTGTGTGCTCCTCTGACATTTTGATAAGAGGCGGTACATCCCCTAAACTACCTTTCTAAAGACATGCCTTTGCAGAGCTTCTCAGAAAGCTTGGCAGGCCTAGTTGTAGTCTGCAGGGGGAAATTGACACAAGATTTTAAGAGTAAACAGACCCACAGAAAGGCATTTGGCAGGTGTCTCTATAAATGTCTCTATAATTTAATACATTCTTGAATTCTGCTTTAGAATAATTCTGTCCACTTCCATTGAAAGAAAATGCCATTTGTGCCTTAAACTGTTTTTACAGGATGTTTATCTTGGTTTATTTGCTTCTTTATAGAATTAGAATTGATTGATAGAAGAAGACTTGAAAAGGACTTTAAATATGTTTAATATTATTATTTTGTAATTAATGTGCTGTTAACATTATTCATATTTTTCGTGGAAATTTTTCTTGGAAGGAAAGCTTATTTGAACCTCAGCATGGTGAAATCAATCATCAGGACTGCTTTATTTTTATTTCTTTCTTAAAATTTTATTTGATTTACTGGCTCTTCACTGTGGCCTTAGAGCTCTTAGTTGTGGCGTGTGGGATCTAGGGATCAAACCCTGGTCCCCCACATTGTAAGTGCAGTCTAATCCACTAGACCATTAGGGAAGTCTCAGGACTCTTTCAGATGAAACATGACCACAGAGTCTGGCTCCCGCCCTGTCTCCCCAGTTCTTGGAGATCAATAAGGTGTTCTACAAAGCTCACTTGGAATACTAATGAATTTATCCAGACTCCTCTGGAGCAAGCTGTAGGGGAATGAAATAGTTCATCAGGCTATGTTACTAGCAGGTGACAGAGCTGACTGTAAACTACAGATTCTTGATTCTTGTCACCATCTTGAGGTTGGGTCGATCTTTTCAGTTTAGAGGAAAAAAAAATACTTAAAATGGAAAATATTTAAAAGAGAAAATGAGTACTTTTCTCAGTGACTGGGCTATAAATAATTATCTTGTGACAGGAAAAGTTTCTCACTCATAAATAGGAATGTATTAAACCACAGTGGAAATGTCATGCCAATGATAGGCATTTGTCTCATTCAGTAAATTTGTTTCTGACTTACAAGTTCTCCTTGATCCAAGAAATGCATCATACATCTGTCCGCAGCCCCCTGAAATGTACGGAGATACTCAAGGCAGCCTAACCTACAGCTGCCCCCGTCTGTATTTCTCAAGCTTGTCTTTAGTCGGGGACAAGCAAAGAACCCGGGGTGCAATAGAGGAGACATGGCGTCTACACAGGAAGATAGGCACGCAGCCCTTCAGGAGATAACCAGGACCCTGCCGCTGTAACCGGGGCATGCTATTTCAAACGGAACCAGGCGTTGTAATCAGACATAAGGAGATGTTCTTCTGCACTGTGGAAGAGAAGCACAACGATGTATCGGTCTGTTTAGGAAATTATTTTTACAACGTCCTCTGTGTCTCCCTGCCATCAGCGTCTCTAAATTCCTGTTTCTTTTACTACTTTTTTTTCCCCCTTTTTATGAATATCTAAAGTCCTTTAATCTTTCTTTCTTACTTGCTCCTTGGTTTCTTCCTCCTAATATTCTTCTGGTCCTCTCATTCTTTCTTTTTCATTTCCCTCCTTTTACTTATTTTTCTTATGGCCTCCGCTCTAGCTTTCTTTTGCTCCCTCCGCTCCTTTTCCTCTTTTTCTTTTTCTCCTTTCTGTCATTTTCTCCCCTTTGTCTCTTTACCTCCCTCCCGTCTTCCTTGTTTCCATTCCTCCTGTTGGCTTTTTTTTTTTCTTTTTCTATTTCTTCATTTATACTCTTTCTTTCCTTGATTATTTTTCTTCTTTATTCCATTTGCACTTCTTCCTACTTCCTTCCTTTCTTCTTTTCACTTAGAATCACCCACTGACGGGTTAAGAAATTGGGTGATTTATCCACAAACTTGAATTACTCAATAAGGGAGCTTCTTGGGGTCTTAACTCCCTGGACCTTCTGAACTGCTCAGCATAAAAGACAAATACTCCTAAGTCCAAATAATGCCCTCAGATGGAGACACAGGAAACCACCAGCAGGGAAGTGAACTATCTGTACTGTTGATAGGAATGGTCTTGTCATCACTGGAGATGCTTCTTTCTTTACATCATTCTTTTTCTTTTCTTCTTTCCTTCTTCATTAAACAGCTATGAGCATCCACAGTACGCCAGATACTATCTTAAGCACTGGGACAGGTAAGTAGGCATGGCCCTAGTTTTCTTGCAAATTCCACTCTGACTTATTCTGATGAGAAAAGTAATTATTAATCAACTAGTCACAAATCATCAGTGCTTCTCACACTTTTCCAATTACATTGCCCTTAAAAATAGGAGAGAGGGAGGAAATGTCCTTGGTTATCTGAAGAACTACACTTGGGAATTCTTTCGATGTTTTATTTTTCAGTCCATACCAACCAAATGCACTATATATTTAAGTAGACCAAATTCATTTCTATCAACCTTTCTAATGGTTTGAACACTAGACGACATTTAGTTTTGAAATGCTGATACAGATAAAAATCCCAAGCTGGTAGGTATTCTATTGGTATGCATAATGGTTAAAAGCTCATGCTTTAAAGAAATAATAGAGAAGTCAGGATCAAGGACAAGCTTTTTTCTTACCAGTGGGATGGCCTTGGGCAGCTTTGGTAAACTTTCTGTGACCTGGTATAGCCTTACCATCATTACCTAACTCACAGAGCCGCTGTCAGAATTTAATCGGAGAGTGTAGCATTTGGCACAGTTATAGCACAGTTAACACTCTCTACATGAAGTTGACCAGCATTATTATAATGATAGTGATTTTAATTATGACTGTATTAACCATTGTTGCTATGATTTTTATTGTTGTAATTTGAGCTATAGCCAGGCAAGAGAGCATTCACTTACAGATATTGGAGTCTGAACAAGAGCATGCTAGCAGGTCAATAAGGGAATGAGGTCAACTCTCCTAGAGTTCCTGCTCTTACACAAATAGGTACCCTAACATTGCTTCCAACCGGTATCTAATGGTCCTGGACCCACATTGCCTTAGGGTCCAACAGAGCTGAAACCCAATGAAGCTGATGCTGAGCAGACAGCGGGATGGATTGCCTCTGGCACAGCAGGCACTAATAGAGAGCACTGGTAGGCGGAGAGGAGGAGAAGCAGGGGAGGATGTATTAATGATGAACCTCCCTGCCAGAAGGGGAGAGATCAGCCAGAGTGCTGATGGTGCAAAGGGAGACCAGCTGTGAGAGGTTAATGGAACATTAGAAGAGGGGAGAAATCCAAAGACAGCCGGCTGCTACCTGGGATGACGGCTTTGAGTCATCAGATTCCAAACCACCACACGCCAGACAGTCACAGCTGGAGGTGGAGTTATGACCTCAGCCCTGCAGGGTTTGCTGAGAGGGCAGTGTACGCAGGCATACGATGATGAGGCTCCAAGAGACAGTGTGCTAATTCATCAGGTCTGGTGAGGCTTTGCCTTTTTCCCTTTCCTGAGTGACAGGAATCCCACAAGATAGAAGAGGGTCCAGAGGATTTACCATTGAAGAAGGGTTTTCAGTAGTTCTGCTCAATCGAGTCACATCCTCCATGCCAAGACCAAAAGTCTTCAATGTTTTTTCATTTGTTTTTCAATTTATTTTTAATTAGAGGATAATTGCTTTACAACGTTGTGTTAGTTTCTGCTGTACAACAATGTGAATCGGCCATAAGTATGCATATATTCCCTGCCTCTTGAGCCTACCCCACTCCCCTCCCACCCCTCCAGGTCATCACAGAGCACCCAGCTGAGCTCTCTGTGCTATACCGCCGCTTCCCACCAGCTGTCTGTTATACGCAAGGCAGTGTATATACCTCAATGCCACTCTCCCAATTTGCCCCACCCTCTCCTTCCCCAACTGTGTCTACAAGTCCATTCTCTGTGGCTGTGTCTCTACTCCTGTTCCGTAAATAGGTTCATCAGTATCATTTTTCCAGACTCCATATGTATGTGTTAATACATGATATCTGTTTTTCTCTTTCTGGCTTACTTCACTCTGTATAACAGGCTCTAGGTTTATCCTCATCTCCTTTAACCTCATTTCAACTGACTCAAACTCATTCTTTTTTCTAGCTGAGTAATATTCTGTTGTATATATGTACCACAACTTCTTTATCCATTCATCTATCTATGGATATTAGGTTGCTTCCAGGTACTGGCTATTGTAAACAATGCTGTTATGAACATTGGAGTACATGTGTCTTTTTGAATTGTGGTTTCTTCAAGGTGTATGCCCAGTAAAGTCCTCAGTGTTGATCCAGAATGAAAATGAAGATTCTTTTGTCCCTGAAATTGACTTATCATCAGCATTTCAATAATTTAAAGAAGTGATTATGAAACCTGCTTGCCACTTTGGGAGTGACTTGTTAGATACCTCTATCATAGGCATAACAATCTTCATCAGACAGAGTGAGTGGACTTTTGCTGCTTATTGGTTGCCAGCATCTGTTTATTCCCCCATGAGACCATAGTCACCTTTTGAATAAATATCTAGTTCCTACTGGACCCAGTTCATGAAGACCACATCTAGTTAGCTGGCTTTCAGCTGAGTAAAAAACAGTATATGATAAAGGTAGGCTATTGCAGATTATGACTCTCTAGAAATTAAAGCTGAAGTAGAGAGGCAAAAATATTCAAAATGCTTGAGATTTCATTTTGTGCTAGTGGAGGCCACACTATATCCACTAATAGATCAGTTAGGTTTTTTGCTTCATATTCTTTTAGCTACCTCTGTTCCTACAAGTTTTAAAGTCTGATTCTCTCATCTCTCAAGAAACTGTGAGCTGTCAATATTCTTTCAAGAATATTTTGCCCTTCCATCAAGAAACCCAAGGATAATGAATACTTTTCAAGACACAAGATACAACTCCACATTCCTTTCTCACTTCTGAAAAAGTATTTCTAAATTCAACTGATTGAGAAACAATTCTGGAAAACCTTTGAATTCATTATTGCTCATTTATTTAAATAAGACTTTCCTAATCTTCCTTACTTATCAGGATAAATATAGAGTTTTCAAAAAAGAAACTCACAATCCATTATAATAGATCTGTGTTAGAGTGTTTTCAAAAAGAGTTTCAATAATTCTTCCCATCCTTGTATGCCTGGGCTTCCCTGGTGGCTCAGACAGTAAAGAATCCACCTGCAGTGCGGGAGACCTGGGTTCAATCCCTGGGTTGGGAAGATCCCCTGGAGGAAGGCATGGCAACTCATTCCAGTATTCTACCCCCTTGAACAGAGGAGCCCAGGAGGCTACAGTCTATGGGGTCACAAAGAGTCAGACATCACTGAGTGACTCAGCACACACTGACATTGTACACATGAGCCTTTTCCGTGTGGCTTTGGCATACTCCCTATCAAGAGAAGAATGTATGTCGTCAACTTTTGATCTGTGCTTGAATTTTGCCAAGAGTAGCAAATGCTACACAAGCAGAGGTGTCCGCACAACTGGGCCTTAGCCTCTTTTATTGGTAGTGGGAACACTATGATCAAGATGGCAATGATCCTGGCTTAGACACTTGGAAATGAAGAGAACAGAGATGCTGTAGCCGACAGTTGGCAAAGCCCAGGCACATGCCTGTGGCCACTGTAGATGATGTGGTCACAACTGAGTCAGTTTCTAAGTGCAAGCTTATAAAGCACCCTGGTGAAACTAGCAATTAAAAAAAAAGCATCTCGCTGAACACAACCCAAATCGCTAATCCAGAATCATAAGCAAACACAGATTATTGACAGTAGTTCTACATTTTGTTTCTGGGGTGGTTTTTCATGTAGCAATAAGTAATGGATATAGAAATTAGTAGCATAACTTGTATGGTAGTTTACAAAACTGGGAAATATGTTTCATTGGTTTTGGGATGGGTTGGCAAGAAGAGGCTGGTGAAGAACTCTTAGCAAAGGCTGGAAATACTTCAATCTGCTACGGAAGGCTATAAATCTGGTGATCTATGTTTTTGTATCTATTAACCAATTGATAAAACTGCTGCCTAGGGTCATCTTGGATCTGACTTGAGTTGATTATTTGTAAGATGGCCCCCATCCATTTCACTCATCTCTTATACTAATGGTCCACTTTACGTTAAAAATTGAAGTCAAATTTCCTTCAGCTTGAAATGTTTAGCTCTGTATGTCAAGCTCAGGAAGAGAGAAATAAGATAAAGAAAATATTGTTTCATTTCCAAGCAGAATTTGGAGAAAATGTGAGGAGCCAGGACTTAAGTTGGAAACTTATACTGTTCACAAATTCATTCTCCCCAACTAGAAAAAAGCTTCCAAGAGTAAGATCTTATCTGAAGATGAAACACTAAATCAGTGCTGCAGCTGTGAAATTTTTTGGTGATAAACACGCTTGATTCAGATAAGTATTATCATTCCTAATTTAGAGATGATGAAACTCAAGTTCTGAAAGACAAAATCAGTGGTTTCCCACCTTTGTGTCCAGAGAGCTTTGTGTTTGTGAATGCAGGGGGACACAGGGCGGTGAGTTAGGCACGATAGAGGGAAAACCAAATGGGTTGGCTTGTAGGTCTTTCATCCTGCCCCCAAGAGGAAAGTTCAAAAACTTGATCTATTATCTGTATCTGCTTTCCATGTAAAATTCTGACTGAACAGTGCTTTCTGAAGGAAAAGGAAGTCATGGAGTGGATATCCTGGTGGTCCAGTGTCTAAGACTCCATGTTTCCAATGCAGGGGGCCTAGTTTCAATCCCTGTTCAGGAAACTGGATCCCATATGTTGGAGCTGAAGATCTCACAGGCTGCAACTAAGACCAAAAGCAATCAAATAAAAAAATTTTTTTGTAAAGACTCATGAAAATTCTTTGGAAAACCTCTAGTGAAAAAAGAACAAGGATTTGGACCCAAGACCTTTAGACTCCAGAAGTTATACTCTGTGCTTTGTGGCATGTTGATTAATAAACTAGGGCTGAGCGGAGAGTCGAAGTTTCACAGTTTTCTGCCCCAGTTGTATAAAGTTCACCCACTGCACTGATTTTGCTCAGGCCAGAAACTGAGACATCTTTTCTGGCATTTACCATAATGGTATGTAGAATATTCAAATTTTGGACTGTTCTAGAAGATTTTAGTTACTCAGTAGTTGTTGTATCAGATCCTTAGGAAATACCAACAAAGGATTGTATGATATGAGTGGGCTGTTCAGAAAAGATTTCTGAACTTTTTGAATCAATCAATCAATTGACTGATTTGTTAAAATTAAGGACCTGTGCTAATAACTAGAGAAAGAGACTGAAATAGACAGTCAAACCTGGTTTTTGGCTTCCATGAGCTCACAGTGTAGAGGGGAGATGGGGCAAGTTCATTCTCCTGCAAAATGATATCTAAAAGGAAAAGGTTTGTATAGAACAATTAGTCTTCTAAAAGGCAAAACCCATGCTTCTTTGAACCAAGGTATCTCTCCACTAACTGGGATCCCTAATTGCTGGGACTATAAGATAAATAATGCTGTAAAAATTCCATTATTTTAAATATATCGTGAAAAAGAGATTTCTCTTTCTTAGCTCTAGAGGAAGAAAAGAAAATGACCTTTATTTGGGCCTTGTTGTTGCTGTTCAGTCACTAAGTCATGTCCAACTCTGTGAGCCCATGGACTGCAGCACACCAGGCTTCCCTCTTCTCCACTGTCTCCCTGAGTTTGTTCAAGTTCATGTCCATTAAGTTAGTGATGCCACCCTCTTCTCCTTTTGCCTTTAATCTTTCCCAGCATCAGGGTCTTTTCCAACGAATCAGCTCTTTGCCTCAGGTAGCCAAAGTATGGGAACTTCAGCTTTAGCATCAGTCCTTCCAATGCATATTTGGGGTTGATTTTCTTTAGGATTGACTGGTTTGATCTCCTTGCAGTCCAAGGGACTGTCAAGAGTCTTCTCCAGCACCACAATTCAAAAGTATCAATTCTGTGGTGCTCAGCCTTCTTTGTGGTCCAACTCTCACATCTGTACATGACTATTGGAAAAACCTTAGCTTTGACTGTACAGAGCTTTGTGGCCCTTTGAAATTCCAAATGATATTTATTGGTATTATAGTTCCAACTGTGAGAGAGATACCTAGGGCATTTCTCCTGCCCTAGGTATCTTGACTTATAACTCAGTCATTGTTTTAACTTGGTAAAGTATCTAAAAGTTAAACTAATTTGAAAGTGCTAAAACCACGTCCTATGAGGCTGAATATATGAAGAAACATATCTCAGAACAGAGACGTTCAAAGCACATCTTGGCTTCCCTTTCTTTTGTCCTTCCAGCCTTCAGGGCAAAGAGAATGGAAGTTCTATTAGCACACATTTAGATATTAAATGTGCTTACTGTGCTTACTACAATATCAGATAGGATACCAAATGCCAGTTCGGTAAGTTGCTAGAGGCTGAAGCATGAACCGTGTGTCAAATAATATATATATTTTTTCCTTTATCATCTTTTCTTCAGTCTGGGGGAAATCCTCTCCTTAGAGCTAGGAATTCTCAGATCCTCATGCAGCCCGAGTTTTCCCAGCTCCCATGTCAGCTGGCATTGGCTAACGGGAATCACTGGCTGGAGATGGGTGGTGGGAAGAGGGAAGAAGGTTGGGTGTTTCTCCCCCTCTGTTTCTGGATGGGTGGTACCTCCAGAAGCAGCTGCATCTCCCTGGTGGTTCAACCTGTCATGGCTCCAACTTCCAACAACAGGCATCAGCCCCTAGGCTCTATTTCTGAACCTCCTCCCTTGTCTCTCTATTAGAGGGTGGTAGACATTTCTGGTTGTTGTCATCTTCTAGGCTACCTCATTGTTCCCCTTTTGGTTTTTCAGCTCCTCTTCACTTCGGTAAAAAACAAACAAACTCCCTGCATTAAAATCCTCTTGTTTAAAAAGGAGTAAAGGCAAATATTGAGTTTTTGAAAATGAGTGTCTTTATTGTTAGTATAGTTTGGTAGCTTTTCAGAAAGATGGTTGCAAGAGGCCACTCTGTCTATTGCTGTGTGTGAATGTATTCAGGGCATGTGGGCTTGATGGAGGAAGTAGGCTTGACTTTAAGATCAAGAGTATCGGACACCAGACAAGTTCATGGAATGTTTTCCACAAAAGTGCTCACCCACACTCATAATTGTAAGGGTGGGCACCATTTTCCCCAAAAGGGGCAGCTGATGAATTTCGTCATTCATAAAATAATGTGGCTGTCATGACCATGGTGTAGATTCTCTGGAGTGTGGAATGCAAGGGGTATCTTTCCAAGGGTTATCTTCCATCTTTACAGGTATCTATGTCTTTGTAGAAAAGCTGATGATTTAATATGTACTTGCTCTCCATTTTGTTCCTTAGAACTGGTTTCTTCTTAGTCATGTTCAGGAAATTGGTTATACTTATGAGGTACATCATAGGAAATAATTTAATAGGACCCATCCCATCAGATATCAATCACTGATAATGACACTAGATGGGCAAACACTGAGGGGTAGTTATATGCAAGCTCTGTTCTCCGAACTTTGTCTATACTCATTTAAGTGTTTCAAACATTCTACAAACTAGGACTGTTATGATCCCCATTTCATGATTAGAAAACCAAATTTTAGAAATATTAAATAATTTGATGAAGATCACGCATTGAGAAAGGACTTTAAACCAGTCTGCCTGGCAATGTTGTTGATTGATGTTGTCTTTGTGCAAGTCATCTTTATTTTATTTTTACCATATCCTCAAGGGAAAACAAAACAAATATTGTTTATTATTCTGTCTCAGTTAGAGAATATCTTGATAATATCTCTGGCAAAACTCCCATTTATCTGAAAGTTTCATTTCAAAAGAGGAAGCACTTTTAGTACATGACATTATATTATGGCTTAGGAAACTCACGTAAAAGAAAGCACAAAAGGTGAATTTGCACTACAATCTGCTCATCTGTTAAATAAATATATAAAATGGGGCTTAAAATATGAGGCTAAAGTCAAATACCTTATGTTGCAAACAAACTTGTCACATCAGTGAAAACACCCAGCTGTTCACCCTTTTTCACTCCTGACGCCCAGCGTCTGTTTTCAATACCCTGGGATCATTCATCTTGCTGTCTTAGGGAGTGTTTCTTTGAGACCTGTAGTACTAAGAAACCAAAATATGGCCAATGCTTGAAGAAAGAGCTCTTTTGACCTTTAAAAATCTTTTTTTTATGCTTTTTTCTCTTCATTCTCTTACCCTTCACTTTCTAGCCCTCACTCAATATTCAGCTGTTTCCTTTTACCCCAATACATTTAACAATTGCCCTATATTTAGAGCTAACTCCTGGGTTAAGCACTTTCTATGTACAAACTAATGTAATTCACACAAATAGGAAGTGCTCAACATTATTATCATGATCCTTTTTATAGATGATAAAACGGATACAAAATAAGTTAAATTTATAGGAATGAGAAGATGACAAACAGGGATTTGAAGGCAAGTAGTCAGACTCCAGTTTCCAAATTCTAACCCTCACTGTGCAATAATAGTACTTCAAGAACCAGAGAATCTCTAAGTGGGAAAAACTGCCTATGGAGTCAAATTTAAAGACTGTAAAAGATGAGCATTGTTCTAATGGTATAGAAATGACATCAGGGCCATGGATTCTAAAGCATTTTGTTTGCATACAGAAAAAGTGGTTTGGAAAGATATCTTGTGTTTCTTTTGGGTGCCAAGGAAAGAGTTTTACTTGAATCTAAATTTTATTGTGCCCATAACATTTCCTCCCTTGTGTAATGCAATTCTCAATGACTGGTTCTGATGAGTTAGTTACCAAAGAAAGAAAAAAGAGAGTCGCTCAGTCGTGTCTGACTCTTTGCTACCCCATGGACTGTAGCCTACCGGGCTCCTCCGCGGGATTTTCCAGGCAAGAATACTGGAGTGGGTTGCCATTTCCTTCTTCAGGAGACCTTCCTGACCCAGGGATTGAGCCCAGGTCTCTCGCATTGTAGGCAGATGCTTTAATCTCTGAGCCACCAGGGTTAGTTACCAGCCCTCTGCTAAATACAGTGTCTGTGATGTTCACATTCATCTGCAGATGACTTCAAATATTCTAATACATCAAAGGGGCATTTATGCAGGTCGGACCAGTGTTTGATACATACAGCAGGTTCACAACATACATACTTCCCATATTTTTGATACTTTATTACAGTAGTCTTCCATTTTTCTTTTAAAGTAGAAATGATTAACTTACATGGGTGACATGTATTTTCATTTGTAATAAATTACTTTATTTCAGGCAAAATTTACAATTATGGTTACTACA